>LR990658.1:25251258-26635638 GCA_905147715.2 Xestia xanthographa
TAATTGAATTATTGACTGATATCTCAGTTGACCCGCGATCTGTGTTAGCATTATTGCTGCTGACTGTATTAGTACTGTTAGAATTAGGTAAATGCAGGAGTGAGTTGTGTCTACGCTTGCACTCACGACAGGGACCCATTTTGCAATCACGTGCACGATGCCCTGTTCGTAAACAATTGGAGCATAAGTGTAACTTAAATGCTTCATCTCGTCGTTCTTGAACACTCTTCCCTAAGAAAGTAGGGCAGTCGTATATCCAGTGGTCACCTTTGCAGATAACGCAATGCCTGGCGACAGAGCCGGTGTTCTGAACTGTAGATGAAAATGATTTAGTACTACGAGAATTGTTATTGTTATTTTGGCGTGATTGTATTATCTTAGGTATGTCAGACTTGTTTTGATACATAGTTTCTAACACATCAGCGCGATCAGTTAGGAACTTGTTGAAATCCTTTAGAGTGGGGACATCGGACAACCTATTACGATGTTCTTCCCACTTCATGGCAGTACGATTATCTAATTTTGGTATTAGAATTTTAATAATTATCATGTCAAGCAGTTCATCCTGTTTAGCTAAGCTTGACAATGCTCGCAAATTTTTAGTTACGTGGTCAACTAGAACCCTCAGTGATTTGTCTGATTCACGTTTGTGTTGTTGCTGTGTTGATTCAAAATATAACAATGAATTGAGATGTTGATTTATAAGTTGGCGCTTGTTATCGTAACGATCGCACAAGAGCTGCCATGCAGTTTCATAGTTGGTTTCAGAAATCTCTAAATTAGAAATAATTCGCGCAGCTTCATTTTCGAGATACGATACTAAATAATGGAATTTATGAATAGGCTTGATACGCTCGTTGTTGTGAATGAGCGACAAATAGGTATCTCGGAACTCAAGCCAGCGGAAATAGGCGCCATCGAACCTTGCGATTTGTATTTGTGGTAATTTAAAATCAACATGATGACACTGAGATGACTGACCGTGATGACATTGTGATGAATTGTGCAAATCAGATTCCTGAGAACTATTCTTATACTTATCAAGTTGCTCTTCAGCAATTGCAAGATGTGAAGTAAAGATCTGCTCAATTTCATCCCGTTCGTCGATCTCAGAGTCCATATCATCGCAATTAATGACCTCAAACTGATCCTGTAGTTCATCGAATTTGCTAGACATAGCTCGTATTTTTTCAATATTAATTTCTAACTCCTTAACTTGGCCTTTTGATAATTTTGAAGAGCTTACTATATCTAAATATTTTTTAAATTTCGTTAAACGACCTTTTACCGAGCTACGTTTAGCAAACAATTCCTTCAATTGTTTTGCATAACTGTCTTTATCTTCGCTTAAAGACATCTTGTTTATTAATAGTTAATGGTAGCAACAACAAACGATAAACTGGCACTGAGCCCTTTCGAAAAATAGTTATAGTTGATTGAGTAGGTAATCTGTACAGTAGTGCCAAATGAAGGTACAAAGTTATGTGTTTGGAATCTTATCTGATACTCCTTCGGCGGCACCTGGGAGCGAACGCAGCCACACGGCAGCAGCGCGGAGGCGGCGGCGCGGCGCGGCCCTGGCGCCGACGCCGACGTAACCCGAACGCGGCTAGCGGTGACCGGCAGCGTCAGGCGGCGACGATGTTTCTGGAATAGTCGGCCGAAAATATTCGAAATAATGTGAACTAGAATAATGGAACGTGTTATTGGGAGGGCGACTAAGTTTAGGCTTCAGATTACCTATATAGTATAACGAAAATATTGAGAATGTAATTACTGATTTACAATTTTACAAATGACGTAGGTAGTTGACATTGAACAATCGATTTTAATTTTACTAGTTTTGGATATATACTGGTTATTTACTTGAGATAAACTTTGAAGTAGCTAGATACCTTGTTGAATTAATGAAATACACAAGTGGAATGTACCAACAGCGACCTTTTGATAGGAAATGGGTTTAAGTACTATGGATAGGGTTTTATAGGAATGGAACTTAACTGATAGGCGAGACGGCTGCTTCTGGCTGCACTGGTCCTCGCTGGTAGCTGTGGCACTAATAGGTACACGAGCTGCTCGCGCAGATGTTGACGGAATCCTCGAGCTGGCGTGGCAGGCTGACGGTGAACCTCGACGTCGGCGTCGTAGAAGCTAAGGCTGGGCGCGGCGCGTTCTGCTGACCGACCTGGCTGGCTTAGTTGTCTTCTATTATAGTGTTCTTGCGTCTGTAGTCCTCCACGATGAATCTTTTGTGAACTTCTTTGTCGTAAAGATTCTTTGTCTTCGTACTCGATTCCAATTTAGCAGAAATGTCCTGTCGAGGTCGCCAATTTATGTCCAGTAGTGGACATTTGGAAGTTTTATAACAATTAAAACCTCAGTTTCTTCACAAACAGCTTTAATCTTGAATTTTCTTGATCATTACAATAAAATTGCGTTTTATAAGAGAGAAATCGACGCAGCCGTGTACTCAACATAAAAGTAGTAGAAAAAGGTAATAATAATCAAAGTGTGCGGGTGTGAGTAAAAAATCACGAACAACACAGAAAATCTAATGGCACCACTCGCTTGTGTTGTAATATTGGGTTAATAGAATTTTATGTCTTTGATTTACTGGCAGCTTTTAAAAGTCTATGGTCGTTGAAAAAGAAAAATATTATGTGGAAAAGGGTTTGAATAAAAATGATACATTGACAGTCTGATATAGTAAGAGAAAGAATGTAGACGGATTTTATAGACGAATTTAAATGTTGATTTTATTTGTAGTAACTTTATTTTGATGTATATGTTTTAAAATTATAAGTGGAGCAATGGCTTTGTGTTTTTTCATTTGAAGAAGAAGGGGATCCCATACGATATGATGGTATGACATTTTACATATAACAACAGGTTAAGGGCCCAGAACCCTTCAGGTTTTAAAAGATTATGGGTTGCCAATTGAACTGATATTGTGAGGAGGTCAAGGAAGTAAGAGCCTGAAAAATATTTTGGAGTTCAAGTTAAAATTATTGGAAATAAAATTTTTGAAAAAAATGTCTGACGATCATAAATTGTCAAAACTGACAAACGAGTCTGAGTATGTTCTATGGAAACAAAAATAAATGTTATTTTTGACGGCAAGAGAGCTGGAATCTGTTTTGGAAGATAATGAAAATTTAAAGAAAGATTTTATTAAAAGAGATGCCAAAGCAAGATTGCTAATAATATGTGCAATTAGTGATAAGTATATGGTTTACGCAATAAATTGCAAAACTTCCAAGGAAATTATAGAAAAATTTGACACATTATTTCTTGGACATAAGGATACTCAAATTTCTCGCTTATTAAAAGATTATTATAAATATAAATTTGAAAATAAAGATTTAATGACAGACATAGCAGAAATTGAGAATAAAGCAACGAGAATAAGAGGTTTAGGATACAATTTTGATGACAAGCAAATCATAACCAAAATACTTTCTAATCTACCGGAAAAATATATTCATTTTAGAACAGCTTGGGAATCAACATCATTAGAAGATAAAACTTTAATTAATTTAATATCAAGGCTTAATTTAGAAATAAAGATGAGACAAGAAAATACAGATAGACATGAAGTTTCAAAACCGACAACATCTGTTGAGAATGACACTGTCAAACAAATAGAAAACAGTTTTCATGTAAGGAGTTGCTTCAAATGTGGAAAGAAAGGACACATTGCAAGATTCTGCAGAACATTAAATGGTGACGGTAAAGCATACAACAACATAGCTCAATGCTATAAATGCATGAAGAGTGGACACAGTCATGCAGATTGTAATTTAAAATTTAATTGTGTGAACTGTAAGGCTAACTCACATTATACAAGGTTCTGCCTAAAACAAAATGTAAGTAACTTCTATACAACTAATACAACAGAAGCAGAGATTGAATTCATAATAGATTCAGGTACCAGCAGTCATATTGTTACATCAGAAAGTTACCTTAAAGATAAGAAGAAGATTAATTATAAAATCATGACTGCAGACGGTAATATTCATCATGTCAACATAATGGGCAACATTTACACTAAAAATATTGTTTTTAAAGATGTATTATGTGTTCCCCAACTCAAAAAGAACTTAATATCTGTATCTAGATTAGCTGATGATAATTATTTGTTAAAATTTTTCAGAACGAGTTGTCAAATCGAAAGTGAGGACTCTGAATGCATAGAGGTTGGTGGACTGAAGCGGGATGGTCTGTATTATTTGAACATTAATGCAAAGCCAGTTGTACTTTCAAGGTCAGTGAACATCTTTCATATAAATGCTCATTTCTGGCATCGTGCATTAGGTCATGTACCTATTAACAGGACAAAAGATCTTGTTCGAGGTATAGATAGAGGCCTGGTAAAGGAGATTGACATCTGTGAAGTCTGCACACAATCAAAATTATGTAGAAAACCTTTTAAAACAAATAGACACAGAGCTAGTAAGCCACTTGAGATTATTCATAGTGATATTTGTGGTCCTATTGAAACGGAAACATGGGATGGTTACAAATATTTTATCACGTTTTTGGATGATTACACTCATTTTGTTAAAGTTTTTCTAATCAAAAATAAAAACGAAGCGTTTTCAAAAATAATTAATTATATTAATTTGGTGGAAAATCATTTTGAAACAACGATTAAAACATTCAGATGCGATAATGGGGGTGAATATACTAGCAAACAATTTAAAATGTACTGTAATAACAAAGGTATTAATATTGATTACACTATTCCCTATACTCCACAGCTGAATGGTACAGCTGAACGATTAAACAGGTCATTAATGGAACGAACAAGAGCATTGCTTTTTGATATGCAGCTACCACATGAATTATGGGGTGAAGCCGTTTTAACTTCTGCTTATTTATTGAACAGGTGTGCAAATAAATTAAATGTTAAAACACCAGCTGAAATGTGGTTTAATAGGATACCTAATTTAAAACATTTAAACATTTTTGGATCTTTAGTATATTATAAAATTAATTTATTTAAACAGGTTAGTGTTGATATTCGTGGTGATAGTTTTTGTGGTGAAGGTGATAATAGTTTTCGTGGTGAAGGTGGTAATGGTTTTCGTAGTGAAAGTGGTGATGGAGTTGTTGGTGATGAAGAAGTTTTAGAAAATAGAGCTGAAGTTAGTGATGAAGATGCTGAGATTTTTGAAGGCAGTATTGAAGATGTTGAAGTTGGAGTTAGTGGTGAAGATGTTGAAGTTAGAGGAGTTGGTGTTGAAGATAATGAGAATTTTGAAGATAGCGTTGAAGACATTGGAATTGGTGTTGAAGAAAATAATAGTTTGAGAGGGGAAGTTACAGATGATACAGGAGTTGTAATTAGTGATGAGTTTGAGGATGCAATTGAACCAGTTATTAATGATGGATTGCGGATTTTACCGAAAAGAGAAAGGAAATTGCCATTTTGGTTGAAAGATTATGATTTGGAGACTTCGTTTTTAACTTATACAGATGTTTTTAATAGTTTTGATAAAGATTTATGGAAAAGAGCAATGGATGAGGAAAAAGATTCCTTAGAGAGAAACAAAACTTGGGAAATTGTTAACAAGTGTGAAGCAAAAAATAGGAAAATAATTTCGAGTAAATGGATATTTACTATAAAGCCTGGTGGAAGATATAAGGCTAGATTAGTGGCAAGAGGTTTTCTACAAAAATACAATATTGATTATAAGGAGACATATAGTCCAGTGGTAAATACTACTAGTGTTAGATTGTTGTTGGCGTTTACAGCTCAAAAAGGTTTTAAAATTAAGCAATTTGATGTAAAGACAGCATTTTTATATGGAGAATTAGATGAAGAAATATTTATGGAAGTACCTTTAGGATATGATATTAAAGACAAAGAGAATAAAGTATGTAAATTAAAGAAGAGTTTGTATGGATTGAAACAAGCACCACTTATGTGGAACAAGAGATTAACGGAGTTTTTGAAAAAATTGGGTTTTTTACAATTAAAATCAGATCCATGTGTGTTTGTAAATAAAGATAAAGAAATATATTTGGCTATTTATGTAGATGATGGTATTTTAATTGGTGAAAATGAGTTTGATTTAAATAAAATTATTAATAAATTAGAAAAAGAGTTTGAAATGCGGAAATTTGATAAAACTGAAAAGTTTATAGGGTTTGATGTTAAAGTAGAACGAAATTTTATTAAGATTTATCAGGAAAGTTATATAAATCAAATTTTAGAAAAGTTTAAATATGAAAACTTAAAAGATAGTAGTCATCCAGATATTTTAGTTGATACACATCAAGAGGGGAAAATGGGAGTTGATGATGTGCATCAATATAGACAATTGATTGGTTCATTGTTGTATTTGGTTAATAAAACAAGATTGGATCTGGCTTTTCATGTTGGTTATTGTAGTAGACATCAAGAACATCCTAACTTGAATGATTTTGCAAATATTAAGAACCTTTTTAGATATATTAAAAATACAGTCAGCAGTGGTATACAGTATGTTCGTGGTAACGATTTAACTTTAAAAGCGTATTGTGATGCAGACTTTGCAGGTGATCCTGATACTAGGAAAAGTACGACTGGCTTTGTAATATTTTATGGTGGTGGTCCAATTCATTGGTGTTCACGTAAACAGTCAGTCACTGCTCTTTCCAGTACTGAGGCTGAATATATTTCTGCAGCCGAATGTATAAAAGACCTATTATACATTCAGAGTTTGATCTACGAGTTGACAAATAAATTACCAAAAACACAGTTGTTTGTTGATAATCAATCAGCTATAGTATTGATTAAAAATGGAATTTTGAATAGAAGAAGCAAACATATTGACGTTAAATATCATTTCATTAAGGAAAAAATAGATAAGAATTTGTTGGAAATTCATTATTGTTCGACTAAAAATAATTTGGCAGATATATTAACTAAACCACTAGACAGGACAAAGTTTTTGAGATTGAGACAGTGTATAGTGAGTGATACATGAAGGACATTCTGTAATGTGATGAGTTATGTAGGTTTATTAGGATTTAAGGTTGTTTGAAAATTAATTTGAAATTTTAATGTGTAAGTTAGTTATGTAAGGTGTTTAGATTAGTTAATTCAAAAGTTTGTTTGTTTTATTTAGTTAAGTTGGGTGGGTTAGTTAAGTTGGGTTTTAAATGAGTTGATGGGAGTTATCTATGAGATGTTATTATAATTGTAATAAACATAAAATTCAGAGGGGATGTTGTAATATTGGGTTAATAGAATTTTATGTCTTTGATTTACTGGCAGCTTTTAAAAGTCTATGGTCGTTGAAAAAGAAAAATATTATGTGGAAAAGGGTTTGAATAAAAATGATACATTGACAGTCTGATATAGTAAGAGAAAGAATGTAGACGGATTTTATTTGTAGTAACTTTATTTTGATGTATATGTTTTAAAATTATAAGTGGAGCAATGGCTTTGTGTTTTTTCATTTGAAGAAGAAGGGGATCCCATACGATATGATGGTATGACATTTTACATATAACAACAGCTTGTGCAACTTGATGCTATTGAAAAAGCGTCAGGCGTAGATGTGGCGCAGACAGTATTCTTCTAATAAGCGAGAAATTTGAGTATCCTTATGTGGAAGAAATAATGTGTCGAATTTTTCCAAAATTTCCTTGGAAGTTTTGCAATTTATTGCGTAAACCATATACTTATCACTAATAGCGCATATTATTAGCAATCTTGCTTTGGCATCTCTTTTATAAAATCTTTCTTTAAATTTGCATCATCTTCCAAAACAGAATCCAGCTCCCTTGCCGTTAAAAATAACATTAATTTTTGTTTCCATAGAACATACTCTGACTCGCTTGTCAGTTTTGACAATTTTTGATCGTCAGTCATTTTCCAAAAATTTTATTTCCAATAATTTTAACTTGAACTCCAAAATATTTTTCAGGCTCTTACTTCCTCGACCTCCTCACAATATCAGTTCAATTTGCCCGGGGGCAGCCCATAACCTATTAAAATCTGAAGGGTTCTGGGCCCATAACCTGTTGTTACATGTTAAAAATTCATACCGTCATATTGTGAGAGGGGGGATCCTTCTTCTTTAAATAATACTCAGTTATACACCATGGCTACACTTTAATTTTTAAACTCACATATTAAATAAATAACTCCAAATAAAATCATCATATCGAAAATACTCTCTTTTTACTCGTCTACATTCTTTCAGATCTTGTACTCTTATACTGTGTCATTTTTAATTTAAAACAGCTTCTTAACAACATTTTTCTTTTCCAACGACCATAGACTTTAAAAGCTGCCAGTAAATCAAAGACATAAAATTCTATTAACCCAATATTACAACAATTTTAAAGTCATAATTATTATTTATTTTTATATAATAATACATTTTAATACACATTCCAAAAAAAAACTAAACTCGAAATTAAGCTTGCAATCTTTACAATAAATACTTGCCAAATACCTAAGGCATGGTATTTGTATATGTATATGTATATGTGTATATGTATTTTTTACATGTAATAAATAAAATCTTCACCCATTCATTAAAAAACAGCTCGTTTGTTGAATATGTTAGACTGTTAGGTCCGATATAGGGTTGCCTTCCGGGATGACGTCGGGGTAACCACTGTTAGACTGTTAGGTCTGATATAGGGTTGCCTACCGGGATAACGTCGGGGTCACCACTGTTAGACTGTTAGTTCCGATATAAGGCTGCCTACCGGGATAACGTCGGGGTCACCACTGTTAGATTGTTAGGCCTGATATAGGGTTGCCTACCGGGATAACGTCGGGGTCACCACTGTTAGACTGTTAGTTCCGATATAAGGCTGCCTACCGGGATAACGTCGGGGTCACCACTGTTAGATTGTTAGGTCCGATAAAGGGTTGCCTAACGGGATAACGTCGGGGTCACCACTGTTACACTGTTAGGTCCGATATAGGGTTGCCTACCGGGACAGTAATGAAAGGCTCGAGAGTCGAATGCCAACTAGTTTATATTTCTCAATAACTTACGTTAATACATTTGTCTGTATGGTGTGTGCCTATGCGTGTGTACGTGTGTGTGTCCACAAATAGAATGCAAGATACCGTCAAGTAGCTAGACGGATGCCTAGCAAAAAGCCTGTGCTTTCTAACGTTAACTCACAAATCCTAACATGAAGAAGATTAACATTTTTAAACATATTCAGGAAAAAACACTCGCATTCAAAGTACGTAGGTACTTTAGAATTCCTAAGAAAAAAGAAACTAGTACGAAAATTGCAAGAAAGCTACCATATACGCTGTGCATAAACTGAAGAAGCTGAAAACGAATTTTATGTGAAATGGAAACCCGATCTAAATTTTACGTTTAGCAGAACAAGCGTCAATATACTCCAGACCATCGTGTATAGCTTCACTGAGCTTCTTGTCTGTAATAGAAAAAAATAAGCTTTAAATCTATTTCCTAGGTAAATACTCGTAACAATGACTATTGATTTCAATGAAGCAAGAGCAGTAACTAACACTACTTAGTGTTAGTTGAAGCTCCTGGCCATGAGACCATTGGCTGTACTTAACACTATTTACTATTATCAATATAGCCAAGAACTTACATCAAGACCTTAAATAACAGAGTCGATTAAATGGCTTCCAAGTAATCTGTGCTTGGACAAGCCATTGTCTCGTAATTATTTTATTTAGAGTTCTTAAAGGGGAATATTCGTTAAATATCTTCATTCGTTAGTAATTGGGCAGCAAACACAATTTTGATCTCATTACAGCTATTTCTATTAAAAATACTGGTACACATAGGATTAAAACACTGAGACCTATTTCAAAAATCCAGGGATACTATGATAGATAGATGCTGAAACAAAAAAAAAAGAGTGCTTATGGTGGCTTAAGATACCACCTTAATGTACCTAAAATAAAAATGTAAGCCGAAGGTAGTAGCTGGATTTTAGCCTTCTGAAAAACGTGTAGGTGATTTTTAAAAGGGAAGTGAAATTTAAGGCATGTAAGTTACTCGCATGCTGGTCTGACACAGTGAGGCGGGGTCTCGGCAGGCCACGAAGGAGATGGCGGGACCGGACTCGACATGTTCCGATAGAAATGGAAGAAGACGCGCAGGTTCGCGAGAAATGGAGACGGAGACCTTTGCTCTGGAGTGGGACAGGCTAGAAAAAATAATAAGCTACTCGTTTAATACTCACTAAATCGTGGGCAAAGTCGAAGTAAACAACCACAAACAAAATTCATAAAAATTCACTGATATAAGCAATCGTCACCTGAAACAATGTGAGGGTTAATTATTACGTTTGGAAGAAAATACCTTTGCCTATATGGAACTGAAAATATCACATGAGTAATTAAAAGTACCTTTAGCCTTTGATACTTCATCGTTGCATCCAAATTGTTTGATGATTTCATATAGCCTTCACAAAAATATTTGACGTGTTCGCATTTTAGTGTAGCGCTCAAATTCATAATTGTTTCTAAATTATTTTTTAGCGCCTTGCATAAGGATTCTACTGTTTTTTTTTGTAATTTTCAGCAATATAAACTTTGGTCAGACGACTCGAACAATAACAAATAAATTTGTAAAAGTATAATGAGTTCAAGATCAAGATTTGTAAAGAAAATTCTTCCAATGTGAAACATAAAAAGAGAAACTCTGCAATGACTGCGATAAATAGCAGAAAAAATGTTACAAGACAATGTTGTATCTTTTGTAATGTTGAAGAAGAATTGGAATACAAGTTTGAAGAAATCTACATAACATATTCGTCTTCAGTGATTACAGACATCAAAACATTTACAGTTATCAACTACCGCAACGTCGTAATAAAAAAAAGCAACTACACCTATTTGAAGATAGGCCTTAGCATCCATGAGAATTTGTAAAAAGATTTAACAAACAATACAGTAGAGTTTTAATAATAGACAAACGGTAGCAGAATTACTGCATTTGAAGTAAAACCCAAATAAAAGCCTGAACGACATTATTCCTTGAAAGGAAAGTTTTCTTTGGATCTCTCGTAAAGAAGGTGTTATTAAAAACAAACGTATGTAACGGCGAATATGTAAATAGGTAACATATATTTTGAATAATTTCTACATCTCAAAGTAGGTACAACTCTTCCACTAAAAATAAACAAATGGCTTCTGATACATTTTTAATATTGATATCGGTATGTATCTATGTCATTTTAATTTACTGAAAACTTACAATGATTATGTTCAGAGGTATAATTTAAAAACATCGAAATAAACATGACAGTAATTAAGGTCAAAAAGGGGTATCAATCGACTAAAATACATTTTGTCTTTTTTGTTAAAATAAAATAGATTTCTAACGGTGTAATAAACAAATTAATTAAGAGCTGCATAACTTAATGGCCTACTTGAAATAAATGCTTTGATTTTGATTTTGATTTTGAATGACTCCCAAATAGTACAAATTCAGAGGTAGCTATATTCAAATAGGCAGCCTAATAGTTGGACCGATCACCTGGTGAAGGTTGCGAGAATCCGCTGAATGCGAGTCGCACGCGGGACCGGCCAATGTGGCGATACTTGGGGGAGGCCTATGTCAAGCAGAAGACGTCTTTCGGCTAAAATGATAATGATATCCAAATCATCAAAAACACAATTTTAAACCATTAACTTATAATATTGTTTTTCAACCCAAAAGTAGCATTTGATGCG
Source organism: Xestia xanthographa (assembly GCA_905147715.2). Lineage (NCBI taxonomy): Eukaryota > Metazoa > Arthropoda > Insecta > Lepidoptera > Noctuidae > Xestia > Xestia xanthographa. Next base: position 25,262,942 of record LR990658.1, read on the forward strand.
TGTGTGACACGAACACAAAACAACTACAACAACAAAAATAACAACAGATACTTAATAATATCCTTCGATTTCAAACTAGTACGTAAATTGTAACACGGCCACAATATACGTTATGCTTAAACTAAAGAAGCCGAAAGCGAATTGTATGTTAAAGGGAAACCCGTTCCAAATTGTGTGCTTAGCAGACCAAGCATCAATATAATTCAGGACATCGTATATAGCTTCACGCAGTTTCTTGTCTGTAATAGAATAAAAAGTAGAATTTATTTGCTAAAAAAATGGTTGGTTGCAGGATGGGCACAGCTTAATAGTACACCCACATTTCGACAGTTATGTTAAGTCCCATGTAATAGTGCAGCACTAATCCAGATTCCGTGGCTGCTACTGATAAATTCCTGATGGAAAACTACACTACACTACAATAACACTGCCCAACCTGGGAATCGAATCCAGGACCGCATACTCAGCAGTCACTATTGCGACTACTAGACCAACGAGGCAGTCACTATTTTAAATTACACTTAATTGAGTTTTATTTCTCCAAAAACTCAATTTATTATTAGATAAATACCTTGAATGATTAATAACTCGTCAGCAAGTACAGTTTTTATGTCATCAAGATAATTTGCAGCTAATTCCATTAAAAGTGCTGGTACACACAGAATTATTACACAGAGAAGTAACTCTAAAATCCAGGGTACTACCAATGACGGCGTCTGAAACATTCAACAATTATTATTATTATTTGTTTATTAATAATAATGCACCTACTTTGGATAATACTAAATACATTAGTGAGCTTTGGCCCGTAATACTTAGTCAGCTCAGTTGAAATGCTGAATGAAATGGTGACAAAAGTTAACCAAGGACGTTGCAAATATCGGCGGCGGCGACCTCTCGCTTCCGGCCCTGGTTTGATCCATGATCCGGAACTCCGGAGCGAGAGGGAATGGGAAGTCATCACCTCCTGCAAAGCAGTCAGGCTAGCGAAGGAGGTAGTGGAACGTGAGAGGGAGAGAACCTCTTGTCTCATCCGCCGCGGGAGATGCACTGGTGGTCCCCGGCCACGATGATGGTGGTGGTGGGATGGTGAGCAATGGGCTAACTCGCCGTCCGTCCATCCGTCTTATGACGACAGACCGTGTCAACAGCGCGTTCGTGTTCTACGCGCGCCTCAAAGAGATGTAAGCAAAAGGAAGGGGTCCGCAAGGGCCGATGCCTGCCGGGGCTGCGCGACTGTTCGAAACAGATACCGCGGCCCGGGTTTTAGTCAGGAAAAGTCTGACGCTCCCTTCCGCTTCGCCCAGAGCGGGAGGGGTCATTTGATGATTTCCCATCCGAAAAAAAGGGCGTAGCATATTTAAGCTACTAGGTAGGTACTTACCAAACACTGTTTTATGCTTTCACGGTTTAAAACTAAACAAAAAAAATATCGAGAGCTCAAAACAATTACCTACCAATCACGGAAGATATCCCGTAAGTGACAATATAAGTTTAGGTACTTACCAAATCGGTCATAGAGTCGAAGAAAATAACCAAGCTCATAATTCTTAAAAATTCACTGACATACGCAATAGTCATCTGAAACAATGTGATAATCAGTTACTACGTTTGGTAGATAATACCTGCACGCATATCATCATTCTCCTGTCTTCATCCCTATCTATTTGGGGTCAGCCATTGAGTTAAACATAATAATATCTATGGGGTCGGCGCAGCATGTTTTCTTCTTCCATACTTCTCTATTACTCGTCATGTCAGTAGTCACCTTCTTTCTAGCCATATCATTCTTCGCACAGTCCATCCATCGTTTCCTTGATCTTCCTCTACTCTTTTAAAATTAATTTTCAATATTTTCCTCATTCCACAGTAGTTTTCAGTCTCTGGCGCTACTTTCAGACCTCCTCTTATGTACTCTTTCCTTATTTTATCCATTTGCGTTACACCACACATCCCCCTTAGCATTCTCATCTCAGGCACATGCAATTGACTTTCATTCATCCCTTTTGTGGCCCGGCATTCTGCTCCTCTCAAGGCAGCAGTTCAAACCATGGTTTAAATCTTCCCTTTGAGTTTAAAGGGAATGCGGGAATTCCCATTTCCCGTGCCCATTTTATCCATCGAGTGTTAATTCTGTGCTTGACTCTCCGATCTATTCCGGCATCGCTTTACACCAGTGAACCGAGATACCCGAAGTCGGAGCAAGCTGGGAGAAGCGCTCCATATAGCGCTATGGCTCCAGAACTGGAGAGACCGACGAAATCGCAGAACATGTAATCAGTTTTACTTCTGCTGATTTACAAGACAACATTCTCCAGCTTCTGTTGCCATTTCTCCAATCTGTTGGGTCTCAGGTCCATTTTCACCGACAAATACAATGTCGTCGGCGAACAGTATGCACCAGTGTGTCACTTCCTGTGTTATCGACGTCAGAGCGTTCATAATCAACAAGAAGAGTTAAGGAAAGCTTTGCCTATCTGTAACTGAAAATATTACAAGAGAAAAAGTACCTTCAGCCTTAGGTACCTCATCGTTGCATCCAAACTTTTTGATAATTTCATATAGCCTTCAAAAAAATATTTGACGTGTTCGTATTTTTGAGCAGCGCTCAAATTCATTGTTTCAAAATTATTTTTCAGCGCCTTGCACAAGGATTCAACTGTTTTTTGATAATTTTCAGCAATATAAATTGTGGTTAGTCGACTCGAAAAATAAGAAATGAGCTTGTAAAAGTATGCGGTAAATTCTGCAGAAAAATCGTAATAAGATATCCCCGAGGCCAACTCTCCAATGAAAGTGATAAACAACAGAAAGTATGTCACAAGACAATGTTGTTCATTTCGTAATGTTGAAAAAGAGTCTGAAGCCAAGTTTGACGAAAACTTCATAACGTATTCTTCTTCAGTGATCATAGACATCAAGACATTTACAGTTATATCTATAACTGTCACAAAATCGCAAAGAAAACCAGCTACATCTCCTTCATAATAGTTCGCAACATCTATGAAAGTTTGTAAATAGCCGATTCCACAACAAACAATACAGTAGAGTTTTAATAATAGACAAACGGTAGCAGAATTACTGCATTTGAAGTAAAACCCAAATATAAGTCTAAACAACATAATTTTGCGAAAAGAGAAAAATGAATACACTTTTTGGATCCCTCGTAACGAAGGCATATTAAAATGTACGCGATGTCCAGCTTATCCACGCAGCAAGTAGTCTAAAACTGTACACGAAGTAGGTTAAAATCGGTCTGGGTATTATAATTATTATTTAAATTACATACATACGAACAATATGGATACTTATTTTAAATTAATATCGTGCAACATTATATCGAAATGAAGTGTAGTGACAGAAATAAAGGTGAAGATCAATAACTGTAGATAATCGAGTGCAATTAGACAAAAAAGTAGAACGAACTACATAATTATGTAGTGGTTAGATTTTTTTGGGACTTTTATACTGCGTTCTTAGAGGTGTGGAGAAGGTAAAAAAAATCCGAAACACGCGTCTTTTTTTGCGTTTCGTGTTAAATGATCTTTATTCGTTAAATGTATGAATAACTTGAAATTTGACGAATTTATATTGTAGCGTATACATGTTACCTGTCTACACTGGCATGCATAAAACGCCTATAATGGTCTGTTTATTTGTTCTTTGTTGTCGATTAACATATTTCAGGTGTTTTTTTTTTAATTTCCTATTTTCTTCAATTAATTTCTAAAATACCGAATTTCAAGAATAAGATTTCGTTTGGTAACTAATACTTTTTCATAAATTTTGCGTGGAGTCTGGATTTGTGTCCAGTTGATGGCAATTAGGCTGACCGCCTATTATTACATTGGACCTCACAACAAAACTGGCGAAATATGTATGATATACTCCTGTGCTTAACCCTTCGGGGATTTCAGGCGTGATGTTGTGTGATGTCAAATTAAGGTAATTAATTTCTGATAGCAACAGACAGCTATAAAACTTTCTGAGAAATTCTGCAAACTTGGACATTTGTTTCCATTCTGTTGAGTCGCATAAAACTTTTTCTATTCGTGATTTATAATATTAGTAGATTGATGTCATAAAATCTCCACACAATTTTCGAGGGAGGAGTTTATTGACACTACCTGTCGATAGCTACATGGAAACTATACGATTATGTTGCCAACGAGGGTTAAAACTATAGATGAAACTGGTACAGAAGAGTGGAGACTGGCACATGTATGTCATCATCTGCCTAGCGTTTTCCCAACTATGTTGGGGTCGGCTTCCAGTCTAACCAGATGCAGCTAAATACCAGTGTTTTACCTGGAGCATCTGCCTATCGGATCTCCACAACCCAGTTAGTACTGGGTAATACGATACCCTTTGGTAAGACTGGTTGTTAGAATTTCGGGCACTTCGTCGTGTCGATGATTTCCCTTTTTAGGGTGCCGTACCTCAAAAAAAGGAACCCTTATAAGATCACTTTCTTGTCCGTCTGTCCGTCTGTCACCACCGATTTTCTCAGGAACGGGTGGACCTAGCAAGTTGAAATTTATACCAGATACTGAGGTCTATAGTCCCTATTAGGTGTATAAAATCAAGGTCCCGAGTCAACAAGATATGGGCAAATTTAGATTTTCGCGAAAACTTGTAAGTATCATAATTTACCTTAATTTTTTTTTTTTTTCGGAATTTTCCCTTTTCTTGTGCTGTAAGACCTTGCTTTTAACCAAAATTGACAATTCTAGGTTAACTGGAAGTACCCTAAAGGTTTTGGGTCGAAAACCTAAATGGTAGTTTCCGTTGAACCAGAATCACAAAATTTGGTGAGAAGCAATGTCTTACAGCACATGTAAAGGAAATAATCTGAAAACCGTAAATATGTAGTTCAATAACAAAAAAAAAGCGGTTTTACTATTACAAACATAATATTTGCGATTGTGACGATAGCCGTTTCATGGGATCGAACAGCAAAGTTAAGTTTGTCCTTTAAAAAGTTTGTACGGAACCCTTGATGCGCGAGTCGGACTCGCTCTTGGCCGGTTTTTTAAAGAAGGTAGTTTGGACTAGAACTCTACCACCTCGAAGGCGTTGGTGGTGGCCTCGGACAGGTCCGTCAGGTCGGACCACACATAGTGCGGGACAGGAGGTGAGCCATAGTTTGCGTTGAGGCACCACAGTCACACAAGACTTCATCGGAATACCCCCACCGGACCAGGTTCCTCTGCAGCGGCCCACCTGGCTTCGCAATCGGTTTAGGGTCTTCCAGGAGGACCATGGCATGGTAGCAGGTGTCAAAGATCTGCAGACGACAGCCGGGACCAACTGTCATAGTATTATTTAAACTGTTATCGTGGGATAATTTTCGTAGATAGCCGTGGGCAAGAATGAAAATGAAGGTTAAGAGCCATTTCACAAAACTTGAACGCTCGAGTTTAGGTAAAAGACCGCAGCTTTGTGTATGTGTGCGTAGCTATCCACACTTACACAACGCGAACAATGCAGCGCGAGTGTCGAGACGGACTAAACAATCTTGGGCCGTTATAATCGTAATGCACCTTGGTTTGAGATTTAGGCAAAAATATAATTTATTTATTGAGTCTTTAATCTATTAAACCCTTCTAAACTAATAAAACACAAATATATGTTATGTAAATATGTTTTTTATGTGTATGTTTCTATTACATATTTTTCAACACACTTGCTCTTAAAGTGAGCCTTAATACATCGTTATTAAGGCCTTATACCGAACACACACGTGCATAATAGAATTATGCCTACAATGTTACGTTAGTAGGTACCTAACTGCAAATAATATGCGAGTACACAGAGCATTTTCAATTTAACCGGGTAATATAGTTTTGTTTTTGTCACCACAAAGAGGTTTTATGTCGCTGAAAATCCATTAACATTTTTGGAATAAATAATTAATGTGTCCATAATTAAGACGGTATCAAATTATTTATAATTTACAATAATTTGTTATAGGTGAAATGTATTTGTATTTTATCACTAAAATTATAATTTCGAAGTAGGCTGTATGGCTATAAGTATCACCTTACATTTGGCGCATGCCAAAAAAAAACTTGCGTGGCTTTTCCCATAATTTTGTTTGTATCGCATTTGTTGCTGTGAGGTAAATAATTAACGATTTTTGCAATAAGTACATGTTTGTTTTTTCCTCGCAAGTGTGTTAAAAAAGCTCGTATGAAACTCGTGAGCAACTTGCTCACTAGACACACGGCTGATTTACGCCCAATTTTTAGAAAATGAATTAAAAAATTGATAAACTTTTTATAACAAATGGGCGTTACTTTACAGAAATCCATGATATGCAAGATACAAGGGGGCAGCCAGCTTTTGGGCCAGGGGGGGGGGGGGGAGCGTAGTGAGAAATTCTTACGACACCTTGCCTTGGACAGGTTACAATGGTTTCGAACGTTCATATAGGTTTCTTGGTCGAATTTTAGACAAATTCAAGAGAAAGTAGTCTGTAGAGCGAGCGAAGCGAGCTTGAAAATTTTAACTCTTTTTCTACCGACCTACTGGAGTTACCTGGGCCTCTTATAGACAAAGTTAAGACTCATGAAAACCTAGGTTTCAAGAGCGAGCGCAGCGAGCTCGAAATTTTTTACAACATTGCCTCAGATAATTATGATATAACACCATTCTATAGCATCAGGCAGGAAAAGCTATAACTTTTAAAAATCCTGAGCTTCTAGGGGCAAAAATTTATTTCTCCTCAAAAATTTGCTACGAATTCCTATAATAGGTATTAAAAAAAAGAAGTACTTACTAACAAGTTTTAATTAAAATTAACAGTAAGCCAGTTTATTAGTATGTTGTTTTGTAGAAGATGTCAGGAATATACTACGACTTCACGTTCTCATGTAATGTTCCCTGATAATGCCAAAAGAATACGCGCTGACGTGAGCGAAGCACACACACAGCTACACACAGCTAGCTGCGAACAGCTAATTGTAACTAAAACAATCAATTTTATTGACTTTCCACTAGTACCCTGCACGGCGGCGTCTCTTCTAAAAGTACTACCCTCCTCTACTCGATTCACGCGATTTCTCATTCTAAAATGAAAACAAAATAGCTATCAAATTTCGGACCCCAAATATTTTTAAAGGAGTGTTATGTGTTTTCAAACCCTTCAAATTGTAATTACGGTTCTATATTCCATGTCGATATAATTACTTACAGGTATGTTAAGAAAAGAAAATTTATTTGTCAGTGTCAGGTTGTATGTTGAACAAAATATGATTCGCGATCGTAGCAAATAATGGATTTGCGGAGTTATAATCAAATCATCAATGAAATAGTCTTTAGAAATTTTGAATTTCGCGGGCTACCCTTGCGCTTTCACCTTACGTGATCGATAACTATGTATATGAATTGCAAATATAAATAATATCCACCTCGCTTCTGTTTCTTTTTTCTTTTATTCTTTCCGTATATTGACACAATGATAATACAACCCTTACGCCCCATTGCTTTAACTAACAAAACAGAAATATAACTATTCATTTACAAACTACTAAAATAATACTTTACTTGATATAAAACGAAATTCTAACCTAATGAAAAAAAAATACAAAGAGAATCAAAATGTTGTAGTCGTAGTATAACAATGCGTTTACAATAGATACGCTCGAAAATCGGGACGCGGAAAAAAATGGCACAGGTCCTTCGTCGATGGGCGCTCGGGCCGTACTAATCGGTGCTCGCTTATACGTCGTAATTTATTCTAATTTAGAGTGAAGTTAAAAATTATATTGTATCTGATTAAATGAATTGATTTTAATAAAACTTTGGAATTAGTTTAGTAAAAGAACATAGTTTATTTTTACATTCTTTTTTCAATGTAATTACGCTTTATTCAACCCAAAAAATCACGATAAAATAGCAGTATAAAACGTAAAAATTGACCTATGACTTTATTTGTTTACTAATTAATGTTATTAATTATCGTTATTCTAGTACATTATGTGTCGACAAAAGTATATGTCTGATGCTTTGTGTATTGTTTTGAGTGAAATTTATAAATATTAGGATAGAATTAGGAGTCTGAAATTGACTCTGCGAAGATTTTTTAGTAAACTAGTTGTGGGAGATTAATCACTATGTCCCGGCTCTGTAGGCCTGCTACGCTACTTATCCTACCTAACCTAGGCACAGGTAATCCTAGGAGGATATTAAATAAAAAGTAGGTAGGCAGTAAACTGGAACATTTATTATGAATTAAATGACTCGGTAGGCAGACGAGGGTCGATCAAAGTTGGGTAAGGGCCTATACAGCGATTAACCTCCTCACTGGTCTAGCACTCCCCTGACGTCACTGGCCGCTGCAGGAGACGAGTGCTCGCGCGACGATCGCCAGGTCAACTGCTGGTGTAGGTTCGCTGGTTGTCCCGCTACTGTCCACCACGGGGAAGCCGGGAATAAAGGTGTACGTGAAACCCTGTAATGCGCAATAAGCGAAAGCATTACACGCTGGCCGTAGACGGTGAGCACCCACAGCAACGTTGAATAGGGAAGCACTAATATGTAGATGTGTTGCTGTGGATGTTCACTATCAGATACGGAGATGACAATAATTTCGGTTACTTAGCCGTTAATTTAAACATTTGAAATTTACAACGGAAATAAAATAATAATATGCAAGAATGATATAATTCTGAAAATGTGGGGTAGAACTACAAAGAGAAAACAAGTAATGAGCGTCTAATAGAAACAAAGATAAGCAAGAACACAAATGAAAAGATCACCAGGTAGGCAACGCGAAAGAAACCGTTACGGTTTGCTAAGCTACTGGCTAATTATAATTGTGCAACACTTACCCAATCGGGGTTTAATTCACACACACAGAATATGCTTTAACGTTGAGTATTGCTCAGTATATTTCTGAATTACGATTAAATGTCGAGGGAACGGTAGGGACGCCTTCGAAAAAAAACTAAATCGCGATTACGATATCAATTCGTATTAGGGACCGTGAAAAAACCTGACGTGCGCTCGCCTCGACAACCAGAATCGTCCTCCCGCGGCGACGTGGAAGTGTCTGTCGCTATGGACCTTGCCCCCGCGCCGAGAACAAAGGAATTCCTTTCTGGGTGCCTAATATGTCGCTCGTTTAAACATGCGTGGTGATAAACTGTAGCTGGCCAGAAGTCTGGTTTGATGCGTTCATTATTAGTTTATTTTTTATTTTAATATTGTAATTTTTTTTAATAATATTATTGTAAATAACTTTCTTATGTTTATTTTTTTTTATTATTATTATATATTATTAAGAATTAAGACATGTAACAATTAATGTTACATTACCCCCCTCGTCTCAGAAAGAGTTTTGTTCTCAAAGAAAACTCGTCTATAGGTTACCACTAGCACTACACATTCATACTATCATCTTTCAAAATTCTTCCATAATATCAAACAAACAACCTTACACAATAGCTTCAACAATATTTAATGATGTTGACGCGACCTTACGTAAACAAGTTATCTGTGATTTATCGCACAGAAAACTAATGCTAGTCGTAAGAAGTTAATTTAAAGGTGAACTGTCTCAACTCCTACAATATAAAAAATAAACACTTTACTACACTTAACTACACAACATTTAACTACACTTAATGTTTTTTAAATCTTTGATATGCCAGACGCCTATATTTTTTCCTGACATATCTTCCAGAACAAAGACAAGTGGAGACCGTTTTTCTATTATACGGCATTTGATAAACTTGGGTGCAAGATTTTTACTAAAATACTTGTCTTTGTTACTTAAAACGAATGCGCGCTTATAGACTATTTCTCCTACATTAAATTCAGCCGGCTTTCTACGTAGGTTGTAGTGTGCAGTATTCTTTTCATGTGCGTGCCATAACGAAGCCTGCACATCATTGAATATCGATCGAAGACACCCTAAGTTTTCAGCGTATAAGTCGCGAGGAAGGAACAACACTTCATCGCCCAGGTCGTTATCAGTATAGTGCGATCCACATAAAACTAATTCCCTACCGTAAACTAAAAATGACGGTGTATAACCGGTGGCTTCATTGACGGAATTGTTTATCGCAAACTGAACCTTGGGGATGGAGATGTCCCAGGATCTATGATCGTTTCCAACAAACGTAGACAAACTAGTGACAATAGTTTTGTTGTATCGTTCTACCGTGTTGACTTGTGGTGTGTACTTCGGCGTGAAAAAAAACGTTAGGTATTTTATATTTTTTAAATAGCGCGTCAGTAGACGAACTTATAAACTGCGTCCCATTGTCCAAAAAGATTGTTTGAGGAACTCCGTGAACCAAGAAAATGGAATCTTCTAAGATTTTAATAACTATATCCGCAGTAGCGCGACGTACTGGGAAAATATGACAAAATTTTGAAAAACAGCAAGTTACGACCAATATATAAGAATTTTGTTTTCGACTGGTGGGAAGGGGACCCACAAAATCAATTGAGATCATCTGAAAAGGTCTCGAACATTGCTTAGGACGACCCATCTCTCCCAATGTAGTGTGATTTTGTGCCTTATAAGATAAGCAAACCGAGCAGGAACCTACATACTTAACGACGTCCTGGTGCATATTTGGCCAGTAGTAATTTAGTGACAAGCGCCGATAGGTTTTAAAGATGCCAAGGTGTCCACCTGTTGGCTCAGAGTGATTTTCGGCTATGATGCTTTCACGGAACTCGCTGGGTACGACTTCCTTCCAGTCAAATTCTGAAGTTAGTTGGCTGTTAATATTTTTTGTGAGACGAAATAACGAATTATTTTTAATGGTGAAGTTAGGGAAATTTGAAGGAGTAGTCAGACAGCCGTTGTATACCTTTTTAAACCAGACATCATCTGTGTTGGCATTAGCTAGAGATATTGCATTTACGGGAAAAGCTCTAGACAAGGCATCAGGAATAACATTGTCGACACCCCGACGGTGTTTCATAATAAAATTAAATGAGGACAATCTTACCCCCCATCGTGCTAGTCGTCCTGTGGGATTTTCTAAAGACAAAAACCATTTTAACGCGGAGTGGTCAGTATACACTGTAAATGTTTGGCCGTTTTCGAGATAACATCGCCAGTGCTCGAGAGCCGTTAACACAGCAAGAGTCTCCCTTTCAGTAATGCTGTAGTTTTTCTCGGGGCTGGTGAAAGTTCTACTCATGTAGGCAATTGGGTGTTCTTTACCGTCAAAAGTCTGTGTTAACATAGCACCAATACCGTAACTACTTGCGTCGGTGTGCACTTCAAAAGATTTGGAATAGTCCGGACAAGAAAGAACTGGAGCGGAAACCAAACATTCTTTCAACGCATTAAAGGCCGCGTCAGCTTCTGGTGACCACTTGAAAGAAGGAGCGTTTTTTCCGTTAGCAGTGAGCTTATTGAGTGGACCAGCCACTGTGCTAAAGTTAGGGACGAAACGTCGGTACCACGTAGCAGTGCCGAGAAAGCGTTTCAACTCCTTCCTATTTGTAGGAGTTGGAAAGTTAATAATGGCTTCCACCTTGTCTGGGTCAGTGCGTAAACCACGGGAATCTACCACGTATCCTAGATACTTGAGTTCGCTTCGAAAGAACTTACATTTTTCGAAGTTCACTGTTAAATTTGCCTGTCTCAATTTGTCCAAAACTCGCAACAATCGAGAAACATGCTCATCAAAGGTAGAACTAATAACAATGACGTCATCTAAATAAGCGAAGGTCTTAGACTCCATGTCACTAAATAACAAGTCAACGAGACGTTGTTGCGTCGCGGGGGCATTCGTTAATCCAAACGCAGTAGTTTTAAAACGAAAAGTGCCACGGCCCGGAACGTAAAATGCGGTTTTATCGCGGTCTTCTGGCGCTATAGGCAGTTGCCAGAAAGCTTTGGACAAATCGATACTGCTCAGGTACTTAGCGTCGCGAAGGTTATCCAATATCTCCGAGACATATGGCAAATTGTACGCATCGCGCTTAGTCACTGCATTCAACTTCCTGCTGTCTAAACAGAACCTTGGTTGCCCGTTCTTTTTATTAACAATGAGAACGGGAGAAGACCAGGCGCTTTCGCAAGGTTCGACAACGTCAAGGGACAGCATTTCGTCCACCTGCTCAATTAAAATGCGCTGCCTTTCGGGGGACATCCTGTAATAACGCTGTCTAATTGGTTGTGCGTCACCAGTGTCAATGCGATGGCATATCAAATTTGTTCTACCCAGGCCCTTTTCCTCAGTAGAAATAGATCGAAACTGCGCAATGACATTATCAGCTATCGCTTTCTGCGACGCCAACAAATTATCGTAGGAGTTAATAAATGGTTCATCGCTACCTACCTTTATTTCTGCCAAAGGGGCATTTGACATTGTGATGCTACCTATGTAATTAGGGCAAATTCGAAAAGCGCGCCAAAAATCTACGCCTAATATAATTGATGTTTCAATTTCGGGAACTACATATGCCTTAATAATGTGAAACTGGCCCTCAAATGTAACTGGCAAATGAATGTAACCTAAGGTTTTTAATGTTTGACCGCCAGCAGCTATCATATTAGTGTGGCCATCCGGGTTTAAAGTGCAGTCTGTAAGCTGTAGATGAGAATTGTTTCCCAGAATCGAAACTGCAGCTCCAGAATCGAGTAAGCCAACAGCATCGATGTTATTGATTTTAATATTTACATAAGGCCTAGAATCGTTTAATGGTTTTGATTGCAGAATTGTAGCAACTCTGTATGAAGAGGAAAATGTTCTTATAAAATCAAGCCAAGTTTCCCAGTCTTGCTTGCTGAAATTGTCACAACTCTGCTTAATTAGTTTTTTGAATTTGTACCAGTTTTACGACAGTTAGGACAGTCTGGTGTCTTCACATCCTTCATACCGCACTTGAAACAAACAATGTCCCGTGGAGCCTTGCATTGACGAATGTGATGGGTGTTATTACGACACCTAGGACAGTAGGGTTCCTTTTTAGCCTCATTAATTGCATGTACATATTTATTGTTATTTTGAGTATTATTATTATTATTCCTATATTGATTGTTATTATTGCAATTACTATTTGAACCATTATTTTTATTGTAATTGTTATTATTATTTGCCTTATTTATAGGTTTATGGTCATCCTTAGTGTACGCAAATTCAGGAGCTAGCGTATCGGAAGTAACCTTAGGAGGCTCTTGAAATTGTGACAGTCGAGTCTGAAATGTCTCATAGTTACGACATAACGAACGCAAAGTGTCTATGGTTGAGATTTGAGGAGCTGCTGCTAATGTACTAGCATAGCAGGGTCTAATATTATGCAAGAGAATTTCCAATTGATCTACTTCAGGAAGAGGAGTCGATAGACGCGAGAACATTCCGTTCATAACTGCTAGATAAATAGTTATATTCTCACGTTCTCCTTGAGTACGAGAACGAATTTCAGAAATGAGTCTATAATCGTAGTCAGTTTGACTAAAATCCTCTGTTAATAAACGCGCCAACTCAGGCCAAGAACTGACTTTGTCCTTTACCGCACGATACCAGTGAAGGGCATCGTCTTGAAAAATTTCAGATGCAAAACTTAGGACTTTTTGTTGTGGAATATTCCTAGCCAGTATAAATTCATCAACACGCTGTATAAACGAACGAACACAAGTTTTGCCAGTAAATTTTAATTTTGTTAAATCAGAAGATGTACGATCGCATGACACAGAAATCACGTTCTGTTGTTCCGGCACTGCAGGTGCTGATTCTTTGACAGAACTAGCACTAGCCACATTAGAGGATGTACAAGCAGAAGGTTTCTTTGCTAGCAAGGCAGAAAGCTTTTGCGAGAATATTTTATAACCGCTAACAATGTCGTCATATTCCGTTTTAATGTCGTCACTACGCGTTATCCTCTCGACACGATTGTGTAAATGATTCAACATATTCTGTGTCCGCAATAGTGTAGCAACAGTAGGTTCACTAGCGTCAAGATTTAATTGAATTTTCGTTAAGACTTCTAAGCAACCCTTAAGGTCCTGTTTTACATCGAGTGGAGACTCTAATATATATTCCGAGGGTAAATCAGGAGATAATTTTATAATTTGTTTCCGTAACTCCTCAACAGAAGGTGCAGGAGTCGCGCCTCTAATACGAACTTCATACTCCAACTCTGATTTTTGAAGAGACAGGAACTTAATAGGAAGCATTATAAAAATTAATTAAAAGAACAGAAGGATAAGTGACGCACTTCTACTGCTCACTACGCAAAGAGCAAAAGCAAAAAAAAAAAAAAAATAATAATAATAAAAAAAACAAAGATTACAGGAAAAGAAACAACCGTTCTCCGTTCTGTTACAAAACTAAATTTATGAACGTCTGGTTTTTTTTTTTTTTTTCGGAAAAATAAAAAAATAATTTAAATGATAAAAAAAAACAAGCAAAATCATAAATACAAAAATAAAAAATTGCTAAAATGCTACTAATGTGTACTATAAGACCGTAAAAATACGTTTTTTCTTTTAATGTGAGGTGTAAAAAATTATAACGAACAATTTTTTAAAAGCGTCGTTTTAGGTGCCCAAGACGATAACAGTTTTAATAAAATATTTTAACAAACTATGCAACTAAACGACTTTATATGATTAATTTTTAATGTAGGGTAGGTTAATAATGACCAAGATTAACTTACACAAAGAAGTTGAAAATTCGTGTACACATTAGTAACGCCAAAAAAAACAAAAAAATAAAACAAAATAAAGACGTTTAACACAGACAACCACTAACATACACAACCCACAACCAATGGAGGGGGAATTAATCGGCTGTATTTCTACCACGATTAAGGGCGCCAGTGTCCCGGCTCTGTAGGCCTGCTACGCTACTTATCCTACCTAACCTAGGCACAGGTAATCCTAGGAGGATATTAAATAAAAAGTAGGTAGGCAGTAAACTGGAACATTTATTATGAATTAAATGACTCGGTAGGCAGACGAGGGTCGATCAAAGTTGGGTAAGGGCCTATACAGCGATTAACCTCCTCACTGGTCTAGCACTCCCCTGACGTCACTGGCCGCTGCAGGAGACGAGTGCTCGCGCGACGATCGCCAGGTCAACTGCTGGTGTAGGTTCGCTGGTTGTCCCGCTACTGTCCACCACGGGGAAGCCGGGAATAAAGGTGTACGTGAAACCCTGTAATGCGCAATAAGCGAAAGCATTACACGCTGGCCGTAGACGGTGAGCACCCACAGCAACGTTGAATAGGGAAGCACTAATATGTAGATGTGTTGCTGTGGATGTTCACTATCAGATACGGAGATGACAATAATTTCGGTTACTTAGCCGTTAATTTAAACATTTGAAATTTACAACGGAAATAAAATAATAATATGCAAGAATGATATAATTCTGAAAATGTGGGGTAGAACTACAAAGAGAAAACAAGTAATGAGCGTCTAATAGAAACAAAGATAAGCAAGAACACAAATGAAAAGATCACCAGGTAGGCAACGCGAAAGAAACCGTTACGGTTTGCTAAGCTACTGGCTAATTATAATTGTGCAACACTTACCCAATCGGGGTTTAATTCACACACACAGAATATGCTTTAACGTTGAGTATTGCTCAGTATATTTCTGAATTACGATTAAATGTCGAGGGAACGGTAGGGACGCCTTCGAAAAAAAACTAAATCGCGATTACGATATCAATTCGTATTAGGGACCGTGAAAAAACCTGACGTGCGCTCGCCTCGACAACCAGAATCGTCCTCCCGCGGCGACGTGGAAGTGTCTGTCGCTATGGACCTTGCCCCCGCGCCGAGAACAAAGGAATTCGTTTCTGGGTGCCTAATATGTCGCTCGTTTAAACATGCGTGGTGATAAACTGTAGCTGGCCAGAAGTCTGGTTTGATGCGTTCATTATTAGTTTATTTTTTATTTTAATATTGTAATTTTTTTTAATAATATTATTGTAAATAACTTTCTTATGTTTATTTTTTTTTATTATTATTATATATTATTAAGAATTAAGACATGTAACAATTAATGTTACAACTACATAGTAAACAAATAAGTTTTTTGTAAATGTGTTACATTAATGACACTTAATGTAACACATTTACAAAAAACTTATTTATTTATTATTTATATATATATAAGAAAAACTGATCTATTTTTAACATGTATTCAAAAATGCCAGGGTGTTCGCTAAGATGGTAATTTAGGCGACTAAAGTCTTAGAAATTTGCGTGAAAACGTGAAATGGCTCTTAACGCTATTTCAGAAAAATCGTTCTGAAATACCTGCATCGACTCTGAATTCAGGTCAATAGATAAGTAAAAACTGGCCAAGTGCGAGTCGGACTCGCGCACGAAGGGTTCCGTACCAATTTTTATAAAAAAAATCACGTTTGTTGTATGGGAGCCCCCTTAAATATTAATTTTATTCGGTTTTTAGTATTTGTTGTTATAGCGGCAACAGAAATACATCATCTGTGAAAATTTCAACTGTCTAGCTGTCACGGTTCATGAGATACAGCCTGGTGACAGACAGACGGACAGACGGACAGACGGACAGACGGACAGACAGCGAAGTCTTAGTAATAGGGTTCCGTTTTTACCCTTTGGGTACGGAACCCTAAAAATGAGGATTTTTCTATACTCCGACTCAATTGTATCGAGTTATTGTTAATCAATAACTCGATACAATTCAGTCTAAAATATCATTCATGTAGAAGGTGAAGAGATGAGAAGAGTTAATCTCTTCTCATCTCTTCACCTTCTACATCAATACTAATATTATAAAGAGGAAACCTTTGTATTTTTGGATGTTTGTATTGAATAGGCTCAAAAACTACTGGACCGATTTCAAAATTTCTTTTACCATTACTTAGAGGGATTCTTCCGAATCCGTATAGGCTATTTTTATCACCGTACTCCCACGGGAACGGGAACTACGCGGGTGAAACCGCGTGACGTCCGCTAGTGAATGATATTTTAGACTTGCAACTCAACGACTCCGAAATAATATCATATGCTGACGACACTGTCATAATTTTCCACGCTAAATCCTGGGAACAAGTATACCGCCTTGCAGAAATCCGACTTTTAACTGTTTCTGAAGCCCTTGACGCAAATCTCCTGACTCTGAATATAAAAAAAACTAAGTTCATTACATTCTTCAAAACAATAGCTTCTCGACCTCCACGTCGTCTTATACTTAAATACCATACTTGCTGCAGTTATCAGACATCACCGCTTACACCTTGTACCTGCTTAGTTAAAGATCACACTGCCTTAATCAAATACCTTGGCATCACATTAGACGAAAACCTATCATTCAAATCACATATACACCTGCTCTCTGGTCGCGTCAGGAAACTGATATACGCTATGAAAAAATTACGTGACTGTACACCTATTGAAATTCTACGCACAATTTACCTTGCTCTGTGTCAGTCAGTACTTCAATACGGGATTTCTGTTTGTAAATAAAATTATCAATTTCGAGCTTTAGTAGTTTTAATTCTTCTACCGTCGCATATTCAACATTAGTAAAACACTTCTCCTGTATGTCACGTAGTTCTTTCTGGATCAAAACAATGTCCTTCAGTAGTCTGGTCACATCAATGTGGTCGAAAGTTACCGGCGGCAGCTTCTGAAGATCTCGGGCAACAAAGACGGGTATTTCTTCCGGATCGGTTCCCTTAAAAAGGGTTATGATGTCGTATAGGTTTTTATTTGTTTTACGCTCACCCTTTCGCAACACACTACGCTGTGTAACCGATTCAAAAAGCAGTGATTATGCTTCTTTAATATCTTCCTCCAAAAAAAAAGCAGATGCACATATAGCGACGAGGCTTTCTTCATCCATTACATCCATTTTATTTTGAACGAATGAGAGCACTTCGTTAACAACTAGATTGCAGTTATTGCACTTTAACACATTAGAAGTCATTTTCACTAGAGGTCAATTACCCTCCGCGCGCACGAATACAAACACCCGAACGCGAACGCGATCAGCTGATGACTGAGTTTAGAGATAAGTTTTTCAAAATCGGATCTATTTTTCAGTGTTTTGTGAACAAGTAATGTTGCCTTTAGGATAAATAATTGCCGCACTCTTAAGACAGCCAACTCCTTATAAATTAGGTATGTTGGGTAGCGGAAAGATTTTTTTAGAGCTACTTTTATAACAGCTCTTTGAGCTCTTTCTACTTCTATAATAGTGCTTTTCCCGGCTGCTCCCCAAACAGAAATCCCGTATTGAAGTACTGACTGACACAGAGCAAGGTAAATTGTGAGTAGAATTTCAATAGGTGTACAGTCACGTAATTTTTTCATAGCGTATATCAGTTTCCTGACGCGACCAGAGAGCAGGTGTATATGTGATTTGAATGATAGGTTTTCGTCTAATGTGATGCCAAGGTATTTGATTAAGGCAGTGTGATCTTTAACTAAGCAGGTACAAGGTGTAAGCGGTGATGTCTGATAACTGCAGCAAGTATGGTATTTAAGTATAAGACGACGTGGAGGTCGAGAAGCTATTGTTTTGAAGAATGTAATGAACTTAGTTTTTTTTATATTCAGAGTCAGGAGATTTGCGTCAAGGGCTTCAGAAACAGTTAAAAGTCGGATTTCTGCAAGGCGGTATACTTGTTCCCAGGATTTAGCGTGGAAAATTATGACAGTGTCGTCAGCATATGATATTATTTCGGAGTCGTTGAGTTGCAAGTCTAAAATATCATTCACTAGCGGACGTCACGCGGTTTCACCCGCGTAGTTCCCGTTCCCGTGGGAGTACGGTGATAAAATATAGCCTATACGGATTCGGAAGAATTCCTCTAAGTAATGGTAAAAGAAATTTTGAAATCGGTCCAGTAGTTTTTGAGCCTATTCAATACAAACATACAAAAATACAAAGGTTTCCTCTTTATAATATTAGTATAGATGTAGAAGGTGAAGAGATGAGAAGAGATTAACTCTTCTCATCTCTTCACCTTCTACATCTATATATACGCTATGAAATGCTACGATATACGCTACGATAACGCTATGATATACGCTATGAAAAAATTACGTGACTGTACACCTATTGAAATTCTACGCACAATTTACCTTGCTCTGTGTCAGTCAGTACTTCAATACGGGATTTCTGTTTGGGGAGCAGCCGGGAAAAGCACTATTATAGAAGTAGAAAGAGCTCAAAGAGCTGTTATAAAAGTAGCTCTAAAAAAATCTTTCCGCTACCCAACATACCTAATTTATAAGGAGTTGGCTGTCTTAAGAGTGCGGCAATTATTTATCCTAAAGGCAACATTACTTGTTCACAAAACACTGAAAAATAGATCCGATTTTGAAAAACTTATCTCTAAACTCAGTCATCAGCTGATCGCGTTCGCGTTCGGGTGTTTGAATTCGTGCGCGCGGAGGGTAATTGACCTCTAGTGAAAATGACTTCTAATGTGTTAAAGTGCAATAACTGCAATCTAGTTGTTAACGAAGTGCTCTCATTCGTTCAAAATAAAATGGATGTAATGGATGAAGAAAGCCTCGTCGCTATATGTGCATCTGCTTTTTTTTTGGAGGAAGATATTAAAGAAGCATAATCACTGCTTTTTGAATCGGTTACACAGCGTAGTGTGTTGCGAAAGGGTGAGCGTAAAACAAATAAAAACCTATACGACATCATAACCCTTTTTAAGGGAACCGATCCGGAAGAAATACCCGTCTTTGTTGCCCGAGATCTTCAGAAGCTGCCGCCGGTAACTTTCGACCACATTGATGTGACCAGACTACTGAAGGACATTGTTTTGATCCAGAAAGAACTACGTGACATACAGGAGAAGTGTTTTACTAATGTTGAATATGCGACGGTAGAAGAATTAAAACTACTAAAGCTCGAAATTGATAATTTGAAGTCAGAAAAGAAAAAGGCGAACAATATTGACCCTAATGTTAATGCAAAGAGGGGTGGTTTTTGCATGCAGGATAGTTTTACTTGTAACAGCGGACCGATGGGCTTTATGTACTGTACACAGAGGTCTGTGACCGAGCATGAGTCACCAATAGCACAGGCACAGGTTAAAGAGTTGTCCAGTGAGTCCTCAACTGTACTGTCTCACACTTACGCGAGCACAGCGAAATGTACTATATCTAGCTCGCGCAAGCAACGCGAGACATCGGACCCACCAGATGTGCGCGTGGAGGCCACCGATATGTCAACTGCGGTTTCGAGCGGGGCAAAATCAGCTGTGTCGCCGTCCAGTGAGGCGCCGTCTCCGTATAAGCAGCCGGCGCAGAGTGTACTACGTGAGCTCGACAAATTGATGTGCGAATAACGCTTAAGCGACAAAACTGTACTGCGACTCACCGTAGTTCGAATGCACGCTTGTGCGACACACTGAAGATCGACATCACGCTAGTGTGACAAACGATAGCGCGACAGTAGTTCGACACTACGGTAGTGCGACACTACGGGAGTGCGACAGTACTGTAATTCGACAGTACGTTGGTGCAGTACAGTAGTTTGAAACTACCCAAGTGCGACAAACGATTATGCAATACTCCCGTCTGTGGATATTAAATAAAAATAAGAAAGCATTAACTTCATCTACATAATATATAAAAATGAATAGCCGAAATGTACCTATAGTTGTAGTAGTTGTAGTAGTAGTTACAGTTTTAGTTGCAGTAGCAGTAGCAATTGCAATTGCTTTTGTTATTTATTCTGAGGCAGTACGGAAGTTCGCCGAGGGAGCTAGTGTATAAATAAAACAAACTAAATTGAAATAATCAAAGCTATTTATGATATGAAAAAAAAAAACATATTAATTAAACAAAAACGATCCGATTTGATTTAAAACTTATAACTTCTTTTTTTAATATAATCAAAACTATTTTAAGATATGAAAAAAAAAAAACAAATTAAACAAAAAGATTCGATCTAATTTAGATTTTTTTTGTAGATTTATTAGTTAAACTTCCTGTCGTACTGATAGTAAGGATGTATGTGTGTGTGTCTGTGTGTGTGTGTGTGTGATATTCTATTATATTTATATATTCTATTGACACAATATTTATCATATGTTATTTTAGATTTTAAATTGAGTGAATTTTACTGTTTTTTATATTCATAATTTGTTGTTATAGCTATAAAATATTAGTCTCTCTAGTACTCAGTGCTTGTTTGTTCTATCTACCATTGGTTAAATTTTACAGGAGAAGAGTTTTTTGCTCTACTTCTTTTAAAAAGTTCTAGTTTATAGATTTGAAGGTTTTTCTTAATAAACGAGTTACCTATGCATAGATAGCTATTATTTTCTTATAATATACTAGATAATTATACCTCATTTTACAGCTTTTTATGTGGAGATAGAACAAAGATGCACCAATATAATTATGAAGGTGGACTTAGGACATTACCTCATTATAGATAGGACATCCAAACAAAATGGCGGATATGGCGCCGCGGGCTGTGATTGGTCGATTGAGTGGACATAGAACACTCAAGCACTCAGCCTGTCTTACGATGTAGGATTTAAAACAAACACTGGACATAGAACAGATAAGCACAAAATTGTCATTGCGGTGTCGTGTCACTATTAAAATTAAAATTATTTTTTTGTTGCTTTATGAGAAAAAAGTTTTAAATATTCTTTATCCAGCAGGATTGAAATTTAAGTCTTAACACTACTGCATTTAAAGTTAATTTTCGAAAAAATTGGTAGATAGAACAAACAAGCACTGGGGCGACGTAATGTACAAACCAATTCAAACACAATGCGAATTGTTATATGAATAAATAAATAAAATAAATGAATATACTAGTCATATCCCAAACACTAATCACGTTACCAATAAACGAAGTTTACATAGGTATTATGTTTAAGTAGCTTCAACAATGTATTGTTTAGCAATATTATGGTTTATTGCTTTCGATGTAAGGCATATTGCCAAAGTAGCTGTTGCCCGCGGCTTCGCCCGCGTGAAGTTCGGTTACTGTCCCACTGAATCATACTCAAGGGATAAATAGTGTCCTACATGTTGATCCAGGTTATAAACTATCTTAGTGTCAAATTTCATAATCATCACAATTTATTATTATCATCATCACAATCACCATCACTATCACAACCACCATCATTTTAACAATCATTATCACAATCACCATCACAATCAACGTCACCATCACAATCAACATCGCAATCCCCATCACCATCACAATCACAATCACAATCACCATCACAAACAATCGCCATCACCATCACCATCACCATCACCATCACAATCACCATCACAATCACCATCAACATCACAATCACCATCACCATCACAATCACCATCACAATCGCCATCACAATCAACATCGCAATCACAATCACCATCACAATCGCCATCACAATCAACATCGCAATCACAATCACCATCACAATCACCATCACAATCACCATCACAATCACCATCACAATCACCATCTCAATCACCATCACCATCATAATCACCATCACCATCACAATCACCGTCACTATCACAATCACCATCATCGGTATCACACTCATTATCATTGTAATCACAATCATTATCATCGTTATCACAATCATCATCGTCGTAATCGTAATCACAATCATTATCATCGTAATCAAAATCATCATCATCATGATCACAATCATCCACCGTCCGGGAACATTACCAAGAGTTTGTAACTAACTAAGCCATCAAGGTCAGGTCATATTTACAAATGATTATGAATACAAATGTGTTTTCATGTCGTACTAGCGTGATGTCGATCTTCAGTGTGTCGCACAAGCGTGCATTCGAACTATGGTGAGTCGCAGTACAGTTTTGTCGCCTAAGCGTTATTCGCACATCAATTTATCGAGCTCACGTAGTACACTCGCCGGCGCAAGTAGCGGGGTGCGGGCAACGTACCGCAGTTAGAAGCGAGCTGTTACGATTTCTCAATGCTAGAGGAAACTCTTAGTAATCAATAATAATTGATTACTAGGGTTTTCTCTTAATTATCATGTCATCATTTTAAAGGCGGTATTGCCTCCCGCACCCGCGGGGCACGAGTCTTCTTCCGATCGCCGTACCGTGACCATCTCGTTTCCGTGTCTGCCAGTTCTTTAAATTATTGTACAAGGTCAAACCCCAAATTAAACTTTTACTATTTCTTTCCGATAAACAAGTGTTTTTTTTAAAACGGTATTTTCGGGGTCCCATATAACATTGGTGGCAGCTTAAGGGATTTTTAAAAATTAAATCCTCGGAACGCCTCAAATCGTGTCGTGATCGTGTCAGTGAAAAGTGCTATCCAATATCACCTCCGTGTCGCTGTATCCTGCTGGTCTCATAAGACCCTCACGCTGTATCCTGCTGGTCTCATCAGACCCTCACGCCGTATCCTGCTGGTCTCATAAGACCCTCACGCTGTATCCTGCTGGTCTCATCAGTCAGACCCTCACGTGCCCTGGTGGGCATACTCCGAACATCCATCACTCACCTTGGGTGATCTCGCCTGGCTACGAAATGATTCGTGGTGCCGTCATAGTCGCAGTGTTCCTGTAAGTACTTACCGTTTCCGTGTTGTGAAAATAGTGCAAGTGTTTTAAACTGCAAGTTTCACCATAATTCCAAACTATTTCAAATTCTAAAGTGCTATATAACATTCAGTTAATTAAATTGTCCATTTGTACCATTCCTAATCATAAAGTTCCGAAGCTCCGAGACTAGTGCAACATTCCTTTCTTATCGCGAATTCTCCGTACCTTGCGCGCTATCTTTTGTTTTGTCTACCATGCCTAAAGACGAGTCTAGTGACATGTCCACAAAGGAAATAGACATGAACTTCATTAGCAAATTTATAAATAAATTCGACGGAAACCGCGAAAAACTAAATGCATTTTTAAATAATTGCAGAAATGCAATAAGCCTTGCATCATCGAATCAGCAAAATATAGTATTAAAATACATTTTGAGTCAACTCGAAGGCCGTGCCGAAAGTGCGTGCTCAATCAAATAGTTTGAAACCTGGCAACAGCTAGAGGAATTCCTAAAAAATCAATTTGGCGAGAAAAAACATTACGCTGCACTACTCTCGGACCTCCAAGATTGCTGTCAATCTAACAGCGAAAATGTTAACCAGTTCGCACTACGCGTAGAAACATGCCTAGCCAAACTGTTAACTGAAATTAATATCTCAATCCCTACAAAAAAGAAAGGCGAACTGGCTGGCCGTGTCGCTGCAATGCAAGACCTGGCATTGCATACATTTATCAGTGGCTTAAACTCTAGATTGTCGACTGTAGTAAGATGCCGTGACCCTGAAACATTAAACGAAGCCATTGGCTTCGCTATGTCCGAAGAAAAGATTATTCAGACCATTTCTAAGCGTTCAGCGTCAGCAACCAATACTAACTCACCCAATCAAGGACGTTGGCCTCAACGCCGATTCCAACAAAACCGAAACCAACAGCAAAGTTACCCAAATGAACCCAATAATCAGAGACCATCTACTTCAGGTCCTCCGGTGTGCCGGTATTGTAAAAATGTTGGCCATACCATTGAAGAATGCAGAAAACGAGAGTTCAATAATAATCGTTTCAGAGACCAAAATAATCAAAGACAATTTCCAAGGCGTTACCAAAATAATCAAGGTCAAATTCACATGGTAAATAATGACGAAGGCTATGACTATATGGAAAATACTCAGGTTAAATCAAACGACGATTTAAACGAATAAAGGGCTCACGGCGGTGTCTCGTGAGACCCACACTTCAAATTACCAAACAATGCCATATCAAAGACACCAATACTATATCCGCTGTATCCTCTGTATCCCCTAAGAATAGGGACTCGCGAACAAATCGCAACACTGTATCCTCTGTATCCCCCATAAATAGGGACTCGCGAATAAATCGCAACACTGTATCCTCTGTATCCCCTAAAAATAGGGACTCGCGAATAAATCGCAACACTGTATCCTCTGTATCCCCTAAAGGTAGGGACTCCCGAATAAACCTCAACGCTGTGTCCTCTGCATCCTCTGTATCTCCTACATCCACTGTATCCCCTACATCCTCTGCATCCTCTGTATCTCCTACATCTACTGTATCCCCTACATCCTCTGCATCCGCTGTATCCTCTGCCTCCGCTGTATCCTCTGCTCCCGCTGTATCCTCTGCTCCCGTTGAATCCTCTGCTCCCGCTGTATCCTCTGCTCCCGTTGAATCCTCTGCTCCCGCTGTATCCTCTGCTCCCGCCGAACATAAATCAGATCCTCCAATACCTGAAACAAAAATCTATGAAATTAATATTGGTCCATTTAAGAAACGCTTACCTCACATCCTTGTCTATTCCTCAGTGTCAGATACTACCTTATCTCTTCTCGTAGATTCTGGCGCAACTGTAAGCCTACTGAAACGATCTTCTATACAAATACCAGTTGATATCTCAACAGAAATAATCTTTTTGAAAGGCATTGATCCCATTGATCAAGCTTCACCAACCATGGGTCATTTTCAGCTGAAATTAAAAGTAGATGATAAAAATAGTATCACGCATAGATTCCACATAATACCCCGAATCCACTTACCTTATGATGGTATAATTGGCACTGATATGCTAATCGCCTTTGGCTGCACAATTGACTACACCCGCGAAACCTTGAAAATAGGTAAATACGAAATAAAATTACATTTCAATGAACCAACTTATATAATTCCTCCCAGGTCTGAAACTGTCATAGAATGCTCCGTCTCCAACCCTGAGGTGAAGGAAGGGCTCGTACTAGACCAATGCTATCACGAAGATTTACTAATTGCTAATTGCTTAGTTGCAGTCAAAGAAAACAAAACAATTAATTTATCAGTAATAAATACTTCTGAAACTCCTATAACCTTAAAGTCAAATCTAGATATCACACTAATTCCCATAAGTTCTTTAATCAATCCTACTGATACAGTAAACGCTCATACAGTTTGCCATCTCAAAAATACCAACTCTTACATCCGAACACAAGAAGTATTAAACCTCCTTAGAATCTCTCACCTCAATCCTGAAGAAGCAAATGCTCTTCACGATGTTTGTTCTGAATACTCAGATATATTCTTTATCCCCGGTGATAAACTGTCTCACACGAATGCACTTAAGCATAACATAAAGACGAGCGATCAAAATCCAATTAATGTAAAATCATATCGGTTCCCAGAGGTACACAAACAAGAAGTCAATAAACAAATTGACCAAATGCTCGACCAAGGAATCATAAAACATTCAGAGTCTCCATGGTCTTCTCCAATTTGGATTGTCCCAAAAAAGATTGATGCATCCGGACAACAAAAATGGCGTATAGTTATCGACTACCGAAAACTTAATGATGTCACCATTGGTGACAGCTACCCCATACCGCAGATATCCGAAATTTTAGATCAGTTGGGTCAGAGTAAATACTTCTCGACCCTTGACCTCGCATCTGGATTCCATCAGATCTTAATTAATGAAGAAGACGCTCCTAAAACAGCGTTTAGTGTACCTCAAGGACATTACCAATTTACAAGAATGCCATTTGGTTTAAAAAAATGCACCCGCTACTTTCCAACGATTAATGAATACAGCCCTCACAGGCCTCCAAGGTATACGGTGTTTTGTATATCTTGATGACATAGTAATATATTCTTATAATTTGAATTCTCACATCGATAATCTTTCATCAGTATTCCAAAGGCTTAGAGATTACAATCTAAAACTTCAACCCGACAAGTGCGAGTTTCTCCGACGTGAAGTCGCATATCTTGGCCATCAAATAACTAAAGATGGTGTAAAACCTAACCCTGAAAAGATAAGAGCAGTAACCCAATTTCCTACTCCCAAATCTCCGAAGGACATTAAGTCCTTCCTCGGACTTGTATCTTACTATCGCCGTTTCATTGCTAACTTCTCGAAAATTGCAAAACCTCTAACACAACTTTTAAAAAAGGATGTTCCCTTCCTATGGGAAAACCAACAACAAGTCGCCTTTGACGAACTTAAGCACAAACTTACCTCTGCTCCCATCCTCATTTATCCAGATTTCTCTGCCCCCTTTATTTTAACGTGTGATGCCTCTAATTATGCCATCGGTGCCGTACTTAGTCAAGGTCCAGTTGGTAAAGATAGGCCAATAGCCTATGCCTCTCGCACCCTCAACAAGAGTGAATCTAACTACAATACCACTGAAAAAGAACTCCTTGCTATTTTGTTCGGTTGTAAAACCTTTCGCCCATATCTCTATGGACGAAAATTCCTGATCATTACTGATCATAGGCCATTAAAGTGGTTGTTTAATCATAAAGATCCTAGTAGTAAATTACAGAGGTGGCGCCTGAAACTAATGGAGTACGAGTACGAAATCGACTATCAGAAAGGAAAACTGAATGCCGCTGCTGACGCCTTATCCAGATATCCTGTAAATCCAATTCAACCATCAGACTGTGATCCTATTCCGTCTACTTCTAACGAAAACGCAGATGTTTCATCACCTCCATTCAGCCCTCTAACTCTCGAAGATCTTGATATCCAACTACCTCCTGGTTCGCTAGACCTTGACGATAAACTACCTTCTGTAGACCTTTTAGAAAACAATGAGTCACCACCAGAAATGGAAGATTCTTCTACATCATCTAACAAATCCCCGAATCTCACAACAAATCTCCTTCGCGACGATAATTATAGCAAATTCCTGAAAACAATGAGCAACAAAGACTTTAATAGTAATGCTAAAATCATGGAACACAACGAAAGCATCCTGAAAACTAACTGCAAAATCATTGTCATACCTACTTCCATCGATCTTGATGAATCCAATCCTCACGTAGAAGAAATCTTGAGCAACCTTGAAAACTCCAAGGAAATACTAGACAGGGAAAGAACCCTCTACTCTTCTATCTCTTTCGATCATAAAGGAAAATTAATATATTTCCTATTCACTAAAGTATACCACTTTCATAACAGTTCTTATGAAGACATTTATAAAAGTATACTAAATCTTCGATCCAACTTATTACATAATCCTACTGACCCCAACCTAAACTTAGCCATTACTGATTTCCAAAATCCTTTCGGAAAACACATCTGGCCAAAAATATACAACATGTTCTGCTATATCTTTAACAATACTCAAGTATCAATTTATATTTATCATAATACTATTATTTACCCTACACCCTCAGAGATACCTAAAATACTCCGCGAAAACCATGACATTCCTATTGCCGGACATTTAGGATCTACGCGAATGTTTCACAGAATAAAAGAAAGGTATTTCTGGAAAAACATGCGGTCAGATATCGAAACATATGTAAAAAATTGCTCCCAATGCCAAAGTAATAAAGCCCTAAGACAAATTAATAAATCACCGATGCAAATAACTACCACTTCCACAAAGCCATTTGAACGACTCAGCCTCGACCTTGTGGGTCCTCTTCCGGAAGCTGGCCTTACTAAGCTCAAGTTCATTGTTACATTACAGGATGACCTCACCAAATATTCCCTAGCTTACCCTATCACTAATGCGACTGCAGAAGAAACATGTGAGTGTCTGGTGCACTTTATTTCTGTTTTCGGCATCCCGAAGTCTATCTTAACTGACCAAGGCACAAACTTCACCGCAGATTTATTTAAAAGAACCTGCAACTTCCTGAAAATTAAACAAATCTGGTCTTCCCCATACCATCCTCAAACTCAAGGCGCGCTTGAACGCAGTCACTCCACACTCAAGGAATATCTTAAATCTTATGTCAATGAAAATCATTCTGATTGGCATAAATATGTCTATACTGCTATGTTGGCATATAACACTTCTACTCATTCCACTACTAACTTTACGCCATACGAGCTTCTCTTCGGTCAAAAGCCTTTTATCCCGGACTCCGTCTATGAATTACAATCAGACCTTATATATCCAGAATATCTGAAGTCCCTGCATCATCGCCTAAAACTCTCACGCGAAAAAGCCATCGAAAACATCCAACGATCTAAAGAAAGATCTAAACAGTATTATGACAACCATTCGCGACCTGTTCAGTATAAAGTCGGAGATTACGTGTATCTCAAAAATCATGTACGTTTGCGTAAGGCCCTTTCGCCAATTTGGAAAGGCCCGTATAAAGTAATAAAGATCAATGGCAGAAGTACTTTAACTTTACTCATGAATAGACGTCATGTGACACATCACTATGACGAAGTCAAACTAGCTCCTAGATCTATAACGTAGTCCTAGTTATATACTTAATACTAATTTTAATTATATTCTATTACAGTAATTCTGCGCTGGGTCAGGAGTTCATTACGTCCTTGACGAACAGTCCTGGCATCTACTTCGACCCTTTAGGTTCCTTAAGTTTATTTGATAGTCACCTTAGTATAGTTATTCCTTATGATGTATCCTTTATTAATCCACATATTCTAAACCTTCGTCTTATTCTCGATAAATCCAAGCAAGTATGTGACAATGGTAAAGTCTTTGATTATTTGGAATGTACAAATCTCTTTGAACCATTGAACACTCGTTATAATGACATAGCCCATGATAATGAGGCTATCTTTCACCTAACATCTCGTCAGTCGAGAAGGTCTGCACTTCTAGGATTCGTTGGCACTTTATCAAAGAAACTATTCGGCACAATGGATGAAGACGATGCCATCCGATACGACAATGCCATTAGAGAAGTAGAAACAGACCAAAAGAAACTAGCTCTTCTAATGAAAGAAAATATATTAGTCACTACTTCTTCCCTTAGATCTTTCAATGAAACTCTGTCCATAATTGATCTAAATGAAAAGCATCTGAAAAATGCAATTGATGGATTGTCCCAAGATATTCCAATTCTGACTCATGCTTCAAGAGAATTAAGTATTAGGTCTCGCATGCTGGAAATAACTTCCATGATAGAAAATAGTCTCCTAGCCTTGTCCTTCAAACTCGAAGACTTAATTAACTCTATCATGTTTAGCAAATCTAATGTCTTGTACCCCACTATCCTAACACCTAAAGAACTTTACACCGAATTAATCGATAATTACAGATTCTTACCCGAATCTAAACAATTTCCAGTTCCTTTAAAACTCGACAATATGCATACTATTTTAAATATATCGGAAATATCTAGTTACTTTAGTAAAGAAAAAGTGGTATTTACTGTTAAAATTCCTCTCATTAACCCTATACAACTAAATATATATCATAACTTACCTTCACCGGTTCCTCATGATAAAAATAATCCAGAGTCATACTCGACCATCATTCCATCATCCAAATATATTGGTATAAACAGACATAGGTCAATGTACTGTAAATTAGATAACCTCGACTATTGTAAAATAATTAATAATTACCATTACCTTTGTGAAACATCAATATTGTACTCCTCTTCTGCGACGCCTTCCTGTGAAACGGAAATTATTACAAAGGTACTTACCTCAATTCCTTCGATTTGTGAAACCAAATTTATTCATGGTCACATTAGCATCTGGCAGCCACTACGCCATAATAGGTGGTTATATGTAATGACAGAAAAAACTAAAATAAGTATTGAATGTAATAACTCCCAATCTACTGAAATAGAATTTAGTGGAAATGGTATATTGTACTTACCTTCTGAATGTGTTGCCTATTGCAAGGACACTCGTTTAACTCCGCATGAAAATCGTAAGGTTCAGTTGAAAACTATTGTTTCTAATTTTAAATGATTCATGTTGTAATATTGTAGCGTATAATAATATTGTATCAAACTTACCTGTAGTTAATCTTAAGAATGTTAACTTAGATTCCTTAGCTTATGATAATCCTGAAATCCTGAAAAGCCTTAACAATATAATTGAAAAACCACATATTGTTTTATATCAAAAATACTATTCAGGTATTACCATTGTAATTATAATTTCTATTGTGTTCTTTATTATATATAAGGTGTATAAAACTGGCATACACAAGAGACTAATGAAATCTAAAGAAACTAGAAGTCCTGAAAATAATGACATTGAATTAGATGAAATTCAACCCTCAAACATAAACACGGGGCCCTCTCTTCGAATCGGCTGACTCACGTTTATTTGACTTAAACTTCACTTTAAAAGGTGTAGTTTACTCTAAATCGGGGGGCTGTTACGATTTCCCAATGCTAGAGGAAACTCTTAGTAATCAATAATAATTGATTACTAGGGTTTTCTCTTAATTATCATGTCATCATTTTAAAGGCGGTATTGCCTCCCGCACCCGCGGGGCACGAGTCTTCTTCCGACCGCCATACCGTGACCATCTCGTTTCCGTGTCTGCCAGTTCTTTAAATTATTGTACAAGGTCAAACCCCAAATTAAACTTTTACTATTTCTTTCTGATAAACAAGTGTTTTTTTTAAAACGGTATTTTCGGGGTCCCATATAACAGAG
Organism: Xestia xanthographa; assembly: GCA_905147715.2. NCBI lineage: Eukaryota > Metazoa > Arthropoda > Insecta > Lepidoptera > Noctuidae > Xestia > Xestia xanthographa. The sequence goes on from LR990658.1 coordinate 25,294,310, forward strand.
CGCTATGTAAACACACAGGATTACACCTCAAATAAAATAAGAGTGGACGGGCAAAGATTTAAAGGGAAACTAGGATGTGCTCCGGTAGACTCGTCGTCGAAGTTTAGAGCCGCTGACGTAAAAATTCCATTGTTTATATACAATGTTTCAAAGGACACCACGGAAACGGATATTGAAGATTATGTCATGGCGAAAACTAGTATTAGAGTGGCGCCAGAAAAAGTATCCATGAAATACTCAAAGGAGTATGACTCCTATAAGATCTATATTCCTAGAAGTAAGTTAGACGTATTTGTAAAAGACGATTTTTGGCCGAATGGAATATTTTTTAGGAGATATATAATATTTAAGGCTCGACAGAAGGACTCAGTCGCTGGAAAAGAGGGGGCAGTAAAACGTCAAGATGGTTGCGAAAAATAGATTACTTAAACTATTGAGTTTTAATTGTAAGTCCGTAAAGAGATCAGTAGACTGTATAAAAGAACTGTGTGACACTGCGGATATAATTGCGCTTCAGGAGACGTGGCTGCTACCTCACGATCTGTCCTATCTCAACGACATTCATTGTGATTTTGCGGCGGTCGGCGTCTCAGCGGTAGACACAGCTGAAGGTGTGCTGCGTGGGAGGCCCTATGGTGGGGTGGCCCTCCTTTGGAGAAAGAGTGCGTTTAGTGTCGTCGAGATTATTAAGTGTACAAGTGTGCGCATTTCGGCTACCAAATGTGTGAATCAGTGTCAATCAATGGTAGTGTTCTCCGTGTATATGCCTACGGACTGTCAGGATAATCTGTATGAATTTACTTCGTGTCTCTCGGAAATAAATGCGGTAATTGATGATTATAATGTAGATACAGTATTTATTATGGGTGACTTGACGTAATCAAAAGAATGCTGTCAGATGGGTCAACACGCAGAGTCAGGAATATTACTAGAAGTGCGGTGTTAGGCAGGGCGGGTTGACCTCCCCGAGTTTGTTTAACCTCTTTGTTAACCAGCTGATTGGCAGGCTCAGCGGATCCATGGTCGGATGCTCAATAGACGGAAGAATGATCAACAATATTAGTTACGCGGACGACATGGTTCTGCTGAGCCCGCATCATATGCCCTGTCACATGGACTCAAATATAATGCGAGTAAGAGTGTTCTCATGATATACAAAGCAGGGAACAAGGCTCCCTCGAATGTGCCGCCAGTTAAGATCAGTGGGTCGGTACTCAAGAGGGTGACTAAAATAAAATATTTGGGTCACATGCTGACGGATCGGTTACAGGACGATGAAGACCTAGAGAGGGAAAGGAGGGCGTTGGCAGTCCGCTGCAATATGTTGGCCCGCAGATTCGCACGATGTACCACCGATGTAAAACTGTTACTTTTCAGAGCCTTCTGTCAGTCTTTTTACACATGCAGTCTGTGGATCAACTTTACGCGGCGGGCTTACAACGCTCTGCGTGGTCAGTACAATGACGCGCTGAGGGCAGTGTTGAGGAAACCCAGGTACTGCAGTGCTTCCGCAATGTTTGCGGACGCTTACATCGATGACTTCTTCTCCATCATCAGGAAAAGAACTGCATCGATGATGAGCAGGGTCCGTGGTAGCACCAACACTGTCCTCAGAGCGTTAGCGTGCAAAATTGACAGTCCGTTTACTGTGTACTGGGCAAGTGTACACCTGCACAGAAATAGGAAATAGAGTGAATTACCATTGTGCACTTAGTTAACTTGTTTGGTGTACTAACAAATTAGTAACACCTTTTTTTTTTTTTTTTTTTTTTTTTGTGTGTACTACTAACAACCCTACTAACGCATTCTTTGTAAAAATGTATATGGACGTGTGTCTGAAATAAAGATATTATTATTATTATTAAACGTGTCCTAAACATTCCCCTTCCCGAAGCAAGCAAATAGCCTCTTAGCCAGACGATGCCCGTTTTACTCGCATATACATATAAAAAGAAAGACGGGTTTGTTACAACACTTATAACTCGAGATCTGCTGGATCAATTTTCATGGTTTTTGTTTCGTTGGATTTGTCTCCGCCCAGAATAGCAGAATACATTTTAAAAACAATGAAAAAAAAGGGTGAATAAACTTTTGTCTGTATTTCTTTTAAATAAATTACGTAGGTGGTAGGTAGTAGGTAGGTAGTAGGTAGGTAGTAGGTAGGTAGTAGGTAGGTAGTAGGTAGGTAGTAGGTAGGTAGTAGGTAGGTAGTAGGTAGGTAGTAGGTAGGTAGTAGGTAGGTAGTAGGTAGGTAGTAGGTAGGTAGTAGGTAGGTAGTAGGTAGGTAGTAGGTAGGTAGTAGGTAGGTAGTAGGTAGGTAGTAGGTAGGTAGTAGGTAGGTAGTAGGTAGGTAGTAGGTAGGTAGTAGGTAGGTAGTAGGTAGGTAGTAGGTAGGTAGTAGGTAGGTAGTAGGTAGGTAGTAGGTAGGTAGTAGGTAGGTAGTAGGTAGGTAGTAGGTAGGTAGTAGGTAGGTAGTAGGTAGGTAGTAGGTAGGTAGTAGGTAGGTAGTAGGTAGGTAGTAGGTAGGTAGTAGGTAGGTAGTAGGTAGGTAGTAGGTAGGTAGTAGGTAGGTAGTAGGTAGGTAGTAGGTAGGTAGTAGGTAGGTAGTAGGTAGGTAGTAGGTAGGTAGTAGGTAGGTAGTAGGTAGGTAGTAGGTAGGTAGTAGGTAGGTAGTAGGTAGGTAGTAGGTAGGTAGTAGGTAGGTAGTAGGTAGGTAGTAGGTAGGTAGTAGGTAGGTAGTAGGTAGGTAGTAGGTAGGTAGTAGGTAGGTAGTAGGTAGGTAGTAGGTAGGTAGTAGGTAGGTAGTAGGTAGGTAGTAGGTAGGTAGTAGGTAGGTAGTAGGTAGGTAGTAGGTAGGTAGTAGGTAGGTAGTAGGTAGGTAGTAGGTAGGTAGTAGGTAGGTAGTAGGTAGGTGGTAGGTAGGTGGTAGGTAGGTGGTAGGTAGGTGGTAGGTAGGTGGTAGGTAGGTGGTAGGTAGGTGGTAGGTAGGTGGTAGGTAGTAGGTAGGTAGTAGGTAGGTAGTAGGTAGGTAGTAGGTAGGTAGTAGGTAGGTAGTAGGTAGGTAGTAGGTAGGTAGTAGGTAGGTAGTAGGTAGGTAGTAGGTAGGTAGTAGGTAGGTAGTAGGTAGGTAGTAGGTAGGTAGTAGGTAGGTAGTAGGTAGGTAGTAGGTAGGTAGTAGGTAGGTAGTAGGTAGGTAGTAGGTAGGTAGTAGGTAGGTAGTAGGTAGGTAGTAGGTAGGTAGTAGGTAGGTAGTAGGTAGGTAGTAGGTAGGTAGTAGGTAGGTAGGTAGTAGGTAGGTAGTAGGTAGGTAGTAGGTAGGTAGTAGGTAGGTAGCTCATGTGACGCAGACGAAGTTGCGCGGGTCAGCTAGTTTATAATAGAATCAGCAAAAGCTGCGACATTAAATACATGAGCAAATTTTCTTGCAAAAAAACAATTAAAAAATGGTGTGCCCAACTGACATAATTATGAAGAGACAGAAGAGATTTTAAGCTAAATAAACTATAAACAATAAAATAATCCACACATCTGCAAACACACACACGCATACACTCACAGATACACGCATGTACACTCACACACACACGCATTCACACCTTTTTATTATTTTTTATTAATGTAATATCATTTTATTTTTGTAAAAAGGTGTTTCTCATTTACCTGCTTACCTTGCATGTATCACATCAACAAATTATATGATTGTGTTTTAATTTTAAGTAAACGCAACTCCGGCCCCCAAGATACAGGCACAGCCTAGTTTGGGGACCTCTGTTTTCTAAATATTAATGTTAAAATTTTACTCGTTACGATTTTGTCAAAGTGCTAAGTTAGTTTAAGAAAATGATTGTAACAATGATTCAATAAATTTATTCTTATTCTTATAGGCATTCGCTTTCATCATTCGCTTTTACTTCGTCTATTTTCTCAAAATGGACGTATACGAATACTTTTCAAACGAAAAACGGGACTTTGGTCTGCGCCAGATAAGTAGGAATTAAAGTTCATTGCTCTTTCCTTAATTTCTCTGCGAAGGTACCCCGACAATACATTTGAATCGTTTTTTATTACTAGAAAATGCCAAGGATTACGATAAAGGTAGTTTCGGGACAAGTTTATGTCATTATTTCTGTTTTCTGTTTTCATCAACCCGCATACATTTATTCAAATGCATAATTATGTATGTCGGATCCGGTCATGAGTACGGACGGGCGAATGAATCGAAAGCGCGCTAGTGGTGACATCACGCGACCTACTCCCCACCATAGCGGCTTTTACAGAGTCCTGATATTAACAACTCGCGGCGAGGCGGACATTCTGTGTCTGATCGCAGCGGAGTTAAGACGTCTTGAAACTGTATACGATTCATTGTGCCTAGTGTTAATGTGTGAAAGTGTAATGTCAAGTTATTTTTTAGACTCAGTGTATCTGTTTGAAAAGAGTAACCATGGAGTTTCTTGCCGGTTCTTCTCCATGGAAACTACCATTACCGAACCGTGCAATGCGAAATAAAATAGTGTATCGCATCCAGTGTGTTTTCATAGCACGAAACCCGTGTTCTGCCCACATAAGCTCGAACTTAGCGAAATAAATTCCTGACAACCCGACATGTATTTGAATAAATGTATGCGGGTTGATGACCTTTATTTCCTACTTATCTGGCGCAGACTAGTTTTAAGAAGTCGTTTTTTTTTCCATCTAAACAGAGGAGAAATAACATAACATCACGCCTGTAATCCGCGAAGGGTTAGGCAGAGGTGTACTTACTTAATAGTACACCCAAGTTTCACCAGTTATGTTTTTTTAAGTCCCATGTAATAGGAGGCGAGCCTATTGCCATCAACTGGGCACAAATTCAATCTCCATGACTTCTATGGAGAAATTCCTGATGGAAAAACCCAATAACCCTTTGCCCGACCTGCAAATCAAATTAATTTATTATTTATTAAAATCTCTTACAACTATCATTACAGGTATGTCCCTAATGCGATAGCTTGCTCTCAAAACTGACCTAGGTATAAAACTAAAATAACTAAAATTTATATAAAACTAAAATATAAAACTATGAACAACGTAAAAAATAAACTAGTACTACTTAACATAGCTACAACAACATAACACAATATTTAAATATAAAACAACAACGTTTAGCCTACAAATATCACTGGAAATTATACACAGCGCCATCTAGTGTCACATTAAGCAACGAGGCTTGTTTCATGGACACCAGATAGATAAAATACTTATCTACATCTACACTAATCTACACTTATATAATAAATAGGAAAGATTTGTTATTTTTGTGTGTGTGTACGTTTGTAATGAATAAACTCAAAAACTCCTTGACCGATTTTAAAAACTCTTTCCCCATTAGAAAGCCACGTCTTTACTGAGTAACATAGGCTATATTTTACTCCCACGGGAACGGGAACTACGCGGGTGAAACCGCGTGACGTCCGCTAGTTATACATATAAACATCCATGACTCGGAAACAAAATTAAATGTCTATGCTCATCACACAACCATTTGCTCCTACCGGGATTCGAACCCGGGACCCTAAGAACGTAAGGCCTCAGTAGGTACAATAAATACTCTTGTACTGAATGGAACGCGAAAAAGTTCCTTTTTACTTCGATACATCAGCTCTTCATATCTTATGCCTCGTTGGTCTTGTAGTCGCAAACGCAACTGCAGAGCACTAGGTCCCGGGTTCGATTCCCAGATCGGGCAAAGTGTTATTGGGTTTTTCCATCAGGAATTTATCATTAGCAGCCACGAATTCTGGATTAGGGGCCCGTTTGATGGCAATAGGCTCGCCCCTATTACATGGGACTTAAACATAACTGGCGAAATATGGGTGTACTAAATGGCTACACCTCTGCCTAATCCGCCGAGGATTACAGGCTTGATGTTATGTGATTTTTTTATTATCTCTCTCAAGTCCGTCTTCAAATATCTTTTCACGGAAGTAAGTATACAAATTCACTTATCCTTATTCGTACAGGCGGTCCTTCTGTACTTACACTTAGGTTATTATCGTAAAAGGGTCACATTGAGTGATTGAGGCCAAATGACATCAACTGAGGTCCCTGATTACGGAAGGGTCCCAAAAAGTAATGTCGTGAGTTTGAATGTGCTTTGCATCCAAGGCGGCTACAAAAGTTTACTTGCGGAATTCGGAGGAGTTTTACAAGAAGTATTTGTATGAGGATATGATAAAAAACCTTAATGTATTATATGTTTTTACTTTGTCTAATTTCCTCTTTTCTTTCCTTTATATCCGGAATTTTCCCGAATTTCCATGTCCTTGAGCAAATATTGTTCGTGAAGTGCGACCACGTGTAACGTTTTACCCGTCAATAGTCATATCAAAAACGATTCAGTGGTTTCTCGGAAAATGTTTCGATGAGACTCACATCTTGGCATTTAGCACCGACCTTCACCGTTTCTTTTAAAGGCAGGCACCTCGTCGTTAAATGGTGGTGGTGGTTGGTGGTGGCTCATTGGTGACGATAAGCTTATGGATACCAAGCTTCATAGCATAGCTCCCCGCCGTAAAGTTGCTTGCTTGTCGTTGTTTTACAGACTATACTGCGGTGAGTGTGCCGAAGAGCTTCACGGGCTTATTTCACCATCTCCCTGATTCCATCGGGTCAGACGTACTGCGGGTTATCACGCATATTCGCTTGTCGATATTCCATATTTCTTCTGAGTTAGCTCGTTTCATTGTTGACCTCATTTCACTTTTCTCAGGACAAAATTGAGGTCAAGAGTGCACTGCAAAGTGTGTGGCCAGCCCAAAGCGAGTCAAAGTCTGTATGTTCCCAGCCGTACCCAATCGGGTACGGTGCATTGTTATTTTAATTGTATCTGTAATTGCGGGTATCGAAGAGCTATAGTATTTCGCCAAACTTTCCCGAAGGAGTTTCTCAAAGAGTTCCGTAATCGTGTCGTGTCGTGTGACGGGTGTTGTCTGGTAGGCTACTGCTCCACAGTTGTTGTCGGGTTCTTGTATATAGTCTCAAGTCGCTGATAACTCTGCTTGCGCGATGTAGGAATTCTCAGTTTAGTTCATCGTTCTTGTCATAGATGGCGCTGTAGTACTTTTTGTTCTATGTTGTTTTTGTACTGCCGCTACAGTAAGCCGTCCCATTTACTTTAACCCTACTTAGTAAGATTGATGATGATTTGTAAGCTTACCTACAAAGTTAAGCCTTTTTTTTTTTTTTCGGATGGGAAATCATCAAATAACCCCTCCCGCTCTGGGCGGAGCAGGAGGGAGTGTCAGACTTTTACTGACTAAAACCCATCCATGTTCCTTCATCGCCCTTTGTGTTCCGGGGCCACGGTATCTCTTTCGAACAGTCCCGCAACCCCGGCAGGCATCGGTCCCTACAAAGTTAAGCCTCAATATCAATTAGGCTTTAATTTCCGACTATGCGCGCTAAGCCATTAAACCTGAACGTATTAAAGGCTTCATTAAACAGAGAAGACGTAATCTAATGCAAATTTTCACACGGCACTGTATTGAACGATGTTTACAGTGTGAATTTGAAATTAAGTAGCTGATGCTGAGATCATGGCTGTTAGGTTAAAATGGAATAAGGCTGGTCATAGTGAGGTTCTGTCGGAGGAGCAATGGGCCAAAATATCCACTGAGTGGATATTTGGGCAGAAATCCAGACTCCGCGTCTGCTACTGAGAAATTTCTGATGGAAAAACCTGATATAATTTGCCCGACCCGGGAATTTGACATTATGCTCAACAGTCACGGTTTCGACCACGAAACAGTCTAAAGTTTTGAACAGTATTTGATTCTCTTTATCGTGTGGTTAGCGCCTAACCTGGTGTCAGAGTTTTTATGCCGGCCATGGACCTCTGACTTGGCTTTACATACCGTCCAGAAATATCTCTCAGGCAACCTGGTTTCCTCACGATGTTTTCCTTTCCTTCACCAAAACAAGTGATAATTATACAATACGCACATGAATCCGAAAAATCGGTGGTGCGTGCCTTGGGTTCGACGGGTTCCTTCTATCTGGCAGAATCTTGATACTCCGAAATTTATTTGGCATAACACACTTGGCATAATATTCTTTAAACGAATATTTTTAAGGCTTAAAAAATATTTAATATAGTTATTGTTTGGCCGAATGTTTGTGTTTCCGAATTTAAAATAGCATACTTTTAAGATGGCAGAATTTTATTTGGCATAATTACCTTTGGCAATGTTCAAATTTCGCACAATTTCACTTGGCATATTACGAAGATGGCAGAATTTCATTTGGAATAATTTTATTTGGCATTATTGCCATTTCTATAAAATAGCATTTTTAACCAAACATTTAAATATTGTCTTAAAAAGTCAATATGATGGGCTACAAAAGTTACTGACAGAAATGAATCGCTCCAAAACCGACTTTACGTAGTCTTGTCTGCCCTACCCCTAGAGTGTAATTTAAAATCGCGCAGGCGCGGAGGGGCAAGGCGGCCTCGCGAGTTGAGGAGCAGGTTGTTGTAACACTCGCCGCCGCTGCTGATCGCCGGCCAGCCAGCGGAAGCTGCGGTGGTGAGCGTTAAACACATCTGCGACGATAAGCTCGCGTGGGACCGCCGGAGCCCCGCAGCGCCGGAGCCGTGACAGAAACCATGCCTGCTGCATGCTTGCTTGCATGCTACATGCTTGCTGCATGAATGGTGTGTGGCGATGCACACTAAATGGTCGCGTGAAGAAGGTGCACCCTGGCGCGGCGCGTTGACTGTGCGCCTCGCCGCCCTGCGTCTGCGCACTCCCCGCCGTGGCCTGAGACGGTGGATCTGCTATCGCTCGGTCGCGGCCGGCGGCCGCCAGTGCTTCACCTGCTAGGACGGCGAATGCACGCTCGATTTTACCTCGCGCCTAACCGCTCATAATTGTATATTTTTGCCTTAATCGAGTCTTTCTATTACTGTTGAAGTGCTTTCTCATATAGCTACAAATTGTTCATATCTTCCACTAACTGTGTGCTGTAAAATAAACTGTACATCTACGCCAAAGCTGCAAATAAACTTGTTATAAAAACTCGCCGGTGTTCGCGTTTTTCTCAGCAACATACTATTCCTACAGTTGTATGCTGGTTTGCATGTTTGCATAATTATTGTATGCTGGTTTGCATACTGCATGGTTGTTTGCATAGTGCATGCTTGCTGCATGCAAGATGTATGCTTGTTTGCATGTTTGCCTCCTGCTTACAGGAAAATAAAAACCACATGTTCACAATCAACTGTTTTAATGAATTTTCTGTGATGTGGATGTGATAGATGAGTTATGCATAAGAAATGTATGCCAAAAGATGATTCTAACTATAAACTTACTGAGATATGATAGTTCTGCTTTGGCGTGGAGGTCTCATGGATTTGTGCCAGTCTTCCTTTTTTTAGCACAACATGATATCCAAGAGTTCGCATAAAAAAAAACTAATTAATTATTTTTTTTGTTGTTGGTTGACGATATAAAATGTATGCCAAAAGATGATCCTGGCTATGAACTTGCTGCGCTAAGATGGTTCTACTTTTAATTCTTATGCATATGAAATTTATGCCTAAAGATGATTCCGACTTACAAAATTATAAGTTTTGAATGTATGATAAATGAGTGTCTGCCAAACGCTTTTCTGCGAAATGAAGTTTATGCTATCCGCTGTTATGCAAAGTAATATTATGACATAAAAAGTTCTGCTATAAAGGGTGGACCCGGGTTCGACCTATGACTTGGCCCTTTGTTCGCTTTAGGACAGATTCGCCATAAGACAGAGTCGCTTAACGACAGATTCGCTTTAAGGCAGATTCGCTTTACGGCAGAAGTGCAGTGAAGTTCATTATCTATATCGAGTAGTTTACTGTAGGTACTTATTTTATTAATAAAACAATAAACAAAAATGCTGTTATTTATCTTACGATACATACTTATTTTAATTTCTGTCCAGCCTGAAAAAACACAAAAAAAACAACAAAAAATTAATCGTAGTGTACCTCATATCATAAAAAAATATTCCATGACATAATTATGAGTGGCCATTAACATGATATTGATAGAAACAAAAATAGTTTTTATGCTTGACCATTTTAACACGACTGTACGTACAATTTCTGCCGTAATACGAATTTGTCGTAAAGAAAATCTGCCGTTCAGCGAATCTGTCTTAAGGCGAATCTGCCCTAAGGCGAATCTGTCCTAAAGCGAACAAGACGACTTGGCAGTCCCACGGTCACACCACGCCAGTATTTGATTAAACCGTATAAACACAGGGATGTTTCTATATAATCCCGACATTGTACTTTAAAATAATGTACATAGCCGTATGAACGTAGTCTTACGATAACAATAAACCGTAACGGGTGTACCGTTCTTTGAAAGAAGACATTAACGCCACCTGCTTAGGAAATATGTGTGGGGAAGCTTTAAGTTCTTTGTTCAGTTGTAATGAACCAGAAAATATTTAAAAACATGAGTGGTTCAAATTCAACATGTCTCGTTTCATAGGATGGAAAACATTCAGGAAGACGATGCTGTAAGTAGAGTATGAGACTTTTGGAATGAAAACGATCAACCAAGTTGTTTCTACATAAATAAAGGTCTAGGAATGACTTTGACCTTAAAAAAGTAATTCCTAGACCTTACTTGGTATTGATGATTATAATTCTGTTACTACATACCTACGTGTTACAGCCGCGAATCATATTTTCATCTAGGGATCCCTTTTTTTTGCATAATCTTCTTTTTCCTAATATACTTTGGCATAACTGTTTTGGCATAATTTGTTTTGCCATAATAATGCTTTGCCAATTTTTTTTTTGCCATACTGTTTATGTTGGCATAATCATCTTGAAGGCTAATTTGTTTAGAATAGTTTAAAATAGTATTTAGGCATACAAATATATAAATACCGGAATCAAATTTGAGTTATTTTTACGTATTTACTTTGAATTAAAAATTCATTACGTTGTGCTACAAAAGTTAGTGACAGAAACGAATCGCTGCAAAACCGACTCCACGTAGTCTTGTCTGCCCTACCCCTAGAGTGTAATCTAAGCCCGCGTAGGCGCGGAGGGGCGAGGCGGCCTGCGAGTTGAGGAGCAGGTGGTTTTAACGCTCGCCACCGCAGCTGATGCTGGCCGGCTGCCGGTCAGCAAGCCGAAGCTGCGGTGGTGAGCGTAAAATACATCTGCGACGATAAGCTCGCGTGGGACCGCCGGAGCCCCGCAGCGCCGGAGCCGTGACAGAAACCTTGCCTGCTGCATTTTGCATACTGCATGCTTGCTTGTTGCATGCTTTCTTGCATGCTGCATGCTTGCTGAACGCATGCTTGATGCATGCTTGCTGCACGCATGCTTGCTTTATGCTTGCTGCATGCTTACTGCATGCATGGTGTATGCTTGTTTAAATGTTTGCAAGCTGCATGTTTGCTGCATGCTTGTTTGCATGCTTCTTACAGGGAAAAACTCACATATGTTCACAATCAACTGTGTTCAAAACAAATATGTTATGTATTACCTGCTTCGGAGAGATGGTTTTTTGTCAATCGTCAAAATAAATTGGTATACCCAATTAGGGTATGTCTAACATTTTAGGATTATGCTTCTTTGTTATGCCTATAAAAATTATGTTTTAGTATCATTATGCATAAATCAATTTATGCCTAACAATGTTATGCTTAATCATTATTATGATTAGATAAATTATGCTTAAAAAAATATGCGTATGCTGTTATGCGTAAATAATGTTGTGCGAAAATATAATTAGTAGTAACAAAAGTATGCCAAGTTATATTAGGTCTTAAAATTTTATGTAAATGGATAGGGAACCTATCATCTACAACCTGACACATACTTGCAAATTGCAAAAAACGTAAGAGAATTTGAATTTCGTGGGGACCCTGGCGCTTCTACCTTACGAGAGTTGAGCAATGCGTTTGTGAATGTACTACCGGAATGAACGAGTTTAAATGGAATTTAGACCGATCGGATCAAAATGAATAAAGTTAAGCTCAGCAATGTGACTGACCTTTCGTCTGTGGCTTTTAGGAATCTCAATCTAACTCTTACATTTAGAAAGTGGAGAACACTTCAAACAAGAGAAAAACGTTGCTTTCCTCTCCGGGTTTCGTCCAAACGGTTTCCACGGTTTATAAATAAACTTATACTGTCACTTACGGGAAATCTTCCGTGTTTATCCATTATTCAGAGCTCCACATTCCACATTTAAGACAAGATTGGTAAGTAAAATTTTAAGTATTTAAAAAAAAAAATATTTACTTGATTTTTACATAAATACATAAACTCACGGCTTTTTCTAATGGAGGTAGCCAGAAACTACAGAATGTCACCTGCAGCTACAATCCATAGATACTTATTTCGCGTTATCCTTTCTTTCTATCTATTATAATTATAAGAGTGTAAAACACCTCTTAATGAAGGCGAAAGGCACTTGTTCTCCTCGTTATTGCGATCATTTTTTGTTCTACACCATACCTGGGAACCTTCTATGTAGTTACGGAGATATTGAGGGTCGAAATTCCAACTTTTTGAGTAGTTTTTTTTTTATAAATACAAGTTTTTAATGTAAGATATTTACTTTAAACACCTCCACGACCCCCGTACTATTCAATCCATCCATCAGCACAATGTTATGAGTGCGTTACATTGAGTTCTACCACAAACTATGATTTTTCACCCCAAAAAAAAGTTGTTTCCCAGCAATAATTTTTGCTTACGTTTGATGTACAGAATGCTTGGTTGACGGCTTCGTGATGAGGTCTTCTACACCCAGTATGTATTTGCCATGGTTATATTAATATCAAGAAACTTTTCCACTTGACTATACAAATCATAAAATTGGTCAACGGGATCAGTTGATCAATTTAAAAATTCATTAGGTCGACTGATCCCGCGGGATCCGCCTGTGTGGGATCAGTTTACTAAAGATCCTATAGATGTTATGTTTTTAACCGGCTAGGTAATAGATAGATACCTATTATGGTTAAAAAACGCACAGACAGACATTTGTGGCTAAAAACAGCAGCTCGGGTCAATGTTCAGGTGAAGCCGCGCTTGTCTAGGTTGGTCCGTGGATGGGCGACCTCCCATTGCATACCAAGTCCTCCGTGTCTCGGAAAGCACGTTAAGCCTTTGATCCCGACTGTCAAGTTACAGGTAGTCAGTGGCCTGAAAGTCTGACAACCAGTCTTAGCAAGGGGTATATCTTAGGGGGACTGGTATTCAGCTGCATCCAGTTAGATTGGAAGCCGACCCTAACATAGGTGGGAAAAGGCAGGTAGATGATGCGACCATCAGGCAAAGAATAAGCACATTTTGAATGTCAAACATACCGACATAAGACACTCGCTAAAAGCGAGTCTTCATAATGTTTTATCTGATTAGAATTATAAAAGGATCCCCGTCGATCAATAACACATTAATTTTACCTGTTATTTAAAGGAGGAGCTGCTTAGTAAAGCATTATAGATAGTGTCAGTATTAGTTTCCATAGAAAATGATTTCAATTGGATTCAAGAATTCCATGAAACATACTTACGAACATTCGAAGAAGCCGACGCCAATTTGCCCAGGGATCAGGGACTATTCAAACATAAAGAACTACTGAGAATTTTCTATCTGAAAACACTAACTGCCTAGCCTCGTAGATTAGGTTTCCAACACTTCGTTATGTGAGACAAGAAGGCTATTGAAACGGTCTGTTTACTCAAGCTTGTTCATAATGAGTAGCTAGTAATGCTAAACAGTAATTTGACACGAATGTGCTGTCCGTATGTTGCGACACCGGAGCGGTGCCGCTGCGTCAAAACGACATGCTACATAGTGCCAGACAAGAGCCCAGCGAGACGAAGACAGGATGCGACGCAGGAGTGGCATTGCAGTGCAGTGCGGTATTGTTTATAATGAGAATTTACACAATTTTAAACAATACCGCACTGCGACCGCACGTGCGTTGCGTTGTTCGTGTGGTTCTCAGTGCATTGAAATTATTGCGGTGCGAGGACGCAAAAGCACGCACACGAGTCTCTTGTTTTCTTCGCGTGAGTACTGTCGCGTCGCGGTGACTCGTGCCATGCTGTGCAATTTTATTCATTTGTTTTTTTGTGCGTGACGCTTGAACGTGTAACTTGTGGCCAAGGCATAACGTAATCCGTCAGTTTGCTGTTAATCACAATCTTGTTTACAATAAGTAGCAGGTAATAATCTTGATAATATTATATCTTGATAATAACATAAATACGTAATAATTAAACTCCACGTGTATCAGGACACGATTTTTCGCTTACACATGTATCCAAACGCGTCAAAACTTAACTTACACTTAAGACAGTTATGCTAATTACAAGCGCTTTTCTGGTGGTCGCCACTGTTGATTCTAGCTTTCAGGAGTTGCAGTGGTTTAGGAATAGTGTGGCGGGCTAGTCCCAGTAAAAAATGCTAAGTACAGACATTACAATCGGGGATTACAATAGGCGTGATGTAATGTTAAAAAAGCCAAACACAAATTGGCTTAGATCAAATTGTGCCGAACTGACTTGTGCATGATTCAGCGGTGATATTTGCCAAATGAAAGCAACAAATACTGCCGCACCCCTTACTCACAAGATGAATGAAAAATAATTTCAAAAACGTTCTTCAAAATTTTGTTTACCTGGAAAATACGTGGAAGTTAAAATTGAGTTTAACTTCCTGTTACCGCGATATTTTGTAACAAAAATTGTAATCTGGGATTAAATCAGAATGTTTCATGTTATTTTGCAACAATGTTGCAAGACACGTTTTAGCAAAATTTTTACGGCTAATGTCAGCCTTAATCCTGATGGAATACGTGTCATATTACTGCTGGATACATTTAGGTTTATTACTCTTGTTACAACTTAATGCGCTGGTGATTAAAAATTATTAATACTTGCCCGCCAAATCGTTTAGTCACTTGTTTCCGTTGTGCGACTAAAAGAAACCGTCGCTTAGCGTCGCGGAGAATCGAGATAAAAACTACTAATTTTATTTCCCACGCAGTCGTTGTCGCAAGACACGTATCGCTTCATTCTGAGGGCTGTTGTCAAGGGGTAAGATAACGGGGTGTCCTGCGTGAATGACGAATACGACGCGACACTACACGACACGATGCAATGCGACGCGATGCTACACGCGACAAATGTCATTAATTCTCGAATTATGGAGAAGTACAGTATTTTAAAGTTTATATTTAAAGTACGTGAAGTGTTTGGAGCACCAGGATGTCGGGATACGGGTCCAGGAATAAAACAGCTGTTCACGGTTACGAGTATATTCCGACTGGCACATACAATGAGACCGAGCGCTCAGCTACATTTTAGCTCCTACCCACAATTCTTAATATCTAGTTCATAGCAATTATTTACATCTACCTTAATACTATAATATATCACACCTCACCACTTAATCTCTAAGTTATTAAATTTAAATACAAATTTTAATAGCTTTTACATGAGAGAGTTGGTTAACATAACTAATGTTTCTTTAAAATATTTTTATGTTACTCTAAATTTAATTACAGGTTTACGAGTACGTTTAGGTCGATCCTCCGGCGGTGATGGCGGTGGAAGTCCGGGCTTTGATAAAACTTCAAAACCACATTCGCTATCTATCCTCTCTTTTTCACCCTCACCAACCAGATTCGGTTCTTTTTCCTCCCCTGGACCCTCAGGTATCGGGACCACATCCTCCGCCTGTGACTTTTGAGTCGGTGGGAGTGGTAAACTTTCCGAGACTGTACTATCAGAACCCATGAAGTCGGATAAACGAGACCTACGTTTTACCTGATCTATGTGTTTTCTAGTTAGTCGTCCGTCACCGTTTTTTACGATATATTCGCGCGACCCTGCTCTAGCTTGGATTGTACCTTTCAACCATTTATCCCCTAAGGCACCGTTTCTCGTCCACACTTCATCTTGTGGAGCTAAATCTCGCAAAACGCCTCCGGAATTTTGTACCTGTCGTTGTTGTGCTGCTCGCACCCGATCGTCCAGTGCGCGGTCCGCGCGCAACAAATCTAAACGAGTACGTAATGGCCGTCGCTGTAACAACATCGCTGGTGTATCCCCGGTCGTACTTTGGATTGAGTTCCTATAACTGAGTAGGAACGTTTGTAAAGCGGCATCTATTTCTTTGTTCTCCCTATAGGCTTTTTTAATTGCAGATTTGCATAATTTAACTGCGTTTTCCGCGGCACCGTTTGACGATGGATGGTATGCCGGTGAAAAACACTGTCGTATGCCATTGTTTTTTAAGAAATAACAAAATTCTTCGCTTGTGAAAGGAGGGCCCTGATCCGACACTATTTCTACAGGAAGACCAAATCGCGCAAAGGTGCTACGTAAAACTCGGATTACCTGTTTTGCATTTGTACGTGGCATTTCGAAAACTTCCAACCACTTAGAACTCGCATCAATTAAAATCAAGAATGTGCTACCATGGTATGGGCCTAAGAAATCTATATGTACCCTGCTCCACGGCTGTATGACGTAAGGCCATGGCTGCGGCGGCGCTCGCGGTGGAGCAGCGCCCTCTATCGCACAAGTCTCACAACTGTGGCACAACGCTTCTACGTCACTATCAATGTTCGGCCACCAAACGTAACTGCGCGCTAATGACTTTGTTTTGACTATACCCATGTGACTTATATGTAATTGCTTTAGTATATCCTTCCGTAAGACTTGCGGTATTACCATACGGTATCCCCACATTAAACAGCCGCGTTCTACATACAATTCATGACGTCGAGAAAAATAAGGTTTAACTGACTCATCTGAACACGACAACGGCCAACCGGATTGCACGTATAGAAGTATTCTACTTAACAAAACATCTTTAATAGTCTGTTTCCTAACTTCACTGTGTGTCACTGGGAGAAAATCCTCCACAAAGTTAACATATGTGATCTCCGTACTCACACTAGGCTGTTTACTTTGGGGTAGCCTCGATAAGGCATCGGCGCAATTTTTCTTTGATGACACATATTCTATTTCGTAATTATAACCTGACAATAGTATTGCCCACCGCTGCAACCGAGATGCTGCCATTACAGGAATGCCAACTTTATCACCGAAAATGTATGTCAGTGGTTTATGATCCGTCCTTAGGACAAACTTACGCCCGTATAAATACTGATGGTATTTCCTAATGCCAAAAACGATCGCGAGTGCTTCTCTGTCTATTTGTGAATAAGCTCGCTCGGCCGTGCCTAATGAACGCGACGCATACGCTATCGGCCGCTCCCCGGCAGCTGTGACGTGAGACAGCACAGCGCCGACCCCGACGCTGCTGGCGTCGGCCGTCAGCACGAGCGGTAGGTCTGGTGAATAATGCACCAGCACCTCACTTGAAGCTAGTTGCTGCTTTACCTCCCTGAACGCGTCTTCACACTTTTCACACCACTTGAAAGGTACGTCTATCCGGAGCAATCTATACAAAGGCGAAAGAACTGTGCTGACGTTCTTAAGGAATTTTGCATAGTACATTGTCATACCGATAAATGCCCGTAACTCCGATATATTGGAGGGGGCGGGTGTATCAATTATCGCTTTTACCTTATCATCGCACGTTTGCACCCCATCTTTGCTAATTATATGACCCAAATAACTTATTTTTTTAGAAAAGAAACTACACTTTTCTTTTTTTACTTTGAGACCACTTGATTGTAATCGGTCAAAGACTTTGTATAAATTGCTAATGTGGTCTTGAGTTGTTGCCCCCGTAATAATAATATCGTCTAAAAATACGCCCACGCTAGGCAAATCTGCAAATAATTGTTCTAAACGTCTTTGAAATATTCCGGGACTCGAGGACAACCCGTACACTAAGCGATTGAACATAAACATACCTTTATGCGTATTTATAACCGTATATTTCTTTGATTCATCCAGCTCAAATTGCGCATAAGCTTGCGATAAATCAATTTTACTAAAATATTCCCCTCCATGTAAACGGGCTAACAAATCTTCTACTCTCGGTAAGGGGTAACGATCGACTTCCAAAACCTTGTTTAAAGTGATTTTATAATCAGCACAAATTCTGATAGTACCGTCTTTTTTTACCACTGGAACGATAGGCGTGGCCCAATCTGAGCGGTCCACAGGCGTGAGGATGCCGTCCCGCACGAGCTGGTCCAGCGCGCGCTCCACGGGCTCGCGCAGTGCGTACGCCAGCGGGCGTGCGCGCATGAACACCGGCCGCGCTCCCGGGCGCACGTGGATGCTTACCGCGCCGCCGGTGAATCGACCCAAACCGTCCTCAAACACCTCACAATATCTGGAACTAAATTCGTACATGTCAAACTTTTTATTTTGTAAACTATTTACAGCCACTACCCTATCAGAGAGGTCAGGAAATAATTGTATTTTCAATTCGGTCATCCACTGTCGACCGATTAATATCGTTTTCCCTCCTTTGATTACATACAAATCTAAATTTTTACACGCGTTTTTATACCTAACTTCCGGCTTAATAACCCCCAATGGGTTTACCATTTCCCCTGTATAGTACCTTAGCATCAGGTTACAGGAATCGATCCGTAAATCGCTAAACAATTCTTTGTATGTTTCATAATTTATACATGATATGGCACTTCCCGTATCACACTCCATCTTTAAATCTGTACCGTGTACTTTTACTAATAAATATATTGGCGGATAACGAGCTACAGATAAATTATTTATGTCGACAGTCATTACCTCGTCGCTTCGCTCGTCTTCCGACAAACTATTTGTATCTCCAACTTCATACAGATGATGATGTCCCACTTCTAGTGGACATACACGCCGAAGATGTCCCTGCTTGTTGCATACTCGACAAACGTATCGCGTAAATTTACACCATGTAGAATCATGACGTCCTCCACAAGCGTTGCATTGTTGATCTCGCCGAGCTCGCTCCACCGGTGCAGACGCTGCCGGCGACCCCTCCACGTGACGCGGCCTGTGCGCACCGCCACCGCCGCTGCCGCCGCGCCGCTGTCCGTTCCACGCGGCCCTGCGCCTGTCACCGACCGCACCTGCCGTCGCTGCCGGTTTATACTGCGCCGCCCCGCGAATTCCATTGTGACTCATAGTCGCCATCGCTAGACAATCGCTCGCCGTGTTCGCCTTTTCCGTGTTCTTTGTACTGCAGTCGACCACAGCTGCATTTTTTTCAGCTGCTTCCATACTCATGGCCATACTGTATGCTTTTGTATAGTCAATTTTATCCTCGGCGAATAAACGCTGTCTTATTATCTCACTACTTATCCCGCACACGAAACGATCCCGAATACTTTCTTCCAGCCATGTTCCAAACTCACATGATTTAGACATTTTCTTTAGTACTGCCATATATTCTGATATACTTTCGTTCACGTTTTGTTTCCGTTGGTGAAATTTGAATCGCTCGGCTAACACACTCGGTTTGGGCTGCAGGTGTTTTTCCATGACGGCCGTTACATATTCGAATGTCTTTGTGCTCGGTTTATGCGGCGTGCACAAATTTACCAACAATTCGTAACTTTCCGCACCCATTACCGTTATCAACGTCGCCACTCGCAATTCATCCTTGATATCGTTGACCACAAAATAATTTTCAAGACGCTCCACGTACAATTTCCAGTCGTCCGATTGTACTTTGAACTCTCCGATTTTGCCGATAGTCATTTTAATAGTTTGTGCTAACACGCTCACAAAAACAACACACACGAAGGTTTTTTTAAGTCCTCGTCGCCACTGAAGTGTTTGGAGCACCAGGATGTCGGGATACGGGTCCAGGAATAAAACAGCTGTTCACGGTTACGAGTATATTCCGACTGGCACATACAATGAGACCGAGCGCTCAGCTACATTTTAGCTCCTACCCACAATTCTTAATATCTAGTTCATAGCAATTATTTACATCTACCTTAATACTATAATATATCACAGTACGGACTTTTAAAAAAATATCGTAAAAAACAGAAAGAATCGAAACTAAAAACTGAAAAACAAACTGAAATAATATATTGATATTTAAAAAAAAAAAAATTGTATTGATTAAAATGAAGCAATACAATCAATTAAAAAAAAAACTATCTTCTGAATCAACCATTTTGTAGTTCGTGGTGTCGCGTCTGGCCGTCGCGTTTCGCCCCAGACTGCCATTGCCAAGCAGGGTTGCCGTTGAGTTGATCGCGTTCGTCGCGTTCGCAGTGTCGCGTCGCGTCATATGCGTCGCTCACGCAGGATACCCCGTTAGGGATAAGTGACTCAGCGGCTTAACCTGAAAATTTTGTAGGTACTCTAGTACTCAAATAGAGCCAGACAACTCTGATATTACACCTACAGACAAAGTTACGAAATCACGTAAGCCACATAATATTATACTAGAAGAAGAAGCAGCTGCTGATCCTTTAATCGTTGGATAAAGTCTGACACGGCGAAAGTAACACTAAAACATGATTACTTTGCGGAGAAATGGATTACATTTCGTGTTAGTATGTTCAAAGTAATATCGGAGGTGTTAGTAATGAAAATCCATGTATATTTATTCTTCTTTTTTGGGGAGCTAGTGGCAAAATAATAACAGTCACTCGGGTCGATCTTTAGGTTAAGCCGCGCTTGCTTAGGTTGGTCTGTGGATGGATGACCACCCTTTACATGCCGAAGCTCGCTAAGCCATTGGTCCCGGTTGTCACTTGTATATGTTTGACAGTCGTTAAGTATAGGCAGTGGCACGAAAATCTGAATCAGTCTTACTAAGGGGTATCATATTAGTACTAACTGGGTTGTGGGGTCAGATAGGCAGTCGCTCCATGTAAAATACTGGTAGGTATTCAGCTGTATCCGGTTATACTGAAAGCCGACCCCAACATAGTTGGGAAAAGGCTAGGCCTAGGAGATGATGTATTTATTCTTCTATAAGTAGATATTTCACTAATTTTAAAAATGTAAGTAGAATACTTCATCATCATCTTCAACCTATAGTGTTCCCACTGCTGAGATACAGGCCTCCTCTCTATGAGAGGGAATGGGCTATAATCCACCACGCGGGCCCAGACCGGGTTGGTAGAATAGTAGTAGAATACTTACGTTCTAGATTCTCATTCTGCAGACAATCGTGACAGTCAGTTGAAAAAGCGAAATTAAACATTCTCAGCTGGCTTTGCTTTGTTCAAATAAACCAAACCAACCGTTTGAGGCGTCCGGAAACAATTATCTATTTCTGAATCTGTGTTCAGGATTTTAGGATTCGTTACTGTTGGGCTTGTGGTTGCGGGTTTGCTAAAGTTAAACTTTCACGATCAGAACAAATAAAACATTTATGGAAACGGGTATTTATGGGTTTTTATCTTTTTTTTTTCTTTTACGGGTTTTTATGAAGATCGAAGGTGGGGGTTGCTGAATAAACACCTTCGCTTTGCTGTGGTGGTACCTCCAATACTTCAGTCTTCCCGCGACCACGGCTGGTGCAATCAGGTCGAAACGTCGGACTTATATTATAGGTAACATTCGCGATAAATACCCGTTTCGATGTTTAATTACGTATTAGATTTCCAAATTAATTAATTTTAGTTGCCAGCCTCATTGGTCGAGAGGTGGCAAAGGCGGTTGATGCGCATGAGCTCATGGAGTCGATCCCCGGGTCAGGTAAAGTGTTATTGGTTTTTCGATCAGGAATTTCTCAGTAGCAGTCACGGAGTCTGGATTTGAGCCCAGTTGGTGGCAATATGGCGCGCCCCCTATTACATGGGACTTAAAACATAACTGGAGAAATGTGGGCATGATGTTATGTAATTGTCAGTATCGCCCACATTCTGGATTGATGAAAATATTGTTGAAATGTGGGTATTAAATAAGACTACCCAACCCGGGGTTTACTGGAGTTTTGTTAAGTTACAACTACAACAACAACAGCCCATAACGTCCACCGCTGGACATAGGCCTCTCCGATGATGGGAGGAATTTGCCGTAATCTCCACGCTTGGCAGGCGGATTGGAGATCGCAGTGACGAAAGACCAACAGAAAACGCTGCTGCCCATTCTCTCGTCTACGGAGGCGCAAGGTGTTCTGCCTCAGACATTTGTTTGTTAAGTTATTTCTGTCACAAATATTATTAATTTCACACTCATTAAGTAAGTAAGTAGAATTAAAATGTGTTTTGTAGGCGAAAATATTTGTAGATTTTCAAAAGCAGTCCAAATAAATGGTCTTGGGCTATTTTCCCAGAAACTAGGTGGAGTGGGTGTTTCCATTAAAAACTTCTCCGTATTTCTCAGTTCAAAGGTAATTAAGGCTTATTTATGTACCAAAATGCTTTAATAAGCATCACAGTACCAAGGCGACCGTAAAAACAGAGAAAACGAATTTTCCCAGATACGAGACCTAGCTAGATCGATTTTTCGCCCCGTAAACCCCTATTATGCAATTTTCATGGAAATCGTTAGAGCTGTTTTTGAGACGATGCGCCGTACGCACCACGTGAATTGTCGCTTCAGCGAATTTCCCGTGGCTGTTATGGTGATAAAATGATCAGAAGGTTGACGATGTATGTGAAAGTAAAAGGCATTCACAGCCCTAGAAAAAAAAAAATACTTGCATAAGTAACAGCAAACAAGAAAGGTTGAATTCTTTAGATAGAAGTTGTTATTCTGTGAGAAGAATTCAAATTAGTTTGGGGTCATTTAGGTGTATGATGCCAGCAGATGCTTGCCAAAATTTCTTTAGTTTTATGATGACATGTGGAAACGTAAAAGTTTCGTCAACATGTTGCAAAACAATCAACTTATTTGCCAACAAGTAATTAAGATTAAACGAGTTTATTTGGTTCGTTGATTTTTGACGTGAGGTAAAATGAAGATTGTTAATGGCGACGTCTGATCCCATTTAAAAAAAAAAAAAAACATAAAAAAGGAAATCAATAAATGACTCCTCCCGCTCTAGGCGGAGCAGGAGGGAGTGTCAGACTTTTGCTGACTAAAACTCATCCATGTTCCTTCATCGCCCTTTGTGTTCAGGGGCCACGGTATCTCTTTCAAACAGTCCCGCAACCCCGGACTCGTTTCATCCCTCGAAGAACGTTATTCGGCAGATTGGTTTTAAATATACGTAGAATAACATTGAATACTCTTTGCAGAGCTCACCAAGGTCGGTTCATGGATGGGTGACCATCAATTACATACCTCCGTGCATTTGATTGGAAAGCACATTACGCCCCAATAGTTCAGTCATTTGTAGATGTTTGACGGTCGTTACGGATAACCATAATTCTGAAACTCTGATATTCAGTATTATCAATGTATGGTATTACTCAGTAATTGCGTAGAGGTCATATAGGGAGTCGCTGACCCTAACATATTTGGGAAAATGCTGGGTAGATGATAATGATGATAAATTTTCATTATACAATTTTGAGAGAGTTATTGTCTAAGGCTACAAACTGTGCCGGGTTGCGGGACTGTTCGAAAGAGATACCGTGGCCCCGGAACACAAAGGGGGATGAAGGAACATGAATGGGTTTTAGTCGGTAAAAGTCTGACACTCCCTCCTGCTCCGCCCAGAGCCGGAGGAGTCATTTGATGATTTCCCATCCGGAAAAAAAAGAGAAGGCTACAAAAACCGCAACTTGCACGGTAGGCTTTTACAAGCATTCATCACTCCCTTACTGCGTGTAGCTCATGGTTTTCCTTATTGCACAAGATTGTTTTCGTCAAGCTAGATGAAACATGTACATAGCTTAGCGACATAGCTTTCAGCCCGCACTTTTTCTTCCAAGTAATGTTTAATATCATGATCCTATATAGGTGTCTGGGATAAAAATAGCCAACAAAAGCCAAGTCAGAAGGTGATATGTTGAAAAACATGTGTTTTTTCTATTTCGTGTAACTTGTTGAGTATGTGGAATACGGATTTAACATTTTGGTATATGCTTTTTGACTATTTGGTCTAGTATCGTGTAAAAGGAATACACGATTAAATGAATTTTTCTCGATGCAAAAAAATTGCAAAGTTATATCTAATTTTTTACTTTTTTCGACATCATGGCGTAACGTTTAAGGATTATTCAATGAAATTTACTTTAAAACGTAGATAATTATTGTATCAAACTTTACTCAAAGTAGTTTTAAATTTAATTCTTTATTTTGTTAAAAAAAGAGTAAATTCGTTTTGGCACATACGTCGTTTTACTCCGAGCGCACGCACATTATAGCCATCTCTCTTTTTTTGCGTTTCAAAAGTAATTGCATCACTTTCGCTCGCTTAGTAGAGCAGTCGCCCGGTGCGAGGTATCGCTGTAGGCCCTTAAGCTTTGTTTGTGAGAAAAAAGTAGTTGGGCACGTTAAAATAGATACAACATTAGTATGTTATTTTTGTGAACCTGTTTATTTATTTATTTTACTATTTATGTACACACAATGTGTTGTTTAAACAGAGGAAAATACATTAAAAATATGAGTACATAGGAACATGATATTATTTTAAGGAGGTAGGTGGGTGCCCATCCTAATAAGTATAATAAGTTAGTATGTACCTATTTACAAACAACAAGTCTACGTCACTCGTTGCTTAGTGTGGAACTAGATGACGCTGTGGCTGTGTGGAATGTCCAGCGATATTTATTTATTATCTGAGCATTGTGATTGGTCCAAATAAAAACATCGAATAAGAGTATAACGTTTCTTATTAACTTTTGCAGTTCAACGTACAATTGACGATGTCTGCATACAATAATAAAAGTCATAATAAATATCCAATTGGATACATACTATAATAAAAGATGTTAAAACTATTGATTGCCCATAAAACTTTTCCAATACCATATAATATTTTATTAAATCTTTATTGACTGAATGTGAACTTGTTAATATAGATAGAATAAAGTGTTTGGTGAATGGGAGAAGTTGTAAGTCAATGAAATAATATAATAATTCCCTGGTGGGAGAGGTATTGGTGTAAGTTTACCACGGGTTATACTTAAAATGTCACTTACGGGATATTTTGTGTGATTATTGTTTATTTTTGAGCTCTTGGGAGCGTCGAAATATTGGTATTTCGACGCTGTTGCAAGCGCCATGATCGCGGGTTAACTGGAGAATGCGCGTGGATGGAAAAAAATTGTTAGGAGCAGAAAAATCTGTCTACCCTCTTTCTTTGTCTTTTGCTACGCGCACTACTGGAACTCGACACTTAGTCACGGCAAAACACACTCACAGTAAGTGATACTGTGAGTGTGTTTTGCCGTGACTAAACCTAGTGAGGTTTAGTCGCATGTTTAGTGTGGAGTCCTTATTATGTTACTGGCTGCTACTTTTGAGCATACTCAAAACAGGATTCCACGTACTTGACAATTTGAAGCCATCCTCTCGATTGAAATTTCTGTGTTTTCTTATTTCAATTGCTTCTCTTGTCAACCTTGAAACATGATATTTGATGTCTGAGGTTTGGTCTGACGTGACATTTTAACTAGTATAGTTATGAACCGTGAAAGCTTAATACAGTGTTTACCACAGGTTAGTTGTCCTTTCTTAGTGGGTTAGCTAATTGCCGTTATCATCTATGTAACTTTTTCTAAACTATGTTGAGGTCAGTGTGTGTTGACTGCCTCATTGGTATAAGTCAGCGGATCCCAAATTTATTTAATCTACTGCCCACTTTGAGAATAAATTACTTTTTAGCCCCCATATTTTCAACTTCTTAAAAACCACTATAACTTCAAATTTAAAATTATTGTGAGCTATATTAGTGGAGATTAAACATCGAGACTTTTACTATAACCCGCAAGAGTAAACTTGAGACCTGAGCGCAGTAGGTAGTACACAACGGCGCTCAGGTCTCAAGTTAAATCTTGCGGGCTACACCTGCCAATGAGAATGATTATTGAAACGCAACTCTATAGTATTCAGACAGAGTATCTTTTACTCAAAATAAAACAAACATAATCGATTTTTCTCTCGATCTCGATCTCTTAATTAATATTAGTTGATGTTCACAAGTTGTAGTCGAGAGTCGAGAGCTCAGTCGGTGTCTAAGAGTCCTCCTAGATGAAATTACAAATCGCGCCCTAGACCTCTACACAACGCCCCCATTTATGTCTGGGTCTCTTACTGCCCCCCTTTAGGCCTACAGCGCCCACAAGGGGGCGCTATCGCCCACTTTGGGAAAGGCTGGTCTAAGTGGTTGCAAGCGCAACTGATGAGCATTAGATCGTGGGTTCGATTCTCAGGTGAGGAAAAAAAGTTTTTGGGGTTTTCCATTAGGAATTTCTCAGTACCAGCCTGGAATCTTGATCCGTGCCCAGTTAATAGCAATAGGCTTGTCCCAATTATTGGTGGAACTAAAACTAAACTTGTAAGAATTGGTTTCCTATATGTCGAGTCTGAGAGTATTATTTTTGAAAAAAAAATTGCTATTTTACGCTTTTTAATACTATTACGTCGTAAGTACACCTTGCGTAACCCTTCCGCAAAATGGAGGCGTCTTTATCATCAAATAACTTGTTCTAATACCATACAAAATGGAACAGCCATTAAATTCGGTCATAGGTTAACATAATAAGCAGATCAATAAAGCCCCAATTCCTTTAGCACACATCTGAATGGGCAGTTAATAGAATGGGCCGGTTCGTAATTGATTCACTGTATTTAGTTACATAAAGACCACAGATTAGAGGTAAATTGGAACCTGGTCTGCAAAACCGTTGAGTTAATTGCGGTTAATGTGAAGGGAAATTGATTTCTATTTGGCTTGAATTATCGTTAATGACTTTCATTGTAACAGAATATAACTACTATGTTTCAGGATATTTGTAGTTTTGTCATGTTTGTTTGTAAGTCGTATGTAAGCTTGGTCGTGTATATTTGTAGCTTCTTACTAGATTCACATTCGAGTTGCATGGAAGTCCTTGGAGGAGGCCTTTGTCGAGAGAAGCTGCTACAGTTATTTAAACCGATTACCGATATACTATGAAAACCACAATTAGGTGTAACAAGTATTAACGTAAACAGTGATTAGTATAACATGTAAGAGTAAGATTGTAAAGAGTATCAGTAATAAAGGCTTATTTTATTTTATTTATTTATTTTATTTACTAGATTCACATAATAAAGTCTCTGGACTACCAATCCTGAGCCCACAGGATTTATTCCGTTAACGGATGTATGTATAATAATTGCTAATATAGGTAAACCCGGATGGCAACAAACTCCGACGAAATCCGATTTCAGGCCAAAATAGTTTGTAGGCTAGAACTCGGTACAAAAAGTTGGTCATAGGACATCCCGACAATTTAGGTTAGATTTTTAGGGCAGGCATCTTAAAACAATTAAGTGGGAAACCGATTTAGCTTGGAACAAACTAGTCTACTAACTAGTATCAGTAGCTGAAGTAAAGTTTGTTTGGTGCCATACACAATTATTTGGATAAAAAAACCGGCCAAGTGCGAGTCGGACTCGCGCACGAAGGGTTCCGTACCATTATCTATACATTAGACAAAACGGCAAAAAAATCACGTTTGTTGTATGGGAGCCCCCCTTAAATATTAATTTTATTCTGTTTTTAGTATTTGTTGTTATAGCGGCAACAGAAATACATCATATGTGAAAATTTCAACTGTCTAGCTGTCACGGTTCATGAGATACAGCCTGGTGACAGACAGACGGACAGACGGACAGACGGACAGACGGACAGACGGACAGACAGACGGACAGACGGACAGACAGCGAAGTCTTAGTAATAGGGTTCCGTTTTTACCCTTTGGGTACGGAACCCTAAAAAAGCGCCGCTTCGGGCCGCAGTGCAACTAAAATCACGAAGCATAATATATTCAATTCAATTTATTCACAAACAATTCTCATGTTCTGTATATAATAGGATCATACAAAATATATGAAAGTGACGTAGAGGCGCGTCCCAAAGGTGCATCAGTCAGTCTTTAGGGTGAAATCAGCAATGCGTAGTTGCCAAAGAAGTTGGTCCTATCTTTGGCACCGTCAAAGCAACTATGTAATTCCTTTTTGCAAAAACACGTATTAGTTTACGCTTTTGACTAGGTATTTACTCTCCGTCTGTAAATGTTACGTGTTTAGATACCTATGTCCCAAATAGTAAATAATGTCTCTATTTGTTTAGACGTCTGTGTTTATTTCACGTGAAAAAGAAAATACTAACACTATTTGAAGACGAGTGTCAAACTATTGGGTTTATTAAAAGGAAAATCTAGAAAAATACCATAATCTGCAATATTAGTTTTAAGTTATCTTGCTGCGCCCTAACAGGGTCATGTACTCACTAGTTTAAGCTTAACGTGTAAAATTGGTTGTGTACATTGTGCATTAAATTAAATAAATAAATAAAATTTTGCCAAGGTTGCCAAAATACTTTTAGTAAGACTTTCGTTTGATGAGGACTGAATGAAACATTTAATAGTGCTATTTTGGTTCACATTTTGAGTTACATAGGCTACTAATGTGAGAAAACCTTTCGTAATAAATGCTCTCTAAGTTATGGTGACTGACATTATTGTTTAGGGTCTCAATGCGGTCACACAGGCAAATTTTGCAAGATGTTCCTGTTGACAGCGATGTGGACGAATTTTTCGACGCCCTGTAACCCTTTTTGATACTTGTAAATATTTTTATTTCTTTTAGAGTTAGTATGTAAATATTATAGAAAATAGATGTTACTGATACTGATACTGTGTCATCCCACTGCTGGGCAAAGACCTCTCCGAATGACTTCGAGTTGTTTCGATCCAGGGCCAATGTGGACCCACACATCGTTAATCTTGTCCATCAAGATGATGAAGTTTTAATTAAGATTTACGATTTCTGTAAAATTAAATTCTTGCTAGCTGGTATTTTTTAAAAGAAACATTTGTAGATATAGATGCCTATCTGATGCTGTAGTCTCCGCATATTCTTTAGAAAGTATACAGGAAACCCTCGTCAACCCCGCAACCTTTAATCAGGATTAGGTAGCAAGACCGCACTGTATTTAGTAGCCATTTTTACATGCTTGAAGAAAAACTGCCATGTCACGTTTAACCATGAAATGTCCTGGGTTTTTTTTCAATAAAAGGCACGCATCCTGTTGTGTTTATGAAATCACCGAATATTCAGAAACCCATCTTTTGAGAGCAAGCTGACTGAAATAAAAATATGAGGGATAGCTCCACGGTAAAATTCAGTTAGTTCGTGTATCGAGTTCCGTTGTAAAAAAAGAAACCCTTGGGTATATTGTGTCGGTTGCCTTAAAGTTTTGTTGTGAATACGTTACATAAGTTGATCTCTAAGCAGATTTAAGACTTCATGAATAGCGATATTTATAAAATGCAACCTTTACGCTGTATCAAAGCTTGAGTGATCTAAATATAGTAAGAAAAGCTAGCTTAAATATATAAAATAATTAGTTTGTATAGGAATAAAAACCTTCGACTTTTGCAAATTCTGTGTCGTCTAAGCCTGTGCCCTAGGAAAAAAATTACAACACAAATGAAAATAGATTCAATTCCAAAGACGTCTTTATGGCGTAAGTATTCCTTTTGAATGTTACACCTACGACAGGGCTGAAAGTTAAATCCCGTTGAAATTTAAACATATTCGTATTAATAAAACATAATAATATTGTGTATTTGGAAAAAATACGTACCTACACATAAATAAATTGGGCTACAACTTCAAATAATTCCAAAATTATTCAATGTTCCCGATATTAACTTTTTTAGAAACACTGCTTTCAGGTTTCACGGTTTGTAAATACACTTACACTGACTGTGATTTTCAACCATGAAGTTTAACGTACGTGTAGAGTTGATAATACTTGTAACAATTACAAATTTAAAACAAGGTTTTAAAACACAACACACTCACCGTTTTGGCCAATAATTCATAAAGCTGACATTAATGACTGACAAAATGACTAATACACGAATTTGTTCTGCGGGCTTTAACACAAAATGAAGAATACACGAATTTGTTCTGCGGGCTTTAACACAAAATGACGAATACACGAATTTGTTCTGCGGGCTTTAATACAAAATGACGAATACACGAATTTGTTCTGCGGGCTTTAACACAAAAAAATTACAGTTAAACCAGAAAAGCTATTCGTTTTGGTAATCTGCGTGTTTCTAAATTCGCACAAACGTTGTGCCCCAGAGTTACATGGGTGGCGGGTGGGTAAAAAGATCATACTTTTCCTGGGTGATCTGTAATATACGATTTGCTGTCCTACAGGTTCAAATTTAGTACATTTTGTTTGCTCTGTGCATCATACAGGTGCGAAGCTATTTCATGCAACTGCAAATCACAAGAAACGCGACTATTATGCATGACGACAGTTTAAAAAAATTGCAAATATATTTAGTCAGTCTGTTATCGTCGTATTTTTTGTTTTTGTAAATCAATGAATATTGACAAAGATAAAATGCATCAAGTCTCGTGAAGTCAGAACGCACTAAAATTATACCACGGGGTGACGTATTGATAATTTTAAAAGCGTCGTATCTTCGTTAATTTTTGTTTACTTATCAAAAGAAAAAATATTGGTCAAATATTTTCTGATAATCTAACTGACGGACTAATTAGATTTTTTCAGACGACAAGCCTATTGGCTGACTAGGTAATAACTAGTAATATCAGACATTGATAGAAGTATTCTGAACTGGCTATAAATCTTTCTGAGACAATATTTTCTAAAACAGATTTTACTTAAAGCTCTTTGTGTTGTTTGTTTTGTCGTTTCCAATATTGGAACATCTTCAGTTATAATATCCATGACGCTATCTATAAAAAATAAACTTCGTACCCAAATATGAGGTTATGAAGTGTATCGTAAGTTTTACAGTAAATTGCCTTCATATTGAACTTTCGGGTCACGAAATGTTACTTTGAATAAAATTGTCGTAAGGTTGCTTACTAAAATAAATATTGTTTTAGTACCTAGGACTTTATGGTTTTAGATCGTGTGTGTGTGTGTATAGATCGCACTTCCAAACATTTCAATTCTTCATAATCATTACTTGCAGCTGCAATAAAAATTCTTCAGTTATAGTTTTCATATAAGCAATTTTCATATCATTGAATAGAAAGTAACGTTTAAATAAATTATAATATAATTATATTCTACTTATTTATTTACCTACCATCAAAATAAAGATTAACCACCTCACTTTAATCACCATCCTAGATAAAAAAAACTGGCTAAACTCTCCAAGCCAAGAGGTATTTAAACAAGCATCTGAAAGCTTGGAATAGCTTAACACGTCGGGTAAGCACCGGATCATGAAGGTGCCGCATTCCAGGCGGAAATAATGCTCCAGGTAAGAGAGAAAACTAAATAGACAAAAATGCTGCTGGGGAGATTGTCTTATCACTGCTACTCCTCAGCGAAAGGGGTAAAGGATGGGTGTCGCGGGCCTGTGGACAGTGGGCTATGGGCTAGCTCACCGTCCGTCCGTCTTATGACGACAGGCCGTGTCGATGGCGCGTTCGTGTTCTACGCGCGCTTCAAAGAGAGTCTGCAAAAGGAAGGGGTCCGCAAGGACCGATGCCTGCCGGGGTTGCGGGACTGTTCGAAAGAGATACCGTGGCCTCGGAACACAAAGCGCGATGAAGGAACATGGATGGGTTTTAGTCAGTAAATATCTGACACTCCATCCTGCTCCGCCCAGAGTGGGGAGGAGTCATTTGATGACTTCCAAAAAACAAAAAAGGTAAGGGAGCGCCTTATTATAGCGCTATCGATTCAGGAATGTAGTATGTTACAGTCAATACTGTTAATCGGTCAAAACCACTTTAGACTGGTGTCAGTCAAAACCCTTATGAAGTTAAAATGCGTTTTCTGCATTAAAATTTGTTGTTCTAAAACACATCAGTTGTAATTACCTAGGTAATTACAACTGAGGAATTGTAGACTTAAATGATGTTTTTCAAAGGTTCACAAAACAAACCAGTCAGTTATTGTTAAAATATTTTTCACCGGTTAAAAGTAGTTTTGACAGATTAACAGTTTTGACTGTCACATATACAGCTTTTCCAATGCACGAGGTTCCGTTTTGCATCAGATTACCTACACGTGGAAGCCTGGGAAGCTTGGAAGCTCTTAAACGTAAACGATTTCCACAATAGTTGGAAATAGGTTTCAGGATGCTGTGAAAATTGATTTGTATCTTATCGTATCTTACTAATATTATAATTATGACAGTTTGTATGGATGGATGGATGTATGGCTGGATGTATGAATGGATGGATACATGCGTCATGTTCGTGTACGGGCGCTATCAGTTGGAACTTGTCATCTCTTAGCTGCCACGGTTCATTTTAATTACTTTATTTTTTAATTGTTGATTTAATCTTTTAATCTGGACGCTCTTATTGTGCACGTCTTTCTACATCGTTCTCACATATATGTATAATCTCAACATGAATGATGTAACCAAGATTTGGTAACAATATTCTGATTTAAAAGATTGTCCATGGAGTTTCTTGCCCGTTCTTCTCCATAGAGATCTACGCCAGGGAATGGGCTACTACAGTACTTTCTTAAGTCTTGTGACTGGGACTGTAGCTTTGTTTTATTTCTTTTTTTTTGCATTTTTGACAATCAAAAAGCCGTAATGGTCTTATTGAAATAAATGCTTTGAGTTTGAGTTTGATGAATGGATGAATGTATGGATCCATGGATCCGTGTATAACTTGAATGAACACATAGCATACATTTGTGATCATGATCCTCTGCCAACACTAGAGACAGACAGCACGTACTAATATTTGCAGCCCCGAAGGAGCGTTGAGGTTACAACTATCACGGCATGGAGATGTAAATTTTTATATGCTGTTTATTTTTATCCTAGTGCGAGCAAACGGTTTGTATAAAAAGTGATAAAAATTTCGCCTCTAGCAGTGAACACCGAAGCGAGTTCGTACTCCCTGCTTGTGGACTACTTTGAACATTTAAAGTAATGTTTGAAGTAGGGTAAAGGGTGTTGCAATGCTGAGGAATAACGCTGCTTTTATTGCAGAACATTTGTGTTTTACGTTACTTTTAAATGATAACAGTCAGCTTTGCATTAGCTTTGCTTAGCATTTTATTGCCATATAGATTGCTTGTAGTCCCTTGGACGTACTTAACAAAAAAGGGGCTTTGAATATATCTCGAAATTCTTGTGAAATATGAAAATCCTTTACGTTTCGTTCTTTTAGAAGATTTAATAACGATCAGTAAGTCATAGGGACAAGAGATCCTTTACGAACGCAAAATCTATACTAATATTATAAAGAGGTAAAATTTGTTTGTAAGTTTGTATGTAGGGGGTAATCTCCAGAAGTAATGAACCAATTTTAAAAATTGTTTCACTGGTAGAACATTACTCGTGAGTGCTATAGGCTATATTTTATTCCCGTACTCCCACGGGAACGGGAACTACGCGGGTGAAACCGCGGGACGTCAGCTAGTTGTATATAAAGAGATTCAGCAGATAGGCTTAAGGTAGATACTTGATATTCTGTACAGGTTTTCCTTTGTCGTTGGTCTAGTGATCGTAAAGCGTGACTGCTGAGCATGAGGTCCTTGCGTTCGATTCCCGGGTCGGGCAAAGTGTTATTGGGTTTTTGCATCAGTAGCAATCACGGAGTTTGAAATTGTGCCCGATTTATGGCAATACACTCGCCCTCTATATGGACGTTAACTTAACTGGTGAAATGCGGGTGTACTATTAGTTACAACAACAACAACAACAACAGCCCATAACGTCCACTGCTGGACATAAGCCTCTCCCATGATGGGAGGAATTTGCCGTAATCTCCACGCTTGGCAGGCGGATTGGAGATCGCAGTGATGAAAGACTAACAGAAAACGCTGCTGCCCATTCTCTGGTCTACGGAGGCGCAAGGTGTTCTGCCTCAGACATTAGTCGCCTTATACGACACCCGTGAGTGTAATGGGTTGGTTCTATTCTACTCTGCCGGATACCACACGGCTAACCCTTCTATTAGGTACACCTCTGACTAACCCTTCGGTGATTACAGGCGTGATGTTGAGTGTCTTCCTGTAATTCAGGAATTTGTTTCAATTCCTTCATAATCTAGAGACCAGATTGTCGTAAATATAGTACAAAGGGACATAATCTATCTTATTCTCCAAACATGTTTAAGATTCTTATTATGAGACTAACGTAGTGTCCGAGTTTGTATGCCGTCTATTTCACTTATTCATAATTATAAGTCTCCAAGACGCTTGTGAAATTGACCTTCATAATAAACCCATTCTGTTCGTTGTCTGAACCAAATTGTAGACAATTCCTGGAATTGGTTGGAATTCGAGATTGTTCGGAAACCGTTATTTGGGTACATTACATTAGTACTCTTGTCTTGTCTGTAGAAACTCTGGAGTGTTTGCTTAGGAAACTGCTTTGCTTACAAAGTAAAGTTATATAGCAACTACTATTGCATACAATCTCGCACCTCTGATTTTTAGGATTCAGATTAACAGTTGCTTCGGTGCAGGAAAACATCGTGAGGAAAAATTAGCCCATAGGTTCGACGAAAACGGTCACCTGTACTAAGAATGCGTGGTGGATTATGATTAATAACTTGCTTCCTCTGGCCTGTATCCCAGCAGTGGGAACGTAAAAGGCTGATTATGCTCATAATATAGTAGCACTAAATATAATTTTAACCTTTAAATTTGAATAGACTAAACTCATATTGGTGTCGATGTCGATTCTGTTGTGCATTTAGGCTATTACTATTTTTTTCTCTCTAATAAAATGTTAAAGAGACGGACGTAATTTAGAGCTGTCAAATTTAGTTGAAACTAATATTTCCATACAAATGAAGCGTACACATAAAAATATGTCGACTAAAAACATGGTGAAGCGCAAGGCATAAACTAGTTTGACATCTCTAACTTAGTTCATACCTATAGCCGTCCTTTTCTCGCAATAGCCTAAATTAAGTTTAGTTTGTGCACAACAGAATCGACCATTATGTCCTTAATAATGCCAGCTAAACTCACTGAAAGTACCATAAATTATAGTCGCATAGGCACAGAGAAATAACGCTTATTTTAGATTAAAAATCTGTCATGAATATTACTCGTATGTGAAGATAATTATGTTTTATATGAGTGGCAACACATTTCGCTAAAATTACGTCGCGTTTTGCCGAGACGAAGATTGGCAACGTCGCTTTTGTTCATTTTATAATATGACTGATTTCAGTTTATACACACGTTCAAAGTGGATTTCGCACAGTGTTTAAGTATTTTATTATGTAAAGACATGTACTTCTGATGGAATTTATTAAAAGCGGAATGAAAGGAAATCTTTGAAAAGAGAGTTTAAATAGAATATTTTAGACGTTCGCGCTATGTGGTTTCTGTCTACTCCAATGGGAAAATGGCGTCAGTTTATGTATTTATGAATTTTAGATGGATGGGTAAATCAAAACATTTTACTCTGGTGGAGATGCAGTCCACCAGGATTGCATCTCCACCAGGCCAGTAAACTAAATTGTATCAGTACAATTTAGTTTGTAATTTTAGTTACTGTTATTTTAGTTATAGTTAATGAGCTACGATGGGATTGACATATCCGTACGAATAAAAACCCCCTTTTTGTTAACCAAGCATTAAAAAAACCGGCCAAGTGCGAGTCGGACTCGCACACGAAGGGTTCCGTACCATTGACTATATTTAGTAAGTATTTGTTGTTATAGCGGCAACAGAAATACATCATCTGTGAACATTTCAACTGTCTAGCTGTCACGGTTCATGAGATACAGCCTGGTGACAGACAGACGGACAGACAGCGAAGTCTTAGTAATATAGGGTTCCGTTTTTACCTTTTGGGTACGGAACCCTAAGCGAGCGGCCAGACAGAAAAGACGCAAGACAAGGGCGGGGTGCGGACCCGTCGCAGACAGGGCGCCGTCGCAACTTTTTAACATATATAGAAAAGACACGGACGCGTCGCAGACAGGGCGCCGTCACGACTTTTTATGGCGCAAGATGCACAATGGCGAGCGGGCGAGCGCGAGCGCTGTGAGAACCTGCCCTCCGCGCCCTTTCCGCTCCCCCGCTTGCGCCCGTGCAGGCCCGCGCCGTGCCCGCGCCCTGTCCTTTCTATATGTTTTCCAATAGGGCGCCGACAAGTTAACGTCGTGACGGCGTCCCGTCTTTTCTGTATGTTTTACGTCGCGACGGCTGTATACATTTTATATGCAAGTAGATTAAACGGGCGCCGCGACTGCGACGGGTCCGTGCCTTGCGTCTGTTCTGTGTGGCCGGTGCCTAAAAAAGCACAAGTACTGCGGGCTACGATATATTTCAGGCGATTAATTATTGTCTTTGCAAGCGAATAGCTTCAGTAAACAGAGATACACCTTAGTTGTATTGTGTTTCAATCACTACGATAAATCTATGTCAAGCGCAAGTTTTGCGTGACCACGAATATAACAGATACCTAAATGGTTTTAGGTGCGTTTGATGGAAAGATAATATTTATGATGTTTATTTTGTGAATTTGTTATTTAAAGCAAAAGTTGTGTTCGTTATTTTTTTATTTAAAATCGACGATATCTGCGATAAGGCTGATGCCTGTGTGATACACCGAAACGCTCTCTATGTTCAGTCTTTTTTAAAGTCCAAGAGTAAAAAATGTGCATTTTAAAAGGCAGATCGTTTGGAGATCATGTTACATACATGATCCCCAAAAGATTTGACCTGAAAATAGATCACGGAGTTGGTCTTTTGGGGAAAATACCATACAGGTTTGAGTTAACACACCCAGGCAATTTACACATGTGTCACTTATCGTTTAGCTCAATTCAATACATAACCAAAACGCATGCAAATATAAATACGGTTTAAAGGAGGCTTTGGGATATCTAGATATTTTTCCCGGCTAAGTGACATGTCAGGATCAAAGTCACGAGTTTTCAAGAGCTATGAAAAAAAAAACCCGACTGCGTAAAAAATAACTAGGGCTTTAAATAAAAACTGAAAAGAAGAAAACAAGTTCAATAATAAATTCTAATACGGAACATATTGACTGCAACAGTCGGGACCCATATTGGATGTAGTCTAGAGTATTTAATGGGTCCCGACTGTTGCAGTCAATATGTTCCGTATTAGAATTTATTATTGAACTTGTTTTCTTCTTTTCAGTTTTTATTTAAAGCCCTAGTTATTTTTTACGCAGTCGGGTTTTTTAATTTTTTTAATAATTTTTTATTTTACACTTTTTAGTTACGATTCTATTATTATTACGATAAATATTAATAGCTGTTGCGCGCGGCTTCGCCCGCGTGAAGTTCGGTAAGTGTCCCACAGGATCATATTAAAGGGATAACACATGTACATTTTACATGTATTCTACATGTAAATCCAGGTTTTAAACTATCTATGTGCCAAAATTCGTAATCAACGCAATATAATCATCAGAATCACCATCACTATCACAATCACCATCATTATCACTGACAACATCACAATCACAATCACCATCACAATCACTATCACAATCACTATCACAATCACAATCACTATCACAATCACAATCACTATCACAATCACTATCACAATCACTATCACAATCACAAATCACTATCACAATTACTATCACCATCACCATCACTATCACAATCACTATCACTATCACAATCACTATCATAATCACAATCACAATCACATTAACCATCATCGTTATCACAATCATTATCATCGTAATTGTTATGTTTGTTGGAATGAAAGATACCGTTGAGTAGACTTGGTTAGTTAACACGAGGTACACATTATAATACAAGGACAGTTGAGTAGTAGTTTCACAGACGGGATCAGACATAGCTTGCAGTCCATCCAATTAGAGTGACAGGTAGAAACCGGAACCATAGATAATATCTAGTGGTGTGCACACTAATTAGATACTAAATAGTGATGTTACAACAGTAACTACAGTCATTATCATCGTAATCACAATCATCATCATCGTTATTACAATCACTATCATCACAATTATCATCATCATTATCACAATCATCATCATCGTTATCACAATCATTATCATCGTAATTGTAATCATTATCACAATCATCATCATCGTTATCACAATCACCATCATCACAATCATCATCATCATTATCACAATCAACATCATCGTAATCACAATCATCATCATCGTAATCACAATCATCATCATCGTAATCACAATCATTATCATCGTAATCACAATCATCATCATCATTATTGCAATCATCATCATCGTTATCACAATCATCACAATAAATCATCAATAACCCTGTACTTAAGTCGAATCCACCCTCTTCTGGATCTCAAAATAAATGCCATATTCGTATAATCTCGGAATCGACACCTATATTTATTTTTAGACATTTCAACCCCATCGCACCCCTACAGGGGATGATGGTATTTCAGGTCCACCACATTAAATCTTAAATTCGTTGTTTTTGTAATACACCCGACCCAATACACCAAACAAACAATAAATGTTTTTTAGAATAAGTTAGATTATAAGATACTTAAATGATAATTCCTCTCCACATTATCTTACTTTCGCTGTGCGCGACAGGGTCCACGATTGTTCCCAAAGAAATGTTTACCATCTAAGCCTACATTGTGGAATGCAATAAAGAATTGAGTATTGAGTACATGTTGATTTTCAGACTTTGTCACCCCATTTCCCCCTATAAGGGTTGATTTCTGAAAAAACCTGAACACACAAATGTTTACACTTTTATCGATAGGAGTTCTCCCGTGAAGTTTCGAATAAAACAGTCTAACTAATCTTATTTTGCCCATGTAAACTTTGGACCCCCGTTTCAAGACATTAGGGGGTGAAATTTGAAAAATCCTTTCTTAGTGCACCCCTAAACCTCATAAGGAACCTATGTGCCAAATTTGGAATAGAAATTCCAACTTCCGACTCAGTGGTTTGGGTTGTGCATTGATTTTTAGACTTTGTCACCCCATTTCCCCCTCATAGCGGGTGAATTCTGAAAAAACCTGAAACCCGTTTCTACTTATTTATCAATAGGAGTACTCCTGTGAAGTTTCGAATAAAATAGTCTAATTAATCTTGTTACCCAATACAAACTTTGAGCCCCGTTTCACCCCCTTAGGGGGAGAGTTTTGAAAAATCCTTTCTTAGTGCACCCTTAAACCACCTAAGGAACCTACTTGCCAAATTTGCAATCTGTAGACCCAATGCTTTGGGCTGTGCGTTGATATGTCAGTCAGTCAGTTTCTTCTTCGAAATATTTAAGATATTTAGAATTTATAGCCGTATTTTATAAATTATTTAATTTTTCACTAGCCTATGTTACCCGGGGTAACACAAGGATTCTAACGATACCACGTACATCAAAATCGGTTTAGGCGTTTAGAAGTTATGGTGGAATAAAGAAACTCACAAACATACATACATATATACATACATACATACATGAACCCTGAAAACATAACACACCTTTTTTTGGGCAGTCGTGTAAAAAAGGAACTTTAGAAACAAAATATATCGACACAAAATTTGTAGCAAAAAGATAAGTACGAATAAACATAATGAGTTCAAAACCTAGAAGTCCACTAAAAGTTTTTACACGATTTCAATGAAACATAAGAATTAACTACGTTTAAAAGCAAATGAGGTAAAAACATGAAAACAAACATCTACCTAAATCTGTTTTTCCTTCAAACTCCACATAATTACATTTAATGATTAATGACTCTCATTGTACTGTTAATGAGCCCTTAGAAACACCACAAATGGTCTCAGTCACGAACTTTCTTGCGACATAGAATTTACTTCAATGAAATAATTACAAGCGCAACTGGATCTGAAATGTATGGAAATTTGATTTGTCCCTTTGTTTCCTGAAACAAACAAGGTTTTGGAAGCAATTTTATTGTTTTGGAGATCCCTGTTGATACTGGATAGGCTGAGCTCTCGAGCCGAGATTTAGGGTCTAAAAGGAATAGAGCCGGCTGAACCGGAAACGGAATCAGTTCTGTGTGGAGCTCCGAAGCTGAAGGTTCCCAGGTTTGCTCCAGAACAATAAATTAGTCGTAAACACTGATTTAATAAAGAAGGTCGTAAAGCAATGTTAGGTGTCTTTTTACACCCGTTAAACACACGCATAGAAAAGCCTCATCAGGCTGCAACGCAACGTATTTCTAAACACGGTGTGATCTGCCTGTAGTTAGCGATGTTTATACAACTAAAGTTATGAAGGCAGATTTTTTTCAAGCCGTTGCTGCACGCCCTTATTTGTGTCAACCTTAACCCTATCAGTACTCGGAAGATTGCGTTGAACTGCGCAACATACTTTCCATACAAATTTCGGGGGGCTATTACTCCACTGTTTGACATGGTACATCTAAAGTTAAACATGATATCGTTTTGTCTCATTATTAATTGTGTCTGTGCGGAAACAGAATAGTAAAATAAAAAGCCATTCAAAAGTTACAAGCTACCAAAGATTCATTTTTATTGCCAATTTTAACGTAACTTTGGGCGTAAATTAGTAATAAAAGAAGTGTCAAATTTCAGAAACAAAGTCGGTACCGACACAGCACAATTATCGAAGAATTCAATAAATTTTATTTGATAATGATTTATGAAGTGGTTTTTTCATAAAATTCGATTTCACAAAAGCCTTTTCATATTTTTTTACGCGCGCCTTTTACTATGAATTTTCGTGCATCTCACTGAATAATGTTTCCCCCGGTGCGGTGCGGGAGGGTGACACGCGATATTGACATGTCCTTCGTTTGATAGAAGAACAATACCTATATTTCTGTCCTTTTCATTTCATGCATGACGTCAGTGACGTGTCATTTGTTTTTCGCTGAAGTTGAAGGGCCTGTGCATTTTTATTGCACTCCTATAATGTGTGCGTTTCGATGGCGCGACCACGGCATTATTATTTTTTTAAACTATGTCAATATTTTGAAAAAAATAATAATTTAAAATTAAATTCATTAATTAATTTAATTAATTAATTTCAATTTTAAATTTCACATTCAGAACATTTTGAAGGTGATAAGCGATACCGTACGTATGCTCCTGAAATATAAACCTAGGATTTTTATATTTTTTTTACAAATTCAATCTGTTATTTACCTAAATTTCAAGTCTCTGCAACGCTTAGTTTTAAGATTTTCGTGGGCGCACGGTTCTCCGCGTTTCGATGGCGTGGCCACGTTCGAACCCTTATAACTTTTTAACCATAACTTTGACAAATTTAAGGTTTTGGGAAATTTGAACCACGTACATACATATTTTTACAAAATCATGGCATAGTTATTTAAAAAAAAAACGCCGTGGTCGCGCCATCAAAACGCACACCCTATAATATGGTGTAGCGACCTACTTATTTAGAAACTTTATTTACATAAAACCTTCACGATATAATTTTTACTTTTCTTCTGATCTGTCACTTCTCTGTCTTGTGTTGACTAAATTTATATAGAATTATGAACATTTTTAATTTAATTTAGTTAGTGTACAACAACCACTAAATTGCTGACTCCGACGTGATACGCCCTGAAAAGGAAATCCTAAACTTTATCAGGTCAAGGAAATCCACAGTACCACGATGACAATATAAAGCAGTCGTCTGCCGACCAACGTCCAGACTCTGCTGGCTTCACAGCCATTTATTTCTCTCGAGGGATTAGCAGACCTGGCGAACAATAACAAACAATATAGTTATACAATATTATTGTTGCCACTAATCTCGCGAATTGTGTAGTGACGATGACGTTATAAGTTGATAGTAAATTTTTTAAAGAAAAAGTTTATTTTATTCTTTTTAGCGCATTTAAATAAAAGGTCAGACGAAAGTATTATATAACTTCGTTTTTGTTCGGAACGGTTCGGAACGCTAAGTGTGTGCGTACGAACTAGACGCGCGTGAAGACTAGCGTCTAACTGCTCATCACTGATACTATCTCTGTCGGGCACGATGCCAGGTGAGACAGCGTGCTTTTTGGCCACGCCCACCAATGAGTTCGATCCCGTGTGATGTGTCACCTTAAGAAGTAACAATACTATAAAGTAGGTAGAAACAGAAGGTCGGACAGGCGCACGCACAAATTGACACATGCAGCGGCATTCAAAAATAAATGTCAGTCACCAAAGCGCTTTTAGTCGGTTTCCGTGAGCTGGTGTCGACGTGTGCTTGTGTCTTCGTTCATGTATGGAATAGGAAAGATGACAGTTGTTAGTCCTTCGGATAGATTTCTAAAAAATATTGGACACATATGTTTTTCTTTTTCCATGTAAACAAAAAATGAAGACGATACAGTGCGTCGAAAACTCGTGTGACGTCACATTTGAGTACAGTTTTTACTCAAATGCGACGTCACAAGCCCCCACTCATGATCTTTGACACGTTTTATCTTCGTTAATTTTGATTAATTTGATAAAACAAAAAACACGTATCCAATATTTTTCGATAATCTAACTGACAGACTAAACAGACTCATTTTTTTAGTCAGTCATCATCCCTATTGGCATTTTTGATGTGTGTCTGTTTTGTGGTATAATAGGGCTAAAAGTTTTAATACAAGCTTATTGGATGACCTAGTTTTCTCCGCAATTTTATCAGTAAGCAAGAGCGAAAAGCTAATTTTGGAATAAAAAATAGATTAGCTTAGGTAAGGAATAACCTTAAAAAACATAACCGTTAGCGTCACGTTCAATGTCGTCCTCATTTCGGGTAATTTTATCTAATGGGAGAAACTATTCCTATTAATCGGGCAAAAGGTCAGACATTGGGTTACTGCTGAAACACAAAACTGAAAACAGTGATACCAGCTTACAAAGCGTTCTGTAATTTAATGATGATAATTATGTCTTTATTTCTTTTTGTTAGTGTAGCGGACAGTACAAAAAGTACTACAGCGCCATCTATCAAACAAAAGAAGAACTAATATCAAATTCTAAAGCGTGCTATTAAAGTTGTCTTGAAAAACTCGAAATAAATACAGGGTAGATGACAAAAAAAATCTAACTAGTCCGTCAGATAGATTTCCAAAAAATATTGGACACATAATATCTTTTCTTTTTTTCTAGTAAACAAAAAATGAAGACGATACAGTGCGTCAAAAACTCGTGCGACGTCACATTTGAATACATTTTTTACTCGAATGTTACGTCACAAGCTTCCACTCATGATCTTTGACACGTTTTATCTTCGTCAATTTTTATTAATTTGATAAAACAAAAAAAACGGTTCTCTATTGTATTACCTAACTTTTTTATTCATAATTTAAAGTGCCATAACTTTTTTTTTGTCCTAATCATCATTTGTCCGAATGATAACTTACCCGAACCTAATATCACATGCCATAAAATTGAAATCCCTAAATACAATATGCCCTAAATCCGTTTGTCATAAATATTATAATCAATAATATACAAAAGACATAAAACCGTTTTCAATAATGGTTGTAAATCTCCTAGACAATGGCAGCCAGCGTTGTTTTATTTCTAAAGCGCGTTGTAAGCGTTGTTTTATGCCAATTACTAAATTCACCACTTATACAGTCCACTAACGAAGTTCGAGGCGTAGGTGATTCGGTAATACATTAATAATAATAATAAATAAATATTGCTGGACATTACACACAGCGCCATCTAGTGCCACACTAAGCAACGAGGCTTGTGTCGTGGACACCAGATAGTTGATATACTACATAGATACTTTTTGTTTGTAAATACATACTTAACATACATATAAACATCCATGACTCGGAAACAAATGTCCGTGCTCATCACACAAACATTTGATCCGACCGGGATTCGAACCCGGGACCCTAAGAACGTAAGGCAGCCTCACTACCGCTGCGCCAATCAGGTCGTCATTGTTCGGAAGCTTGTGATATCGTTATCAAATCCTGCGTCGATAATTCATTTACTACTCGTATTCATTGTTTT
This sequence comes from Xestia xanthographa, assembly GCA_905147715.2. NCBI lineage: Eukaryota > Metazoa > Arthropoda > Insecta > Lepidoptera > Noctuidae > Xestia > Xestia xanthographa. The sequence goes on from LR990658.1 coordinate 25,338,277, forward strand.
GTATTGTATAGGATCACAGCTTCGATGCCTGCCGTATGTAAATTAAGCGCAAAGATACAGATCTTCCAGCTAACATACGGTTGGCCGATCCAGATTTCTTAGACTACAAAACTATCGATATTTTAATTGGTGCGGATAGGTTTTGGGATCTGTTAGAAGAGGGAAAAATTAGATTGTCTAGTGGTCAATGATATTATATAGTAAAAAGAGGTAGATATCGCACTAGCACGCACAAATTGTTGAGGACAAAGTGACACAATTGTTGCACTTTGATTTAGTCGGGTTATAACAGCGAGCGAGGTAACGTGAGTGCGCGGCGTAACAAAAATGCCAAGTTGTGTATTCCGAAAGTGCAAAAACTATGGTGCCAAGAAAAATAAGAGTTGTGGAGTGACATACCATAAGTAAATAAATAAAATATATCAATTTTGTATTTTTTTCACGACTTATTGCTCATTTTCAAATAAATTTCGTATTATTGACATGATGGTTCGAAAAGGATAGAGAATAGGATGGCAGTCTGCTGCGTGACAGAGACAAATAGCATCCGTCATAGGTGGTCATAGATTAATCAAACAGAAGCGAAATGGTAGGCACAATATATAGCGTTGCGGTTTCATTTTTTTATGATTAAAATTATATAGAATGAGATTAGTAATAGCGGGCTGTCATATAGTTTATTAGTAAAATTGGAGTGTACGTAGTAATGTACCTAGATAAAACATATTTTCTCATAATGTTTTACTATTTTACAGATTTCCAAGTGATGAGTTAGTACAAAATAAATGGATTAGCATAGTTAAGGCGGAAAGAAGTGAACCTGACTGGATGCCTAGTAAATGTAGCACAATTTGTTCGGCACATTTTAAAGAAGATGTTAAATATATGACTCCAAAAGGACTCAAGCGTCAAATTATTTAGTGTTCATTTTTTTATAGGGACTAATAACATTATGAACCATAGGAACTATGACCTCTGAGTTTGTATCGGCTGTTTCTTCTCAGAGTAGTCAGGTACGAAACACCGGCCCCATCTAGTTTAAAAAAATGACGTGTAAAAGTGTTTGTAAAAACCTACTTGCAAAATAAACATCATTTATCATTTATCATTAAGGTCAAACAAGTCAGTCATTCTTCCATACAAACGTAGTCTGGTGATTACTCGTTTGTTTGACGGTGTAGGTTCAAAATTAAAAATTGTATCAACTGGTCTTGTCATTATCTAGCCCTGTATGGAAGCAGAATTGGAAAAAAAAAATTGGTTTGGAAGTTATGAGCGTCGAAACTTTCATATTTCAACACTAATTTTAACTCATCTTTGGGCGTAAATAAATGACTTAAGTAGTATGAAAATGGAAAAACTGAAACCATACAAGAGTAGATAATTTATTCAAATATTGAAATAATTTTATTTTGAACAGATACATCCAATAGATTTTTCATGATATCCGTACTCCCAAAGGTCTGCATAAAAAATATCGCGCAGCCGTTTTTGTTGTAAATCATATTGCATTTCGCTACAAGTTACCACCCCGGTCAGTGGGGAAGAGGGGCTGCGCGCAGCGCGTCTGTGTGCGCAGTGTGTGTGGGTGCACACATGCTCATTTGGTTAGCTGCCGCCCGGGCGCATGCTATTGTACGAGTAATACTACCTATTTAAAGCTCGTTATTTTTTAACATTGAACTCTGGATTGAATTTTGAATTCCGATATTTCTTTATTGATAGTTTGTGTTTATTATTTTGAATTTGTGTCAAATTTTACTGGCCCTGGCATTGAACTTTGGATTCGATTTGATAGTGATTTACGTTTGAATTTGTTTTTTTTTTTTGATTACCTATGTATGTTAGCCGATTTCTCCCCATTTGTGGACCGATTCTCAAAATTCTTTCTTTATTTTTTTTTTGTCCCATTTAATTTGGTCAAGATCTGATGCAGATCTTCGGAAATATACAATGGAACTCTTCAAAAATAGACGGAAATCTGTAGTCATTGTTGCAATAGCTTGGATGTTTATTGTTTATGACGTAACATCAAGCCTGTATGCTTTGAGGGGGTACGCAGATGTGTACAATACACCCAGATTTCGAAAGTTAGGTACCTATGTTTGCGGATGGATGGACAGAGATTTTGTTGGCATGTCAGAAGTATTGTGAGAGGAATTTATGAATGTGTAAACCTTTACTTTATTTTGTATATTTTAATTTTATGTTATCTCTCACTCTTTTAGTTCTAGTTTTAGTTACAGTAATTGGTTTAAATACAACCGTTGTAATTAAATAAATAAATGTTAAGTTTCATTTATTGGGGATAAGCCTATTACCATGACATGTATTGTTAATGATAAGAGCAGCGGTGGCCCAGTGGTGGCGGCCTCGACTTACGAACAGTAAGTCGTGGATTCGAACCCAGACAAGCGCATTACTTTGTGTAATTTATTTCATCACCACTGCTCCCAAAACGGTGAAGGAAAACATCGTGAGGAAACCTTGAAACTGTCCTAGAACCAAAACATTCAAAGACATGTGACATCTACCAATCCGCACTGGGCCTGCGTGGTGGATTATAGCCCATTCCTCTCATTGAGAGGAGGCCGTGTCCCAGCAGTAGGAACATTATAGGATGATGATGATGATGATGTATCGTTAATAATGTATAATAAATTTAAGGCGACTTGTTCGGGAACGACTAAAAATGGAAAAAGAAATAAACAGCTTTTTGCAAAAAAATAAACCGACTTAAAAAAACACAAACATAAAAAAACACTTTGATTGATTTGGTGTTTTTTTCACCGGCTTCTGAAGCTTAAGTTATTTTCACTTTTTTATATTTTTCTTTTTTTTTAATTCTGTGATAACTTCTAAACTATTCATTCAAATGTTAAGCTGTAAAAGACAATTTTAATCTAAATTCAATTGTCAAGATAATGAACATACTTATTTGGATAAGGATTAATACTTACTGCAAATAAGGTAGGTACCTACCTACGTCATATTTTTAAATACATTTTCAAAGATAAAAATGTTACCTACCTACTGTAAGTTTACTTTTTGTCTGGATAGAAGGTCTACCTATTCATAAATGAAATATTTTCAGAGAATCATCCAACGGCTATAACGAAGCCATAGCAACGAAATATTTTTTTACTGAGTCATCATCTGCCTAGCCTTTTTCCAACTATGTTGGGGTCGGCTTCCAGTTTTACCGGATGCAGCTGAATACCAGTATTTTACATGGAGCGACTGCCTATCTGACCTCCACAACCCAGTTAGTACCGGGTAATACGATACCCCTTGGTAAGACTGGTTGTCAGACTTTTTGGGCCGCTGACTACCTAACGACTGTCAAAGAACTACAAATGACAGCCGGGACCAACGGCTTAACGTACTTTCCGAGGCACGGAGGAAACTCGGTATGTAATGGGTGGTCACCCATCCATAGACCAACCTAGGCAAGCACGGCTTCACCTAACGATCGACCCGAGCGGCTGTTATTATTTAGCCACGAGCTCCACCTCCACATTTTTTTACTGAGTACCTAGGTATATTTAAAAACTTGACCCACAAAATAAACACTGGCTCCATATTTTTACAACATACATTACGCTAGTTTACTACGTGCGTCGTATTTACCTACTGTCGGTCAGGAGCGGCACAATGCCTATTGTTGATAACTGTATAAGACAATATTACAGACCACTATTGTAAACTAGCTGACCCGCGCAACTTCGTCTGCGTCACATAATATAGCTTAGAATTAGAACATGTCATTTTGTGCATTCAATTACGAACAAAAATCTTTTAAAATCAACTTTGCTTACCTCCCATAACATACGGCGTGATAATATGTAGCCTAAAGCCAGCTAGTAGTAGTTTAGCTAAGCTATCCAGTAGTTTTGGCGTGAAGCCGTAGCATACACACAGACAAACAGACAAAATTCTAAAGTCACTTTTTGTCATCAGTTACGTTTTTCTAACAAAAGCCACTTATTTTTTCTCGAAAATTCTCAATGTACTTACAGTTTTTATTTCGTTACTGTTTTATTATATGTATAGATAAACAGCCAATAAACATTTTACAAAACAACATATTTTTTATTTGATGAACTAACAACAAGCCTCACAGACTCACAGTCACATCTGCACGCTGTCGAAAAAGCAATTATCCTGATTCTGGCTGTACTAATGAGGAGTCGCCTGTGTGTTAACTAGCTAGGGTAAGTAAATACCTATTTATCATAAAATAGTCATCATCATCATCAGCCTATTAAATGTTCCCACTGCTGGGACACAGGCCTCTTCTCTATGAGAGGGAATGGGCTATAATCCACCACGCGGGCCCAGTGCGAATTGGTAGATGTCACATGTCTTCGAATTTTTTGGTTCTAGGACATGCCGGTTTCCTCACGATGTTTTCCTTCACCGTTTTGAGAGCAGTGGTGATGAAATAAATTACACAAAGTAATACGCCTGTCTGGGTTCGAACCCACGACTTACTGTTCATAAGTCGGGGCCGCCACCACTGGGCCACCACTGCTCCCAAAGCAAATACCTATTTATCATAAATAGTAACAAAATAGTATAGGTATATACATAAATATAATATTAATAGTACATACTACACCTAAAATTGCACAACTTACAAAAACAAAGGTAGGTAAGCATAGAAAAAAAAAGTCAAATCAATGAAATTATTTGTTCATTGTAATAACAATATCTACCTACATTACACCTATTTGTTTGAGTTTATGTTGTCCTTCAAACATGAATCCGCCGGGCGGCGCGGCTCCGCCACGCCGCCGCTGTCGTTCACTATTCAATGAAATCGCGCATATGTATGCATCACTCAGCGTTAGGAGTGTGTATGTGTACGCGCAGTAGCTTCTTACTGCTCTTCACAGCGTCTATCCCTTTCGCTCGTGATGTCGGATGAAATAGCATGCATTTTAACCCCGCCCACCAACTAGTTCGTGCCGCTAACTCGTTTACTCTTAACACCTTGCTAAGACGTCGTAAATACAAAAATCCACAAGGATTCGAAAAACAATTTCCTTGTAATAAATAGAATTCAATTTTGTTTGTTGTTTTATTTAAAACATCATTCATTACCAATATAAGAAATATACTATTGTCACAGGCGCTTGTGTTGAAGTATATTATTAATTATTCAAAATCCTACACATTTATTTCATTTTTATGAAAGTCGCCAACGTAACTAACAGCTACCTACGTACTGCGAATATAAATAAACTATAAATATTAATAAATTGTCTTCAGAAATTTGATACAAATATTTGATAGTATCTAAAATATAATATAAGTATATTGTAAAAAGATTAATTTTCCTTCGCAGTAGCTTTACATTGGTAACTGTCATAAAAATAATAATTATACCAATCATGCACCCCACGCGCTTGCCTATTGTTATATTCAATGTCTCTTCTGTGGTGAATCGACAAACTCTATTAGGATACTCTCGTGTACTTCAAGCCCGACACACTAAAACTAGCTATCTCTTTCTATCTTATACGTTCCGTATTATCTATCGCTGTCGTAGTTTTAAATTACTGTATACATTTAGGTTAGTACTTATAATAACAACGCAACGATATCTGAACGTCATTCAGTATGAACATGGCGTATCTTTCTTTATAATATCATTGCTAGTGGTCCGTTTTAACATAATACCAAACTAGGCTGGATTATTTCTGGACCTATCGTTACTAAATCGCACAAACCTGCACCAATTCATTGCAATATTACTAATTCATTAGATACACAACTTCGACTGTTCTGGGAGATTGAGGAACTGCCCAAGGTCAGAGACGCGCAGACTGAGGAAGAACGGGAATGCGAGAATCACTTTGTTCGCTCAACTACGCGCAATAGTGAAGGGAGATTCTGCGTGCACATTCCACTCCGTCAGTCACCTGAAACCTTGGGAGACTCTTATATCCAGGCAGAGCGTAGATTTCTAGCATTAGAAAAACGCTTGCAGCGTTCGTCAGAATATAAAGGTCTTTACACTAATTTTATGCAGGAATACCTCAGCTTAGGCCATATGACACAGGTAGATTCCTACGAATCCCCGTGTTATTTTATGCCACATCATGGCGTGTTCCGCGAGCTCAGCACCACCACCAAGTTGCGCGTGGTGTTTGATGCAAGCGCGCCGTCGAGCTCCGGTAAGTCCTTGAATGATTTGCAGCTGGTTGGCCCTCCTATACAGGGTGACCTCATTGCTATTCTCCTCCGATTTCGGCAGCATAATTACGTTGCATGCGCCGATGTGGAGAAGATGTATCGGCAGTGCCTAGTGGATCAGGGTCAGCGTAGCTTGCAAATGATTCTGTGGCGTGACCATCCGTCGAAGCCTTTAGGTATTTTCAAATTGAATACCGTAACGTACGGAAATGCCTCCGCACCCTTTCTTAGTGTCAGGTGTCTAAAACAATTAGCTATCGAGTCTCCTGATGCTGATGTTGCTCGAGCAATAAAAGAAGACTTTTATGTTGATGATTTTATTACGGGTCTAGATAATAAATTAAATTTACTAGATTTATGCGAAAAAACCCAGAAATCGTTGCAGTCAGGCTGTTTTCCACTTAGGAAATGTGTATTTAATTTAGGCGCGATGATGATAGTCATTCATCTAGTCTGTTTAAACCGCTAAATTTAGATGACAATATTTGTTCTAAAACATTAGGTATAGGTTGGCACAATACAAGTGACAACTTTTATTTTAATTCGCAAATTCAAATTGATAATAACAAACCGATTACTAAACGACCAATTTTATCTAAAGTTTCTCAAATTTTTGACCCCCTTGGCTTGTTAAGTCCCGCTATATTGTGGTCAAAGTTCCTTTGCAACAATTATGGCTATTAAAAATAGGTTGGGACGACACCGTTTCTGATAACACGGCGCACGTGTGGAACCGGTTTGTTATTTCACTGCAAGCGCTAAACACAATTCGCATTCCTCGTCATGTTATAGGTACGCAGCCTATACCCGGTACTAACTGGGTTGTGGAGGTCAGATAGGCAGTCGCTCCATGTCAAATACTGTTATTCAGCTGCATCTGGTAAAACTGGAAGCCGACCCCAACATAGTTGGGAAAAAGGCTAGGCAGATGATGATGATGATAAAACAAAAAAACATGCAACTAATATTTTCGATAATCTAACTGACGGACTAATCATATTTTTTTAGTCAGTCATCATCCCTATTGTCGGCCAGCAGCCCACCGGGAACAACAGCCATCTGGGTGGAGAATCACCCCTTTTCAACGGAAGTAATATGAGGAACTTTATACTCTGTGCTTCATCAGTCAAAAATATTGTTTCATCCACCAAGTTTCTGAACGCACCTTTTTGACGTTTGACAGATTACGTTTCAGTTGTCAGTGCGATGACGTTTGCTTGTCGGTGCAATTTTGGTTGGAAAAAGCTTGCTCCCGTGGTCTTGTATTTTTGATGCACGCGGCTGTCGTGTAATTATTGATTGAAACTTTGAGTTAACGTTAATCCGATGCCATCGTGATCGGTGTTTGATATTTTGTTGATAATTGAGTGAAAATTGAGAGATCTCGCCACTTTGGGTCGCGACCGCGAGTAATTTGTTGGTTATGTAGACGGCCTTTTTGTGTCTTTGAACGCCGGTAAATTCCTAAATTCAGTGCTGGACTATTGTACATCCCCGATTGGGTTAGCAAACCGGGATAAAATTCAGTTGGACATTGGTGAAAAGTGCCACGTGTGGGATCTGAAGGTTTGGTCCGGGAGTCGACGGTACGAGCTGCGCGCGTCCTTTGGAACCGTCGAATCTTACATAACTTCACATACACCACACAAGCACATTGACACTTACACCCCACCTAGATACGACGTGACCAGGGACTACGCCACATCTCCGGTTCCAACGTGATGGGTAAGTTATGTCTAATAGTTGAATAGTTGTTTTCCATTTGTCGATCGGACAAATATTGTTTGATTAGGGCTCCACGTAATCGCGGACATCGTGAGTCTGTTTGCGCAGTCTCACACAACTGGTAGCAGAGCGTGGTTTAATTGTTAAATTCACCACTTATTGTCGAGTTAAAAGTATTGAGTAGTCTGATTTGTTACCTGTCAGCCTGACTCAAATTAAACATAGATTGTTTGACATAATACCGTAAAATGGGGTGAATAGAAATCGCGGGGTGTATAGAAAAAAATCTGGGAACTTTATTATGGTCGTTCTAGTTGCTCTATAGTCTGTTAAAGTATCTTTATTCCGACTATTAATAAAACTGCAACATTTTTCCTTCATTCTGGCAATTCTAAAATTTACGTCAAGTCTAATGGCATAAAGATACAAGCTGTTGAAGTGAACGTCTGCGTAACAAGTGTTTAGTGCCTGTGTAAAACTTAAAAAAAAACATAAGTTCTTCACTGATAACTCTTTATCAATTTGCATACTTGGATAGTTAAGTTTCTCATCTATTAGGAATAAAAAGGTGAGTATCAATATTCCATCATTTTGTTCTTTTTTTTTAGTAAAATCGAGACTTAGTATTTTTTCACTGAATTCGAGGTGAATAGAAACGAGTGGGGGGTGATTAGAAACGCCTTTAGGGTCAATAGAAACGAAGAAAGGGGTGATTAGATATGAGTGAGGGGTTAATAGCAACGAGAAAGGGGTTAATAGAAACATAATTTTCAGGGTTGTCAATCGAGTATTTTTTTCATCATGACAGTTTTCATTTAAAAATTTTAGTTAAAGGAAATGTTTTTCTGTGACACTAATTTGAAATTTAGATTTTTTATCTTCAACGGCTTTGGTCAATTTAATTTAACATTTTCTGGATTTCTGAGATAAATATTTTTGACCGTTTAAGGATTTATTTGCGATTAGCCTCATTCCAAAAATGCCCTAATTGTGGGTACATTTGCAAAAAGACTTATTCTTAAAAATACATATTCTCGATATGCCCTATTTTTTTAATGTTCGTTAATATATTTAAATATTAAGTATTCTAGATTCTACTTTAGTTTTACTTGTTTAATTTAAACTGGTACGCGTAAGTGACTGTAGCGACGATCAGTATTTTGTGTTCGAATTATAATTAATTCACATAAGATGAATTACATCATTTATTGAACTTAATTTTCACGAACTTTTCATGATTATTTTAAACAGAAACGCATACTTTTAAATATTGTTATTTTTAGGTTTTTTATTATTTTGAATATCTTGTTCTATCTAGCTCTCTAGAATGATTATATTTCTAGATTATGCAAATACTTGTACGTAAGTACAATAAAAGTTGATTTTGACAACCCTAAAGGTTTTTCTCTATTCACCCCTCACTCGTATCTTTTGACCCCAGTTTCAAGGTAAATAGAAACGACCTACTTTTTCTTTTTTTACAAATTATTCTCAAATTTATGTATAATTAAAGAATAACTATTTGGTAAATTAAAACGAGACTCGCAATTAGAAAAATTCTTTGATAACAGCTTTCATACAAAATATGTAAGAAAATCAGTGTAGAAGTTGAAAGTTGTGTCTATTCACCCCATTTTACTATTATGATATGTAGTGTCCCTTGTGGTTTGTACTTTAATTTGCTATTGTATAAACAAGGTATTGCTTGTACAGGGTCGGATTTGAACTTGTAATAATTCAAACTAAGTTTTATTATTTGGTTTAAATTGTAGTTGGGTCCGGGAAAATTATTCCTGTTGATTATTTAATTGAATTTAATTTGTTTATTTGATATTTGTCCCAATGGCTTCATTGAAAGCTGTAAACCAAGCCATTGGTGGATTGACCTCACAGCTAAGATGGTTTGCCTCTGCTGCTGCAACCGCTGAGCGTCTAGACCTGGAAGAGGCCACGCTTGCCCGGTATGAGCAGTTGAATGCGAGATTGAGTCCGGTTGACACTTTGTTTGCTCGCTTCAATGAAGTGATTTTGGACTTGGACCTAGAAACATTGGGTCAAGCAGCCCGTGATAAGGTTGTTGCGGATTATGACCAGATGTTGAACCTGGGTGACTTAATAAGTATGCGCGCCAGGGAAATTTTGAAGAGTCGGGACCCTGCCCAGGTCAAAACAGAGACCTCTGTTGTTGCAGGCCCTGGACTTTTGGGTAGACTGCCTACCCTGGAGCTGCCACATTTTGACTGTCACTTGGACCATTGGTTAAGCTTCAGGAACCTGTTTGACAGTTTGGTTGATTCGCGCTCTGACCTCCGACCGGCCCAGAAGTTGGCTTATTTGTTGTCAGCCCTAGGAGGTGAGGCTCGAGCCTTGGTGCAGCACTTGCCGGTGACCGACTCGGCCTATCCCACTGCTCTGGAACTTCTATCCCGACGATACCAGAACAAACGTTGCCTGGCTGATGTCCATATTGACCAGATCTTGGGGTTGCCGGCCATCACCAGAATGTCAGCATTGCTTGCTGACCTATTGAATCCATTGCTGGCAGCAACCAACGCCTTAAAACGATTGGAGTTGCCGGTGGACTATTGGTCCTATCTATTGGTGCACTTGGTGTTGCATCGGCTTCCTTCAGATTTGAGGTCCCGTTTTGAGCAGAAGTATGGTGGGGATAGTGCCACCCATCTTCCCCCCTTTGAAGACCTCGTCAAATTTTTGGAGGATGAGTGTCGTTTCCTCGACAACGCTCGTGGTGCCACGGGGTTAAGCCAACCGCCCTCTCGGCCGAGGGCCCAGGGACGGACTAGGACTGTCGGGCCTGGTGATAGCCGCCCTGCCCCCCGTTTTGGTGGCACCCAGAGTAATCCTGCTTGCGGCTATTGTAAGGCCACGGGACATGGCGTACCAACTTGCGCGGCCTTCTTGGAGTTGCACGTGAGTGCTTGCCACCGAGTTGCCAATGCACGCCGTCTGTGCTTTTCTTGTTTGGGGAATCATTTTCATCGGGATTGCCCCAACCCCCGCCCTTGTTCAATTTGTAGGGGCTCACATCTGGAAGTTTTGTGCGCCAACGCGAACCGCTCTGACAGACCAGCCTCTGATGGGGGTTCGCGCAGGGGGGGGTATAATGGAGATGAGCACCGGGCTCCTCGCTCGCCGGTTCAGAATCGAGGAGGGGCCCGCAACTTTGACCGCCGTACTCCACCCCCCGCGCCAGTTGATCGGGAGCCGCGCGACCGCCGATTGACCTCCCCTCGTGAAGGCGACTATGCAGCTGCTGGTAGGCGACATTGGCCAGACCAGCACCACCTTCCCTCCCCTCCGTTGGCGGAACGTCCCCGTTTGGAGACGCGCCCCCCGCCGCTCAGGCGTCAGGTGGGATATGCCCCTCCAGCGATGGCGCGCGGCTCGGGACATCGCGCGGATGAGGAGTTTGACTACTATCCTCATCGGGATAGACCCCAGCCTGGATGCGGCGATCGGTCGCCGCCCAGGCATTGCTAGGAAATTGGCGCCTGTCCCGCTAACGTACCTCCCCAGATCGACACGGTTTTGTTGCCAACGGAATCGGTCAGGGTCTGGGGACCCACGGGGGACTCTGTTGTGGTCCGTGCCATTTTGGACACGGGAGCCCAGGGTTGTGTTTTGTCGTCTTGGTTAGCGGGTCGGGTGAGCCTGGATGTCCGTGCCTTTTCAGGCACGATTAATGGAATAGGCGAAACACCTATCCCGACTGTTGAGGGACAAACCTTATTTGGGCTCACTCCTGTGAGTTGTTTGGACCCTAAGTTTTTTCCTTCGGCCATTGTTCTGACGAGTATTTTGGGCTGTCATCCCCAACGTCAGCTGTCGCCTGATATTGTCCGGTTGACGTCAGGCCTGGATTTGGCTGACCGCCGGTTTGATTCCCCTAATACAACTCATTTGATATTGGGTTCCGATGTACTAGGGAGAATATTTTTGGGTAATATGAAGGTCTTGCAGCCGAACGGTTTGGTGGCTGTCTCGACCATCTTTGGCTTTGCGGTGATGGGCCCAGTGTTGAAGGCTGCCCCTCCACCTGAGCCTGATTTTGCGTTGGCGTGTGGCTCCGCTCTCTCTGACGCTGTTCAGAGGTTTTGGGAGGTTGAGGAGCCACCGCAAGTGGCCCGCTTGAACCCGGAACATGAGGAGTGCGAGTTGTTCTATCAGAACAACACAGGTCGACTCCGTTCCGGTCGGCTCGTAACACGGTTGCCTTTTGTTGCAGTTCGACCACCTCTCGGCGAGTCCAGACCTATGGCCGAGAAGAGATTGTTGGCGATGGAGCGCCGTATGGCCAGGGATCCGGTGCTGCGGCAGAAATATTTAGATTTCATGCGTGAGTACGCAGACTTGGGACACATGTCGGTGTCAAATTTGGATTGGCGCTCAGTTGAGCATTACTTTCTGCCGCATCACGCGGTCCTCAAGGCATCCACCGGTAAGCTGCGCACAGTGTTTGATGGGTCTGCGCGGACTTCCTCTGGTGTCTCTTTGAATGATTGCTTGCACTCCGGCCCCAAATTGTTGAGGGACCTTTGTGATGTCATCACGTCTTTTCGTCGTCATCAAGTAGTCTTTGTGGCTGACATCAAAATGATGTTCCGGCAAACGGTTATTCACCGGGATGACAGACGTTATTTGTTGATCCTGTGGCGAGAGAATCCCCGGGACCCCATGGTTGTTTATGAGCTCAACACGAATACGTACGGCCTTCGATCGAGCCCTTTTGTTGCTATTCGTTCGCTTTGGGAGCTCGCGGACCGAGAACGCTTGAAGTTCCCTCGGGCGTCCGCCATCTTGAAAACGGACTTGTATGTTGATGACGTCTGCACTGGGGCTTCCACGGTTGAGGAGGCTATCCTGTTGCGTGACGAGTTGTTTCAAATTTTGGATTCCGCTGGCTATGAGTTGCGTAAGTGGGTGTCCAACTCGCCAGCACTGTTGGAAGATGTGGAAGAGGATCATAAGCAGGATCCTCATTTGTTTGAAAATGCTGACAACCCTGCTATGTTGGCCGTTCTCGGCGTTCAGTACCGACCAGTCCAAGACACCTTTACGTATGATGTCGATTTGGAGTCACCACACACTTGGACTAAACGACTGGTATTGTCTACTGTCGCGAGAACCTTTGACCCGAATGGTTGGATATGCCCGGTATTGTTTTGGGCGAAATGTTTTCTCCAGCGCCTTTGGACCGCGGAACTTGGTTGGGATGAGCCACTTCGGGAAACCCTTTTGGAAGATTGGCTCCAATTTGTATCCGCACTTCCTGCGGTCAACGAGGTCGCGTTACCACGCGCTATCCTCCCCCCTGGGAACTATACTGCTACCCTTCATGGGTTTTGTGACGCATCTTCGCACGGTTATGCAGCTGTTGTTTATCTGCGCACCGTCAGCGCGACAGGCCAGGTGAAGTTGTCACTGATCATGGCCAAGAGCAAGGTGGCCCCCCTCCGGACGGCATTGACCATCCCTAAGCTAGAGTTGTCAGGGGCGGCGCTTCTTGTGCGTCTCTTGAATCACGTTGCTCAAACTTTAGGTGGATCTGTGAACATTCGGAATTCTTACGCCTGGACGGACAGTCAAATTGTTTTGTGTTGGTTGAAGACGTCCGTCCACTCCTTGGAGGTCTTTGTTGCGAACCGAGTGTCACAGATACAAAATTCCGAAACGCCTTTGATTTGGAGGCACGTGCCTGGAGACTTGAACCCCGGCGACGTAGCCTCACGTGGGTGCATGGCCCCCCACCTGATTGTGCACCCCCTTTGGTGGGGACCGGATTGGCTGACTCGCCCCGAGGATGATTGGCCTCGAACGCCAGTTTTGATGTCGGATCCTTTGCCCGGGCTTAAGGTGCTCGCTGTTGGGACGAAGGACCCTCCGTTTGATCCTGATATTTTGTTGAATCGATACAGCTCCCTCGACAAATTGTTGAACGTTACCTCGTGGATCAGGCGTTTTGGTCACAATGCTAGGAATCCAGGGGACAAGCGCCTGTCACCGGTTCTCTCTCCTCAAGAGCGACAGGAGTCACTCCTCCTGTGGGTTCGCTCTGTGCAGGCCGTACACTTTGAGAAGGAGATCGAGACCTTGAACTCCGGTAGAGTTAAGTTGTCGGGAGCCGTTAGTAAGTTGAACCCCGTTTTGGATGAAACGGGTCTTTTGCGTGTTGGAGGACGGTTGAGGCACTCTAGCCTTCCTTATGGGGTCCGTCACCCCCTTTTGTTGCCCAAGGCGGGCCATTTGATTAAATTGTTGGTGACTGATCGTCACATTAAGAACTCGCACGCCGGTTGCAATGCGCTGTTGGCCATTCTGCAGCGAGAGTTTTGGATTTTGCCGGCTCGTCGTACCATTCGTAGCATCGTCTTCCGTTGCATACCGTGCTATCGGACTAAGGCCCCAACGATGCAGCCCCAGATGGGAGACTTGCCTGCTGATCGTGTCAATGAGGCGAGGCCCTTTGCAGGCGTAGGAACGGACTTTGCTGGTCCCTTTTCGATAAAGACGTCTACCCTTCGCAACAGTAAAATTGTCAAGGCTTATTTGTGCGTATTTGTCTGCCTGTCAACTAAGGCAGTGCACTTGGAGCTGGTATCCTCCCTCTCTATGGAGGCCTTTGTGGCAACTTTGGATAGATTTACGTCTCGCCGTGGGTTACCTTCTCTGATCAGGTCTGATTGCGGTACCAACTACAAGGGTACAAGTAACTATTTGAAAGAAGTGTATGACTTTTTTAATGAGAGCCAGGTTGACATTGGTAACAAATTGGCCCGTTGAGGGGTCACTTGGTTGTTTGACCCGCCAGCCTGCCCCCATTGGGGGGGTATTTTTGAGGCCGCGGTGAAAGCGGCAAAGGGACTCTGGCGGAGATTGTTGGGAGACACCGTTCTCACCTTTGAGGAATTAGCTACGGTATTTTGTCGCATTGAAGCGGTACTAAATTCGCGTCCATTGTGCCCGCTCTCTTCGGACCCTAACGATTTGGAGGCTCTAACCCCGGGCCATTTCTTGATTGGACAGCCACTTGTCGCTCTGCCTGAGTACCCTTTTGTTGATGTGAGCCAAAATCGGCTATCGCGGTTTCAGTTGGTGCAACAGCTCACTCAGAGCTTTTGGAAGCGTTGGAGCTTAGAGTATCTGCACATCCTCCAGCAGCGCGTCAAGTGGACTGATAAAACTCATCCGCCCAAGATAGGAGACCTCGTCCTTATTAAGGATGCCAACCTTAAGCCTCTGTATTGGCGCCGGGAGCGCATTCTCAATTTGGTGGCTGGCACCGACGGGGTACCTCGTTTTGCTGAGGTTTTAGTGGATGGATCGGTTATGAAGAGAGCGGTCGCAACCTTGTCAAGACTGCCAATTGATTAGCGGACGGGACGGCCCGTCCGGGGGGGGTAGATGTTTCATCCACCAAGTTTCTGAACGCACCTTTTTGACGTTTGACAGATTACGTTTCAGTTGTCAGTCCGATGACGTTTGCTTGTCGGTGCAATTTTGGTTGGAAAAAGCTTGCTCCCGCGTGGTCTTGTATTTTTGATGCACGCGGCTGTCGTGTAATTATTGATTGAAACTTTGAGTTAACGTTAATCCGATGCCATCGTGATCGGTGTTTGATATTTTGTTGATAATTGAGTGAAAATTGAGAGATCTCGCCACTTTGGGTCGCGACCGCGAGTAATTTGTTGGTTATGTAGACAGCCTTTTTGTGTCTTTGAACGCCGGTAAATTCCTAAATTCAGTGCTGGACTATTGTACATCCCCGATTGGGTTAGCAAACCGGGATAAAATTCAGTTGGACATTGGTGAAAAGTGCCACGTGTGGGATCTGAAGGTTTGGTCCGGGAGTCGACGGTACGAGCTGCGCGCGTCCTTTGGAACCGTCGAATCTTACATAACTTCACATACACCACACAAGCACATTGACACTTACACCCCACCTAGATACGACGTGACCAGGGACTACGCCACATCTCCGGTTCCAACGTGATGGGTAAGTTATGTCTAATAGTTGAATAGTTGTTTTCCATTTGTAGATCGGACACATATTGTTTGATTAGGGCTCCGCGTAATCGCGGACATCGTGAGTCTGTGCAGTCTCACACAAATATGTTGGACTGACTTATGCTACTATAGGGATATAGTAGTGTAATAAAACGACTGTAGCTCCAATCAACTCTTGAGTATATTCAAATCCAAGTATTTCATTCCACATAAGCCTGGATGGGCACTTACGAATGTCGACAAGGGTGCACGGTTCGCGTTGGTTGTTTCCATGGAGAAGAACCGGCAAGAAACTCCATGGTTACTCTTTTCAAATTATTTAGTATTACACAATTCTAGATTACTTCACGTTTTATACAAAATGCAATATTTACAACACTTATCAGTTATCGGACATAGATTCGACTATTAGTCTTAACACCACAATTTCTTCCAATGAACAGTGCTCTCTCGGCCGAGTGTCATGTTTTATAAACTACCCCTTCCCGCTACAACATTGACGGTTAGGCAGTGTTGTCATTTCTCAAATATAAAACGAATTATTAAAATCTTTAAAACCCTACATAATATTAGTTTAGATAGATCACAGCAAATCTTATTATTTAATACATATTTGAAAATCATGACAGTAGCATAAGTCAGTCCAACATATTTTTGACTTTTCCGTTATGGTAATCGCTGGTCGAAGTGATGTTCTATCAACGATACCATCTAGGTAGGTTTTACATAACATCACGCCTGTAATAATAATAAAATTGTTTATTTATCCGAATAACAGACACAGACACAGTTCAAAACATCATCATTCTCTTGCCCTTATCCCAATTCATTTGGGGTCGGCGCAGCATGTCTTCTTCTTCCATACTTCTCTATTTTTCGTCATCTCATCAGACACTTCTTTTCTTGCCATGTCATTCTTTATACAGTCCATCCATCGTTTCTTTGGTCTTCCTCTACTCATATACCCATCCACATTCATACTCAAAACTTTCCTCACGACATTTTCCTTATCCCTCCGCATCACATGCCCATACCACGACAACCGATTACCACACAACTTTTCAGTCACCGGCGCCACTTTCAGACTTCCTCTTATATACTCATTTCTAACTTTATCCATTCGCGTAACACCACACATCCCCCTTAGCATCCTCATCTCCGCTACATGCAAATGCCTTTCATTTATCCCTTTTGTGGCCCAACATTCTGATCTATACAAGACAGCAGGTCTAACCATTGTTTTATAAATCTTCCCCTTGAGTTTAAGGGGAATGCGGGAGTCGCAGATTGTTCCCGTGACCTGCTGCCATTTCATACATCCCGTGTTAATTCTGTGCTTCACACTACGATCTATTTCGCCATCGCTTTGCACGAGTGAACCGAGATACCGAAAGTCGGAGCAGACAGGAAGAGGCGCGCCATCTAACGCTATGGCTCCAGAACTGGAGAGACCGCCGAAATCGCAGAACATGTATTCAGTTTTACTTCTGCTGATTTTCAAGCCAACATTCTCCAGTTTCTGTTGCCATTTCTCCAATCTGCTCTGGATCTCAGGTCCATCTTCACCAACAAGAACAATGTCGTCGGCAAACAGCATGCACCAGGGTGCCTCTTCCTGGATGTCCGACGTTAAAGCGTCCATGATCAACAAGAAGAGGTAAGGACTTAAAGCCGACCCTTGATGCAAGCCTACAGCCACACTGAACTCATCGGTGTTGCCAGCAGCTGACCGGACGTAGGTACAAGATTGACTGTACATAGCACGAATTAACTCTACATACTTCCCAGGTATACCTTTCTCTTTCAAGGCCCACCACAACACATCACGAGGTACCCTATCATACGCTTTCTCCAGATCAATGAACACCATGTGCAAGTTTTTGTGTGCACGTCTGTACTTCTCGCACAATTGGCGGAGTGCAAAAGTGGCGTCCATTGTTCCTCGACCTGGCATAAACCCAAACTGATTTTGGGTGATCTTACTCTCTTCTCTTATTCTTTTCTCTATCACTTTCTCCCATACTTTCATACTATGTGACATGAGCTTTATCCCCCGATAGTTGTTGCAGTCCTGCACAACACCTTTATTTTTGAAGATGGGCACTAGCGAACTATTGCACCATTCTTGTGGGATCGCTCCTTCATACAACAACTTATTGAAGAATAAAGTCAGCCACATACATCCGTCTTCTTTTAAACACTTCCATACTTCTACTGGTATTTCATCAGGGCCCATGGCCTTTCCATTTTTCATACTTTGAACTGCCTTCCTCACTTCATCCATACTAATTTCCTTCACCAAACCTATATTTACTTGTACCTCTTTAAGCACACCGCTCCATGCATTCTCTTCATTCATTAGCTTTTCAAAATAATCCTTCCATCTCCTTTTTATTTCATCATCTTTAGACAAAACCTTACCAGCGCCGTCTTTCATACACTTTATATGATTTATATCTCTCGTTCTCCTTTCTCTTGCTTTTGTAATCCGGTAGAGCTCCTTCTGGCCTCTAGGACTATCCAGTGAGTCATATAACTTCTCCTGCGCCTTAGCCCTGGAAACTGCTACCGCCTTTTTTGCCTTTCTCTTCCATTCTTTATATTTCTTCTTCTTTTCTTCTTTCAAACTGTCGTTTCCGTTTGCTACACCCTGCCATTCTTTAAACGCAACCTTTTTCTCTTTCAAACTCTTTTGCACCTCTTCATTCCACCACCATGTATCCTTATCTATCATACCTTTCCCTTTGGATTCTCCAAACACATCTTTTGCTACTCTTCTTATACAATCCGCCATCTCCTTCCAACATTCATTCACAGATTTTCCTTCTATATCCAGCATATCCTTCATTTCAATCATCTTATCTACAACTTGATTCTTAAACATACTTGCACATTCTTCGTTTTCTATCATACGCCATCTGGTTTTGGGTGGGGGCCGTTCTTTGTTTCTACTGGCCGAGACACTGATTTTTAGCTCCATTATAACCAGTCTGTGCTGGGAGACTAAATCTTCGCCTGGCAGCACTTTACAGTTTTTGACGTATTTAAGACTGTCCCGTTTAACTAGGAAAAAATCCTATTTGCGTCGCGTGGTGGCCACTTTTATATGTAATAAGATGTTCGTCTCTTTTTTTAAACCACGTATTTGTTATTGCCAGGTCGAAGGCAGACGCAGCTTGAAGCAGTGCCTCGCCGTCATTGTTACGATCTCCATACAACAAGGTGACAAAAGACAAACAAGGTGACAAAAATACAATACAATAAGCATATGATTTAGTTTTGTACACAGAAGATTTAGCTCTACAAAATAAGTCTATGTATACAAAATAATAATGAACCCTGTCTCTTAAACTAGGAGACCGTGATCGGCCAGAATTGAAATTTAATAGAACAAGTTTACAAGAGTGAAAGTGTGTCGATTTACTATTCTAAATGTACCTATATTAATATGTTTTAATCAAATATGTGTGAGTGTTGAGGTGTGTGTAACATGAGTGTGTGTGTGTGGGAAGGGAGTGTAAGTGTGTGCCGATGTATGTGTGTATGTGTATTTAAGTATTTGTGCGGTTTGTGTTTTTTTTTTTTTTTGAGATAATTAATTTTAGAGTAATCTCCAAAGCGTTAGGCAGAGGTACTCTAATAGCACACCTACATTTCGCCAGTTATGTTTAAGTCCCATGTAATAGGGAGCGAGTCTATTGCCATCAACCGGACACAAATCTTTAAAATATAATAAAATAAAATATAATATCTTTAAAATTAGCCGTGTGGTATCCGGCAGAGTAGAATAGAACCAACCCATTACACTGACGGGTGTCGTAAAAGGCGACTAATGTCTGAGGCAGAGCACCTTGCGCCTCCGTAGACCAGACAATGGGCAGCAGCGTTTTCTGTTAGTCTTTCATCACTGCGATCTCCAATCCGCCTGCCAAGCGTGGAGATTACGGCAAATCCTCCCATCATGGGAGAGGCTTATGTCCAGCAGTGGACGTTACGGGCTGTTGTAGTAGTAGTAGTAGTAGGGCACAAATCCAGACTCCATGGCTGCTACTAAGAAAGTCCTGATGGAAGAACCCAATGAGACTTTGCCTGACCTGGGAATTAAAGGTAGGTTTGAGTGTAGCTAATAAACTATTAGCCCATAACAGCAGGCTTAGCCAAGTTGACAATCTACTGCAATCGTTAACGCTAGTAGAAAACGTTAAATCATGTGTTCAACACAAATTAATAGAAAATTCGTAGATAAGTTTACATCGTTCAAAATTATAGCTATAATGTTATCGTTTCTACAATGTTGATCGCTATACTCTTTGGTAGGAACACTCACCATAGACTAAAGTGTAGGTTTTTTCTACAGACATTAGAGAACGAGCGATCGACTCAGTCGTGTCAATTTGGCTGCCAATTTAGCGCTTTCTACAATCGCTTACACCGAGGCGTTTACGATTGTAGAAAGAGAATCTATACGAAACGTTTGTAACTTGGCTAGGCCTGCAGGCTAGAAATGAGAACAATCCAGATGGGCGACCACATAACTACAATGCTATCGGTTTCTGATTTGGATTAGATTGTCATGTTAGTTGAACTCTGTAACAAACACTAAACACACAGTAACTCATTGAATTGTGGTCAAGATGCTGGTAATTCTATCCTTCGATCTTGGTTCTAATTCAGCGATAGCAATAGTGTAGGTATATTGGAGTAGTTCTTAATAACTATAAAAGTTTGGAGGTCTTATCACGTCGTCAGCATTAGTATTGGCCTAGTAAAATTCATTCATAGTTTAGGTGTGCTGCACGGAGAACATGGATAATGACACCATGGTGATCACCCCAAGAAAAACTTAAAATACAAACTCTTAGGGGCCGCCTTCGCGAGCGAGAGAATCGCGGTTTGACGTATTTCTATACAAAAATATCACCGCGATTCTCTCGCTTGTGGAGACGGCCCAAACGAGAGTGTATAGAAAAACGTGGCAGGGACGATAATATTGCCGCGATTCTCTCACTCGTGGTGGCGGCCCCTTACTTCTATTGATCATCATTATTTACCTATCCTTATCCAGTTATTTCGGGTTGTGCAGCAAGTCTTTCTTCTTCTGGTATACTTCTCTTTCACTCATCAGACACCCCTTTCTAGCCATCCATCATTTCTTTGGTCTTCCTCTACTTTTATAGCCATCAACATTTACACTCAAAATTTCCCCTCACGTCGTTTTCCGTATTTCTCCGCATCACATGCTCCTACCAATACAACTTTCCACACCAATTTTCAGTCACTGGTTTCTTATTTTATCTATTCGCGCAACACATGTTCCTACTTTTATTCATCGTGAATCGTAAAACACGCTTGAAAAATGGCTGGGTGCAAGGTTTATCATTAAGCTTACGATACTGCTAACGCATGGAAATCACCCAACATTTTTTCAATAAGTCACGATATTTCTAGAATATTTTATGGAAATGTTTGACTACCCGAGAAAGCGATTTACTTTACGATAGCTAAGATAAAATGAAGTGTTATAAACGTTGGTATTTTATATGTACCGTATGTATGTTGTATGTTAAATGGGTTTATATGGAGCTCGTTATGGAACATATTTGTCGGCCATTTTGTGAATGTTTCTCTTTTCTGTAAACTACACCCACATTTCGCTTATTTTTAATTGAAAGTGGTAGTAGTATTGCTGTAGTATTGGCAAGCTTTAGAAGAGAAATGCTGATAAATTAAATACTATATCGGGACTTCCAATTTACTCCTATACCAATTGTTCAGAGGGTTTCAATATGAAATGTTTTCTTTCTCCACCACACGAGTAGAATAAAATTATTGTCTGCAGCACTGGATGGTACTCGGTATTGACTTCATTGGCAATTAATATTGTCGTTGTGGTGTCGCAGCGTCCTTCTATTTGTTGAACTTTAACATCATCATCAACTGCCTAGTCTTTTCCGAACTATGTTGTCTATATCTATACTAATATTATAAAGAGGTAACATTTGTTTGTAAGTTTATATGTTTGTAAGTTTGTATGTAGGGGGTAATCTCCGGAAGTAATGAACCGATTTCAAAAATTCTTTCACCATTCGAAAGCTACATTCACCTTGAATAACATAGGCTATATTTTATCCCCGTACTCCCACGGGAACGGGAACTACGCGGGTGAAACCGCGGGACGTCCGAATAAAATTAATCAATAAGCACCCGGCTCACCCCTATTACATGGGGGACTTAAACATAACTGGCGGCCCCGACCGAGAGAGCAGCGGTGGCCCAGTGGTGGCGGCCCCGACTTACAGACAGTAAGTCGTGGGTTCGAACCCAGACAGGCATATTACTTTGTGTAATTTATTTCATCGCCACTGCTCTCGAAACGGTGAAGGAAAACATCGTGAGGAATCCGGCATGTCCTGGAACCAAAAAAATCGAAGGCATGTGACGTTTGAGTTTGAATTTGAATTTGAATCTACCAATCCGCATTGGGCCCGCGTGGTGGATTTATAGCCCATTCCCTCTCATAGAGAGGAGTCCTGTTTCCCAGCAGTGGGAACATTAATAGGCTGATGGTGAAACACAACTGGAAAAATGTGGGTGTACTATTATATACACCTCTGCCTAACACTTCGGGGATTACAGGCGTGATGTTATGTTAATTTACTGTAGTTGGTTTTCTTTGTGAAGCTAGTATTACATACAATTTCTCATCAAAATGAATTTTTATTCTGTTTAGCATATAAACCACTCAGTCAAAAGATAAACTTAAAACCACGCTTGTTAAATCTAAGTAACGTATTATGTTCCCTCGAGCCCATTTCAAAACCGCTAGACGATTTACTTTTCCTAAACAAACAGACATAATTATGATGTACGTTTGAAAATTATATTAACGCGAGAAAATTAAGAGACTTTGTAACTCAAATAAGGATTAACCAACTGGTGTCGTCAAGGGTAGTTCGAAGGCTGAATGTGTGACAAACAGTGTTACCAAGGGGGATTGTCATCATCTTCAATCATCATTTCAGCCGAAAGACGTCCACTGCTGGACATAGGCCTCTCCCAAGTGTCGCCACATTGACCGGTTCCGTACGACTCGCATCCAGTGGATTCCCGCAACCTTCACCAGGTCATCGGGCCACCTAGTGGGAGGTCTTCCAACGCAACGTCTTCGCGGTCGCTACTCCAGAACTTTTCGGCCCCATCGGCCATCTGTTCTGCGAGCAATGTGCCCTGCCCACTGCCACTTAAGTTTGGCGATTCTTCGGGGGTACGTCGGTAAGCTTGGTTGTCTTACGGACGTCTTCATTTCTGATTCGATCACGTAAGGAAACTCTAAGCATAGCCCTCTCCATTGCCCTGTGGGTGACTTTAAGCCTTGTGATAAGGCCCATTGTGAGCGACCACGTTTCGGTTCCGTATGTAATCACTGGCAACAAACACTGGTCATAGACTTCCGTCTTGAGACACTGCGGTGAGTTGGATGAGAAGATACCTACCGCGCAGCTTCCCGAACGCTGCCCAGCCGAGTCGAATTCGACGATTGACCTCTTTCTCGAAGTTAGACCTACCTAACTGGACCGTTTGTCCCAGGTACTCATAATCGTCTACAACTTCGAGTGTAGTGTCTCCGATCTTGATAGGAGTATGTGTTACATGGGCATTCAGAAAGGGGGGGCAAACGGGCCTAAATGCACAGCACGCTACTATTCAGTCATTTTTTTTTTTCGGATGGGAAATCATCAAATGACTCCTCCCGCTCTGGGCGGAGCAGGAGGGAGTGTCAAACTTTTACTGACTAAAACCCATCCATGTTCCTTCATCGCGCTTTGTGTTCCGGGGCCACGGTATCTCTTTCGAACAGTCCCGCAACCCCGGCAGGTACCATTCAGGCCTGAATTCTTGTCGCGCTAACGGTCGATCGGGCACGGTCGGTCGCGTACGAGTATACATTGTGTTCTATTAGCAGCTACTGCGACGATGACGTCAGCGGCGACCGATTGCCATATTTTGTTCTCGCTGACGTCACGACCGACCGTACGCGACCGACCGTACGCGACCGACCGTACGCGACCGACCGTCAGCGTGACAAGAATTCAGGCCTCGAACATACTCTTATGTTTTCTTATAAAACACACACATACCAACGTCCACTTTTGAACGAGGGTAGCTGACCGATAACAACCGTGTCGAGCCACATCAGTTTTCCGGTACATTAACCTTTAACCACTTTCCTCTTTCCTGTTTCCTTCCTTGGACTCCAAGGCTGTTATCGTAATTAGGTTTTACCTCTTTGGAATGTTTCCTTTACTAACAGGATTAACGTGTAAGATATTATACAGGGTGTAAACAGACTCTTCACAAAGCTATCAACCTAGCATTCTCTACATTAGGTAACTTTACGAAATATTATTGCTGGGAAATGAATTTTTTTTGGGATGACAAATCACGTTTTACGGTAAAACTCAATATACCGCACTCAAAACATTGTGCTGATAGATGGATTGAATAGAACGGGGGTCGTGGAGGTGTTTAATGTAAAAATCTTTTATTAAAAACATGTATAAATTAAAAAAAATAAAATTGTGGAGAACTTTGACCCCCAATATCTCCGTAACTAGAAGGTTCCCAGGTATGGTCTAGAACAAAAACATGATAGCAATGACGAAGAAAACTTGAGTGCCTTGTCATAAAAAAAAATAGTTTGGTTATAAAAATAAACAGTTGTTTTCTACAAAACTGCATACCTACCTGTAATTTTTCATCGGTTCAGAATGATGAATGATGCGTCGGTGTCCACCTTGTATATCATGCTTTCTGTTTTATGTGGGGCAATGTCTCTGGTGGAGAATGTGCGAGCATTTGACACTGGCTGACTCAATCATCATCTGCCTAGCCTTTTCCCAATTATGTTGGGGTCGGCTTCCATATCTAACAGATCTACAAATTACAGCTAGGAACAACGGCTTACCATCCTTACCAAGGCGCGGAGGAAACTCGGTATGTAATGGATGGTTACCCATCCACTGACCAACCTTGACAAGCGCTGCTTAACCTTACAGCGCATCTACCTTAAAAGGTACTAATGTGACTTACATACCAGCACTATTATCAAACTTTTCATGAACTGACTTCCAAGAAAATGTGCACGTATGAGCTTTATTAAAATGTGATTCCGAGAAACGGTCTTATGAATGCGGCCTTCCGTTTTTCATTTACACGAGAAGATAAAGTTTCCCGTCAGTAAAAGGCGGTAACGTTCTTATGAGAGATGCCAGTCAAGAAATTGTACGATTTACAATTTCAAAACTTGAGAAAATGAAACTTTTACGAAGTAGTTAACTGTCATTATTTGCATGAAATTTACACCAGTTACCGTGACTTGCGCGCAGATACTCATATGACTGGTTCGAAGCTGGCTATCGTCTTTGGAATTGGCAAAAACTCAAATAAAAACACCTATCTGAGGACACTTGGGTTTTTGAGACGAATCAATGATAATAATGATACATTAATCGTCCAACCATTCAGCCATTTGGAACATACGAGATAATAAAGAAATTTACAAAGAAACATACAAGATACTCGCGAAAAACAAGTCGACATAAAGGGATTCGACGCAGGGGGGATGATTCAACCCTACCTTGGCAGTCGGGTAAAAAAACACATGACTAGTATTTTTTTCAAAATCAAAATCAAAATCAAAGCATTTATTTCAAGTAAGCCAGTTACAGGCACTTTTGAATTGTCGAAACAAAGATGAAAATTAAATGTAGCTACAGTCCCAGTCACAAGACATAAAAACTGTGGAAGTACTGTAGTTGCCCATTCCCTAGCGTAGATTTTACAAGTACGGTACTAATTTTCAAATAAAAAACGTATCAAAAAGATGACAAGTATTCTTTTTCATACGTTAAGGTATACGAAACAACATAAAAAAGTTAAGTAAGCGGACACGCGTCGGGATTCAAGGCGAGGAATTTTGCGGCGCTCATGTAAATGTGCCATAAGGAAAGCGAACGATACACGCTTCACGTACTTATTTGTTCATGTACATACTTACGCGATAAACGATTCCACTTTACTCAAAGCATTCGTGCAAGCTCAAAGTTCCTGTTAAATTCCTTTGAAGTTCATATGAACAATGCTTGTATTACTACGTATTATTGACCAACGTACACTTATTTAGGAAAAATAAAACTTAAGTTACAAAGTACGGCGTCGGCTGTCGGGCGCCTAAGTGAGCGGACGTGCGCGTCTACCGCTAATTACTTACGCTAAAATTTCAACTGCGATAAATTGTGATTGGTCTAAACCCAATATTCAAATTCTCGTTTCTTCTTAAAGCGTTTTTACGAGTAAGCCACTCCCCGAGAAAGTGACAACAATATTACGGGTGTTGTCCTTAATAAACGGAGTGGTGAAGACCGCCGCGATTGAAAGTTTGCGTCGGGTTTGAACCGCCTACCTTACGCACGGGAGTCGGTAACGCCGAGCTGCGCTGACGCATCACCGCGAAATTTCGGATCCCTACCACCTGTGCTACGAAACCGGGCTACGTGCAGTGCGTTTACGAGTGCTACACGGCTGTCGCTACGCGTGCTACGAGACATTGACTCCGCATCTAATAACTGTGCTACGTGCATATCGGCTACGACGCGTTCACTAGTTATTTTTATAAACACTCAGCTGGAGCATCTTATTTTACCATGCCTAAAACACTACGGTTACCACCAAAAGAAATTCAACATTCGGCTTCAAACCCAGATATTACTAATACCTCTCAAGACATGGAATTTTTAAATATCACCTCTCGTGCAAAAAAACCACGTGTTGAGCTGCCTACCAACGAGCTGCAAGAATTTAAGGATGAAGTTATGGAAATGTTATCATCGTGGAAAAAAGATCAAGAACAAATTCTGCATAAACTTAGTTCGGATGTAGCTGAAGTGAAGTTGCAAAATGAAAAAATCCACAATTGTTACTTGGAAATGGAAAAAAGTATCACGTTTACAAATGCAAAATACGAGGAAATTAAGTGCAGTGTCGAGGATCTTGGTAAGGAACGCATAAATCTACTAAATCATATCGATGATCTGGAGCGTAAAGTTATGGATATGCAGGTAGGCTCCCGTAGCTCAACTATTGAAATAAGGAACCTGTTACCAGCTGAGAAAAATTCACCACCTTTGCCGTCTCTTATTGTTGATACATGCAAGGCTCTGGAAATAGATATTCTTCCATCCGACGTACGTGATGTCTATAGCATCCCCAATAAGGAAGGCGACAAGAGGTCCATCGTTGCTGAATTCCAGACCGTCACTCTCAAAAATAATGTCCTCGCTGCAGTCCGAAAATTTAATAAGAATCGAGCTGATTCCGAAAAATTGAATAGTGAGCTCATCGGTCTCTCTGGAACTCGAACACCGATTTACATTTCGGACCGACTGTCTGGCACCACAAGAAAACTCTTTTTTGAATCCCGCACGTTTGCTAATGCAAATGGCTTCAAGTTCTGCTGGACAGCTAATGGGAAAGTTCTACTACGCAAGGAAGAGGGCCAGAAATCAATCACCATAAAATCCAAGCACTGCTTAGAAAAACTTTCTGTTCAAAAGTGACTATCCAGTAGAAATCATTCTTTAGTCATAAGTAAGCTTTCAGTTTTGTATTCCCTTAATCCATTTTTTACCATTCTCATTATTTTTTCCTTTAAATAAGTTAGTTCATATTGTAATTCTGCCACTTAAAATGTACACTCACTCCCATACACTCCTCATACTGAAAAACATCTTGTATACAACTCACACTAAAACAATAAATACAGTTCACACTTACATTATCGCACAAGTACATTATCTATACATATTTTATGCAAAAACAGACAAAAAAATCTTTCTGTTCTTTGGACTCCAGTTCCATACCCTTTCAAATATTACGCAATCAGGTCACGTCTTGGGATCCTATATCCTTTTCAAATGGCTTTAATAAATAATATTAACTCTGAACTAGACTCAATAAACGTGGGCAATTCACTGACTTGTAACCCAGAAGATTGCCTTAAGTTTGTTAAGAATTCCGATGACACTATGAAAATCCTACATTTAAATATACGAAGTATAAACAAAAACTTTGAGCAATTACGGGTACTTTTGCACCAAACAAACATTAGCTTCGATATCATCGTTCTGACCGAATGCTGGCTAAGTAAGGTCACTAACTTACCTATATTACAGGACTTCCAATCATATCGTACAGACGTAAACTCGAACGATGAACGATGACTTGAACGATGGAATCGTAATATACGCGAAACAGAGTCTGCAAGTCACAGTGTGGGAGCCTACGTTTATGGGTGGAAACTGCCTAGTCTGCCAAATAGATGAAAACAAAATTGCCGTAGTGGTAGTCTATCGGTCCCCATCGCACAGTTCTAGTGAAAGTTTTGATATGTTTCTAGATAGTTTAAATAATATTTACACCAAACTTTCCACATGGCAGAACATTGCGCTAATTGGTAACTTGAATATTGATATTAGCATGAGCAGTAGAAACGATCGAAGTCTAGATTACCTCATACTTAATTCATCGCATGGCCTATTACCATCCCACCTTTTACCTACTAGGCTTGAAAATTGTCTAGACCACGCGTTTATAAAATCTAGCTTGCCTACCACCACACTGGTTATTGAATCACACATCACAGACCATAAGCCTCTTGCTTACCATCGCTAGTGCAAGTCCCACTCGCAAATCTTGTCACTATTCTACTTCCGTAAATTATGAGGCAATTAAGCTAGACCTAGAAAACCTCAATTTTACGGTTATTTATCAACTTGACGACCCAAACACAATGATGGACACTTTAATAACTTTGATAACATCGGTGATTGCTAAACACACCAAATATGTCAAGATTCCACGTAAAAAAAGGACTATCAAACCCTGGATAAACGCAGGCCTATTGAGGTGTATCCAAAATCGAGATAGAATGCATATTTGTTCAAATAAAGAACCAGATAACCTAAGTCTTAAAAAAACTTATACACGCTACCGCAATATTTGCAATGACCTGCTTAGAAAACTTAAAATTGCCCACGAAAGGAATGAATTTGAAAAGGCAAAAAATAACCCCAAAGCCCTTTGGAACACTATTAAAACTGTTACAAACACAGCTAAAATAAAAACAAGTCCTGTGGAACTACTGAAAATATGTGACAGTCCAAAAGCATCCATGAACGAAGTTGGTAAATTTTTCTGTAATGTTGGGAAAAACTTAGCGGATAAAATTCTATCACAGGATCAGTATCGCGCAAATATGAATAGTCAGGTTCTTAATATCGATGATAACACCCCACTATCTCCCGCAAACTCCCTCGTGCTGCTAGATATTGACGAATCTGAAGTGGAGTCTCTTGTCTCGCAACTACGAAATGACTGTGCGCTGGGTTGGGATGGTATATCGCCTATAGTGCTAAAAATAAGCCGTCAGACACTAATAAAACCTTTGACGTACATCTTTAATAGCTGTCTCCGGGCGGGTATTTTTCCGGACGCACTTAAAAAGGCAATTGTGCATCCAATCCATAAGGGTGGGAGCAGAAACTGTGTCAATAACTATAGACCCATCTCGGTTTTGACTGCTCTTTCTAAGATTCTGGAAAGAATTCTTAGTAACCGGCTTAAGAACTTCCTAGATAGGTACAAGATCATAGCAGACAATCAGTATGGTTTCCGTTCTGGTGTCTCGACTGAAGATGCAGTACTTGATTTGACACAGTTGGTTGCTAGGAATCTCGATAGGAAAACCAAATGTCTGGGAATATTTCTAGATCTTTCGAAGGCTTTCGACACAGTTTCTGTTCCCATACTTGTTGCCAAATTGGAGCTACTTGGTGTTAGAGGTATGGCACTGCGAATCTTTAAAGATTATCTGAACAACCGCACCCAAAGAACCAAAATTGATAATCACTTCAGCGACGAAGAAACCTTATCCTACGGAGTGCCCCAAGGTAGCATTTTGGGTCCTATTTTGTTTCAAATTTATGTAAATGATTTATGCAGAATGTCCCTCCCCAACTCGACGATCTTTATATATGCCGATGACACCGTGGTTATAGTTGACGGGTCAACATGGGATAGTGTTAAAAGTAACGCGGAATTGGCACTACGTGAAATAATAAAATGGCTTAACTTAAACCTGCTTACCCTCAACTGTAACAAAACATCATATGTTCCATTCACCATCCGTCAGAGTACCGCGCCGGACCACACCTTTTCGATACTAGCGCACACTTGCTCACAACTGTCATCCTCATGCCAATGTCCAACACTCATGCGTACAGATCACGTCAAGTACCTTGGTGTTCAAATAGATGCTGGGTTACGCTGGAATAAACACATTGATGCCCTAACCTCGAGAACGCTGAGACTGATACATATCTTCAAGTCCCTTAGAGCTTCTGCAAACCTTGATACCCTCAAAATGGTGTTCTATGCTCTGTGTCAGTCCGTTCTTGGGTACTGCATCAGTGTGTGGGGCGGTGCAGCTAAAACAACTTTTCTTAGAGTGGAGAGGGCTCAGAGAGCAATACTGAAAGTGATGCTACGAAAACCTTATCGCTATCGGACAACTCAACTCTACTCAGATTGTAAGGTACTAACAGTTCGTCAGCTCTTTGTGTTGCAATCCGTTCTGAGAAGACACTCCAGTGTGCCACCATCTGATCCCAACAAACGAACTAATATTCCTCCAGGTACACAACACAAAACCGCTTTTGCCAATCACCAATACTTCACCTTAAGTTCACTAATCTATAAGAAAATTCATAAAGAACTAAATATTCTAGATTGCAATAAATTTAAATTAAAAGCTAAGGTGATGGAATGGCTTCTTCAACAGGACTATACACACACTGAATCACTACTAAAATACATGGTCTAATATTGCCTTTTTTTGCTTATAGCGCCTACACATAACACCTCACATTCACTACTCTCACACAAAAACTCACCACACATACATACATCATAAACACATCCCCACACACATTCACCCATTCACACACACATTCACCCATTCACGCACATAGGTAACTTGTTATTTTATACTTTTTCCTTTTCCTTTCCTATTTTTTAAATCATCATCATCATCATCATTTCAGCCGAAAGACGTCCACTGCTGGACATAGGCCTCCCCCAAGTGTCGCCACATTGACCGGTCCCGTGCGACTCGCATCCAGCGGATTCCTGCAACCTTCACCAGGTCATCGGTCCACCTAGTGGGAGGCCTTCCAACGCAACGTCTTCCGGTTCGCGGTCGCCACTCCAGAACTTTTCGGCCCCATCGGCCATCCGTTCTGCGAGCAATGTGCCCTGCCCACTGCCACTTAAGTTTGGCAATTCTTCGGGCTACGTCGGTAACCTTTGTTCTCTTGCGGATGTCTTCATTTCTGATTCGATCGCGCAAGGAAACTCCGAGCATAGCCCTCTCCATTGCCCTTTGGGTGACCTTAAGCTTTCTGATGAGGCCCATTGTGAGCGACCACGTTTCGGTCCCGTATGTAATCACTGGCAACACACACTGGTCATAGACTTTCGTCTTGAGACACTGCGGTAGGTTGGACGAGAAGATACCGCGCAATTTCCCGAACGCTGCCCAACCGAGTCGGATTCGACGATTGACCTCTTTCTCGAAGTTAGACCTACCTAACTGGACCGTTTGTCCCAGGTACACATAATCGTCTACAACTTCGAGAGTAGAGTCTCCGATCTTGATAGGAGTGGGTGTGACATGGGCATTCAACATGACCTTAGTCTTGTCCATGTTCATTTTTAGACCCACTCTTCCGGAAGCTCTACTGAGGTCATCGAGCATTGTACTGAGGTCCTCCATGGTCTCAGCCATTACCACTATATCATCGGCAAACCGAAGGTGAGTGATGTACTCGCCATTGACGTTGATGCCTAGTCCTCTCCAGTCCAGAACCTTGAAGACATCCTCCAGTGCAGCGGTGAACAGTTTCGGAGATATGACGTCTCCCTGTCTCACACCTCGCTGCAGAAAGATAGGTTTCGAGGCTTGGTCCTGAAGTCGGACTGACATGGTGGCGTTTTTGTACAAACACTTCAACACCTCGATGTACCGATAATCGATTTGGCACCGTTAGAGAGACTGCAGTACAGCCCAGGTCTCGATCGAATCGAAGGCTTTCTCGTAGTCCACAAACGCTAAACAGAGAGGCAGGTTATACTCTTCTGTCTTCTGTATAACTTGCCACAGCGTATGTATGTGGTCCACGGTGCTAAAGCCTTTTCGGAAACCGGCTTGTTCGAGTGGCTGGAAATCGTCAAACCTGCGCGCGAGACGATTCGTGATGACTCTAGAAAACAACTTGTAGACATGGCTTAGAAGTGAGATGGGCCTATAATTCTTCAGCCGGGCATTGTCACCCTTTTTGAAGAAGAGCACCACCACACCCCTGCACCATGCCTGTGGCGTTTTTCCCTCAAGTATGACGGAATTAAACAGCTTCTGAAGGGCCTTAAGTACCGGTTTTCCACCCGCCTTCAGGAGTTCGGCCGTAATTCCGTCATCACCCGGTGCCTTGTTGTTTTTGAGCTGCTTCAGAGCCATCCTAATCTCGTACAGGCTGACGTCCGGGATGTCTTCGGTATAGTGTCGGGTCAGTCTAGCTCTTGGGTCGTTGGCTAGATCTACGACGGGTTTACTGGTTGACGTGTACAACTGTCCATAGAAGCTCTCGATCTCCCTCAGAAGCTCCGGTTTGGCGGATAAGATCCTACCATCGTCGGTCTTCAGTTTCGTGAGCTGGCTCTGCCCAATAGCCAGATCCCTTGCAAATACCTTGGAGCCTTTATTCCGCTCAATCGCGTCTTTAATACGCTCGGTATTAAAGCGGCGGAGGTCGCTCTTCAAGGATTTAGAGATCTGTCTATTGAGCTGCCGGTATTTACACGCCTCGTCTGAAGACTGCAGGATCATCTCACGCCGCTCCTTCATGAGCTTGAGAGTGTGATCGGAGAGCCTCTTGTTCTGATCTGTACGACGCGCCTTGAAGAACTTAGACCCGGTCGTATGGACAGTTTCCACGAACCCATCGTTGTATTCGTCCACTGAGCTTCCTAGGCACTCGAAACGGTTCTGGAGTTCAAGCTGAAAGCTCTCGGGGTTTTGGATTTGGATCTGTGCTGGACGGAGCGTAGACTTCATCAGTCGATACCTTTCAAGCTTGATATTGATGTTCAATGTGCCTCTTACCATGCGGTGATCGCTCCCGGTTTTCACCGAATTGATCACAGAGACATCATTGAACATTTGCTTCTTGGTTGACATGATGAAGTCGATCTCATTTCTAGTTGCACCATCGGGGCTTTGCCAGGTCCACTTCCTGTGCTCACGCTTTCTGAAGAAGGAGTTCATCATATAGAGGCCCTCCTTCTCCATAAAACTAGCCAGTTGGTGACCCCGGCGATTCCGATGTCCAACTCCAAATTGCCCCACCTGCAGCTCATCCCCGTCTCGTTTGCCCAGTTTCGCGTTGAAGTCCCCCATGACAACTGTGAAGTGAGTTTTGGAACCATGCATGGCTTTAGATATATCCTCATACATGGTCTCCACTTCGTCGTCGGGGTGTGCCGAGGTCGGGGCGTAGACCTGTATGACCTTCAGCGAATATCTTGAGGATATTCTGAGTATAAGGTACGCCACCCTGGTCGACACACTCTCGATCTTCACCACGTTGTTCACAAGGGACTTGTGGACGATAAACCCAACACCACCCTGGGACTGCCGGTCACCCTCTTGGAAATAGAGCAGGTTACCGGATTTCAGGATTATCGTGTCCTCCCCCTCTCTTCGGACTTCAGATAATCCCACAATACTCCATCGCAGCCTGCTCAATTCCTCTTCGAGTTCCGCTATCTTCTCGTCGGTCCGGAGTGTGCGCGTGTTATATGTTGCCAGGTCCCGTCGTTGGTATTGGCAGCCGGATCCCTTCCGGAGATTCTTCGCACCCCTTGCCACGCCGTAGCCTCGACCGCTGCCGTAGTCGAGGGTAGACGGGCTGCCGGGCACTAGGGGCCATTTCTTTGTTGCGCTATTCATGGGGGGGTATTTTTTAAATATAATGTTTAAATTAATCTGATTGTTAGCACAAACAATAAGTTGGCACAGTCCGCAGTTGTGTAATCCATATTTTTAAGTAACCTCACAGCTGAATACTGTCTCTTAAGATACAGGTTATCCTAGTTTGAGAGGCAGGGCTCAAAATATCTGTATACAGACTTCTGCAGCATAGTTAGCATCTTGTTAATCAGTGTATACTAATGTATGTTTCTTTGTGACAATAAACAATTTTTTTTTATTTTTTATTATTATTAAAGTCCGAAGTATTTTCTGAGAAATTCCTAATGCATTGCTCCAAGTGTATGAAAAACTTATATGCTCGTCAAAGTAAGTAACGCAATGATTGCGCAATTTTTTGTCAAAATAACTGGCGTTGCCATTTTTAGTACGTGACATAGACAGGTGGACAAGATTTCGCAGTCGCAGTCGTTGACCCAAACAATACAAGTTCAAATAGTGTTTATTTATATCCAACAAAACATTCGATAACACTCAAATCTCTGTTTACAATAAAATCACGAAGACATCTAGCTTTTCACCTAATAGCTACAAAACTTGTAACACGACATTAGAAATGTTATACCTGACGTTATAAATCATAGTGCGTGCTTCCAAACAATGATAGAAAGGCGATGTCAGACAAAAGACGGAGAGGCGAAGTTCAAGGGCAGTAGCGGGGCAGAAGCACTAAATATCATGGGTACAGAAGGTCAGCTCTACAAAATGTGTTTTTTGAACCCTTATAACTTTGGTTTGGATTATACCAGATACAAACACAAAATTTTGCGGGATAAGTTTTCATAGCGAACTTATTAAACATATAAAGTTTTAATTGCATAACTCTTATACTTTATCTTTTATTGATATCTAATAAAACCCTGATTTCGTTACTGACTTATGAACATCAAAATACTTAGGGTATTTCCTAATGTCTTAGGAAGCTGAAATTTGGTATGTAAGCTATTATTAGTACACAAACAACAAAAACATTATAAAATTAGTAACTTAAAAAAAAAATGTTCACAAGCAACTTACAAAAAGTAATGAAATCCCACCAAAAACATTTTCATGTAAAATGTTGCGAAGACCAGACCATTATGACTCGCACTGTCAAAAAGTTATCAGATCTCATGTACAGCCAAGCTTTAACTCTACACGCCCTAACTCTACAAGGTCTAACTTCACGAACTCTACACCAGTCACACAGTCAAAATATGTGGCTTGGCCATTTCGGTACATTCACATGGGCGTAAGATTAAAAATTTATTCACTTTTCTGTTATACAATTTCTTATACAAGTACTTAGTTACGAAACGGCCAAGTCACATATTTTGACTATAAGGTGTAGAGTTTGTGAAGTTAGACCTTGTAGAGTTAGGGCGTGTAGAGTTAAAAGCTTGGGTCCACATGAGATCTGATAACTTTTTGACAGTGCGAATCATATGGTATGGTATATGGTATGTCTTGGCAACATTGTACATGAAAATGTTTTTAGTGGGATTTGGTTTACATTTTACAATGTAATTTGTGGGTTAAACTGTAAACCAAATAGCTTGTTCAACAGTCCTTACATATCCATAGGTAACAACAACCGCAAATGTCTTCACTATGACCGCAACGACACGATTACATAACATATTATAACATTAAGCCCCACAGTAATCCCTGAAGGGTTAGACGGATATAATTATTTATTTGGTTCACCATCAATAGGGAATATGCATATATATTTTTTTAATGCTGAATGTTAAAGTACTATAAAAATAATGACAAAAAGCGAAAACAAGACATAAATCGGCCAAACAACAAAAAAGTTATAACCATTTAAACTTTGTTTCTATCTCTTTCTGGATAAACGGAATTTAGTATGGATTTTATACGTCGTTGCAGTGAATGACGTCATTCGCTGTATCGGATCTCTCTGTCTAATCAGCAGTTTCAAATGCTTAAAACTTAGTATTTTTTATAGATATCAAAAAAATAATTTCACTTTGCTATTTCTGATGTTATTACGCTTTGTTTAGAGTGATAAAAAAAAACCATGCATATACACTATTGTTCACAATAATACAAGCAAATGAAACAGAAGTAACAAATCAGAATAAATTATAACAACCACTTACAGGTAAACTCTGCATGCACACAAAACGTTGTCGTTACTTACTAAAAAGATATAAATAAGACTTTTAAACTAAGTAAAACTAAATTAAAACAAAAACAAACAAAATTAAACTAAGTTAAAAACGAATTAAACTAAATTAAAACAAAACTAAGTAAAACTAGGTAATATAAAAATAGGTAATAATTGTATAGATGCTATAATATTCCACACACATTTTGCCAGTTTTTTAAGTCCCATGTAGGAGGTGAGCCTATTGCCATCAACCGTGCACAAATCCAGACTCTGGCTGTTACTGACAAATTCCTGATGAAAAAATCTAAAGAAACTTTGCCCCACCCGGGAATTAAACCTAGGACCTCAGGCTTAGCAGTCGCGACATTTCCACCTGACGCTGCGCTTTAGCGTCGACAGACCAGACTAGAACCAGTAGAGCCGTTACGAAAACAGCGAAATGACGATTTGTTTAACAATTGAATTTCGAGAACTTTATTTGCTACCAGTACTTTATGCAAAAATGATGTACCTATGTAGACTTGTGACGAATTTACACATATTTTTTGTGCATGTGGCGAATAGATACACTTTCAATGTATGGAGTTTACAAAATGTGACAAATTAACTTTGTGGCGAATGCAATAACCCAAACTGATGAAGGGAAATTCAGCTACTCACGTAGCTCTTTAGTCAACTGATCCCGCTCATTTGGATCCCGCGGGATCAGTTTACACGTTCGTTATTAAAATCGCAGTGGATTTGTCATTTCTGGTTATTGAAAATCACAAAACCGCCGCCGGTTTCCGTTGTTGTCGCCTTCGTAACGGCAATGCAGTCCAAACGCAATGATAAAATCATAATCAAAGCATTTATTTCAAGTAGGCCAGCTACAGGCGCTTTTGAATTGTCGAAACAAGGTCAACAATAAAATGAAGCTACAGTCCCAGTCACAAGGCATAATAACAGTGAAA
Organism: Xestia xanthographa; assembly: GCA_905147715.2. Taxonomy (NCBI): domain Eukaryota; kingdom Metazoa; phylum Arthropoda; class Insecta; order Lepidoptera; family Noctuidae; genus Xestia; species Xestia xanthographa. The sequence goes on from LR990658.1 coordinate 25,375,457, forward strand.
GTACTATAGTTGCCCATTCCAAAACGTAGATCAGGAGAAGAATGGGCAAGAAACTCCATGGAAAATCTTTTCAGAATATTGATACAGAACCTTGGTAACATCATTCCTGTTGAGATGGTACATTATGTGAGAACGATGTAACAAAATGTGCACGTTAAACCCCAGAAAAGCTGGTTTATAAGCTTCTTTTTGAAAACGCCATCTTCCAAAAGGTCTGTGTCTAAGTATGGAAATGACCTTCTGTAGATACCTATATATTTTGGAGTTGGAATCTTAACGACTATGTTGACCGTGGTCGTCTGTCCGTCCTGTCTCACGATGGAGTCTCGGATGACATGGATAAAGTAATGGTCACTTATGGTGTATCCAAAGGGTGTGGAGGCCATTTTATACGGTTTGCTATTCCAAAGTGTACGTAATGTGTTTGGTAGTAAAATTTCTTTTTTAAGGGAGTATTTTTATGTTAGGTAGGTACAGTTCAAAACAAGCACGATCATTTTATTTGTATCAAAAATAGTTATTTTATTTTAAATCTATTTTTTTTTAAATTTATTTTAAATAAAAAAAAACCCTGACAAATTATTCACAAACAGTTTTTTTTATCAATATTAATATTGGTAGAAACCTGGTCTGTTAATTTACTAAATGCTTATAAAGTACTTTAATAACAGGAATCAGTTATTTGATTTCAATGATGTGCTAAACTATAGAATAAGAAAGGATAAAATAAAAGAGTACAGTTCCATTAAATAAAAATATTCGTATGAATTTCTCTTTTTTGGCCTACCTATAATTTGCCCCATTAAAATCTCATTACACACCTATACACACACATTATTATACCTGCCATATTTATAAATGTTTTCAATCTAGACATAACACTACAAAATCGTTGAACATCAATCATTCAGAAAAGTACCTAACGCTAACCAGCAATTTGCTCCAAATACGTCTAGGTTAATAATTATAGAAAAAACAATTTACGGAGGGCAATAAACACTACATAAAGAAAAACAAAAGCATAACTGAAGAAGTTTAATGTAAGTTTACTAAGGCAGTTGGCAACACAATAAGGTTGCGTTCAGAAATAAGTTTTTTATCTTTAAACTTTATGTGACGTCGCAGACTAAAGCCGAGACTACACTAGTTTTCCTAATCATCTTCGGACAATACAACAACAAGCATAATTACCGTCGAACTTCACTTACAGGTAAGTTCGTCTTAGCATGATCCTCCGTTACGCTTAAAATACTGCAGCATTAATTTTGAAATAAATATAATTATGATAAAGTTGAGGATAAATTTTAGGTACTATGTTTGGCGAAAACACGATTCCATAAAATTTTCTCGATAGGAAAAAATTGCAAAGTTACCTCCAAATCGAATAATAAACCACTGGTATTCAAAAAGTACTTCAAATTAGATCATGAAACTTTGCATACTAACTGAACTAACTAGAAAGCAGGTCTCATGTTTTTTATTTTTTTCCAAAAGACGAACATTTGATTTTATAAAGAATAAGAACCACTCATTTCGCACTATTCGGCCGCAGTGCCTGACGTAACAACTGCTTTATAGTGCAAGCTGATTAGAACGTTATTCTAACAGTATTTAAAACGAAGTTTGCACCACCACAAATAGAGTTGCTAATTTGAGGTAGTATAGGCTCTTAAGTGGTACGACAAGCCCCCCGACCCGTCTCATCCGGTAACGTGCCTAACTTTTAACTTGCCTAACGGGGATTATAGGCGTGATGTTATGTTACTAGAGAACTAGTTATTGTCACCGGCTTTGCGTGATGGTCAGTAAACATACCATGGGAATCCTAATCTTGGTGAAAACACCACGTTACTTTACCGTTTGAATTATTAGTTTTGAAAAAAGCGCGCCTACAATTTCTGTTTAAAAAGAGTTTTTGAAGTTAATTAGTTGGAACATCTTCAAGCTTTGTAATAAAATTATTAATTCAAACCACAAAAAAAGCTTCTGTAGTTTATTTTCGGTTACAGAAACAAGTAACTCAACTGATTAATTTATATGCCTAATCAACCTTTTTAATTTATATTTATCTAGACGCCTGACCAACCCGTCTCATATAACAAATCTCACTTTTTATTACAATAGTCATGAATTCATGGTTTGCCTGTAAACTATGTTCTATCTTCTATCCTTCTAACTGTGCTTGGAAAAAGGCAGTCAAAGTGACATCTCCGCTGCTACTAATGATGCCCTAGAAAGCAAAGTTTTAGGCCAACCACATTTAAAATACTGTTGTAAAAAAAATCAAAGCAGTCTTTGGGGACTGCCGGTAGAAGTGAAAACAAAAAGTACACAGGCCCCGCCCCAGTCGTAGCACTGGTTATTGCGCATGCCTATGTGGTGCTACGCCGTAGCGGATGCTACGAGTGCTACGAACGGCTACGAAGCGTCACCGCACGTTACGTTACGTGACGATGAGTTCAATGCTTCACCCAAAAAGTGCTCAACGCGCCGAAAGAAGTTTTCACTTCAAAAAACTTTTGTTGCATTATATTACAAACAAGCGACCCGCCGCCGAGGCTTTACAAGGGAGCAATTTACTAACGAGAAAAAAAACAGAAATGAAAGAATGAAATTTCTTTTATACAAACCTTGTCCTAACAATTACAAACAACAACAAAAACTCAAACCAAATCCGTCGAGCCGTCCTCGAGTGACGCTCCGTCATAAATGTGGTTACAATTGATTTTTAACTACACACATGAAAAAGAGATATAACAAACAAATTGTCGCCAACAAAACAATGTCTTTAAAAAACTTAAACCCCGCTATTCAATCGCTACCTGAACGTCAAAGAACGCCGACAAAACACCAGCACATTGCATTTCCCCGCGCATGCGTCTAACATTTCCACTGTTTTCATTCAACACTTCAGTCTATCAAAAGCAACCGGGGCAGCTACTTGCCCCTCTTCTACAAAAGTTCACGTAACTTTATAACTTTTCCTTAAAGTACTGAAAAAATTGTTTCAGCCAGTGTTTAGTGTTAAATAAACTATGTGTGTGTGAAACTAAGTGTTAAAATGCTAGTGTTTAAGTTTAGTGAAATAATGGATTTGAAAACGTTTGAACTTTTACGAATGTGATGTGTGCTTAAATTCGGATTGAGTTTTTCGAAGTAAGTTTTTGTGTTTTTTTCTGGTTATTATGTCATTTCTTTAGGTGATGATGGTCATTTTTAAATAAAGCACAAAAAAAAAAAATCAGGAAGGGTACGTTATAGGTAAATATTTACATAAAAGGGAATTGAGGTGAAAGCATTAAAAAAAGCTTTAATTTTAGCTCTCTTTTTTCTAGGAAATCATTGAATTTAATAAAATAATGAATTTACAAAACTTTTTAATTGTAGCACTCACACATAAGTGAATAAACGAATCACAAACTTACATCTGTTTTTTTTTAAACAATCAAATAATTACGCCTTCCATACAATTAAAAAAAAAAATACTTTAAACAAATTTGAAATAGGACACGAAATAAATACCTATTTAAAAAATACAAGTTCTATTAGAAATAGCCACTATAATAATTCGTCGTAAAGTTTGAAACTTTCAAAAGAAGTGACAAATCTAAAATCACTATGTATCATCCAAAGCACTCAACTAAAAATTTCATGAACAATTTAGTGTACCAAACTGCCCCAGGAATGCGTGACTAAGCGACGACAGCCACTTGTGCAACAGTGTAATCAAATAAAAAAGTTTTCGTCTCTTCTACTAACTTAATAAAAATCTTAAATTCATTCACTGAAGTTTTTAGATTTTTAACTCACCTAAGTTCAGGCTAAAGTTTCTTTTTGCAACAGAAAATTACCATTTAGTTACACATAAGAAAAAAAAAAGAATATCAGACATTTTCGTCTAACACAAGTACAAAAATAAAATACATTTCCATTTCTTTGTCTATTAGCAAAGAACTAGAACTAACAAAACTAAAAGAGTCTAAGCCGACACTTATTTTCTTAATCTATCACATCCGTTACCCACCGTGGATTTTTTTCTACAATCTGTTATTTATTTTTTCCGTTTTAATGGCATGCGTCGCAGCAGACAATTTCCCTTCATTGCTAGCAATTAGTGTTTTGAAAATTAAAATAAGAAAAAAATACTTCAGTAAATGCGATTAACTATGTTGAATACAGACTAATTGCAAAAGTTTTAGACATCCATCATGAATATGACAAACTTTGTCACTACAATCTGTTTGTACTTATTTCTCGGTATCAGCTTCACGAATAAAACTGTGATGATAAGATGACATAGGAAGAAGTGAGGTGTGATTGTCCCGGGTGTGTAGGACCGTATCTCAGTGATAAAGATGACGGAAAAGTGAAAATGTGCTAGATTGACGCCACAAAAACTCAATTAGGTTGGCCTAACTTTCAATAAGACTAGCTGACGTCCCGCGGTTTCACACGCGTAGTTCCCATTCCCGTGGGAGTACGGGAATAAAATATAGCCTATAGCACTCACGAATAATGTAGCTTTCTACCAGTGAAACAATTTTTAAAATTGGTTCATTACTTCCCCTACATACAAACTTACAAACAAAATTTTAATGTTACCTCTTTATAATATTAGTATAGATAGGTCTTATTGAAAGTTTTTGTAGAGATACAAACCTAGTTGAAAGCGATTGCCATTGGTCTATGTATAATGGTACTTCCGTTAGTGCAACGGGACTGATGTCATCCTAGGCTCTTTATAACTATAATATGCACAATAATTATCTGAATGTGAATTATTTTCTTCATAAGAAATTAAGTTCTCGGACGGGAAACGGACAGTCTAAAACGCTGGATATAAACGATTTAATTTTTCCCAAGAGTTTCTTATGTAACGAACATGACTATGGAAGGATTTTTTGAAAATATCTTCTGAATGGACGTGGATGTAAGTTCGTGGTTTTCGACGTTGAAAAACCCCATCAACATGCATAATAAAATCTTAGAATGTAATAAAAAACTTACATAAATGAAAAAAAAAACAATTGTTAAATGTTGCAACAAAATTGGGATACGCTAAAAATAGTTGCAATTTAGACGACGAGACGTTAACGCCTACATATTCTGCAAAGCGTAGATATTGTAGCTTTCCCATTTTCCGATAGTTAGTTGCCTATAGTGTAGGAGATCTCTCGTTTTGAGAACTTACTATCTTTATAATGTACCTTTCCAAAAATGTTTGGCCTTACTCTGAATTGACAAAAGTTTTACATGAAGGAAAAATACTGTAGTGGTGATGTCAAAACTTAAAGTGAACTAGGCGAAATGATGACGCCTACATTTTGGACAAACTTGTATATTTTTTTTTAAGCGTTTCAGTTAGTTGTTACATTGTAGTGTCGAGGTTTTCTCGTTTTTAAAGCTATCTTTTGTAATATTTACCAGACTAAAATACTAGTTTTCTGTAAACTGACGAGTTTTTTTTATGAACCACATATAAAAGACTAGTTAAAACTTGTGTAATCAGTATGCAACACAAGATTACGAAACGCTAGAATTTTAAGTGGCAATTTAGGCAATGCGGCCACGACTCGAGATTTTTTGTAAAGCGTGGGTTGTTCTAGGTTTTATTATTATTTTACGTTAGATAGTCGTCAGATAAAACTACTATTTAGCGCTTTTCTGATTTGTCAGGGGAGTTTCGTTTTGTTCTCGTTCTGTTACTGTTATAATTATTTGCTTTTCGAAAGCTGCAAATCTCCGTAAGCTGGACTCACACCTTTCATCTCCAAAGATTAGGCAGAGAAGTACAGACCAGTAAATGTACATTTTGATCATACTTTCATAATTTAATTTGGATCTAATTTGATAAAAAAAAAAAATCGAATCTATGATTTTGCTTGGACTCGTGATTAATTAATAACAGGACCTCTTGGCTACTTAATAACAGCCGCTCGGGTCGATTTTCAGGTTAAGCTGCGCTTGCCTAGGTTGGTTGATGGATGGGAGACCACCATTTACATACCGAGTTTTCTCCGTACCTCGGAGAGCACATTAAGCTGTTGATCCCGGCTGTTATTTATAGACCTTTGACAGTCGTTACGGGTAGTCAGTGGCCCGAAAGTTTGACAACCAGTCTTACCTAAGGGGTATCGTATTACCCTGTACTAACTGGGTTTTGACGCATTGAGCGAACCGCTAGGGTTGGCTTAATGGAGGGGGGTAATTGCAGTCACTTTCGTGAGAAAGTGGCTAGAATTATGCTAGACTGTAAGTCAACTCTAGTGGTACCGACAAGCTGTGTCAAATTGGTCGGAAATCTATCTCGTTCGTGTTTGTCTTCGAATTTGAATATTAGGTTTGGTTTTGAAAACTTTATAAAAGTATATAATAAGTATATAAAGACGATATCATGAAAACAAAACCAAAAGTAATAATTCGAACCGAAACCAAATAAAAATCAGGGTAAAAAATATTAAATTACAAGTAAAATTGTCGAAAATAAATAGTTAAAGAATAGAAACAGAATCATTGTTAACTAGGTACAAAAAGCATGTAGAATAATAAGTAAAAAAGTAAATTAGAAATAAAATAAAATAAACAAGCAAATCGTTAAAACAAAATCATTGGAGTCGTAAACAATATTAAAACACTTTGTCAAAATTTATTGCATTGAGCGTGGTCTCTGCAGCCTCTCAAAAAATCAGTCGCCAAAAAAGTATTAAAATGTCGTACACAAGGGCTCTGATTCCTATGTCAGCGGGACACTGGTGGAGGGGGCAGGAGTGTGGTTTTAGCCGGTTCGAGTTCGTCATTACCTCGACTGTCTCACAAAAGAAATTCCTGTGGGATAGTCGAGGTGTCCGCGGGAATTTCCCACTCCTGCTAAAACAAAAAAAAATAGAGTTATGGAGGTCAGATAAGTAGTCGCTCCATGTAAAATACTGGTATTCAGCTACATCTGGTTAGACTAGAAATCGACCTCAACGTAGTTGGGAAAAGGCCAGGCAGATGATGATGTTTCACTCTAGCTATGACGAATTTAGATTAAACAAATATGAATTTACCTTGCACAATATTGGTTTTGTCGACTCTGTGTATTTATTTAGTGATATTTATAAATTGGTCCGGAATCAATATTAGGGAGGAGTACAAACAAGGATAGTGTACTGACGGATTAGGGAGAGACACAAACCCTCGCGGCACGTGTAACTGATAATAAAATAACAATCTGTAATTTAATATAAAAAGAAAATTGAGGAAACAGAGAAAAATAATGTCCTGGGACAAAAAAAATGGGTTTTCACTGTAAAAAATAGAGTTGACGTTCATTAGGTTATTCTTCCTATTTCCCTTTCCTTATTGAAATCTCCAACTTGCTACCTTTAATTTACTAAATGCTCAATTTTCAACCGACTTCCAAAAAGAGGAGGTTCTCAATTCGTCTGTTTTTTTTTGTTTTTTTTGTGTTTGTTACCTCAGAACGTTCGACTGGGTGAACCGATTTTGATGATTCTTTTTTTATTTGAAAGCTGGTGCTTCCCGTGTGGTCCCATTTAAATTTTATTAATATCTGGTGCTGATCTTCGGAGATATACAATGGAACTCTTCAAAAATAGACGGCAAATCTGCCGTGAATTTTGCAATCGCTTGGATGTTTATTGTTTATCCAATATCATGTCGTAACATCACGCCTCTATGCTCTGAGGGGGTACACAGATGTGTACAATACACCCAGATTTCGACAGCTAGGTATGTTAAGTTGGTGCGATGGTGCGATCGTGTTCCGCGCGCGCCTCAAATGACGTAACATCACGCTTGTATGCTCTGAGGGGGTACGCAGATGTGTACAATACACCCAGATTTCGACAGTTAGGTATGTTAAGTTAGCGCTTTCGTGTTCCGCGCGCGCCTCAAAGAGATGTCAGCAAAAGGGACTGTTGTAAAGAGATACTGCGGCCCTGGAACACAAAGGGTTAAGAAGGAACATCGTTAGTCAGTAAAAGTCTGACACTCCCTTCCGCTCCGCCCAGAGCGGGACCCGTAATTTGATTTCCCATCCGAAAAAAAAAACATGGTATGTTGTTCCATATATTGGGGATACGCCTATTAGGTACGCATATACCATGACATGTATTTTTAACAATGTCAAAGAAATTCATGGCAAATATTTGTTTGGGAACAACTAAAAATGGAAAAATAAAAAACTTTTTTGCACAAAATAAAACCGACTTCAAAAAACACAAAAAAGTGAAAAATAACTTTAGCTTCAGAAGTCGGTGACAAAAACACTAAATCAATCAAACAAAGGTCACCGACTTCTGAAGCTAAAGTTATTTTTCACTTTTTTGTGTTTTTTGAAGTCGGTTTTATTTTGTGCAAAAAAGTTTTTTATCCTCGTTTCTGTCTCTTCAACTTTTGTTTTATTTTACGTGTGTAAGTAGTACTAGCTTCCGCTAGCGACTTCACCCGCGTGAAGTTTGATAAGTGTCCCATGGGATCTTACTATCGATATAAAAAGTATCCTATTTGTTAATCGATGTTATAAACTACGACTAACTCAGCCGTGTGGTATCCGGCAGAGTAGAATAGAACCAACCCATTACACTTACGGGTGTCGTATAAGGCGACTAATGTCTGAGGTAGAACACCTTGCGCCTCCGTAGACCAGAGAATGGGCAGCAGCGTTTTCTGTTAGTCTTTCATCACTGCGATCTCCAATCCGCCTGCCAAGCGTGGAGATTACGGCAAATGCCTCCCATCACGGGAGAGGCTTATGTCCACCAGTGAACGTTATGGGCTGTTGTTGTTGTTGTTGTATATAATAGTTTTCGCGTGAAAGAGTAACAAACATCTATCTATACATCCACCCGTCTTCAAACTTTTGCATTTATAATTACGTAGGAAGTAGGATTTATAATATGGATTGGATTTGTGTTCGCGGGTTCTAAAATTGAGACCATTATTTAACATCACGCTTGTAATCCCCGTAGGGTTCGGTGGAGGTGTGCCTAATAGTATAGGTACCCATATTTCGTATGTTTATGTCTTCATGTCTTTCAGTCTTTATCGTGAGCTTAACCTGGTGTCAGAATTTTGTACCGCCCATATGGCCCTCTGAATTGGCTTTTAAATGCTGTCGAGAAATATCTCTCAGGCCTGCTTTTTCGTCCTTATGTCTCACGTACTATAGGTACGCACTGGTGTGCACTTAGGGTGAGCCTATTGCCATCAAAAGGGAAACCGGAGTCCGTGGCAGCTACTCACAACATCCTGACGGCCATAATCAATAACATGTTAGCCGACTTGGACAAATGTTCAAGATAAGGAAATTGAATTATGTCCAAAGTTTCTTTTGAAATTAGCGTTTGATTGAACCGACATTAAGAATAATTAATAATAATTACATTCATTATAGGAAACTTTTGAAACCGATAGGTAACTACCACCGCGGAATCTTACTTACTAATTATAAATGCGAAACTTTGGATGGATAATTGTTACGCAATCACGCCATAACGGCTGAACTGATCTGGATACAATTTGGCACAGAAATAGATATAGCCTGGAATAACACATAGGCTACTTTTCATTCTGGTACGATCCCGTGGGACGATTACCAAACTACACGCGGAAAGGTTTATATTAATGAGTTTAATTAAAAATTAGTTAACAAGTTTTTTTACGTGGCGGATCTGTAAGACTAACTAAATTATTTCATGTCAAATTTGAGGTTTGCCTCAAAATAAAGTTTCTGTACTAAGAGTCCTATTACATTATTTCGCAATTTTTTGATTTTTACTCCTTGGATCAAATTTATTCGATCGGCGTACACGAGTCGATAATAATAGCGATCTCCGGATGATTGTCGATTGTTATTGACAAAAATTAGAGACGAGACTGACATGAGACTGAGGAGCGACTTGAATTGACGCAGAATTATAGTACTTCAATTTTATTTATTGTAATTTTGTCTTATTATATTGACAATTGAAAACTAATGAAACGTATTCATTGTAGGTCGAAGTTTTATATCATATTAATTTATTTGATAAAATTTAGTTTATTTGGAATATAACGGACGCTGAATCAAGACATTTATGGCTTAAATTACGCTTTCTTTACGATTTTATCCGTGAAAACTCAAGGAATTTTAAGAAATTCTAGAACTCTAATAAACAAGTAAAACATTCAACTTATCTTTCAGTAATTTTAGCTTTTATAAGAATTGAATCTAACAATGTGAATTTGAGTGTCAAAGTTCCATCGCCGACGGTTTTTCTTGCAAACTGAGTTCGTAAAATATTTATAGTAAATTACACGAAAAGAAAAATGAAAATGTGTAACTCCAACTTACAAGAAAGAGAATGGCACTATCGTTATTCTTAAGCAAATAATTAAAATATCTTACTGTTGCTGAGAATTACTGCGTCAAAAATCATAAATTTGCGTAAAAAATGTAATAGGACTCTTTGTAGTTATGATTTTTAGAAACAAAAACGAAACATGATATTATTGCAAAAATATACTCGTGATTTTCAACTCGGACAACTATATCTTATATAGTAACCAGGAACCTTTTAACTATTTAACCATTCCTGTTATCGAAAACATTATGTTGCACCCTCTTAGTAAATGAAGGTAGGTCAGGGTTTGTTCCATTGAATTCTGGTACGTACTGTTTACCAGATAAAATACAATATCAAACGGTCCCTTTATGCTGCATACTACTAGATAGGTAAATATTCACCTAGTTCACTATTTTTAGATACATTGTATTTAAGACTGCTAAGCAGTCTTAAACACAATTTATTCAAAAATAATGAACTAGGTGAATAAGTTAACCAGTGGTGAATAGTGTCATGATTATATAGATTTAGAATGTTGGTCCTGGGATCGATTCCCAGGTTGGGCAAAGTGTTATTGGGTTTTTCCATCAGGAATTTCTCAGAAGCCACGGAGTCTGGATTTGTGCTCGGTTGATGGCAATAGACTTGCCCTCTATTAGATGGAACTTAAAAATAACTGGCGGAAGGGTGTACAATTAGGTACCCCTCTGTGTAACCCTTCGGGGATTATAGGCGTGATGTTATGATATTTGTAGAATATTAAAATGAAGAAAAACCGGAAGGTTAAAATAAGTTAAGTTTTCTCAGAAATTAAAGACCGGGCTTGGAACTTTAATTCGTCCGTGCCTCGAAAACGTTTGTAGCTGTAGAACTCTCTAAAGGAGCTCGTCCAAGGAAGTTCAATTGCCAATTACTACCGTCAAACGGCTTCACTTTGCTCTAGTTGCCTGCAATTTGCGGATGTAGGTTCGTACCTATTTCTGGCGTAGTTAGTCTAGTGACACGTTTTGGTTTTGTCCCTGAGAAGATAAATTGGAACGCTTTTTTTACAGCAGTTGTCTAGACCCATCAGTCATCAGTCATCACTTAGGTTGCTACCAGAAGTTTGCACTTAAGTGGTAATACAACAAGCTAGCTTCCTATTTTGTTGAAATTCTGTAGTAAAGTAGGCCGGCTCAAGGTCAAAGTTTAACCACGAATGTGTTCTCTACGGTACCATCAGCAACCTCTCTAGGTTTTTTTAGGGTTCCGTAGTCCTGACAAAGAACCCTTATAGTTTGGTCATGTCCGTCTGTCTCTGTCCGAGGTTTTGATAAGAGACCGTTAGTATCTATCTATATAAATTTTGGAAAATATTCTTTTTAGGGTAGCTCCCCTACATGTTCTAAAGTGGGATATATTTTTTTTTCGTTGTCATTCTTGAATAGGTCTTTTAAAATGACTTAGGGCAGGGCTTTAACGCAGGGCAACGTTTAGGGCAGTTTAACTTTTAAAGAGGGGGGGGGGGGCTTTAAAAGTTAAACTGCTGCCTTAAAAAATCTGGAAAAATTCATGATGATAGTGCATTTTATGAACTTTATAGGAAAACTATAGTGGTTAAGATAACTTTATTAGTTTACCAATAATAGTCGTTGAACTTGGGTATTGGATAATTTTGTACCAAATACAAAATCCTTAGAATAAATCCTATAAAGTGACTAAGATGAAGTAGTTGCTTGTTTATAACGGGTAAAGACTTGCATTGAAAAACAATTTAAACTAAAAAAACATAACAAATTATCATAAGTTTCATAAAGCTGCCTCTAGATGGCGCTGTACCAACGGGTTTGTTATGTATTGTGATAACGGGCTACTACGGTACCCTACACTGCGCGTGGCCCAACACGCACTTGGCCGATTTCTATACTAAATAGGCTTGCGTTTGGAGGAACCTGTGGCCTATTAATAACAGCCACTCGGATCAATCTTCAGATTAAGCTGCGCTTGCTTAGGGTGGATCTGTGGATGGGTGACCAGCCCTTTTCCAGTCCACTTCAGTCTTACCAAAGGGTTTCGTATTACCCAGTACTAACTGGGTTGTGGAGGTCAGATAGACAGTCGACCCATGTTAAATGCTGGTTTTAGCAACATTCGTTTAGACTGGAAGCCGACCCCAATATAGTTGGGAAAAGGCTAGGCAGATGATGAGGCTTGCGCTTGATCGTAACTCGCCTGATGTGAAGTGATGTTGCAGCCAAGACTTGAACACGCCTAGAAGAAACTAACAATTCACTCGACATAACACACTTTCTATCACAATCTAAAGGTTCCTAATAAACCTGCCGGGGTTGCGGGACTATTCGAAAGAGATACCGTGGCCCCGGAACACAAAGGGTGATGAAGGAACATGGATGGGTTTTAGTCAGTAAAAGTCTGAAACTCCCTCCTGCTCCGCCCAAAGCGGGAGGAGTCATTTGATGATTTCCCATCCGAAAAAAAAGGTTCATAATAAACCGTTGTTCATGTTTTAAAAATTCCTCTGCTCCACGTAAATAACTCGATGAATATTGTTGATCGACGTACAAACGGTTACCTGGAATTCAGAACGTGAAACTGAACATACAGGGTCAATTTACGTCGGGTCGTAAAATAAAAAAGCTGTTCCATACAATTTGACCTATATTTATTTATTTACAATTTGACCTATATTATTTTTCATACATATTTTTTAGGGTTCCGTACCCAAAGGGTAAAAACGGAACCCTATTACTAAGACTTCGCTGTCTGTCCGTCTGTCAGGCTGTATCTCATGAACCGTGACAGCTAGACAGTTGAAATTTTCACAGATGATGTATTTCTGTTGCCGCTATAACAACAAATACTAAAAACAGAATAAAATTATTTCAAATAATGGTACGGAACCCTTCGTGCGCGAGTCCGACTCGCACTTGGCCGGTTTTTTTTTTCTATATATTCATGAGCTGAATTCCTGTATTAATTATTGTTGTTGTTTTGAGAGAGGGGAGGCCAAAGGTAAGACAGATAAATAAACCGGCCAAGTGCGAATCGGACTCGCGCACGAAGGGTTCCGTACCATTATCTATACATTAGACAAAACGGTAAAAAAATCACGTTTGTTGTATGGGAGCCCCCCTTAAAAATTATCTGTTTTTAGTATTTGTTGTTATAGCGGCAACAGAAATACATCATCTGTGAAATTTTCAACTGTCTAGCTGTCACGGTTCATGAGATACATCCTGGTGACAGACAGACGGACAGACGGACAGGCGGACAGACAGCGAAGTCTTAGTAATAGGGTTCCGGTTTTACCCTTTGGGTACGTAACCCTAAAAATGGCAAAGAATTATAAGAAAGGGAAAGTAGTAAATGATGCAGTGAAGTCTGACAGGGGAAAATGGAAGAAGAAAACGTGTTGCGACGACTGCGAGTAGAATGCGGGACAAGGATAGGAAGATGAGCTAAATTTTTGTTAGCCGTTTGGGCGTCGATCGCCCACCCACTCTGTATGTATTATATGTAGGTATAGAAAAGAATTAGGATTGTAAGTGTGCTTCGCAATTATCCCACCGTTTGAAATAAAATAAAATGAAGTGACGTTTTTTTTGCAAGTAGGATTTTTTACAAACACTTACACGTAATTTTTTTTAAACTAGATCGGGCCGGTGTTTCGTACCTGACTAATCTGAGAAGAAACAGCCGAAACAAACTCAGAGGTCATAATCTCTTTTGAAGTTCAGACATAATCTTGCTCAATTCACATGAGGACTATGCAGATTAGTGTCTGAGATGGTATTTTGAAGAAAGAACCACACAGATTTGAGTGGACCTGTCCAGTCAGTGCAAGCATTTGTCAGTAAACGTGTAGCTCGACTTTTAACTTAAGGAGCTCAACAAAACGACGAAAAATACCAAAGAAAGGACATTTGGGTAGGTCGCTTATAGTACTCAAACTGCCAGACAGTCGTAGGGAAAAAATAACATAAAATATCCACCATCCAATGAAAGGTGATAATGAAATAAGAGCAAAGTGACATAAGTTTAGCTTCCAAATAAGGCTATTTATCTAGTTAGTGGGAAAACCCGAGAGTCTAAGTAAAGAGCAAGGCTGACGATTACAAATGGTGGTCGGTGACCTTTTTGGGCCGTGTCTCAACACTTTTCTCATAAAATATAGGACATTAAAAGATAGCTACGAGTTATTGTCGGGCCTACGCTGTCCTCGTATACTTAAGGACCTATACTCCCTCAAATGACTTAGCATGATCCTCCGTTACGCTTAAAATACTGCAGCATTAATTTTGAAATAAATATATTGTATATGTTCTGTATGGTGTCGGACGTAAAGAATAGCACCATCCCATATCTTCCCGTGGGTGTCGTAAGAGGCGACTAAGGGACTTACCAGAGTATGGGTAGCGGCATTCTCTGTGCTTTTGTAACAACCGTACTGCGATCGCCAACCCGCCTGCCAAGCGCGAGCGTGGCGATTAAGGCAAAACCTCTCTTTGGGGGAGGCCCATGTCCAGCAGTGGACGTCTTACGGTTGAAATGATGATGAATGATGATATTGTAAAGTTGAGGGTTAATGCTAAGTAGGTACTATGTGTGACGAAAACACGATTCCATAAACTTTTCTTGATAGAAAAAATTCCAAAGTTACCTCCAAATCGAACAATAAACCGCTGGTATTCAAAAATTACTTCAAATTAGATCATGAAACTTTGCATACTAACTGAACTAACTATAAAGCAGGTCATATGAGTTTTATTTTTTTAGTCCAATCTATAGATTTTTTGTAAATCGCAAAAAAACACTCATTTCGCACTATTCGGCCGCAGTGACTGACGTAACAACCGCTTTGTAGTGCAAGCTGATTAGAACTTTATTCTAACAGTATTTCAAACGAAGTTTGAACCACCACAAATAGAGTTGCTAATTTTAGGGTTAGAAGGGCCTTAAGTACTAACGTTGCTCCATAATCAGACTAGCTTCTGCCAGCGGCTTCGCCCGCGTGAAGTTTGATAAGTCTCCCATGGATAAAAACATCTACCGAGATAAAAAGTATCCTATGTGTTAATCCAGGTTATAAACTATCTGTGTGCCAAATTTCATCCAAAGCCGTTCATTCGTTTTTGCGTGAAAGAGTTTAAACAAACATCCATACTCACAAACTTTCGCGTTTATAATATTAGTAGGATTATCATCACGCCTGTAATCCCTGAAGGGTTAGGCAGAGGTGTACCTCTAATAGTACACACATTCGTCACATTTCGCCAGTTATGTTTAAGTCCCTGTAACGTTGTACTATCGAGGACACTCCCGCCTGACCACCACTAAGCTCATTTTTGCTTGCACTCGCAACATAAAAAAGCTCTCTAGCCCCGCCCCGTTGACTTTGTGTAGAAAAAATGAATGAAAAGATACCGAATCGGCCGAGCGCATTGACGACGCACGCCAAACGAGAGTTATTGTTACTTTGCGCGCCATTTTCTAATAGGCTCAAACGGGGGCGTGGCTCAGCGCTCCGCATGATTTAAGCGAAAAAAAATTAAAATTTTCAGGCGGAAAAGACCCCGATAGTACGTGATCGCTAACACATTTGAATCGTAGCTACAAACAGAAAAATAGAAAATCAAATAGCTATTTACGCTCGCGGTTGAGGGTACTTTAAGCTGGCGATATTGAAATCATTATTAAAATACCGTCGCAAAACTCGCGCACGGAACTGGTTGTGGGTGAATGATTTCCCTCTCCATACCGCACGCCTAACGTTCGCGGATTACCAATGGTTCGAAGAACAAAAGGAAGGTCTCGACCAGCGGTAGGGGGTCACTTCGCACTAAACATCGGCAGAGTGATCGTGTGTGCACAATATTTAATTTTACCTCTGCCAACCTCCTTATCGTTATTGCCTTGAACATATTTATAAAAAAAACCGAACAAGTGCGAGTCAGACTCGCGAACGAAGGGTTCCGTACCATTATCTATACATTAGACAAAACGGCAAAAAAATCACGTTTGTTGTATGGGAGCCCCCCTTAAATATTAATTTTATTCTGTTTTTAGTATTTGTTGTTATAGCGGCAACAGAAATACATCATCTGTGAAAATTTCAACTGTCTAGCTGTCACGGTTCATGAGATACAGCCTGGTGACAGACAGACGGACAGACAGACAGACAGCGAAGTCTTAGTAATAGGGTTCCGTTTTTACCCTTTGGGTACGGAACCCTAAAAACTGGCCAAGTGCGAGTCGGACTCGCACACGAAGGGTTCCGTACGTAATTTTATTCTGTTTTTAGTATTTGTTGTTATAGCGGCAACAGAAATACATCATCTGTGAAAATTTCAACTGTCTAGCTGTCACGGTTCATGAGATACAGCCTGGTGACAGACAGACGGACAGACGGACAGAAAGCGAAGTCTTAGTAATAGGGTTCCGTTTTTACCCTTTGGGTACGGAACCCTAAAAATTGCCATACTTACTATTTTACCTGTTGTACAAATAATTAAATTCAGTGTAACCCCAATCGGGGTTCTTCTGTACCGGTCAACTATTGATTAGCTGCCACTGCAGGGACTGTGGCTGGACAACCCTGCATGCTACGCACTACCCTCAGACTGGAAGACCGACCCACCTACGTGGCTACTATCTATGTTCTACGTTCTGGAACCTTCAGGATAGTGGTTTTCTTTAGGCGGTCTAGAACCCAACACGAGCTCGATGTCGAGAACCCACGCCAGTCTTCTACCTGGGGTGATTAAAGAAATACCTACATTTTTTTTTTTTTAGTTAATTATATTTTTGTTATACGTACTCTTCCGAGTTTTATTTACCGGCTGAGCCCTAACCGTTACATCCCATGTAATAAGAGGCGAACCTATTGCCATCAACCGGTTACAAATCTAGGCTCCGTAGCTGCTACTGAGAAATTCCTAATGGAAAAACCCAATAACACTTTGCCCGACCTGGGAATCGAACCAAGGACCTCAAGCTCAGCAGTCGCGCGTCCAAGGAGGCAGACATAACACTATAATATTGTTACGTCGTACTCGTACCTACAATCAAAAGTAGGTAGGTAGATAGTAGTAGGTAGGTACGTACGACGAGTCTCGAAGATGTAGGTATATGAATGGTCATTGTAATTTCGACCGTACGCTGAGGGAATAAAGTTCCTACTTCTTTATTTTGTACAAAGGCCAATGACCGACTGTAATTGTCTAGAAATTCAAGTAAGTTGTGGATGTTTCTAGAAGGGTTGGTCACCTTATAAATAGCGGACATGTTTGTGAGCGGGCAGTATTATTTTGGCTACAGTACGGGACGAATCGAAGTGAACTAGTGAGTGCGATATCTAAGCGAATAGTGATCAGAAGTGTACTTGTGATTGAGTTTGAAGTGTTTTGTGATTATTAAAGTTATTCAGTTGTTTCATCGGTAGTAATTAATTTATCCCATACCCAGCTCGTAACAATTTGGTGTCAGAAGTGAGGGATAAATTATGCCAGTTCTACCAAAGGACAACACGGACGGTATCCGTACCAGGAGTCAGCGACAGCAGGACATGGACCAAAGGCAGTTTGGAGACTCTCCGACACAGACACCGGGTGGAGTCCAGCCTACGTCAGTGCCAGTCGCTGGTCCATCCGGAGTTTCTCCAGCATCAGTGGCGCCAGACTTGTCAGCTTTAATGGCGCTGCTGCAGGAGCAGGCTCGCCGTCAAGAGGAGCAGGCTCGCCAGTTACAGGAGCAGTTGCAACGAGATAAGGAGGAGCAGGCTCGCCGTCAAGAGGACCAGGCTCGCCAGTTACAGGAGCAGTTGCAACGAGATAAGGAGGAGCAGGCTCGCCGTCAAGAGGAGCAGGCTCGCCGTCAAGAGGACCAGGCTCGCCAGTTACAGGAGCAGTTGCAACGAGATAAGGAGGACCAGGCTCGCCGTCAAGAAGACCAGGCTCGCCAGTTACAGGAGCAGTTGCAACAAGATAAGGAGGACCAGGCTCGCCGTCAAGAAGACCAGGCTCGCCAGTTACAAGAGCAGTTGCAACGAGATAAAGAGGAGCAGGCTCGCCGTCAAGAAGAACAGATGATCCTCATAAAGGATCTTCATGCAACTTTTGGCAAAGAGCTCAAGATTATGAAGGACCAGGTTCACCAGCACGAGAATCGCATCTCAGAGGCCGAAGTTCAGATCGCTGGAGTGAAGAAGGCTTTGGGAGAACTGAAGTCTGGAGACGTGACTGTGGCTTCAGTAGTTGCTGCACCTTCAGCGCGGGGCTTTAAGGTGCCTCCATTCGACGGAACATCTTCGTGGTCGGCTTATAAAATTCAATTTGAGGCCGTTATGAAGGCGAATGGATGGACAAAATCGCAAGCCATGACCGCGCTCACCTTGGGCCTCCGAGACCAGGCCCTCAACATTCTTGAAGCGCTCGGTAAAGATGTAACCTACGAGCAGCTGCTGGAGGCGTTAGAGTCCAGATACGGTGACGCGCACCTGGAGCACGTATTTCGTGCTAAGTTGAAGGACCGTGTTCAACAAGGTGCTGAGAGTCTACAGCAGTGGGCCCTAGAAATTGAGAAGCTGGTGCGAAAAGCATACCGGTCTGCCCCTGCACTCATCACTGGAAATATGGTACAGGCGTTTGTCGACGGGATACGCGACTTGGAAGTTAGAGCCGCCGTGAGACTTGGGCATCATGAGACACTGAAAGGGGCGTTGGCCCATGCCTTGGAAGTAGAGGCAGCGAGGCAAGACCATCGAACACACTACGTCAGGGAGGTTGTGGCATCACCTGTACGTGACCGTGCGCAAGGGTACAGCCCTAGGTGCTATACTGGTAAAGAAAGGGATCATCTTCCGTCAAGCTACCCAAAGCAGGTTGTGACATCACCTGTACGCCAGCGTTCGCAAGGATACAGCCCTAAGTGTTACAATTGTGGAGAAAGGGGTCACCTTCGGTCAAGCTGTCCTAAGCGCAGCACCCTTAGAGAAGACCAATCTCTGCAGAGAAAAGCGGCTGGAATGACTGCCCAGCAACAGTGGAGAAACCACAGCAAAACAGATGAATTGTCAATAAGACCGTCGACTGAAGATCGGAAGCACAGTTCCAGACAGGAGTCTAAGGAAGTGGTGCCTGTGAGGATTCTAAGAACGGATCTCAGCGATGAATGGAAGGAAACCCTTCAGCTGGCTCAGCAAAATGACTCGGATATCAAACCGATCTTGAAGTGGATCAAAGCTGGTGCTCCTAAACCCAAGTGGAGTGATGTGGCTGCGATGAGTTCCATCACGAAGAGTTATTGGGCGCAATGGAACAGCTTGGTGATCCAGGATGGAGTGTTGTGCCGTAAATGGGAAAACGCTCGAGGGGACAGCTGTCATCTACAAATGGTTGTCCCTAAAGCTAAGGTACCGGATGTTTTACGGCTGTACCATGATGGATGTTCGGGAGGACATATGGGGGTAAAAAGGACTTTACTAAAAATTCGAGAACGCTTTTACTGGATCCACTGTCGAGATGATGTGGAGGACTGGTGTCGCAAATGTACCAGTTGTGCGGCCGTGAAAGGACCCCAAACACGCAGTAGAGGTGCATTAAAAGTGTACAACGTTGGAGCCCCTTGGGAACGGATAGCACTAGACGTTGCGGGACCATTTCCAGAAAGTGAGAGCGGAAACAAGTACTTCCTGGTGGTCATGGATTACTTCACAAAGTGGCCAGAAGTCTTCGCCATTCCTAACCAAGAAGCCACAACTGTCGCAGATAAATTGGTTCAGGAAGTCTTCTGTCGTTTTGGAGTACCCTTAGAAATACACAGCGATCAAGGAAGGAATTTTGAATCGCAAGTATTTCAGGAGACTTGTCGATTAATGGGTACCCACAAAACCAGAACCACCTCTTACCACCCACAATCTGATGGAATGGTGGAACGATTCAACCAAACGTTGGAAAGATATCTGGCAAAAGTGGTGGAATGCAGACAAAAGGATTGGGACAAGCACATACAGCCATTCCTTCTGTCCTACCGTAGCGCCGTCCACGAAAGTACGACTGTGACGCCAGCCTTCGCGAACTTTGGAAGGGAATTACGGTTGCCTGCAGATTTAATCACTGGAACTCCCCCTGATGCTCCACGCAGTGTAACGAATTACGCAAATGACTTGCGTAACAAGTTGAATGATGTTTATGAGCACATCAGACAATCCGGCCAACAGATGTCTGAGAAGATGAAGACCCGTTATGACCGGAAAGCAAATAATAGGGGTTTTGACGAGAGTTCACTGGTGTGGTTGCATAACCCAGTGCGGAGCAAAGGGAAGTCTCCGAAATTGCAAGCAAACTGGGATGGACCATACCGAATCGTGACTAGGATCAACGATGTCACCTACCGAATACAGAAGGGTCCACGAGGTGCGCCTAAGATTGTCCATGTAGACCGATTGGCGCGATACTACGGGGCTAATGATGCTCGGGACGAGCATGTCTAAGGAGGGGGCAGTGTTACGTCGTACTCGTACCTACAATCAAAAGTAGGTAGGTAGATAGTAGTAGGTAGGTACGTACGACGAGTCTCGAAGATGTAGGTATATGAATGGTCATTGTAATTTCGACCGTACGCTGAGGGAATAAAGTTCCTACTTCTTTATTTTGTACAAAGGCCAATGACCGACTGTAATTGTCTAGAAATTCAAGTAAGTTGTGGATGTTTCTAGAAGGGTTGGTCACCTTATAAATAGCGGACATGTTTGTGAGCGGGCAGTATTATTTTGGCTACAGTACGGGACGAATCGAAGTGAACTAGTGAGTGCGATATCTAAGCGAATAGTGATCAGAAGTGTACTTGTGATTGAGTTTGAAGTGTTTTGTGATTATTAAAGTTATTCAGTTGTTTCATCGGTAGTAATTAATTTATCCCATACCCAGCTCGTAACAATTTGGTGTCAGAAGTGAGGGATAAATTATGCCAGTTCTACCAAAGGACAACACGGACGGTATCCGTACCAGGAGTCAGCGACAGCAGGACATGGACCAAAGGCAGTTTGGAGACTCTCCGACACAGACACCGGGTGGAGTCCAGCCTACGTCAGTGCCAGTCGCTGGTCCATCCGGAGTTTCTCCAGCATCAGTGGCGCCAGACTTGTCAGCTTTAATGGCGCTGCTGCAGGAGCAGGCTCGCCGTCAAGAGGAGCAGGCTCGCCAGTTACAGGAGCAGTTGCAACGAGATAAGGAGGAGCAGGCTCGCCGTCAAGAGGACCAGGCTCGCCAGTTACAGGAGCAGTTGCAACGAGATAAGGAGGAGCAGGCTCGCCGTCAAGAGGAGCAGGCTCGCCGTCAAGAGGACCAGGCTCGCCAGTTACAGGAGCAGTTGCAACGAGATAAGGAGGACCAGGCTCGCCGTCAAGAAGACCAGGCTCGCCAGTTACAGGAGCAGTTGCAACAAGATAAGGAGGACCAGGCTCGCCGTCAAGAAGACCAGGCTCGCCAGTTACAAGAGCAGTTGCAACGAGATAAAGAGGAGCAGGCTCGCCGTCAAGAAGAACAGATGATCCTCATAAAGGATCTTCATGCAACTTTTGGCAAAGAGCTCAAGATTATGAAGGACCAGGTTCACCAGCACGAGAATCGCATCTCAGAGGCCGAAGTTCAGATCGCTGGAGTGAAGAAGGCTTTGGGAGAACTGAAGTCTGGAGACGTGACTGTGGCTTCAGTAGTTGCTGCACCTTCAGCGCGGGGCTTTAAGGTGCCTCCATTCGACGGAACATCTTCGTGGTCGGCTTATAAAATTCAATTTGAGGCCGTTATGAAGGCGAATGGATGGACAAAATCGCAAGCCATGACCGCGCTCACCTTGGGCCTCCGAGACCAGGCCCTCAACATTCTTGAAGCGCTCGGTAAAGATGTAACCTACGAGCAGCTGCTGGAGGCGTTAGAGTCCAGATACGGTGACGCGCACCTGGAGCACGTATTTCGTGCTAAGTTGAAGGACCGTGTTCAACAAGGTGCTGAGAGTCTACAGCAGTGGGCCCTAGAAATTGAGAAGCTGGTGCGAAAAGCATACCGGTCTGCCCCTGCACTCATCACTGGAAATATGGTACAGGCGTTTGTCGACGGGATACGCGACTTGGAAGTTAGAGCCGCCGTGAGACTTGGGCATCATGAGACACTGAAAGGGGCGTTGGCCCATGCCTTGGAAGTAGAGGCAGCGAGGCAAGACCATCGAACACACTACGTCAGGGAGGTTGTGGCATCACCTGTACGTGACCGTGCGCAAGGGTACAGCCCTAGGTGCTATACTGGTAAAGAAAGGGATCATCTTCCGTCAAGCTACCCAAAGCAGGTTGTGACATCACCTGTACGCCAGCGTTCGCAAGGATACAGCCCTAAGTGTTACAATTGTGGAGAAAGGGGTCACCTTCGGTCAAGCTGTCCTAAGCGCAGCACCCTTAGAGAAGACCAATCTCTGCAGAGAAAAGCGGCTGGAATGACTGCCCAGCAACAGTGGAGAAACCACAGCAAAACAGATGAATTGTCAATAAGACCGTCGACTGAAGATCGGAAGCACAGTTCCAGACAGGAGTCTAAGGAAGTGGTGCCTGTGAGGATTCTAAGAACGGATCTCAGCGATGAATGGAAGGAAACCCTTCAGCTGGCTCAGCAAAATGACTCGGATATCAAACCGATCTTGAAGTGGATCAAAGCTGGTGCTCCTAAACAGAAGTGGAGTGATGTGGCTGCGATGAGTTCCATCACGAAGAGTTATTGGGCGCAATGGAACAGCTTGGTGATCCAGGATGGAGTGTTGTGCCGTAAATGGGAAAACGCTCGAGGGGACAGCTGTCATCTACAAATGGTTGTCCCTAAAGCTAAGGTACCGGATGTTTTACGGCTGTACCATGATGGATGTTCGGGAGGACATATGGGGGTAAAAAGGACTTTACTAAAAATTCGAGAACGCTTTTACTGGATCCACTGTCGAGATGATGTGGAGGACTGGTGTCGCAAATGTACCAGTTGTGCGGCCGTGAAAGGACCCCAAACACGCAGTAGAGGTGCATTAAAAGTGTACAACGTTGGAGCCCCTTGGGAACGGATAGCACTAGACGTTGCGGGACCATTTCCAGAAAGTGAGAGCGGAAACAAGTACTTCCTGGTGGTCATGGATTACTTCACAAAGTGGCCAGAAGTCTTCGCCATTCCTAACCAAGAAGCCACAACTGTCGCAGATAAATTGGTTCAGGAAGTCTTCTGTCGTTTTGGAGTACCCTTAGAAATACACAGCGATCAAGGAAGGAATTTTGAATCGCAAGTATTTCAGGAGACTTGTCGATTAATGGGTACCCACAAAACCAGAACCACCTCTTACCACCCACAATCTGATGGAATGGTGGAACGATTCAACCAAACGTTGGAAAGATATCTGGCAAAAGTGGTGGAATGCAGACAAAAGGATTGGGACAAGCACATACAGCCATTCCTTCTGTCCTACCGTAGCGCCGTCCACGAAAGTACGACTGTGACGCCAGCCTTCGCGAACTTTGGAAGGGAATTACGGTTGCCTGCAGATTTAATCACTGGAACTCCCCCTGATGCTCCACGCAGTGTAACGAATTACGCAAATGACTTGCGTAACAAGTTGAATGATGTTTATGAGCACATCAGACAATCCGGCCAACAGATGTCTGAGAAGATGAAGACCCGTTATGACCGGAAAGCAAATAATAGGGGTTTTGACGAGAGTTCACTGGTGTGGTTGCATAACCCAGTGCGGAGCAAAGGGAAGTCTCCGAAATTGCAAGCAAACTGGGATGGACCATACCGAATCGTGACTAGGATCAACGATGTCACCTACCGAATACAGAAGGGTCCACGAGGTGCGCCTAAGATTGTCCATGTAGACCGATTGGCGCGATACTACGGGGCTAATGATGCTCGGGACGAGCATGTCTAAGGAGGGGGCAGTGTTACGTCGTACTCGTACCTACAATCAAAAGTAGGTAGGTAGATAGTAGTAGGTAGGTACGTACGACGAGTCTCGAAGATGTAGGTATATGAATGGTCATTGTAATTTCGACCGTACGCTGAGGGAATAAAGTTCCTACTTCTTTATTTTGTACAAAGGCCAATGACCGACTGTAATTGTCTAGAAATTCAAGTAAGTTGTGGATGTTTCTAGAAGGGTTGGTCACCTTATAAATAGCGGACATGTTTGTGAGCGGGCAGTATTATTTTGGCTACAGTACGGGACGAATCGAAGTGAACTAGTGAGTGCGATATCTAAGCGAATAGTGATCAGAAGTGTACTTGTGATTGAGTTTGAAGTGTTTTGTGATTATTAAAGTTATTCAGTTGTTTCATCGGTAGTAATTAATTTATCCCATACCCAGCTCGTAACAATATTGTTACGAGCTGGGTACGGGATAAATTAATTACTACCGATTAAACAACTGAATAACTTAAATAATCACAAAATACTTCAAACTAAATCACAAATACACGACTAAACACTATTCGCTTAGATATCGCACTTACTAATTCACTTCGATTCGCTTCGTTGCGTAGCCAAAATCAGACTGCCGGTCCCGCAAACATGTCCGCTATTTATATAGTGACCAACCCTTCTAGAAAGATCCACGACTTACTCGCATTATTCTAGACAATTACATAGTCGGTCATTGGCTTTCCACAACTTGTACAAAAGAAAGAATTAGGTACTTTATGCTCTCGGCGTACGGCCGAAATTACAATGACAATTCTTATACCTACATTATTCGAGACTCGTCCTACGTACCTACCTACTATACTATCTACCTACCTACTTATAATTGTAGGTACGAGTACGACGTAACAATATTGTAAAACCAAATAGTTTAAAAAGAGTAGACATGGAGTTACTTGCCAGTTCTTCTCCAAAGGAAATAAACTAATCCAAACCGTGCACATTTTCTCGACGTTTTATAAGTGCTTATGGAGGCCTATGTGAAATAAAATATATTGATTTTGCTAGAGAAGAGAAGATACCTTTAATATTGATGATAGTGGCATTTTGAATAGGTGTGTTTGATATAGGTCAGGTTGTTACACAAATGTTTGTTGTTTTCATTGGACGGTTTTAGCTTCGATTTGAATTTCTAAAAGTAGTTATAAAGATTTGATTCTCATCACTGTGAAAACTATGCTAGAATGCTTTATTGTTTTATTTCGAGAGTAAAAAGGAATTGAGCTACTCCATTATATACACTACTAGCGGATGTCCCGCGGTTTCACCGGTGTAGTTCCCGTTCCC
Source organism: Xestia xanthographa (assembly GCA_905147715.2). Taxonomy (NCBI): domain Eukaryota; kingdom Metazoa; phylum Arthropoda; class Insecta; order Lepidoptera; family Noctuidae; genus Xestia; species Xestia xanthographa. The sequence continues at coordinate 25,401,073 of LR990658.1, forward strand.
GTGGGAGTACGGGGACAAAATATAGCCTATGTTACTGAGGGTGAATGTAGCTTTCTAATGCTGAAAGAATTTTTGAAATCGGTTCATTACTTCCGGAGATTACCCCCTACATACAAACTTACAAACATACAAACTTACAAACAAATGTTACCTCTTTATAATATTAGTATAGATGGAGGGTGTATTTTGTTAAATATTGTAAAATTGTTTGTTTAAAGTTAACAAAAATAATATTTTTTTTGTCAATTAAACCATACAATAACATTTTGACATTCATGTGTCATTAGGAGCCAAGCTTATGTAAACATGTTTCCAAGTTATTCTTATTAGTTTTCCTTTATGTGTTTTTCTACAACATCATTATTTTTTTTTACATATTTATTCTTCACTGGCAGTTTTTTTTTCGAACGTGTATTCTCCTTCTGTTGTTTCCTATGTACGTATAGTACTCATCAGTGTACGAACACAGTGGCCGCTCGAATCGAGCGTGCAGCTGGGCGGCGCGTGCAGCGTTCATGTCAAACACAAATGCATTTATACGTGAGTGGCCACAGTAGACGCCCGCAGAACGCGCCACCCGACGCACTGTGTACGAACACTTAGTTCCAAACACTTAGTAACAAATAAGTTTCACATAGATGGCGCTACGTGTTACTTTCGCTCAGCTTCTAGTTCTATGCTGAAAACTGTGCCGTGAGATGGCGCTTGGTATTATTCTTGTCGCTGATTGTTTGTGCCTTTTGACCTGCATTAATTCTGATTTAGTACTTAGGTACGACAGAAACGGAAATTAAGCAAAAGCTCTAAAATAATGTTTATTTTTTTACCAGTATCTTCATTAAATGTGGTCGTCGTTATACAACGAAAATGGTTGGCCATTCAATTTACACTGAAATAACTTATGTATAACGGAGTTCGGTGTTAATAACACTAAGATATTTAGATACATATACAGCTGATACCAATATATATTATTTGAATGTTATATTTGTCATCAGAAGTAGTCTGGTTCGAATCCCCGACCTAAAACATCTTAGAGAGCTTTGACTACTGGGCCATTATGACTCGTTCCGAACCGCAAACTCCTTTCAGAATCCGCCTTCCCTGAATACATACTGCAGTTGATTTTTTCTGCCTGGCTCAGCCAAGAGGCTTCTCCCCGAACATGTGCCATAGTCCTCTAGCGAATCATGCCAACTTGAACGTGACTGTGGACATCCTTCACGATGTAAAACCTGAAGTTTTATTGCTAACTGTATCTATAACCTATGTAGGTTCAATATGGGTTGCTGCTCTTTGAAAGAACCGTTGAGATCTATTGTGAAGCATTGTGTCTTGAGCTGCGTACTTTATAAGCCCGGCTCGACCATTTATTACAGGGAAACATACGCTTTGTTGGGATCGTAGCTCGTGGGTTAATAATAACAGCCATTCGGGTCGAACTTAAGAGGCTGACAAGACCTAATTGATGTTATTTATGCAGCTTTTTTAAGAAAAGCTATTCGTTCAAACACATCAAAAAAATATATGTTAGTATTCATCATATTTCAGATACATAATTGAACGAAATCGGCTCAACAGAAAATAATTAGAGTGGTCTTTAGATCATCATTAAACGGTTCTATGTCTTTATGTTTTTGACGTATGGGTCTGGGAATTAAAAACACGAAGTCAACATATTCATACCTAAACCGCTAACGAGTCCTATTTTACAAATAATCCACACTTTTGTTTATTTCAAAATTTATTATCTTCTAAGACCTGGCCGCCCAGTAACTCTCTCGCTCTCGTTTACTCCGATACAAATATACAGTGTGCGTGCATTTTGGTGTTGACGGCGTCTTAAGGTGAAACCGTGCTTGTCTAGATTGTTACGTGGGTAGGTGACTACCCGTTATAATTATACCGAGTTTCCTCCGTGCCTCGGAAAACACGTTAAGCCGTTGGTCGCGGCTGTCATTTGTAGATCTTTGATAGTCGTTACAGGTAGTCAGTGGAACGAAACTCTTACCAAGGGGTATTGTATTACCTAGTACTAACTGGGTTGTGGAGGTCAGATAGGCAGTTGCTCCATGTAAAATAATGGTATTCCGCTGCATCCGGTTAGACTGGAAGCCGACCGAAACATAGCTGCATAATTGGGAAAAGGCTAGGCAGATGTTGATTAGCTTAATTGGGCTTCATTTCATAGCGAGCATATTGTTAGGTCTTCGTGATTAACTTAAAGTAGAATACAGACTCAAATATTTATTTAGTGTCGAGGCCCGAAATAAATAAAGTAAATCTATTTGACTTTAAATTAACGCGTTGCCTGCTAGGTCGTAAAGTTTTATTATTTGTTTGGGTCCAAATATTATGCTTACTTAGGATACTAACGGGACTAATTTTGCTTCATTATTCTGAAACTTGTTGCTTTAGTTAGCGGTTCGTATGAAGTGGCTAAAAAGTTGGTAGCTGCGCTGGTTATAGCAAACTCAAAATTCCTTGTTTAAAGTTCATTAAACAACTTCGTAAAGTAATGCTGAAACGTACTTAACTATTTTTAGCTCAAACTACTTAGCATAAACATGTCGTCTACGGTTTTATGATGACCTTTTGTGAGCTAATAGCTTTCACGAATCAACAATCGTGCAACTCATACCTATTTTGGGAAGGTACATATATCACGGCTTTACATCCATAAGCTTTGGGTTCACATCAATCATTGTTAGTTTATAAAGGGCTCTTAATGGTTGTTCACAATATTTGGGGATAATAATATTGGCTTTCCTCAAATAAAAGAAAATACAAGCGACACTTCAGCATATTATGCTGAAGTGTGGCTTGTACTTTCTTTTATGTTGTTTGAAAAATGGATGTTAGGGTGTCCCTCGGTAATACTCTTTGTCAGCGTTTGGTTGAGGTATTTTAAACATTCTTATTTATCGTTTTTTTTTCCATTAAGTGGTTTGTTAATAATGTAAAACCCGAAGTGTGTACCAATGTTCAAACTGTGATACTTGAGGCGCAACGTAAATACGTAGATTTTTGAAATAACGTTTTACATGTAATATTTTCATAATTTCAAGAGTGTATTCATATGTATTTGAATGATGCTGATTGTATTTTTTCAAATTGAACTAAAATGTATTTTCAATTTAAAAAGTCGACGTATTTACGTTACGTATACAGCGCGCGCTGGTGCCAGGGCATCAGATTTTAATAAGTTTTGTCAAATTATTGTCAAAACATGGTACACGGACAGTGTACAGAATTTTTTGACGTATTCGCTAATTGTCGACGTTGTGTCAACAGTTTTCTACAAGGCAATATTATTATGGAACAACTAGCTGACCCGCGCAACTTCGTCTGCGTCACATGAGAGAGAGAGAGGATTAGCAGAGTGTGAGTCAGCCTTAAAAGATAGACATACTATCGCGAATTTCTTTAAAACGTTTTAAGAGGAACAATTCCCTCGTACATGATTGTTGCGTAACTCTAACTGTTTATGCAGCGCTCGCAACTGCTCCCAAAAGAAATACATTTTCCCTGTTTTTGCAACAAATCATTGATGCTCCGCTCCTTTTAGTTGTAGCGAGATGTTAGATAACCTATAGCCGTCCTCGATAAATAACAATGTGTAGCGAACGGGGGATGAAGAGCTTTACACTCTGTTCTTCATACCCCCAAAAATGTATTATAGTGTTAATGATATTAATATTATTATATTACAATTATCGGAGCTATCTTAAATTTTCATTTTGACTTCATTTTCATTATCAGCGACCCCAAAAACCACTAAAACGACACCCATGAAGAAAGAAACAAAAATTTTCGTCGGCACCATCTTGGATTTTCATTTTGACCTCATTTTTATTACCAGCGACCCCAAAAACCACGAAAACGACACCCATAAAGAAAAATATAATAATATTTAAGGGTATGGCGGGGTCTATTCGTTCGCTTAGCCCGCTCGCTAGACCCCGCCATACCCTTCTTGTGTTGTAAGTACTTCCTACTACACACACACTGCATACGGCATTTTCTTACGTGACGATTTCTACTAAATTACGCGTCGAATTGAGAGCTTACTTCTTTTTGTTTCGTCGGTTAAAAACCAATCTTGAGGCAACTGACACGGGCAAGGGTCATTCGATTCAGAAAATGGAGTGAAATGAACAACGCCATTTATCGACCAAGGTGTTAAACTGCTAAAATATAATGCAAGAAAATCATCCTATGTAAATTTTCAAAGCATCATGTAGAGTAGACTAATCTAGAGTACCTTAAGCAGCATAGGCTATAATAACTTTTTTTAAAGCCGGTCAGTCGATTTAGAAGTTTGTGGGCCGGCCAGCCTCGACAGAGATAACGACAAAATCATTAACTTTTGATTGCTAATTACTAACGAATAAATTCGGTTGCAATAGCGATTTTCAAGTCGTTATCTCTGTCCAGACTGTCGGCCCATTCAGTCATTAGTACCATTTTAGTACAATAGATGTAGGATAGGATTTTAAAAGGAACGAAAGTGTGTGGAATGGAATGTTGCGGTGTGAGTGAGAGGAACATAGTATGAAAAGGAAGAAAAAAGAACAAATGAGAAATGACAGAAGAATGGACGACGGGTAAAAGAGTAGAAGTTGATATAAGACGGAATTTTATTTAAGAAGCATTTTTTAAGTTTTATTTGGTGTAAAGCGTATTTCAAAATAAACCCAATATTCAAGACCGAAGAATTTTATTACCACGGTCCCGAATCTACATTTTGGGGGCTCGTCCGGGATCGCGGTCACGTGCAATACGACGAACGCGGCGCATACACCAGAAAAACGAATAAAACGACGAATAATAAGACGTAAGACGCATTGGACGAAAGAAGAACGACGGGGACGTTATATTCAAAACCTAAGTACGCTTGCGGCACAACTATGCAGACGCGATCAATGGCGGAAAACAAAGACGGTAACGACGCATTTTTCAACATGATTGACATGACCAAGTTCAGTGGCGAGGACCATACCTACTCTTCTGCGAAATGGGCTCAAGATCTGGACGATAACGCGGAGATATTTGGGTGGTCTCCTCAGCAACGACTCATCATAGCCCGTAGGTCCTTGACGGGGACAGCAGAGCTATGGCTGAAAACTGAAAAGGTTCACAAAACCTATGACGACTTAAAGGCGGCCGTGCTTAATGAATTCCCTGATACCGCGAATAGCAAGGAAATGCATGAGCTCATGGCGGCGCGCAAGAAGCGTAAAGAGGAGTCATATTATCAGTATATGCTGATAATGAAAGAGATGGGAAAACGAGCGAAGTTCCCAGATTACGTCGCCATTCAATACATTATAGATGGCATTACAGACCTAGAAACCAATAAGGCGATTTTGTATGGTGCGGTCACCTATCCAGCGCTGAAAGAAAAGTTGGCGGTGTACGAGTCTATCAAAAAAAAAACTGCCAAACAGATCGCTGATCGACCTGTAAAACGAGTTGCTACGCCAACAGGTGGAGATTCTGCTGCATCAGGAGCCGGACAGTTTTGCTACAATTGTGGAGAAAAAGATCATCGAGCGAACGCATGTCGTAACGGAGTGAAGTGTTTCCGTTGTAATGAGTTTGGCCATATTAGTCTCAAATGTACCAATCCAAGCGCAGGAAGCAGCGGAAGTAAAACGGTGTCGGTAAAGCAGCCACAAAGAGCAGTCGGATCGTCCAATCAGCAAGCACGTCCGTCGGTAAGCAGTTCGGGAGCACCGAAACAGTCGGCTATGTTCGGGGCGACATCGGCCAGTCAGAACGCATCGAGCGGCCATGAAGAAAATTTTAAGACAGATGTCATGCAGGTTGAAAACAAACCGAGTGACCGTTTACCAAATCCGAATAAGGCGATTAAATTGGTGAAATTGGGCGAAAAAACAGTGGATGCGTTGGTGGATACGGGTAGTGATGTGAATTTAATGTCTGAGGACTTGCATAACGAAATAAATGTACCTTGTGAAATAGATAACACGGTCTTGTCAGGACTGGGACTTTATAAAGTGAAGTCAACTAGAAAGATTTGTATTAATATTATTATTGATGGACAGCGCTTTTCAAAGGTAACATTTCATGTAGTGCCCAAAGGGTCAATGCCCTACAGATTAATATTAGGGCAAGAGTTCTTGAAAAATGTGGTGATGGTAGTTCATGAGGGTGCTGTATTGTTGTTGACGCAAGATGATGAATGGTTGCATAGGGTGAATTGTTGTGTGACTAATATTGACGTTACAGGCCACATCTCCGATAACAATATTAAGACAGAAGTAATGCGGCTGGTTGAAGAGTACAAGCCCATTTATACCAAAGAAGCTCCAATTAAGATGAAGATAGTGCTAAAAGACGAAGTACCAATAGCTCAACGACCCCGGCGGATATCACTCGCCGAACAAAAGATAGTGGAAGAACAGGTAGACGAGTGGCTCCAAAAAGGAATAGTTCAGGTTAGTTTTTCTGAATATTCTAGCCCATTAGTGCTGGTTAAGAAGAAAGATGGGTCAACTCGAATTTGTGTTGATTACCGCCTAGTAAATAAGAAGATAGTTCGAGATGAGTTCCCATTACCAATCATTGATGACCTGATTGATAAGTTGAAGGACTCAAAGGTATTTAGCGTTTTAGATCTTAAGAACGGATTTTTCCACCTCAAAATAAGTGAGGAATCGGTGCCTTATACTTCTTTTATAACTCATCACGGACAGTTTGAGTTTCTACGTGCACCGTTTGGTCTGTCCACTTCGCCTAAATATTTTATGAGATTTGTTACAATTATTTTCAGAGAGTTGATAATGAGGGGTATCATGGTAATATTCATAGATGACATAGTAATTCCAGCTGATTCAGAGAGTCAAGCTCTAGAGAGGCTAACCCAAGTGTTATATGTAGCTGCACAGCATGGACTAGAGGTAAATTGGAAGAAGGTTAGACTTATTTCTCGTGAAATAGAATATTTGGGTCATTTGATCAAAGATGGTGAGGTTAGACCAAGCCCACAGAAAGTTGAAGCAGTTGTAAAGTATCCAGAACCTAAAAATATTAAGCAAGTCATGGGTTTCATTGGTTTAACATCTTATTTCAGGAAGTACATCAGAGATTATGCAAAGATTGCTAGACCATTGACGGATCTGCTGAAAAAGGACGTTCCATTTATATTTGAAGATGAGCAACAATGTGCTTTCAACACATTGAAGCAGAAACTGACCAGTGATCCTGTACTAAAGATATACAACTCCAATTTTCCAACAGAGCTACACACTGATGCATCCAGTCATGCTCTGGCTGCAATACTACTGCAATTACACCCAGATGATGAATTGCATCCTGTGCATTACATGAGTCATAAGACAACTGAAGCTGAAAGCAAATACTCAAGTTATGAGCTGGAAGCACTTGCAGTCGTAGAGGCTGTAAAGAAGTTTAGACATTACCTATATGGAATTCACTTCAAAATTGTGACGGATTGCAAAGCCTTCGAACAAACATTGAAGAAGAAAGATTTGACACCAAAAGTAGCAAGATGGGTGTTCTTTTTAGATGAGTATGATTATGAGATCGAACACCGAGCAGGCTGTAGAATGCAACACACCGATGCTCTCAGTAGAAACCCATTTGTGGCAGTGGCGGTGAGCCTACAAGAAGAGATAAGACGAGGTCAGGAGACAGACGAAGAGCTCAACGCTATCAGACTGCTGATATCGAAAGATGGCCACTATCATGATTTCTGGATGGATAATGGCATTCTGTTCAAAGGTGATGATAAGAAGTTAGTAATTCCAAGAATCATGGAGAAAGAAATAATAAGAAAAGTACATCAAAATGGGCACTTTTCAATAAGAAAAATGAAAGAAGCCGTAGGAAAAGATTACTATATCAGAAACCTGGATAAAAGAATTGAAGAAGTAGTTCTAAGCTGCATACCCTGTTTATTAGCAACCAGGAAAGAAGGAAAGCAAGAAGGCTACCTGAACCCAATAGATAAAGAAGGAATCCCGCTGCATACTTTACATCTGGATCACATAGGTCCGTTTACAGAAACAAGGAAACAGTATAACTATATCCTAACCATGATAGATGCATTTACAAAATTTGCATGGCTTTTTCCTACCAAGTCCACATCAAGTGCAGAAGTGTTGAATAAATTACGAGTTCACCAGCAGACTTTTGGTAATCCAACCAGAATCATAACAGACAGAGGTACAGCCTTTACCAGTGGAGATTTTGAGGAGTATTGTAAAGACGAGGATATACAGCATGTTAAGATCACCACTGGAGTGCCTCGAGGGAATGGACAGGTAGAGAGAGTTCATCGTATCTTAATTCCTATGTTAACCAAGCTATGTATAGAAGACAAATCACAGTGGTATAGACAAGTAGGTCGGGTCCAGCGTGCTATAAACAGCACTTACCAAAGATCAATAAATACTTCACCATTTCAGTTACTTACTGGAACAAAAATGAGATGTAAAGAAGATATTGATGTGATTAATCTCCTACAACAAGAAATTATTAATTGTTTTGATGAAAATAGAGAGAATTTAAGGCTGCAAGCCATGCAGCAGATCCAAAAAGTACAAGATGAGAATAGGAAGACGTACAATCAAAAGAAAAAAACTAGTTCAACTTATGAACTGAATGATCTTGTGGCCATCAAGAGAACTCAGTTCGGTCCAGGTCTTAAGATAAAACCTAAGTTTTTGGGACCGTATAGAATTACTAAAATTAAAAGAAATGATAGGTATGATGTTGAGAAGTTGCATGATACCACAGAGGGGCCAAAGAAAACGTCTAGCTCAGCGGACAACATCAAGAGATGGCCAGGTAAGGATGAGTGATTGCGGATCTTAAGTGTGTATGTATGTGATAGCTGTATCGATAATTATTACTGCTTAGTACCCTCACGATGCTATGTTAACGTAAAGCGCTGTTTTGTCAGAACATGATTATTTTGTTTTGTGATTTAAAAATAAGAACATGTTGTGTTAGTGTTAGTGTTAGTTTTTTTTAGGGTTCAGTAAAGTGTTGTGAGTGGTATATGAAAGAATTATGTCAGGTGTCAATACGATGCATATCTGAGGGCAGATATGAGTGCAGGACGGCCGAATGTAGGATAGGATTTTAAAAGGAACGAAAGTGTGTGGAATGGAATGTTGCGGTGTGAGTGAGAGGAACATAGTATGAAAAGGAAGAAAAAAGAACAAATGAGAAATGACAGAAGAATGGACGACGGGTAAAAGAGTAGAAGTTGATATAAGACGGAATTTTATTTAAGAAGCATTTTTTAAGTTTTATTTGGTGTAAAGCGTATTTCAAAATAAACCCAATATTCAAGACCGAAGAATTTTATTACCACGGTCCCGAATCTACATAGATGTCAATGCATCTTACACTTGATGATTAGTTCGTCTTGAACACTTTAAATTCATATATCTTTTGATAGAATTAACCGATTACGATGAAACAAAAACTAAATAATACCTCAAGATACGCACAATATTTATGTATAAAAGTTATCTACATTGATTACGTAAATTTTACGTGATTCTTGATCATCGAAACAGATAAACAGACAAAAATTCCAAAAATGCTAGATATGAGTTCTGTTGGTTATCCTTTCACACCCTGGCAATTTTTTTTCGAAATATTTTCGATGTAAAAAAACGATTTTTCTACAGATTTATTATATGTATAGATATAGATAGTGTGCCGGACGGGCGTTATCCGCTGATGGCGTGGATACGTGTACCTGGTGCTCTGCCTATACCCTATTACTACCGGGCGCACGCTTGTACTATACTTCGCCGCCAGACGGCGCTGACGTCCTACACCTAATTAACTGTAGCTGTGGCTGATCATTCTTCGCTATCTCAGGGCGTTGACCTAACGAGGGAGGATAGGGGTTACTGGGAAAATAAGACACTTATTTAACTTTCATGACTGTACAGGAAGCGATTTCAGGATTAATTCGCGCACTACTTTTTCACTGTTTACTTATACATATTTAATTGCCGTACTGATGACTACGATTTTAAGAAAAGTCGAGTTTACTAAGGTACTCCAGAACTTTACTGTAACGAGAACCCTGATTTCGCTTTCTGATTTCGGAAAACTTTAATGAAAATTTGATTATGGAAATGTACAATCTTTCTGCAAATTACAATTTTGAGCTTATGTTTTAACACATTATATACATCGCCACAATTCTACATAACGTTATTTATGTACAGACATAAAAACAACGAAAATCTTTATTAAAATGGGGAAATTATTTCCATAAAACCGGACAGCTTTTCCAAAAGTGTCTGGATGAAAGGTCTTACAGGCTGAATTACACGAAAACTGTTGCTGTGACTGTAAGTATATAATCGCCATATACTAGACGAGTATATGGTCCATCTGAAACTGTTACTTATTTTTTCGTGTCTGTATCTTTCAGCCTGTAACGATCCTTCAACTGAAAATCTGTAAGACAATTTTTTCCCGTTTTTTCCCAATATGGCCGCGCTAGACCGTCATACTCTCGTCTAAGTGGTTCAACTATAAGCTAAGTTATAAAAAAATACTATATCCAGGCCTAGGTCGCAACCTAGGCTCCCTGGACCTCGCCAAAGCGTTAAATTATACTAAAAAAGTCCACTTGCGAGCCCATATGTGTCTAGCGCGCCTGAAAATTACTATCTAACTATGCTAGATTCACTGATGGCACTTTGTTATTTCACTATATTGCCCATACACTGACTCTACACTATTTTTTAACTATTAATCAACACTCTATGTGTTGGATTGGTGACGTTCGTCGCGAACAGATAGATAGGCTTGTTTCCACCATCAATAAATTGCAAATCTTTGTAGCCCGTAAGTTAGAGTTTTGGAAAATAATGGACATGTATTTTTTGTTTTTGTAAAGCCATTAATGTTGACAAAGATAAAACGCATCAAAACTCGAAAGTGGGGGCTCGTGACGTCAGAACGCACTATAAATTATACCACGGCGTGACGTATCGCGAATTTTAAAACTTCCACAAAAAAAACTTCCACAGCCCAGTTAGTACTGGGTAATACGATACCCCTTGATAAGACTGGTTGTCAGTCTTTTTGGGCCATTGACTATCTGTAACGGACTGAAAGATCTACAAATGACAGCCGGGACCAACTGTTTAACGTGCTTTCTGAGGCGCGTAGGAAACTCAATATGTAATGGGTGGTCACCCATCCACAGACAAACCTAGGCAAGCACGGCTTAGCCTAAAGATCGACCCGAGCGGCTGTTATTATTTAGCCTAGAGCTCCTCGTCCTATAACAATAATAAATAAATTTAAAATTAAAGGCTCACCCACTACGATGGTACGGAACCCTTCATGCGCGAGTCCGATTCTAACTTGGCCGGTTTTTAACGAAACAGGGCCACAATTATAGATCGTGGAATACGCTTACCGGGGTAACCACGTTTAAAAAAAACACGCCAGGTACACTACTTCACCAGTGGCGTGGAAACGTTAGATTATTGTCATAAACACAACTTTTTCATCGTTTTGAACAGCTGTATCTCAGAAATGGTGATTCTCAGGAAAAAGCATAAAATCATTTTTTATAGATAATTGCATGATTTACAATTTTGTCGAACATATTTTAATGATAAAACTTACCGTTCGGCTGAAAAATGCAAAAAACCCATTTGCACGACCTTTGACCTTGAATATTTATTTTTGCAAAGGTCGGATCGATGGGGACTTTTGACATTTCATTTGTAATGATGTTCCCAACATTTGTACAAATTTTTAGCTCTATGCGAATTATTGTAACCTTATTATTTTTTGAGCTAATTTGACTGGACTACTGATAATTTGGTGGTTTTATTCTAAACCCTAACTAGTGTTTCTAGTGAATACCACATGCTCAGGTACTTATTGCACGTAGGAAACTGAGAAGAAATACATGCATGAGTCTTGGTTCAACTAAAAGGGTCCATTAGTTACGTTGCGTCGCAGGCGATGCATTATTGACTTCTTTAGTGCTGTAGATGTTTACGTAGGTAAAAGCATAATATACAGTATGCGCTGGTCTGGAAGTCGCAATAAATTACAGCGGTTTTACATTTGTGATATCTTAGTAGCCCGGACGCTAAGTCAAAGTCCATTCCTTTCAATTAGGTTAGTAAAAGGCGCATTTCAACGTTAAACTTTAGAACAAAGGGATTGGAATTCATTCTAATTGCCAGACAGGCAGTATTGTTTGGCTCGTCCTTAAAACATAGGATTTAAACAAACCTGACGAAATGCGGGTGTACGATTGGTACAACTCTACCTAATACTTCCGGAATTACAGAAATGACGCAGGCTGGCTATATTTATGTAAGTATACCAACTGCCAACCAATTTACAAAATTCATGAGTAGATATTGGTACGCAAAATGCTGTTGAATAACCTAATTAATGAATTTTATTGTCTACTGGGAAATCAGAAGACTTGTCACGTTCATGTTCAATAAAAATCAATAAGGAACAAAGAAATTAATTATGTTGGAAATAGGCACTGAGCAAAAAGACGTGTCAGAATTTACTTTACATCAGCAGGGCTGGGGCGGGTGTTTTGGGATCTGTGTTATATAATTTGGAGGTTTGGATACTGATTTGGATTGGATACTGTTTGAGTACTGATTTGAGGAGCTCGTGGCTAAAGAATAACAGCCACTCGATCGATCGTTAGGTTAAGCCGTGCTTGCCTAGGTTGGTCTGTGGATGGGTGACCGACCATTACATACCGAGTTTCCTCCATGCCTCGGAAAGCACGTTAACCCGTTGGTCCCGGCTGTCATTTGTAGATCTTTGACAGTGGTTAGGTAGTCAGAGGCCCAAAAAAGTCTGACAACCAGTATTACCAAGGGGTATAGTATTACCCGGTACTAACTGGGTTGTGGAGGTCAGATAGGCAGTCGCTCCATGTAAAATACTGGTATGCAGCTGCATCCGGTAAAACTGGAAGCCGACCGCAACTAAGTTGGGAAAAGGCTAGGCAAATGATGATGGATATAGCACTGATTTCTAGCCTTTGTTTACTTCGTTCTCGTAGGTTTCACTGTTTTGTTTGGTTTAGGACCCAATAACAGCCCATAACGTCCACTGCTGGGCATAAGCCTCTCCCATGATGGGAGGAATTTGCCGTAATCTCCGTTAAGAACCTATAATGATAATATTTTTCCGTGCTGCTAAGGCAACTGGGCCTATACCAGTTGTAAACGTCCCTAAGTGCCTATTGACCTTGTTTCGTTCTGCCTCCTGCTGATATGGATGGAAGTGGAAATTACGGTTTTTTCCTACTCCAACCAATCCAAGGGATCCAAGACCGTTAAATTGTTTCTCTGGGACTTCGTCGAGCTTCATTGTCTCAGCGCTTTTCTGGTGGTCGCCACTGATGATTCTGACTTTCAGGAGTTACAGTGGTTTGGGAATAATGTGGTGGGTTTGTCCCGATGTGAATACTCTATTCACTGTATTGTTTGGTATTCCCAAAATTCGTTGTCATGTGAAAAGATTTAACTTGTGGTAGATCCCACCAGTATTGTTTTTTCTTATACGAGCATATTTTTTAAATCCGCTGTTCTATGCATTTTTACCGTTTGGTCATTACGACGGGTGGTTTTCAAAAAAAATGTTCGTTGCGTAATGGAATTCCACCCAGAAAGAAAAGAAAAATATTGAAATTCAACAAGTTATCGGCTAACGAGTTATATTATGTCTTAAAAAATAATAAAATTTAATATGATATGTTTCTAATTAAACGAGAAATATATATTTTAAGGAAGGATGGTAACTAAAAAGTTCCGTTACGTCACAAAGTTTAGATTGGTATTAAAACTCAATGGTAAATGAAATAAAATTACTTTTAATTATAATATATTCTAACAAGAACAGTCTTTAAAATCACAAACTTATAATTAGTTATTTGGGTCTCCCTTGTTTGACCGAAAGGAATTTGACAAATTTTCACTTCCCAAAAAATGTTTCGCATTATATCATTTGCCAAATTATTACTTAGCAAAAAATCTATTCACAAAAAAATGTAACGCAAACCTAATGTTTGGGAAATGAACGTTTAAACTATAACTTGTTCACCAACTAGTACTTTTAACATTTTTTATTTAGTCAAATATTTCAGTTGGAATAACAGTTTTTACGCAAAATCAAATAAGCCAAAAATTTAGTATCGATATTTTTTAATTCACCCTTTCCTATTCAGTCATACATATGCTTCAATGACAAAAATGTGAACTGCTAAGTGGCTAGGTGGTAAATCATAAATGTCGCTCAATGTGGGTTAGTCAAGCAAAAAAAAACTTTTTTGCAAAAAATAAAACCGACTTCAAAAAACACAAAAAAGTGAAAAATAACTTTAGCTTCAGAAGTCGGTGACTCTTGTTTGATTGATTTCGTTTTTTTGTCACCGACTTCTGAAGCTAAAGTTATTTTTCACTTTTTTGTGTTTTTTGAAGTCGGTTTTATTTTTTGCAAAAAAGTTTTTTATTTTTCCATTTTTAGTTGTTCCCAAATATTTGCCATGAATTTATTTGGCATTGTTAACAATACATGTCATGGTAATAGGCGTATCCACATTATATGGAACTTAACACACCCTTTTTTTTTTCGGATGGGAAATCATCAAATTATCGCTCTGGGCGGAGCGGAAGGGAGTGTCAGACTTTTACTGACTAAAACCCATCCATGTTCTTTCTTAGCCCTTTGTGTTCCAGGGCCGCAGTATCTCTTTAGAACAGTCCCTTTTGCTGACATCTCTTTGAGGCGTGCACGGAACACGAACGAACTGTCGAAATCTGGGTGTATTGTACACATCTGCGTACCCCCTCAGACCATACAGGCGTGATGTTAAGTTATTTGAGTCGCGCGCTGAACACAATCGCGCCAACTTAGCATACCTAACTGTCGAAATCTCGGTGTATTGTATATATACATCTGCATACCCCCTCAGAGCATACAGGCGTGATGTTACGTCATGATGTTGTATAAACAATAAACATCCAAGTGATTGCAACATTCACGGCACGTTTGCCGTCTATTTTTGAAGAGTTCCATTGTATATCTCCGAAGATCAGCATCAGATGTTCACAAAATTTAAATGGGACCACACGGGAAGCACCAGCTTTCAAATAAAAAAAGAATTGTCAAAATCGGTTCAACCAGTCGAAAGTAATGAGGTAACAAACACAAAAAAAAAAAAAAAAAAAAAAAAAAAAAAAAAAAATACAGTCGAATTGAGAACCTCCTTTTTTTGGGGAAGTCGGTTGAAAACTATCACTGTGTTTTGTAGCGGAAGTTTCTTGACATTTACGATATATTAAGAATATTACTTTTTTTTTAGTTAGTAGCGTTTTTTTTCCATATTTTTTTTTCTATATCATGTAGTCGTTCCTGGGTCTGGGTCTGAGGTCACAATTTTAACCTAACCTAACCATTTTTTTAAATAAGTAATTATCCTAATCTAGATAGTTCAGTTCCGGGTAACCTACTAAAAACAATCTCTTTTCTTTATTAATGCAAGTCATTTCTGGCACTCGCCGGCCGCTGCCACGGCACCGCTCGCTTCGCTCGCTCGGCTCGTGCGTAGGAGGTCACAGTTTTAACCTAACCTAACCTACCCATTTTGTTTAAAGAAGAAATTAACCTAATCTAAATAGTTGAGTTCCGGGTAACCAACTAAAAAAAAATATTTTTTTCTATTAATGCAAGTCGTGTCTGTACTCGTGTCGTACTGGGACTCGCCGGCCGCTACCGCGGCACAAAAAATCTTATTTTTGCTTTAATATTTTTTGTCTTATCAAATCATTTCACCAAACGTTTATTGTCTGAAGATTGTTTGCTGTAATAAATCATTTGATTAAAGACCAAATGCCATAATGACATTATACTTGGTAATATTTTACCAAGTAAAAATTTGACCAAATAAAAATATGCGTACTAAAATCATTCGAAATATTGCAATGGTATAAAAAAAAAGTTGCTAAAATTTGTTTGGGTAATGAAATTTTGGCAAAATCTTTTCGGCAAAACGGCAGGATCCCCAAGAAATCAACAGTTCGAAAGCAATTTAAGGAAATGTTCCACTTAATTCGAATTAAAGACACTTTTTTCTAATAAGCTATGAAAAGTTATAAGTCAAACAAACATTACTTACTTAATAAATTCAAGTTCGTAGTGGAAAATGCGAACAGGACTCCGTGACGCCCGACCACTCACTCTCGCTTTTAGACAAAACTGCTGTCATTTAACAAATATGGCGGATATATTTGCGTTCTAAAATGTTGTCAGCACTAAAAAAATTCTCTTAGTTTTATTCAATTTTCTACTCAAAATCAATAAACTAGTGTAGCGTATATGGAATTTTCCATCAACGTTATTTTGAGGGACAAGATAAAACGTGTATTTTAAATAATTTTGTACTCTAGCACCTTATGAATTAAGTTTATTATTCAATTTAGATCATATAATCCTGCCAAATTACATAAAATTACTGAACAAAAGGTCGGATAACAGTGATATTTTACGTTCGGAACTTCACAAATCCTGCGTGGGACACGTCAAAAATCATCTTTCATCTTCCTGATAATGATTAATTTAATCAATATTACAGAGATTTTCGTAGTTTCTGAATATGTTAATAGTGCATTTCGAACTTATTTTGTCGTTTTCTTATTAAAACACTGAATTTTAACTACATTTGCCTGAAGAATAGAGGCTTAAAGTCGTAGGACACGCAATTTTCTGAAGAACATTTTTTTTGAAAAAGACAAAACTTTTGTATTGAATAGCTGTATTTACTTTTAATAACCGATTAACCCTAGAAAGATAACCTACGCCGCAGAGGCGCCCGCGAGAAAAATATATTGCTGTGTCTTTTTATTCGACGCGTGTATCGACTTGTGTTTCTAAGCCAACTCAGTAGTCGGTGTACTCTACCGCAGGACGACTGTTTCTGTGCAGTAAGTACAATACTTTAGTAGTTATGATGAGTTGGTGCGCCCGAGAGGCGTATGTTTATCTTTTAAGTGACTTTTAGTGTTAGTAAGCAAATTAGATTTCTTGATGTAAAGTGTATTTATAGTTGTGTTTGTTGTGATTTTAGGTTACAACCTTTACGCAGTAGTCATGACAAGTAGAAGGACGCTGGCAGATGACAAAATATGGACTCTATTGGACGAAGACGATGAAAATGAAGGAGATGTATCTCTGGAGAGTGACAGCGAGATAGAAGACCGTCTGAGCCAAGACAGCGTGCAGAGTGACTATGAATATGAGTTTGTAGATAACGTACCGGTAGAAGAATCGTATGGTGGATCCAATGATGAAGATTTGTCTCAGTCTGCTTCGGAACAAATGTGCTCTACAATGTCATGTTCAAGAAAAACAAATAGATGGCTGATGACTATGTTTTATGGCATATTGAACATAGCTGTTGTGAATTCCTATCTGATTTACTGCCACAATGTTTTGGCGGAACAAGAAAAGCCTTCGAATAGACTACACCGATTGACTACACCGTGGATGATGAAGAGACTAGAGGCACCCACTTTGCCAAGGCATGTGCGAGGTAACATAGAAAAGATTCTTCCAAAACCAGCTGTACAAGATCCCATAAATGACGAGGAAGAGCCTCCAGCTAAAAAAAGGAGTTACTGCAGCTACTGCACATCTAAAAAAAAAGAATGTCGAAGATGACCTGCACTAAGATGCAAAAAGACAGTTTGTGGCGAGCACAAGAATGACGTTTGTCATAACTGTCTATATGGCTAACTCTTATGGTGATGATTGTTATTTTCAGACTGATTGTATTATAATTAACTAGGTTTTAAGAAAAAAACACTGATTTAGATGATAGTTTACGTAAATTGTTCCTATAAACAGAAGACTGTTGATTTTTGACAATTTTTTTTGGAGGTCTGCTTAATTAGTTATAATTACTTTTAATAAATAAAGTGAACTATAACTGTATTTTTATTTTGAAGGCTATAGTATAACCTTTAAAACGATATAGTTATTTAGAATATACCTAGCTTTTTATTTGAGATAGACGCATTTGAAAATCTGGCGCCTCTGAAGCGCATGGTTATCTTTTACGTCTCTCGCACTATGGTTATCTATCTAGGGTTAAATGTTATGGGGAGACCTTTGCCAAACAGTGGGACAATAAATGTAAAAAAAAACTGACAAACAATCAATTTGAGTGGGTCTAGAATTATGTAGTGAACCTATGTTAAAAGTTGGTACCACGATGTCCTCTTATACCATTTATGTAACTTTAGTTACAGACAAAATGTTTCTACTTAGACGTATGTACTTTACTTTAGTTGGAGACTAAACTGTTCTTACTTTTGCCCCCAATGTTCAAAGTTCAGAGATGAAACAAAAACTACTCGTTGAGAATAGAACTCTTAACAAGTCTTTGTAGTCAATACTTTGTGAACGCGATGAGACAAAAAGAAAGAAAATACTTAGTCTTCTTGGATAGGTACCTACTTATACTAGAAAATACCGGATACTTAACGTTACTTACTGTTGAGAGTACTAGTGTTACGAGGCCATTGTTTAAGAAGTTATACTTTATCAGAGAGCTGACCTATTTCTATAACATTTTTCATATAATTAGGCAACTTGTTTCGACCGGTGTAAAAGTCACGAGGCCGAGAGTCACTTCAACGATGATTTTTATACTGGATCGTATCGGTATCAAGCATGTACCTATACATTTTCCTGAAAGTTGAAATCATAGCGTGTAGGAGTCTCCTGCGGGTCTAAAATGGCCGCTATAGCAGATCCTACGCAGAATCTTAGCATGAATCACGTTAAAAAATTTAAATTCTTAAAATGGACTTTATGCGAATAACAATAAAGTCCATTTTAACGATTTTAAATTTTTAACGTGATTCACAAAACGATTCTGCTAAAGCGGCCATTTTAGATCCCCTGCTAATATTATTATTGATCAGCCACAAACCATCAACACACTGCGCCATTAAATCATTAAACATTTTTTTTAACGTTTTAATAACTATAAATATTATAAACTTAAAATACTGTTACAGGTTATGTATCGCACCCATTACCACTTTGTAATGACTCTTAAATATATGTTTTAAATGTTAAAACTTTACTTTATAAACCTCCACGACTATTCAATGCATCCATTAGCACAATGTTTTGAGTGCGTAACATTTAGTCCTATCATAAAACGTGATTTTTCACCACAAAAAAAACTATATTTTCCGAGCAATAATTTTTGTGTCAAGTTACTTAGTTTGATGTACAGAATGCTTGGTAGTGATGAGACTGTTTGCACCGTCTATATTATACTTATTATTGTGTGTTTCAGTTTTGTCACTGAACACCTCATAATGTTTTAAACACGTGTAAAGCAAAACACCATGTTATTATGAAACACAACCGCTTTTCGGAGACTTGGAGAAAACCCCACTTCACAGTTGAAGGTTGCAGCTTTCATACACAAATTTCTCCGCTAGTGACATCAAACGAAAACGTACTAAACAAACGGAAAAAGACCCGCAATTTTCATACCACATTCGTCAGAATTTGCTATTTCGTATGTCGTTTTTTTATGTTTTTTTCACGTTTCTGTTGCTTGTAAGTGACAGATGTGTCACGATACAACGTGATACGATACCACGTCAGCGTGCCATTTTTGCGGTATGTCACGTTTCATACGTGATAATACCGGTTATTGTATAATACCGGTTACGTATAAAAACAATTGCTATTGCCATACACACATCAAAAAAAGTTTGTGATCACTAGCATAAGCTGATATAATTTTTTAAATTGAACTTTATCAAGAAAAAATCTTTGTTGTGTGTTTTCTTTAAATAGAAATACCCTGTTTGAAATTAAAAAATAAAACTATTTTTTATCTACACTTCTACACTAATATTATAAAGAGGAAAGATTTGTATTTTTGTGTGTACGTTTGTAATGAATAAACTCAAAACTGCTGCGTCGATTTCAAAAATTCTTTCACCATTAGAAAACTACATTCACTCTGAGTAACATAGGCTATATTTTTTTATCCCCGTACTACCACGGAAACGGAAATTACGCGGGTTCAACCGCGTGACGTCCGCTAGTTTTTTTATGAAAACGTAACAAAAAAGATTTCGAATTTTGAAAGTGAGCACAAACTTTTTTTGATGTGTGTATGTAGGTTACCTACGTTCTCTGATTAAATAGACCCCAGGTATGCATTATTAGATTCGGTTCTTGTCAAAATGTCATCTTATACGTTCGAAGGCTTGGATAGATGTGTACCTTACAGTACCTACACCCATATTTCACCAGTTATAGTTAAGTCCCACGTAATAGTGGGCAAGCCTATTGCCATCAACCAGGCACAAATCCAGACTCCGTGGCTGCTACTGAGAAATTCCTGATGGTAAAACCCAATAACGCTTTGCCCGATCCCTGAATCGAACCCAGGAGCTTTTGCTCAGCAGTCTACCTAAAAACCTTTTATTCAAAATACATAATCTACAATGTACCAACAGAAAAACAAACTAAGTTTCAAAAACAAATCTGGGTAATAAAACTGTTCAACTTTGCAGAGGCGTGAAAGCAGTAAACGAACCCTTACTACAATAAACTTGTTATTAGGTCTTATTTCATACGAAAGGTGTTATGGCCACTAAGCGAAAAGGTAGAGAGGTTTATGTAGTCAACCTCCTTAGTTTGTTGCCACTTTTGACAACATCATCATTTTGACTAGCTGCCTTTTTGGGGAAGGCTGGTCAAAGCTGATTGTAGATGGCGCGTCCATAGCTATTACGTCATTAACTATTTTGAAATATAAAATGACATTGACAGATTTTCAACCAATGACGATGTTTAGTTCAAGCTATGCTAGCGCCATTAGTTATACAGCTGCCTTCCCCATTCTAACTAAATGCAGTGGGGTAGATGCACACCAATCAATGAGGGAATTTCTTTTTAGCTCTTCCCTAGTAGCTGGATAGATGGCGCTAGGAGTAAGTATGATAATGCAAGGAACGGAACCTATAAAAACTGATTTTAACAAAGCGCGAGAAATGTTGGTTATATTCGGAAGGTTAAGTAAATGAAAGTGTCAGTCAACGAGAGTATGTGACGTGACACAATGTTTTTTTTTCAAGCGTTTTGGCTTTGGCATAGTAAGTTCAACGCCATCTATAGAGTTCTTGGAAACTAAGTTTTTTTTTAAAACCTCAAAAGGAAAACCTCTCATTGAGATACTTTTTAAGAGCTGTCAAAACGCGGTTCTCTCATAGATTTTGTATAGCAATAGCGAACTGTGACGTCACTGTTTATTCAACTCAATGACTCAACTATTTATTGATTTCAAAGCAGCTAAAAATCGAATTTGGCAATTAATTGAAAATAAATCGGGTTTTCAGGCCTAAAATAAAGTGTTTTTTTTTTTAGAGATAGATAGGTGTCTTGCCACGCCAACAGGTGCAAAGGGGAAATGCGGTCGGTGCGGTAGTGTATGTCGTATCATCGGCCGAGCGCGCACAAGCGACGCGACCGCGACGCGCAGCAGGGGAGGGAGCGAGACAAAAAAAATACGCCATGTTTTTGTTTTGTTTATATGCCATAAATACCTTTATATTTTTTGTAAGTAATGTTTATTTTGTTTTGTATGTTGTTTTACGTTTAGGTACTGTTTGTTTTATTTTTTTCTAATCAAATATTTAAATATGCTGTTTTTGACTTCCGTACGTTATTCTTTTCACGGGTGACCACTGAAAACCAGCGCTGTGCTGTGGGCTCCCCATAGCACAGCATCATGCTGAGTGGTAACCTATTTATCGCACTCACGACGTGCAAGCTGTCAACTATATTTTTAAATTTACTCTTTGTTTATGTTCCGTTTTGCAATACTATGAATGTTTGTTATGTTTTTAAATTTTGTATGCATGTCATGTCCCTGCGATAAATAAAGTTTTTTTCTTTCTTTCTTTATTTTCTTGAAATTATTGTTTTATGGTGTCATGTACCCTGTTGTATTCCAGTATTTTACATGGAGCGACGCCCAAGGTACCTTCTCAATCCAGTTACTGAGCACCACGTCTCAAGCCTGACAGCCAGTATTACCAAGGGGTACCCCTTGGCAGGACTGGTGTTATCAAACTTTTTTGTTGGTGACTGAGGAGATCAAAGATCTACAAATGACAGCCAGGACCTAATACTTACGTGCTTTAAGAAGCAAGGAGTCTTAGGGTGTGCTGGATGGTGACCTATCAACCTGTTTTTGTAATTTGATCATAACTCGTCAGAGCCACTTCTGGCAAAATTTCTAGGAAACTAAAACTTACACTAACTGTCACATAGATAAAATAGCTCTTGTATGACGTAGTTTTATGACGTGTTTAAGGCGTGCAAGTAATACCATTCAATCTTTGGGTGGTAAATCTGTAACGAGGTCGAGTATACCATGAGTTTAGTAGTTCATTTGTTTTATTAACTGTGTGAGTCTTTAGATACACATTAACACATTAAGCGTTGTAAAACTTTTCAGCTTTCAGGGAATTAAATGTAGGTAGGCACTACCGAGTTCACTGATTCGTCTAGTTTTCACCCTTATGGCCTGGGGGATAAGGTTGAAAAGATGTCGAACATCAGTGAGCGTGGTTGTACATTACTACTTAAGTTTAATTTAATTAAATGGATCATAATATAATATCACGCCTGTAATTTCCAGCAGGTTAGGACCTGAGAGACTTCATCTGCCATAATTTGACGACCCGATTGGCGCAGCGGTAGTGAGGCTGCCTTACGTTCTTATGGTCCCGGGTTCAAATCCCGGTCGGAGCAAATGTTTGTGTGATGAAAATGGACATTTGTTTCAGAGTCATGGATATGTAAAATAAATATGTATTTACAAACAAAAAGTATCTATGAGTATATCAACTATCTGGTGTCCACGACACAAGCCTCGTTGCTTAGTGTGGCACTAGATGGTGATGTGTGTAATGTCCAGCAATAAAAAAAAAAAAAAGTAATGACGTAAATCGACAACAAAAAAGAAAAAGATAGTCAGAAAAAATATAGTATGACAAAAGTTTTTAGCCAAAAACTGTAAACCAATGAGAACTTATTTGTATTGGAGGAAAAAAATCGAATTATATGTATTAGAAAAGTTATATCAAGGTTATCGGCAATCCTGCCGGGGTTGCGGAACTGGTCGAAAGAGATACCGTGGCCCCGGAACACAAAGGGCGATGAAGGAACATGGATGGGTTTTAGTCAGTAAAAGTCTGACACTCCCTCCTGCTCCGCCCAGAGCGGAAGGAGTCATTTGATGATTTCCCATCAGAAAAAAAAAGGTTATCGGCAATTTTCGCATAATATATTTCAGCAATAAAGGTGTAGCTGTACATTATGCACACACATATTTCGTCAGGTTTAAGTCCAATGTAACTGGGAGCAAGCCTATATCTATCTGGGCATAAATTAAGACTCTACGGCTGCTACTGAGAAATTCCTGATGGAAAAACTCAATAAAACTTTGCCCAACCTGGGAATTTACTGGTAAACGTCTAGATGGCACAAATTTAACTCTGTAGCTGGTTATTGTGTCACTGCAGGTGTATTTTCTTAGCATCACCATCTGCCTGCCTTTTTCCGACTTTGTTGTGGTCGGCTTCCAGTCTCACCTGGTACAGCTAGCCAGTATTTTTCATAGAGGGACAGCCTCTCATACCTCTACCACCCAGTTAGTACGACACCCCTTGGTGAAACTGGTTGTCAGACTTTCGCTCCACTGACATGTTAAAACTGTCAACAACAACAACGGTTTAACGTGCTTTCCAAAGCACGGAGGAAAGGCAGTATGTAATGGGTGGTCACCCATCCACAGAACAACCTAGGTAAGCATGATTAACCTAAAGATCGACCCGTGCGGCTGTTATTATTTAGCCACGAGCTCCTTTTTGCAGGTGTATTTTAAGAACATTAATTAGTTAAATGCTCCTTCTTCACTGTTGAGACTGTTAACCATTAAGTTCAGGTTTGCTCACAATGTTTTTCTTGAGCTAAACTCGACCACGTCTAAGGTTAATTAATTACCATATAAGAAAGTCCATTTATATACGTTGTGTCAGTCTTTATAAACTAAGTACATAGTTGCCAGGGCTTAGTCATTAATTGAAAATTCATTGTTTCTATTACGATGTTTATTTTTAGTACTGGCTATTTCCTGTATTAAAGAAATATGTAAAATGTGTCTAACGGGTGTAAAAACACACTTAACGAAGACGAGAAGCACTTTTTCTTCCAGTAATTGCGATATTTTTTTTGTACTTTCCACACCTGAGAACGTTACAGTTACGGAGATATTGAAGGTCCAGTTCCAACCTTTCCACATGTTTTTATGTCAAATAGTTACGTTTTCATGATAGAACTTTAATTTATGATCCACGCTCAACGATCTATCAGCACAATGTTTTGATGGCGTTTTATTAAACCCTACTGTAAATCGCGACTTTTTATAACAACAAAGTCGTTTCTCAGCAATCATTTTTGCACAGTGTTACTTTAGTCTATACTATTACTATAATATTATAAAGAGGTAACATTTGTTTGTAAGTTTGTATGTAGGGGGTAATCTCCGGAAGTAATGAACCGATTTCAAAAATTCTTTCACCATTAGAAAGCTACATTCACCTTGAGTAACATAGGCTATACTTTACCCGCGTACTCCCACGGGAACGGGAACTACGCGGGTGAAACCGTGTGACGTCCGCTAGTTTGATATAAAAAGTGGCTTCCCTGCAATTTGCGCATTGTTATCATCAAACTATGATGTAAAAGAATGCTTGGTTGAGGGCTCAGTCTAGGGACCGTTTACATCCTGATACTAAAAACGTGTATCTGCATACTTCGGAAAAACTGTCGTGATGTCATGTTGCTTAGCTTCCTTTTGTTATTTTTTATTATGACGTTAACTCATTTAAAAGTGCCTAATCGAATGAAATACTTTGCAAGTCCCTTAAATAAACTTTCTACTAAGTTTTTGATTGGTTTTTCACGATTGAAACATTTTCTTAAATTGAAACGATTTGTTGGAATAAACTGTATGTAATTCTATTAGATTTTTGCGTCATTTTCTTGGAAAGACTTTTATTTATTCTGACCTTAATGTTGCAAATAAATTATATTTTTTCAAAGGAAAATCTGGGGTGTTTCTTTTATATACTTTTAAACAATATGATTGTGATTTCTCTATATATTTTTCTATTTCCTAGGTTGGTCTGTGGATGGGTGACCACCCATTACATACCGAGTTTCCTCCGTGCCTCGGAAAGCACGTTAAGCCGTTGGTCCCGGCTGTCATTTGTAGATCTTTGACAGTCGTTAGGTAGTCAGAGGCCCAAAAAAGTCTGACAACCAGTCTTACCAAGGGGTATCGTATTTCCCGGTACTAACTGGGTTGTGGAGGTCAGATAGGCAGTCGCTCCATATAAAATACTGGTATTCAGCTGCATCCGGTAAAACTGGAAGCCGACCCCAACTAAGTTGGGAAAAGGCTAGGCAGATGATGATTGTGATTTCTCTGAAATATGAATTACGTATCTTTTATGAAAATTGCAGGGGTTGCCCAGTGTTCCTTAGTTTACAGATACTGGTGATAGATATACACTGATGGTGGTACCACGGGACATAAACGGATTGTGTTGATGTAAATATAAAAATAATAATAATAATAATAATGATAATAATTATTTTTTTATAAAAAATATATAAATATCAGTCAAAATAATTCAAATATATGCAAAATTGTTTTTAACTTAAAACTCTGCAAAATATGTTGAATTAGATTATCGATATACGAACGATAATGTATGATATACTTCTCGGCATTATTATATTAATGATCGAAGTTTGTTTGAACTTAGTTGAGTGTAATATTAGCAAAATCAGAAATTATGTCTTGAGGTTTCCTAAATGGATTTATGGGATTTCCTTCAGATACTGTTTTATTACTTTAGGTTGCATGAACACTGACTGGGGAAAAAATGAAACTTCATTTTGAATGAACGAATGAAATTTTCTATTCTCTCTTTTCCAAATATCTGTCCCATGGATCGTAATATCAGAATAAAATCATCATCATCATCAGCCTATTAATCTTCCCACTGCTGGGACACAGACCTCCTCTCTATTAGAGGGAATGGGCTATAATCCACCACACGGGCCCAGTGCGGATTGGTAGATGTCACATGTCTTCGAATTACAATCGATTCGTGGTACCATGGTTAAGTATAAATTGGTTGTTTTTTAACATATTTTATTTTTTGTTTTCAGGTACTCAAGATGGAGGAAATAAGAACAATACTCAATTCCACGATCCATATGCGAGAAACATCCACCGTCTCAACGTTCGTTGCAGTCCGTAACACGAGCGTTGTTGCAAGCAAGGTTGCTAGCAACGCGTACGAATGGCGGTTCATACTGCCGCCGTATATTTTGATCTTCATGCTGTCTATATCAGGGAACTGTCTTGTTATAGCAACGCTTGCTAGCAACAGAAGAATGAGGACGATTACGAACGTTTATCTCTTAAACTTGGTAAGTTGATAAAAAACACTTTTTTGCAGTTTTTGTAGTTTGCACAGATTTGCGTTGCATCGAGGGATGAATGGCCACATCGTCATGTAATTGAAGATCCATAGTTGTATTTGTGTGGCTGGATCAGATTAAAGGGAGAGGTTGAGGAGGAGGGGGAGGGGATCGAAGGGAGGGCAGGCACAGCTTGGGAGAAGAATATGTATGTTACCTGCTATTTTGGCTCACAGTTTGTCCACATGTCCTGCCCAGTCCCATTTGAGTTGGGCCACTTTTGAGCCACGTCAGCTATATTTGTTTAGTATATTGTGCCCCATTGCTCGTTGGCAAACCTACAGTAAAGCAAAGCAGTAAAGTAAACCGTAAAGTATAAATACTATTAACAGTGGACTGTTATCTGCAGTGTGATTCTGTAAGTCCTCATTCTAAACTTCGAATCTGATTGATGATGATAACGTGAAGTGTTCCATGAAATTTTATTGTACTGCCAAAATTCACAGCTAAATAGAACTCATAATTACTGCACTGGAATTTTCGGGCCAATATCCGTACTTACAAATTTTATATTGAAGCGAGTTGATCACAAATTTCCGGTTTCCCGCGTCCGGAGTGGTCCGGAACAGTCTTCGTCCGATACGTAATAGATTGATCGGATAATTAATTAAATCCTCTTGATTGATACCGATTTAATCTCTGTGATAAAGTGATGTAAAACTGCAGTGAAACTACAGGGTGTAAACAACCTCATCACGAAGCCGTCAACCAAGCATTCTGTACATCAAACTATGTAACTTTACGCAAAAATTATTGCTGGGAAACTACTTTTTTTTGGGGTCAAAAATCATGTTTTGTGGTAAAACTCAATGTCACGCACTCAAAACATTGTGCTGATGGATGGATTGAATAATACGGGGGTCGTGGAAGTGTTTAAAGTAAAAATCTTACATTAAAAACTTGTATTTAATAAAAAAACTTGTCAAAAAGTTGGAACTTTGACCCCCAATATCTCCGTAACTAGAGGTAACCAGGTATGGTGTGTAACAAAAAAATTATCGCAATGACAGGGAGAACAAGCGCCTTTAGGCTTCGTTAAGAAACCTCTTAACGAAGCCGAAAGGCACTTGTTCAATACACACAGTGCATATTAAATAGGCACAATAAAGGGTGTAAAAAACCTTTTACACCCTTTATTGTGCCTATTTAATATTTTTTTTAACTTCGAAAATTACATGTCGTTTTCTTAAAGAGGTAGCTCTATTTGTTGTATTAATATTTTAGTGGTATGGCCAGAAAGGCTTTATTGATAGAAAAGAGGTTACTGCTGAGATGAAGAGTAATAGAGAAGTATGGAAAAAGAAGATATACTCCGCCGACCCTAAATAAATTGGGATAAGGGCGGGGGAATGATGACTATTTTAGCGGTATGAGAAACTGAATGAAAGTGGAAGTTTCTCATATTCCACTCTTATAGTGCTCATTTCTGGACACGTGGCACGTCGGGCGGCGCGTTGAGCGGCGTGACAGGCGCTGTGTCGGGCGGTGCGTTGTGCGGCGCGTCACGCGGCGCGTTGCGCGTTTTTCCGTTTACGGAAAGGCGGCGTGTGCAGCGGTGGTGTCATATCTATCTTATGTTTGTATTTGCGCGTGCACTGCCGCGTTGACCGCGGCAGTGCACGCGCCGGTCAGCGCTGCATTTCAGCAAACACGCGTAAAATCGCTTCTCCGTAAACGCTCTCATACATTGCCATATGTTTGAATTTTAAGCGGGCCGCGCCGCACGACGCGCCTCCCGACGCGCCGCGTCTCCGTAAATGAGCCCATAAGGGGACTACAGGAGCTAAACGCGAGTTTTATAATGCAAAAAAGCATATTGTTCACTGCTATAAACAAAACCAGAAAAATATACGTATGATATTCTTCAGGGTATATTATGCTAGTACGATAGTCTTTTGAAAATAAAATACAACTAATTTTACTCGCCGTGCCGTAGCCGTGTGGTGTCCGGCAGAGTAGAATAGAACCAACCCATTACACTCACGGGTGTCGTATAAGGCGACTAATGTCTGAGGCAGAACACCTTGCGCCTCCGTAGACCAGAGAATGGGCAGCAGCGTTTTCTGTTAGTCTTTCATCACTGCGATCTCCAATCCGCCTGCCAAGCGTGGAAGTCACGGCAAATTCCTCCCATCATGGGAGAGGCTTATGTCCAGCAGTGGACGTTATGGGCTGTTGTAGTAGTGTAGTAATTTTACTCGACAAAAAACATCACGAACTTGTCTCTAAAAATTTCTTTTAACGAGTAAAAATCATACTAAAATACATGCGATTATTCTGATTTTTGGCAAATAATTCTACAAGCAACATAATTAGCATCATAGTGTTTTATTTTTTAGTCCAATCAATAGGTTTTTTTTTGTAAATCGCAAAAAAACACTCATTTCGCACTATTCGGCCCGCAGTGACTGACGTAACAACCACTTTGTAGTGAAAGCTGATTAGAACTTTATTCTAATAGTATTTCAAACGAAGTTTGAACCACCACAAATAGAGTTGCTAATTTGGCTCCTGTAGTCGCCTTAAGGGAGGAAACTTTAAGGTATTGTGTCTGGTGAAGCTGATCCTAACTCACACCTTACTCCTTCACACCTCGGCTAAACGGACTTCGATAGATATACCATAATAATATTGTTTTAGTACATAGGCTTTATACCGAATGACGTTTTTATCATTCTCTTCTTTGTTCTAATATGAAAAGTTTACTTGAAATTTGTAGCGTTTTTTGATGATGGATATATTCTTTTCTAAGCTTTGAAAAAAAGAAAAAAAAAAACTAGGAATGCCAGTAGCTTCTACTCCGTTCACCTAATATTCCCATTTTTTTGGAAATTGATAAAAAAGATATCCGGTATACCGATGGGACTTCCCTGAAAGTTACTTCTAAAACTTATATTATATAAGCTATTTGGTTTACAGTTTAGCCAAAAAATTACGTCAAATGTAAACCAAATAGCTTGTTCGACCGTACTAAATTCGTATGTGGAATATTAGAGATGTCATCACAATTTAAATTAGTGGTTAATTACTGTTTCACGTTGTAACAAATCTACTTGATCCTATTAAAATAAAAGGATAAGCAGACTTGTTCAAATACAATTTTAATTTAGGAAAGATAAAAAATACAGCTAGTTATAAAAAACTACCTAGCACGCACTCAGTTTTAAAGTTTATGCACTTAGATGGACAATAATGAGTTTACCACACTGTAAGAACGGGAACAGGCGTCAGGGTAGCAGGTCGATACCGGAGTAACCTTGAAGTTGTGCTCTGAAGCAGTAGAAACGGCGGCAGCGCAGATCTCAGAGTTCACTAGGACAGCTCAGCAGCAAGACAGTGCAGAACTCAGGGCCAGACGTAGGACAGCCCTGCGAGACCAGTAGACGGACAGGCACGTAGTGGGAGTGGGGTACGTGGGAGTAGAAGTCCCAGGAGAAACTTTCGTAGGATCCCCTGGACAGTTTAAGAATCTCACCGCCAAAACCAAGCTGCTCTCTGATACCCTCAAATCAGATTTCCGAGTCGTCTTTTCCACCGTCCGTCAGCTCGTTTCTCCCAAAGTAGTCTTCTTCTTTCAAATCTTAGTTTTCTTAGTGTGGCCATCATCTCAACTGACAAGTGTAGTCGGCCAGGACATATGCATGACATGAGTGCGTAAAGAATTTAAAATATAATTTAATATTAAGTTATTTAGTAAACAATCGTAATAATCTACAAAATATAATGGCTAAACACATATTGATAAAAATAATTTAAATTATACAAACCAAAAAGAGAAATCATAGAGCCAGACCATAGACAGAGTTAGACAATTTGACGCTTGACGTAAATATCACAACATGAAAATTATAATAATATTTTATTTCAGCTATTTCCCAAGTTAAAGAATCGTATTTAAATCAATTTGCTGAGTGTAGATATATAAACAAATAAAATGCATGATAAATAGTATTATGAATAATGAATATGAAGCGTAAGTATAACATAATACTATAACGTTTTTAATGACATGTTCATTATTAACAGCTCTCGGGATGACGCTCATTTAATCTGGACTTAATTAGCGTCATTATTAAGATATATTTATGTCCTAAATTATTGTAAAATACTTCGCTATTTCCATTGAATCGGATTTTGTTTACAATTTCATGGGTTTTTAATTTTTTGCACGGACACTTGATCCTTTTCTCTTAATGGCTTATAATATTAACTATCTGCCAGCAAAGTCCCGTCAAAACGTCAAAATCGCTTCACCCATTTCGGAGATTATCCGATTTTTTATTTATTTTTTATTTATTTTTTTATTTATTTAGGTAACCAACAGCGAATACATACAATTTTACAAAATAAGCTTGTTGTAGTTATTATGGCCAATTATAGGTTTCCCTGTATAACTGGGATTATTATAATCCATGCGAACGGATTAATGCTAGATATTTCATAAAATAAAATTACAAAACAATACAAAATAAGTTTCAAGTTAATTTAGATGACAATTTTGAAAAATTTAAATCAAAATGATTGAATAAAAGATAGTACAAGAAGAAGATAAGAATAAGATAATTATAAGATTCATTTATTTCATTGTATTCAGGAAAAAGCTGTTATTTTGAAATTACAAACAGACATTTCAATTTAATTTATTTGTATAGATTGAAACATCAATGTTAAAATAATATTAATAACTTTTCCTACTGTGATGTTACATATTTGTACAGTGTACAGGTAGATTTACTAATGTGCATCTTAACGTAAACTAGGTATTTTTTTAATATATAAAATAAGTAATTACAGGTACATTGAATTTAGCTTAATATGCAAAAAATTGTAAAACAGGGTGCATCAAAATTATTGAGCCAATACAAAAGCAATTAGAGAATCATGTTAGGTCATAATTAATTCAGGCTTTGATGTGTTTATCGGGAAGGTACCCACTAGGTTATAATTAGTGCCAAATCACATTGCCTCATAAACACAGGAACACTACTAAACCCTAATCACTATTCATAGTCAGACCACGGCTTGTCGACTGAAAAAATCTAATTCCAGTCCATCAGTTACCTAGATTATAAAACAATATTTGACCAGTATTTTTTCTTTTGTAACGTAAACCAAAATTGACGAAGATACGACGCTTTTAAAATTCTCAATACGTCACGCCGTGGTATAATTTTTAGTGCGTTCTGACGTCACGAGCCCCCACTCCCGAGTTTCAATGCGTTTTATCTTTGTCAATATTCATTGATTTACAAAAACAAAAAAATACGCGTCCATTGTTATTTTCCAATACTGTAACTGACGGACTAGAGTTGCAATTTTTTGATACTGTCGTCATGCCTATTAATAGACGTCCGACTAATGGTGTTTATATTAGGTTTCATAATCTGCCTGGTCTTTCCCCAACTATGTTGGGATCAGCTTCCAGATGCAGCTGAATACCAGTATTTTACATGAAGCGACTGCCTATCGGATCTCCACAAGCCAGCTAGTACTAGATAAGACGATCCCTTTAGCAAGACTGGTGTCAGAATCTCTGGCCACTGACTACCTGTAACAACTGTCAAAGACTTATAAATGACAGCCTGCAACACTGCTAAACGTTCACGGATCAACCTAGGCAAGCGGCTGTTATTATTTAGCCACGAGGTATATTATGCACGGTATTCGAATACATGGGTATTCAACTTAGTAAGCAAAACGCTTTAGATGTGATGAATGCTGCTTGTAATGTTTGAAATTTGAAATTTCAGTTTATAAATCAGTTAAAAAAAACGATAAAACACAAGTAGCCAAGGAAAAAATAAATTTTATAAATATACTTACTGGAAACCACCACTCCACTATTAACTGCTGATTGTGAAAATCTACGCCGTTCAAACAATTATAAACATACTTTCCTGATAGCTCATTAACAAATTAATTCATCGAAAACCAATTTGTCAAAAATTACCCATACATTTTTTAATGAGCTAGCAGAAAACTATGAGCATAAAGACTTGAACGAAGTAAATTTCTCACAATTTGGAATTTATGGTGGAGAGGTGGAAAATTTCCAACATCGCATTCACATTCATATTATTATGTTAATCTACCTCGTGGACAGTTCAACACTCGAGTCGAAATGAATAATAATATGTTGTTGTTACTGAGAATTACCTAAACAAGGAATTACCCATGTACCCGATATTACTTTAAAGGTTAATAGGTATTGTTTTCGATGTACTGTTGTAAGAGGAATAAATAAATTATGAACACGAAAATAACTCTGTTAACTTTTCACGCTTTACCGGTTAATGGAATTCCGATAAAACTCGGCCCACAGGTAGACCATGGTAATTTGCGTCCATAGTGCGGGCAAAGACGTGGGTAAAAGTCACATCAAAAATGCTCTCGTTTTTCAAGTAATCTTTAATGTTAAAGTTAAAATAACGATGATTATGACAGCTAA
Source organism: Xestia xanthographa (assembly GCA_905147715.2). NCBI lineage: Eukaryota > Metazoa > Arthropoda > Insecta > Lepidoptera > Noctuidae > Xestia > Xestia xanthographa. The sequence goes on from LR990658.1 coordinate 25,434,209, forward strand.
GAGCTGTCATCAATTCGGAACGCTCGTGAACACGTTGACAGTAAACATATTATTATAATAACCCCAAACCAAAACCTTTCATCATTTCATCATTTCAGCCGAAAGACGTCCACTGCTGGACATAGGCCTCCCCCAAGTGTCGCCACATTGACCGGTCCCGTGCGACTTGCATCCAGCGGATTCCTGCAACCTTCACCAGGTCATCGGTCCACCTAGTGGGAGGCCTTCCAACGCAACGTCTTCCGGTTCGCGGTCGCCACTCCAGAACTTTTCGGCCCCATCGGCAATCCGTTCTGCGAGCAATGTGCCCTGCCCACTGCCACTTAAGTTTGGCAATTCTTCGGGCTACGTCGGTAACCTTTGTTCTCTTGCGGATGTCTTCATTTTTGATTCGATCGCGCCAGGAAACTCCGAGCATAGCCCTCTCCATTGCCCTTTGGGTGACTTTAAGCTTTCTGATGAGGCCCATTGTGAGCGACCACGTTTCGGTCCTGTATGTAATCACTGGCAACACACACTGGTCATAGACTTTCGTCTTGAGACACTGCGGTAGGTTGGACGAGAAGATACCACGCAATTTCCCGAACGCTGCCCAACCGAGTCGGATTCGACGATTGACCTCTTTCTCGAAGTTAGACCTACCTAACTGGACCGTTTGTCCCAGGTACACATAATCGTCTACAACTTCGAGTGTAGAGTCTCCGATCTTGATAGGAGTGGGAGTGACATGGGCATTTAACATGACCTTAGTCTTGTCCATGTTCATTTTTATACCCACTCTTCCGGAAGCTCTACTGAGGTTATCGAGCATTGTACTGAGGTCCTCCATGGTCTCAGCCATTATCACTATATCATCGGAAAACCGAAGGTGAGTGATGTACTCGCCATTGACGTTGATGCCTAGCCCTCTCCAGTCCAGAACCTTGAAGACATACTCCAGTGCAGCGGTGAACAGTTTCGGAGATATGACGTCTCCCTGTCTCACACCTCGCTGTAGGAGGATAGGTTTCGAAGCTTGGTCCTGAAGTCGGACTGACATGGTGGCGTTTTTATACAAACACTTCAACACCTCGATGTACCGATAGTCGATTTGGCACTGTTGGAGAGACTGCAGTACAGCCCAGGTCTCGATCGAATCGAAGGCTTTCTCGTAGTCCACAAACGCTAAACAGAGAGGCAGGTTATACTCTTCGGTCTTCTGTATAACTTGCCGCAGCGTATGTATGTGGTCCACGGTGCTAAAGCCTTTTCGGAAACCGGCTTGTTCGAGTGGCTGGAAATCGTCAAACCTGCTCGCGAGACGATTCGTGATGACTCTAGAAAACAACTTGTAGACATGGCTTAAAAGTGAGATGGGCCTATAATTCTTCAGCCGGGCATTGTCACCCTTTTTGAAGAAGAGCACCACCACACCCCTGCACCATGCCTGTGGCGTTTTTCCCTCAAGTATGACGGAATTAAACAGCTTCTGAAGGGCCTTAAGTACCGGTTTTCCACCCGCCTTCGGGAGTTCGGCCGTAATTCCGTCATCACCCGGTGCCTTGTTGTTTTTGAGCTGCTTCAGAGCCATCCTAATCTCGTACAGGCTGACGTCCGGGATGTCTTCGGTATATTGTCGGGTCAGTCTAGCTCTTGGGTCGTTTGCTAGATTTACGACGGGTTTACTGGTTGACGTGTACAACTGTCCATAGAAGCTCTCGATCTCCCTCAGAAGCTCCGGTTTGGCGGATAAGATCCTACCATCGTCGGTCATCAGTTTCGTGAAACGTAAAACCTTTCACAAGACCTATTTTTGAAAATGGAAGTTATGTTGGTTGACTCTATCGACTCTGATAAGTCAGATTTTGAGATACAGAACGATGATTCGTCCAGTGATGAAAAGGATGGCAGAAGTGTATAAATTAGCGTATTTTGCTCCCGGCAAAGATAAGCAAAATACGTTGAAATACAAATTACATAGATGCAACGATAGTTAAATATAATGTATAGTTAGATGCGACTCGTATGTTCATAACAAAACAACACAACCTGTCAACACAACTGTCAGTTTTGACTGCGCTCACGGTGATATTTGTTTGGGGCATGGTCGGTGTAATCGCAAGATGGCGCATGTCATGACGTCATATATGACGATTAGAGGGACATCGATATCGCGCTCACGGTAATTCAGAACGAGTTTATGGACGCTCAAAACGATTACAGCGTAATTCGGAAATCAATTGATAGGATAAACTACGTATAGATCCACTAACTTGAAAGTTTTGAAACATTGGGTTGGATGGAGCTCAAGAATCTTGTTATACAAGTTATATCTTGAAATCGCACTCATTTGTCAAAAGCTTCGTATACGGTTGTGAGAGTAATCCACTTAGCTTTTTCCAACATATGTTGGTTTCTCCTTCCAGCTTAATCTAATCAAATTACATAAATTAAACCTATTTTATTATTCGTGTGGAGTTTTTATACCGTCCAGGCGTCCATGGGCCTCTGACTTGGCTTTACATGCCTTCGAGAAATATCTTTCAGGCATGCTGGTTTCCTCACAATATGGTGTGTGGTGTGTGTGTGGCAGTTTTTACTTCAAGTGCATTATGGTTTTTTAATAAATAAATAAATAAATGTTTTCCTTCACCGAATCAAGTGATAATTATAAATAAAAAAAAACTTTATTTCAGACCTTGATCCATATGATGCTAGTAATACACAATACTTATAAGCTATGTTAGTAACAAAACGAAAAACAAGATTTCGTTCATTTATCTGCTGCACTCACCAGACGCACCGAGTATATTCAATACGCACATGAATCTGAAAATCAGAGGTGCGTATTTTGGGTTCGAACTCGAAACCTATGACTTAGCAGTCCAACGATCACACCACTAGGCTATCACTGCGGCTTCTATAGTTGGTGCCAGTTAAGATGAGAATAGTGGTCATTGCCCTTTCCCTAGTATCTTTTCCTACGAACCAAAACAAATAAACCATTTGTATCGTTTTTAATTGCAAAAAATTTTGAAAATCATGATAGATGACGATTCCAGACTTGAACAGGCTTATTTTTGGTTTTCAAAGTTAAGAAGTGTAATAAAAATGTTGGTAGATCAATGACCGCTAGTATCATTTTAACTGACACCAACTGTACGTATTCTTCTACCACAAATAACTAGAGACATTCAACGCCTGTTTAGCCCGAAATGAATCGAAAACATAGTTCTATTCCGGAAACTAAATGGTGATTAAATGCACATATTTATCACAATTGATCAGATAAACTGATTTATACAAATGCCATAGCACTTGTATGGAAGTGTTTTCGTCCAATGCCGTTCAATTAAAAGCACTTGGTGATTAAATTGTGGATTTGGTTTTGTGTGTCAAACCAATTGGTTAGACTATGTTAGGTTAATTAGTTCTGATTATATTGGCTCTCGGTTTGTAATTAAAGCAACAGTAGACAATGCGTAAGTGTAATAGTGAACCCACATTTCGCACAGTTAAGCTTAAGTCCCATGTATAAGGAGGTGAACTTATTTCCATCAACCGGGCACAAATTTAGAGCCGGGCTGGGAAAAAGTCGGGAGACGACCCGAATCAATATGTCGTTTTTTTTTTACACTTATTGGTTATTTTTAACTACAGATAAAAAATGTAACTTGGACGATAAGTTACATTTTTATTATTTAAATCGATTGGTCAAAATTAACTCTGTAAATACACGAAAGAATCATCGCGCTATCACGTGTGAGTCGTGAGTCATACTGAATAGAATCCAGCGAGAGCGCCGGTTTTCGTTATTCTATGCAGTTCCCGCTGCCACGCCCGGCCGCGATGCAAACTCAAGGTCTTAGCAGTGAGCTGACTGTATATGTGTATGTGTGTAATTCATCTTTATACGATTAATAGTTTTGTAGTTATTAATGTCAGAAGATATAGACCAATTCGTTACGGTCCGGTTTTCTGACATGGTACCCCGTGTATGGTACCGATTTCGAACACGATTCACGTCAAAAAACCCAATTAAACTTTGCTATGCCTAGGAACGCTATCTTCTTCTTCATCGTGTCGATGATTTCCCTTTTTTTACAATATTCGCTGTATAATAATAACATTTTATGCTGGACTACGGCCCCTTTCCAAAATATTGTTTGTATGGAGTTGTTTGAATGACTGTTCGTCGTATTTGACCATGTTATGTCCCACTGGGAGTCTAGCTAAATAAAGGCTTGTGTCATTGTTTTAGTTTGAAACCGACTATCGAGCTCTGCGAATACTGAGTAGGTTCCCCGGGTCGGGTAGTGTGTGGGTTTAGTTGTAGGAAATTCTCGTTAGCAGCTCATGGTTTGTTATGCTCTATAAATGACAATGAATTCAAAGAATATTACATGGTAAATAAAACAGCACGACTGGTGGTATGTGGGTGTTCTACTCACATACTGTTCTAAGGAATTAAATAGTTAGCTATGTGAATAGCGTGTGTGTGTTGTGTATGTGTTTTTAAATAGGTTTGTATGTATGTCTTAAAATTAACATGACATATCACTTCTGTTTTTCCCAGAGCTTTAGGAAAAGGTAGCATATGGTACACAGACAGTTCGCCAGTTATATTTAAGTCCCATATGATAGAGAGCGAGCCTATTACCATCAAGAACAAATCCAAACATCAGGCTGCTACTTAGTAATTACTGATTTACTATTTGCCCGACCCGCTTAGCCACTGGACCAATAAGGCTTTAAACGAATGCATCCATACCTATAACCAGTATAGGCTGTGTATGCTGTATGCAGTATATGCTGTGTATGCAGTACAGGCTGTAATATACAGGGCTAGTTTTTAATTACCAGCCAGAATTTTAAATTAAAATCTAGATGTGAAACCAAAAGTGCATTTCAAATATTATAAAATAAAATAATAGCATTCATTTGAAAATGTTCTAAAAATTCCTAAATCATAAACCAAGTGTAGTAGTAGTGCAACCAAGCACTTGTGTGCGTGCATGCACCGCCAAATTAATGTGTGTGCTAACTGCTACCTATCTAGGTTGTTGAACTGAATTGTGCTGTTTCAAAATCCACACGTTCGCTTTTTAGTGGTGGACAGGAATAAAATCTTATTAAAATAAATGTTGTTTTTTTTTTCATTATATCGTAAATATCATAGAATCTAAACCATCTCTGAAAACTTGGCCGGTCATTGAGAACGAACCTGTTTAATGACGGTACTGCACTCCCCTTAGAATCCCCAAATCTCCCTTTAACGGCTAAAACATTAGCAACATAAACTTTGTAATTACTTTCTCATTAGGCTCCAGGGTTTAATGAACGTTAGAGAGTATAAGTAAACCAAAATGAACGGTACATTCTAAGGTCGGCTGATTAAGTTCCTATGATTACTGAAACATTTACGATTAACGATATTGTATTTGCTATTGTTTTCGTTACAGCCTATAAAGTATATTTATGATTATCGTTATGCGATAAATTAGAAATAATGGGTTGGTTTATTAGCGTTATGTTATAATAAATATTAAGAGTGAATAGCCCGGATTAGGCGACGTGTCACGACATAACCAAAGCGATCGTCGTACAAACATGCGGCCCCTGTGCTGATTTTGTTTAAACAGCGAGCAGAAACTTGTTATCTCGTCGACACAAGCCTTCCGGCTTTACCAAACAAATGAGTGAGATAACATTCTCGCTTTGATTAGGACGGGTAACAGTCATATTGACGAGCGAGTGATCGTGAATTTTCCTCCTATTGTTTTATTGCCGTGAATCTATTCCTGTTATAAACAAGTTCATTAATTTAGTTTGGTAGTATTAATGCCAATCTACTATTGGCATTTTAATAATTCGATAGTTAAATAACGTGGTGGGAAGGAAATATTGTGAAAAACTTTAAAAAATTCAGTTCAATGAATGAAGTAAAAACCGCTGTTCTACTTAACATCACGCCTGTGATACTCGGAGGGTTAGGCAGATGTGTACTTTTAGTACACACATTTTGCAAGTTATGTTTAAGTCCCATGTAATTGGGGATGAGCCTGTTGCCATCAACCGGGCATAAATCCAGATTCCGTGGCTGCTACTGAGAAATTTCTAATGCAAAAACCCATTAACGATTTGCCCGATCCGGGATTCGAACCCATGACCATCGATGCAGACCGCTGTTCTAAAAAAAACCGGCCAAGAGCGTGTCGGGCCACGCTCAGTGTAGGGTTCCGTAGTTTCCCGTCCGTCACAATAAGTGTTCCCACTTAAGAGTTTAAAGGTGGGTATCCATTATGTAAAAATGCTTGCATATACGAATATACTACAAACTTAGTCCAGAAATTATTTTGTACTACTTTTTGTCTTTTTTGTACAAAAAAAAAAAATATACCATATACCATATATCATATTGTTTCCATCAAGTTCAAAATAATTTTCTTAGAAAGTCCTTATAAAGTTCTACTTTTCAGATTTTTTTTTTCATATTTTCTAAACTTATGGTTCAAAAGTTAGAGATTTATTTACTAATTACATTTAGTGCAGCATCATCTGCCTAGCCTTTTCCCAATTACGTTGGGGTCGGCTTCCAGTCTAACCAGATGCAGCTGAATACCAGTATTTTACATGGAGCGACTGCCTATCTGACCTCCACAACCCAGTTAGTACTGGGTAATATGATACACTTGGTAAGACTAGTTGTCAGACTTCTTGATCCACTGACTACCTGTAACGACTGTCAAAGATCTACAAATGACAGCCGGGACCAACTGCTTAACGTGCTTTCCGAGGCAAGGAGGAAAGTCGGTATGTAATGAGTGGTCACCCATCCACAGACCAACCTAGACAAGCACGGCTTAACCTAAAGATTGACCCGAGCGGCTGTTATTATTTAACCACGAGCTCCTCGACATTTAGTGCAGCATAAGCTATTAATACTTAATTCATCATCTCACAGAACCACAAACATTCTAATATTATCGTCTTCCATTCATCAGCTGACAAGTCCAATCCTGGGTAGGTTTCTACGAGCACGTTGAGCATTGTAAGTATACGCGGTATAGGTTAAGTAGGACGAGCTACAGTGCGACTAAATGGGACATTAAATCATTTATGAAAGTATGTGTCATGATGTTTCATCCTCTGTCTCATTAGCAGGGACCGTCCGGATACTCGTTGAAAGGGTTTTTGAAGGGGTATTTTTAAGCGCTTAAAAAATAAACCCTATGATACATGTTACACCCTCGAACGGGTGCAATGTTAGCCCTTCCGAACGGGTTACCCTTTCAATACCCTGTAACACTGTAACAGGGTAAGTCATTCTAACCCAAGACATTGTAATAAACACTCTTTGTAATCGACTTTAGTTTGAAAATTGCCTAACCACGACCGCACGTGACATCTCACCGCCCGGCGGCGCCTTTGTGGCGTGTACCGAGCGACTTGTAAACATGGAATAATGATTATTGTTTTTATGACTTTACAGTGCAATTTTGCTTGTCGCACGCGCTAAATATTGTAATAATATTTCTTTTTTCGTGTCCATACTTGTTTATTCCCCTAATTCGTCATTTGATTCTGAACTCAGACGGAACTACGGAAATCGGAAGTATAATTAAAAAAAGATATGCAGTATTTTGTTTGCGTGTTCTAGTAATAGTGTGCGTTTCGACCGCGCGGCCACGGCGTTTTTTTTTTAAATATGTCAAGATTGCGTTCATCAAAGTTATGGTTAAAAAGTTATAAGGGTTTAAACCCTTCTAACTTTTTAACCATAACTCCGACAAATTTATGGTTTTAGGAATAAACTTTTACAAAATCTAGGAACAGTTTTTTTTTTAAATAAAATGCCACAGCCGAGGCGAGATGCTGTACACCGATATAAAATTCTAGTTTGGTGGCTTGTCCTAGTTCCATATTTTGATAAAATTGCGTTCACCAAAGTAACAATTTAAGGTACAATAAAAAATAAACCATTTCCTTAGTTTATGCATACGACACAATCATTATCTAAAAACAATTAACCATATTAGAAAAACTAATTTAAAAGCTCGAGTGTCCTGTACTCGATCAAAGTTTGTCCAAGCCAAACTCAAAATTTTGGTGGCACTTTTTAACTTACTATAACATGAAGTTTCGTGCGTGTGCGACGTCGTGTTTTTTTTTATTTCGCACCTCTCGGTCGTGCGCTGGACTTGCCCGTAACAGGTGTGTGATTAGTGCTGCGATTACCCGATAAAAACGTAAGTATTCATCTTGGGTGGCACGGGGCACAAGAGTTGTTTAATTTTGGTGGATTGGTTTTGCTGTTGATTATAACGTGTTTTAATAGGAAGCTACACGTTATAGCTAGTGATTTGGGTAACGCATAAATCATTTATATTAATTTAAATGTAACTTAAAACCCCTGTTTTTAAAGATTTTTTTATGCCTGGTTCCAATTTTGGTGGCTTTGGTGGCGTTTTCACGTATTGTTTGTACATATATAGCCAGTTTTTACGTTGCCATGCAGTTTCATTAGCAAACAAATAAATGTTATGTAGGTACTTGGCAGTGAGTAAGACCTATTATTAGAAGGGTAGCATGCTAAAGATGAAGTTTCTTACTTTTATTTTGTTGCTTTTTAGAAAGCCAATACAGACTAATTAAAAGAGTCTGCTTAAAAAGAGAATGGATGAAAGAAGAAGAAAACCAAGAATAATGTTTCATCATCAGCCTACACAGCACGCCACTCAACTCGATTCTCAGCAACTCTCATCCAGTTGCTACCAGACACCCTGTGAAAATCGTCACTCCAGTCACTCGAGTCTGAGGGCATCCCACCTTACGTTTGCCAATTCGCGGTCTCTACTCTAGAACACGACGTCTACCCCAACGGTCATCGGTTCTACGGCTAAATGACCGATCCATTGTCACTTCAGCTTACTTATTCTGTGAGCTATTTTTACAACTCTGGTTCTCTGTCGGGTCACCTCGTTCGGGAGACCCACCCCACCTTTTTTTTTTCGAATGGGAAATCATCAAATGACTCCTCCCGCTCTGGGCGGAGCAGGAGGGAGCGTCAGACTTTTACTGACTAAAACCCATCCATTTTCCTTCATCGCCTTTTGTGTTCCAGGGCCACGGTATCTTTTCGAACAGTCCCGCAACCCCGGCAGGTATCGGTCCTTGTGGACCCCTTCCTTTTGCTGACTCTCTTTGAGGTGCGCGTGGAACACGAATGCGCCGTCGATACGGCCTGTCGTCATAAGACGGACGGACTGCGAGCTAGCCCATAGCCCACCGTCCACAGGCCCGAGACCTACCCCACCTCAGAGAGACTAACACAGCCCGTTCCATAGCTTGCTGAGCGACCTTCAATTTATGGACCAGCCGTACCGTGAGTGTCCACGTTTCGACCCCGTAGGTCATGACAGGCAGGACGGGCTAGTAGAAGACTTTCCGTCTTTAGGCACTGTGGAAACGCGACGAGAACACCGGACGAAGTTTTCCAAATGCTGCCCAGCCCAGCTGAATTCTTCTGTGAGTCTCAAAGTTGTTTTTACCAAACTTCAGATTTTGCCCGAGATATAAATATTCTCGCACAACCTCGAGAGGACCGCCATTGTTAAAAATAGTTCTGGGAAGACTTCAGAACTGATCAGCCCGCTTAGCATGAACGCCGTAGACACGAAAGAGAATCGACAAATCTTTTGTTCATCTGTCATTTTGTCGATTCAATGACAGATGAACAAAAGATTTGTCGTTTCTCTTTCGTGTATAAGGCGTTCATGCTAAGCGGGCAGGTCTCGACAGTCAAACGAAGCCTTCTAATAGTCCACAAATGCAAGATAGCGGCCGATTATACTCTTTGGATTTGTGTATGTTCTGCCGCATAGTGTGGATGTGGTCTATGGTGCTGCATCCTGCTCAAAACCCGGTCTGCTCCGGTGGCTGGAAGTCGTCGCTAGACGTTTCATGACGACTCTTGAAAACAGCTTATACACGTGGCTAAGGAGCGATATGGGTCTGTAATTCTTTAATAGGGTCTTGTCCCCCTTCTTAAAGAAATGAACGACCATGCCCCTTCTGCACGCTTCTGGAGTTCTCCCAGAATAACAGGACCGAGTTGAAAAGCTCCTGAAGCTCTCTTAATGCAGGCCTTCCTCCCGCTTGCAGGAGCTCTGTCGTTATCCCATCCAGGGGCTTTTCCAATTTTAAGCTCTGTAAGAGTTGCCTCAATTTCATCTAGGCTGAATCTTCACACAGGTCTTCTGTGAAAGGACGGGTTAAGGTGGTTCTGGAATCCTCATTTTCGGGATCAGGTCGAGATATACAGTACATGCGATGCATATTCAATTTAGGTGCCACTGATTTTCAATGTTGGTGGACATTTTCGATTTTGGTGGGCGATTTTCAATTTTGGTGGCCACACTACACTTTAAACTAAAATATCTCAAAAATTTATCGAGATATTCTCCTGCCTGTCATGACTAACGGGGTCGAAACGTGGACACTCACGGTACGGCTGGTCCATAAATTCAAGGTCGCTCAGCAAGCTATGAAACGGGCTGTGTTAAAGTCTCTCTGAGATGGGGTGGGTCTCGGGCCTGTGGACGGTGGGCTATGGGCTAGCTCGCAGTCCGTCCGTCTCATGACGACAGGCCGTGTCGACGGCGCGTTCGTGTTCTACGTGGGCCTCGGAGAGAGTCAGCAAAAGGAAGGGGTCCACAAGGACCGATACCTGCCGGGGTTGCGGGACTGTTCGAAAGAGATACCGTGGCCCCGGAACACAAAAGGCGATGAAGGAACATGGATGGGTTTTAATCAGTAAAAGTCTGACAGGGAGGGTCAGACTTTGAGCAGAGACCGCGAATTGGCAAACGTAAGGTGGGCTGCCCTCAGACTCGAGTGACTGGAGTGACGATTTTCACAGGGTGTCTGGTAGCAACTGGATGAGAGTTGCTGAGAATCGAGTTGAGTGGCGTGCCGTGTAGGCTGATGATGAAACTTTATTCTTGTTTTTCTTCTTCTTTCATCCATTCTCTTTTTAAGCAGCCTCTTTTAATTAGTCTGTATTGGCTTTCTAAAAAGCAACAAAATAAAAGTAAGAAACTTCATCTTTAGCATGCTACCCTTCTAATAATAGGTCTTACTTACTGCCAAGTACCTACATAACATTTATTTATTTGCTAATAAACTGCCTGGCAACGTAAAAACTGGCTATATATGTACAAACAGTACGTGAAAACGCCACCGAAGCCTACAAAATTGGAATCAGGCATCAAAAAAGTTTTAAGTTACATTTAAATTAATATCAATGATTTATGCGTTACCCAAATCACGAGCTATAACGTGTAGCTTACTATTAAAACACGTTATAATCAACAGCAAAACCAATCCACCAAAATTAAACAATTCTTGTCCCCCGTGCCACCCAAGATGAATACTTACGTTTTTATCGAGTAATCGCAGCACTAAGCACACACCTGTTACGGGCAAGTCCAGCGCACACGCACGAAACTTCATGTTATAGTAAGTTAAAAAGTGCCACCAAAATTTTGAGTTTGGCTTGGACAAACTTTGATCGAGTACAGGACACTCGAGCTTTTAAATTAGTTTTTCTAATATGGTTAATTGTTTTTAGATAATGATTGTGTCGTATGCATAAACTAAAGAAAAGTTTATTTTTTATTGTACCAATTGTTACTTTGGTGAACGCAATTTTATTAAAATATGGAACTTGGACAAGCCACCAAACTTGAATTTTACGGCGATTGTTTTTTCTTGATTATTTATAAACACTTATAACAATTAAAAAAATGTGGCCCTAGTTGCACCAAGTAACGTAGTTTACTAAAAAAATAATTAAGAAACATACTACCATTTTACACCGTAATTCTCAACGTGGACACGTAAAATGTACTACTTTAATTGATATTCACCCAAATGCAATTAATGTGACAATGCCATAAAGGTAAGGGCTTATACTTGTTAAGTTGCCTATCGTAGGTAAGTACTAATACTACTACTTACCTATTCATCAAAAATATTATCAATTTTAGCTCGCGCTTATCTTTATTTTATCGTCACTTGTCAAATTCGTAATAATATGAGGCCCCGCGCGCCGCTCGGGTGCAAGTATCCTCCACCTACACCTATCCCCCACCTACATGCAGCTTAAGTTTATAAGGTAACTCAGCATAATGAAACTGTTAACCATTTCGCTGGGTTTCGAGCATGTAACTCGAACAAAAGGTAACACTGCGATATGAGCTACCCCATGTACGAGTTACCCTGTCAAAAGGCTTAACCCTTAAGCGGGGTTGTCCGGTCCCTGCTCATTAGTGGCTGTTATAAAACCAAAATGCTGCATATTTTGAATCTCAGGAACCTCTGGACAGCTACATTTTCAAAGAAGGAAATTTAAGAGTCACAGCGACGAAAACAAACAGGTTTAAGCTGGATTTATGTCATAATGAAATGAAGACTTATGGAGAACTAGGTTAAGATTGCAGGTTCTGGGGTCAAAAAATAAATTAAGATGAGGTATAAGAAGTATACTATTATACTTTGTCCTACTTAAGGGCAAAGTCTATATATCATTCTGCTAAATTTCATTCAAAAGCATCTAACCGTTACATGGAATGGTAGCAGACAGACCAACAAGCATACAAAGCTAATTTCACATTTATAATACAAGTATGAATAATGTACCACTTGAGAAAAACGTGCCTCTTTTGACATTATACATCGTAGTTGAAGTTTTAAAAGTTTATAAAATCGGTCAAGCTGTTCCTTCGTATTCCTTTGACGCTGAGAGTAGATGTTTTGAAAAGGTGATTGCTTCTAGGAAAACAAAGGATTCCAGTATTTATTCTTAAAAGGTTTATTTTTAACACGTTCTTTGAAAGATACCCTACAACCGTTTCCTTTTTACAGATTTCAAAGAATTACTTAGCAGTATTTCTAAGTATTTATTTTATTTATTCTCCAATCCACCATGTACGGTCGAAAAAGCTATTTGGTTTACATTTTACAATGTAATTTGTGAGTTAAACTGTAAACCAAATAGCTTGTTCGACCGTACTTCTTGTTATGTTGTTAGAATTTCTGATTATAAGACAATAAGGTTTCAATTTGTATAGTATCATATTTCTGCGTAGCGCAGCGCCTACGCGGCTACGGCGTAGCGGCCTGGGTGCTACGAACGCGCGGTCGCTAGGGATCTTTATTATTTTAATTTTAGGGGTTTATCATAAAGTCTGTAAAAAGCTTAATAAACCTTAGTGATGGCACAAATTGTGAGGATATTTCTCATTCTTAATTTTTAATCTTCAATTTTTTTTTCTGATGGGAAATCATTAAATTACTCCTCCCGCTCTGGGCGGGGCAGGAGTGAGTGTCCGACTTTTACTGACTAAAACCCATCCATGTTCCTTCTTTGTATGGACTTAGTCTGAATAAAAAGCATTTTATTTTTATTTATTTATTTGCCCTTTGTGTTCCGAAGCCACGGTATCTATTTCGAACAGTCCCGCAGCCCTAGCAGGCGTTGGCCCTTGCGGACCCCTTCCTTTTGCTGACTGTCTTTGAGGCACGCGTGGAACACGAACGTGCCGTGGACACGGCCTGTCGTCATGATACGGACGAACCGTGGCCTGGGGCCACCACGTGGCCCCCGGCCACCCTAGGTAGGATAGGGCCTCAGCGCGCCATTCATGTAGGCGCGCGAGGACTATCGCTTCCACATCCCATGGTGGCAATCCAGCAACGAGGTTTGCCGCCTCACCGAAGATCGTGCGGTACCTACGGACTAGCTTTACGGCTACCACCTTTTGTGTCGTCACCATCGCCCTTTTGTGTTCTGGGGCCATAGTATCATTCTTGATCCTTGGATCTTGAACCACACTAAGAGCGGATCGTTATTTTTTTGTAATTTTGGATTATTACAAAAAGTATTATTTTCGTGTGTAATATTATTACCTAAAGGCCATCTGTTTGATATAAGATGATAAGTATATTTTGATACAATGAGGCAATAATAAGATCGTCAATTTTTCATTCACCATTGAACATAATTTATAGTTAACGAAAAGTTATAGCAGTAACCGAATTTATTCAAGTCTGGACCTTTTTCGTCGCCGAACTATGTAATAAAATATTATTATGATAGGTACCAGGTACATCAATTATACTGGTACGATTTTGTATAAAAAATATATTTTTTACGTAGTCATAAAATAATCCTCTTATTATTAAATAAAAACTGGTCAAGTGCCAGTTGGACTCGCACATGAAGGGTTCCGCACCGGCAAATTTTTTTTTTTTTTTGTCTGTTTTGTTGTTTTGTTTTTTTTTTATTATTATTATTTATAGCGGCAACAGAAGTACAGCATCTGTGAAAATTTCTATTGTCTAGCTATCACGGTTCATGAGATACAGCCTGGTGACAGACAGATAGACGGACAGTGGAGTCTTATTAACAGGGTCCCGTTTTTACCCTTTGGGTAAAATAAAAGCTGAAAATGTATTATTTAATAAGAGGATTAATTTCCATGACATTACAAGGGAAATTATTACTTAAGGCCGTTTTCTACAACTTACTTACGTATATCTGTTAGTTAATATGCCTACTCTCGTAGCTATCAGTGTTTCTATAACAAAGTTAGTCCTATCCGCGTCTCCTACCAGTCACTTTATTCATAGAAAAATCAAAGAAAGCTTTTCTGTGACGTGTTGTTTCTATCGTTCGGTAAACAAAATGTCAAATAGACAGAGATAGCAACCTACCGATACCTGTTGGTCGGTTTACTTAGAAGAGAAAAGTCTACGACTTTGAGCGAGACCACACGCTACGTCTATAATATGGCACGCGACGGTGCTAATCTGTGACGGAATGGTCTAGTGGGCATTAATTATCTCATACTTTTCAACTCAAAATATATTTTAAGTAGGTTCCTGATTCGTTCATAGCACTGTCATGATGGGTTGCACGACATTGGTCAAGTCTGATATTCGTCAAATCGGCAATTCGTCAAATTTGCTATTGGTCAAAGCTGTAGTTTGTCAAATCGTGTTTTTGTCTAAAGGCACGAATAGCAGGCCTCTCAATATATGTGTAGTGATTTAGGTGATGTAGTGCCTAACCCACTACGGAAGTTTCTGATATTTTTATTTAAATAATTATATCACACATCATCATCTGCCTAGCCTTTTCCCAACTTAGTTGGGGTCGGCTTCCAGTTTTACCGGATGCAGCTGAATACCAGTATTTTATATGGAGCGACTGCCTATCTGACCTCCACAACCCAGTTAGTACCGGGTAATACGATATCCCTTGGTAAGACTGGTTGTCAGACTTTTTGGGCCTCTGACTACCTAACGACTGTCAAAGATCTACAAATGGAAATGACAGCCAGGACCAACGGCTGAACGTGCTTTCCGAGGCACGGAGGAAACTCGGTATGTAATGGGTGGTCACCCATCCACAGACCAACCTAGGCAAGCACGGCTTAACCTAACGATCGACCCGAGCAGCTGTTGTTATTTAGCCACGAGCTCCTCAGCTCCTAAATAATTATATCACACGAAAATGAAATATATTATATCACGACGTGAGAAAATTATCGTAAGAAGTGACAGACAAAAACATAGTGTGTCGCAGCACCGGCCAGCGACATACGTACGCCGCCTCCTTTGTGTTAGGCACTACATGTCCAATTACGAAATTTGCCAAACACCAGGTCAGGTCGCCATGTACAGTCGATAAAAACATGTGTGTACAGTGTAGTAGACAGAATCTATTACGTAGAAACCAGACGTGTCTGTAATTGGCTGTGGTCTGTCATTACGATTAGCCGGCTGTGCCGCTGCGACTTAAAAGTAATTAAGTAGACACTCTGATGTTGATTTTGAATTTCCCGAAATAACCATGTCCCGAGAAATACGGTAGGTAAAGAGTAAAAGCAAACATTAGCACCTGCTATGTTATCTTTCGACCACCCTTCGGTGAACCTTATTTAACGCCTACGGCATTAAGTTCGCCTTTGTGTCTTTTTTGCTGTAAAAAGTTTTAATAAATAAGGGTTGACACGTCGCCTTTTAAACTCTTCCTGAATAAAGGGAATACTGCTACAATGGTGACCTTTTCAATTACAAGCCTTTCAGTCTAAGGCCAAGTTGGCGTGAATCATTAATCAGTGCAGGTATTCAGATCTACTAATTAATTAATTTAAACGCGGCAATGGACTAACGGTTCGCTGGCGAACAAGATGTCATGAGTACGAACTTCACTCCATATAATCGGTATTGCAGTTGGAAGCACAATGTGAAGGGAATTTAATACTGATTTACTAGATGATTGGTAATTGGGCGCATTCGATATTTTTAAAGAAAGTTGTATTCGAAATGTTTAGGTTTTTCGACGCGGCTCTGCGCGGACATTTTAATAGAGCGACCCAAAATATAACTTTATTTACTACACGAAAAGATACACGTTTTATTGTGAGAATTCAGAATAGGTTGCACCATGCAGCGCCGCGCCTTGAGACGCCGCGGGGCGCAGTGCGAAATTACTGGCTTCTTCTAATAACGTTGCGCCGCGTCACGTCATTTCTCGGTGTGAAGACGCTAACAATTGAAACCAATCTACCCGATTATTATATTTTTGAGCTCGAACTCAATATGAATTACGACTCACTAATTATCAACGCTATGTCAAAAATGTGAGAACCCTCTAATGTCCCCATACACTAATAGAGAGCGCTATCACGATCATTTGTTCGGTGAACTTGAACGCGTCGACACGCCTACAGGCACATTTTGGGATTTTTGATCAAAAGAATGACACATGCAAACGACGATACCGTTTTCGGGCGACGATATGACGTCTACATTAGAGCATAGTTTTATTATTTTTTAAACATACAACTTAGCAGAACGGAAGGAAAAAACGTGTTGCGCCGACCCAAATAACATGTGACAAGGTCAGGAAGATGATGATGACAGCTTACTCAACAATGTATGAAGCTCAGGTGTTGCCAGGTTCGATTGGATTTAAATCGGGGCAGATGGTAAAATAAATCGGGATTTAGGGTTTTAAATCGGGACAAACAAAAATAAATTATAGCTTTTCTACTAATATTGCTATTAATTTAGTAAATCTTATTTTAATTGTACAATAACTTTCTGGACGAATAGACAGAAGAATAGACAAAATATTACAATATAGAATCGTAGTTATGTATTTATTATTGACACTGTTTTTAACAATTTTTTTATGAGAATTATATTTTTACATTTTACATTACATTTTTTTACATTTTTCTGCCTTTAGGATTGCCTTGTTTTTTATAACGTAACTAGTTATAAAATTCACTGCACGTTATGCTAAAGATAGTTTTAATTTGAATTTCCGTTTTGAAAACGCCCACAGGCATGGTACAGGGGTGTGGTGGTATTCTTCTTCAAGAAGGGCGACAGTGCCTGGCTGAAATATTATAGGCCAAGCCATGTCTATAAGTTGTTGTCAAGAGTCATTACGAATCGTCTCGCGCGCAGGTTTGACGATTTTCAGCCTCCCGAACAAGCCGGTATCCGAAAAGACTTTAGCACCGTGGACCACATACATACGCTGCCGCAGGTTAAACCGAAGACCAAAGAAAAAAAGAAAAAAAAAAAAGAAAAGGCCTGCCTCTCTTCTTAGCGTTCGTGGACTACGAAAAAGTTTCGATTCAATCGAGCTGTACTACAGTCTCTCCAGCTGTGCCAAATCGTCTACCGGTACATCGAGGTGTTGAAGTGTTTGTACAAAAACGCCACCATGTCAGTCCAACTTCAGAACCAATCCTCGGAACCTATCCTCCTGCAGCGAGGTGTGAGACAGGGAGACGTCATATCTCCGAAACTGTTCACCGCTGCACTGGAGGATGTCTTTAAGGTTCTGGACTGGACAGGGCTAGGCATCAACGTCAAGGGCAAGAACATCTGTACTGTATGTACATAGTTATAAGTATATGTACTACCATAATGAGCTACATGTTTGGTAGTGAGGGTACCGACAGCCAGTAATAAACTAGCTTTGCAGCAAGACGGTTCTTTATTTCGTACATACATTCCATTTGGCGACGAGTTATTTCTACCCGCGTGTTTATAGAAAATGACGAATTTCATAGGAATTTTGAGCATTTTTGACCATAAACTCCACGAATGGGAAGTTTTTCACGGCAGATTGACACAGTTCATAAAGTTGAACAATATTTCGGACGTCAACAAAAGTGCAGTGTTGTTAACGCATTTGTCGGACGAATCCTACCGTCTGGTTCGGAATCTTGTGCATCCGAATAAGCTCGAAGGAATCACCTATAATGAGCTAGTGAATGTACTCAATAATCATTTCACGCCAAAGAGGTCTACATTCGCCGATAGGGCGAAGTTCTATGAAGCAACTAAATCCGACGGTGAGAGCATCGAGGAGTGGGCTGCGCGGCTGCGAGGGCTGGCCGTGTATTGCGATTTTGGTTCAGAACTGGACACGCTTCTGCGTGACCAGTTCGTTCTAGGCTTCAGAATGGGACCGGAGCGTGACCGATTATTAGAGAGTGACTCAAAGACCCTAACCTTTGGTCAGGCCCTAGAAGTCGCTCAAAAGGCTGCGTGTGCACGGCAGGCACGCGCCGACGTCTTCGTTAAGGAGGAGCAGGTGTTCTATGCGCGTGCGGGTGGACGTCGCGACGCGCGCAGTGCCGGTGCTGGTACGGGCGGAAGCCGCGCGGCTGGTACCGCCGGTGCCGCGCCTGGGCGAAAATGTGATGACGGCGAACAATCCCGTTGTGCAGTGTGTGGTTTGAAAAATCATAATGCGTCTCAGTGTAGATTTAAGAACTACAAGTGTCTTATTTGTGGGCAAAAAGGTCATTTAAAAAGGTTATGTGTGGTAAAGAAGTCAGATCTGAATAAAATTGACACGGAGGAAGCGGAGACATCTCAAGAAAGCGTTTGCAAAGAGTGTGAACTTTATAACTTGAGGTACGTTGACTATAATCCAATTAAAATTACAGTTAATGTGAACAATATAGATATGGACATGGAGTTAGATACCGGGTCAGGAACTACGGTTATTTCTAAAGCGTTGTATTTACTTAACTTTCCACATTGTATGTTGCATAAAAGTGATCTTAAGATGTGTTTATACAATGGTCATAAAATCACGCTTCTAGGATATTTAATTGCTAAAATATCATATTCAGGTTTATCCCATGACATCAAAATGTATGTTATAGAAAACGGTGGACCACCTCTGTTGGGCCGTGATTTCATGACCAAATTCCGAATTTATTTTGCAACAGCCAATAACAGTATAGTATGTACTAAGAATGAAAGCATTGAGGAAGTGCAACGGTTGTTGGACCAATACCCCGATATATGGAAAGACGAACTAGGATGTTATAATAAGTTTAAGGTCGATTTGCACTTGAAAGACAATGCCACACCAAAATTTTTTAAGCCACGGCCCGTACCATTTGCTCTAATAGACAAAGTCAGTGCAGAACTGGATAGATTAGTTAGTTTAGGCGTTCTCGTGCCGGTTAATTATTCAGAATATGCTACACCCATAGTACCGGTTTTGAAACAAGACGGTAAATTAAAAATTGCTGGTGATTTTTCTTGTACTCTAAATAAAGACCTAAAAGTGGACAAGTATCCTTTACCACGGATAGAGGAAGTGTTTTCCAAGTTAGGTGGAGGGGAAGCATACAGCAAAATTGATTTGAGTAACGCATATAACCAATTTAGCCTGTCGGAGCAATCACAAAAATTGACAACAATTAATACACATAGGGGTCTGTTTGCTTATACTCGTCTAGTCTATGGTTTGGCCAATGCGCCAGCCTTATTTCAAAGAACAATGGAAACATTGTTAGCTGGAATAGAGGGAGTAAGTATTTGGCTAGATGACATCTGTATCACGGGAAAAACAAGAGAAATCCATTTGTGTAGATTACGAGAGGTATTAGGGAGAATACAAGATGCAGGATTGCGTCTTCAAAAAGAAAAATGTGTTTTTTTTTAAAGTAGTGTGACTTATCTAGGTTACGTAATCGATAAGAACGGGTTGAGAACGTGTCCAAGTAAAGTCGAGGCAATTCTAAATGCACCTGCGCCTACCAACGCATTAGGAGTGAAACGATTCCTAGGCGTAATAAATTATTACAGGAATTTCATTCCGTGTGCATCTTCTGTACTGAGTCCACTGAATGAATTGCTGCGCACGGGTGCAGAGTGGCAGTGGGGCGAGCAACAGCAAGCGGCATTCAGTAGCGTTAAAAGCGAGCTGGCCAGCGAGAGGGTGCTGGCGCACTTCCAGCCGGAGGCACCACTGGTACTAACGGTGGACGCAGGGCCGTGCGGGCTCGGGGCCGTGCTCGCGCACCGGGACGCAGACGGACGGGAGCGACCAATCGCGTTCGCATCACGATCACTGACGGCAAGTGAAAAGAATTATAGCCAAATTCAAAAAGTGGCGACGGCTATTATATACGGGGTGAAACATTTTCACCAATATCTTTATGGCCGTCAAGAGCCATTTATTTTGAAGACGGACCATAAGCCATTGTTATCAATTTTTGGCAAACGCAATCTTATATCTGTCACGGCCGCCCTGCGTCTACAGAGGTATGCAATAATTTTAGGTGCATACAACTATACGGTACAGTACGTAGACGCTAAAAACAACCAAATAGCGGATTATTTTTCTCGGGCGCCGTTATCAGTAGCGGTCAGTGATAACGATAAGCAAGAGGACGGGTCCTCAAAGTACTTTCTTTTCTTAGACGCCAGCGTCGAACCGGTTCTGTTTGATGATATTAGACGCGCTACTGCTGCCGACAGTGTATTGAAAACAGTTATAAAATATATGAATAATGGTTGGCCTAGGAAAATACAATGTAAAAATATATCGCCGTACTTTCATTGCAAAACGGATTTAGAAGTTATAGAAGGTTGTTTGTTTCGTGGTCATAGAATAATAATTCCGGCAATTTATAGGGACAATATGTTAAAAGAATTGCATTCGGCACATTTCGGAATTGTTAAGACCAAGAGTGCGGCTCGTAGTCGGATGTGGTGGCCGGGGATCGATGCCGATATTGAGCGATGGGTGGGAGCGTGCGGCGCGTGCGCCAGCGTGCGCAGTTCGCCGCCGCGCGCGCCGCCCGCGCCCTGGCCGCGCCCTGGCCGCGCCCTGGCCGCGCCCTGGCCGCGCCCCCCGTCCGCCTGGCACCGTATACATATTGACTATATGTCTATAGGGCAGGCAGTGTACCTTATTGTTGTTGATGCGTATTCCAAATGGGTGGAATGTGTTCAAATGGATCGCGGCACTTCTACCAATGCTCTTATTCAAAAATTGAAAGACATGTTTTCTAGATTCGGTGTGCCTTATGTTATTGTATCAGACAATGATGTAAAAATTAGTTCAGCGGAGTTCCATACATTTTGTCGAGTGAATGGTATTGAATATCTAAATTCGCCTATTTATCATCCAGCTAGTAACGGGCAGGCAGAAAACTCTGTTAAAACATGTAAGAAAATGATCAAATGCATGTTCGCAGAAGATAGATTATGTCATAAGGATGTACATGAAAAATTACAGGGTTTTCTGTTTGATTTTAGGAATACTATTCATTGCGCGACTGGTCACACGCCAGCTATGTTAATGATAGGACGTAATTTAAGATGTAGGTTGGATTTGGTTTTACCAAAAATACCACAAACCACAAAGCAAAAATTTAGATAAAAACACAGAACACTCAGTAATAAAGTGTAAGAGGTGTTTTCAAGTAGGAGAAACTATATGGGCGAAATGGTTTATTGCAAGAAAATGTATGTGGAGTTTAGGTGTCGTTAAAAAGAAAATAGGTAATAGGATGTATGAAATTTATTTTAACGATTATGGAACTAGCTGTAACAGACACGTAGATCAAATGAGAAAATATACTACTTCGAATAATAGTGATGTAGCAGTTGTTAGTCCGTCGTCAGAGGTAGCGCCCAGTGTCCACAATGAATCAGATTGCAATCCACTGCCAGTGTCGGCGCCGGGCACTCCATCGTCATCGCTACCGCAGTCTCAATCCTCCGCATCACTATCTAATGAGCGATCTTCCGCGTCTCCAGCTGCAGCTAGCACTATGGAGGAGAGGGAGGTGCCGGTCACGGCTGGCCGAGATAGGAATATCGTAGCAATAAGTGATGATAATGTGAGGGATCAGAAGGTTTCGGACGATGAGGATTGGGTGGAGGCTTGCGAAGTGATGGAAGACAGAATACGACCGGATGTACAACAGTGTAGCGGTCCAAATGAGGATATTAATCCTAATGTTGTAAACACTACTCCGGTGGGACGTTCTAAGAGGCCATAAAACATGTTTGTTATAAGAAATATTTTAAGTCGATTAAGTAGTTATAAGAACATTAAGTATTTTTGTATATTGTTAGTAAGAATATGTTATTTGTTATTGTTACAGGTTTTCAAATTAATGTTGGAGGGAGATGTACTGTATGTACATAGTTATAAGTATATGTACTAACATAATGAGCTACATGTTTGGTAGTGAGGGTACCGACAGCCAGTAATAAACTAGCTTTGCAGCAAGACGGTTCTTTATTTCGTACATACATTCCAACATCACTCACCTTCGGTTTGCCGATGATATAGTGGTCATGGCTGAGACCATGGAGGACCTCAGTACAGTGGTCGATGACCTCAGTAGAGCTTTCGAAAGAGTGGGTCATAAAATGAACATGGACAAAACCAAGGTAATGTTGAATTTCCATGTAACACCCACTCTTCTCAAGATCGGTGACACTACACGCGAAGTTATAGACTATTATGTGAACCTAGGAAAAACGCTCCAGTTAGGTAGGTCTAACTTCGAGAAAAAGGTTTAATCGTCGAATCCGACTCGGCTGGGCAGCGTTCGGGAAGTCGCGCGGTATCTTCTCGTACAACTTATCGCAGTATCTGAAGAGAAAAGTCTAGACAAAAAGATTACTTATGGGACCGAAACGTGGTCGCTCACAATGGACTTTATCAGAAGGCTGAAAGTAACCCAAATGGAGAGGGCTATGCTCGGAGTTTCTTTGCCTGACCGAATCAGAAAAGAAGACATGCTAAAGGTTACCGACGTAGCCCGAAAAACTGCAAAACTTAAGTGGCAGTGGGCAGGGCACATTGCTCTCAGAACGGATGGCAACCGCGAACCGGAAGAGGTTGCGTTGGGAGACCTCCCACTAGGTAGACCGATGACCTGGCTCAGGTTACTAGAATCCGTTGGATGTGAGTCGCACGGGACCGGTCAATGTGGTGACACTTGGGGAGGCCTATGTGTTTTGGCTGAAATGATGATGAATGACTCCGATTCATGCACTGGGCAAAATTGTAACCGTTTTGTGTTTGCCATGGTCTCTTTAGCGTCAAAGAAATTTAACATAAAAAAATACATCGATTTTTAGAGAAGGGTCATAGCCAATCGGAGGGTGACTCTATGCATGCTGCTATCGAGCGTTCAAATAATGAGATACTATATACACTACCGATCAAATGTATTACTTGATAGAGAATGCAAAAGTTACTGCGCAGGAAGAAGAATTACGAGAGGTGCAAATCATGATGCGGACTAACTCAAGAAGGCGGCGGGAAAAACCTACAGATGCTGAAAGCTTAAAACTGGCGTACACTGGACCTGATTTAAGGACTTGATAAGTCTGTGTGATTCAGGAGCAATACCAAACCATTATCACAGTTTTTATAAAAATCTACTGCCATTGACAAACTCCATCTCGGTCTCCAATGACAAAAAAAAATAAAGTAAATATACAAATCTATAGTTTATTTTTTTACCTGTAATTCTATTATACATTATTTATACCTATTAACAAAATTATGAGCGTTATTAAAATTTGAATGTTTATATTTTTTCCTGAAAAGTTGTCATTTTTCTCTTACACGTTTATTCGGTGGGGCCATCGACAAGTCTCTCGCGACCTCACTCCTTTCCATAGAAGAAACATGTGCTACGTAAAACCTCATTTCTTCTAAACACTAGGTACATAATTAAAACCTCATTTCTTCCTAACAATATAATATCGTCGAAAACCAAAACCTAAGAGCGTAAAACTTTCAACATCCCATTACATACGCAAAATACAAGCTTTAGATGTGGTTTTTTTTTAGACTCCAGTCCTTCATACAATAATATAATACTTAGTACTCGTAACATCACGCCTGTAGACCCCGAAGGATTAGGTAGAGGCGTACCTAACAGTACACCAAAATTTTGCCAGTTATGTTTAAGGCGACTACAGGAGCTAAACTACAGGAGCTAAAAAGTTTTATAGTGCAAAAAAGCGTATGATTCACTGCATACACATAACCAAAAAACTATATGATATTCTTCAGGATATATGCTAGTACGATAGTGTTATGAAAACATAAAACAACTAATTTTAATATATAGAAAAAAAATTACGAACTTATCTCTAAAAATTTCTTTTGACGATTAAAAACCATACTAAAATAAATGCGATCATTCTGATTTTTTGGCAAATAGTTCTACAAGCAATATATTAGCATCATAGTGTTTTACTTTTTTGGTCCAATCAATAGATTTTTTGTAAATCGCAAAAAACCACTGATTTCGCTCTATTCGGCCTCAGTGACTCACGTTACAACCACTTTGTAGTGCAAGCTGATTAGAACTTTATTGTAACAGTATTTCAAACTAAGTTTGAACCACCACAAAAAGAGTTGCTAATTTAGCTCCTGTAATCGCCTTATGACCCACGTCATCATCTTCCTGCTCCATGTTATTTGTGGTCGGCGCAACACGCTTTTTTAGGGTTCCGTACCCTAAAGGTAAAAACGGAACCCTATTACTAAGACTTCGCTGTCTGTCCGTCTGTTCGTCTGTCCGTCTGTCTGTCACCAGGCTGTATCTCATGAACCGTGACAGCTAGACAGTTGAAATTTTCACAGATGATGTATTTCTGTTGCCGCTATAACAACAAATACTAAATATAGTCAATGGTACGGAACCCTTCGTGTGCGAGTCCGACTCGCACTTGGCCGGTTGTTTTTCTTTCCTTCTCCCATGTCAATCGTCAAGCTATCTTTTACTTCTTTTTCTTATATCATTCCTCACACAATCCATCGATCATTTCTTTATTCTTCCTCTCTCTCTCCATTCATAAATATTTTCATCACTCAATTAGTCACATAAACACATCAAAAAAATGCGATCACTTTGAAAAATCGAATCCTTTTTGTTACGGTAGATTATAATTATTATGATTTCTTCATTTTAGATTCTTTATTTAAAAATGTAGATTTATATTTTTTTAATTTCAGACAGGGTATTTTTATTTTATGATGAAAACATACAACAATGATTTTTTCTTGATAAAGTTCAATTTAAAAAATTATATCAGCTTATGCTAGTGATCACAAACTTTTTTTGATGTTTAAATAGGGGAATATTATAAATAATAATAACAATTTCCATTCAGTTTTCCAGTTCAAATATGTTTCCAATAATTTATGATTATCATAAACCTCACTTTCCTTGTTCCATTATACATGGATTTGGAAAGCAGCCAAGTACATAACTTTACTTTATTAGGGTTTCAGTTACAATATCATAAAATAATCCTTTCGTATAGCATATTCTTTACTTAGGGAGGGATATTTTAATTTTATGGACTAAAATAGCTAGCATTTGTATTAAAACTGTGTTGATCAGGCAGACCTTTTCGGTACCTTATCTCTTGTGTGAGAAATAGCGATACAGGAGGAATTCCTAGTGTGGGGTTAAGTTTATACGATGCGAGAAGCACACTAAAAGTATGTGGCCATGCTTGGGGAAGGCCTATGTCCAGCAGTAATGAGCTATATCAGATGTTGATTGATGTTGATTGTTGTTGTTGTTGTTGAATCAGTTTTATTTTGTAATTCTGAAAGTTAAGGCTGATGCTTCGGGGTAGCCCGCGAAATTCAAATTTCATAAGTTTTTTGCAATTTGCAGGCCATTGCTAGGTTATATTTCTGTTTTTTTTTTGGTTCCTACACCTTTATGATCTTGGAGGGTTGTATTGATGATTTTTATGATAATAATTCTGTAACTAAATACGTTTTACAGCCGTGAATAATATTTTAATCAACATACACCCCAGCCACTGGCCTGCAAATTGCAAAAAACATAAGAAAATTTGAATTTCGCGGGCTGGTTGGAGCATTCACCTTAAATAAAACTAAGTATAACTAAGTGTAACGATATATGTAACACAAACAAGACACATACATTCAGTATCACAGACATTCAGGTCAATTTACTTCTCTATCCAATCCTACTGCTGAAAACATTGTTTATTGTTCTACCACTTTAAGACTTCACAACGAAATTACCGTAAAAGCTTTCTACCCCTGCATGAGCTAGTTTCTAACAAGTTGTATCGTGAAAGGTGAAGTATAGCACAGAACAAACTTTGCCATATCGCACACAAGTATCGTCAATATTTCAAACATTAACTTTGTTTTAGTTCGTGTGCTTGTTTCTGAAGCTAATAAAAGAAAACTTTAGCTCATGAAAGAAAGCTTTTGAACAATAAAGCTCACATTACTTAAGATGATTGCTCCAGGGTAGCCCGCGAAATTCAAATTTTCTTACGTTTTTTTGCAATTTGTAGACCAGTACTAGGTTGTATGTTGATTAAAATATTATTCGCGGCTGTAAGACACAACTAGTTACATAATCATAATCATCATCAAAATAATCAATACAACCCTTCAAGTTCAAAACCTTGAAAAAGTCATTTTTCCACCTATATGAACTTGCACTACATGCATTGCAATATAACCTAGCACAAGCCTGCAAATTGCAAAAGACGTAAAAAAAATTGAATTTAGCGGGCTGGTTGGAACCTTAACATAAACACCTGTAATACTACTACCCCTTCCAGTTAGCTAGAGGTGTAACTGTAGTACGGTCAAACTAGCTATTTGGTTTACACTTTACAATGTAATTTGTAGGTTAAACTGTAAAACAAATAGCTTGTTCGACTACATCCACATTTGTCCAGTTAGATTTATTTGAGTGCTATGTGATAGGGAGCGAGACTATTCTCGTTAACGGGGACAAATATTTTCGGGCTTCTTAATTAACAAATATGTGATAAATAAATGATAAATGATGTTTATTTTGCAAGTAGGTTTTTACAAACACTTTTAAACGTCATTTTTTCAAACTAGATGGGGCCGGTGTTTCGTACCTGACTACTCTGAGAAGAAACTCAGAGTCATAGTCTCTTTTGAAGTCCAGACATAATCTTGCTCAATTCACATGAGGACTATGCAGATTAGTGTCTGAGATGGTCTTTTGAGTATTTTATGTGATGGAACTTTCTACAATCTGAGAATCAAATCCAGGGCTCAGTAGTGTTTGTGATAAGGAGAGCAACGGTACAGTAAATGATCACATATCATCATCTTACGTAATGGGTCTTGTAACAGATCTACTTGCTCCTATTTAAAATAAATGGATAAGCAGACTTGTTCAATTAAATTTTAATAGAGGGGAAAGATAAAAAATACAGCTAGTTATAAAAAACTACCTATTAGCACGCACTCAGTTTTAAAGTTTATGCACTTAGATGGACAATAATGAGTTTACCACACTGTAAGAACGGGAACAGGCGTCAGGGTAGCAGGTCGATACCGGAGTAACCTTGAAGTTGAACTCTGAAGCAGTAGAAACGGCGGCAGCGCAGATCTCAGAGTTCACCAGGACAGCTCAGCAGCAAGACAGTGCAGAACTCAGGGCCAGACGTAGGACAGCCCTGCGAGACCAGTAGACGGACAGGCACGTAGTTAGCCTCCGAACATCGGGAGTAGAAGTCCCAGGAGAAACTTTCGTTGGATCCCCTGGGCAGTTTAAGAATCTCACCGCCAAAACCAAGCTGCTCTCTGATACTCCTCAAATCAGATTCCAGAGTAGTCTTTTCAGCCGTCCGTCAGCTCGTTTCTCCCCAAAGTAGTCTTCTTCTTTCAAATCTTAGTTTTCTTAGTGTGGCCATCATCTCAACTGACAAGTGTAGTCGGCCAGGACATATACATGAGTGCGTAAAGAATTTTATAAATATAATCATTTAATATTAAGTTATTAAACAATCGTAATAATTTATAAAATACATTGGCTAAGCATATTGATAAAAATAATTTAAATTATACAAACCAAAAAGAGAAATCATAGAGCTCGACCATAGACTGAGCAGAAAGAGAATTAAAAAACTAACTGACAGTTTGACAATTTGACGCTTGAAGTAAATATCACAACATGAAAATTATAATAATATTTTATTTCAGCTATTTCCAAGATAAAGAATCGTATTTAAATCGATTTGCTGAGTGTAGATATATAAACAAATAAAAAGCATGATAAATAGTATTATGAATGATGAATATGAAGCGTAAGTATAGCATAATACTATAGTCTCCCAGTCATTGCGATATTTTTTTCTGTTCTAGACCATACCTGGGAACCATGTAGTTACAGAGATATTGGGGGTCAAAGTTCCAATTTTTTCCAAAGTTTAATTTTCAACACAAGTTTTTAATGAAACACTGTTCGCGATCATGGCACTTGCAACAGCGTCGAATTAAAGGGAGTTCAAAACAAATAATAATCACGGAAGATATCCCGTAAGTGACAACATAAGTTTAAGTTGTTAATGTTATAACTTAGTTAGCCGTATGGTATCCGGCAGAGTAGAATAGAACCAACCCATTACACTCACGGGTGTCGTATAAGGCGACTAATGTCTGAGGCAGAACACCTTGCGCCTCCCTAGACCTGAGAATGGGCAGCAGCGTTTTCTGTTAGTCTTTCATCACAGCGATCTCCAATCCGCCTGCCAAGCGTGGAGATTACGACAAATTCCTTCCATCATGGGAGAGGCTTAGGTCCAGTAGTGGACGTTATGGGCTGTTTTTGTTGTTGTTGTTATTACTTTACTTTAAATACCTCCTTGACCCTCATACTATACAATGCATCAATCAGCACAATGTTTTGTGTGCCTTAGTCTTATTGTAAAACGTGATTTTTTACCCAAAATTTTTGCGTAGACTTAGTTTGATGTACAGAATGCTTGGTTGACGGCTTCGATAAGGCTCCAGTTACACCCTGTATATCTACGCGTCTCTTGCTCTTATTGTGCGATCATAGCGAGTTTGCTTCGTACAGTCACATGAAATACGCTCGTAAATGCCAGTGCGATAGGACTCTTAATGCTATAGCAAGACACTACGCTTGATGCTGCCAGTCATAAAAATATGAGTCTCAAAATGGAACAAGACTTGAATATTTGACCTTTAAAAATTCCAGCCTCTAACACTTTAATTTTAGTATAACTTGGGTAATATACACAGTTTAATGTCTACTTTTGTTCATGCAAGAAGATTGTCGCTACTAAAATGGAAGAAGCAATAACCGTAAGAATATGAAAACCTTTACTGCGCAACCAAGACTCATAAATCGGACACTACACAAAAATGAGACTGTTGTGTAATAAATAAACCTACATAGATACTAAATGTAAAGAATGAGAGAGATACAGACTCCAAGAACTGCACCCCTAGTCAAGTTGACAATCTACAATCGTTAACGCTAGTAGAAAACTATTCAAATGAATGGGAATTACATCATCTCAACGTTAAAACACGTGGTCAACACAAACGAATATAAAATTCGAAGACAAGTTTACATTGCTCAAAATGATAGAATAGAATGTTATCGTTTCTACAATGTTGATCACTAAAGTCTTTGGTAGAAACGCTCACCATAGACTAAAGTGTAGGTTTTTTCTACAGACATTAGAGAACGAGCGATCGACTCAGTCGTGTCAACTTGGCTACCAATTCAGCGCTTTCTACAATCGCTTACATTGAGGCGTTTACGATTGTAGAAAGAGAATCGATACGAAACGTTTGTAACTTGGTTATGGGTGCTGAATACGAATCTTTTTGCGCGTGGACATAACATAACATCACGCCTGTAATTCCCGAAGGGTTAGGCAAAAGTGTCAACTAGTACACCCATATTTAGGCAGTTGTGTTTTAAGTTCCATGTAATAGGGGGAGAGCCTATTGCCATCAACCGGGCACAAATCCAGACTCCGTGGCTGCTACTGAGAAATTCCTGACATTTTGCCCGACTCGGGAATCGAACCCAGGACCTCCAGTTAGAACTACGACATCTTGTTTTTTTGCTATATTTCTCAGAAACAAAAATAACGTCATTTGAGCGTCAAAAGATCTTTGTAGTACACTGTACCTACTTACGTACGACTCCCCTGATATTAAAATCTGTACTGAAAACTTACAAAAAATTGAGCCCATTATTCTGAGCTGAAATTACCAATTCCATTCGAGATTACAAAAAAACCTCGATTAAAAGAAAACTTCACGAAAACTATGTTTCTATAAGTACCTACCATTAGGATACAAATTGGTTGTATTGGCTTAACCTCCGCAGGAATTACACATTAAAAATGCAATAGCGCTGAGAGGAATTATAGCTCCAACGAGACTCATACTGCAGATGCTGTAAGGACGCTAGTGAAATAACGCCTAAGAAAATGGGACCGCAGTAAACTCAGAGCAAAGTATATACCTAAGCGTTGCAGATATATACGGGTCCCGTTTAAGGCCTCTGGCGACGAGACTTGCGTGACCATCCGGACAGGATTTGACATTTATATTTCAGTACATTATTTGTCCAAATGCCTCGTTGGTCGAGTGGTCGGAAGCACGACTGCTGAGCAGGAAGTTCTGGGTTCGGTAGGGGATTGATAATGGGTTTTTTTCTATCAGGACTTTCTCAGTAGCAACCACGTAGTCTGGATTTGTGTTATGATGTTAAGTTATCTGTCAAAGTCTCAGAATCTAGTCTTGTGAATTAGAACGCACCTTGCAGAGACACGCGCATGTTGGGAGCATTGTAATTGCTTTGTTTGGGTTAATGTATCTTGACACTATAAACCAGTAAACCGGTAGGTCTATAGGAAAAACTAGTTTGGCCTGAAATCGGGTTTGGCCGGTAACATGTACATTTCATGTACCGTCGCATCGCGGTTCCTGGCACGCTCTAAGCGAACTCTTTCACTTTGCGATTTCAACACACGTGTCACTTCAGCATACAGCTCTGGGCTAAATGGTAATGAAACTGCATAAAGTTCTCAAGTTTTATATTACTTCGTAAGTAGCAGAATCTTCAGATGAAGTGGTATG
Organism: Xestia xanthographa; assembly: GCA_905147715.2. NCBI lineage: Eukaryota > Metazoa > Arthropoda > Insecta > Lepidoptera > Noctuidae > Xestia > Xestia xanthographa. Next base: position 25,465,515 of record LR990658.1, read on the forward strand.
ACATACTCGTAATAGAGAAAGTTTAATTTTATAACAGACGTTTCTTGTTGGTCATCCGAGTGGAAAAAGGATATAGGGAAAATAAAAGACTTAGCAATGTGTTAAGAGTGGAAAATTCATGTAAGGGTTGTATAAGTTCGTATGATAAAATGTATCCGATGGTCAGTATAAATAACTCTAAACACGGTCAAAAAGTCATCATATACGAAAATAGTAAGTAATACTAACTGTGGGTAACGTGCCTGAGTTTAAGGTAAATAAATAAAAGCTTGTTTTAACTAATTGTGAATTTTCTTTACCAATAATTGCAAAGATGGAGCTGCACAAACTCTTTTAACTAACTTTGTTATAAAAAGAACTTGTGCTGTTGTGTGAACTTTGTGCTACGTCGAGTTTCATTATTTCATCGCTTTTCAGGTGGTCGCCACTGTTGATTCTGGCTTCCAATAAATACACTGGTTTGAGAATAGTGTGACGGGCATGTCCAAAAAGTTACTTTGTTATAAAAATAAGCAAAAGTTAATGTTATACCGATATTCTTTAATTTACCAGAATTAAGTAAGTTAGAAAAAAAATGACCTACTTAAAGCTCTCCACATTTTTGAACCAAAGCTACCGTGTGGTTTACGTCAGAAATATTTTCGGCATACTGCAAAGGCTAACGGAAAACTGAAGGTTAGTAGCTAGGGGTTATGAAGGGGTGTTAAATTACTGATTTATTTATTTAACACTTCAAGCACTAAGTACAGAGGCGGACTTACTGAAACGAGAACTCTACTGAAGTTTACTGAGGCGGAATTTACTGTGGTTTTTTATAAAGGAGAATGGCAAGACTGCATGTAATTAGGGACCCTGTGATAGGGGTAGCGTACATTGTGAAAACTTATGAATAGTTTAAGAACGACTTAAGCCTAACAAAAAATAAAATGGAAAATCAAAATAGGTTAAAGAAGTTGGGAGGAAAAAGATATGAAAGGTTGAAGATTATAACCTAACTTAAGGCACGGCATAAAATGGAATGAACAATGAACATGAACAATGGAATGATCCACGTACAGACTATGTTCACAGATGAATTTGACACTTACGTTGCATTTATAAGTTGTAAGAAGGTAAATGTCAAACTTTGCTTTCGGAAACTGCACGATGACTTACTTTTTATATAATGGTTAAAGAAATTTATTTCTCAATAAGAAATTACAGTATTTCACTTACTTGAGAACATTTTGGAACTTAAATATATTAACTTTACACTAACTTTGACATACAAACTAAATAGGTAGTTTTTCTTTGTAACAATTTTCAAATCTATAAAACAAAATGAAATTTCGTACGCAACCACAGAATAATAACTAGTAAACGCAACTAACATTTACAAAACACAATGTTTACATACCTATTTTTTTTTTTTTTCATCCACCCGCAAAAGAAATAGTTACTGTGGTCGCAAATAATCATAACAGCTATGGAATGCGAGCTCGGTGCCACAATAAAGGCAACGCAGCAGTAGGGCAAGTTTGTTTAAAGTAGTGTTTGATCATTTAAAATGTGATTTTTTAATTTAGTTTTGAAAATATTAAACGAGCTCGCATTTTTTACCTCTGTAGGTAGCTTGTTATATTGTTGCACTCCCGAAAAAATAATTGTTCTCTCACCATTGACTGTCCGCACTCGTGGCAGTAAAATGTGATCCTTGCTACGACTGCTACGATTATGTACTTGATGTATTTTAGTGAAGTGTATTTGTGTGTGAATGGACTTGTTTAGAATTTTTCTTATAAGTATGCTGGTATAGTATGTGTGGAGTTGTTTGATATTCATGAGTTTTGTTTCCCTGTAAATTTTAAATGTAGGTGTAAGGTAATCATAGTGGAATAGCAGTTTAATGATTTTATTTTGAGCAATCTGTAAGTCCTTTAGATTCGTTTTTGGCGCATTGCCCCAGATTTCAATGAGATACATCAGATGTGGCTTCACTAGAGAGTTGTAAATGGTCTGGCGCACTCGAAGAGGAAGACAATGGACAACATTGCGCAATGAGCCCAAAAGTGAAGAAAGCTTGGATCTAATGTGTTCAATTTGTATTTTCCAGTTTAACTGACTATCTACTCTTAATCCAAGGTATTTTTCGTGTTGTTTTTGCTGTATTATTTCATTATCAATGGTCAAGGGGGGGTGAGCTGGTATTTTTTTATTTTTGGCTTTAAAGATAACATAGCTAGTCTTAGCAGCATTTATTGTGAGTAAGTTTTGTTGGAACCAAATAGACAACGTGTTTAAATCTTGTTGCGCTTTGTTGATCATGTCATCAATCGAAGTACCATAGTAAAAGAGACAGGTATCGTCAGCATAAAGAGACACATGTCCGTGTAAAGAAATTTCGTGTACGGAATTGATGTAGATGAGAAAGAATAGTGGTCCAAGAACGGATCCTTGAGGCACACCGAATGAGCCGGTGCTATGTGGTTTACTTTGGTATTCCCCGACTTTTACTATTTGAAACCTGTTCTTTAGGTATGATTCAAACATTTTGAGTGCAACCCCAGAAACACCTATGTTGCTGAGCTTTTGCAGTAATATTGAGTGACTAACGGTGTCGAAAGCTTTTTTTAGGTCGATAAAAAGACCTAGTGCTATCTTTTTTTGGTCAATATTGGTTTGTGTTGCTGTGATTAGGTCTGCTGTAGCTGATAAAGTGTTGGACAGAGAGCGAAACCCATACTGTCTCTTGTAAAGGAAGTTAATAGAGGTGAGGTATTTGTCTAAACGTGAATAAATAACCTTTTCAAAGATTTTCGACACGACAGGAAGGACAGAGATAGGCCGGTAATTGTTTGGGTCTGTTTTTGTGCCAGATTTATGGATAGGGGTAACTTTAGCAATTTCTAGTGCATCCGGGAACGTTCCCTCAGCAAGGTGTTTATTAATGCAAGTTGTCAGTTTGTGTGTTATCAGGGTTCTTAAACATTTAATAATTTTTGTGGTTATCCCGTCAATCCCTACGCTACAGTTTGGATCAAGACTAGCGATTATTTTTGAGATTTCGTCCGGTTGACAAGGTGTAAAATTAGTTAACTCATTTGTACAATCTCTTGTCTGTGTTGTGGTGTCTATGTTGTGTTTTTGCTGTGTCGTTAGAATAGCGTTAGCGAGTGTCGGACCGATCGTTGAAAAGAAGATGTTAAAATATATAAATTAAAATCATTCGTAACTTTTAATTCCCATCACCGAGTAACTCAATATTTTCAACCGACTCCCAAAAAGAGGAGGTTCTCAATTCGACTGCATTTTTTTTGTGTTTGTTACCTCATAACTTTCGACTGGGTGAACCGATTTTGATGATTCTTTTTTTATTTGAAAGCTGGTTTTTTTTTTTATATACAACTCTAATAAACTCTTTACTAGAATTAATATAAACTAGACCGTGAACGACACTCCGTTGATTTTAAAATTACTTGAGTCCAGCGTCGCAATTCTCCTTTGTAAAATCTTTTTATATTTAAAAAGATTTATAATTATTATTTTATTTATATATATATTTTTTTATATAAGTATTCCGATAAGAGCCAGTTTCGAGGAAAAGTATTCCTTTCCTCGAAACTGTCTTATATCGGAATACTCATCACCCGCCTATACTTTTTCCAACTACGTCGAGGTCGGCTTCCAGTTGAACTGGATGCGGCTGAATACCAGTATTTTACATAGAGCGACTGTCTATCTGACCTCCACAACCCAGTTAGTATGATACCCCATGGTAAGACTGGTTGTGAAACTTTCGGGCCACTGACTACCTGTAACGACTGTCAAATATTTACAAAAGACAGCCGGTTATTATTTAGCCACGAGCTCAAAAGTGATGATGTAGAAAATTGAAAGCGATTTTCATTTATATTAACGTAAGATTTGTCTGTACCGGGTACCTAAATATTTCTTCTAGGTTTGCTAGATATTTTAGATACTGCTTAGTACCCAGGTGCTATGTCTATGTTCGGAACAAACTCCATTATATTCCTGCCCCTGTTCCCGTTATATTTGAGGTCAGCGCAATACGTTTTCCTCGTCCATTCTCCCCTGTCAGACATCGGCATCGTTCGGAACAAACTCCGACAAACAATTTTCTAACTTTATTGTTTTACTAGCTTCTGCCCGCGACTTCGTACGCGGAACCTATTGCTTATGCCAGCGACAACGGGGTCGTCAAAATCGAGGATCTGATACGTCTGATGTCGAAGCGCAATTCTCTATCCGTGAACGCGAGACAATGCGTGACGTTCACGATCAGCAGTCAGTCGCGCATCACGTTCCCCACTTGTCTCTAGATACCTAGAAGTCGATGTGTAGATACGCTGAAAACTCAAGCGTAATTCTCTTTCCGTGAATGTCTCCAACTCGCGAGACAATGCAGACGTTCACGATCAGCGGTCAGTCGCGCATCATTTTCTTCACTGGTCTCTAGACACCTGGATGTAGATGCGTAAATACGCTGAGAACGCAGGTGTGCTTCGCGATCCGAAGAGGTTTCCACGGAGCAAGTTGAAGCCTGATGTTCTCGAACAGCATTAAGTCTCTCCTGACGCTCTTCGGTAGATTCTTGGGATCTTATGATCCTCAATCTTTTAGCTCCTTTGGAACACTGGGAAAGATTTGACCTCTTTCTAGGCATGATTATAGTTTTATTAAAATCTAAGTGACTGCTCCGCTGCGTTACCGGGTAGGCTACCGTGCCACGTAGATAAATAGAAAAGGAAATTAAACACTAAAATAACATAAGCCGGAAGACATAGTTTTGGCCAGTAGAATCAAATTTTCAATTATACACCATTATCATCGAAAATCAGTCCTAAACTGTTACCACCTTGACCGCGTGGATATTTTATAATTATACATTGAAATTAGTGATAGCTTTGATTTCCACATCAGATGTTTCTGATCTTCAATTTTTATAAGTCAACAGGAAATGCCCATCAGACGAACAACTTTTGCTAAGACGTCATTCCTATAGGTATGTGTTATGGTGTAGCTGGGCTCTCGGAGTTCCACAACAGGTGTTCCAGATCTTCGATTTTTATAAGTCAACAGAGAGTGCTCATCAGATTGAACAACTTTTGCTAAAACGTCATTCCTATATATATGTAAGTGTAGCTGGGCTCTTGGAGTTCCACATCAGGTGTTCCAGATCTTCAAATTTATTCTCTCAGCAGAAAATGCCCATCACGTGGAACAATTTTTGCTACGGTACCATTTTTGTATCTCTTATAGTTCAGCTGGTCTGTTGTGGTTCTGCATCAGGTGTTCAAGTTTCCAAGATAAATTATAGCCTATATCTTGCCCAGACTTAATACCTATACAACAACAAAAAAATCATTCAAATCCGTCCAGTAGTTCCGAAGATTAGCGTGTACAAACAAACAGACCCACAGACAAACAGACACACAGACAAACAGACAGATTTTTTTTTTTGTATTCGTGCTCTATTGCTGTTTCTAAACCCCCCTCAATTATTTCTTTTTTAATATATTCAATGTACAGACACAGTTTTTTTACTGTTTTATTATATGTATTTATTATATGTATATATAGATAGAATAGATGTTTATTTAAACTCTTACTTTATATTCAAGTGGCTTTGACATTAAAAGGCTTGAGAAATTTTAGTCAGCAAAGTTTTGAATTGATAAGACAATATTATGGAAGAAGTAAACGGAAGCTATTTGGTGACGCCATCTCGTAACCCTGTTTATAACTTTTCTACTCATCAACTGATTCTTTCATATGACGTAGATCATAGGAACAGGCGACGATATATGTCCATCTCTTCCCGACCCTTTTTGGTGGAGGCCTTTGTCGAAGGACAAGCTGTTGTTTGAAAACCGATCGTCAGTAAAAAATGTTAATGTAATTACTGTAAAACAGTAATATAGGCTTATTTTGTTTATTTATTTTGTAAGATTTTTACTAAGTACATAATTACTTCGGCTGCGTGATTGGTCAGTGAATAATACACCATTTTTCTTTAAAAAATACTAAACATTAATTACATGACTCTCACACGCAAACGGGTGCGAGCCCAAAACTAAAAGACAAATTAATTCAAAAAATTAAAATGCACTGTGTATCATCGATGTATTACCACATATATATACATATTATACACCATAATACATTTCAGTCGCCATCTTGAATCCCCTCCACTTTCTGTCACCACGTTTTCAATTTAAATCGGCTTCAATTCAATCGGCTGAAGTTATTTTCGTTTCAATTCTGCTGGTATTTCTATTTGTGTTGCAGCTATAAAAGGTCTCTTCAAGTCTCTTGAATAAACTATTGCGAAACTGCCAGCGGTTTCAGTCGCAGGTTAGGAATTAGCTGAAGGGAACGCATCAATCAGTGCCCTGCTTAACCTGAATCCTCTACTTCACATTTTCTTTGTAAGCAGGGTAATACAGGTCGCTGCAATTCTTCTTCTTCGTGTCACTGTCACGACATACTTCCAATGTTTTGGCCACCTTCACGGTTAAATATTATATAACTTTGGGAGTCATGATCTCACCTCCAAACATCCAAATCTATAGGTTCAAATGAAAGTTGGCAGTGATAGCCTATTGGTGAGACCATCGGACTGCCAAGTCATTGGTCCCTAGTTCCGAACCAAGACAATACGCACATAAATCCGAAAAATCAGAGGTCCTCTGATTTTTCGGATTTATGTGCGTATTGTATAATTATAACTTGCTTTGGTGAAGCAAAACATCGCGAGGAAACCAGCATGCCTGAGAGATGTTTCTCGGTGGCATGAAGAGCCACGTCAGAGCCCCATGGATGGCATTAAAGTCTAACACCAGGTTAGGCTATAATCACACATCATCATCATCATCCTATTAATGTTCCCACTGCTGGGACACAGGCCTCCTCTCTATGAGAGGGAACAACTAATCACACGATAAAGAAATATAGATCGAAAACAGACAGTCACTTTCGCATTTTTAATAAATAATACTAGGTATTTAGTTATTCTTCCATCTTACTACCTACGCGGTTTAGATTCCTAGCAGGTGCGTTTGCATAAGGTTATATATACTCTACTTTACCTACATGTGTGGGTAAATACCTAAGCTTTCTAATAAACCGTGCTCACAGCTGCGTGCGGTTCCTTATTGCGTTTGTTATTTTTCTTGCTTTTCTTATTAGAGTTCCTGTTTTATGGTTTCAAAGTCAAAGTCAAAGTCAAAATCATTTATTGCTACTCCATAATGTACAATTACAGGTGGTAAATAAAACATAGAAACAATTATGGACCCTGTCGGGCACAGCAAATTTAGTAGGTCTGTAGAGAGGAAGACCGCTTTTTTACTTTTCAGTTTAAAATGTTTCATATCCTATTAAATCTTTTATATTATACTATCCATTATTATCAATCCATTTTTTTATGACATATATTTAATTGTATTTAAATTGTTTAATTGTTAGTCGCTTGAAAAATGGTCATTATTTTTAGCATAGTAAATTCAATTTCAATGTATCTTAGACAATTCACAATGTTGCCAACACATTGTGAATTGTCTAAGATACATACATATTACATAGATAAGATAGATAACAACAATAAAAAATAATGATAAATTAAATCAATTTTTTAAATTAGTTTCTGTTAGTACCTGAAGTGCGTTTTATCTACCCTAGTATGTAAATGTATTTTCTTGGTTTATATAATATGGCTGAGTGGAAGTTTGTTATTGAAAGTGGAAGTTCGTGAGGAAACTAAACCATCATGCCTGAGAGATTTTGTCGACGGCATGTCAAGTCAGAGGCCCATGGTTGGTAACCACACGAAAAAAAAGTATGTAGCCCCCCGACTCGTTAATTCATCCGCATCATTAAAGAAAACTAAAACTGTAATTTGTATTTATCTTTTTTTGTTTAAACCAATTTTCTATGTTTTAGCCAGTGTTATTCTTTCGTCTCAGCATGAACAATATTGCTCTAACTTATAAAAACTGCAGGGAAAAGGACAAAGATAGCATACCATAATCTTCAGTTTCTAAAACAGTTAAGAGAGTCCAAGATCTACAAGTGAACAATGTTTTAGCCAATGTTATTCTTTCATCTTAGCATGAAAAATATTGCTCTAACTTGCAAAAAGTGTAAGGAAAAGGACAAAGATGGCATACCATCATGTTCAGTCTCTAAAACAGTTAAGAGTGTTCAAGATCTACAAGTGAACAATGTTTTAGCCAGTGTTATTCTTTCATCTTAACATGAAAAATATTGCTCTAACTTGCAAAAAGTGTAAGGAAAAGGACAAGGATGGCATACCATCATGTTCAGTCTCTAAAACAGTTAAGAGTGTCCAAGATCTACAAGTGAACAATGTTTTAGCCAGTGTTATTCTTTCATCTTAGCATGAAAAATATTGCTCTAACTTATAAAAACTGCAGGGAAAAGGACAAGGATAGCATACCATCATGTTCAGCCTCTAAAACAGTTAAGAGTGTCCAAGATCTACAAGTGAACAATGTTTTAGCCAATGTTATTCTTTCGTCTCAGCATGAACAATATTGCTCTAACTTGCAAAAAGTGTAGGGAACAGGACAAGAATGGCATACCGCCACATGTTCAGTCTCTATAACCAGAAAAAGTGCCCACGATCTATAAGTGAACGTTTGAAGAACGGTGTAACGTGATTTTCGAGTCACGTAGAGGTCAAGCCTGCAGACATATTAGCCGGTCAGCACGATGATAGCAAGGTTGACTGCGCCCATCCAATACATTAAAGTATCGATAAATAGACCCAAGATAATCTTCTATTGACCACCCCTTAGTTATTTTAATTAATTAAATGTTCAATTTCTTAAAAGAGCCGCGTGTAGTGCGTGATCTAAAATCACTTATATATAAAATTAAAAGGCTTTTTTAAATTCTAAACAAATGGTTTGCTATTACAGTTAATTAGTTCGTTTACCTTTTGTTTTTAAAACACCTGTCTCACTTTGAAGAGTGAAAGAATGAAAAAAAAAATCCATCATGAAGATTCAATTTATCATAAATTAGGATTATCTTGTTTTTAATGAAAAGTGCATAAGTGCCTTTTAATTTATTTTTTGTTGCTTCAAAATGCTAATGAAAATGCATAAATTAGTTTTTACTTCGTTAAGTTTTTGATGCGTGAAATTGTTCTTAATTAATCATATTTTAATCTATATGCTTAAATCTTTTTGAAACCTCTTATAATAGTATTTCTTTTAAACGCAAAGGTTGCCTGTTTTAATTAAATATTATGACCTTGAGTAACTAGAGTATTAAAATTATTGTATGTATTTTTTTTTCTAATGGTACGTAGGTACAATTAGAAAAAAAAATACATACAATAATTTTTATGCAAAAAATAAATTCTAAAGCTATGATCGATTGTTCATCGTGCCAAGTTGTTTTTTAACATTTTCAATATTTTTAGCATAAAACTTAATTTTTTGTAAATAAAGGTACTTCATAAGATCGATGTTCATCGTGTTAAGTTACTTTTATAGTAAAATCGAACTTAAAACCGGTTTGCTAGTTTTAAAGTGTAATAAAGTTTACGTGTTGGGTGAGGATTTAATTTGTTTTCGCTTGAATGGAACTCTAATAAAATCAATTTGTTTAACATTTAAATGAATTCAAAATACGTTGTGGTTAAAGGGGCCGACAACAAACAATTGATGTTTTTAAGCAGTTTATTTTAAGAAAAAATATTTGTTCTGGCACATCAAGAAAAAAAAATGTTAATATTCATCATATTTCAAAGACCGTGGACTGACTCGATACATAATTGGACGAAATCGGCTCGATAGAAAATAAATGCAAAAAGTGGTCTTAAAATCATCATTATACGGTTCTGTCTTTTTAGGGTTCCGTAGTCAACTAGGAACCCTTATAGTTTCGCCATGTCTGTCCGTCCGTCCGTCCTCGCTTAATGTCTGTGACCGTTAGCACTAGAAAGCTGAAATTTGGTACCAATATGTATATCAATCACGCCGACAAAGTGGTAAAATAAAAATTGGAAAAAAATGTTTTATAGGGGGGCTCCCTATAAATGTAAGAGAAGTGATTTTTTTTTATTTCAACCCTAACGTGTGATATATTGTTGGAAAGGTATTTAAAAATGAATAGGGGTTTCCCAAAATAATTTTTTGATAATTCCAATAATTTCGGAAATAATCGCTCCAAAAGTAAAAAACAATGTGTCCCCCCCTCTAACTTTTGAACCATAACTTTAGAAAATATGAAAAAAATCTGAAAAGTAGAACTTTATAAGGACTTTCTAGGAAAATCATTTTGAACTTGATGGAAACAACAGTTTTTGTACAAAAAAGACAAAAAGTTGTACAAAATAATTTCTGGACTGTTTGTAGTATATTCGTATATGCAAGCATTTTTACATAATGGATACCCACCTTTAAACTCATAAGTGGGAACACTTATTGTGACGGACGGAAAACTACGGAACCCTACACTGAGCGTGGCCCGACACGCTCTTAGCCGGTTTTTTCTTTTTTGACGTATGGGTCTGTAATTAAACATATGAAGTCAACATATTCATGCCTAAGCCGATAACGTGTAATATTTCACAAATAATCCACACTTCCTTTTATTTCAATATTAATTCATTATTTTCTTCTAAAACCTAAACCCAGTAGTTCTCTCGTTCTCGTTTAATATTAAACAGTGTGCGCGCATTTTGATGTACTTTACGTTGCAATTCCCCTTAAAGCATGAAAACCGTTTTAGTTAAGTACAAGCCATTTAAAGGGTCGAGCAAAATTGGGGCCTCAATAAACTCACAATCAAATAAAAACTTAAGTTTGAAAAGAGATGTAAATAATTATGACTTTTCTAAATAAATAAATAACTGGAAAACAGTTAATTAAAAAAATTGCCTTACTTTAAAATTCATATTCGCAAATATGGATTTTAAAGTAAGACACCTTTTTTAATAAACGGTTTCAGATGGATTTACCTATTTTAAATCTGAAAAACTCCTAAGACGTCCTCAATCCGCCTCTTCCACGTGCCCCACGGCAGAGGATATCCATGAAGATTTTCAACAAAAAAAATAGACTTTGTGTAATATCTTGCATAGTTTATATGAAGCGATATATATATCGCCGCATCAGTTTGTAGTAAATATTTTGTGACCTATATAACTACTTAAACAATTGAGCATTAATGTTACAAGGCACTTACAAGCATAGACATTATGTGTGTTTTATGATTCATAAACTTTTTGTCCATGAATTTTTATACTGCCCATTCCTGAATCAATCTCACTTATTGCAAATAATCTGTTGTATTTTACTGGAGAGTTGATATCAAAAGGTTACAAGGAGAAAAAAAATATATGTTTGCTTAGTTTTCATAAACAACAACAACAACAACAGCACATAACGTCCACTGCTGGACATAAGCCTCTCCCATGATGGGAGGAATTTACCGTAATCTCCACGCTTGGCAGGCGGATTGGAGATCGCAGTGATGAAAGAGTAACAGAAAACGCTGCCGCCCATTCTCTGGTCTACGGCGGCGCAAGGTGTTCTGCCTCAGACATTAGTCGCCTTATACGACACCCGTGAGTGTAATGGGTTGGTTCTATTCTACTCTGCCGGATACCACACGGCCATTTTCATAAAATTATCACGTAAATATTTATCTCGTTTTGCTTCGTAACCGTGTTATTCCAAGATTCCAAGAACTTCGATATTGCAATTTTATAGGAATTCCGCGGAAAATAATTTTCTCTTGACGGAGACGTATCTAAATGGCTATCGAAGTTCGCAACTATGGGAACTTTAATAATATTACTTCCCACACGTCTTCATAACACGTCTGATATTGTATTGTCGATATTGTCACGTCATATTGCCATAAACAAGAAGAGAGAGATCTTTGAATGCCGTCGCGCGGCGTAAACTTGGCTTATTTTGAAAGCCACTTTCAGGGTCATATTTGGTTTTAACTGACAATGCGTCATATTTGACAAAATTCCTAAGAGGTGCTGTTTAGCAGAAAACTATTCGGATTCGGAAGCGTATTTCCATTCTGTCCATGGCCAAAACGACCATAGGAATTTGCTCGTCGCGTTACATTGTAATGCATTTTTTTAAATCTGTGATTACAACAACAACAACATCAATTTATTTCAGGCTACAATGGCCCATAAATATATACCTTATAAACTAACACAAATATAAAGTAAATACAAGACTTGTGTTAGTGAAAAAGACTTAATACTATGTTAGTAACACTTCACTTAGTCACACTTCACTTGTGTTGGCTGTCCAGTGGAACTTGTCCGCGGAAGCGACGGAACACCACGTCCTGCGGCCAAAAGTTTTCTTCCATCACCATGGACAGATAACAATTCGGTATTCGCACCACGAACGCCTTAAAGTTGACGTTGCGGTGCGACTCCAGTAACTGCACCCTCGGTGTGTACCTCGTCTTTTGGCGCACGTACTCCACGATGTCCTCCGCTTTCGATTACGATGTACATAAACACGAATTTTGCGTACTAATCGTATATATTTTGTAACGTAGACACCTGCATTTTTGCAATTTATACAAGGCCAAAACGCCACCATAGGATTTTCTCGCGTATTGTAATGATATTTTTAAAGGAAAATAATAAAACTTCCGAAAAATAAATAAATGCCAACGATCGGTTGACTGTAATACCTACTAAGCTTGGTTAAAATGAATTACCGAAAAATTAATATAACGTATAAGTAACCGGAAAAAATTGTTGTATTTAACAAACAAAAATGAGCTTATTTAGATTACAATTCTACGAAAAGTAATAGACTAAATTTCCAAAAAAAAATAACAGACTTCCGAAATAAATACTAAGTTTCCGAAAACATGTTCTGCTAGAATAATCGTTTTCAAGCTCATCTTTTTGCATACATTTTTGTTTTGGCACAACTTAGGATGCAAGAGCGAGCGAAGCGAGCTCGGGACTTGGAGCATCGCGACGTTAGGTTATGTTAGGTTACTTTACACCCTGCAGACAGAAATAGGAGCTACGCGTAGCAGGGCTACGTCGACTACGCCTTATACGAGATTAGTTTGTACCTATGCGTACTAGCCACGTACTAGCACTGTATAATATTATGGAACAAGCTAATTACCTAAGCCAATACAAAGCATTTGCGTACTACTCGTGTATAGATTGGAAGACCTTGACTAAAAAGTGATTTCCAATCTATACGCAACTAGTTTCACACCCTTTTCGGATGGGAAATCATCAAATGACTCCTACCGCTCTGGGCGGAGCAGAAGGGAGTGTCAGACTTTTACTGACTAAAACCCATCCATGTTCCTTCATCGCCTTTTGTGTTCCGGGGCCACGGTACCTCTTTCGAACAGTCCCGCAACCCCGGCAGGAGGTACGAAAGTTTTGTTTTCAGTTATATACAATCCAATTTAATAGGAGGAGGATGAGCCTGTTATCATCAACCGAAACAGACCTAGACTCTGGACATGTTTTGGGAAATTTCAGAAAGCAAAACCCAACAAAATATACCCAACCTGGGAATCAAATCCAGGACCTCCTGTTCAGCAGTAACGCTTACGATCACAAGACCAATTAGGCAGTTATTGTATAGTAAAAATTATTTTTTGTTACAGGCGATATCGGACTTCTTGCTGGGTGTATTCTGCTTACCTTTCACCCTTGTCGGCCAGATCTACAGGCGGTTCCTGTTTGGAGCGCTGCTGTGCAAACTCATTCCGTTTCTACAGGGTGAGCTAATAATGTTTAATTTATATGAGGACGTACTTGTGCGATGTGACTGACTTATTTTCATCAATATAGACAAACTGTAGTATAAAAAATCGACAAAGTTGACTCTTAATGTAGATATGAAATTAACTAAAACTTACTCGAAACGGCGAAGGTAATTATAGTGAGGAAACTGGCATGTCTTGAACCAAAAGTTCAGAGAGGACTGGCGTTCCATAAAGAGCAGATCTCTGTCCCAACAGTGGCAATGGCAGTCGTGTTAAGAAATTTCTATCTTAAAATTCTTCAATCGTTATTAACTTATTTTCTAGAACTTCCGCTATTGATACTCGTAAACCAAATTAAGTGAGCTGTATCCCAAATTCTTCTTTCTGCAATAATATATTTTCGTGGAAAACTTTCTGCTTGACTTACAAGTTTCCACGAATTCCGGATTTAATTTGATCCGTTTTACTTTAGGAGCTAAGCCAAGCTGGAAAGTAAGAGGAATCCGGTATGGGTTCAAGTTTCTAGGAACCGGAAATCAAAATATGCAGTTTCTTGTAGATTAACTGCTGCGCGTACTTCTAATCTATTCAATCCCTTTTTCCATTTAATGGTACTTCCGATAAACCTTATGGAGGTCGTAAGTTAGGTTGACTTGAATGACTAATACTATTGAATAAGTCTCAAAGTTGTAGAGAAAATTGAACTTTATGTGCAAATATAGGGAATGTTTATCCAACAAACGAAAGTTTGTAAATCAAATCTTTAGCACCAGTACCATATTTTAGTTGTTTGATTTTTTTTTCATGCGGTTTACCGCTAGCTCCAAACTCATTTAGAAGTTTTAGGTCAACGCTCAATCTAATTTGATGGCTCTTAAGCCTCCGTCCTAAGGCATAAAGCAAAACTTTTGTAAATATAGGAGTGATAAAGGCCGTAATCTCTCGTAAGTAGGTGTTGTAGTTAAGGAATGGTGCTCAAAATACATGTGTGTATCTTTTCATTTTATGTTGTGTATGATTTTTTTGTGTGTTTTATGTAGGTGTGAACGTGTCTAACATTGTAATGTTTTTAAATATAATAATAATAAATAAATAAATATTGCTGGACATTACACACAGCGCCATCTAGTGACACACTAAGCAACGGGGCTTGTGTCATGTACACCAGATAGTTGATATACTAAATAGATACTTTTTGTTTGTAAATACAAACTTATTATACATAATTATAAACATCCATGACTCGGAAACAAATGCTTGCATGCTCATCACACAAACATTTGCTCCGAATGGGATTCGAACCCGGGACCCTAAGAACGTAAGGCAGCCTCACTACCGCTGCGCCAATCGGGTCGTAAATATGGACTTGGCCTGCAATATTTTTTTCTTTTTAAATCGCAGAGTGAAGTGTGGCGCACTCTCTCTCATGCAGATAACAGACCTCTGCCTACACAGGCATCCCAGGCATTCATTTTTTTTCTTTTTTTTTCTTGCTGTGACTGCAGCTGTACAGAACAGAAAGTAATGCGCCTGCCTAGGTTCGAACCCACGACTTACTGCTCATAAGTGGGGACTGTTACTGGTCAAGTTTCATCATCATCATCATCATCAGCCTATTAATGTTCCCACTGCTGGGACACAGGCCTCCTCTCTATGAGAGGGAATGGGCTATAATCCACCACGCGGGCCCAGTGCGGATTGGTAGATGTCACATGTCTTCGAATTTTTTGGTTCTAGGACATGCCGGTTTCCTCACGATGTTATCCTTCACCGTTTTGAGAGCAGTGCTGATGAAATAAAATACACAAAGTAATGCGCCTGCTTGGGTTCGAACCCACTGTTCGTAAGTCGGGGCCTCCACCACTGCGCCACCACTGCACTCACTGGTCAAGTTTATTCGTTACTAAATTAAATTCTTTAGCGAAGCACCAACACAATTTGATATAAAACTTATTTAATGTGTCAAGCAACATATAAATTGATATTTGGTAAAAGGTATCTTGTACCGGATTTGTCATAGCGGTATATAAACGAAACCACGGACAAAAACATCGTTCTATAAATAAAAGGCATACCTTTTTACAACCAAATAGCATTATTAATTGAGGAATTATAAGTAAAATAGTTTATAAATAGGGATGCAAAGTTAGTAATTATAATACGTAGAAAGGTATTTTATATTTATTATTTATTATAAATATTTGTACCGAATGCATTTGATTTAACAAAGCATAACCCCATTTTCATTGAAGGACTAATGCGCAATACAGTACATCAATATTTCGCCAGTTATGTAATAGAGGACGAGCTTATTGCTGCTGTTATTCATTTCTTTCTTTCTCCTCCAGCGGTCTCCGTCTCAGTGGACGTCTGGACCCTCGTCGCGATATCCCTGGAGAGATACTTCGCGATCTGCCGACCCCTCAAGTCCAGAAAGTGGCAGACGCAATGCCACGCCTACAAGATGATAGCCATGGTCTGGATCCTGTCTATCATGCTGAACTCGCCGATCCTCATCGTGTCAGATCTTCAGCCTATGAGGGGGAATGGTAAGTGGCTTTAGTTGATTTTTATATTCGTATTATAGGAAAAGATTTTTTTTCAGATTGTTGAATCGATAGTGAAAATTCTAGGAAATGTTTGGGGTGCCATAAATTTTCGCGTTGGTATTATTGGGCTCAGCCATGTAGAAATTGGCAAGTTCGTCAATAAGCCGCTCGATTTATCTCGAATTCTGCTAATCCGATCCGAGCAAGGATTAGTGAGTTTGCGCATGGCACGAGCCGAATGAAAGCTGAATGATGTATAATTAAGAGAGCAAATTGACTTCAATCGGCTTTGTTGTTCGACCAATATTGCGGAATCGAATGTTTCCGGTCGGAATAAAGTTTTGTTACACAATATTACAGATATAGCCCGGAAATCTAGGCGATTGCACGGTTAAATTGATATGAAAAATTAAAAAAAAAAAACAATGGAAGGTACTTACTATACTAGGACAATATACGTAAAGCCAACGCTAGAACAGGCAAAACATATCAATAAAAGAGTAAAAAGTGTCAGCACAAGAAATGTCATCTGACAGAAACTCAAACATTCATGACTTACATCTATCCATCTCGAGGCAAATAAATCACACTCCACTATATCAGTAGAGCGATTAGCTTTCCTAAAAGTGCCAGTCAGCATTATAGGAATTTAACTTTTTTTGCAAATATGTAACAGTAAAGAACGACTGCTTCTGTACTGACAGCAAGTCCCAAAAGATTCCTGAAGATTGACGTTACGTGTGGGAATTTGTTGGCAAGAAATTTTGTTTTGACGAAGGTATTGTATTGAGTTTTATAAAAGTTGGCTATCGAAAAATACGTAAACTTTTTCCCTGGCACGTGACGTTAAATGGCTCAAGCCGTGATAACTTTGGTAACAGGAGCTTTGTGATGAAGTATGAGAACCCAGTTCGATAAGCCGAGCCTTCAGTGAGTAAAAACTGTCTGGGATAGACTGAATACGGAAGGCAGTAGATAGGACGCTTTGACCTTTAGCCAACAGCAGTTTTCTGCTGGACAAAGCCTTTCAAGCTATTCAACTCGGTTCTCGGCAATTCTGATCCAGCTGCTATCAGCCATCCTGCGATGATCCACCTAGCCTGACGGCGTTCCACCTTACGCTTGCCGTTTCGCGGTGTCCACTCTCTGACTCGGCTTGGGAGAGAGGCCAATGCCAGCATTGGCTGCGATATTCTGACTTAAGCTGTGGTCGATCTGAGGCAAATACCGAGTGAGAAATGGGACGAAATTTGCTCGCAGTGATTGTGTCAACTAACCAGTGAGGAAATGTACAAAGGGGTTATTCCCAAAGTACTCCATTTCCTTTGAACAACAAATATAAAGAATCTCATACATTAATTCCCAAGTTACTCCAAGGAATTATTATTATTTAGAAATACTTGTCAATTTGGTCCCGTAGTCGCGTGGCTTTCAAATAAATAAAAAAAAAACAAATGACGCGCTGTGCGCTCATCGCTTTGATGAGTAGTTTGGAGTCGTTTGGAGTAATTGGACATCCAGGACTGTTGGTCCTGGATGTCCAATTAACTGAACTAAAATGGTTGATTTGTTCTGACTGATTAATATTTCTATCATGAAATTTAAAATTTCTGAACAACTTTGTTACAATAAATAAGATCCCTAATCACACAAATTACCCAAGTTTAGTTTCAAAAGTCTTTAAAATCAACGTCAAATTGCTTTGGTTTATAAGACACAATAATGGGTTGTAAAAGGGTTATTATCTATATTATTCATGTAAATCGATTTCAAATTGCCTAAGTTTTGTAGGTCATACGTAACTACTAAAGTGACATAGGTGAAAGGCTAAACCTATTTGGCTAAGTTTATTGACTATTTCACCTTGGCAGGGAAATGTAATGTGAGAACATTATATACCGATTTTTATAAATCGTATGTAACGTAATTTATATCTTGTTACTCTTTTCACTTCTCGAAAACCTGCACGTCTTGCGTCCAGTTCTGACAGAATATATCTACTTGTTTGTTGAGGAATAGAAGACGATAATCTTAGAATGTTTGCGTTTCTGTAAGACCGAGTGAAAGGATTATTTAATGTAGTGTTATTGGTTTGTTGTACTAAATAAATAAATAAAAAAATCAAATTCGTCCCGTCATCTCTTACGTGGCCTGCCTATATTACTATTTTTTTTTTTGGGACAAGCCCGCCACAGTATTCCCAAACCTCTGTAACTCCTGAAAGCCAGAATCAACAGTGGCGACCACCAGAAAAGCGCCGAGACAATGA
This sequence comes from Xestia xanthographa, assembly GCA_905147715.2. Lineage (NCBI taxonomy): Eukaryota > Metazoa > Arthropoda > Insecta > Lepidoptera > Noctuidae > Xestia > Xestia xanthographa. The sequence goes on from LR990658.1 coordinate 25,484,094, forward strand.
AGCTCGACGAAGTCCCAGAGAATAAATTTAACTGTCTTGGATCCCGCAACGAAATTAATCAGAAAAGTATAGCGGAGGAGTAGGAACAAACCGTAATTTTCACTTCCACTTACCACTTACCACTTATATATTATTTTATATGTATTTTAGACAATCAAACAGAACAACTTTCTCCATAGAAATCATGAAGGAAAGACAGAATCGAAATGGCGAAAAAAAAAAGCTGTCCAGTACAAAACTTTAATACCTATTCGACACAAATGTATGGGACAACAGTTTTTGTTTGCGATTTCGATGGTGGAACCATGAAGAAAGTTATTTAGTTTAATGGTCTGAATCACAACCTGAAATATGACCACATGTTTCTGGTACACGCTGTGTAACTAGCCTAGCCTTTCCCAACTGTGGACAACAGAAAAACTGTTGGAGGTTAACAGATATATGAATTAAAATCTTTTATTACGTCTGTTACTAACATACCTTGTAAGTAGTGTGTATTACTAATACCATATAATTATATGGATCAAGGTCTGAAACGAAACTATCTACCCAATATGATTCGTCTCTAAGATTTTATATATAACCTCCTATATTAGGCCATTTTTAGGGTTCCGTACCCAAAGGGTAAAAAAGGAACCCTATTACTAAGACTTCGCTGTCTGTCCGTCTGTCTGTCTGTCTGTCTGTCTGTCCGTCTGTCTATCACCAGGCTGTATCTCATGAACCGTGACAGCTAGACAGTTGAAATTTTCACAGATGTTGCCGCTATAACAACAAATACTAAAAACAGAATAAAATTAATATTTAAGGGGGGCTCCCATACAACAAACGTGTTTTTTTATAATAATTGGTACGGAACCCTTCGTGAGCGAGTCCGACTCGCACTTGTTATGTTCTCGTTTTCGTTTTAAATTGCTTTCCCGTGCAACAAATAGCTCAGTGTTATTACACGAAATTTTGTGAATCGCTTCATTTTTACAAAATAAAGTCTAGGATTTGAAATTAAAGATCTTAAAATATAATTGAGCTAGAACTGTCTCATACATCAGATGAGTGCAAAAGAAATTAAAAACAAAACACGTCGGATTGGATTAAAAAAAAATACGATGGTTTCCGATGTGCAATATCTGTGAGTTTGTGACATCAAAAGTTTTTTTTTGTCTGAAAATCCACACGTAAGGAAAGATTAGTGCTTTTTTTTTAGTTCTCAGGATTTCAAATAAAATTGTAACCCGAAAATATAACCATACTGGAACTTTGTCGTAAAATAAATGTAAAAGAAGCTTGAAAAACAAAAACCTAGGAGATTGGATTCAAAAAAAGAAAAGGTTATGCAATTTACATATTACAATGAGATTACAACCTCAATATTTGCCTCAGTAACATTATTTTCAGGGACAAAAAGAAATAAACTGGATAAAATATTCAAAACTTTTGTAGTTATAATATTGTATGTCAGATTGTGAACACATTTGCAACCTTTTTTTACAGCCTAGACGTCTAAAGAAAAACAAAATAAAAAGAGCAGTAATTTTCTTTACTTTATTTTTGTAAATTCAATTCCGAGAGACGTAATATTTTGTTTTGTAATTGGATATTGAATTTACCCTGTACCTCTATTTTGTAAAAACAAATATACCTACGTTATTTCAAAAGTTTTGAGATGCGCAACGGAATAAGGTTTTTCTTATCTTGTCTTTTATTATATTTGTTGTTTTTTTTTACTACAAAAAGAAACTTTGCACGGGATGTATAGAAAAAAGTTATTATAAAATGTGGAAACAGACTATTTATCTATATCTATGCATTGTGAGGCAAAAGCTTTTTTCCTCGTTGGTTCATTCTAATCCGGACCATCCTTTTTGTTGGAGTCAAAATGAGGCAAATCCGCTCGCTAGGAAATGAGAAAACTATTTGTGCAAATTTAAACAAAAGCTTGTTCAGATTTTAGGACTACCTAATCTTTTCAATAATAAAAAATGCAAGTAATGCTAGGAGGAAGGAGGGTAACATCATCATTGAGCTATTACTACTACGTATAGAGAACACAGCGCGAACAAAATCAGTGCGCATTGCGAGACGCGCGGGGGGCGGCTAACCCCGTATATATAATGCTGTGGCGAGCAAGCGACTGAGTGAACTGCAGCCGGCCGACTGCACTAGAACGGAGCACAGATTTTGTTCGCGCTGTCTTCTCTATACTTAGTAATAGCTCAATGAACATAATTGGTATCTTTTTACTCTGGACACTCTTAACGTACAGAGTTCTCACATTGTACATAATCATAACATGAATGATTTAACCAAGATTTTGTTACAATATTTTGATTTAAAAGAGTGTCCATGGAGTTTCTTGCCCATTCTTCTCCACAGAGATTGACGCTTTGGCATGGGCAACTACAGTATTTTCACAAGTTAATATGCATTGTGGCTATGACTGTATCTTCGCTTTCTTGTTTTTTTTTTATAACATTCAAAAATGCATGCAACGGTTTAATTGAAGTAAATGCTTTGTTTTGATTTGTGCCTCGGTCGTCCCACAGAGTCTCGTCCCACATAAAAAATTCCCCACTTGTCCCAATTTGTATGCCTCGCTCGTCCCAAAACTTAATTTTCAATATTTTATTCCCCGCTCGTCCCAATTCGTATGCCTGGCTCGTCCCACATTTTTTTCATATGAGTTAAATTTGATTTAATTGTACAGTCAGCCTAAAAACCTGACTGACCAGAAAGATAAATAACCTCATGTTGCGGAAAATTTGATGAACTAATTCAATCCGAGACTCCACTATAATATAAATTATAAAATTACAAGTGATTTATGGTCCCAAGCGGGATTTGTAGCGTTTTTTGTCCGCGTTTTTTTTTGTTTTTAGCGGGATTTGCCCGCAAATCCCGCTTGGGACTCGCTTAAGTTTAACTACAGTTCTACTTATTCTAATCCCCAGTGCTTAGCGTTCAATTGGTGTTAATCGATAGGTAGTTCTTCAATCAGAAAGTAATTAAGGAGAATAAATTGCTTGATAAGAATTCCTGGAATACATCAATAAAATGGGTATTAAAGTTTTTTTTTTAAATGAAAATAGAATTAATTATAACTTTGTGTTTTGTTCAGCAGCTCAAATCAGCCTGTTTTATTTCTTGGAAATAATGTAAAGATGGTGGAGAATGATTTAATTGGAAATTAACGTTAATTATTAGTACTTGGAAGTCGATAAAAGACCACAAACTAATTAAATTTCTATGAAAGTATTAGGTTTCTAAGTTACTTAGGTACGAAACTAATTTAGTTTAGTAAAATTGTTTAGGTTTTAAGTTTTTTTTTTTTCCATCTTACGACTATCTTGACGGGGTTATAACCAAATGCGATAATGTAAACAATAACAATATTAACTAATCACAAACAATGTATTTTTTGTGAAATCACTCAGAGAACAACTGAATAAATCAACGTCTATAAGGTTGAGAGTGCGGAGCGCACGCGTCAGTGACGCCTCACCTACAATTTAGTTAAGTAACTAGGAAATACCATTAATTTTATTACACGGCTCATCCTGAAAACAATTATCTTACATGGTAGTATTCGTCTCCAACGAACTCGGTCGCGTAGTTTTTAGAGTTCTAAAACATAAAAAGAACAAATTGAACGCAGCTAGTGTGGTCTAGCTGTCAGCAGTGACAAATGTCAAATCACTTTTTGACTTCGCGCGCTCGCGTTACCGCGTAAAATATTGTGTGTCGTGTAAAATTATTTAATTCACGAAATTATAACTATTATATCAATAATAATAACATGTATAGCTCAGAACAAGACCCTATAATGGAAGAATTGTACAGAATTAGGAAGAAACTGAAAAAAATAAATAAGTTGTAGACGCCGCCGACGCCATCGCCGCAATGTTTCGTCGTCTACATCTCGGAATCGATCTCGATCTAATACTAGGATCAGATCACAGTCAACGAGTCCGCCACAGTCACCCTGTAGTGATAATCAATTGATGTCACCTCATCCGTTGCCCTCCACGGCTTCTCCAGATCAACTAGGAAAGGAAAATTTTGGTGAGTACCTACAACTTTTATCTAGGATATAGAACCAGCTAATTGGACTCACGTCGAGAAAATCTATGGAACGAGATTCCTAAATACGCCATTCGTACATACGAATTGAGGTGTGAATAAGACGATCTTGACCGCCAACCGTGCCAGTACGAGATACTTCCGCACGAAGATCAGATTTTGATACGAGATATCAATTCTGATATTACCCTACCGTATTGTGCGCGACACAAAACGGTAGTCGTACAATCAAATAGCAAACACTACTAGTGTATTGTTTTAGAGTTACAGGAGGATAATCTGTTATTAGAGATCCTGTTACTATCAGTGTGGAGAATGTGGGCGAGCCTGTAATACCAGAGGCCTTACTAGTTGCCTTGGGTAATGACAAACCCTTAGAGGAAAAGTACGGGCCAAATATCAACAACCTTATTGGCTCAAGAGGCACCGGAACTAAACCCAGAGGTCAAAGCCGCTATTAATGAAGCAGCCTGTAAACGGGATCAGGTGCTGAAAACCAAACAACAACAATTGGGCATTGCTCTGACTTGTCTGGGTCATGCAATGACCAAGATCTTAGCTGAAGATGAGGTCTCAGGAGCCCTGAAATTGCTTAATGATGGCACTAAAATTTTAACATCCCTCCATCACGGAGGTACCAATACAAGGAAGCAGTTGCTAGCACCTCTCCTGGACAAATCAATTACAAAAATGGCTCAATAAATACCAAGAAATAAATACCTATTTGGTGAAAACCTATCTGAAAAAGTTAAAATAACAAAGATATAGAAAAATCAGGATTTGAGTTGAGAAACCCTAAGCCTACACTCAACCGTCCTGGAAACTGGGGAGGCCCTTCACGCCAACCACAACAGAAGACACAAACGATGCGTGGAGGGCACAAGCGTCCAGCAGTACATTCACAGACAAGGAAGTCTTACCAACCAACCAAGAAGCCAATGACACGGGCACCGGTCAACTCCGAGAGGGACTACCAGCGTGCTCGTCCACGACGCTGATCCCACAACAGGTACAGCATGGAGGTAATCTGGCTAGGCACTTAAGTTGTTGGCAGATCATTACAGATGATGTGGAAATACTAGATTGGGTCCAAGGTTAACATATACCTTTCACATCTGCACCGTTCCAAACTAGAATTCCATCCAATATTTTCTCTCAATCTGAGGAACTTAATATTATTAAATCAATAAATGAATTATTGAAACTGGGTGTTATTACACCCGGCGAAGCAGATAGAGATCAATACATTTCAAACATATTTTTGGTACCTAAACCTAATGGCAAATTTAGAGTTATTTTAAACTTTAAAACCTTTAAATAATTTTATCTCCACATCTCATTTTAAGATGGATGATTTACGTACCTCTACTGGGTTGATACATAAAGATTGGTTTATGACCATTATTGATTTAAAAGAATCTTACCTTTTAGTTCCAATTTATTGCTCTAGAAGATAGGAAATATCTTAGATTTAACTTCAAGCAGTTGTATGAATTTACAGCTCTGCCATATGGCCTGTGTACAGCACCTAGCGTGTTCACAAAATATTAAAACCTGTGATGTCATACATTAGGAGTTTGGGCTATGTAACAGTTATATATTTAGATGATATTCAATGTATAGCAAGGACATATGAAGAATGCTTTGCTCAAACTCGTCATATCATACAGATCTTAGAATGTTTAGGTTTTATACTTAACCATGAAAAAAGTTGATTAATCCCAAGTAGACAATGTAATTTTTTAGGTTTTATTATTAACTCTCAAAATTTAACAATAAAAATTGCCATCTGAAAAAATGAAAAAAAATAAAAATAAATAATAATAATAATATGATAAAGCAGTTTATATCACAGAATAAATGCAAAATTAGTAACCTTGGTCAACTACTTGGAACATTGTCTGCAGCCTGTCCGGCAGTTACTTATGGTCGACGACATACCAAACTTTTAGAAAAGGAAAAGTTTTTAGCCCTACAGTCATCTAATGAAAACTTTGAAAAATACATGAATATTTCCTCAGAATTAATGCCTGAACTAAAATGGTGGCAGTGTAACATACCTAAAGCTAAAAATCATTTACCACACAAAAAATTTGTTTATAAATTTTCACTAGCTCATTGTCTAGTTGAATCAATTGGGGGACTTTGGATTCAGTTGAGAAAGAGCAACATATTAACTATTTAGAAATAGTAGCAGCTTATTTTGGCTTAAGATCTTTTGCTAAGGACTTGTCAAACTGTCATGTATATGATGACAATAGACAACATAACAGCTATATCTTGTATTAATAAAATGGGTAGTGTCCAATTTATATACCTAAATACTATTACTCACAAATTATGGCAATGGTGTTAGGATAGGAACATATGGGTGACAGCTTCCTATATAAAACACCAAGTGTGAAAAGTATGTTTCTTGGAAAACAGACCCAATGGCTTTTGATATAGATGCATTCACATTAAACTGGACAAACAACATCACCTGAGCTCCCATCTTACCCTGGCTGCAGGACATGTCTCCGGACGGCACTTCAACTGAGATTACTCCCTCAAACTTCCTTGGAGGTAATGCTTGGATCCTTAGTGCCAGGTACCCAAAAACAGTATGATTGCTGTTATAAAACATGGTGAGCACACTGCCACAATAACAGTATTGACATTGATAAAGCTTCAATACCACAAATAATAGGCTTCTTGTCCGAATCATTTAATAATGGCTGTAACTATTCTACATTGAATACACACCGCTCAGCGTTGTCCCTGCTAATAAGCTCTGAAGTTGGGAGGGACGAGAATGTGAAGCGGTTGCTGAAGGCTCCCTGCCTTCAGACAGAGACCATCTCTTCCTAAGTAAACAGAAACTTGGGACCCTACAGTGGTATTAGATTTCATTAATAAAATGCCAGTTATCTTAAGATATAAAGGAACTAACAAAAAAATAATAATAATAGTTACTTTATTGGCCCTTACTACGGCACACAGAGTTCAAACTCTGGCGTCAATTAAAGTAAAAGATATTCACTTTACTGCTGATTGTGTCATCATTAATAAATAAATAAATATAAATAATAAATATTGCTGGACATTACACACAGCACCATCTAGTGCCACACTAAGCAACGAGGCTTGTGTCGTGGACACCAGATAGTTGATATACTACATAGATACTTTTTGTTTGTAAATACCTACATACTTACTAAACATATAAACATCCATGACTCGGAAACAAATGTCCATTGCTCATCACACAAACATTTGCTCCGACCGGGATTCGAACCCGGGACCCTAAGAATGTAAAGCAGCCTCACTACCGCTGCGCCAATCGGGTCGTCGAAATTTAATATCTCTGATGTTCTGAAAACATCTGTTAGAACTAAAAATAGCACTACTTTGCACTTACCTTATTTTGTCCAAAACCAGTCAGTGTGCCCAGCTAAGACCTTAAAATTGTATATAAAAAACACTAAGGAAGCTCGAGGAGATATGCCCTACCTATTAATTACCACTAAAAAACCTTTTAAAAAAGCTACACTGCAAACCCTAAGCCGTTGGATTAAGGAAATCCTTACAGATAGTGGCATCGACACTAGTATTTTTTCTTGTCATAGTACTAGACATGCATCCACATCTAAGGCAAAAACAACAGGGGTGTCAATTGAAATTATCAAAAGACTGCCGGCTGGTCAGACAAGTCAGCTATCTTTGGCCAAACATTACAATTTACCAATAATTAGTGGTAGAACTGACCTTACATTTGCCAATACTATTTTAGAATAACTTGGTTAATTTATTACATTTCTCAAGAATGTCAATTAATATTGAGATTGTACCTTTTAATAATGATTAACTTGTTAAGTTTGAAAATTATAACACAATAGTGATAGGTTGCTATTAATTGATTTCTTTGCTATTTAATTTTAACTATCAACACAATGTGATGTTTGTTTTAACATAATTATTTAGTCTAAATAGATAAGCTTACAACAGTTTGTTAAGTACCTTTGTTAAGTTATAACAACTAGATTATCTGCTTATTTATATTTTAAAACTTGATATATATATTTTGATTGTATCATAAATAATACATTTTTTTTGTTATAAAAGCACTATCGGATTTAACTTTTAATATGCTTTTACACATACACACACACATGTATAGATGTTGCCATTACCTATCTCTGAACATCTACCATGTAAGATAATTGTTTTCAGGATGAGCCGTGTAATAAAATTAGGAAATCAGACTAACTTACCTTAAGTGACGTCTGATGGTAATTTTATGAACGGCTCATCCTGAAAACAATTAGGTTCCCACCCTGTCTCATACAAGGTATCACCCACCCATCAAGTAATGGCAACCCTTGTTTGTTACTCTAAAGAAAGTGATTTGACATTTGTCACTGCTGACAGCTAGACCACACTAGCTGCGTTCAATTTGTTCTTTTTATGTTTTAGAACTCTAAAAACTACGCGACCGAGTTCGTTGGAGACGAATACTACCATGTAAGATAATTGTTTTCAGGATGAGCCGTTCATAAAATTACCATCAGACGTCACTTAAGGTAACTTAGTCTGATTTCCTAATTATGTTATTTAATATAAATTACTAGGTATCTTTTTAGATTTTTTTATAAAATAATATAATAAATGGTACTTCAAAATACCAATAGAGTTTATATAAAAAACCGGTCAAGTGCGTGTTGGGCCACGTGCAGTGTAGGGTTCCGTAGTAGCCTGTTATATTTTAGATTTTGTTTTTAATGCAAGTCTCCACCCGTTTGAAACAAAAAACGACTCCATCTTAGTCACTTTAAAGGATTTATTCTAAGGATTTTGTATTTGGTACAAAATTATCCAACACCCAAGTTTAACGACTGTTACTGCTAAACTAATAAAGTAATCTTAACTACTATGGTTTTCCTTTTAAGTTCTTAAAATGCACTATCATTATCATTTTTTTCTGATTTTTTAATCCAGTAGTTTAGTTTTTATATTTGCCCTTTAAAGTTTAATATTTCGTAAATGGAGCATTAAATCGAAAAATAATGTTTGCAACCCCTAAGTTTAAAAGACCTATGTAGCGATATGCCACACAATGAGGCTGATGACAAAAAAAATCATCCCCACTTCACATGACTTCTTTATATCTATGGGAGCTACACTAAACAAAAAATTCCAAAATTTTATTTTACCACTTTGTCGGCGTAATATATATACATACTCCTACAAAATTACAGCTTTCTGGTACTAACGGTCTCTTAGCAAAACCTCGGACAGACAGACAGACAAAACCCTAAAAATGGGAGCGGTATTTCGAATTGAACAATAACGTACCTAATAAAATAATTGGAATCCATTTTTGTCGCTCGTAAGTCATGTTTTTTCACCTAAATGGTACCATTTCCCTATAACAACAGAAAGTAAGAAAATAAAAATGAATCTAAAAACATTGCTATGTAAATAAAACCCTTCTAAATCGAAAATATAATTGAGTTGGGACCCCAATTATGGACCAATAATGTTTTTGTGTCCTTTTCCTTGTTATTCCTAATTTTCCTCACGTACGCATGTGAATATCGAAGGAATGTAAACCCAAACTAGATACCGAATCATAGTATTATAGTAAGAGGCTTTGTTAAGCAACTTTAAAGCTACGTGCCCCGAGTTATTTTTACAAATATTATTTTTCACTTGTTGATTTTGCAAACTATTCCTGATTCAAAGTAGTTTAAGTAGTAGTTTAAAAATCTTACATTTAACTTGTGTTTAAAAAAAAAACTTGTAAAAAATTGGAACTTTGACCCCCAATATCTCCGTAACTAGAAGGTTCCCAGGTATGGTGTAGAACAAAAAAATGATCGCAATGACGGGAAGAACAAGTACCTTTCAGCTTCGTTAAGAGGTGTTTTACACCCTTGGGTTTGCCGCCCCCCGCGCGCCCCGCACTGCCTCGTTTGTTGCATAGATTTTGTTCGCGCTGTCTTCTCTTACGTAGTAGTAATAGCTCAGTGATAACAGATGGGAATAACGGCCTTAAGTGCTTTTCGAAGCACTGAAAGGTCCACCTATCCATGAATTTACGTCGGCAAAAGTGGATTAACATTGATCGACCCCTGTGGCTGTGATTACTGAACCTCTAAAGCCCCGACTGGTTGGAATTCCAACCGATCGGAAAACTCCGTTGAGTCCCGCCGGGACGAAAACGTCCCACCTCGTATCAGCAAATTCAAACCTTATTTTTTACTTTACATACGGTTTTAAATCGTAAGGCAATTTTTTTCTCTGGTGCCTGACAGTAGTCGATTACTTAACCTCAATTTTTTTAGATTAGGCTTATACCAACATTATAAATTATGTTAGATTTTTAATGCCTATGTTATGTTATCTTTCAGAACAAGTAAAACAATTTTATAGTCTGACCACTTTAACTGCGCTGTTGCTTGTCAAGAAAATTTGCATCGATACGTCAAACTTAGTACTTAGGTACTTTAATTTTAGTTCTGTGTTTACCAGCATAACTCTACGTCCTACGTAGGCGGTTCAAAGCAAACTCGATTATGAAGCGATTCTATGCGGTGACACGCGAATTAAATGTGATGCAGTGCGGCGCAGCGGCTATGTCCTACATGCACGCGAATCGTCCCGAAACACGATGGCACCGCATCTAGTTCGCGAAAATATCTAGCTAACTGATCGCGTTCGCTTCATTTCGCTCCGCACCGCACCGCAATGCACCCCACGTGCGTTTGATCACGTAGGCCAATCCAATAGGTTTAGACTGTTTATTGTTTTTGCGCCGCGCCGCGCCGCGCCGCGCCGTTCGCGTCTAGATCGCTCACGCAGGACGTAGCCTAAGTTTGCATAAAGCTTCACGTCAATAAAACATCACATCATAAAACGTCACATCAAACAATTGAAATTAGATACGTTTTAAATTGAGACATAAGAACAGAACTATTTAGTAACCTCAAGTAGAGACACTTCCGTATTACTAAACCTCAAAGAAGTCCGAAATAATTTACAATGGGGTATCACGGAAACCCTCGTCCCTTTCGGATAATATAACATGACGGACTGTCGTGTCCGTTTGAAATAGTATGCTACCCTTTTTGTTCGCAAAGATAGATATCTGTCCGTTTGGGCACATTTTATTAGGTACAGAAGTCGATTTGATACTATTTCATCTTTTGTCTTAAATACTGAAATGAAATGAAATGATTTATTATGTAAATAGGACATAAATCACTTTACACGCCTTTTTTTTTGTTAATACTTATCCATGATTCCAAATTATGAATCGTGGATAAGTACTATGTAACTTACTGACATGGCATGCCCCTGACAAATAAATTGTCACGAGTATTTGTCCTGAATAATCAACCAATGGTGTCGATTCTGTTGTACCCAAATTAAACTTAATTTAGGCTATTGCTATATTTTACTAAAGGGCAGTGCGAAAAGGACGGCTATAGCTTTGAACTAAGTTAGAGATGTCGAAATAGTTTATGCCTTGCGCTTCACCGTGTCTTTAGTCGACATGTTTTTACGTGCACCCTTCATTTGTATAGAAATATTAGTTTCAACTAAATTTGAGAGCTCTAAATTACGTCCGTCTCTTTCTCGTTTTATTAAGAGAGAAAAAGATAGCAATAGCCTCAATTAAATTTAGGGTGTGCACAACATAATCGACACCAATGGGTGATCACCCATCGCCGTATTCACCGTGTCTCGGAAAGCACGTTCAGCCGTTGGTCTCGGTTGTCATTTATAGATCTTTGGCAATCGTTACAGGTAGTAGCAAGGGGTATCGTATTACCCAGTACTAGCTGCGGATGGTCACGGTTGTAGGCAATCGCTCCATGTAAAATACTGGTATTCAACTGAATCCGGTAAGACTGGAAGCCGAGCCCAACATAGTTTGGAAAAGGCTCGGCAGATGATGAATCAGCCAATGTTCCCACTGTTGGGGTCTGTCACGCCTCTTCTCTGAGAGAGGTGCATCCACCAAATGTGCCGAAGATGGATTAGTGCATAAAAAAGGGGTGTGACTGTGTCATGGACACGGCCGTGTGTTGTATGTAAATACGTTTACGTAGTGAGTAATATTCTATATAAAATATTATTATTTAGTTAGGTAGGTATGTGTTACGCATAGCGCTACCAGCGACCTAGACACCGATCCGCGACCTACACGCCGCTGCGTAAGGGAAACAGCCAAATGCCGACGCTGCATTTCGTGACGCGCGGACACCGAGCGATCGACCTTGCAATGCGGAAATCATCGACTCAGCGCCCGATACTTTCAAGGTGGAACCGTACGGATGCAAAGAGCAAAGACAAGCACTTCATTGCACGTACCTAAGATTAGCTAATAACGAGAGTCCAAGATGACGGGCATTCCATATTCACACTTCGAATAGGAGCTAGGCTAGTTTAGGCTATAGTTAATGTAATTAATTTACTCTAATATGGATTAGGTAGTCATCTTTGGTTTCATTTCAATCCCCCGATTGCAGCTAACGTAATTTATGCAATAATCATGTTTGAAGTCTAAGTGCTCAAACACAGTGGGAGCGGCGCGAACGGCGGAATCCGCTGGCGGGTGTCGTTATGGTGACCACAGGAGCTAAACGCGAGTTTTATAATGTAAAAAACATATGATTCACTGCAATAAACAAAACCAGAAACATATATGTCATTTTTCAGGATATATGCTAGGTCCATAGTGTTTTGAAAACATAATACAACAAATTTTATTCGATACAAAAAAATCACGAACTTATCTCTAAAAATTTCTTTTAAAAAGTAAAAACCACACTAAAATACATGCGATCATTCTGATTTTTTGGCAAATAATTCTACAAGTAACATACTAGTATCATAGTGTTTTACTTTTTTAGTCCAATCAATAGATTTTTTGTAAATCGCAAAAAAACACTGATTTCGCAGTATTTGGCCGCAGTGACTGACGTAATAACCACTTTGTAGTGCAAGCTGATTAGAACTTTATTCTAACAGTATTTCAAACGAAGTTTGAACCACCACAAATAGAGTTGCTAATTTAGCTCACACACACACAACACACAGCTTCTTCGCGTGTGAACACAGTTATAGTGCTCGGCCAGAGTGGAAACGCGGGTGCGGTGCGGGCGCGGTGTGACGAGCTCAAACATATGAACTTCATTGGAGTGTCCATAGTGGGCACGCGGGTGCGGGCTGCGGTGCGGGCTAGTTGGCGCGGGCCGCACGCGAATCGCATGCGGGCAGCTCAAACCATAGCTCGTTCATACAAGTGGCCGCAGTGAGGGCGCGGGCGGCAAGTGCGGGCGCCAGGGTTACCAACTCCCAAAAATATTTACCCCTCAAGCTAAGTCAAAATTCCCACAATTATTTGAAAATCCTTTTTTTTATATATTTTAATTCACAACAATAATATATTTAGCCATAGCAACAATATATTTTTTTTTAAAGATAGCGCTGTTTTCAATTAAAAACCTGAATTTTTGTTTTACTCCTAGTTGCCATAGCACGGCTCGAACTATGTAGTTTGAGAACCCCGGTGGTCACGCGCGGTTGTCGCTTGCCGCCCACGTACTCACTGCTGCCACTTGTATGAACGCTTATGCAGCTATGGCGTCTTTGCGTGTTCAAGTTCATATGTTTGAGTATGCCACTCCGCGCCCGCGTTTTCAGTCTAGCCCAGCACTAAAAGTACCCCTAAAAAAATCACATTCCTCTTATTTACCCCTAAATTTGGGGGGAAAACCCTTATGTTGGTAACCCTGGCGGGAGCGGGGATCTCCGAACCCGCGCCGCTCGCCGCACCGCGCGGCCAGTCTGGCCAAGCAAACCGCGCGCGTTGCCGCACCCGCACCGCACCACGCACCGCGCTCCCACTCTGGCCTAGCACATAGCGGCGCGGGTGAGCGGTATCCGCAGCGGGACAAGCGGGCGGTGGCGGCGCCGGGGGCGCGGAAAACGCAAACCAGTTTGCGTTTCCCGCTCGTGGCGTCTGTTCATGTATTTCTCGACAGCAGACTTGACTCCCACACGCGTTAACGTGTGTTCACGAGTAGGAATATGCGTTTATCTTCCCGCAACCGCTTCCGCCGCCCGCGCCGCTGCCACTGTGTTTAAACACTAAGAAGTCCTCCGGATTTCCATGTTTTGTTTATGATGGCAGCCTTAGATTAAATAATGTCCAGATTGATAGTAGGCCACTGAGAATTGAAGCCAAAAACACGCGGGACACATGTCCCGCATCGTACGATCCATACGTCAGTCGCCTAGGAACGTTCCCCGCGTAAACTACGTCACGAGTCCGTGTTTTGATATTTTAAAATGAAGGTTTGTGTTGTGAAATGGTGTAGAAATCACACTAAAAAAAAGGAATGTGCCACTATATATCATTTCACAAGTAAGTATTCAATTTCACTTTGTATTTCTTTGTTACCGCATTTTAAACTTTTGTAAACAAAAAGTATAATTTGACATTACTGTCACGCCATATTTGTTGAATGTTGCCAGGGGCATAATTTTTTTTACCCATTATTTGTAACTTTTAAAAATCTTTTCAGAACGAGAAATTACAAAAGAGTTTTATTTACTTAAACGATGTTTTTTTTTTATAAATGTAAAAGCTTTGGCTCAATTACTGAATTCGAAACGCTTTGTCCATTGCCTCAAAGTCTCATTTAGAGTCAGAGTCAGATTAAGAGTCAAACTAACTAATGCCGGGTCCAGACTGGTGTAACGCGAATGTAACGATTACGTTTAATTCATGTCAACAATGTGGACGGCACACGAACTCAAAGCGAATTGAAAACGCGAATACTGCGTGCGCCTTTGTGTTCGCGCAAAAACCGACAGCCGATGGATCAACCGCGAGCGTTACATGTAATGCTCGCGGTGCCGTCCACACCTAGAATTCGCGTTACATTACACGGTGGAGTCGCGTTACATTACGCTAATCTGGACCCGGCTTAACGGTCGGACTCGGTCAGGTTTGGTCAGACTCAGTCAGACTAGGTCAGACTCGATCAGATTCGGTCAGACACGTTCAGAATCAGTCGGACTCGGTCAGACACGTTCAGACTCAGTCAGATTCATTTGGACTCGGTCAGACACGTTCAGGCTTGGTCAGATTCGGTCTAACACGTTCAGACTCAGACTAATTCGGTCGAACTGGGTCAGACTCTGTCAGACTCAGTCAGAATCGGTCAGACTCGGGCAGACACGTTCAGACTTGGTTTGACACGTTCAGACACATTCAGACTTGGTATTTAAGTACACCAAAACAACAAACATTTAATTAACTTGCAAGCAAATATCACAAAAAGTCGTAACATAATAATTTCTGATAAAGTCGCACATGAAAAATTACACAAATTAAAGAAATAACGTTGAAAATCACCAACCGTAATGATAAAAAAATCATGTCATTACTGTTGATATATTTTACGCTGAACGTAAAATACTGAAAATCTCCCACATTTATGGGTAAGTCTCCGCCACTGGTATTACACGCACATTGCACACAAACGCAAATCCGATACGTAATACACTCCCGAGCGCGGCGCTCACTCACACATTCAAAAAAAGTGGCTTCACTTAACGTTCCGTTTTGTTTCGAACACGGAATCTGGACATTATTATTTTAATCTAAGATGGCAGCTATTTCCTTTGACGGGTTCGGGAATGAAATCTAGTAAACAAATTATTGTTGTGTTATAATATTAATTAGGTATGCTCTTCAGGGAAAGTATTATTAGGCAGCGCTGTTTTTCTTTTGTTGGCTTCATTGAGCGCAGAAACCATAGACGATTACACACATCACACTTATGTCCGAATGGATTGTTGATAAACGTTGTGTACTGCCCAAAGTGTCTTCATAATCGGCGATCGTACAAAATCGAAGTCTCACAGTTCAGTGTCGATATAGAAGTAATTTCATCACCCACTTGCATAATTTCAACGGCCCCAGCTGCAGATGTATGTACTGGCGCCGCCGTTGATCTGCTCAGCCGCTTTCATTCTTTTACGTTCCTGGCACTGCTTGACTTGGTCTTAAGGTGTTTTATTAGTATTATTCGATTGCTCTTAAGAAGCCCTTTCCAACCGTATACAACAAAAACATCAACAACAGCCCATAACGTCCACTGCTGGACATAAGCCTCTCCCATGATGGGAGGAATTTGCCGTAATCTCCACGCTTGGCAGGCGGATTGGAGATTGCTGTGATGAAAGACTAACAGAAAACGCTGCTGCCCATTCTCAGGTCTACGGAGGCGCAAGGTGTTCTGCCTCAGACATTAGTCGCCTTATTCGACACCCATCCAACCGTATACGTACATAGGTATGTATTTGGATTTGGCTTTTTGACG
This sequence comes from Xestia xanthographa, assembly GCA_905147715.2. NCBI lineage: Eukaryota > Metazoa > Arthropoda > Insecta > Lepidoptera > Noctuidae > Xestia > Xestia xanthographa. The sequence continues at coordinate 25,500,554 of LR990658.1, forward strand.
CGTATAGGCCGAAATTATACACTTTTGATTATATTTTTTCATTTTAACACCATTTATGTTCACTTAAATATTTTACACTAATGTGATATATGCATCGATAGATTATAATAAGAACTGACGATTGAGTTTCAAACGAACGTCGAAGCTTCTTCAAGTCAAAAGTAATACTAAATGGAAATCACGAAACGTAGCAAAATTACTTAAAAAATGGTGGCGCTTCTCCCTCCACCGCGCGCGATGCATCACATCACTTAGGGTAACAAATTCTTTGATCAAAGGATCAAAGAATTTGTCCTGTATAACTAAAGAGCTATCCAGTGTGTAATTAAATTTTGAAAGGAGGTGATAGATATGAAGATGGAACACCAAACTGTGTACCCTGATTTTGTAATCATTCATTTTTTTAGACTCGCTTTCCAGTATGGAAGCAATTTCAAAGACGTATTCACGTCAAAAATGGCTTCGAGCAGCGCAAAGGCTTCTAAAATAGAACATTGACAAAATTAACCATAGTTTTCAACATCCCTTTGTTCACTACTGAATTGACACAAAAGCAAAAGGGTACACAATATTTACAAGACATTTATTCATTTAAAATTTTCGACAACAGATTATTATTTATTTCGACAATATTGCCCCTCTTGGTTGAAATTAAACGGTCTAAACGGAGAAAGACAAACTAGTCGAAATTAATCCTCCATTTAAATAAACACTTTTGTTGAAAACTTTTGACTTTGATATTAAACGAGGCTTTAGTGCTTGTTCAAATAAATTCGGATGAAAGGGTCAAATATAAATATTAAAAAGGTCTTGTTTTTTGACGGTACTAAGTCAAAGAGAAGCTAATTTCAAATTAGGTCCAGTGTGTGAACGGCCACTTTTGCAACGCATGCTTGCTTAGGGCTTAGAGAAATAGTTAACTCGTATTAATGTCAACATATTAAAGAAGACAATTTTCTTTGTTTCGAGAACAGCCCACCCACATAAATTGTAGGTAGCAGATATTAATGAAACGTATATAGATTTCTTCCTTATAATCTCTAGATTACAGTCGTAATATTAGCTAAGCCATGTCTAACCGATGAGAAATTCGAAAATGAAAACGTGAATCTAACCACAACCTCAAAATTAACGATATTATCTAATTCGATTATGTTAAACCGGTACCTATTTTAAGTTAACGTAGTTCATTGTTTTATAACAATAAATATCTTTTTTGCAAAAAATAAAAACGACTTCAAAAAACATAAGAAAGTGAAAATAACTTGAGCTTCAGAAGTCGGTGATAAAAAACTAAATTAATCAAAGATGTGACGTAAGTAATTTAATATAATCAAGTTCAAATTATGCAACATCGAACAGGGCCTAAAAAAAACTGTCTCCTTGAATGATTGAGTGAGATTAAAATTATCTTCACTCAATCATTATTAAAGAAGACAGTTAAAAAAAAAACTGTATAAGGTTGTAGTTTTGCATCCTAGTCAAAATTCAGGAGCTTGTCACAAAAGACATAAATAATTTATTTACTATTATTATTTATTTAGTACAGTATTTAAAACCATTAACACTAAATTAAATACCTAATCCTTTTACTCGGCCTTCTCGCAGAACCACAAACATTCCAACAATATCGTCTTCCATTCATCAGCAAACAAGTCCAATCCAGGTTTGGTCTCCACGAGAGCGTTGAGGTTCGTAATAATCAATCTAAATTACGATACCCGGTTTAATAATTGATAAAGCTGCTACTTTCAATAATTTATATTTGACAGTATTTCAGAATATCACGAAAGTAATAGAATAATCACCCATCGCGCGCCTTGTCTTTGTGTGTGTGAAGGCGTGATTATAGGGCTAGTTACAGACGGGCTGCGTTTTAATACGGGTGGTTTACACTCACCGATTTCCGTAAACAATAAAAAAAACCTACCCATTACATCATCGATTCGTGTCCAAAAATCATTAGCTTAAATACCTCCTTGAATCTGACCAAGGTGCAAAGCAACACCTTGTAAGTATAAAAGGTTTTGTGCTGACGTAACTTAGATCACGATATTAGAGTTAGCCGCTTATACAACACGTGTATATACACGTGTTTTCTTGATTCCGCAGTTGTATAAGATAGTGAAGATGTTATTCTGTTTAGTGTCAGTGGGTGGAGTTCAATATACACGTATAACACCACGAGGCAACACAGTACTTGTGCTGATGTTCTTTTCAGGTTTCGCCATTAAGTTATACGGTTAAAAAAAAACTTGCCTTACTAGTCTTGTGGTCGCAAGCGAAATTGCTGAGCATGAAGATTTGGGTTCGATTCCCTGGACAGGCAAAGTGTAATTGGATTTTTCCATTAGGAATTTTCCTCCACGGAGTCTGGGTTTGTGCCCGGTTGATGTCAATAAGCTCCTCCCCTATTATATGGGAATTAAACATAACTGGCGAAATGTGGGTGTACTGTTCGGTACACCTGTGCCTGACCTTTCGAATATTGCAGGCGTGATGTTATGTCACGATGTTACATATTGTTACGTCATACCCATACCTACAATATAAGTAGCTTCTAATAGTAGGTACCTACAATTAAGTAGGTAGGTAGTAGTAGGTATGTATCGAATGATGTAGGTACGAATTCGCAAACTACCTATAAAGTCTTTTATAGGTAGTTTGCGAATTTGTACCTACATCAAACTACCTATAAGACATCAGGAAGTTGTCATTGTAATTTCGACCGTACGCCGAGGGCATAAAATACCTATTTCTTTCCTTTGTACAAAAGTTGTGGAAGTTTCTCGAAGGACAATGACCTAGTATGAATTGTCTAGAAGAATCTAGGAAGTCATGGATCTTTCTCAAACGTTCGGTCGTCATATAAATAGTCAACGTTTTTGCGGGAGCAGTCAGCCCTGGCTGGAGGCGTTACACTTAAGGTACCCACAGGATTGTCCGGTTAAGCAGACGACAACCTCTCTAGGTTGAACTGCGAGATGCCATTCCGCAAAAAAAAAAAAAGGGAGCAGTCAGTTTGATTTTGGCTACGCAACGAAGCGAATCGAAGTGAACTAGTAGGTGCGATATCTAAGTGAATAGTGATCAGTCAGTGGTGTACTTGTGATTGAGTTTGAAGTGTTTTGTGATTATTAAAGTTATTCAGTTGTTTCGTCGGTAGTAATTAATTTATCCCGTACCCAGCTCGTAACAATATAACATTTAGCGACAACAAACGTCCGGTAAGATCCCACTAGACACGGCACCGGTTTTTTCAAAGGTTGGTTGGTCCCTTTACATAGAAGCTTGGGTAACTATACACACTGTTCCTCGTTGGTCTTTAAAGTCTATTTCAAGAAAAACTGGTAATATACATAAAATATACATACACATACAAGACCACAGTCATAGTCTTGCAAATGCTACAAAGTTTTTAAATGTAACTATTTATAATTAACTAGCTGACGTCCCGCGGTTTCACCTGCGTAGTTCCCGTCCCCGTAGGAGTACGGGAATAAAATATAGCCTATAGCACTCACGAATAATGTAGCTTTCTACCAGTGAAACAATTTTTAAAATTGGTTCATGACTTCCGGAGATTACCCCCTACATACAAACTTACAAACAAATGTTACCTCTTTATAATATTAGTATAGATTAAAATTTTTTAACAAATATTTATTTCAGCCATATTTTTATCACGTATCATATTCAACTTATTAAAGGAGACAGTTTTTTTTAGGCCCTCTTCGATGTTGCGGATATTCTTAGTACTTACACCAAAAAAAAGTAACCATTTTACTCTAATAATAAACGAAAGATTACATAGAAACGAAACCGGAATCTTAAAATCATAACAAATAAGTTGTATTATGATATTTTTTTGCGAGTCAAATCATTCCTGTTGTGGTCAATGCCATTTGACGGAAAATACTTACGTAAATAGGGGCGTTTTTTCCGTTTACAAAAAAAAAAGTACGGTATCCATTGGTACTAATATCTGCTTTAATTAAAATATTATATAATATAAAAATAAATAATATTAAACTGTGAGCTTTCTAATGCTATTTTAGAGGTTTCCGCTAAAATCTTTTAGATGGTATAGAAAATCATCATGGCACGGAACGTTGTAAATTCGTCTTTTTGGTGGTTGACTGACAACTTCATTTGACGTTTGACGTGTTATTGTTATTGTTTATTGTTAGATTCACGTTTTCATTTTCGAATTTCTCATCAAACCGGTTAGACATGGCTTAGCTAATATTACCACTGTAATCTAGAAATTATAAGGAAGAAATCTATGTACGTTTCATTAATATCTGTATGTCTGTTACAATTTTATGTGGGTGGCCTGTTCTCCAAACAAAAAAAATTGTCTCCTTTCGTAAACACTATTTATACGGGAACACTCCTAGGTGGGTTTACTTAAGTCCCAGGGTAGTTGAATCGGGTTGTAGGTTTAGCAAATTGAGTTGACATAGCGCCATAAGCCTCTGGTTTTCTTAGTATTATTAGGCGCTTTGCACATGGAGCAACTATTGCAGCAACTGGCAACTAGCGGGCAACTAGTTGTTTACATATTATATTTCAATTAGACTCCGCACACATAGCAACTCGAGTTTTGAGTTCCGGTGATCGTCAACAGTTTTCAGTTGCTGTAATAGATGACTAAGTTACTTCCTAATTGCCGCAACTAACAACTGTTAAATATTATATCGGTTTTTAAAGTTGCCAGTTTCCTCAACCGTCAATCGCAACGCCTTGGGCGATTTCACACCCTCCCTCTCTTTCTGCTTCTTCTTATAGCCATCGTCACACTGAACGCTGATCGCTGCGTAGATTGGGCAACTCGTCTATAGAAGGAGCTCACAGATTGCCATAAAATTGCGGCAACCGTAAACGCTATCAATTTTCTACAAAAACTTTTAAAATGTTGATAGTTGCCTCAACTTAAGTTGCTCCATTTGCAAAGCGCCTTAGGCTTGACTGCCACGAGGCAGTGAACCAACGATGGTTAGTGGTCGACTACTGAGCATGAATTCCTGAGTTTGATTCCCAGGTCGAGCAAAGTGTTATTGGGTTTTTCCATCAGGAGTTTCTCAGTAGCACGGAGTCCACGGAAACATAACTAGCCAAAATTAAATGTAGGTGTCCTATAAGATACACATGTGCCTAATGTATTATTTATTATACCTGTAGAAAGTTTTGTTATTCAAAACGGGTTCTTAATAAATCTTCTATAGTCTGCTCTAGATAAGTAGGAAATAAAGGTCATTAACCCGAATACATTTGTTCAAATACATAATTCCGAAAACAGAAATAATGACATAAACTTGTCCCGAAACGACCTTTATTGTGATCCTTGACTTTTTCTAGTAATAAAAAACGATCCATAATGTATTGTCGGGGTACCTACGCAGAGAAATTAAGGAAAGAGCAATGACCTTTAATTCCTACTTATCTGGCGCAGACTATAGTAGGTATTCTCCATAAGTACTATAATTTTAAGAGGTAAATAATAAATCATCTGCCTAGCCAAAAGGCTCAACTATGTTGGGGTCGGCTTCCAGTTTTACCGGATGCAGCTGAATACCAGTATTTTACATGGAGCGACTGCCTATCTGACCTCCACAACCCAGTTAATACCGGGTAATACGATACCCCTTGGTAAGACTGGTTGTCAGACTTTTTGGGCCTCTGACTACCTAACGACTGGCAAAGATCTACAAATGACAGCCGGGACCAACGGCTTAACGTGCTTTCCGAGGCACGGAGGAAACTCGGTATGTAATGGGTGGTCACCCATCCACAGACCAACCTAGGCAAGCACGGCTTAACCTAACGATCGATCCGAGTGGCTGTTATTATTTAGCCACGAGCTCCTCAAAAAGCTTTATTTTATACCATGACAAAATAAAGAGAAAGATAAAATTGTGTTTAACTCACTTTCAAAAATGTACCATTCATGACTCAGAAGTCGAATTTCTGAAGCTCAGTCGTAACTAGATATCCCCACGAAATTGAATTTCTCAAGTCACGGCAAAGTTGAATTATGTATATTGAATTACCTACCTCACCTTTTTGCTTAAAAGCAAAACTAACTTTGTGGTAAGTTACCCAACAATTTAGACGAAGTTACACGCAATTTATGGTTTCGCTATGAAGTGTTGGATTTCCTTAGGTCAAGACTTGCCTGCTGCTTGACCTGCTCCGCCCAGAGCGGGAGGAATCATCAAAATAAAAAAACCGGCCAAGAGCATGTCGGGCCACGCTCAGTGTAGGGTTCCGTAGTTTCCCGTCCGTAACAATAATTGTTCCCACTTATGAGTTTAAAGGTGGGTATCCATTATGTAAAAATGCTTGCATATACGAATATAATACAAACAGTCCAGAAATTATTTTGTACAACTTTTTGTCTTTTTTGTACAAAAACTGTTGTTTCCATCAAGTTCAAAATGATTTTCCTAGAAAGTCCTTATAAAGTTCTACTTTTCAGATTTTTTTCATATGTTCTAAACTTATGGTTTACAAGTTAGAGGGGGGGACACACATTGTTTTTTACTTTTGGAGCGATTATTTCCGAAATTATTGACATTATCAAAAAATGACTTTAGAAAACCCCTATTTATTTTTAAATACCTTTCCAACAATATATTACACGTTAGGGTTGAAATTAAAAAAATAATCACTTCCCACTTTACATATAGGGGGGCTACCCTAATAAAACATTTTTTTCCAATTTTTATTTTACCACTTTGTTGACGTGATTGATATACATGTCGGGTTGTCAGGAATTTATTTCACTAGGCTCGAGCTTATGTGGGCTGTAGACGGGTTTCGTGCTATGAAAACACACTGGATGCGATACACTATTTTATTTCGCATTGCACGGTTTGGTATGGTAGTTTCCATGGAGAAGAACCGGCAAGAAACTCCATGGTTACTCTTTTCAAACAGATACACTGAGTCTAACAAATAACTTGACATTACACTTTCACACATTAACACTAGGCACAATGAATCGTGTACAGTTTCAAGACGTCTTAACTCCGCTGAGATCAGACCCAGAATGTCTGCCTCGCCGCGAGGTGTTAACATCAGGACTCTGTAAAAGCCGCCATGGTAGGGAGTAGGTCGCGTGATGTGACTACTGGCGCGCTTTCGATTCATTCGCCCGTCCGTACTCATGACCGGATGTGACACGGCCATCCTGCTTTTACACGTCCTCGTGTGATGGTAACCCTGCAAACAAAAAGTCCACAACAGAAATTTGTTCCACTCGGTCACTCCTGACCAAACTCATAACATCACATCTGTAATCCCCAAAGGGTTTAACAGAGGTGTACTTAACAGTACACTCTCAGTTCGCTAGTTATGTCCAAGTCCCATATAATAGGGGCGAACCTATTGACATCAACCGGCGCAAATCCAGACACCGTGGCTGTTACTGAGAAATTTCTGATGGAAAAACTCAATAACACTTTGCCCAACCTGGGAATCGAACCCAGGACCTCATGCTCAGCAGTCACGCTTGCCATCACTATAGCAACGAGGCAGTTGATTAAATGAAACACGGTTAATTGGGAATAATTGAAAATAGGTCAACCCTTGGGCCATGTAACATAGTCGTTCGAATCAACCTTTAACCTTTAAAACTCAATTGCAACAAAAACTACGAAGCTTATAGAAACCATGTGAAGTTCAACATAGTCTAAATCAATTTAAAATTCAACAACATTGACATTATGATTCGCTTCTACTTTGGTGGCCCAGTTGCACCATGCAACTAACAGATCACCGTCTGTTCAACAAAAAACAAATAGACTCTCAAGTCTCAGGTCTATCCAGACCAATAGCCAAAAGGCCCAAGTCACGTCCATGTGACTACTATAGTCTCTTACAAGACCCAGGTCCGATCACACCACAAGCCGCGCATCACGCCCTGAACGACAACGTACGCAGTTGCGGTTGCGTCTTGTGAATGCAAATTAACCAAATAGCCAACAAGCGCAATCATAAGTCTGTCGAGGTTCCTTCGCCCTCAGAAACATCGTCTATTACATCATACTCTGTTGGAACTTCACAGGTTGGCATCTTTCTTAGCCTACCGTGTAAATATTTGTAGGCACCCTTATAATTCAAAGCTTTCAGTTTATAACGATCATCGTTATCAAAATGTGTGGAAGCACTACCTTCGGGTATTTTCTTCAATTGATCGTGAATTCGTGAGCATATTCATACTGGCAATTACAATTTAATGATAGCAAAGTGTATCTGACGTCCGAATAATACACTCGTCGGAAAATTAGACTACACGTCACTCTACACGTCACTACACGTCACTACACGTCACTACATGTCACTACATGTCACTACATGTCACTACATGTCACTACATGTCACCACATGTCACTACACGTCACTACGCGTCACACTACGCGTCACACTACGCGTCTCTACGCGTCTCTACGCGTGACTCTACGCGTGTCTCTACACGTGTCTCTACCCGTGTCTCTGCACGTGACTCTACACGTGACTCTACACGTGACTCTACGCGTGTCTCTACGCGTGTCTCTGCACGTGACTCTATCATTATGGAATCACTCTATACAACAACAAAACTCAATTGCCAGTCCAGCGGCAAGTCATAACGTAAAATGTGCTGTGCCAGTCCATCGGCACTTGCGTAAAACTGTGAACCCATCGTCAGAAGCTAACCATCTCAGCCGCGTAAGTGCTACTCCTCGTAAAGAGTATACTGCACATAAAAAGCAGTCAACGTGCACCTCTTACATGCTCCGGCGCTTCTGATGCGGCCACAACAATACCCAGTCCATCGGGTATGCTTTCAGTCCATCGAAAGCATTGTACTTGTAAACAGTGAATCCATTAAAATCAAAACAATTAAAATCATCATAGTTTAGTTTAGAAAATAAGATTATAAGAAAACTCTTACTATGCTGGGTACTCTAAATGTTAAGTTGACTATTAAGTTATCATTTTCATCATGGCTAGTCTCGTCATTGTCACCTGCATGCATGTCAACGTCAGTTACTTTTCGCAGTCTGTCATAATTGGAACTTTCAACTATATTCCGCGATGCCTGCTGTCTCATTGCAAAAGGTCCGATCAACATTGGAAAAGGTCCGATCAAAAAGTTACAACACAGGAATTCTAACAATTCTATTACTTTGTATCATAATTCATAGGCAATGCAAACTCAACTCATAAAACTTTCATAAGCGCTCTGTGCACCAACACAGACAGAAATCGCACCAACGATTCCTTACAGACCCATCGCCACATGTTACTCATGAGGTGCGGTCCAACAGATAACAGACCCATCGCCATCATGTCACTCATGAGGTGCGGTCTACCTGACCCATCGCCACATGTCACTCATGTGGGCGGTCTAAAGTTTCGAGTATGAGTGTACAAGCCTTTCTTAATCAGATTTGGTCTCACTACTACTGTCTCATCAACTATGACATCTAATTCTCGAGGAACTTTGTGATCGGGGATCTTTCTCACACAGGCTAATTCTTCAACAATCTTCGAATTACCATTTATTGAAGCTTGAACTACACCAGTTACAGTAACGACAGGATAAATATGCTCACTCATAAATCTAGACGAAACAGAATTAGCACTACTCCAGAGTCATAACAAAATGAAAACGACTCACCAAAGTACTTTCATGTTCCGGCTCGACGATGCAATGGTAGACTCGCTTCTCGACCAGTACAGCAGCACTGGACCAGCGCTGGCCTGCTGTGCAGCGACTGGCGATGTAGCCCGGCGTGCCATACTTGAAGCACATCAGTGAGCTGCTGCTGGCCTGCGGTCGCCGCCCAACGCCTGTAGCAGCCGGCACAGGCAACGGCTTCTTGACGGCGGTCGTCTTCGTCCGAAAATCCGCTTGTTTGTCCTTGTTTGCCGCATGCGCGACACTTTATTGGTAGTTACGATGAAAACTTCTAACGTATCTTGTAACCGGCGTCAGTGCGCATATTTTTCTTTTGTTTGTCACTACATACGTAAATGACGTACAACGTACACGAATTTGGCACTGAACAATTCTTTACACTGGTTTCACGACATACCACAACACTATCTTGCTATTCACTGGTTAGGTTTTAAGAATTTGTAAACGATACAAAGTCTCAACGATACGAAGTCTTTGTTTTGCGTTTCAAAAAGTAACAGTCACTGATTGTCATTAACACTAAAAACCGGCATTGTGTATCCCGTTTTTCACATGGTAAATATCACTTGTTTACAGTCTGTTTTATTTCGGCGCTGTTGCAAGCACCATGATTACGGATAAACTAAAGTTATTGCGGGTGGGTGTTTTTGAGCACAATAATCGGTCTACCCTCTTTCTTGTCCGTTTTTTTTTCGCAAACTTTTTCAGCACTTTTTCGGTTTTTACACAGTTGATACCGATTGTTATTGACACTGTCCCGCGTATGATTTCATTAGCACGATTTTATCCCAATTCTGATGTCGGATTTTGTCAGGAATTTATTTCACTAGGCTCGAGCTTATGTGGGCTGTAGACGGGTTTCGTGCTATGAAAACACACTGGATGCGATACACTATTTTATTTCGCATTGCTCGGTTTGGTATGGTAGTTTCCATGGAGAAGAACCGGCAAGAAACTCCATGGTTACTCTTTTCAAACAGATACACTGAGTCTAACAAATAACTTGACATTACACTTTCACACATTAACACTAGGCACAATGAATCGTGTACAGTTTCAAGACGTCTTAACTCCGCTGCGATCAGACCAAGAATGTCTGCCTCGCCGCGAGGTGTTAACATCAGGACTCTGTAAAAGCCGCCATGGTAGGGAGTAGGTCGCGTGATGTCACTACTGGCGCGCTTTCGATTCATTCGCCCGTCCGTACTCATGACCGGATGTGACATACATATTGGTACCAAATTTCAGCTTTCTAGTGCTAACGGTCACAGAGATTAAGCGAGGACGGACGGTCGGACGGACGGACAGACATGGTGAAACTATAAGGGTTCCTAGTTGACTACGGAACCATAAAAAAGGGTATCCATGAGGAAGTTCCCGTCAAACAAGAGCGAGTCGGACTGGTGCACCGAGGGTTCCATACAAACTTTTCAAAGGACAAACTTAACTTTCCTGTTCGATCCCATGAAACGGCTATTACACCAACCGCAAATTATTATTTACGGTACACAACACAACAACAAACAAACACACGTTTTGCACGTTTTGCGGAACAGGAAAGTTAAGTTTGTCCTTTGAAAAAGCGATTTTACTATTACAAACTTATTAGTTTGTAATAGTAAAATCGCTTTTTTTTTGTTATTAAACTACATATTAACGGTTTTTAGATTTTTTCTTTACATGTGCTGTAAGACATTGCTTTTTGCCAAATTTCATAATTCTAGGTCAACGGGAACTTTTTTGGGTTTTTGACCAAACCTACAGGGTACTTCCGGTTGACCTAGAATTGTCAATTATAGTTAAAAGCAAGGTCCTACAGCACAAGTAAAGGGAAAATTCCGAAAAATAAAAAAAAGTTGATGATTAAGGTACATTTTGGTACTTACAAGTTTTCGCGAAAATCTAAATTTGCCCTTAATTTATCATGTTGACTCAGGATCTTGATTTTTATACACCTAAATAGGGACTATAGACCTCAGTATCTGGTATAAATTTCAACTTGCTAGGTCCACCCGTTCCTGAGAAAATTGGTGGTGATAGACGGACAGAGGAGAAAGTGAATAGAATAGAATAGAATAATCATTTATTCGTTAATGGACAGCAGCAACACAATAGAGCAACATATACATATAACAACAAACAGAACAATGAATTAAACAGCTCAACTGCGCTGAGCATGCCCATAACGAAAGGGTCACCAACTCAGCATATGCTGGGTGTAAAACACTCAGAACAAGTGATCTTGTAAGGTTTCCTTTTTTACCTTTTAAAGGTACGAAACCCTAAAAACAAGACCTTTAAAAAAAAGTCAAGACTTCATCCGATTAGTTACAAAATGAGATCCAAAGGAGACAGTTTTTTTTAGGCCCTCTTCGATGTTGCGGATATTCATATTACTTACACCAAAAAAAAAATACCATTTTATTCTAATAATAAACGAAAGATTACATAGAAACGAAACCGGAATCTTAAAATCATAACAAATAAGTTGTATTATGATATTTTTTTGCGAGTCAAATCATTCCTGTTGTGGTCAATGCCATTTGACGGAAAATACTTACGTAAATAGGGGCGTTTTTTCCGTTTACAAAAAAAAAGTACGGTATCCATTGGTACTAATATCTGCTTTAATTAAAATATAATATAATATAAAAAGAAATAATATTAAACTGTGAGCTTTCTAATGCTATTTTAGAGGTTTCCGCTAAAATCTTTTAGATGGTATAGAAAATCATCATGGCACGGAACGTTGTAAATTCGTCTTTTTGGTGGTTGACTGACAACTTCATTTGACATTAATGACGTGTTATTGTTATTGTTTATTGTTAGATTCACGTTTTCATTTTCGAATTTCTCATCATTCCGGTTAGACATGGCTTAGCTAATATTACCACTGTAATCTAGAAATTATAAGGAAGAAATCTATATACGTTTCATTAATATCTGTATGTCTGTTACAATTTTATGTGGGTGGCCTGTTCTCCAAACAAAAAAAATTGTCTCCTTTGGTCTTACTCAAGCTTTCACTCACTCGTTGTATTTCAAGTCATTTTTGTATTTAATTTAGAACCTTATTCAAAGTTTAATTAAATTAGTAATTCAAAATTGACAGCACTGATGCTCGCTTGCCCCATTATTAATGACTAAATGCGTTTAGCATTAAACTACTACTATTTAAGACTTTCTGGTTCTGTCAATCATAGGAAAAAGACAGAGATAGAACCAGTTTTTGTATATGTAACCTTATCTTTGTTGAAATAAATTTTGAAATTACAAAATGGCTCGATCGTTTCAAACTGCGTGCCTAGTTTTTTTATATTAAAGCCGTTTGAGCTTCGTGAACGCCACGAGCTCTTTTTACACTGCCCCAATCACCTTATGAAAGAAAAAAAATTTGAAAGCGTAGTGTACAGTAATTCTTTAACATCGCATAGTGTTAGGAACGTATGCAACTATCTTATTCAAAACGTTTTTCAATAGAAGGTAGGTATGTCTGTCTGTTTCCCTCATAAAATTTGGTCTCTATGTATATTTATTTAGGGAAAACAAACAATTGTACAATATATGTTAGAGTAAATATTACAATGAATAAGTAGGCTAATGCACAATCCACGACGTTTCCACATATTACTTATGTTAAAGATACAGTGTAGACACAGTATTTTTAATGACAATAAGGAACATATTATAAAATGACAAAAAAGTAATAATAAAATAAGACAGAGATAGAAAATGTACATTAGTTATCTTATGACTAAAAGTATAAATAAAAAAATTAAAAAACCCGACTGCGTAAAAATAACTAAGTAATCACTTTAAATAAAAACTGAAAAGAATAAAACAAGTTTCAGTAAATATGTTCTGTCTCCGAAACTTGTTTTATTCTTTTCAGTTTTTATTTAAAGTGATTACTTAGTTATTTTTCGCAGTCGGGTTTTTTAATTTTTTTAATTATTTTTTTTATTTTACACTTTTTAGTTACTTAGATATATTATATACCAATTAAAAATCCTCATGATGAGCCCTTTATCGAGCCGATCAGGCTGCAGAGTGTGCCAAACATTTGAATTTGGCGCCAAAAATCCGCATTTTTTTACTTTGATATACCCAGTGTCACTCTCACAGTAAATACAAATCTAACGACACCTCTCAAGCTAAAATCCATCGAACCGTTCAGGCTGCAAAGCGTGCCAAACATTTTAATTTGGCGCCAAAAATCCGCCATTTGTTTTTTTTTATTTTGGTATACCCAGTGACACTCTCACGTTTAAGACGAATCTAACGACACCTCTCAAATTAAAATTCATCAAGCCGTTTACGCTGCAGAGCGTGCCAAAGAAATATACCCACATACATACATACACTCGAAAAACATAACCCTCCTTCTGGCGCAGTCGGGTAAAAAGTAAAAATAATCATAAAAATAAATACTATCATTAATTTTTACACAATTGCAGACTATTGACTATAAGTTTCTTAAATTTTTGGCAGTATAAAGCAAATACTATTAACAAAATGTTCATTATAGGTTTTCACTATCCTATGGAGCGGCGCCCGTTCACCTGCCTTTGTTCGACAAGGTGACGTAGCAAAGATAGGGTGGGCGCGTGCCTCTCGCCGAATAACTGTTCTAGGTCCAACATAAAATAAATTATTAAAAATGTCGGAGCAATCAATTGTGCAACAGATCATGAAGCATCATGGTTTGCAGCAAAAGTCACCTTGAGTCTAACGTGAGAAGATTAAACTTATCCAAGGATCCAACGATGAAGAAGCTACGATCCATATAGCATCTATACTGCATTGATTTTAAAAACTTGCGCTGTACTTTTTCCAAGGCGAGATTGTATCTATCGTAGTAAGGGTCCCAACCCTTACTACGATATATACAATCTCGCCTTAGAAAATCATACAGGCATTACTCAATTTGTGGTCGGATTAAAGAATTGAATAAATACAGGAAAGTGGCTGGTCGCTTGAAATCTATCGATGATCTCATTACAAAATTAAACATTTGAATTGCTTTGGCAATAATCTTATCAATTTGTAGATTTAGGTGTAGTTTACAATCCAATAAGATACCCAGGTCACTGATCTGAGTCTCTCTAAGAAGTAGCTCGTTGCATATAGATTAATCAAAACTAAAGATGTTTTTATTCTTAGTGAAATTCATGTACGTACTTGGCTACACTAAGTTGTAGTTTATTTAATTTACAATATCCAGATAACCTATTTAGATCATCCTGTAAGAGATGACAATCATTGATTGTTAAGATTTTCCTGAAGATTTTGAGGTCGTCAGCATACAGTAAAAAATCACTATTTCGAAAGCAATATCCGATGTCATTTATATGGAGCAAAAACTATAAGGGGCCAAGAATTGATCCCTGAGGGACTCCGGAGTTAGCAAAAAAGGTGTCAGAATGAAACCCATTACTCACTACAGTTTGATTGCGGTTACTGATATAAGACTGAAACTAGCGCAGAAAATTACCTCTAATGCCATTGAATGCAATTTTGTTCATTAATATTTCGTGGTCAACTCTATCGAAAGCTTTTTTAAAGTCTGTGTACAGGGCGTCTGTTTGAGCTCTTACATCCATATTTTTAAATAAATTATTCGTAAATATCAATAAGTTAATAGCAGTAGATTTATTTTTGACAAACCCGTGTTGCTGAGAAACCAATTGCTGATGAATGAAAGAGTAAATTTTGACATGGATAAGTTTTTCAAAAAGTTTAACTAGAGCACAAAGTAAGGAAATAGGTCTATAGTTTTCGACATTTTGCCTAGAGCACTTTTGTAGACAGGAACTAAATTTGCATTTTTCCAGACTGAGGGAAATATACTATCCTGAATACATTTGTTAAAAATAACCGTTACAGGTTTAGAGATGGTATCAGAAGTCCACTTTAGAAAGCAAGGAGGTATCCCGTCAGGCCCTGGGCCTTTAGTGATGTCCAACAGCTGTAACTGTTTGCGAATCATAGTGTCGCTGAAATGTAACCTAAGTAGGGAGGTGTGGCTAGCGTTAGATTTATCTGATGGCGGGCACCAGTCGGGTGTT
Organism: Xestia xanthographa; assembly: GCA_905147715.2. Lineage (NCBI taxonomy): Eukaryota > Metazoa > Arthropoda > Insecta > Lepidoptera > Noctuidae > Xestia > Xestia xanthographa. Next base: position 25,516,313 of record LR990658.1, read on the forward strand.
AGATTAAATGGTTCATGGACTGATTGGAAAAAAATCAGAAAAAAGGTTACATAATTTATTAGGATCACTAGATACATTACTTTTATAAAACATACGACTTGTGATACCCAACTTGCCCCGGCGATTAGCTATGTATGTCCAAAAATGTTTAGCATTTAGTGGAATACTGTCCTCAACAGTTATGTCGCTACTCTAAGGAAGCGAATCTAGCGGGATGATACTTGCCTGAGTTCCCCTCAAGTTGATAAATGAACTACGACAAGTATTTGAAAATAGGTTTCATTTTTTCTCATGTATCAGTGTAATTCAAGATCTCAGTAAGCAAGATAGGAGCTGGACTTAGGGTACGATTGACAGACCCACTTTGACAATACAAAATTACTTTTTGATTTTATAATATTTAGGTATATGCGGCGCTTGTCTATATTCGCTTTTATCGAATATGAATATAAGTGGTGTTAATGCTTAGGACTTTCCTTCTCCTGATTGCCTTTCTTTAGCCTCTGACTGCCTTTTTTTTAGCAAAATAAGATCAAAGTACGATTTGTAAATTTTGGTTCTACTGTACTCTTTCAAATCTTTTTTGTTTATGAGAATAACTTTAATTGGATACGGTGGGAACATAAGGTACGCAGTCAAAATGTTCTGAACACACCAATAAGGTACAGCTATAAAGGCATGATTTGAATGCGTGCAGCATCGGTAGTTCGGTAAGCTTGTCGTGTACAATTTCAAATTACTTAAGATTCGCGTGACCGATAAGAAATATGACTATAAATAAAATTATAGATGTCGAAATATTATTAGACATTTTGGAAGACTGATGGCTGGTTTTGGTAGCACCTAAATATTATAATAACCCATTTTTTTTCTTTTTTAAATAATCTGGCCTCTAATTCTGTAACACACTTTTAAATCATCTGTACGTACTATATAATATTATAAAGCTGAAGAGTTTAACTGGTTGAACGCGCTAATCTCAAGAACTACTGGTTCGAATTGAAACATTATTTTAGTGTTAAATAGCCCGTTTAACGAGGAAGGCTACATGACATCACGCTTCAGCCAATAGGAGCGTAGCTGCAATGAAAAATCTTGCAAAAATGGGGAAAATAGTATTTTTATAACACGGGAACGAATGTCGCGGGCAACAGCTAGTGTATAAAATAAAGTGCGCCTTAATCCCCTTTCAAGTAGGTAAGTAAACTATTCGAAAGCGAATTCATTTGTTTTTAACCGAGTTCAAAAAGGGGGGGTTCTCAATTCGATTGGTATTTTTTTTTTAATGTATGTACACCGATTACGCTGAGATTTATTATCCGATTTACGTGATTCTTCTTAAGGGTCCCTACAAGAAATTAAGTCATTTTGAACATTTTTGATCACTCCTTGTGAGAAAGGCAAGAAGAATTTGAACCTGCTTTATTTTTATTATAAGAGTCAGGTTCTTATTCTTGTCGACTGCGGGAATAATTATTTTAAATAATGTATATATTAATGGCAATCACCCATATTCAAAACCCCTTTTCCGCAAAAGTAACGAGCGAGTGATGTTTGTGGTTCTCTGAACAAAAAACTACAAAATATTCTGAATATTAAAAAATATGAATAACATCAATATATGGTCTACTCGTAACATACGGGAAAACATTATTGATTTCTATACGAAATATAGCAGAAAAAAAATGTTGAATAAACTTAATTTATGGAAAACTTCGGGACAAAAGGGTATTTTTTTCTATACCTTAGAAACACTTTAAAGAAAATTTAAAAATTACTCATTAATTTCAAGGTAGCCCTTTATTAGAATCTGAATTTTAATTTATAAATAAACAATAACTTCATTTCGTAAATTAAATGCAAAGTGAACTATATAATCGACCGCGCAAACCCGATCCCGTCAGTAACGAAAGGGCTCTCCCAGCGTGAGCACGTATCACTTTGCTTCGCAAGCGCTCCCGAGTTATTACGTGAATTTCCGAGATATACGCAGACTACCACATTTCGATCCAGTATTTATATTAAAATTATTAAACTTTTTGATTGTACATAAATTTAGATAAGATTTTTTTTTGACGTTGGTTGTTTATTATGATTGGTAGTATATTTTTTGTTTTTTACGGATTCGTATAGAGGAGGCTCGGGAAAGTACAAACCAGTTTTCAATTGTTGACCCACTTGTCCCCCTTCTCCCCCCTTTAGGCGGATCTCGGAAGTTGAGAGACTTGAAACATTTTTTTTTTCAGATTCATATAAAGGGGCAACGCGTTAGTCAAAATCATTTTTCAAAACTCCCCACTCTCCCCCCTTCACCCCTCCCCCCATCGTATCTCGGAAACTAGGACACGTAGCGGCTTTTTGATTTTTACTATAAATTATTAATGAGGAGCGTTTAAATTTGTAAACGGAGGGTGTGTGAGACTGCACAAACAGACTCACGATGTCCGCGATTACGCGGAGCCCCAATTAAACAATATTTGTCCAATCGACAAATGGAAAACACCTATTAGATACACTCACCATCACGTTGGTACCGGTGATGTGACGCAGTCCTGGCCACGTCGTATCTAGGTGGGGTGCAAGTGTAACTGTGCTTGTGTTGTGTTTGTAAGGTCATGTAAGATTCGACGGCTCCAAAGGACGCGCGCGGCTCGCACCGTCGACTCCCGGATCAAACCTTCAGATCCCACACGTGGCACTTTTCACCAATGTTCAACTGAATTTTATCCCGGTTTGCTAACCCAATCGGGGATGCACAACAGTCCAGCACTGAATTTAGGAAATTACCGGCGTCCAAATGACAAAGCCGGCTAGGTACTTAACCAACAAATTACTCGCGGTCATGACCCAAAATGGCGAGATTTCTCAATTTTCACTCAATTATCAACAAAATATCAAACACCGATCAAGATGGTATCGGATTAAAATTAACTCAAAGTTTCAATCAATAATTACACGAAACAGCGTGCATCAAAAAAACAAAGACAATGGAACCAAATTTCTTTCCAAACCAATATGGCACTGACAAGCAAAAACGTCATCGCACAGACAACGAAACGTAATCTGTCAAACGTCAAAAAGGTGCGTTCAGAAACTTGGTGGATGAAACAGAGGGTATCCTCCCCTCCCCAACCTCCCCCAAAAGTAAAAGGGCTATAACTTCGTAACGGTCAGAGATAGCCATTGGGTGCGTGAACAAATATTATAGTAGGCGTCGAAACCTGTCTGGTGGTAGGTAGGTTCTGCACTGCTAACCTCCGCAGCGTAACGAAAGTTGAGTGGGTGAAGCGTAACTCAGGGCGACGACAAGCAAACTTTAGGGTAGTGTTTTTTTTAATGGGTCTGGGTTTTTAAATAAGGTTTTTTTTATAGGTGATATTTTTTAAAATTGGTTTTTAGAATGTTTTAGGGGTTCTTAAGGGTTTTCATACTGATATAGGGGTAGTTGTAACGGATTTTCCAATTATTTTAAGGATTCCTATGGATTCTCAAAATTTTATGATGGTAAGGAATACTTCTCAAGAACACGACAAAAAGCGAGCTGCACGCAACTCGCGCACCCACGCAAATACTAGTATTAATATAATGTAGAAGTAAGTAAGTTTTGGGGTCGCTGATTATGAAAATGAGATCAAAATGAAATCCAAGATGGCGCCGATGAAAATTTTCGGTTTTTTCGTCATGGGTGTCATTTTCGTTGTTTTTGGGATAACTGATAACGAAAATGAGTTCAAAATGAAAATCCAAGATGGCGCCGAGGAAATTTTTTTGATTTTCCGTCATGGGTGTCGTTTTCATGGTTTTTGGGGTTGCTGGTTACGAAAATGAGGTCAAAATGAAAATCCAAGATGGCGCCGAGGATTTTTTTTTTATTTTCTGTCATGGGTGTCGTTTTCATGGTTTTTGGGGTTTCTGATTACGAAAATAGGGTCAAAATGAAAATCCAAGAAGGCGCCAGAATTTTTTTTCGGTTTTTCCGTCATGGGTGTCGTTTTCATGGTTTTCGGGGTTGCTGGTTACGAAAATGAGGTCAAAATGAAAATCCAAGATGTCGCCGAGAGAAAATTTTGTTTTTCCGTCATGGGTGTCGATTTAATGGTTTTTGGGGTTGTTGGTTACGAAAATGAGGTCAAAATGAAAATCCAAGACGTTGCCGAGAAAAAAAATGTTTTTCCATCATGGATGTCGTTTTCATGGCTTTAGGGGTTCCTGGATACGAAAATGAGATCAAAATGAAAATCCAAGATGGTGCCGAGGAATATTTTTGATTTTCTGTTATGGGTGTCGTTTTCATGGTTTTTAGGGTTGCTGATTACAAAAATGAGGTCGAATGCAAATCCAACATGGCGCCGTGAAAAAAGTTCGGTTTTTCCAACGTAGGTGTCATTTTCATGGTTTTTGAGGTCGCTGATTATTTTAATTTTAATGCTGCCTCGGCGCCATCTTGGATTTGCATTTCGACTTCAGTTTCGTAACCAGCAACCCCAAAATCCATGAAAACGACACCCATGACGGAAAATCAAAAATTATCCTAGGCGCCATCTTGGATTTTCATTTTGACCTCATTTTCATAATCAGCGACCCCGAAAACCATAAAAATGACACCCATGATAGAAAAAACAGAAGTTTTCCTCGGCGCCATCTTGGATTTTCATTTTGATCTCATTTCGTTATCAGCGTCTCCTTAACCATGAAAATGACATCCATGACAGAAAAACCAAAAGAAAAAACCACCTTCAAGTATAAATAACAGGGGTATGTTATGTTTACTCTACAGAGTGAACCTCAGTGGCCATTAAGTCGCGCTAAAGTCCAGTCGCGCAAGTTTCCATTTGCGCAAGTGTCCTTTTGCGCAAGAGTCCATTCGCGCAAGTATCTTGGCGCGCAAATGTCCGTTCGCGCATAAATCTAATAGCGCAAAAGTCCATTCGCGCAAGTGTCCAGGCGCGCAAAAGTCCGTTCGCGCATAAGTCCAATCGCGCAAAAGTCCATGCGCGCATTTGTCTTTTCACGCAAATGGGTTCGCGCAAGTGTCCTTCGCGCAATGTTTTTCGCGCAAAAGTCCCAGATCCAGAAAAATTAAGTTTGTCCTTTAAAAAGTTTGTACGGAACCCTCAGTGCGCGAGTCCAACTCGCACTTTTATTTATCATTTTGTAAAATGTTTATAGTATCTAAATTCTTCTAATACAAAATTAAACCATTTTTATTTTGATTGTGATAAATATACAGTAGACACACATTCCAGACTTTTATTTCTAAACCGTACTGACTTTATAATAAAATTATGTATCATAAAATAATATCGTCCACAGGATCAAAATGGTTTAGACGATCACTACGCTCGATCTGCACCCGTGTGTGCGTGTATCTGCATGAACAATGCACACTAACATAGGATCGCAACGAATTTGCCTAAACTCTAGCGACTGAATTTTTGGAAGGGGCTCTTAAGTTTGATGCGGAATAGTTGCCATTTGGTCACACAATTTAACATAGTTTGGCCCAGTAGTTTTAATTTTATGAACATTTTTACTTTAGTCGTGTGGTATAATTTCATGTATTTTCACCGATTTCTCCTCCAATTGTGGAGCATTCTCAAAATTCTTTTTTTATTTGAAAGAGACGAGAGCTCTTGAGATGGTTGCATTTAAATTTGGTGAAGATCTGATGCTGATCTTCGGAGATATACAATGGAACTCTTCAAAACTAGACGGTAAATCGGTCGTGATTGCTGCAATCGCTTGGATGTATATTGTTTATACAACATCATAACGTAACATCACGCCTGTATGCTCTGAGGGGTACGCAGATGTGTACCCCAAATTTCGACAGCTTAGGTATGCTAAGTTCCATTTATTGGGGATAAGCCTATTACTATGACATGTATTGTTAACAATGTAAAATAAATGCATAGCAAATATTAGTATAGCATAAACAACTAAAAATGGAAAAATAAAAATTGGTTTTATTTTTTTAGCAAAAAAGTTATTTTTTTATTGAATATGGGGTTTTTCCCAAAGAACTCCAAAAAGAGTTCCCAACTCCATGAAAAATATAAAATTTTTAATTAGGTTAAATTCTACTCCATCAAGGTTTGACAGTTATTCTCATAACAGCTTCAATAGTGTAATTTGCGCAAACAATATGTGCACATATTTTTATTATTTATTTAAGTTTATTTCGCGTGCCTTGTATAAATATTTGTACAAAGAAAACTCCAATTAGATTATTCTATTTTGTTATACAAGATACAACTTGACGACAGAAGCTTCAGAAATGGCGCTTACATCAAATATTGCGTAATTTATAACATTAATAGGAAGTGGAAGGCTTGAAGGAAAATTGATCACTAAATTTCATTTCAATTTTCAATTCAATTTATTCAGGAACAATTCACATTGTGTTTGAAATCATTAATCTATACAAAAAGAAATAATAATAATAAATTCACGTGCATTAAAATTATAAAACTAACACATTCAATAATAAATTATAGAAAATAAACAACAATAAAAATAAAATAAAATCCAATAACATTACAAATTACGAAATGATACAATTAAAAATTTAATAACACAACCAAAAAAAACCTAAACATGGAAAATATAGGCCTTGAATACACGTGTTTTCTTGATCCCGCTGTTGTATAAGTAATTTAGATGTTATTTTGTTAAGTATAAGTGTTTGGAGTTCAATATACTTGTAAAATACCACGAGGCAACACAATACTTGTGCTGATGTTGAGAATTCAGGTTTCACCGTTAACATCATGATCTGCCTAGCCTTTTTCCAACTATGTTGGGGTCGACTTCCAGTCTAACCGGATGCAGCTGAATACCAGTATTTTACATAGAGCGACTACCTACCTGACCTACACAACCCAATTAGTACTGGGTAATATGATACCACTGGTTGTCAGACTTTTTTGGGCCACTGACTACCTGTAACGACTGTCAAAGATCTACAAATGACAGCCGGGATCAACTGTGCTTTTCGAGGCACGGAGGAAACTCAGTAAGTAAGGGTGGTCACTCTTCTACTAACAGACCAACCTACTCAAGCACGGCTTCGACCGGAGTGGCTGTTATTATTTAGCCACGAGCTCCTTTTTCATCGTTAAGAATATACGGTTAAAAACACATGTTCATTCTGCCTCGTTGGTCTTGTGGTTGCAAGCACGACTGCTGAGAGTAATATCCTGGGTTCGATTCCCAGGTCGAGCAAAGTATTACTGGGTTTTTCTATCAGGAATATGTTAGTAGCTGCCACGTAGTGTGTATTTAAGCCCAGTTGATGATTGACTGGCTCGCTCATTATTACTTATTAGCGAAATGTGGGTGAACTATTAGGCCTAACCCTTTGACCTTTTACGAAGAATAATATGGTCCTAATTTATAAAATTAGACTTGAAACTAATTAGAAGGTACCTATCGTAATAATTATTAAAATCAAATTTAACTAACACGTGTTTGCGATAACGAAGTTTACTTAGTTGTTGCTGTGTGTGTGTGCTTGTTTAGTTTTAGTTTACTTTAGATAAATTATTAGAGAATTTAAAGCTAATTAATATACTAATAGATCATTATCAACACAAGGAGGTGTAAATTTCGATGTTAATTTATTTGAAGATATTTATTAGTTAAATGTTATCTTCTAGTGATTATTCTATAAACGGTAGAAAAGGGGACTATTCAAATGGATGAGACCGATTCAATAAAGATGATTCAATTTATTCTATGAATAATTTAAACAACAATCAGCTTAAGATGGTGAAATCTAGATTTGCATTGAAATTAGATACCTAAACAACAAAAGTAAATCTATAATACCTATTGTACCTGCTGGTCAGAAATCGCTACGCTCGCTAGCTAAGCGTAGTAGCATTAATCAACGTATAACATTCCGAGTTCTGAGATCCGGGCTTCCTCATTAAGGCGACTACAGGAGCTAAATTAGCAACTCTATTTGTGGTGGTTCAAACTTCGTTTGAAATCTTGTTAGAATGAATTTGTACGGTCTACGTACATTAACCTTACTTCTCGCTGACAAGGCGAATCAATAGGTTTACTTGTCACAACAAATACAACTACTTACTTAGTGTGCAACTTACCAACACGCGAAACAGACGTACATGTAAGAATCACCAACCTTACAACACTAGTACTAAATAAACTTTTGGGTTACTGTGTGAAGTGTTTTGAATGTTGGACACACTCGCTACTTAAAACACAAACTATCATAGTGTACAGTTCAGGAACCAATCTGCACCGTACATTTAATGGTCCTTCGAGCCTTTCACTGTTTGGGGTAATTGTATCTCTTGGAACGACAGCGAATCGGCTTGGCTGGCCTTCCACAAGCGGATCTCACCAGTCAAGTTGAGAAAGCGCGCATATTCGTAGAAGAGTACAAGAGCTCTGAGCAAACAACGAAGAGGGAATACTTTGCAACTTCTTCGTGAACAAGACTCAACTGCGTCAACAAGCCAACTACTACTACGGCTACTACTACTGTTGACTACTACTACCACTAAACTTAAGGTACGTACCTACTATACTGACATACCTTAAGTCAAACTTAAAACTACTGACTTACAATGGAACTACTTACCAAACAAGTTGGCATCTTTGAAGATATCAAAACGTTGTGCACCAACTATAAAAAGGACAGCATAACTAGGAAAAACGTTGACTACCTGGAAAAACGTTTGAGGAACTTAGAAGAACTATGGGGTGCCTTTGATGAGCAGCATAAAATACTGTTGGAGACCACTGAACATAAAAACATCGCATACTTTAAGAATGACGTTTACACGAAAACAAAGGACATATACGAGTCAACTAAAAGGCATATTATGGATCTACTGGATTTTCAAAAGAGGCAACAAAAACAAGACCTTAACTTCGATCTCACTGGGCTAATGGATGAAGAAACTGAGGACGACGTTAAGAAGCTCATCACTCAACAAGAACGCAATTTTAAGGCTTTAACTAAGGCTATGTCAAAGATAAACATTGACTTCATCACCGAAAAGTGGGAGTTCGAAGAACATCTAGCAACTTTGAAATCGAAGTGGCAATCCATCGACAAAATACACTGGGAACTTGAAGATGAGCTGAAGCTGTCTAGTTTGAAAGAAGATTACAATGGAAAGTACGAAGCCATTGAACAAAGATACGACAACTTGAAAAGAAATCTAAACAGCAAGATTTGGTCCAATACACATTATCAACAATCAACACCAAAAATTGAAATCCCGGAATTTACCGGGAAATATGTTCATTGGATTACTTTTAAGGACATTTTTATTGAAACCATACATAACAACCCGAATATTCCCAAAGCGCAGAAGATGCAACACCTGAAGACGAAACTAAAAGGTGAAGCAGAACGCCTCGTCCAGCATCTGTCCATCAGTGCAGATAACTACGATTCCTGTTGGGAAATACTATCTCACCGGTACGACAATCGCCGACTTCAGTTCAACTCGTTTATGAGCACTATGCAGCACTTACCAACTATTCAGCAACCCAACGCCAACAACCTGAAAAGGATGCATGACGTAATATCCGAGTGCCTAAACGGCCTCGGCAACATGGGAGTTGAAGTGAGCAGTTGGGGCCCAATAATTGTTTACATGATGTCGCAAAAATTGGATCCCACAACACTTAACGAATATACCAAGGAAACGCAAAACAATAGGGAATTGCCAAACCTAGACGAATTCCTTAATTTCCTGGAACACAACTTTCTCGCTCACGAAACCGCGAAGAGCTGCTTAAAGGACTCGGGTGAGAATAAAACTACCCAAAGACCAAACAACAAGAGCTGGAAACATAATTACAAGTTCAAAAGCAACTTTAAAAAGTCAGAAGATCAAACAAAAGTGGGATACTCAAAAATATTTCATGCGTCATTTGGAAAATGCCCTCTCTGCAACAATGATCACGTGTTGATGCAATGCGATAAGTTCACTAACATGGATATTTTGCAACGAAACAAAACAGTGGCGAAACTAAAACTTTGCAAAAACTGTCTATACAGCCATGGCGACAACAATTGCAACTCAAGAAAAACATGCCGCGAATGTAAATCAAAACATCATACATTACTACATACGAAAAACTCCTCTGACTCTGAACCGACTGCGGAAAGGAAGGATGACTTAACCAGAAACTCACTACCGTCAACATCAACTCAACCAGCAGCTCACCACTTGACTGCCGATAATACTGAAATCTTATTAACTACAGTCCTTGTTAAAGTTAAATCAGCTGACGGAACTTACGTAACATTACGGGGTCTCCTCGACCAGGGATCTCAAATAAACTTAATAACAGAGAATGCCGCTCAACTATTGCGCTTACCTCGAAAGAAACTTGACGCAGCAGTAACCGGAATAGGTTCTACGTCACGAACTTGCAGGGGACTCCTGCATCTTGATTGTCAATCGATACATTCAATCTATAGATTCAACGTGCAAGCATTGGTCCTACAAAACTTAACAAACAAGTTGCCCAGCTGTACTTTCCAAAGTGCTGGCTGGACACATCTTCGAAATTTAAAGCTGGCCGATCCTAACTACAATGTGTCAAGCTCTATTGATCTCCTACTGGGAGCTGACGTTTACGCAGACATCATCCTAGACGGAGTTCTAAAAGGCGACCAACACGCACCTATCGCTCAGCAAACTCATTTGGGCTGGATCTTGTGTGGAAAACTCAAGACCTTCAACTGTCACTTAACCTTATTCGATACTACAGATCTGTCGAAATACTGGGAGAGCGAAGATATTGCTCCAGGTGAGGAAGACATACAGAGGAATGATCAATGTGAACTTTACTACCAAGAAACGACCAAACGATGCTCAGATGGCAAATACATAGTAAAAATGCCTATGACCAAAACCTACGAAAAAGATCTTGGAAGTTCAAAGTCAGCTGCTATTGCGCAATTCTTACAACAAGAAAAAAGACTAGGTAAAAACGAAAAACTTTCAACGATGTATAAAAACTTTATCCGCGAGTACTTAGAACTACAACACATGAAGCCTGCGGGTCAAATTACATCCAACCAACTTGAATGTTATTTACCTCACCATGGTGTCCTAAGGGATCAATCGACAACCACTAAACTAAGGGTGGTTTTCAACGCGTCACAAAAAACTTCAAGTGGCAAAAGTTTGAACAGCCTCATGGAAAAAGGTCCTAACCTACAAAAGGATATTCAAGCCCTTATCCTAAAATGGCGAACCTATAAATATGCAATAACTGCTGATATAGAAAAAATGTACAGATGCATATGGATATCCGAAGACCAACAGCAACTTCAGAAAATCATATGGAGAAACTCTCCGGACGAACAACTACAAGAATATGCTCTACGGACTGTGACATACGGTACAAAATGCGCACCATGGTTAGCCATGCGAACTTTACAACAATTGGCTATCGATGACGGTCACTTATACCCTGACGCAGCGAAAATTCTACTAAAAGAGTTCTACGTCGACGATTTAATTAGCGGCCACAACTCTCTCGAAACTGCCAAACAATTACAAAATGACTTGATACAACTACTACAGCGAGGAGGTATGAACCTAAGGAAGTGGTCCAGCAATTGTACCGAATTGCTTGAACATCTTCGGGAAGACCAAATTTCTAAGACCAACTTTGACTTTAAACAAGAAGACTGCATGAAAACACTTGGCCTTGGCTGGAACCCTACGTCGGACACATTTACGTTCAACTGGAACCTGAAACAAGACTCTCAAAAGGGACTGACTAAACGATCCCTACTGTCTCAGATTTCACAACTATACGACCCACTCGGCTGGTTTTCACCAGTCACTATACGTGCCAAGCTAATTTTTCAAAGCGTTTGGATGCAAAATTTAACTTGGGATGAACCGATACCCATTGGCATACAAGAAGAGTGGCTGAAACTGAAAGATCAGCTGGACGAAATGAAAACTATTACAATAAGTCGCTGGATCGGAACCATCCAAAACAAAATTGAACTACTTGCATTTTGCGACGCAAGCGAGAAAGCATATTCGTGCGTCATCTACACACGGGCGTTGAACGAAACCGGAGAACCTAAACTAAGCCTGCTGGCAGCAAAGACTAGGGTTGCTCCGCTCGCACAAAAACTATCTCTGCCAAGACTTGAACTCAGCGGGGCACTACTTCTATCACAGCTGGTAAACAAAACCATCGAGTCGCTAACAGGACACACAATAACTATATGGGCCTGGTGCGATTCAAAAGTGGTACTGGCTTGGTTGCAAGGAGCGACATCCAAATGGGAAAAGTACGTAGAAAACCGAGTCGTCAAGATCAAGCAAGTAGTACCAGCATCCCATTGGTTCTACATAGAATCAAAAAATAACCCTGCAGATTGTGCAACAAGAGGGTTATATCCAAAACAAATAGTGAATTTTCACTTATGGTGGAATGGACCTGCAACGCTGAGAACTTTTACAGGCAAACCCGAAGAGCAACGTAGTTGTCTACTTACAACTACGATGGAACAAAAAAGCATCGCGCCAACCCTAAGCCAACCAGAAAACATAATAATCAACTTATTAAATAATTACAGCAAATTAAACTGGGTTACGAGAGTTGTCGCTTGGATTATGCGATTCAAGACAAATTCACTTAGTAACGCTAAACAAATGAAGAAATTTGATGACGGTCAATACAATGACCTGACGGCAAATGAACTCAATTACGCCACGAACATAATAACAAGAAACGTTCAACGATTAGAATTCAGCACAGAATATGACCTATTACTAAAAAATCAACATGTTCCCACCAAAAGCAAAATTTGCAAATTATGGCCTTACCTCGACAAGGAGGGTATATTGCGTGTCGGCGGACGCCTGAACAAAACTAACTTACCGCTGGGAATGAAAAATCCCGCAATTCTACCAAGAAAGCATAGACTCACAGAACTACTGATAAACCAAGCTCACACCGCGACTTTACATGGTGGAGCCCGGTTGACACTCGGCTTCATCCGTCAACATTATTGGATACTAGGAGGAAACAGAGCAGTAAAAACTCAGCTGCGACGATGTACACGGTGCCATCGATTCAAAGCTACGGAAAACTACCAGTTAATGGCCGACCTTCCACCACAGCGTGTGACACCGTCCCGCCCCTTCACTCACACGGGGGTGGATTTTACGGGTCACGTAGACGTCAAATTAAACAAAGGAAGAGGCGTTAAGACAACCAAAGGTTACATCGCAATCTTTGTTTGTTTAGCAACAAAGGCAGTTCACATCGAACTAGTTTCAGACTTGAGCACTGAAGCTTTCATGGGCGCTTTCCAAAGGATGTGCTCCAGACGTGGTACCCCAAGTCATGTTTATTCGGACTGTGGTACAAACTTCATCGGAGCCTCAAAGATGCTGAACAATGAGTTTGAAATGTTCAAAACGGAATTGCCCGCTGATTTCTTTAACGAAATAAGCAGAATGAAAGTGGAGTGGCATTTTAACGCCCCGGCGTGGCCAACCGCAGGGGGACTATGGGAAGCCGCAGTGCGCTCTATGAAACACCACTTACGTCGAGTTCTAGGGGAACAGAAACTCACATATGAAGAATTTTCGACTTTACTGGCCAAGATAGAAGCGTGCATGAATTCCAGACCATATTGCCCCCTCACAGAGGATCCAGATGAGTTCTACAATTATCTCACTCCAGGACATTTTCTTACTGGTAGTCCAACTATGACACTTCCGCTATCCAGCTATGAAGATGACCGCAACTTAGATCTACGCAAAAGGTGGCAGTTAACTGAAAACATGTTCCATCAGTTCTGGAAGCACTGGTCCTCAGACTACTTAACATCGCTACAGGCTCGCAGTAAATGGCTGAAACCCACACCTAACATCAAAACAGATGATGTTATCTTGATAAGGGAAAACAACCTCCCACCAGGAAAATGGGCCCTTGGACGCATAACCGAAGTGCATCCTGGCAGTGACGGACACGTCCGAGTCGCAACTATAAAAACGCAAGGTGGCACATTGAAGCGACCCATCACAAAACTGTCGCCGTTGCCAATTAAAACTTTACTCTAAGTGAATAAATACAAACAACAAGTCACTACGTACTCACTTGCTTACCAATACCGCGACATACTACACTGAAAACTCGAAAAGTAAACATACTTCAAGTCATCATGTTAACCACACTACTATTGATCTGCTTGGTAGCTAGAATTGACGGCAGTGTCATTCCACAAGAATCATCAAGTGTTCACATAACAACTTTAGGAAGTGATCGGCCCATATACTACGACACCATTGGAAAAGTACAGCTGATACACGACGAATGGAGGTTACTGATGTACTACAACTTATTTACCTACTGGAGTGGAGTTCAAAAGTTCGAAAACTACTTACAAGACATTTCGGACCTCTGCAATAAGTTGGAACCAAGATTTTGTCAAACCACAATTCGTCAGCTTTTGCACGAAATGGACCTTCTGCACTACTACAACGACGTACTACTGGCCCCACATAAACACTTGTCCGGTCGCAGCAAACGAAGTCTGATGGACGGAGTGGGATACGTGGCGAACAGTCTCTTTGGAATTCTTGACCAGAGATTTGCAGACCAATATCATAAGGATATCCAAAACGTGCAAAAGAATGAAGATTACATCCTGCAACTCGTTAAAAACCAGACTTCTATAGTTGAAATTGAAAATGACATCTTGAAGAAAAACGAAGAGAACATCGATCAGCAATTTACACTTGTCAACAACTTTATGAACGACACTGACATAAGCACAAGCAAATTCGCATTCGCATTTTCGCATTAGCGAAAATTGAATCGGAAATGGAGATAGTCATGGCCACGAGTTTTTTTACCTCGACTTCGCTGGCTGCACACTTATTATTGAAAAACTTGAAAAACATTCAAGAAACCTTTTTCAACACATTACTGGATATCTATAAAGGCCGTATGGATGTTCACTTACTAACTCCAGTCAATTTAATTCAACAGCTGACAATAATCTCAGGAAGGCTACCGAAAACGTTGACTTTACCAATAGAAAATATTCAAGAAGATATAAAAGATATCTACAAACTAATTTACGTGAAAGCACGTGTAACCGACAGTTACTTCTTGTACGAGCTTCACATTCCACTGGCAAGTGACGAGGATTTTGTTGTACACCAGATTATTCCACTGCCCATAAAAAATCCACAGAAGGAAGACGAAACGACAGTTATTCCAGTGTCATACAAGTACATCGCAGCGAATCTGGAGAAGAACACTTATATCAGACTAAACGAAAAAGAATTGCATCACTGCATCCAGAGGCGACCGGAAAATTTCGTCTGCATTATGAACTTGCCTATATTTAGTTTACAAAACGCCAAAGCACCGTGTGAAGCGAGACTACTAGGTCAACATTCAACCTTGCCATGCATTACGGAACAAACGAAATGTGAAACTGCCTGGATTGAATTACATAACACGAACACATGGCTAGTCACTTGTTGTAACTCATGCACAATACGTACTGTGTGCAAAGATGACGTCAGAACGCACGTCATCAACACGTCATCTATAGTGACACTGAAACAAGGATGTCTTCTACAAACAAAGGAGCTGAAAATACACTCCCACAACAACTACGACAGCAACGCCAGATTGGATTACGACATCGAGGTCCCTACCCTGGAAAAAACAATAAATGGCATCATAAACAAGCATACAACACCTCTGCTGCAAGTAAAGCACAACAAAGACATCACTGTCATCGAAGAACGACTGCGGTACTTGAAAAGTATGGAACAACTTCCAGCGACATTGACAACACACGATATACATCAATACGTCATTTCTTACGTACTATTGACTGTAATTGGAGTAGCAATAACTGCATGGTTAGCTAAAAGGCGAGGTTATTGTACAAAGAAAACAGATGATGTAAGTCATGTTACTCGACATAGTACCGCAGACGTGGAAATGCAGTCCAGGAGTTCTGTGGCTGGGATGAGAAAACTATTCAGGTCGCGCTCACTACAAGATCGCCCGCCTCCGAAGAAGTCAAGAGTTGAAGCAGAGCGGAGGACTAGCGGCAACCATCCACCTACAAGGCCCACATTGGATTCCAACACCGACATTGAATTTCACTTTTGACATTTAACTTAGTTATATGATTATACTTTTAATGTTTACACTTTTTACATTTTACATTATCTTTAATTTCTTGCTTTGTACTGGTGATTCTCACATGGTCATACTCTCCTCATCCTTTGCTTGGGTTAGGAGTATGTACGGTCTACGTACATTAACCTTACTTCTCGCTGACAAGGCGAATCAATAGGTTTACTTGTCACAACAAATACAACTACTTACTTAGTGTGCAACTTACCAACACGCGAAACAGACGTACATGTAAGAATCACCAACCTTACAACACTAGTACTAAATAAACTTTTGGGTTACTGTGTGAAGTGTTTTGAATGTTGGACACACTCGCTACTTAAAACACAAACTATCATAGTGTACAGTTCAGGAACCAATCTGCACCGTACAGAATTTCTAATCAGCTTGCACTACAAAGTGGTTGTTTCGTCAGTCACTGCGGGCCGAATAGTGCGAAATGAGTGTTTTTTTGCAATTTACAAAAAATCTTTTGAGTGGACTAAAAATATAAAACACTATGGTGCTAATATGTTGTTTGTAGAATTATTTGCCAAAAAATCCGAATGAACGCATGTATTTTAGTATGGTTGTCACTCTTTCAAAGATTTTTTTAGAGATACGTTCGTGATTTTTTTATCGAGTAAAATTAGTTGTATTATATTTTAAAAACACTATCATACTAGCATATATCCTGAAGAATATGATATATTTTTCTGGTTTTGTTTATTGCAGTGTATCTTAAGCTTTTTGCATTATAAAACTCGCGTTTAGGTCCTGTAGTCCCCTTAATAGAAAGTGAGCCTTACTCTCTTGGTTCTAGAGATGCTGATTGTTTGTCAATGTAGTGGGTATGAGTCACCAATACTCGGAAATTTTCTGTATGGAAAAAGACACTTTATCCTTCATTTCATGGGTCCTTATGGATAGACAGAATCTGAGAAGGTGGACCCATAAAGGGATCTTCATTATCGTTCTTCTGCCCTTATCCAAATTTATATGGGGTCAGCGCAGCATGTCTCCTTTTTCCATACATCTACATCACACACCACACACATCCACACCACATCACACACATCACACACACACACACACCCACACACATCACACACACACACATCACACACACACCCACACACATCACACACACACACCATTACACATCACATCACACACACATACACATCTTTACACCTTTACCGTCAGTGCCGTTCGGTCCGTTCCGTTTCCGTTTACATCTTTATTTTTCGTCATCTTAGCAGTCTCCTCTTTTCTAGCTATATAAAGGGTTTTCCGTATTGAAATTTATTTGGATCTCTTACCGACTAATAAAACTCCACCACTGTCTTTCTCATGCTACCATCGTGTAATGATTTTCAAAGATCTGCTGCGATCTATCTAAACTAATATTATGTAGGGTTTTAAAGATTTTAATAATTCGTTTCATATTTGAGAAATGACAACTCTCAAATATAAAACGACTGCCTAACCCTCAATGTTGTAGCGGGAAGGGGGTAGTTTATAAAACATGACACTCGGCCGAGAGAGCACTGTTCATTGGAAGAAATTGTGGTGTTAAGACTTATAGTCGAATCTATAACTGATAAGTGTTGTAATTATTGCATTTTGTATAAAACGTAAAGTAATCTAGAATTGTGTAATACCAAATAATTTGAAAAGAGTAACCATGGAGTTTCTTGCCGGTTCTTCTCCATGGAAGCGACGAACCCTAACCGTGCACCCTTGTCGACATTCGTAAGTGCCCCTCCAGGCCTATGTGGAATAAAATACTTGGATTTGAATATACTCAAGAGTTGATTGGAGCTACAGTGGTTTTATTACAATCGTGAGTCGGGAGCTGGACGGTATATTAAGTACTAGAAATTTCAGTTAACTGTTCTCATTCAAACAAACAAATAATCTAATTCTATAAAAATACGGTTCTTTAACTCTCAAAGAAAATAAAATACAAATAAAAATAGGACTCAAAGACTTCAAATGTAATCATCTAATTTTTAGGACGCTAATCTGGGGTAATACCCTGCCAAAAGGGTCTTTAGACTTGAGATTTTCATTCAAAGCGTAGGTAAGTATAAGGAATTTGTTTGAAACAAAACTGGGATTAGGTAAACCGACCTTTTTAACATTTATTTTATTCAGACTGACTTTAATTTTTATTCGTGAAATAGCTGGTGTTTATGATAATTCATCTATCATTAAATTGTGACGTATGCTAAACTGCCATTATGTTCAAAACAAATAATAATCACGGAATATATCCCATAAGTGACAATATAAGTTTAGGTTTAGGCGGTTTTAGTAACGAGTTTAAATAATAAAACTAGTTTTACTCATTGTGGCTACAAAAACACGATGAAGTTTAAAAGTCACAGTAGTGGGTGGCTGATTTAATTCTTATAAGCTGCCGTAATTAAACTGTAGTAAATTCTTGTAAAGTTGTAATATTATTTGAAAAAATATTAACTGTACGTTATTTTACAACTAAACTATATAAAAAAAAACTTATTTTTATTATTTTTTCACTTTCCTTGGAAGTTTCTTAAGACTAGAGGAAATAGACAGCAGAAATTACTGCTGCCGTGCCGTCACGCTGCGTCAAGTCTGCCCCAGTAGACTGCGATAGGGACAGCTGCAAATCTGACCGATAATATCACAAACATTTAGACGAGATCGACGTTTCGTATGCCCCCTTTTTGTCCTCGAAAACTGAGCTAATTCAAATTATTATTGACATTAATATTTTGAGAAAGATTAGTCCCTTCCCATATCAAGTCGTAAAAATATTATTTACTGCCGTATTTTTGTGATTTATGGAGGGTAAAAAGTAAAGGACAGGGACGTGTCTACAGTAGAATGTTTTGATGAAAAAAAAATTGCTATAGAGGCATTAATTTATCAAGAAACCAGGGGAATACATTTGTATGGAGAATCGCAGCCCCAGTTCACTCTTAACTTACAAGGATCGTCGCTTCTCACTAACAACTTAACTATAAACAAATCTCATTAAAGCCACGTCAGGTTAAGTACAAAATCTAATTTCGTCTTCGAGACACCTTATTAAGACGTTTCAGGTTGTAACTTAGCCAAGCTTAAATTAAATTAACTTATATGAAGCTGATGAAAATTCGTAACAAGTTTACAACTTACAAGGCACTTAACTTATTCTCAAGTTTCTACTTAATGAATAATTAGTAGCTCATTTAAGCTCTGGGCATATCAAGGCAAATCCCGCGCGGAAAACGGGAAGCTAATGAGTGCGTCAATTTTTCTAGTGATTAAAAGACACGCGACAGTTCGCAGATTTAACATAATTTACAAGGTAATTGACACAATCGGTATGGGTGCAAATTTTGTTTCAAACCCCGCGTCGCTTTCGCTTTAGTTTAGCTAAAATTTTATTGATATTATTCACTTGTGGATTTAAACGACTATTAGAAACCAATGCGTATTTTGATTTCAATCTCACCAATCTGGCTTGTATCTTGGCCAGAGTCGAAGTGTTGCCATACAAATGTGGCCAAAACGCCGGCGCCGCCAGGCTCAGTTGAGTTTTTGATGCCCTTTTTATAGTTTATTCATTTTAGATTTTTTAATAGTTTATATTAAACAAATGTATGTATATACATATTTAGTTAGTTTACTCTTCCTAAATAAAATGTAACCTCACTTATCGTAAACAAAAATAAGTACCAAAATCTTTTTAATTTATTTTCTTTTGTTGAAATGATTTAACAAATTGATTATTTCAACTTCGCATCAGCAAAACAATAATTGAAAATCAACTCCGCGTTTTACTACTGAGAGGATTATTTATTTCATTTCCCTTCAGAGTCTTAATATTCTATTATATTTCTTTAGTAGAGATTTTAATATTTTCCCTAAAGTAATGTCCCAATTGCTTGCGCCATTGAGACGGAATTAAGATCGTCTTTTAATGTTTTCTAACTAGCGAGAGCAATTCATTGCTCCAACGGAAATCAGATTATTGATAAAATTGTTTGTTCTAATTATATTATAATATCAAGATCGGTATTTTAATTTGGCTTTGCCCTTTACTCTTTATCTAAAATAGCAACACGTGTACAGGGACCTCGCCACAGAACATTAAAGAATCATTAGACTATTTTTTTTATTATAAGCAAAGATATAGGTAGATAGAGTGTTTCATCCACCAAGTTTCTGAACGCACCTTTTTGACGTTTGACAGATTACGTTTCGTTGTCTGTGCGAATCTGTGCGATGACGTTTGCTTGTCAGTGCAATTTGGGTTGAAAAATGGTCGCTCCGTGCTTGTAATTTTTGGATGCACGCGGCTGTCGTGTAATTATTGATTGAAACTTTGAGTTAACGTTAATCCGATGCCATCGTGATCAGTGTTTGATATTTTGTTGATAATTGAGTGAAAATTGAGAAATCTCGCCATTTTGGGTCTTGACCGCGAGTGATTTGTTGGTTATGTCCGGCCTTTTTTGTGTCATTTGAACGCCGGTAAATTCCTAAATTTAGTGCTGGACTATTGTGAATCCCCGATTGGGTTAGCAAACCGGGATAAAATTTAGTTGAACATTGGTGAAAGGTGCCACGTGTGGGATCTGAAGGTTTGTTCCGGGAGTCGACGGTACGAGCCGAGCGCGTCCTGTGGAACCGTCGAATCTTACATGACCTTACAAACACAACACAAGCACAGTTATACTTACACCCCACCCAGATAAGACGTGACCAAGGAATGCGCCACATCTCCGGTTCCAACGTGATGGGTAAGTTATATCTAATAGTTAAATAGTTGTTTTTCCTTTGTCAATTGGACAAATATTGTTTGATTAGGGCTCCGCGTAATCGCGGACATCGTGAGTCTGCTGGTGCAGTCTCACACAACTGGTAGCAGAGCGTGGTTTAATTGTTAAATTCACCACTTATTGTCGAGTTAAAAGTATTGAGAAGTCTGATTTGTTGCCGTCGGCCTGACTCACATTAAACATAGATTGTTTGACATAATATATTATGATATGTAGTGTCCCTTGTGGTTTGTACTTTAATTTGCTATTGTATAAACAAGGTATTGCTTGTACAGGGTCGGATTTGAACTTGTAATAATTCAAACTAAGTTTTATTATTTGGTTTAAATTGTAGTTGGGTCCGGGAAAATTATTCCTGTTGATTATTTAATTGAATTTAATTTGTTTATTTGATATTTGTCCCAATGGCTTCATTGAAAGCTGTAAACCAAGCCATTGGTGGATTGACCTCACAGCTAAGATGGTTTGCCTCTGCTGCTGCAACCGCTGAGCGTCTAGACCTGGAAGAGGCCACGCTTGCCCGGTATGAGCAGTTGAATGCGAGATTGAGTGCGGTTGACACTTTGTTTGCTCGCTTCAATGAAGTGATTTTGGACTTGGACCTGGAAACATTGGGTCAAGCAGCCCGTGATAAGGTTGTTGCGGATTATGACCAGATGTTGAACCTGGGTGACATAATAAGTATGCGCGCCAGGGAAATTTTGAAGAGTCGGGACCCTGCCCAGGTCAAAACAGAGACCTCTGTTGTTGCAGGCCCTGGACTTTTGGGTAGACTGCCTACCCTGGAGCTGCCACACTTTGACGGTCACTTGGACCATTGGTTAAGCTTCAGGAACCTGTTTGACAGTTTGGTTGATTCGCGCTCTGACCTCCGACCGGCCCAGAAGTTGGCTTATTTGTTGTCAGCCCTAGGAGGTGAGGCTCGAGCCTTGGTGCAGCACTTGCCGGTGTCCGACTCGGCCTATCCCACAGCTCTGGAACTTCTATCCTGACGATACCAGAACAAACGTTGCCTGGCTGATGTCCATATTGACCAGATCTTGGGGTTGCCGGCCATCACCAGAATGTCAGCGTTGCATGCTGACCTTTTGAATCCATTGCTGGCAGCAACCAACGCCTTAAAACGATTGGAGTTGCCGGTGGACTATTGGTCCTATCTTTTGGTGCACTTGGTGTTGCAGCGGCTTCCGTCAGACTTGAGGTCCCGTTTTGAGCAGAAGTATGGTGGGGATAGTGCCACCCATCTTCCCCCCTTTGAAGACCTCGTCAATTTTTTGGAGGATGAGTGTCGTTTCCTCGACAACGCTCGTGGTGCCACGGGGTCAAGCCAACCGCCCTCTCGGCCGAGGGCCCAGGGACGGACTAGGACTGTCGGGCCTGGTGATAGCCGCCCTGCCCCCCGTTTTGGTGGCACCCAGAGTTATCTTGCTTGCGGCTATTGTAAGGCCACGGGACATGGCGTACCAACTTGCGCGGCCTTCTTGGAGTTGCACGTGAGTGCCCGCTGCCGAGTTGCCAATGCACGCCGTCTGTGCTTTTCTTGTTTGGGGAATCATTTTCATCGGTATTGCCCCAACCCCCGCCCTTGTTCAATTTGTAGGGGCTCACATCTTGAAGTTTTGTGCGCCAACGCGAACCGCTCTCTCAGACCAGCCTCTGATGGGGGTTCGCGCAGGGGGGGGTATGATGGAGATGAGCACCGGGCTTCTCGCTCGCCGGATCAGAGTCGAGGAGGGGCCTGCAACTTTGACCGCCGTACTCCACCCCCCGCGCCAGTTGATCGGGAGCCGCGCGACCGCCGATTGACCTCCCCTCGTGAAGGCGACTATGCAGCTGCTGGTAGGCGACATTGGCCAGACCAGCACCGCCTTCCCTCCCCTTCGTTGGCGGAACGCCCCCGTTTGGAGACGCGCCCCCCGCCACACAGGCGTCAAGTGGGATATGCCCCTCCAGCGATGGCGCGCGGCTCGAGACATCGCGCGGATGAGGAGTTTGACTACTATCCTCATCGGGATAGACCCCAGCCTGGATGCGGCGATCGGTCGCCGCCCAGGCATTGCTAGGAAATTGGCGCCTGTCCCGCTAACGTACCTCCCCAGATCGACACGGTTTTGTTGCCAACGGCATCGGTCAGGGTCTGGGGACCCACGGGGGACTCTGTTGTGGTCCGTGCCATTTTGGACACGGGAGCCCAGGGTTGCCTTTTGTCGTCTTGGTTAGCGGGTCGGGTGAGCCTGGATGTCCGTGCCTTTTCAGGCACGATTAATGGAATAGGCGAAACACCTATCCCGACTGTTGAGGGACAAACCTTATTTGGGCTCACTCCTGTGAGTTGTTTGGACCCTAAGTTTTTTCCTTCGGCCATTGTTCTGACGAGTATTTTGGGCTGTCATCCCCAACGTCAGCTGTCGCCTGATATTGTCCGGTTGACGTCAGGCCTGGATTTGGCTGACCGTCGGTTTGATTCCCCTAATACAACTCATTTGATATTGGGTTCCGATGTACTAGGGAGAATATTGTTGGGTAATATGAAAGTCTTGCAGCCGAACGGTTTGGTGGCTGTCTCGACCATCTTTGGCTTTGCGGTGATGGGCCCAGTGTTGAAGGCTCCCCCTCCACCTGAGCCTGATTTTGCGTTGGCGTGTGGCTCCGCTCTCTCTGACGCTGTTCAGAGGTTTTGGGAGGTTGAGGAGCCACCGCAAGTGGCCCGCTTGAACCCGGAACATGAGAAGTGCGAGTTGTTCTATCAGAACAACACAGGTCGACTCCGTTCCGGTCGGCTCGTAACACGGTTGCCTTTTGTTGCAGTTCGACCACCTCTCGGCGAGTCCAGACCTATGGCCGACAAGAGATTGTTGGCGATGGAGCGCCGTATGGCCAGGGATCCGGTGCTGCGGCAGAAATATTTAGATTTCATGCGTGAGTACGCAGACTTGGGACACATGTCAGTGTCAAATTTGGATTGGCGCTCAGTTGAGCATTACTTTCTGCCGCATCACGCGGTCCTCAAGGCATCCACCGGTAAGCTGCGCACAGTGTTTGATGGGTCTGCGCGGACTTCCTCTGGTGTCTCTTTGAATGATTGCTTGCACTCCGGCCCCAAATTGTTGAGGGACCTTTGTGATGTCATCACGTCTTTTCGTCGTCATCAAGTAGTCTTTGTGGCTGACATCAAAATGATGTTCCGGCAAACGGTTATTCACCGGGATGACAGACGTTATCAGTTGATCCTGTGGCGAGAGAATCCCCGGGACCCCATGGTTGTTTATGAGCTCAACACGAATACGTACGGCCTTCGATCGAGCCCTTTTGTTGCTATTCGTTCGCTTTGGGAGCTCGCGGACCGAGAACGCTTGAGGTTCCCTCGGGCGTCCGCCATCTTGAAAACGGACTTGTATGTTGATGACGTCTGCACTGGGGCTTCCACGGTTGAGGAAGCTATCCTGTTGCGTGACGAGTTGGTTCAAATTTTGGATTCCGCTGGCTATGAGTTGCGTAAGTGGGTGTCCAACTCGCCAGCACTGTTGGAAGATGTGGAAGAGGATCATAAGCAGGATCCTCATTTGTTTGAAAATGCTGACAACCCTGCTATGTTGGCCGTTCTCGGCGTTCAGTACCGACCAGTCCAAGACACCTGTACGGTCTCATCGCCGTACATTTTTCTGCTTACTCGGTAACCTACTTTAGGCCAACGATGCGCGTCATAATTTTGCAGAATAAAACTACATGACTAACGATTTTAAATATAGTGAACTTATAACTGGGTAGCTATCAACAACTAAGAGAAATAATCGCCTTCTACTATTATTACTGTAACATACTTTTACCTAAAATAAACTTAACACTTATCTTAGTGGAACGCGTTTCTCTAAACTAAAACCTTCACGACAAATCGGTGTACGGAGTTAACTACTGCAGCCCGTACATTTATGGTCCTTCGAGCCTTCGTGTATCTTAGTGTGTTTGTGTCTCTTGTTACGGTAGCGAATCGGTTCAACTGGTCTCCCGGAAGAGGGTCGCCCCAGTTGGATTGAGAAGGCGCAAATACCTAGCCAGAGTACAGGCACATTGAGTACCAGAACAAACTACAACTACTGGAAGAGTCTTCGACTACTGGAAGATCCTTCAACTACTGGAACTAACTATAACTACTGGAAGAGTCTTTGACTACTGGAAGATCCTTCAACTACTGGAACTAACTATAACTACTGGAAGAGTCTTTGACTACTGGAAGATCTTTCAACTACTGGAACTAACTATAACGACTGGAAGAGTCTTCGACTACTGGAAGATCCTTCAACTACTGGAACTAACTACAACTACTGGAAGAGTCTTCAACTACTGGAACTAACTACAACCACTGAAAGATTCTACAACTACAGAAAAAGCCTTCGACGATATCTCGAACAGTCTTCAACTACAAGAAGAATCTCCGGGACTTTTTGAAAAGGTATTTTTTCAACTACAAAGAATCATCTATAATCAAGATGAATAAGCTATCGCTACAATCAACATGTTTTGAAAATATCAAAACATTATGCGCCAACTATAACAAGGATAGCAAAACCAGAAAAACAAATGAATACTTGCACAAGCGGCTGTCCTCGTTAGAAGCTCAATGGATGGATTTCAATGCACGGCATACATTGCTGTTGCAAGAAATTGAAGACAGGAACATAAACTATTTTGTGGAAGATGTCTACGGTAAGACAAAGACCATGTACGAAACAACTAAAACAGACATTCTAAAAATGTTGCAAACTACTGAAGAAAATGTCAAATTCAACTTGACAGACTTATCGAGAGAAGAACCTGGTGAGAAGACCAAGACTTTGCTAACTAAACAGGAATGCAACTTCAAAGCCATCGATCGGGCTATGGCAAAAATTAATTTTGATGCCTTAGCTGAAAAATGGGAACTTGACGATTACTTGTCAATCTTGAAGTCAAAGTGGGAAGCTATTGACAATACTCATTGGGAACTGGAAGCCTTACTGAAAGGTACGAAACATACGTACTATGACCAGTTCAACAGCATGGAGGATAAATATGACGAAACAAGGAAACGTCTGAAAAGCAAGATGTGGTCCACCGCTCATCACCAACATTCAGCACCAAGAATCGAGATCCCAGAATTTTCTGGACACTACAGCAAATGGATATCTTTCAAAGATCTGTTCCTGGAAACCATTCATAAAAACCCGACATTGAATAAAGCTCAAAAAATGCAGCATCTGAAGACCAGGCTGAAAGGTGAAGCAGAAAGACTGGTGCAACACTTGAGCATCAGCGCCGACAACTACACTTCGTGTTGGGAGATACTAACTCAACGGTACGACAACCGTCGACTACAATTCTCGTCGTACATGAACACTATGCTGCAGTTGCCTGTCATACAGAAGCCAGACGCTTACAACTTAAAGAAGCTGCATGACGTAACAACGGAATGTCTAAATGGTTTAACAAACATTGGTTTTGATATAACCAGTTGGGATCCGATGATTGTCCATCTGATGTCACAGAAACTAGACTGCGGGAGCTACAATGAATACATAAAAACTTTGCCCGATAACAGAGAGGTGCCAACACTACAGGAATTTATGTTATACTTAGAAAACCAGTTTATGGCGTTTGAAACCATGAAGACTTCAAAGAAAGACATACAGAGTTCAGAGAAGTCAGCTGGAACTGAAAAACATGTACATCGAAAAAACTTCGATCATAAGAAGTGGGTTCCAAAAACTTACCACACTTCATACGGGCAGTGCCCTCTTTGCAAAAACAATCATGTTTTAATGCGATGTCAACAGTTTATTGACTTGGATACAAAGCAAAGAAACAGCACAGTTGCAAAATTGCGACTATGCAAAAACTGTTTGTTTAGTCACGAAAACCAAACTTGCAACTCTACAAAAACGTGTAAGGAATGTAATATGAAGCATCATACGCTCCTACATTACAAAAATTTCAATAAAAATACACCTTCGACGAGCAATGAAAACCAACGCTCCGGTCAACGACCTTCGAGGGAAACTGAAACGCCAAGTTCGAATCATCTATCAGCCAGAGAGATGGAAGTCTTACTGACAACCGTCCAAATCAAGGTTAAATCGGTAGATGGGACTTACGTAACTCTTCGTGCGCTCATAGATCAGGGCTCACAAGTTAACTTAATAACTGAAAATGCAGCACAACTGCTAAAGCTGCCAAGAAACAAACTAACTGCGAAGATATCTGGAGTTGGAACTGTATCAGGTGATTGTAGGGGACGCCTTACAATAACATGCAAATCAATCCATTCCGAATATACTTTCAACACTGAAGCATTGATTATGAAGAAACTGATCAATAAACTACCAAACAACACATTCAAACGACCAGAGTGGTCGCATTTGCAAAACTTAAAACTAGCGGACCCTGATTTTAACATTTCAAGGTCTATTGACATACTACTTGGAGCTGACGTATACGCTGAAATAATACAAGATGGAATATTAAGAGGCGCACCAAATTCACCCGTTGCGCAACAGACACAGCTGGGATGGATTTTGTATGGAAAACTAGAAACTTTAAACTGTCACGTCACACTACTCGACTTGGCTGAAATAACTAAATTTTGGGAATGTGAAGACGTCACCAAAATAAACACTGACCGATCTCAAGAGGATCAATGTGAAACTTACTACAAAGAAACTACTCGCCGTGGTTCAGATGGAAGATACATTGTGAAGATGCCTTTACGTCCGGATTATGAAAATAAGATCGGAACATCGAAGACGATTGCCGACTTGAAAAGTTATACAAAGAGTTCCTTAGGGAATACCTGGAGTTGGGCCATATGAAACCAGCACTACCCATGACACCTTCAACTACTGAATGTTTCTTACCACATCACGGAGTACTGCGGGAAGAGTCTACTACCACGAAACTTAGAGTTGTCTTCAATGCATCTCAGAAAACTAAAACGGGATACAGCCTGAACGGCCTACAAGAAAAGGGCCCCAACCTACAAAAAGATATCCAAGAACTAATCATAAAATGGAGAACTTACAAATACGCCTTTACAGCTGACATCGAGAAAATGTACCGATGTATCTGGCTGGCTGAGGATCAACAACATTTGCAGAAAATTATTTGGCGAAATACGCCGTCAGAGAAGCTGCAAGAGTACCAACTTTGCACCGTCACTTATGGGACAAAATGCGCACCGTGGCTAGCCATGAGAACCATGAAGCAACTGGCATACGATGATGGCTATAAATACCCCATGGCTGCCAAAGTACTACTGAACGAAGCATACGTCGATGACGTTATAAGCGGCCACAACTCACTGGAAGCGGCCCAGGAACTCCAGACATCTCTTATCGATATGTTAAAGAGGGCCGGGATGAACTTACGCAAGTGGTCCAGCAATGATCCTGCATTGTTACAAAACTTAAATGATGATCAGATTTCACGCAAAATTACTTTTGACTTCAAGCAAGAGGAATCCATGAAAACCCTAGGACTAGGTTGGAATCCGCACGCCGACACTTTTGTTTTTAACTGGAAATATGAAGAAAAATGTCGACCGGAAATGACTAAAAGGCGACTGCTTTCGGAAATTTCACAACTTTATGATCCGCTGGGTTGGCTCTCACCCATAACTATTGCGGCAAAGATTATATTTCAAGAAGTATGGGTCAACAAACTTGAGTGGGATGATCAGTTACCGTCACACATAGCAGATAAGTGGCTAAAACTAAGAGCTGACATACCCAATGTAAAACACATGAAAATCAAGCGCTGGATCTGTTCAACGAACCAGAAGATCAAACTATTTGGATTCTGCGACGCCAGCGAAAAGGCTTATTCCTGCGTGGTTTACAGCTGCGTCAGAGATGAACATAACAAGCCAACAATAACATTACTTGCTGCTAAAACAAGAGTAGCACCGGTATCACAAACAATCACATTACCGAAACTTGAACTTTGCGGCGCGCTCTTACTATCGCAACTCATCGAAAAAATCAGAGAAGCTTTGAATGGATTCGATATAACTACGAGCGTTTGGTGTGATTCCCAAGTGGTCCTGGCATGGATACAGGGGGATACATCTAAAAGAGAAAAATATGTCGCCAACCGAGTTGCAAAAATAAGACATATCATACCAGCCGAGCAATGGCATTATGTGAAGTCGCAAGATAACCCTGCAGACTGTGCATCGAGAGGATTGCTACCAACCAAGCTAACAACATTCAGTCTGTGGTGGGAAGGTCCTACATTTCTGAATACCTTCCAAGAACAAAGTCGTGAAGAAAACATAACATGCACTTTTACAACTAACATAGGCACCGTTTACCAAGCGAAATCGAACTCTATGAACAAAGAGACAAACAATTGTATTCATAACTTATTAACTAATTGCAGTTCATTGACCAAAGCGATCAGAAGTGTAGCATGGATACAACGATTTATCGCAAACGCACGTAACTACACGAAACGTGAAACCGGATGCCTCACTTTGTGCGAATTAAACAATGCAAATGAACAAATAATAAAATATGTGCAACAAACGGAAATCACACAAGAATATAAACAACTTATGAAGAAAGAAACTATTTCCACAAAAAGTAACATTTTCAAACTTAAACCATATTTGGACAACAACGGCTTAATCCGAGTCGGGGGTAGACTAAACCATTCCGTTTAGTTTACCCTTTGAGATGAAGAATCCCATCATTCTACCTAAGGGCGGACGACTTACTGAGTTGGTGATCCATCAAGCTCACCTAACGACTTTACACGGAGGAGCCAGACTAACTTTAGCGCACATCCGGCAACGGTACTGGATCATTGGCGGTAACAGAGCGGTGAAAGCTGAACTACGGCGCTGTGTGCGCTGCCATCGCTACAACCCGTCGGAGTTAAACCAACTCATGGGAGAACTGCCACCACAACGAGTAACACCTTCGCGCCCCTTTACTCACACGGGAGTTGACTTCACAGGACACGTCGAAGTCAGACTCAACAAAGGAAGAGGAGTTCGAACTTCAAAGGGTTACATATGCATATTCGTATGTATGGTGACAAAGGCTGTGCACATCGAACTTGCATCGGACTTAAGTACTGAAACTTTCATAGCAGCCTTCCAGAGAATGTGCTCCAGGCGCGGTACACCAGGTCACGTCTACTCGGACTGTGGTACGAATTTCATAGGCGCAGCAAGGTTGCTTCAAAAAGAGTTAGAAGACTTCAAGCAAATCTTGTCGCCAAACTTCTTCAATAAAATCGCAGACATGGGAGTACAATGGCATTTTAATGCGCCCGCTTGGCCGACTGCTGGTGGACTATGGGAAGCAGCGGTCAAGTCGATGAAGTATCACCTTCGTCGAGTGCTAGGAGACCAAAAACTGACGTACGAGGAATTTGCCACCCTGCTTGCGATGATAGAAGCGTGCATGAACTCCAGGCCGCTTTGCCAACTTACTGAAGACCCCGAAGAATTTTATAACTACCTGAC
This sequence comes from Xestia xanthographa, assembly GCA_905147715.2. NCBI lineage: Eukaryota > Metazoa > Arthropoda > Insecta > Lepidoptera > Noctuidae > Xestia > Xestia xanthographa. The sequence continues at coordinate 25,546,811 of LR990658.1, forward strand.
ACCGGGTCACTTTTTAACGGGGGGACCAACAATGTCTTTACCACGAGCCGACTACACTGATGAAAACTACATAGATCTCCGCCGACGATGGCAGTTAACTGAACATATGTTCCAACAATTTTGGAAGAATTGGTCAAGCGACTATCTTACTCAACTACAAACGCGCAGCAAATGGAACAATCTCAAGAAAAACCTCGCCGAGGGGGACGTCGTACTAGTCCGGGACAACAATTTGCCGCCAGGAAAATGGGCTATGGGACGGGTGCTAGAACTTCACCCCGGAGTGGACGGATACGTTCGAGTGACAACCCTAAAAACCCAAAACGGTGTCATTAAACGACCTATAACAAAACTATCGGCGTTACCCATCGACACAAACTGCAATAAAAATTATGAAGAACTTAAAACTGATTTACAAAAGGCTGAGAAACCTACCACAACAAAACACTCAGGAACAAAATGTCTTACAAACATTTTAATGTTTCTTTTCACATTGTTGATAATTGTGAATGGATCATATGGTTCGCAACTAAGGTCAGGCACTCAAATTACCAACCTGGAACCCGAGCGACCGATTTATTATGACACCATAGGCAAAATAGAACTCATTCACGATGAATGGACTTTGCTTACGTATTACAACTTAACAAACTATTGGCAGGGCGTTCAACATATTGAAAAGTACATAGGTATATGGGGTGAATGACCTTTGCCAGAAGATCCATCAAAGTTATTGCCAAGCAACGACGGATCAACTTACCCACGAGATGGAACTACTCAACTTCTACAACACAATGCTGCTGGCTCCCCACAAACATTTATCTACGCGCAAGAAGCGCGGCTTTATCGACGGAGTAGGCATGATAGCAAACAGCTTATTCGGTGTCTTGGACCAGAGGTTTGCTGACAAATACCACAAGGACATTGATGCCATACAACACAACGAAAAGTATTTGCTTGAACTCGCAAAAAACCAAACATCGATCATGCAACTACAAAATGACGTTTTGAAGAAAAACGATGAAAATATCAAGCTTCAATGCAAGATGATAGAACACTTCATGGAAGAAACTAAGACGAATCTGGGCAGCATTGAAACAGAAATACAAATAATGATGGCCACAAGTTACTTCAACTCCGCTTCGCTCACAGCATCGCTACTACTACGAAATCTTAAGGAAATTCAAACTATGCTCCTGAACACTCTAACTAATGTCTACAGTGGACATATGGACGTGCACTTGATATCACCAGTGAGTCTAGTAAAGCAACTGGAAGACATATCCGGCAGACTGCCGAGGACTCTATCATTACCGACAGAAAATATCAGAGAAGATATCAAGGAACTTTACAAGTTACTGTACGTAAAAGCACGAATAACGAAAAACTACTTTATGTTCGAAGTTCACATTCCTTTAATTTCGAATGAGGTCTTCACCTACTATCGGGCTATCGCTATACCATTCAAGGCGGAGTCAAATTACACATTGATACAGTTATCTTCGGAATACATTGCTGTGAACTTTGAGAAAAATTCTTACATCTCACTAACAGATAAAGACTTTAAGCAATGCATCAAACGACAAAAAGATAACTTCATTTGTAACGCAAACATACCAGTGTTCAACTTACAAAACAAGAATGCACCTTGCGAAGCAAAACTACTGGGTCATCGTGTAACTACGTCACTGTGTGACGTCCACAGCGTGTCATGCGAGGAAGCATGGATCAAATTGCAAGAATCAAACAGCTGGTTGGTTGTTTGTTGCGGAAGGTGCGAATTACGTACTATTTGTGAAAACGACGTAATATCGCAAACTATCACATCAGCGGCTATAGTAACTTTGAGCCAAGGATGCGTACTGCGGTCAAAAGAACTCACCATCACTTCGCACAATCAATACAACAGCAACCTCAACGTTAACTATGACATGCATGTACCGAACCTGAATTCACCGATAAACAACGTTGTCAACGTTACACTCCACAACTCGCCACACGAACTCTTCACTCTTAAGAAAAACGACTTCTGGGAAATTGACAAAAAGCTGCGGTTCCAACAAGAGAACGAGCCGAAACTACCATCCACTATCACGGACCATGACGTTCACCAATATGCAATTTGTTATCTTTTACTAACAATTGCTGTCATCACTTTCCTGTGGATCATAACAAGGAAATACTGCACACTGCTCAAGAGGCGATTTCCGAGGAAGACAAATAAAAGGCAAACGCATGAGGACATCGAACTTCAACCAATGGGATCTCGACAGAAGACTGCCAGAGAAAAAACCAGCAGGCGCCCACAGACGACTGCCACGCTCAAACTCAAGGACACCGAGACAACATTGCCTTTACTTTTGATTGATTGTTTACCTATTTACTTTTACTTTAATGTTTGACTTTGTACAGGCGTTTATTTCTCTCTCTTTACTCATCTTAGCTTCTTTAGGGGGTTGCCAATATGTACGGTCTCATCGCCGTACATTTTTCTGCTTACTCGGTAACCTACTTTAGGCCAACGATGCGCGTCATAATTTTGCATAATAAAACTACATGACTAACGATTTTAAATATAGTGAACTTATAACTGGGTAGCTATCAACAACTAAGAGAAATAATCGCCTTCTACTATTATTACTGTAACATACTTTTACCTAAAATAAACTTAACACTTATCTTAGTGGAACGCGTTTCTCTAAACTAAAACCTTCACGACAAATCGGTGTACGGAGTTAATATGATGTCGATTTGGAGTCACCACACACTTGGACTAAACGACTGGTATTGTCTACTGCCGCGAGAACCTTTGACCCGAATGGTTGGATATGCCCGGTATTGTTTTGGGCGAAATGTTTTCTCCAGCGCCTTTGGACCGCGGAACTTGGTTGGGATGAGCCACTTCAGGAAACCCTTTTGGAAGATTGGCTCCAATTTGTATCCGCACTTCCTGCGGTCAACGAGGTCGCGTTACCATGCGCTATCCTCCCCCCTGGGAACTATACTGCTACCCTTCATGGGTTTTGTGACGCATCTTCGCACGGTTATGCAGCTGTTGTTTATCTGCGCACCGACAGCGCGACAGGCCAGGTGAAGTTGTCACTGATCATGGCCAAGAGCAAGGTGGCCCCCCTCCGGACGGCATTGACCATCCCTAAGCTAGAGTTGTCAGGGGCGGCGCTTCTTGTGCGTCTCTTGAATCACGTTGCTCAAACTTTAGGTGGATCTGTGAACATTCGGAATTCTTACGCCTGGACGGACAGTCAAATTGTTTTGTGTTGGTTGAAGACGTCCGTCCACTCCTTGGAGGTCTTTGTTGCGAACCGAGTGTCACAGATACAAAATTCCGAAACGCCTTTGATTTGGAGGCACGTGCCTGGAGACTTGAACCCCGGTGACGTAGCCTCACGTGGGTGCATGGCCCCCCGCCTGATTGTGCACCCCCTTTGGTGGGGACCGGATTGGCTGACTCGCCCCGAGGATGATTGGCCTCGAACGCCGGTTTTGATGTCGGATCCTTTGCCCGGGCTTAAGGTGCTCGCTGTTGGGACGAAGGACCCTCCGTTTGATCCTGATATTTTGTTGAATCGATACAGCTCCCTCGACAAATTGTTGAACGTTACCTCGTGGATCAGGCGTTTTGGTCACAATGCTAGGAATCCAGGGGACAAGCGCCTGTCACCGGTTCTCTCTCCTCAAGAGCGACAGGAGTCACCCCTCCTGTGGGTTCGCTCTGTGCAGGCCGTACACTTTGAGAAGGAGATCGAGACCTTGAAGTCCGGTAGAGTTAAGTTGTCGGGAGCCGTTAGTAAGTTGAACCCCTTTTTGGATGAAACGGGTCTTTTGCGTGTTGGAGGACGGTTGAGGCACTCTAGCCTTCTTTATGGGGTCCGTCACCCCCTTTTGTTGCCCAAGGCGGGCCATTTGATTAAATTGTTGGTGACTGATCGTCACATTAAGAACTCGCACGCCGATTGCAATGCGCTGTTGGCCATTCTGCAGCGAGAGTTTTGGATTTTGTCGGCTCGTCGTACCATTCGTAGCATCGTCTTCCGTTGCATACCGTGCTATCGGACTAAGGCCCCAACGATGCAGCCCCAGATGGGAGACTTGCCTGCTGATCGTGTCAATGAGGCGAGGCCCTTTGCAGGCGTAGGAACGGACTTTGCTGGTCCCTTTTCGATAAAGACGTCTACCCTTCGCAATAGTAAAATTGTCAAGGCTTATTTGTGCGTATTTGTCTGCCTGTCAACTAAGGCAGTGCACTTGGAGCTGGTATCCTCCCTCTCGACGGAGGCCTTTGTGGCAACTTTGGATAGATTTACGTCTCGCCGTGGGTTACCTTCTCTGATCAGGTCTGATTGCGGTACCAACTACAAGGGTACAAGTAACTATTTGAAAGAAGTGTATGACTTTCTTAATGAGAGCCAGGTTGACATTGGTAACAAATTGGCCCGTCGAGGGGTCACTTGGTTGTTTGACCCGCCAGCCTGCCCCCATTGGGGGGGTATTTTTGAGGCCGCGGTGAAAGCGGCAAAGGGACTCTGGCGGAGATTGTTGGGAGACACCGTTCTCACCTTTGAGGAATTAGCTACGGTATTTTGTCGCATTGAAGCGGTACTAAATTCGCGTCCATTGTGCCCGCTCTCTTCGGACCCGAACGATTTGGAGGCTCTAACCCCGGGCCATTTCTTGATTGGACAGCCACTTGTCGCTCTGCCTGAGTACCCTTTTGTTGATGTGAGCCAAAATCGGCTATCGCGGTTTCAGTTGGTGCAACAGCTCACTCAGAGCTTTTGGAAGCGTTGGAGCTTAGAGTATTTGCACATCCTCCAGCAGCGCGTCAAGTGGACTGATAAATAGTGGATGGATCGGTTATGAAGAGAGCGGTCGCAACCTTGTCAAGACTGCCAATTGATTAGCGGACGGGACGGCCCGTCCGGGGGGGGTAGATGTTTCATCCACCAAGTTTCTGAACGCACCTTTTTGACGTTTGACAGATTACGTTTCGTTGTCTGTGCGAATCTGTGCGATGACGTTTGCTTGTCAGTGCAATTTGGGTTGAAAAATGGTCGCTCCGTGCTTGTAATTTTTGGATGCACGCGGCTGTCGTGTAATTATTGATTGAAACTTTGAGTTAACGTTAATCCGATGCCATCGTGATCGGTGTTTGATATTTTGTTGATAATTGAGTGAAAATTGAGAAATCTCGCCATTTTGGGTCTTGACCGCGAGTGATTTTTTGGTTATGTCCGGCCTTTTTTGTGTCATTTGAACGCCGGTAAATTCCTCAATTTAGTGCTGGACTATTGTGAATCCCCGATTGGGTTAGCAAACCGGGATAAAATTTAGTTGAACATTGGTGAAAGGTGCCACGTGTGGGATCTGAAGGTTTGTTCCGGGAGTCGACGGTACGAGCCGAGCGCGTCCTGTGGAACCGTCGAATCTTACATGACCTTACAAACACAACACAAGCACAGTTATACTTACACCCCACCCAGATAAGACGTGACCAAGGAATGCGCCACATCTCCGGTTCCAACGTGATGGGTAAGTTATATCTAATAGTTAAATAGTTGTTTTTCCTTTGTCAATTGGACAAATATTGTTTGATTAGGGCTCCGCGTAATCGCGGACATCGTGAGTCTGCTGGTGCAGTCTCACACATAGAGTAAATCTGCTTTAACTTCAAGTAAGTATCTAATTATGTGAAAAATACCTCCCTCTAATTAAACAGTTCTCCTATGAAACTTTGGAATAATCCAGGATTTTACAGAGAGGCAATATCAATAATACATAGAGGAAAGATTTTTTTGTTTGTTTGCTTGTACCAAATAAGCTCGGTATTAACTACTGTACTGATTTTAACCATGTTTTCCCCAATAGAAGGCTAAGTTAGCAGGAAGTAACAAAGGCTATAAATTATATTCATATCATGCAAATTAAACGAGCTATCACAATTTTTGCAGACAAATTTTGAGGGCGAAGGGTTAGTCTATACTAGTATTATAAAGAGGTAACTTGTTTTTAAGTTTGTATGTAGGGGGTAATCTCTGGAAGTAATGAACCGATTTCAAAAAATCTTTCACCATTAGAAAGCTACATTCACCCTGAGTAACATAGGCTATATTTTATCTCCGTACTCCCACGGGAACGGGAACTACGTGGGTGAAACCGCGTGACGTCGGCTAATAAGTTACCTATACGTAAACTGACAGAGACAGATCCTGCGTAGTTAGGTACAATACTTTATTAAGGAAGACAAATAGGACCAAATGTATTCAAAAAAGGATGAAGTTAAGTGCGGTTATGATAATATATTCTTAGGATTGTAACGGTTTCGTATGAACGATGAAGTCTTCGTAAGTCTGGCTCGGAATATTTATCAAATTCGGACCCAAAGTGGCTACTTATGGTTTGGCCGTATGAAATATTCGCTTTATTTTTTTTTCAATATGTTACCTTATAACATTAAATAATATCCGCAAATTTTGATTAGTTGTTAAGAGGGCCCTTCCCGGCCCGCCTTTCGTCAATGCGAGCATGGTCGAAAAGCTTGTTGTTTCATCCAGACCCACAGCGGTGGTATTCTTTCAACTCCCCTGTCTTACCTAGCCCCGAACCTGCACTACTTGGCTCCCGCGTACCTCCTACCGCCTAACACGAGGACATTGAACGAAAAATATTGTTCGAAAATTTATAAAACTTGTACCAGGAAATACGTGTTTTTTAATTAATCTTACAAGTATGTGAAATAAATATTTGTTATTTGGAATTTCCACTACATTTGCAAGGCTTCTATCAGGATGCTTTCTTTACTTTTACAATTTATAGGTACATTATGAATGGCCAAAGTTGAGGTAAAAGTTGTGCAAAACAGCAATTTTTGGAGGCTTATACTGAATTTGTTTCTACAAATTTTTATTTTCTGCTTCGATAGAAGCCTAGATATAGTCCCCAAGATACCTATTAGTTAAAAAAAATCAAAGATATGTCTCTAACAACGGCATAATCACGCACGAGCTATTGTCAAAGTTCTCGCGAAAAGTATGGCGGGTTGGCCGCTCTTAAACGTTTGAAAGTGACAACTTACTTTTCAAATAGGAAATTCGCGTTGATTTCCGGACTCACTGTTTATTAAATAATTTTCTGTCTGTATTATTTTATACTTTTGATATTCACGCGTACCTAATTAAAATTTACATAATCCATAATAATCTGAATGATTTTAAGGCCCAGTTTAGGTTTTTATCACAATATCGTGCGGTACCGGGCTAGCCTCTTACACGAACGCCTTGAGTAAATTTAACGTAAATTCGACCGATTTAAAAATTGTCGCACATTAAAATTTACTAAGTTTTAGATCTTCATTCATGTACAAAGTGGTGAACGACATGTGTGTATCTGTGTGTCTATCATAGCTTCTAAAAGGATGACCCGATTTTGGTTAAGTTTTTTCTAGTCAGAAATTGTTCGTGTTTACGCTTTGTATACGTTACGGTTCCATCGTGCCTCTATAAGTAAGTCATTAGTAATTTATTCATGAACAATAAATTGTATCGGAAATTACATGGTTTAAAAAGAAAATTAAATTACATAAACAAAAACGAAACGCACACGCTAAAATATTATAACAATAAAATACAACATAAATACAACATACTATTATATAGGAATACAGGGTCACCACATACCACACCACACCTCACACCACAGCACACCACACCACACACCACACACCACACATCTCCCACCACATGTTGTATTACAAGATACGCGTCATAGATCACGTGACTATCCGAACTAAACCTCAAATGGAAGCCAGTCCCCCTAAAGACCTGAAGCTAAACAAAAGGCGATCGAGAAATTATTTAGTGAGCCGACATGAATAATATTGATTAAATAAATCCATAATTTCTTACGTCAGTTATTATTTATGAATAAATGTTATTTCCTCTGTGTTAATATTTTAGTGAGTAATAGATGTTTCAAATCACGCGATTTGAGGTGACGGCCTTTCTTTTATAGGCACTTTAGGCGTTTCACGTGTAGCAATAAATGTACACTCCGTCAAGAGGTCCCTGGGCTGTCCGTTCCGTTAGCTATTTTTCTGACAGGTTAGGTGTTATTTTTACTAGGGTAAAGCTACTCCCTACTTACTACTGACTATATTAATCAAAGGGCTTTTTGATACAGCGTTCTCGTGACATTCCGTGATAATGTTAATGGAAAAAATCTAAAATGGATTGGATTTCGAGACCGAACATTTTAAAGAATCGTATTTAGTCCAAATTGCTTGATAATACTAAATAAAAAAAATACATAACATCACGAATGTAACCAACGATAGGTTAGGCAGAGGTGTACCATGCCATGCGATTTATTATTCCAAAATACAAAAAAAAAAAAAACAGAAATGGACCAGCAAATCCATAAAACTGAAATCTGCGAATCAGGTCACGGATTTGTATCAAATCCCACAAAAAACTAGGAAAATTCCAGGATCTATTGCTTAGACCTAACCCGCGATATAACTGTAAGAAAGCTGGAAAAAAAAATAAGACGCATTGCGAATACTAAACTAAACCACGAGCAAAATCCTCTTAGGTTCAAAAAAAGTGTGAAGAAAAATCTAGAAGTAATAGTATTGCGTGACTTTCCAATCTATGCGTGCGACCCTAGAATATAGTTCGGTCTATCATTCATTCGCTCCATATATCATTCGTTCTTTATTTATGTAGAACTATAGCTGAGATATTCTCAAGGCACTCACGTCTCCAAAAATACACATATTTTTTTTTTATATTTTTCTCCTCGAAGTCTTGTTTGCTTTAAAGTTATCTGCTTTGAAGTCGATATAGCCATGTTTTTGCCATATACGAGATGTATAATGTAAATATCCAATAACACTACGGCCCAATTGGAAATTAAAACAAAGACCTTATATTATTAGAAACGCTCCCTCCACTACTTCCATTCCTTGCAAACATAATAGCAGTAATATTTGGTAGGTATATATTATATTATATATTATTATATTATATTATAAACCATATTATTTATATATGTACCTATACACAAAATACATATCAGGTCATAACTTATAGATAGAATAGCACAAAGGTACGTACTGCTTATTTCATAATAAATTAATTAATTATTGTTATGGATATCGGTGAAATTACGAACTATTATTAAATTAATTTCCTATTAATCCCTCACACGTGGATGTGATAATGAAGTAATTAATGGTTGTCACCACCACCATCACCACCACAATATCAGAATAACCGTTTTTCGTCGTAAAAGAGCGAAAGAAGCTGATGAAGCTGGAAGGTGGTCATAGGAACTCTCTAATGAAACGACGCAATCCCATCGAGTTTGGACTCGTTTGATTCGTCTTGACAAGTACTTTGTCTTTAGGTATAATTAAATAGCGTTCATTGTATAGAACAATGCAAAAGTGGTTTGATTAACAAAATTCCATAAACCTGTTCTCATTTAAAAGGGAACAGGGCATACGAAGAATTTGAAAATAGGTATTTGAAGAAACTGTTAAGCCTGCCTCCATAGAGTGCGATATGGACAGTTGTAGCCCAAGCCGATTTATCACTAAAAATATGCCGAGATCGACGTTATTTCGAATTCCCCTTTTTAGGGTTCCGTACCCAAAGGGTAAAAACGGAACCCTATTACTAAGACTTTGCTGTCTGTCCGTCTGTCTGTCCGTCTGTCCGTCTGTCCGTCTGTCTGTCACCAGGCTGTATCTCATGAACCGTGACAGCTAGACAGTTGAAATTTTTACAGATGATGTATTTCTGTTGCCGCTATAACAACAAATACTAAAAACAGAATAAAATTAATATTTAAGGGGGGCTCCCATACAACAAACGTGATTTTTTTGCACTTTTTTGATAATAATGGTACGGAACCCTTCGTGCGCGAGTCCGACTCGCACTTGGCCGGTTTTTACAAGCGTTTTTAACTTGCAAATTTATGTATGTACCAGTTGACCTGCGCAACTTCGTCTGCGTCACAATTTTGTGCATTCAATTACAAACAAAAACCTTTTAAAATCAATATTGCTTACCTCCCATAACATACGGCGTGATAATATGTAGCCTACAGCCTTACTTGGGTTGCAAAGATCTTTTTTGCTGAATTTCAATTCTAGTTTTGGCGTGAAGCCGTACCATACACACAGACAAAAAGACAAAAAATCTAAAAAGTCACTTTTTGTCATCAGTTACGTTTTTCTAACAAAAGCCACTTCTTTTTTTAGGAAAATTCTCGATGTACAGTTTTTCTTTCGTGACTGTTTTATTATAATATGTATAGTTAGAGATGTATATTTGTTCGGGTGGAATCTTGCAACTCAATTTTGAAGCAGATATCTTCAACTGATTGAGCTGAAATTTTGCACGCATAATGTACGAGTATATCGCGCGACAGTGCAATATTATGATGATGGAGCTGGAAGGTTACCATGGTACTCTCTAATGGAACGACGCAACCACATTGAGTTTGGACTCGTTTGATTCGTCTTGACGAGTACTTTTTCTTTAAGTGGTATCTAGGGTCTGATGATGAAGCTGGAAGGTGGTCATATGAACTCTCTAATGAAACGACGCAATCCCATCGAGTTTGGACTCGTTTGATTCGTCTTGACGAGTACTTTGTCTTTAGGTTGTGTCTAAGGTCTGATGATGAAGCTGGAAGGTAGTCATAGGAACTCCGTTATAAAACGACATCCGACCCCATCGAGTTTAAGCTTGTAGGTATAATACAATTTGTCTTTAGAACCCACCAATGGTATTAGACCTAAGCACTAATGTAGGTATGTGTATGTTGGAAATAGCTTTTACGTGTACATTAGTCTCCTTAATGTCTTTACTTATTAATTACACCGACTTTAGTTCACTGTGTGAGATATATTCCTAGTTTTGCTGTTAAGGTATAAGATGCTACAGAATTTAAATGCGTTTGGAAAAGTGTGCCATAAGTCCTCGAATTTATATCCGTAAACAAGTTGTGATATTAGTTTTCGATATGTAGTAAACACTTGCCAAAACATGTGCTTATAACATGTATTGGCGTTGTTTCGGAAATTGTATTGTTAACAATATTATTCAGTCAACCCGCGATCAAGGCGCTTGCAACAGCGTCGAAATATTGGGAGCTCAAAATTATTAACATTCACGGAAGATATTCCGTAAGTGACAATGTAAGTTTAGTTTTAAACCGTGAAAGCTTAAAACAGTGAATATTACTCACGTTTTAGCAAGTTGTTTTAAGTACAAACGAGAAAGACGAAACTAGTCAACACAACATGTAGAAAACATATTTAAAACACGACGCGACGTGCAACAATCTTAAGATTGTTTAAATCTTTCTTTTTTTCTCATTCTGATGGTACAAAAATAAAAGACAGAAAATGTAAGCTAACGTGTAATCCTTATTGACACAGCAATTGCGGCTCTTGTCGTCAAGTCGACAGCAGTCATGGTCAGTTAGTAGTCAAAATTAAATCTAATAGTGTTTCGTACCACACTCGTTTCCGAACGCTTTTTTGACGTATTGGCTGTCACTGTCATGTCAATTGTAATGTTTGAAAAGCTTTGATTTTGCACGGAACGTTTTTGATTGTATTTCGTTGAGGAAAATTGTGAATCGTTTTGAATCTTAATTGTTTTCCGAATTATTGGTTGAAGTTAGAGCTTACCGAGCCTAACATCCCCCCTTGAGGTATTTACCCGGGATAGTTAGTGCTTTAAAGACATTGGTGAGAAGTGTAAACGATTTAGTTCAGGCCCGGAACCATTTTGTGATCATCTTGGACAATTGTTGTGGTGCGTTCCGAGCAATTACACGCTGTACGGACCAGCGTCCTTTGGGAATATCTTCGAATCTGACACCAAACTTCCCACTCATTACACAAACAAAGACACCTACATACATACACAGAACCGACGCGACGTGAACCCAGACAGGACATCATCACCAGCGCTAGGTAAGTACAAATAAGGCAAGAGTATTATTAATTGGTTCCGCGGATCGCGGACATCGACACCCAGAGCTTGCCTTGGGAATATCGTCGATCAAAAAGTACATCCTTAGTAATCAGATTTCGAAAGTCTGAAAAGAAATAGCCAAGTTAATATGATAAAACAATGAAAGACAAAGGGAATGTTACTGTACGACCCAAAACTGTCATTCCTTGAACACAAATCTGAGACATTGTTTTCCTTAGATTACAGTAATATACGCCTAAGCTGGGTTGACACAAAACCTTTTGTTTTGGCTGTGTACTAGTGACCCAGTATTTGGATGTAATACTTATGGCAAAGTAATGAATATCATATTATGTGTCATAATTAGAGATTAATTAATAAATTGAATTACTTCATACATAGAGATATTTTGTATTTTTAGGATAATTTGTGAATTTGAATCAAAGTTGGCCGAGGACGCGGTTTGTCGCTCACTAACACAATGCTTTTCCAGACATTTTACTGACGAGAATTGTGAAAAAATATTGGATACTTAGTTTGGTTTCTTTTTCAATTTTGAAATTACACATTTATTTATTTAAATAAATTGAACTAAATGTATTTACAAATAAAAAAGATAAAGCAAACAACATAAGAATTTTATTTTTTTCGGATTATCCTTACCTAGGTTAATTGCATATACTGTTTATGTTCGTAGATAAAATGCAAGAATTTCAAAAAACTTTTATTGCATCCTATGTGGCGTCGCAGCGGTTGCAAGATGATAATATATGTATATAGATAATAGATTTACTTGAGTATGAGAAAAGAGGAAGATCAAAGAAACGATGTATACAGGGTGTAAAAGCCCTCATCACGAAGCCGTCAACCAAGCATTCTTTACATCAAACTAACGACTTTTTTTTTTGGGGTGAAAAATCATGTTTTGTGGTAGAACTCAATGTAACGCACTCAAAATATTGTGCTGATGGATGGATTAAATAGTACGGGGGTCGTGGATGTGGTTAAAGTAAAAATCTTGCATTAAAAACTTGTATTAAAAAAAAAACTTGTAAAAAACGTTGGAACTTTGACCCTCAATATCTCCGTAACTAGAAGGTTCCCAGGTATGGTGTAGAACAAAAAAATGATCGCATAATTCTTGATAGAAAAAAAATCCAAAGTTACCTCCAAATCGAACAATAAACCGCTGGTATTCAAAAAGTACTTCAAATTAGATCCTTGTCGCCCACATAGTAGCACATTGCTTATGCATGGTATCGCCTAAAGTAATAGATCCAATCCAGTAGGATTGGATCTATTCCACTAATATTATATAGAGAAAGTTTGTAAGTATGGATATATGGATGTTTGTTACTCTTTCACGCAGAAACTCCTGAATGGATTTGGTTGAAATTTTGAGTCATTCGTCATCTGGCGACTGTGAATCTCGCAACTGGTCGCGAGTTGGCACCTTCCAATTTATTTTGCTGTCGTCAACTCGCACTCATGTTATGAAGTACAGTCAAATGCAAACGGATTGAAACCAATATCTTAGGGAGAGAGATTGCCGGAGAGATGGGGTAAGGATTTTTTTAAAATAAAAAATAATTCATTGGTTTTTCGTTTTTACATAGATATTTTTTGATATTTTTTATAATATATAGGAAAAAAACACATATATAAAATGTTTACAAAAAAAAAATATGTATATAAAATATATATATAACAATACAATACATTTATAATATTATAAATATTTTATCTTTCTTATATTATACAACATTGCTCGTTTAAAGGAATTATTAGATTTACACAATACATTTTATTAGAAATTTCGTAGTTGACTGTACATCTGACGTATTTTACGTCGGTGGCGCGAGTTGATGACACCAAAAAAAATAAAAATTGAAAGGTGCCATCTCGCGACCAGTCGCGTGATTCACAGTCGCCAGATGACGAATGACTCGAAATTTGAGTGCATACAGGTAGTTTATAACCTGTATTAACACATAGGATAATTTTTATCCCGGTAGTAAGATCCTATAGGACATTTATCAAACTTCACACAGGCAAAGCCGTTGGCAGAAGCTAGTATAAAATACCGCTACAATGTTGCGCCTTGTCTCCTGAACTAGACAATGCTTGTGGGAAGCGTTTTATCTCTAGAAAGAATTTCATTATCACTTCCGTTCCTGACTTAAAAGGATTGTAGACTTTTAGACAGTTCATTTTATACTGTGCAATGTGGCTTTTGAGCAAGTATAAATAGGTAGGTAATCCTTTCCCAAGCGACGCTTAGTTAATGAATACGACAGAAGCAGGAAAAATATGAATTAATTATGACTATAATACCCGTTGATGCCTTAATTAAAGTGCCATATTTGATTGTTAAGGGCCTAACATGCCTCAAATGGCTTAGCATGATCCTCCGTTATGCCTAAAATACTGCAGCATATATTTGAAATAAATATACACGATTCCATAAACTTTTCTTGATAGAAAAAAATCCAAAGTGAACAATAAACCGCTGGTATTCAAAAAGTAGGTACTTCAAATTAGATCATGAAACTTTGCAAAGCAGGTCTTATGTGTTTTATTTTTTTAGTCCAATCAATATTTTTTTTGTAAATGCAAAAAAAAACCGACTTCAAAAAACATAAAACAAAAAAAAGTGAAAAATAACTTTAGCTTCAGAAGTCGGTGACCTTTGTTTGATTCATTTAGTTTTTTTTTTGTCACCGACTTCTGAAGCTAAAGTTATTTTTCACTTTTTTGTTTTTTGAAGTCGGTTTTATTTTTTTGCAAAAAAGTTTTTTTATTTTTCCATTTTTAGTTGTAATATCCTATACAAATATTTGCTATGCATTTATTTTACATTGTTAACAATACATGTCATGGTACTAGGCTTATCCCCAATAAATGAAACTTAACATACCTAAACTATCGAAATGTGGGTGTATTGTACACATCTGCGTACCCCTCAGAGCATACAGGCGTGATGTTACGTCATGATGTTGTATAAACAATAAATATCCAAGCAATGGCAGCAATCACGACCGATTTACCGTCTAGTTTTGAAGAGTTCCATTGTACGTATATATCTCCGAAGATCAGCATCAGATCTTCACCAAATTTAAGTGCGACCATCTCAGAAGTATATTCTTTCAATTAAAAAAATAATTTTGAGAATCGCTCCACAAATGGAGGAGAAATCGGTGAACATACATGAAATTATACCACACGACTGAAGCAAAAATGTTCATAAAATGAAAACTACTGGGCCAAACTATGTTAAATTTTTATGGGACCAAATGGCAACTATTCCGCATCAAACAAAAAAAGAATCACGTAAATCGGATCATAGATCTCAGTGTAATCGGTGTACATACATAAAAAAAAAAAAAAAAAAAAAAAAAATACCCATCGAATTGAGAACCTCCTCCTTTTTGGAAGTCGGTTAAAAAACAACTCATTTCGCACTATTCGGCCGCAGTGACTGACGTAACAACCGCTTTGTAGTGCAAGCTGATTAGAACTTTATTCTAACAGTATTTCAAACGAAGTTTGAACCACCACATATTGAGTTGCTAATTTTAGGGTTAGAAGGGCCTTAACTAAATTGCGAAAGGTAAAGAAGTTTTGCAGAAATGTAGGTTAAAATCGAATGTGAGAG
Organism: Xestia xanthographa; assembly: GCA_905147715.2. Lineage (NCBI taxonomy): Eukaryota > Metazoa > Arthropoda > Insecta > Lepidoptera > Noctuidae > Xestia > Xestia xanthographa. The sequence continues at coordinate 25,562,477 of LR990658.1, forward strand.
CAGCAGTGACCCAGTGGTTGTGGCCCCGTCTGACGAGCAGTAAGTTGAGGGTGCAAACCCAGGCAGGCGCATTACTTTGTGTAATTTATTTCATCACCACTGCTCTCAAAAAGGTGAAGGAAAAAATTGTGAGGAAACCGGCATGTCCTAGAACCAACATGAAGAGCGGGCCTAACGCCAGGATAAATTCTGATTTCCCCCGCGCGTCTCGCTACACCCGCATTAGTGCCGATAACAAACACGGGCGGCCGCGGAGCCACGACGCGCGAAGCGTGGGACGAAGCTTGCGTAGTGTAGCGGGTAGGGCGTAGTATATGCAAGCAACACAGTTAAATAAAGCCACTTTTTTTTCTTATTTTTTTTTGTATTCATTTTTTAACACCTTCTATAAGTACAATACATTCCTATGTTGTTTGTATGTCGTGAAATAAAAGTTTCGACTTTTGAGTACTCCATTTCATCTTAATTTTTTTCTCCATTTCGTTTTATCATCACGCCTGTTATTTTGACGACCCGATTGGCGCAGCGGTAGTGAGGCTGCCTTACGTTCTTAGGGTCCCGGGTTCGAATCCCGGTCGGAGCAAATGTTTGAGTGATGAGCATGGACATTTGTTTCCGAGTCATGGATGTTTATATGTATGTATAATATGTATGTATTTACAAACAAAAAGTATCTATGTAGTGTATCAACTATCTGGTGTCCACGACACAAGCCTCGTCGCTAAGTGTGGAACTAGATGGCGCTGTGTGTAATGTCCAGCAATATTTATTTATTTATTTATTTATACTTAAAGGTGGTTTTTTTTTTGTTTTTTTGGCCCACGAGTGCCATACGCTCGACAACATAAACAAACACATATTAATGTCTACAATTTTTGCACAAATACCAACTAAAAAGAAAATGTTATATTATACATACATTAAAAACGATAACAAAAAGTAAAATGATGAAATAATAACATAAATAACATTCGATTTTTTAATAACTTATAAAATTTATAAATACTGTGACCATTAATAAGAGCAAAAAGGCATTCATAAACACCAAACATGACAAAATCGAAAAATGTATAAAATTGATAACCATAATAAAATTGAGGACATACCGTACAATAAGAATCAATAATAAAAGTAAAAATAATAGAATTTATAAAATTTATGACATTGGTAAAATTGAATAGGTAACGAATAAAAATTGATGAAATTAAAAAAAAATAAAGATAATAATATTGATAACTATGCTAATATTTAAAAATGCATAAGATTGTATTAGTGATACCTATACATGATAATATATACCTAATTGATAAAAACATTGATGAAAATTGTTTTAAATTGATACATCAAGACACAATAACAAAAATTATAGAATGTGTAAAATTAATAACATTGGTAGAATAAATATTTATAAAATACTGTGCCCGTTCATAAAAAGAACAAAAAGGCAATAATAATAAAAAGCACAAAAGATAAAATCGAAAATTGTATAAAATTGATAACAAAAATAAATTTGATGACATACACTAAGAATCAGAAACAAAAAGTAAAAATGGAGGAATGTGTAAAATTTATGAGCTCAAAATGAAAATCCCAGGCGGCCAGAACATTTTTGGTTTTCGATCATGGGTGTCGTTTTCATAGTTTTTGGGGTCGCTGAATACAAAAATGAGGTCAATTTTGACCTCATTTTCGTATTCAGCGACCCCAAAAGGCAAGATGGTGCCAGGAAAAAAATGTGGTTTTTCCATCATGGGTGTCATTTTTATGGTTAACGTGGTCACCGATAACGAAAATGAGATCAAAATTAAAATCCAAGATGGCGCCCAAAAAAAAAAAAATATTTTTGCGTCAACCCCGAAAACCATGAAAACGACACCCATGACGGAAAATCAATAATTTTCCTGGGCTCCATCTTAAATTGTCATTTTGACCCCATTTTTGTAATCAGCGTCCTCGAAAACCATGAAAACGACACCGATGACGGAAAAACCAAAAATTTTCCTCGGCGCCATCTTGGATTTACATTTTGACCTCATTTTCGTAATCAGTTTCCTCGAAAACCATGAAAATGACACCCATGACGTAAAATCAAAAATTTATGCCGGTGCCATCTTGGATTTTCATTTTGACTTCATTTTCGTTATCAGTGACCCTAAAAACCATAAAAACGACACCGATGACAGAAAAACCAAAAATTTTCTTTGGCACCATCTTGAATTTTCATTTTGACCTCATTTTCGTTATCAGTGACCACGTAAACCATGAAAAAAACACCCATGACGGAAAATCTAAAATTTTCCTCGGCGCCATCTTCGATTTTCATTTTGACCTCATTTTCGTTATCAGTGACCACGTAAACCATGAAAACGACACCCATGATGGAAAAACCTAAAATTTCATCAGCGCCATCTTGGATTTTTATTTTGACCACATTTTCGTAATAAGCAACCACGAAAACCATGAAAACGACACCTATGTTTGAAAAACCTAAAATTTTGCTCGCCGCCATCTTGGATTTTTATTTTGACCTCATTTTCGTTATCAGCGACTCCGAAACCATGAAAATGTCACCCACGACAGAAAAACCAAAAAACCAACTTCAAATATAAATAACAGGCGTGAATGTTTACAGAGTGAACCTCAGTGGCCATTAAGTCGCGCAAAAATCCAGTCGCGCTACCTACTACCTACCTACTACCTACCTACTACCTACCTACTACCTACCTACTACCTACCTACTACCTACCTACTACCTACCTACTACCTACCTACTACCTACCTACTACCTACCTACTACCTACCTACTACCTACCTACTACCTACCTACTACCTACCTACTACCTACCTACTACCTACCTACTACCTACCTACTACCTACCTACTACCTACCTACTACCTACCTACTACCTACCTACTACCTACCTACTACCTACCTACTACCTACCTACTACCTACCTACTACCTACCTACTACCTACCTACTACCTACCTACTACCTACCTACTACCTACCTACTACCTACCTACTACCTACCTACTACCTACCTACTACCTACCTACTACCTACCTACTACCTACCTACTACCTACCTACTACCTACCTACTACCTACCTACTACCTACCTACTACCTACCTACTACCTACCTACTACCTACCTACTACCTACCTACTACCTACCTACTACCTACCTACTACCTACCTACTACCTACCTACTACCTACCTACTACCTACCTACTACCTACCTACTACCTACCTACTACCTACCTACTACCTACCTACTACCTACCTACTACCTACCTACTACCTACCTACTACCTACCTACTACCTACCTACTACCTACCTACTACCTACCTACTACCTACCTACTACCTACCTACTACCTACCTACTACCTACCTACTACCTACCTACTACCTACCTACTACCTACCTACTACCTACCTACTACCTACCTACTACCTACCTACTACCTACCTACTACCTACCTACTACCTACCTACTACCTACCTACTACCTACCTACTACCTACCTACTACCTACCTACTACCTACCTACTACCTACCTACTACCTACCTACTACCTACCTACTACCTACCTACTACCTACCTACTACCTACCTACTACCTACCTACTACCTACCTACTACCTACCTACTACCTACCTACTACCTACCTACTACCTACCTACTACCTACCTACTACCTACCTACTACCTACCTACTACCTACCTACTACCTACCTACTACCTACCTACTACCTACCTACTACCTACCTACTACCTACCTACTACCTACCTACTACCTACCTACTACCTACCTACTACCTACCTACTACCTACCTACTACCTACCTACTACCTACCTACTACCTACCTACTACCTACCTACTACCTACCTACTACCTACCTACTACCTACCTACTACCTACCTACTACCTACCTACTACCTACCTACTACCTACCTACTACCTACCTACTACCTACCTACTACCTACCTACTACCTACCTACTACCTACCTACTACCTACCTACTACCTACCTACTACCTACCTACTACCTACCTACTACCTACCTACTACCTACCTACTACCTACCTACTACCTACCTACCGGTTAATTCGGACGGGTTGTATATATTTAAAATAATTTCGGACAAAAACAATGCACATAAATCAATCATCCGTTTATTTTGCGTTTACTATGAGCTTATGCACGTAAAAAATACATAGTACATTCGACTTCGGCAATCAGCCATCATTTGAGTCTTCAACTGTTTTAGTTATCGCTTTTCAATTTTATTTTTCTTGTTACCCATGTTACACAAAAAAAAATTGATTCAATGATATTATTAATGGCGAATTGGCGCGGAGCAAAGTGACATAGACTACCCGTCTCAACAGAGCGAGGGCAACTGATCGGCGAGTGATCGGTGAAACAAACTGATGTCTCAAGCTCGCGTCACGCGGGACGGAAGACTGCGTATTGCGCGGAATAAAAATGTAGTAAGCGCCAAATGCTTTGAGTCTGTTATCTCTTAAAATAGAAAATATTTTGAAAAAATGCCAATGTCAGCTATAGGTTATACATGAGTGATAATATTTATCAAGTTTATGGTTCAGTAACATGCACCAAAATAGAATAAAAACCAAAAATGTTGAAAATTAGAGGTAACTTTGTGATGGTTTTCTATCGAGAAAATTTTATCCTATTATGTTTTTCGCCAATGTCAACCATCACATTCATAATGAAGTTTCCTGACATATACTTTTTTTCCAATTGGAACATGATTTACTACTCTAAAAATCTAATCAAAGATTGAAGATTTTGCTTTAGGCCCGCTCTGAACCAACATGTGACATCTACCAACCCGGACTGGGCCGCGTTGGAAGGATAGAGAGGCGGTCTGTGTCCCAGCCGTGGGAACATTACGGGCTGATAGTGATTATGCTTATGCAATACCAAAAGTTGCTATCCCAACAGTACAACAATATTCAGGAAGGAAACATCGACCATACACACATACAGGATGTAAAAGACCTCATCACGAAGCCGTTAATCAAGCATAATGATGTACATCAAACTAAGTAATTTTATGCAAAAATTATTGCTGGGAAACGACTTTTTTTTTGGGGTGAAAAATCATGTTTTGTGGTAGAACTCAATGTAATGCACTCAAAACATTGTGCTGATGGATGGATTGAATAGTACGGGGGTCGTGGAGGCGTTTGAAGTAAAAATCATACATTAAAAACTTGTATACGTAGGTATTTAAAAAAAAAAGTTGGAATTTTGACCCCCAATATCTCCGTAACTAAAAGGTTCCCAGGTATGGTGTAGAACAAAAAAAATATCGCAATGATGGGGAGAACAAGTGCTTTTCGGCTTCGTTAAGATGTGTTTTACCTTTATATCCGACCCGTGTCTTGTCGGCTATGGCGGAGAGAACCCAGAAAACAAACTCAATTGTTCTGTGCTTTGCCAGTGATCAATTCACATTAACAAAAACCGTTATGTACAAAATAAACCAGCTATTCCCGTTGGTTTTCCTGGTATATTTACTTGGTGGACTGTGGTATTGCACAGGTGTACCAACCGCCTAACATAATATTGAAAGAACCTTTCACGCTCCCAGTCCATATGTGGTCTACTATACCTACCTACCTACTTCCGTGCACTAGGTCAGTGTTGACTTTGAGGTGAAGCAAACCGCACGCACGCAGCCGGAAAATCCACATCTGCTGCATGCTCCCAACGGAAGTCTGGTTAGATACTGAAAGCGGAGAATATACAACTGTGGTCCTATGTCAACACCACAGGGAAATAACATTAAAGCTAATATTATATCTTCAAGTTTCATAAGAGCTTCACACACCAATCGCATTGAGATGCGGTTTTTTTACTTTGTTTTTCATGATGGTCACGAGCATAAATATTTAATTTACGCATTATTCAGAAGAGCTTTCTTCCCAAAGTATTGAAAGAAATTATCTAAATTATACGTTCTTAATGAATTTGCCTAAAAAATGTAGTAGGACTTTTAGGTCCTATTACATTTTTTAGGCAAATTTTTTATTTTTACTTCCTGGATCAAATTATTTCGGTCGGCGTACACGAGTCGATAATAATAGCGATATTTGGACGATTGTCGATTGATATTGATGAATATTAGAGAAGAGACTGACATGAGACTGAGGAGCGAGCTGAATTGAGAATTATAGTAGGTACTTTAATTTTATTTATTGTATTTTTGTCTTTATAAATTGACAAACGAAAACTAATGGAACTTATTCATTGCAGATCAAAGTTTTATATCATATTAATTTGTTTGATAAAATTGAGTTTATTTGGAATATAATGGACGCGCTTAAATTACTATTTCTTTAAGATTTTTTCGTGAAAACTCAAGGAATTTAAAGAAAATCTAAAACTCCAATAAACAAGTAAAACATTCTACTTATCTTTTAGTAATTTTAGCTTTTATAAGAATTGAATGTAACTATGTGAATTTGAGCGTTAAAGTTCCATCATCGACGATTTTTCTTGCAAACTGAGTTCGTAAAATATTTATAGTAAATTACACGAAAAGAAAAATGAAAATGTGTAACTCCAACTTACAAGAAAGTGAATGGCACTATCGTTATTCTTAAGCAAATAATTAAAATATCTTACTGCAGCTGAGAATTACTGCGTCAAAAATAATGAATTTACGTAAAAAATGTAATAGGACTCATAATAAGCATAAGTTAAAATTATGTTTTCCATTAGCTTTCCGAGAACAGAAGTGATAAAATAATATGTAAATAAAGGTTTTCAATTTAGCCACGAATCAAGAAACCCAATATTCTACCGCTCAAAGAAATTATTTCCAAAGCGAAAATACGAATATCCCAGATATCATTCGATTTTACTAGCGCTTAACTTGTCTATGAATAAATCATGATGCGAATTTCAGATGTCGAATTACATTTTAAACTTTTGTTCGGTTACTTCATCGCGACGCAATTGACATTTCGACTTGATGAAATGGCTTTCATTCTAAAATTGTATATGAAATTTAATCAACATCTTGCTGCAAAATAACTACCCTGAATCCTGGCAACTATTGTTAACTTTCCTACGACACTACGTTTATTTTGGTACTAAAGTGTAATCATTTTTGTGAAGAACAAGGTTGTTCATAAAACAAAAATGATTAAAAATCATGGCTGAAAGAGTTACTTCAGACATGATTTTTAATCAATAAACTTCTACTACTGTACACGTAGCCAACAAAAAATTACTTTAACAAATTTCCAAAATTCGAAGATAATATCCCTAGCTTTTTTCCAACTACATATTATGTTTGGACCGGTTTTCAGTCTTACCGGATACAGCTGAATACCAATATTTAACCCCAGTAATAATTCAGCACCTGACAATACCCTGGGGTAAGACTAATTAAATAATAAATCACGATTATTTCAAGCAATAGGGTAGTGACAAAAAAAAAATAATTAGTCCGTCATCTGACGGACTAATAATTTTTTTTTTTATATATTTGTTCAATATTTTAAGGAAATCTATCTAGATTTCCTTAAAATATTGAACAAATATTTTTTCTGTTTTCATCTGAATAAAAAATGAAGACGATACAGTGCGTCAAAAACTCGTGTGACGTCACATTTGAGTACATTTTTTTACCGGAAAGTTACGTCACAAAGCCTCACTCATATTTGACGCGTTTTATCTTCGTCAATTCTTATTAATTTGATAAAACAAAAACACTTATCCATTATTTTTAGATAATCTAACTGACGGACTAAATAAAATCATATTTTTTTAGTCAGGAATCATCCCTATTTAAGTTTCCAGCTTATACATGTTTACATTAAACCGTCTGAAATACTAGCTCTCTCTGAAATACTAGCTCTCTCGGAAAAGCGACGGTAAAATGTTGAAAATATAGGTGTTTTATAAAGCCCCAACGGACACAAATATTTTCTTAAACTCGCCAGCTCAACACTGCCGCATGCGAGCATTCCCAAGGCAAAGATAAAAAAATTAAACTTGCATAATAAAAGCAGGATTTGCAAAGCGCTTTTTATATTCTTGTTGCTAACAGACAGCTGCGTACCTATATTTAAGTCTCAAAAACTATTAACCTTTCCATGCCTTTATATCCTAGAGTTTGCAATATTTGTAATAACAAATCGATGTCTATTTGCAACTTTAGTAGAAACTAGAAAACGAAGTACAGCTTTGAGATCTCAATACCAAAATCTATTGTGCACGGGCGTATATAAAACTAGCTTATTAAAAAAAAATGTGATTTGTATACCTGACCAAATTAAAAGCTTACCTTTGCAAAAATTTAAAAAATGTTTCACTGAATTACTTGTAGATAAGTGCTATTATTCTGTGCAGGATTTCTTAGATGATATTTTTTGTAATATCCTAATTATCCTCTGTTATGTATTTACATTTGCATGCTAGACTAAGGCAGAATGTACATGGATCCTATTATATTTAATTCAACAACTTATTTTTATGTACCTGCATTCTAAGCAAATAAAGATTCTATTCTATTCTATTCTATTCTGAGATAATTATAGGGTATTGGGAAAAAGCTGAAAGTCTTATGTAATAGGATTTTTTAATAATATGTGAACGTGTATTTTTACTAACAATTTTTTTCAATTCGTACTTAGATTCAGTCCATATTATAAAATTCAAATTTGCGCTAATTAAAAAAATAATTCAAGAATTGATAATTCATCGCAGTTAACTAAATTTTATTTACTCTTAAGCATTATAAGTCTCAGTTTATTGACTGTTACCTACCTACACCATCCCGCTGTTGAACAAATGCCTCTGACCCTTAATAATAATAAAAAAAATATGAAAAAAAAATGAATAACCGAAATAAAATAATAAAAATAAATAGTATTTATTTCCTAAAAACATAGCACTTTGCACTGTATACATTGTTTGACAATAATGTAGGTATACATTATGATGCATTAGTAGACTTTATCTTTTAAACTAGGACTAGCCTGTATCTTAAAAGATAGGGTTCAGCTAAGTAGATTCTGCTGTATAGAAATTAAATTAAAATAATAACAAAAACGAATCCTAAGTAACAGTACTCTTGCAATTCTTCGGTCCAGGGTTAATGTTTATTTATTTATGAATGCTTTTTTTGTTTCAGTATATTTAACGGAACATAAAATGCACGCTTTAAAAACAAATTTATTTTTTGGCAACAAAAACCGAACTGAAAACATCAGATCCGCCATTTAAGTTCTCGCTTTGCTGTTTCAATATTTTTGTGTCCCCGCTAGCGCAAAAAATCTGAAATACCGCCTGAAATGGTGTAGATATGATTCACTGGCAATGTTCACGACTGTTCATTACTTCCCCGAACTTGGCTAGCACTCTGCTGTATTTTTTTATTGTAGGTAACTGTTCGGAAATGTACTATAGACTACTAGCTGAAAATTTCCGTCCGCGCGAGATTTTTTAGTTGAAAGGAACATTAGTAACTCAAAAAATTATGACGTGATATTCTGTATATAAAAATGTAGAAAGAACCTCTTACTTTTCATTAATTATGGGCAGAACTAATTTTGATGAAATTTTGGGCATAGAATGCCGTTAGAACATAGGATACAGCTACATTTTATCCTGGAAAAACGTTTCCATGCACTAATTTGTGATCTCCACGCGTAGGAAAGAAGACAAAGATGACAGAATCACACGACACAGTTCTAGTAGTTTTCTATCTCAATACTTGAAATCTTACACCGCCACCGATTGCTACCGGCAGGTCAATAAGATATCCAATTATAGTCGTCAGCTTTCACCATTGTCTACTGACCTAGTGACCTATAACGACCTGATTGGCGTAGCGGTAGTGAGGCTGCCTTACGTTCTTAGGGTCCCGGGTTCGAATCCCGGTCGGAGCAAATGTTTGTGTGATGAGCATGGACATTTGTTTCCGAGTCGTGGATGTTTATATGTATAATAAGTATGTATTTACAAACAAAAAGTATCTATGTAGTATATCAACTATCTGGTGTCCACGACACAAGCCTCGTTGCTTAGTGTGGCACGAGATGGCGCTGTGTGTAATGTCCAGCGATATATTTATTTATTTATTTATTTATAAAGGTGTTAGAAAAGTCCATTTAATAATGGAACTAACAGCCAATATTTTTGCTTGGAAATCGATACAACTTTACGGACATCTATGCCAGTGGAATAAATTGGTCCCAAAGATGCTTGACTTCCATGATGATTGATCAAAGCATTTCTGCTAATAGTACTAATTGGGTTGTGGAGGTCAGATAGACAGTCGTTCTATGTTAAATACTGGTATTCTGCTGCATCTGGTTAGAGTAGAAGCCGACCCCAACGTAGTTGGGAAAAGGCGAGCCAGATGGTGCTCATTATGATTCTCCTGCCCTTATTCCAATTTAATTGTAAAAAAAAATTAAACAATAACAAATGCAAGAATGCTTAAAATATATACCAGTTAACATAATAATTTAAAAAAATGCAAAAATGTAATGCTTATAATAAATGCCAGATTATGTCTGTCTGTCCGTTTATTTCTCCAGCTGATGAGGCGTGTAAATAGCCTGCACCTTTTTGGAGGTTGTTTTTAGGAACTAACCTAAAGGAGACAGTTTTTTTAGGCCCTCTTCGATGTTGCGGATATTCATATTACTTACACCAAAAAAAAGTAACTTTAAAAAAAAACTAAATTTTATTCTAATAATAAACGAAAGATTACATAGAAACGAAACCGGAATCTTAAAATCATAACAAATAAGTTGTATTATGACATTTTTTTGCGAGTCAAATCATTCCTGTTGTGGTCAATGCCATTTGACGGAAAATACTTACGTAAATAGGGGCGTTTTTTTCGTTTACAAAAAAAAAGTACGGTATCCATTGGTACTAATATCTGCTTTAATTAAATTATAATATAATATAAAAAGAAATAATATTAAACTGTGAGCTTCCTAATGCTATTTTAGAGGTTTACGCTAAAATCTTTTAGATGGTATAGAAAATCATCATGGCACGGAACGTTGTAAATTCGTCTTTTTGGTGGTTGACTGACAACTTCATTTGACATTTGACGTGTTATTGTTATTGTTTATTGTTAGATTCACGTTTTCATTTTCGAATTTCTCATCATTTCGGTTAGACATGGCTTAGCTAATATTACCACTGTAATCTAGAAATTATAAGGAAGAAATCTATATACGTTTCATTAATATCTGTATGTCTGTTACAATCCGACCTGATTGGCGCAGCGGTAGTGAGGCTGCCATACGTTCTTAGGGTCCCGGGTTCGAATCCCGGTCGGAGCAAATGTTTGTGTGATGAGCATGGACATTTGTTTCCGAGTCATGGATGTTTATATGTATATTATGTATGTATTTACAAACAAAAAGTATCTATGTAGTGTATCAACTATCTGGTGTCCACGACACAAGCCGCGTTGCTTAGTGTGGGACTAGATGGCGCTGTGTGTAATGTTCAGCAATATTTATTTTATTTTATTTTAATTTTATGTGGGTGGCCTGTTATCTAAACAAAAAAAATTGTCTCCTTTGAATTAAGAATCTATGTAATGGCGGGCCTCAAATTTTCCTATTGATGAATCCTCGTGAAACCAATATGAAAGAATTAATAGCAGAAAAATTGGCCCACGTACCTTGGCAATCCAGAGATCCACTCAGACCCAGGCAAATGGGAAGATGACTCGTTCATGCGCGTGTCATTGTTCGTAGGTATGGGCTGCCGGCCGGCGAGCTAAATCTTGTTAAATCCACTGGTAGAATGGTTCAAACTCCAAAAATCAACACTGCACTATAAGTTCTCAATGAAGCACAGATGCAGGTCCATTTATTTTACGAATATCTTCAAGGTTTCACCAAAATGACATTTTTAGAAGGCGGTGCAAAACGCACACGAACGTGTTGCGAACGGCGGCGGCGGGATGAAGTCTCTTTTGCTACAGCAAATGCCATCTCTCGGCACGTTGAGAGAATACTCAAGAAAGTCTCGATACATGAGCGCTGCCGCAGCAGATATTGGTGCGGGGATCCATCAATTGAGAAACTTAAATATTTAATTTGAAATAATAAACTTATTATATTCTAAGGGAGAATCCTAAAATATTATTATTTAATTTTTATATTGATAAAAGCATTGACGCTTCACCACCAGCCTTATCGGCTTCAAGGGTTTTCATGAACGACCAACAGGTAGACAATGACCTGGGTAGGGCAAAGCATACTTCTCAACCTTGTTCTACGTTCCCGAGGGATAAATTTTAACCTCCACGCGGACTAGTCGCGGTCAAAAGCTAGGTAAATGTTTATTTGGTAACGGAATTCGATAATTCTGGAATTTGAATTCTGAATCTGTATTGCATTGAACTCTCGCATATTTTGGAATCTGAACATGAATTTATATTACGGGTTATTTGATATCCTCTGTGAAGCATGTTGAGACTTTACGCCAAAATAAATATGCAAGCCATCAATTCCCACACAATAAATTGATCAAAATTCCTTGTTGTTTATTTTGGGCCAAATTTATATTATGACGCTGACATAACACCATTACCTTGTTAAATGGATCTGGTATAAGACATTATGAAACAAAATACACGCCAAGGCTCTCAAGACGCATACTTTAATCGTCTCAGGCGCGTCTCCTGCCTAATGCACTATTATAACTTATATACGTATATCTCTCAATGACTCTTGAACGGGGATTTTTTTTATATTGTTACTACAAATTTTGGCATTTTTTGGGACTATCACTTATCTAGTAATAGTAATTAGCTATGACCTCAGCATAGACTCCGTTATAGAGACAATTTGTAATGTTTTGAAGTATTCATACCAAAATCTTACACCCATTTTTCTTTCGCAGCTTTCAAATGCAGAGAAGTGTGGACAAGCTTGGAGTTAGAACGAGCCTTCAACCTCGGCATAGACGCTGGCCTGCTGCTGATACCCATATTCATCATGTCGTTTGCATACTCCTTGATCGTCACCAAGTTGTGGAGGGGCATGCGGCATGAGATCCAGCATAACTTTAAGTGGCAGAGGCATTGTGAGTATAATTTTGATTTATAATAGTAAGATCTTCATCTGATCTGATCCCAACTTTATTGGGATCAGTTTCCAGTCTGAGCGGATGCAGCTGAATATTACCAGTATTTCACAAAGAGGTACTGCCTATCTGACCTCCACAACCCAGTTAGTTCTGGATAATACGATACCCCTTGGTACGACTGGTTGTCAGACTTCCCGGCTCCTGACTACCTGTAACGACTGCCAAAGATCTACAAATGACAAGCGGGACCAACGGCTTAACGTGTTTTTCAGGCACGGAGGGAACTCCATATGTACTGGATGGTCATCCATCTACAGACCGACCTTGGCTAGCGTGGCTTTGTTGTTATTGTTTAGCCACGAGCTCTTCCATTTTTTATAATTAATTCAGTTTACATATGGAAAACCACCTCCTTCATAATTATTTAAGGCACGTTTCCACTATCAATTAAACCACAGTGACAAGACTTTGCTAATAAACTATCAAGCATAGCTATCATTCATATTATTCTCCGACGCCATTATATCACAGATTTCTCGAGAGCCACCAAGCAATAATTAATTAGTGTTCGCGCGCGTTTCTGCATATACTCCTAATAATGATTACCTACGCCCATATTAATTAGGTTTAAATTGAAACTGCACATACGGCAGTAATTAACTAGTGAAGACGAAGTTATTAACTACCTTGTTTCCAAATTATTGATTTCGTCGGGCACGTAAGTGTTCGCAGAGGTTAGTTTTGAATAGGACGTAGTAATCTAAACTTATCTTCGTTTATTCATTACATACTTAAATTACATATTTACATTTGAAATATTCCAATATAAAAACAATATTGCACATTTGTTTGTTTGGTGGACATTCCTATCCGAGTCATGGATGTTTATACTTTGTATAATTAGCATGTATTTACAAAAAAAAAAAAAACTTTATAGTATATCAACTTTCTGGTGTCCACGACACAAGCCTTGTTGCTTAGTGTGGCACTAGATGGCGCTGTGTGTAATGTCCCGCGATATTTATTTATTTTTATTTATTTATATAAAAAATAGTAGCCCACCAGCACTGGGAACAGGGTCCGAACTACCGGTGGTCAGGGCTCTACAGAGAGGAACCTCCTAACGATATGCACCGTGTCCAGAAGTACTGATTTCTGAATCAAGCCCTTGATCCAGCCGCCAAGCGAGAGCTTTCTAAGATGTTGGTCTAGGCTATTGGCTATTAAGCCATTGGCAGACACGAATATCGGCACAATGACTGCTGTACCGTCGACAACCTCGCGACCCTAATCTAGATACTTGAACTGCTTATTTTTCTCTGTTTTCACGTGGTTCTCGTCACGCGGATGATGCGGAACCATTATATCAACAATTATTGTGAGACGCTCCAATCGATCTATCACCACAATGTCAGGCAGCAACAGTCCTGTCATTGGTGATAGGTTGATCCCAATATAACGTGATATAACCATTTTCGAGAACTAGGGCACTTCTGATTCCACAAGGTTGTACTTCAAAGCAAGTTGCTGGTGGATAATTATGGCAACGAGGTTGTGTCTATGCAAATACTCTCCGTTAGCTATTCTGGAACATCCAGAAATAATATTATTTCTTCTACCCCAAAATAGACTGAAAATACAGGCACGTGTAAGAAATTAAGCTCGTCGTTTAGTTGAATATCTCCGCGAATAAAAAATAGAGTTTAAGGTAAAAATTATTCAGGTTTTTTGTATAGACAAAAAATTCATCATTCTTCCTGGCGGGAAATTCCATCAGGAGTACGGTTTATAGTTCAATAAAACGTTTTTAAAAGGTTCGAAGCTTTTAGAACCAATATAAAATTGTGTTGAAATACTTACGCCCATAATGTATCCTTTGTTTTAGTTCTCCTTTCTCACATTGGCTTATCTTAAGGGGCCACTACACGCCAACGACCTGGAGCGAGTGGGAGGAGCTTAGCAATAGCGTCTACCCGTGCATGAGAGTGGTCAGCGATACATTGCCGCCCGTCACCCGCAAGATCCCAAACATTTAGAGAACTTTTATTTAATTAATTAAAAAATAATAGTAGCTATTTCAAAAATAAAAAATAGTATAGTTAAAGCAAATGTTGAAGAATATTTTGGTATACATATTACGTCAAAACGATGGACAACTTCACAGATATCGCGGCATGTTTCGAAGCCTTTTCGGTCAATAATTGAATTAGGTCCAGATTCTTTTTCATTGCCTAGGTATAAGGCTTATTACGAAAATGTATTCTATGATTATTAGAGTATAATATATATATGATATGAAAAAAAATATTGTTATAGTCTATACTCAACAGAATCTACAAATTAGAGCCCCCAAATCAGGTCTCCGTGAAATTTTGCCAAAACATCCCTTGGGAGAATGATGATTACTAAATAAATAAAAAAGTTATCTAAAATTTTCTTTATGATTATTGCAGTAGATATAACGAACTATTTTTAATTATTATTTCAAGCAACGAAGTAAAAGCATAGGTACAATTTCAACGAGGAAACTTTGCAATTCCGCGTTTTTTTTGTAACAGGCCCAATGAGTTAACGCCAGATGAGGTTTCTTTTAAGTCTGAGTTCGTTGATACCTATATAAAGCAAATAAATAAAATATGACAGGAACACATTGCCTGCCAAACACACCATGCTAATACACTCAATCAGTTACAGATGTAAGTGAATTTTACCTTTAAAATTCGCGATAAATACCCGTTTACATGTGTATTAGATGTAAGTGACCCCAATCATAAATCTATTTCACGGTCTAAAAAACCAGTCCATTGATCGCAATTTTAACCTAGGATAGTATGGCAAATTCGTTCGGGGAGACAAAAAATCCAATATTTATTGATGTAATATAATTTTATAATGTTAAAAATTATAAAAAAAATTATAATGTTAAAATTTTATGAAATGACAAAAAAATCAACTTCATAAAAAACCAAAAAGTAACTTGTGGCCCATGAGGGGATCGAACCCGCGACCTTCGCGTTATTAGCACGACGCTCTAACCAACTGAGCTAATGGGCCAGTGTTACATTGACCGAAAAACGGAACCATGTCACGGGAAATCTATACATGCGTTCAGCGCAAAAGATCATTCTTTTGAGAAAGAAAGAAAGAAAAAGAGTAAAAGCATTTATGATTTAAAGCATTTATTTTTATATTTTTTTTTTTAATGATTGGAAAAAACAGAGCGATGTTTTAAATTCGTGATTAATTAGATCACCAGGCCTAAATCATCATCTGCCTAGCCTTTTCCCAACTATGTTGGGGTCGGCTTCCAGTTTTACCGGATGCAGCTGAATACCAGTATTTTACATGGAGCGACTGCCTATCTGACCTCCACAACCCAGTTAGTACCGGGTAATACGATACCCCTTGGTAAGACTGGTTGTCAGACTTTTTGGGCCTCTGACTACCTAACGACTGTCAAAGATCTACAAATGACAGCCGGGACCAACGGCTTAACGTGCTTTCCGAGGCACGGAGAAAACTCGGTATGTAATGGGCGGTCACCCATCCACAGACCAACCTAGGCAAGCACGGCTTAACCTAACGATCGACCCGAGCGGCTGTTATTATTTAGCCACGAGCTCCTCACCAGGCCTAAATATTTTTTTTTAATTGGTTTTCTAAAAGAATCAACTTTAGCAATTTCGCACAAGTTGTTACGGAAGAGAGCAAACTGCTACATTGTTAGCTCATAAGTAGGTAATACTTTAAACTGCGGTCTGAGGAAATTCATAATTGGGTACGTCTTGAGGCTTGGCAAAAATCTGATAGTTGAATTTTAGTGGGTATATCTTACTACTAGCTGTGCCCACGGCTTCGCTTACGTCAGCGCGTATTCTTTTGGTATTATCAGGAAACATTACATGGAAACGTAAAGTCGTAGTATATTCCTGATATCAATATACAAATAAACTGACTTACAACGAAAAACTTTAAACTTTAACTTGAATTTTAATTAAAACCTGTTATACTACTTCTTTTTTTAATCTAAAGATTGGACCAGATTGTTTAATTCTGGTTACAAGGTCACTTTGCAATTGCAACTTACGAAGAGTCAAAATTTAGCAAAATTAGCTTATAACTTGTTTTCATAGATGTGCTTTCACTCTGGGGTCTTTTATTAATATTTAGGAGTTTAACATTACCAAAATGTTTTTTTTTTATTATTCAAACTATGTTTTCCTAGTTACAGTGACAATTATTTTGTTACCAAGTCAAACCTTTATTTTGTGCATCGAAACAAACTGGGAACTCTAAGATAACTATGTACCTAATTTTTTTAGTCTCGAGGATTCATTGTAAGCTGAGGTTAGGTACCCAAAAAGGAAATTCAGCATTGCCGAATAGTAACAAAATTTCGTAACTGGGTTGGTACCTACTACACATTTTAACACAAGTTATTTTTTTATGACAGGTTAATTAAAACTGCTGCAAACACACGGTAACATATTAATTTTAAATTTAAGAAATTATATAGTCATATTTTTGCTGAAATGTAACCTATCTCAAAAAATAGACGTCACTTTCTGTCCATTATAGGTATGCAAACTCCGACACGTAGTACGACTTCTTGAATTAATAAGTGTGTGTGTGTCTGAATTTCGTGTCCAAAACTTGCACAAATTCTGCATAAATAATTTTCTGAACTGACTTACACAGAAAATTAAGAGTTTAAAAAATGTTGATGAGTTGGCTGTGAAAAACCCCATTATGCTAAAAGATTTAAGAAAAACTTTGCTTATGAAAACTTAAAGGATTTCTAATGAATCACGAATCAAAAATATCGGCAAGTGGCTAAACAATTTGTGTGAGACTGCACAAACAGACTCACGATGTCCGCGATTACGCGGAGCCCTAATCAAATATATTTGTCCAATTGACAAAGGAAAAACAACTATTCAATACACTTACCATCACGTTGGTACCGGTGATGTGACGTAATCCCTGGTTCCGTCTTATCTGGGTGGAGTGTAAGTATAACTGTGGTTTGTGTGGTGTATGTGTAGTTATGTGAGATTACGACGGTTCCATGGACGCCCCTCAGCGCGTACCGACGTCTCTCTGGACAAACCTTCCTATCACACACGTGGAACCTTTCACGAATGTTCAACTGAATTTTATCCCGGTTTGCTAACCTAATCGGGGATGTAATTAGTCCAGCACTGAATTTAGGAATTTACGGCGTTCAAAGACACAAAAGGCCGTCTACATAACCAACAAATTACTCGCGGTCAAGACCCAAAATGGCGAGATTTCTCAATTTTCACTCAATTATCAACAAAATATCAAACACCGAACAGGATTGCATCGGATTAACAATAACTCAAAGTTTTCAAACAATAATTACAAGACAGCCGCGTGCATCAAAATTACAAGCACGGGGCGACCATTATTCAACCAAAATTGCACTGACAAGCAAAACGTCATCGCACTGCTCGCACAGACAACGAAACGTAATCTGTCAAACGTCAAAAGGTGCGTTCAGAGTCTTGGTGGATGAAACATCTACCCCCCCCCGGACGGGCCGTCCCGTCCGCTAATCAATTGGCAGTCTTGACAAGGTTGCGACCGCTCTCTTCATAACCGACCCATCCACTAAAACCTCAGCAAAGCGAGGTACCCCGTCGGTGCCAGCCACCAAATTGAGAATGCGCCCCCGGCGCCAATACAGAGGCTTAAGGTTGGCATCCTTAATAAGGACGAGGTCTCCTATCTTGGGCGGATGAGTTTTATCAGTCCACTTGACGCGCTGCTGGAGGATGTGCAGATACTCTAAGCTCCAACGCTTCCAAAAGCTCTGAGTGAGCTGTTGCACCAACTGAAACCGCGATAGCCGATTTTGGCTCACATCAACAAAAGGGTACTCAGGCAGAGCGACAAGTGGCTGTCCAATCAAGAAATGGCCCGGGGTTAGAGCCACGCGAATTTAGTACCGCTTCAATGCGACAAAATACCGTAGCTAATTCCTCAAAGGTGAGAACGGTGTCTCCCAACAATCTCCGCCAGAGTCCCTTTGCCGCTTTCACCGCGGCCTCAAAAATACCCCCCCAATGGGGGCAGGCTGGCGGGTCAAACAACCAAGTGACCCCTCGACGGGCCAATTTGTTACCAATGTCAACCTGGCTCTCATTAAGAAAGTCATACACTTCCTTCAAATAGTTACTTGTACCCTTGTAGTTGGTACCGCAATCAGACCTGATCAGAGAAGGTAACCCACGGCGAGACGTAAATCTATCTAAAGTTGCCACAAAGGCCTCCGTCGAGAGGGAGGATACCAGCTCCAAGTGCACTGCCTTAGTTGACAGGCAGACAAATACGCACAAATAAGCCTTGACAATTTTACTATTGCGAAGGGTAGACGTCTTTATCGAAAAGGGACCAGCAAAGTCCGTTCCTACGCCTGCAAAGGGCCTCGCCTCATTGACACGATCAGCAGGCAAGTCTCCCATCTGGGGCTGCATCGTTGGGGCCTTAGTCCGATAACACGGTATGCAACGGAAGACGATGCTACGAATGGTACGACGATCCGACAAAATCCAAAACTCTCGCTGCAGAATGGCCAACAGCGCATTGCAACCGGCGTGCGAGTTCTTAATGTGACGATCAGTCACCAACAATTTAATCAAATGGCCCGCCTTGGGCAACAAAAGGGGGTGACGGACCCCATAAGGAAGGCTAGAGTGCCTCAACCGTCCTCCAACACGCAAAAGACCCGTTTCATCCAAAAAGGGGTTCAACTTAATAACGGCTCCCGACAACTTAACTCTACCGGACTTCAAGGTCTCGATCTCCTTCTCAAAGTGTACGGCCTGCACAGAGCAAACCCACAGGAGGAGTGACTCCTGTCGCTCTTGAGGAGAGAGAACCGGTGACAGGCGCTTGTCCCCTGGATTCCTAGCATTGTGACCAAAACGCCTGATCCACGAGGTAACGTTCAACAATTTGTCGAGGGAGCTGTATCGATTCAACAAAAAATCAGGATCAAACGGAGGGTCCTTCGACCCAACAGCGAGCACCTTAAGCCCGGGCAAAGGATCCGACATCAAAATTGGCGTTCGAGGCCAATCATCCTCGGGGCGAGTCAGCCAATCCGGTCCCCACCAAAGGGGGTGCACAATCAGGCGGGGGGCCATGCACCCACGTGAGGCTACGTCGCCGGGGTTCAAGTCTCCAGGCACGTGCCTCCAAATCAAAGGTGTTTCGGAATTTTGTATCTGTGACACTCGGTTCGCCACAAAGACCTCCAAGGAGTGGACGGACGTCTTCAACCAACACAAAACAATTTGACTGTCCGTCCAGGCGTAAGAATTCCGAATGTTCACAGATTTACCCAAAGTTTGAGCAACGTGATTCAAGAGACGCACAAGAAGCGCCGCCCCTGACAACTCTAGCTTAGGGATGGTCAATGCCGTCCGGAGGGGGGCCACCTTGCTCTTGGCCATGATCAGTGACAACTTCACCTGGCCTGTCGCGCTGACGGTGCGCAGATAAACAACAGCTGCATAACCGTGCGAAGATGCGTCACAAAACCCATGAAGGGTAGCAGTATAGTTCCCAGGGGGGAGGATAGTGCGTGGTAACGCGACCTCGTTGACCGCAGGAAGTGCGGATACAAATTGGAGCCAATCTTCCAAAAGGGTTTCCCGAAGTGGCTCATCCCAACCAAGTTCCGCGGTCCAAAGGCGCTGGAGAAAACATTTCGCCCAAAACAATACCGGGCATATCCAACCATTCGGGTCAAAGGTTCTCGCGACAGTAGACAATACCAGTCGTTTAGTCCAAGTGTGTGTGGTCTCTCCAAATCGACATCATACGTAAAGGTGTCTTGGACTGGTCGGTACTGAACGCCGAGAACGGCCAACATAGCAGGGTTGTCAGCATTTTCAAACAAATGAGGATCCTGCTTATGATCCTCTTCCACATCTTCCAACAGTGCTGGCGAGTTGGACACCCACTTACGCAACTCATAGCCAGCGGAATCCAAAATTTGAACTAACTCGTCACGCAACAGGATAGCTTCCTCAACCGTGGAAGCCCCAGTGCAGACGTCGTCAACATACAAGTCCGTTTTCAAGATGGCGGACGCCCGAGGGAACCTCAAGCGTTCTCGGTCCGCGAGCTCCCAAAGCGAACGAATAGCAACAAAAGGGCTCGATCGAAGGCCGTACGTATTCGTGTTGAGCTCATAAACAACCATGGGGTCCCGGGGATTCTCTCGCCACAGGATCAACTGATAACGTCTGTCATCCCGGTGAATAACCGTTTGCCGGAACATCATTTTGATGTCAGCCACAAAGACTACTTGATGACGACGAAAAGACGTGATGACATCACAAAGGTCCCTCAACAATTTGGGGCCGGAGTGCAAGCAATCATTCAAAGAGACACCAGAGGAAGTCCGCGCAGACCCATCAAACACTGTGCGCAGCTTACCGGTGGATGCCTTGAGGACCGCGTGATGCGGCAGAAAGTAATGCTCAACTGAGCGCCAATCCAAATTTGACACCGACATGTGTCCCAAGTCTGCGTACTCACGCATGAAATCTAAATATTTCTGCCGCAGCACCGGATCCCTGGCCATACGGCGCTCCATCGCCAACAATCTCTTCTCGGCCATAGGTCTGGACTCGCCGAGAGGTGGTCGAACTGCAACAAAAGGCAACCGTGTTACGAGCCGAACGGAACGGAGTCGACCTGTGTTGTTCTGATAGAACAACTCGCACTCCTCATGTTCCGGGTTTAAGCGGGCCACTTGCGGTGGCTCCTCAACCTCCCAAAACCTCTGAACAGCGTCAGAGAGAGCGGAGCCACACGCCAACGCAAAATCAGGCTCAGGTGGAGGGGGAGCCTTCAACACTGGGCCCATCACCGCAAAGCCAAAGATGGTCGAGACAGCCACCAAACCGTTCGGCTGCAAGACTTTCATATTACCCAACAATATTCCCCCTAGTACATCGGAACCCAATATCAAATGAGTTGTATTAGGGGAATCAAACCGGCGGTCAGCCAAATCCAGGCCTGACGTCAACCGGACAATATCAGGCGACAGCTGACGTTGGGGATGACAGCCCAAAATACTCGTCAGAACAATGGCCGAAGGAAAAAACTTAGGGTCCAAACAACTCACAGGAGTGAGCCCAAATAAGGTTTGTCCCTCAACAGTCGGGATAGGTGTTTCGCCTATTCCATTAATCGTGCCTGAAAAGGCACGGACATCCAGGCTCACCCGACCCGCTAACCAAGACGACAAAAGGCAACCCTGGGCTCCCGTGTCCAAAATGGCACGGACCACAACAAAGTCCCCCGTGGGTCCCCAGACCCTGACCGATGCCGTTGGCAACAAAACCGTGTCGATCTGGGGAGGTACGTTAGCGGAACAGGCGCCAATTTCCTAGTAATGCCTGGGCGGCGACCGATCGCCGCATCCAGGCTGGGGTCTATCCCGATGAGGATAGTAGTCAAACTCCTCATCCGCGCGATGTCCCGAGCCGCGCGCCATCGCTGGAGGGGCATATCCCACCTGACGCCTGAGCGGCGGGGGGCGCGTCTCCAAACGGGGACGTTCCGCCAACGGAGGGGAGGGAAGGCGGTGCTGGTCTGGCCAACGTCGCCTACCAGCAGCTGCATAGTCGCCTTCACGAAGGGAGGTCAATCGGCGGTCGCGGGGCTCCCGATCAACTGGCGCGGGGGGTGGAGTACGGCGGTCAAAGTTGTAGGCCCCTCCTCGATTCTGAACCGGCGAGCGAGGAGCCCGGTGCTCATCTCCAATATACCCCCCCCTGCGCGAACCCCCATCAGAGGCTGGTCTGTCAGAGCGGTTCGCGTTGGCGCACAAAACTTCCAGATGTGAGCCCCTACAAATTGAACAAGGGCGGGGGTTGGGGCAATCCCGATGAAAATGATTCCCCAAACAAGAAAAGCACAAACGGCGTGCATTGGCAACTCGGCGGCGGGCACTCACGTGCAACTCCAAGAAGGCCGCGCAAGTGACTACGGCATGTCCCGTGGCCTTACAATAGCCGCAAGCAAGATTACTCTGGGTGCCACCAAAACGGGGGGCAGGGCGGCTATCACCAGGCCCGACAGTCCTAGTCCGTCCCTGGGCCCTCGGCCAAGAGGGCGGTTGGCTTGACCCCGTGGCACCACGAGCGTTGTCGAGGAAACGACACTCATCCTCCAAAAATTTGACGAGGTCCTCAAAGGGGGGAAGATGGGTGGCACTATCCCCACCATACTTCTGCTCAAAACGGGACCTCAAGTCTGACGGAAGCCGCTGCAACACTAAGTGTACCAACAAATAGGACCAATAGTCCACCGGCAACTCCAATCGTTTCAAGGCGTTGGTTGCTGCGAGCAACGGATTCAAAAGGTCAGCACGCAACGCTGACATTCTGGTGATGGCCGGCAACCCCAAGATCTGGTCAATATGGACATCAGCCAGGCAACGTTTGTTCTGGTACCGTCGGGATAGAAGTTCCAGAGCAGTGGGATAGGCCGAGTTGGTCACCGGCAAGTGCTGCACCAAGGCTCGAGCCTCACCTCCTAGGGCTGACAACAAATAAGCCAACTTCTGGGCCGGTCGGAGGTCAGAGCGCGCATCAACCAAACTGTCAAACAGGTTCCTGAAGCTTAACCAATGGTCCAAGTGACCGTCAAAATGTGGCAGCTCCAGGGTAGGCAGTCTACCCAAAAGTCCAGGGCCTGCAACAACAGAGGTCTCTGTTTTGACCTGGGCAGGGTCCCGACTCTTCAAAATTTCCCTGGCGCGCATACTTATTATGTCACCCAGGTTCAACATCTGGTCATAATCCGCAACAACCTTATCACGGGCTGCTTGACCCAATGTTTCCAGGTCCAAGTCCAAAATCACTTCATTGAAGCGAGCAAACAAAGTGTCAACCGCACTCAATCTCGCATTCAACTGCTCATACCGGGCAAGCGTGGCCTCTTCCAGGTCTCGACGCTCAGCAGTCGCAGCAGCTGAGGCAAACCATCTTAGCTGTGAGGTCAATCCACCAATGGCTTGGTTTACAGCTTTTAATGAAGCCATTGGGACAAATATCAAATAAACAAATTAAATTCAATTAAATAAACAACAGGAATAATTTTCCCGGACCCAACTACAATTTAAACCAAATAATAAAACTTAGTTTGAATTATTACAAGTTCAAATCCGACCCTGTACAAGCAATACCTTGTTTATACAATAGCAAATTAAAGTACAAACCACAAGGGACACTACATATCATAATATATTATGTCAAACAATCTATGTTTAATTTGAGTCAGGCCGACGGCAACAAATCAGACTCTCAATACTTTTAACTCGACAATAAGTGGTGAATTTAACAATTAAACCACGCTCTGCTACCAGTTGTGTGAGACTGCACAAACAGACTCACGATGTCCGCGATTACGCGGAGCCCTAATCAAATATATTTGTCCAATTGACAAAGGAAAAACAACTATTCAATACACTTACCATCACGTTGGTACCGGTGATGTGACGTAGTCCCTGGTTCCGTCTTATCTGGGTGGAGTGTAAGTATAACTGTGGTTTGTGTGGTGTATGTGTAGTTATGTGAGATTACGACGGTTCCATGGACGCCCCACAGCGCGTACCGACGTCTCTCTGGACAAACCTTCCTATCACACACGTGGAACCTTTCACGAATGTTCAACTGAATTTTATCCCGGTTTGCTAACCCAATCGGGGATGTAATTAGTCCAGCACTGAATTTAGGAATTTACGGCGTTCAAAGACACAAAAGGCCGTCTACATAACCAACAAATTACTCGCGGTCAAGACCCAAAATGGCGAGATTTCTCAATTTTCACTCAATTATCAACAAAATATCAAACACCGAACAGGATTGCATCGGATTAACAATAACTCAAAGTTTTCAAACAATAATTACAAGACAGCCGCGTGCATCAAAATTACAAGCACGGGGCGACCATTATTCAACCAAAATTGCACTGACAAGCAAAACGTCATCGCACTGCTCGCACAGACAACGAAACGTAATCTGTCAAACGTCAAAAGGTGCGTTCAGAGTCTTGGTGGATGAAACACAATTTGTGGAAAGTCACAAACAAATTAATTAATTGGTGGAACTATGAGTGGAACAGAAAGTGTGAGTTAGCGAGGCGGACCAAAATAAAAGCTCGGTTCCTGGAACAATGATTTCGGTTTATTCACCCTAGAGCGCTGGGTCATTGGCAGTTTTTTGGGTTATTTTCAAGTGTGTTTATCTGAAATTTAAAAAAAATAGTTAAGCTTTTTTTTAGTTACCTATGTTTTATGGTGTTAAGATAATAATGTATTTGATACGTCTCGCTTGTGCATTTTTAAAGTTGGGATCTAAAATAAAAACCGGCCAAGAGCGTGTCGGGCCACGCTCATTGTAGGGTTCCGTAGCTTTCCGTCCGTCACAATAAGTGTTCCCACTTATGAGTTTAAAGGTGGGTATCCATTATGTAAAAATGCTTGCATATACGAATACTACAAACTTAGTCCAGAAATTATTTTGTACAACTTTTTATCTTTTTTGTACAAAAACTGTTGTTTCCATCACGTTCAAAATGATTTTCCTAGAAAGTCCTTATAAAGTTCTACTTTTCAGATTTTTTTCATATTTTCTAAACTTATGGTTCAAAAGTTAGAGGGGGGGGACACATTGTTTTTTACTTTAGGAGTGATTATTTCAGAAATTATTGATATTATCAAAAAATGATTTTAGAAAACCCCTATTCATTTTGAAATACCTTTCCAACAATATATCACACGTTAGGGTTGAAATTAAAAAAAAAATCACTTCCCACTTTACATATAAGGGGGGCTACCCTAATAAAACATTTTTTTCCAATTTTTATTTTACCACTTTGTTGGCGTAATTGATATACATTGGTACCAAATTTCAGCTTTCTAGTGCTAACGGTCACAGAGATTAAGCGAGGACGGGCAGACAGACATGGCGCAACTATAAGGGTTCCTAGTTGACTACGGAACCCTAAAAAGGCCAGCCTTGTTTTTCAAAAACTAGTTCAGAATTCAATTAAATGTAGGTACCCTATGCTATGTACACCATTGTACCTCATCGTCACAAAACAAAATTGCAGCGTGTTGCAATTTCGTCTGTTACAGTGTATAGTCGACACTCTGGTAATTAAGCAACCAAATAGCAGTTGCATGGACCATGTGACTTGCGTCAGAATTATGTCAATAACCACACACATGTTCATGAGCTGAATATGAAAAGCCGGTCATGTTAGTCTTTAATGGCGTTTTGGGAAATTGGACGTCATTTCGGGATGTCATGTGTCTGATCTTTTCGGGAAAACCGATGAATTTTGCAGTTTAACTTTCGTGTAGATTTTCTGCATACGTTTTTAGCTCAGGGCAAAGTTTTTGTTTGTTTCGTCCTCCATTCAATAATAAAAGGAGTAACCATCTTGAAGCTGCACACGAAAGGCTCATAGTCTTGTTTTTTTAATGCTTCATCTCTTTTCTTTATTTTTCAGAATAAGTTGGTGTGTCTGCTAGTTTATGCAAAGTAATTTGTCTCTTTTTCTTTGTCTGCGTAATTTTATTTAGCGCAAAAGGCAGACTTCTATTTTTTCAATACCGCACCTTCGTTAAAATAATGCTCAAATGATACGTGAAGTAAAGCCTGAGAAAAAAGGTAGTAGATTTCCCTTTGATTTTTATAATTCTTGTCCAATCAATCGCCTCACAGGGTATCTAAATCCGTTCTAGAAACCAATATCTGCCTACGATGAATTTTTTATACGATTATGCAAATCCAATGCCGAGAAACTCAGAGAACGTGCCTCACTTTTCAGGAAATTTAAATAAATACGAGAAGGTACGTTTCTGTTATTTACAAAAATAGTCTAGAATTTTACGACGTAGAATTTTTTAGGACACATTTGTAAAAGAAAAGGTTCTCCCGAATTTTGTTGCGAAAAACTTGCTCTGTGGAATGACTTTGTGGGTTAAAATCCTAGCAAGTACCAATTCAAAGTTTATTGTGTACATCGTTGACATCAATGAAAGAAAACATCTTATGGAAACTTGGACTCTAAAATAAATAATATCTCTGAAATTGCCGTTCTGCCTTGAACTGTTTGTTACTTTGAATTAGTCTTCCAATGATTGTTAGGATTATTTATTGTCCAAGCACACATTACATTTACAATTCCATTATAGATTTAAATACAGTCACGGAGCTTAGGCAGCCATGTTATGATGGAAACGGATACAAGCGTCTCATGTAATAGTGTTGCCAATATAGATACTTATTATTACTAGTGATGTGTCAGAATCAAGCATGGTGATCGATCAATGGTCATGCTGTCATGGTTATAGTAATTTTCTGTAAAAAGGGGTATTTTTCCTGGTTATTTTAAGAGGAATTGAAAATTTACAACAACAAAAAAAGAACAAATTCTAAGTAATCAGAGTGAAACGAAGCTTGTCTAAATAACTTGTACCGAGTTTCCAAGCTTGGTTGATAACTGTTTTTTTTTGGTCTTAGTCAGTCTTGGGCATCACTGACTTTCGGCTTTATAACTTTTACGTAGTAAAAGGGTCTATGAACATAAAGCTATAAAAAATAAAGGTCTATAAAAATAAAGCAAGAACAATAATGGATCCAACAAAAACTTAGAAGGTCCTAATTTACCAGCAGTTTAGGTTCGAATTTAAATTATTAGTTGAGAAATTTTGCGGTATAATAATATTTGCGATATATTAATTAATGCAAACAATATAATAATACAATAAACCTACTAACAGCGATTGTTGTCATACTTGCTTGGGCTTTAAACAATTCTAACAACCGTATCTAAAACAAGTCAAAGTGATTACTTGAGTGAAAGTAATTACTTAAGATAGGATTTTTATTTGGTTTAGTAATTTGGTTTAGTAATCGATCCTGCGACGAAGATGGTGTCAGCACCGAAGCCCTAAGAACCATCGCTCCTCTTTTACCTTACAAAACTGTTCAACGACATTCTTTGTATACTGGTAATCTACCATCAAACTATTGCCATTCCAATATTATACTTCTCCTTAAGAAAGGCGATAAGTCCGACACAAATAATTACAGGCCAATCATTCTCATTTCTACAAAACCTTTATCAAAGTTGAAAAACGCATAACTGGCCAGTTAGATCTAAAACAACCTCCAGAATAAACAGGCTCGAGGACTTTCCACCACAGACCACTTACACACCGTTAATCAAATAGTCGAGAAATACTAAGAATATAAAACTCCTTTGTATCTTGCGTTTGTCGACCTAGCGCCGGAATTGGCCATGTCAAGTAGCTTCAATTCTCCGACAGCTTTAGCTATATCCTCAATGAGAGGTTTTCCTTTTGGGGTTTTAAGAAAAAACTTAGTTTCCAAGAACTCTATAGATGGCGTTGAACTTACTATGCCAAAGCCAAAACGCTTGAAAAAAAAAAACATTGTGTCACGTCACATACTCTCGTTGACTGACACTTTCATTTGCTTAACCTTCCGAATATAACCAACATTTCTCGCGCTTTTTAGGGTTCCGTACCCAAAGGATAAAAACGGAACCCTATTACTAAGACTTCGCTGTCTGTCCGTCTGTCTGTCCGTCTGTCCGTCTGTCCGTCTGTCCGTCTGTCCGTCTGTCCGTCTGTCCATCTGTCCGTCTGTCTGTCACCAGGCTGTATCTCATGAACCGTGACAGCTAGACAAATGAAAATTTCACAGATGATGTATTTCTGTTGCCGCTGTAACAACAAATACTAAAAACAGAATTAAATCAATATTTAAGGGGGGCTCCCATACAACAAACGTGATTTTTTTGCAGTTTTGTCTAATTTTTTTAAATAATGGTACGGAACCCTTCGTGCGCGAGTCCGACTCGCACTTGGCCGGTTTTTTAAAATCAGTTTTTTTAGGTTCCGTTCCTTGCATTATCATACTTACTCCAAGCGCCATCTATCCAGCGACTAGGGAAGAGCTAAAAAGAAAATCCCTCATTATAAAAAAAAATACAAATACAAAATCTTTATTTCTTAACCAAAAACTTTTACATTAGTTGGTGATTGGAGCCTCCTTTTAAGCAAGTAATGCCTGTGTTAGGAGAGTCTGCTCTTCCACAGCAATATACAATTTATTTAGTACCTTAGATTTAGAGATAGACATTGTTCATGTGTGTGTGTGTGTGTGTGTGTGTGTGTGTTTGTGTGTGTGTGTGTTGGTGGGTGTTTGTGTGTTTCATTTTGTGTGTTGCAATAGTTAGAATTACATCCTCGCTTTCCTGATACTGAATAAAACACAGTACAGCAGACATGTTCGTAAGAATACTGATATACAGTATTTGAACCAGGAATATAATAATATGGTCAGAATCGGCTCACACAAAAACGTGAAGCGTTTACGCGTATTCTAAGCGAGGTTTTTTTTTCGCGTGATCACGTTACTCGTGAGTAATTCAGGGCTGTCGTACAAAAAACAAAAACCATGATGAATTGAAGTGCTACAATCCACGTTTATTTTTTTTAAGGCCTAACAGCCATTTTCAATAACTTACTAGCCAGTTTCGGTAGGTTGCTATCTCTGTCTGTTTGACATTTTGCTTACTGGACGGTTAGAAACAAAACATCACAGAAAAGTTTTTTTTTGATTCATTTAGGAAACAAGTGACGTGACATGGATAGGATATTTTTTGTTTATAGAAACACCGATATCTACGGAAGAAGACAAATTAACCAACAGTTAAACGTAAGTAAGTTATAGCAAACGGCCGTAGTTGGTTTGCTAGCTATATTTATACTGTGGTTTGGCGCACGTGTAACTGCAGATATCCTGGAAGCAATCTCCGTAGGTGTAATGGATTTGAATACCTATAGACGATACACAATACCTGCATACAGATATACTGACATATCTATGATTAAAACATGAATGTTGTTTTTTTTAAGTACCTATATTAGTTGTTAGTTATTAAACATGAATGTTGTTTTTTTTAAGTAGTTTAGTTTTTCGTGTAGATATCATAGAGCACTGAAAGGAGAGTGGGGAATTTGTCATATAAGTAGTTGGAAAATGCAGGTTTACGTTTAAGCTTTACTAGCAGGACTCAAACTCAAAGCATTTATTTCAATAAGACCGTTACAGGAACTTTTTAATATAAACAAAAAAAGTGAAGCACAGCCATAGTCACAAGGCATAATAACTTGTGAAAGTACAGACTGTAGTTGCACATTCCAAAGCGTAGATCTCTATGGAGAAGAATGGGCAAGAAACTCCATTGGACACTCTTTTATATCGAAATATTGTTACAAAATCTTGGTTACGTCGTTCATATTGAGATTATTATGTGAGAACGATGTAGAAGGACGTGCAAGTTAAAAGCGTCTAGAGTAAAAATATACAACAATAACAATCCAAAATTAAAATAAACCATAAGAACTGGGCGGATAAGAAATGACCAGTTCATGACTAGTCCCTACTGACCGCGGCCGTTCACGAACATGACGCATGGATCAGCATGGATGGTTGAGTTGCAACTCAACCATCTACCATTTAACCGACAAAAAAGTGGTGAAGGAGGTGGTTTAGCTAGTGAGCAGTTGAAACTGTATGTGGTTAGCGATGGACAGCGTGCGTCAACACTACATGACTGTAGCCGACCGCGTGAAGTTGAAGTCACTGCATACACTGTATGCGGTGGCTGCAGCGACTGCAGCCGAACGAATAGAATATATCGACTGCGTGCGGTTGCTGCGATGCAGTCCAGGGCCGGCAGTCTCGACAGAGGTAACGACAAAATCGCTAACTTTCAATCACTGATTACTAACGAATAAAATCGGTTGCAATAATGATTCTTATGAAAATCGCATCTTGGGTGTAAAGACTTGCGTTACTGGCAAGCATCATTATTGCAACCGAATTAATTCGTTAGTAATTAGCAATCAAAAGTTAGCGAATTTGTCGCTATCTATGTCGAGACTGCCTGCCCAGGGCCGGCAGTGAACCAGTCTCTGAGTCTGCGGGTACGAAACTTGCGACGGCCGGAGCGACGGCGGGGCGGCGCGGCGGCGATGTAATCAAATGTATTAAAACATTAAGCGCTGTGTACGAAACGGGCGACGGCGGAGCGGCGCGATCGAGCGATGCACGGGCGGCGGTAGAGCGGTGGCGGCGCGGAGCGACGAGAACAAACTGGTTTGATTTCGCCGCTCGCGCGGGTACATAGTGTTGCATTTTTATCACAGTAATAATATGGTAATTATGGAAATTGACAATGAAGAGTTTAAATATCTTTTATTTTATCAAAACCGGCTATTTGGGACAGTAAAAACGATTTATTTTATCGATTTATTATTGATTTATTGGATGAACACCATCTATAGGTAATAAAAAATCTCTCATTAGGAGACTGGGCTCCAATAGTTCTCTTCGACGTGAATTCATGTTTATCACAACACTACGTGAGCGCGACTGCGCGGAAGTTTGTTTCGTACACACGCAAGACACCGTTATCTCATCGCCCCGCGCCGCATCGCCCCGCCCCGCCGTCGCTCCGGCCGTCGCAAGTTTCGTACCCGCAGACTGAAAGTAATTGTATTCGCACATTGCGTTGAAATCTTACTGCATAATTGACACAACGACCAGTAGATGCCATTTTCATAAAATAGTTTTTATTATAGGTATGCGAAAAAATCGCAAAAACACTTTCACAACAATCAAAATAAATGGAAAGAGCATAGACTTAGTATAGAGTAAATGTCAAATGAAGTTGTTTGTCAACCACCAAAAAGACGGATTTACAACGTTCCGTGCCATGATGATTTTCTATAGGTACCTACCATCTAAAATATTTTAGCGGAAATCTATAAAATAGCAATACAAAGCTCAGTTTTTTTTTTTTTTTTTTTTATATTTTTTTTTTTTTTTTTTTTTGCTGGACATTACACACAGCGCTATCTAGTGCCACACTAAGCAACGAGGCTTGTGTCGTGGATACCAGATAGTTGATATACTACATAGATACTTTTTTTGTTTTGTAAATACATACTTATCATACATATTAACATCCATGACTCGGAAACAAATGTCCATGCTCATCACACAAACATTTGCTCCGACCGGGATTCGAACCCGGGACCCTAAGAACGTAAAGCAGCCTCACTACCGCTGCGCCAATCGGGTCGTCATATTATATTCTACTTTAATTAAAGCAGATATTATTACCAATGGATACCATACTTTTTTTTGTAAACGGAAAAAGCGCTCCTATTTACGTAAGTATTTTCTGTCAAATGGCATTGAACAAAACAGGAATGATTTGACTCGCAAAAAAATAACAATACAACTTATTAATTATGATTTTAACATTCCGGTTTCGTTTCTATGTAATCTTTCGTTTATTACTATAATAAAATGGTTACTTTTTTTTGGTGGAAGTAATATGAATATACGCAACACCGAAGAGGGCCTAAAAAAAACTGTCTCCTTTAAAAACTAAAAATACTTAACACATTGTACCTACGGTAAGGTACCTAGTTAAAAATTTAACAAAACATTAAATATTTTTATTATCTTTGACAATAATAACATTATTTTCAAATTCAAACAGTTTATTGTGGATCATAGGTACATAGGATGTTGTGTTAAATACAGGTGTCTGCTATGTCCCGCCATTGAGGCATACAAAAAATAGAATTAAACATATTCGTGTGTAGAATAAAGTAATAAAATTAGAAAAGAAAAATAACAAAGGCAAAAGACTTAAAGGTAACATCAATAAAATAGGAATCTAAGCAACTTACCCATTACAAATGGGTTTATAAGTCAAAAACTCGTTTACTGTATGTAATGTACTTAGGCAGTTTAGTCTGGGTAGCAAGATGAAGCAAGATGAATGAATGAATCTGTTTCTTTATTTATAAAAGTTTACATCAGTCTTAGACTTAAAACTTTGTTCCATAAAAAAGCTTTTTACTGCCGTCCATTTGTGTACCACACCAAAAATCCTGTTGAACTATTTGTCACCTTTTCACGTCTTAACAGATGAACGTATTCTAATAAAATTTAGCACAAATGTCATAACTTTGAGTTAAGACAGAATACTTTATAAGTGTTTTTCACATGGCATTTATTGCCGATCACGTCACGTTGCCAAAATCTGGTATTTTACAAACCCACAAGCTTATATTTATCACAATAAACAAATAAAGCCCGTAATTCAGCGAACGAGTTTGGGAAAAGGACTCAATTTTGTTGGTACGTGCTTCGGTTGAATATTGAGAAATGTAACGAATATCACAACGGTATAGATAATGTATTTGTCGTGTGAGTAATACATGGTAAATACATTTACTCAATAATGTTGGTGAGATTGTAATTCTGTGCACACAAGAGATTATTTGAATAGGTAGCTCCTGAAAATGTTTGTTGTTTTTTTGGATCACAGTGTTGACGGATTTTAGATC
Source organism: Xestia xanthographa (assembly GCA_905147715.2). Taxonomy (NCBI): domain Eukaryota; kingdom Metazoa; phylum Arthropoda; class Insecta; order Lepidoptera; family Noctuidae; genus Xestia; species Xestia xanthographa. The sequence goes on from LR990658.1 coordinate 25,596,113, forward strand.
AAATATGTTTGATGATGCCTTTTTGTGTTTAAGTAGTTTTTTTACGTTGTTAATAGTATGTCTAAGCCATGTGACTAATGGGCTGTCCCATTGACTTTGTAAGATGATTTTCCAGAAATGAACCTTAAAGCTTACCAAACAGGGAACTCTGTTGCAAAATTTCTGTTTGCTGTTTTTTTCTTACTCCCAATGAAAATTTCTATGTAAAGGGGTTCTTTTTTCACCCAGAACAATGTTGTTTTAAATTTGTGTGGTTAAAGTTCTATGTATTGAAATGTTGCATCGGTTATTTAAAACAAATCTGAAGATCATTTTGGTCATACAATTTTGTCTGCTAAACAACGTACATAGGGTGTAAAACACCTCTTAACGAAGCCGGAAAGCACTTGTTCTCGTCATCATTGCGATCATTTTTTTGTTCTACACCACACCTGGGAACCTTCTAGTTACGGAAATTATGGGGGGTCAAAGTTCCAACTTTTTGACAAGTTTTTTTTTAAATGGAAGTTTTTAATGTAAGATTTTTACTTTGAACACCGCCACGACCCCCATACTATTCAATCCATCCATCGGCACAATGTTTTGAGTGCGTTACAATGAGTTCTCCATAAAACATGATTTTTCACCCCAATAAAAAAAGTCGTTTCCCAGCAATAATTTTTGCGTAAAGTTACTTAGTTTGATGTACAGAATGCTTGGTTGACGGCTTCGTGGTGGTCTTTTACACCCTGTAGGTGTGAACGTACATAGGTAAATAATTTACTTAGCTGTATAACATACGTGAGTTTTTAACCTGCCATGGTCACTAACATTATCATTAACACTACTACTACACACACGGGATATTTACGATGTTTACTGTTATGTTATGTTATGAGTTCCCGATCCCGTTTCTAGTGTTAAAGATATAAATCAATGGTTTTGAGAAATTCGTTTTAAATGCTTTGGATTGTTAAAAAAGTCGCAATTTCAGTTCTGTTTGATCGCCCATCAGCGTAGGTTGATGTGGACATGTAGGTGATTCGTTTTCTATTTCAAACCTTACCTGCCAATCAGACACGTGTATCGATTAAAATACTCCATCCAATTGGAATATAGTTTCTATGAAGGTAAACATGGCATTGTTTGATTAAGACCTAAAAATAACGCTTTTTCTTCTTTAAAGAAACCATCGGTTAGTGAAAATTATTTCCACTTCAGTATTTTTTTAGGGTTCCGTACCCAAAGGGTAAAAACGGAACCCTATTACTAAGACTTCGCTGTCTGTCCGTCTGTCCGTCGGTCCGTCTGTCCGTCTGTCTGTCACCAGGCTGTATCTCATGAACCGTGACAGCTAGACAGTTGAAATTTTCACAGATGATGTATTTCTGTTGCCGCTATAACAACAAATACTAAAAACATAATAAAATTAATATTTAAGGGGGGCTCCCATACAACAAACGTGATTTTTTTATAATAATTGGTACGGAACCCTTCGTGCGCGAGTCCGACTCGCACTTGGCCGGTTTTTTATGTTTTTCGTGACGATAATTCTGAGGGCTGTTTTTCATAGCTTGCCTTTGACCGCTTTAAACCGTCAACAGATTTGAATAAAAGAGGTGTCATGAGTCTGATAACGGAAAATGATTAATTGTTTTATCTTTTGGGTAATTTTTCGTCAAAAGTGACTTGCAATTTTGCAAGTATATACTTAATATAAACAGTGTTAATGATAACGATGAAAATTATGAATTTTTAATGAAAATACTCGTTATGTGCATGAATTTGCAGATTTACATGATAGCGATGTTACTGGTATTTTAAGCTTAAATCGCTCAAAGTCATAGGCCGAGATCTACAAGCGTTATTTATCATGTGGTGTGACTAAAATAATTATGTTTCTGATTTTATCATACACTACTGTAAAACTACAAGGTTATTTTACCTGTAACTATATTTTGACAGTTGAGCGACAGGGCTAGTCGTGTCCAAGTGCGCGTTAATTTAATTGAAAGTTAACTTGATACAAATTGTGTTCGATTTCTGAATTTATTCAGTGAGTAGTGGCTATTCAGACATCGTGAAACAGGGCCTTAAATAATGTTTATATATTTTGCCCTAAAATAAGCTGGTCTGTCAGACCATAAATATCCTACGTCACTCAGTTCGATTTACAGTCTAACTGGAAAGTAATTGAGATGGAAAAGCCTTATTCTAAATCCTCAAAAAATCATCGAAACGTCTTATCTTATACCCTTGTGGCTAAAGGCTTATTTAGTCAGTTGCTCAGTCGTATCTTTTAAAATTAAGTTTTAATTTAAGTCTTGGTGACGAGTAAAGTGTCTTCTTGGCTTGAAAAAGTGTCACGCTGACAGTCGGTCGCGCACCGTTTGAAATAGTGTCACGCTGACAGTAGGTCGCACACCGTCGGTCGCATACGCCAGCGATGAAATACAGTTCAAATTTCCGCTGACGTCTGCGGCAATCAACAGCACAGCCATATTAAGGCGATTACAGGAGCTACATTAGCAACTCTATTTGTGGTGGTTCAAACTTAGTTTGAAATACTATTAGAATAAAGTTCTAATCAGCTTGCACTACAAAGTGGTTGTTACGTCAGTCACTGCGGACCGAATAGTGCGAAATGAGTGTTTCTTTTGCGATTTACAAAAATCTATTGATTGGACTAAAAAAGTAAAATACTATGATGCTAATATGTTGCTTGTAGAATTATTTGCAAAAAAATCAGAATGATCGCATGTATTTTGGTATGGTTTTTACTCGTTAAAAGAAATTTTTAGAGATAAGTTCTTAATTTTTTCTATCGAATAAAATTAGTTGTATTATGTTTTCAAAACACAGTCGTACTAGTTTAGATCCTGAAGAATATCATATATTTTTCTGGTTTTGTTTATTGCAGTGAATCATATGCTTTTTTGCATTATAAAACTCGCGTTTAGCTCATGTAGTCGCCTTTTTTTTTTTTTGGATGGAAAGTCATCATATGACTCCTCCCGCTCTGGGCGGAGCAGGAGGGAGTGTCAGACTTTTACTGACTAAAACCCATCCATGTTCCTTCATCGCCCTTTGTGTCCCGGGGCCACGGTATCTCTTTCGAACAGTCCTGCAACCCCGGTCATGTAGTCGCCTTAAGTCAAATTTGAACTTTACTTCATCGCTGGCGTACGCGACCGACGCGACGTTGCGCGACCGACGGTCAGCGCGACGATTCCGAAGATGGCAAAGAAGCCTGAAAAATGCAATGATAGACCGTACCGACCAACTCAAGCTCAAAGCATTTATTTCAATTAGACCATTACAGGCACTTTTGAATTAAATGTCAGTAACATTTCAAACCGTACACCACAAAATTATTTCATTAAACATTTTCAGATTTCACATAGAAATCAGTAGTGTCGCTGTGTACCACTTGATTGCTCACCAAGAATTAGATTAAGACTTTCTTGGCTTTGCCGCTTTTGTATCTTTCTAATTGTATCTTCTTTAACCCACTGGTACTCGCGTCTCCTTTTAAGTCATGAACAGTCGCGCGAGGGTCGAAAAGACCCAGATTTTGAATGTATTGTTTTTAATAACTTAATTAAGTTTCGGGATAATTTGTAAATTATTTAGAAAGAGGATAACAAAACAAACTTAAAAATAATAAATGTTTATTATTTAGAGAAAAAAAGTGATGTAAATCACAAAATTCAAGAGATCACTGCTAAATCTCACTTTTTACGATATAGAAATTAAAAAATAAGCCATCTAAAATAGTCTAAAAAAAATGTAAAAAAAAATGGTTAAAATTGTCTGTCTCCATATAAAATAGTTCAATTTTTACCACTTGACACGTCCGTACTGGCCAAATACCGCACGGGGACTGACTGAGGCGGGGTGTGCGGATAGCCTGTGAAGCTACTTGAAGGTACTTAGTGCGACGACACGAATTAACTAGTACAAAAACAGTAATGGCACAAAAACTAGAGTACTGGGTCTTTTCGACCCAGGCGCGAGTACCCGCGGGTTAATCTTGGTGACGAATACCTTTCAGCATAGCACTCAACAATTCTTATAGGATAAGCTGTAATACCTTTCTTCAAACATCCAAGAGGAAGATGTACTTATACTTATATGTGGGCACATGGAGTTTTATTTTGCTCTGGCGTAATCCTTTCCACGAGGATCCCGAATGGTTCGGAAAAATACAAATTAGAAATGAAATGAAATGAAATGAAATTATTTATTTTGCAAATAGGATATTAAACCACTTTTACACGTCAATATTTTGCTTTAAGAGAACTTTGGCGCCGGCATTTCCTAACTGACTAGCCCTGAGAAGAAATGCCGAAACAAACTCAGAATTATGATTGTAACCCTTTTGTAAATAAATCCCTTACCTACTCGAGTTATGGGTTAGTATCATTATACTAACCCATAAGGGATTTATTTAGGTATGGGAATCTGAACTTTTCCGACCGAATAAAAACAAGAGATATATCGCGACTTTAAAGTAATTATTCTTGAGCGTAGGAGTCCATCGTTTACGTTGCATGCATTGGTTAAAGAGGTCGCTCCAATGCTGGTATACAGCTGCATCTGGTTAAGTTTAAAACCGACACCCACATGTTGATGCTGATGAGTGATAATTTATTTATTTATTTGGTTCACCAACAATTGTTTAATAAATTCATAAATAAATAAAATTGCCTTTTTTTACTCTGACCTTCATAAACATACTATTTAGTAATTTGGAAAAAATATGAACTACATTTATTGGTTTTCTATATCTAAACTTAAATTACAACTTTACAACAACAACAACAACAGCCCATAACGTCCACTGCTGGACATAAGCCTCTCCCATGATGGGAGGAATTTGCCGTAATCTCCACGCTTAGCAGGCGGATTGGAGATCGCAGTGATGAAAGACTAACAGAAAACGCTGCTGCCCATTCTCTGGTCTACGGAGGCGCAAGGTGTTCTGCCTCAGACATTAGTCGCCTTATACGACACCCGTGAGTGTAATGGGTTGGTTCTATTCTACTCTGCCGGATACCACACGGCTTTATTATAATTACAACTTTAACTAAACTTAAATCATACTTTTAACTACGTATACTTAAATAACTACTTTATCTAAACTTAAATTATACTTTTAACTATAGTATTTTAACTTTAACTCTCAGGCCCGAAGGATCCGTAAATGGCACAAATAACGAACATCCCTTGAGCCCCGCTGTACCGTTTACGGAACAAATCTAAAGGGTTAATTAAAACATTTTTTTAAAATAACTTCTACCTCTAAACCGTTTCCGAATTTTTTCACTCTATGTCCAACTAGTAGTCGATTCAAACGATACCAAACTTTAGTAACATTCTAAACGGGGCATCACTATAAAAAAAAGAAGCGCGTCAGTCGTTGAAACGTCAGTGTAGGTAAACATTGAGTCCCGCTCGAGTGATTTATTATGTTTTTGTTTAGTTAAGTGGTTGAAAACTTTGTGAAGTGAATGTTTATTACCTTATTATTGTATAATGCTACTTTGCAGCAAGATATTTACGTAGAACAATGAACCAAAATTATTTTGTGAGCCAACAAAATTTTCGTCGACCGATTTTTTTGTCAACATGGCGTGAACCACAAAACAGAAAAAACAGTAGAATTCGTATAGCGCTTTATTAGTATCGGAACCAGCGTACCCCAAACTAACACATAAACAGGTTAATTGTATTTCGTAACACTAAGAAAAGCGTGGTGTGATTGGTAATGTCTTCGTTTATTTGAAAATAAACCATATTCATATGCTAATAGAGTGGTTTATTATCTACTCTGTTTACGTATTAGCTCTTAGGGAATAGTTTCACGAGCAAGTTCTGCTACTCGCCGCTAGATGTCACTACACTAAATGCATCTACTAAACCTTTATTACTTTGTAATAAGATTGATATTTCCGTAACGAGCTCATTACTCAGGACAACTCAGAAAATCTCCTAGAATACACAAATTGTTTAGGTGAAATCAGCGCCATTGTGGATAACAATGACACTGAAACAATATTCATGTTAGGAGACTTTAATTCTCATCCACATCAGCCGTTTTGGTCTGAGCTATGTAACCACTGTCAAGATCATCAGTGGATATGCGCTGATGTAGAAAAATTTGGTATTGACTCGGATGTTTTTACTTATATCAGTGACATAAATGGCAGTCGGCGATGGCTGGATCACTGTATCGTTACAAAGTCAGCGTGGCACACTGTAACAAATGTCATCGTGGATTTCGATACCTATTGGTCAGATCATCTACCTTTAATAATTGAGTGCGATTTAAATACAATAGTGCCAAAACTGGCGCAGGAAACTAAAGCACGGAATAAAGTTCTGTGGCGGGAACGCGATAAGGTGGAAACAGATAGGTATCGGGATCTATGTAACAAAGAGCTGAAAAATATCCACTATCCTAAGTTGTTTGAGAAGTGTGGTGATCGTATGTGTCATATTGTAGAACATAGGCATGCTCTAGATCATATGTATTGCAATATTGTAAATACCTTGTCGGGGGCTGCTGTGCAGGCCTGGGACAACAAGCAACCCCAAAAGGTGAGACAAGTGGCAGGCTGGAACAAACACGTTCGGGGCGCTTATGGGGAGGCCCGGTCTAGGTATCAAACGTGGCTGTTTTATAATAAGCCAAAATCCGGTAGAATTTGGGAAGACATGCGACGGAGTCAGAAAATCTTCAGGGGTAGGCTTAAATGGTGTCAAAATCACCAGGATCAGATTAAGATGGATATACTAGCGACGCACCGAGCGTCTAAGAATTTTTCTGAGCTCTGGAAATCGACCAACAAGCTGAAGGTTGGGCCGGGCCGCCCTGTGAGTGTGGGGGAATGTAGTTCGCCGGAGGAGATAGCCCGCATGTTCAAAGAACGATTTATGGTATCATCACCACTTGGGCCGACCCAGGGGGTGATTGACGATGAGACTAGTCGTGATTATGAGCCGATCCGTTTCTCTGCCAAGAATGTAGCTGAAGTAATTAAAAGAATGGCTAAGGGAAAGTCTCCGGGTCGCGATGGTCTCAGCATTGAGCACCTCAGGTGTGCGGGGGTACATTTGCCTAGAGTGCTGGCGCTGTTTTTCACGCTTTGCGTTAGCCACTCATACCTTCCACCCGATATGTTGAAAACAATAGTGGTGCCAATCGTGAAAAATAAGACTGGGGATGTATCTGACGAGGCGAATTACAGACCGATATCCTTGGCCACTGTAATTGCTAAGGTGTTGGACGGTATGCTGGACAAGGAACTTGACAAATGGATAACTATACATGACGCACAGTTTGGGTTTCGGCCTGAACTTTCCACTGAGAGTGCGATCCTCTGTCTAAAGCAGACCGTCCAATACTACAAGGATAGAAGTACTCCGGTGTATGCCTGCTTCCTTGATCTCTCAAGGGCATTTGACCTTGTGTCATATGATGTCCTTTGGGATAGGCTCAGGGGAGCGGGTGTACCACCGGAGTTGACGGGTTTGTTCCAGTACTGGTACTCTAACCAGTTAAACCAAGTTCGTTGGGGAGACGTTCTATCTGAAGCGTACAGGTTGGAGTGTGGGGTGAGGCAGGGGGGGTTAACCTCACCTAAGCTCTTCAACCTGTATGTAAATGAGTTGATCGTTGAACTCAGCAGCAGACCAGTTGGATGCAAAATAGGTGGTGTTAGCGTCAATAATTTAAGCTACGCTGATGACATGGTGCTGCTGGGTCCAACGGCTGGCTCAATCAGGGACATGCTGAGCGTCTGTGAGAGGTATGCAGCAGCCCACGGTCTGGTATATAATGTTGCGAAAAGTGAGTACCTGATCTTTGCTGCTTCCGGGAAACATTTAAATTACGAGCCCATAATATCCCTCAATGGACGAACCCTTAAAAGGGTCGCCCAATTTAAATACTTAGGACATTATGTCACCGAGGACCTCAAAGATCAGGTAGATATGGATCGCGAGCGCAGGGCACTAGCAGCCAGATGCAATATGCTGGCTCACAGATTCGCTCGTTGTAGCAACGAAGTCAAAATAACTCTGTTTAAAGCTTATTGTCAAGGGTTCTACACGAGCAGTTTGTGGGTCAGCTATACGCGGAGGGCTCTAGATGCTCTGCGTGTGCAATATAATAATGGCTTTAGGGTGCTGTTGAGGTTGCCCAGGTTTTGCAGCGCGTCAAGCATGTTTGCTGCAGCACGAACTGATGACTTTTATGCCATTATGAGGAAAAAGACCGCATCCTTAATAGGCAGAATGAGGGCTAGCCACAACAGTATTTTGAGAACTCTAGCTGAACAGCACGATGCACCGATAGTGAGACATTTTGTCCGGTTGCATGTGAGGCAGGGATGACAAATAACAGAAATAATTATGTACTTAGTTAATAAATGCTAACCCTTATTTGATAAGTTTGTTTGTGTACTAACCAGTGGACCAATGTTGTCATATTAAATAAATATATTATTATTATTATTATTACTATGTTTGTGCTATTCGTCCTTTTCTAGGGTTGTACCACTGTCGTTGCCTTTTTATCGACATTGCGTTTTATTTTCAAATAATAATACAAGAGTCGATAAATATTTTTAAATTTCAAAATGAATGAAGTACTTACATATGTTTGAAATCAAGTGTTATACATTTATAATAATGCTTATTTATTTATTTATAACAACTTAAACTATCATTACAGGGTTTACCCTAATGCGACAGCTAAGAACTTAAACTAATATTATATAAGTACTTACAACCAAATTAGAAAAAATGTAATCTAATAACATTATTATAATTAAAATAAAAACACAAAAACATAGCATTACTTATTGACTAAGAAAAACATTGTACAAAAATAAAGTTATTATTATTTTTAAGTATTATTTTGCTTGTAGCATAATATGAATAGTAATACCCTTGCGAATTCACTAAAACAACATGTAAACACATCAATCTGAGTGTGAAGTTCGTTGATGGTACGGATAGCTCTGGTAAGGGGTGCCTTTGCAAGCAGGTTAGTTCTGGCTGTAGGTACCAGTAGCAGTGGCGGGCTGCGCTGCCTCCACACGTAGCGGTCCGGCACGCACAGACTCAAATGCTGCAATACTCCCGGGTGACTCACCACTCCACGAAGCACCTTCACCAAGTAGGCGACCAGCGTAAACTCCCGTCGGATATTCAGTTGATTATAGCCAACCATGCCCAGGACAAACAGAGTGGGATACATCAGTGGGTAAAACGGGTATACCCCATATAATTTCCTGTACAAATGGCGCGTGAACTTGTTCTGAAAGCGCTCCAACATTACAGAGTACTTAGCTTCATGTGGAGCCCATATGACCGCACTATGTTCCAGATGACTCCTGACTAGTGCATCATACAGGACCCTAACTGCTGTGATGTTTGTGAAGCTTTGTGTCTATCTCAGAACAAATCCTAAGTTTCTGTACGCCTTCTTACAAATCTTGGTTACATGCTCACGGAATGTCAGATCGGGAGTCATGAAAACACCCAAGTCTCGTACCTCTGTGACTCGTTGCAGTGGCGCCTCGTCCACCACGTACTCATAGAGCAGAGGTACACGAGCACGAGTGAAACTCATCAACGAGCACTTGGATACGTTGAAGTACAGTTTGTTTTCATGGCTCCATTGTACTATTCGATCGACGTCTTCCTGTAGGCGCCTGCAATCAGACTCAGACCTAATCTCAAGCACCAACTTGAGATCATCAGCAAATAATAAACAAGCGCCATGTCTTACGACTTCCGGCAAATTGTTTATCATAATAATGAATTCTAAAGGCCCCAAGTTGGTGCCATGACTTACACCTGACCAAGTGTAATACAAGTCGGATTCACATCCGTTGAAGTCCACATACTGCTGTCTGCCTTGCATGTAACTGGCAAAAAAACGCACTATATGCTGGGTGCATCCGACTTCTGCTAGCTTCCGCAGTAAGATGTCATTGTCGACGGTGTCAAAAGCTTTTCTGAAGTCAAAATAAGCTGCATCCACCTAAACTCCAGCATCCACTGCCGGCACCACCTGTCCCATGAAATCAAGGAGATTGGTAGCAGTGCTGAGCCCCGGCCGGAATCCGTGCTGCGCATCCGATAACTGTCCGCGCAATTGCTCTTGCATACAGCGCTGAATGGCAGACTCGAACACCTTTGCCGGCGTCGACAACACCGCCACTGGCCTATACCCACTGATGTCAACTCCCGCCCTGCCTTTGGGCACTGGAATGACTCGCGTAATCTTCCACCGAGCTGGGAACTTCGCAGAATGAAGACATGCGTTAAATATATATAGTAACGGCTCCGCGAGTACCCTACCACAATCTTTAAATAGAAACGCTGGCACACCATCCGGGCCTGCAGATCGCTTTGGCTTGAGGCGGTCGAGTGCATTTCTAACGTCCCTAAGACTAAGAGTATTAATTTGTACGCATGCACTACCAGTGTTCCCCGCTTCCGCTGCCACCGCTTCTGGGTCTAGTCGCGGCGGCGATTTACTATATACTGACTCAAAATAAGTCGCGAACTGCTCAGCACACTCCTCATCCGACAGATACTGACCGTCCTTTATAATTTCCTGTCTACTCGTTGTACTTTTTTGCGATCGTATATATTGCCAAAATGACTTAGGGTCTTTCGCGAACTGACATTGAATCTTATTTTGATGCTCTTTGCGTGCAATTTCTATAGATTTTTTAATAAGTGATCTATATTTCGAATATTCGTCGTAATCAGTATTTAATGATTTACCTTATGATTTACCTATAGAAAGAATAATTAAGAATGTATTGTTATGTTAATATTGTCATGTTATACAACTGATTGATTTCGAAAATTATACTATTTGATAGAAAGGTAACAGATTAAACTACACGATTTGTTACTACGGGTACCTAGTACCTACTTTCTATTGACATCTATCATCTTTCTATGATCATAGAACATTGAAGTTTAAAATATCGATAACTCATTATCGATAACGTCAATCTCTAATTGAGTAGCGGACTGTGACATGTGACAAGACAAGTACAAATAGTGTACTTGTCTTGTCTAATAAAATAATGTTTTTCAAATTTTAATCGAAATAAAGCAAATTAAGACTTACCGATGGTATGATATACCACCATTTGATACATTTTTGTTTCTGCTATCGTTTTTACATTCTAGGACAGCACAATAGGGCATTTTAGTATTTTTTTTTTTTAAGTTAGGTTAAGCTTTGTAGAAGTTATTGTCACTGTGACGCTTGTATCTAGACTGATGTGCGTGGCGTGTGCGTGGGGGAAACACTTTGCAGAACAGCGCAAAGCTCGGGGTACGCGCGCCCCGCCCACATACGATTTCTACTGTTTTTTCTGTTCTGTGGCGTGAACAATTGAAAATGTGAATTTGACTGTTATAAAATGAAATATGGTCTTGGAAACAGCAAAAACAAGGTAAGTAATAATCATATTTCATTATTTACTATAACCTCTCCGCAGCTAAGTGCGCGGATTTGCAAATACCGTAACCGCTCACATGCAAAAATTTTTGCAAGTTTTCAAAACATTTTCTGCCCGATCCGATAAAAACACCTGTAGCTCAAAAACTACAAGTCCTAGAGCAATTTCAAAAATACTGTTGTCAAGCTGATTAGATAAGGAATCTACTTATCTAGAAATCAAAATGAAATACTTTAATTATATACTCCAAGTCATAATGTATAGCCAAAAATAGTTACAAAAACTGATATTTCGCTAGAAATATCAGTTTTCTCTTAGTTTTTTATCCATTTTAACATTAAAGAAATAAACTAGACTATATTTCCTTTCCAACAAGATCACAATCTCATTTATAGCTCAATAGCATCATATCTAAATATACTTATGAAACTAGATACTCACTGTTTGTTTACATCTGGAAACTAATTTTTGCCAGCCGGTGTTGGATGAAAAAACACACAAACCCACATGTTTTTTGGTGTAGATAGTTGAACAATCTAATCACCTCACTAATTAAGCACTGTTTTTCCCATTTCACACACGTTTTAGTCACTAAATCACGTATTTCTTCACACAACACAATCACTATAGGTACATATAATAACTACTTTTTCACGGGCGAAATATTGCAACTTCGAGATTCCAAAACGAATTTACGTTGACAAAATAATGAAGCACGGTTCACAAGGATAATTTTGATATATAATAGTATCAGCTACCATTAAAAATACCAGAGTTATCACGACATTTGCTGCGCAGGTAAATTCGAGTGTTCACCGTCTGTCAAATGAAAGTTGTTTTTTTTTTTCGGCAAGTTGTCTATGGAGTAGTGTTGCGATGTTCGATTTTATTATTGAGGAATTTAGTAACGAATTGAACACAGAGGTATAAGCTCTAGAGGAGACAGTTTTAGACGGTTTTTAATGCAGTTTTTTTTTAGGCGGGTGCGCGCCATACAAATGTACTAGATAGCTATCAAGTGTAATGCAGCCATAACGCAAATGACCTAGATAGCTGCGGAGAGGATAAGAATAAGCATACATATTCATATTTATATAGATTTCAAGTGTTTTCAAATCGAGGTCAATGACAATAAAATGACAGTTCGCCGTATACGAGTTTTTTGTTACAATCTAGTTGAAATATGATTAGAATGTATCAGTAAGACTCTTATATGAATTATGTATTAGGTTACTTGTGTATTTGTTACATTGGTTCTAAAGTTTCGTGTAAATTGAATCAGTATTTTTACCAAAAATAAATAAAATACGGCCACAGGTCTTAGCGCGGCAAATTCTCATATGTCATCTATCTCATATCCTTTGTTTATAATACTGAAGTGGTTTACAAGTGTTGTTTATATAATAAAACACAAGTATGTTTCAAAACGATTCTGAGAATGTTTACGGCTTAAGATAAGACCGACTATAACGCGAGCGATAAGAGTTTCAAGAGGCGAGGTCGGGTGACTCATGCGATGACGTAATGCGGCTGCGACGGCGGGGCGGGAGGGAGTTAATCGTTTTTTTGCGCGGCGTCTGAGAGGTTACTAACTTAAATAATATTTTCCTGTTATTTGTTAGTCTTATTAGCTACCAGGTCAGGCTGTCTTGCGAACCAACCAACAATTGTTTACACTAATACAAGTAAGCAGATGAAACAGAAGTAACAAATCAGAATAAAGTGTAACAATCACTTGCAGGTTCTCTGCATACACACAAAACTTTGTCATTACTTACCAAAAAGATAGAAATACACAGACTTTATTTTCAAAGTTACACTGAATTAAACTTAATAAATAAATTTAAAAAAATTAAAACAAATTAAAGTAAGTTAAAACAACTTAAACTAAGTAAAAACAAATTAAACTAAGTAAAAACAAATTAAATTAAGTAAAACTAGGTAATATCACAATCACTGCAACATAGAGAACTTGCGCAATAAACAATCGTAAATTCGTAAGACAAAAGCTTTTGGGAAGTTTTAGACACAGGCACAGATGCTTGCTCTGTTCATTTTACTCTGATAGTCCGATGGGAAGGCAATCACGACCGGAGAGAAATCAGGCGCAGGACCAATGGCTTTACGTGCTTTATGAGGCACGGGGGTATCTTACCGCCAACTTCCAAACTCCGTACTGAGAAATTTCTAATGGAGAAACCTAATAGCACTTTTTGCCCTGGGAATCGAATCCAATTCAAGCAGTCACGCTTGCTACCACGAGACCAACAGGGCAGACATCAGCAGACAGGCGTGGATACATCTTTACAACCCCAAACGAAGCAATGTTCTAACTATAACACCTTCCACATTCCAACCCTTTTTTTTTTCGGATGGGAAATCGTCAAATGACTCCTCCCGCGGGAGGGAGTGTAAGATTTTTACTGACTATAACCCATCCATGTTCCTTCATCGCCCTTTGTGTTCCGGGGCCGCGGTCTTTCGAACAGTCCCGTAGCTCATATTCCACCCCTAACACAATATTGTGGTAACTTTTCTCATTATGACGGGACCAGACAGCGTGTAGGTGTCCGTTTAATGTATCTCTATGTTCTTAATTTGCTGTTTGTATTCAACGATAATGAAGGTTTTTTTTTGCGTTGGTGTACGCCTAGAAATACAAATAGAAGATCTTACAATATCAAATAAGGTGCAGAATTATTTTCACGATACATTTGTTCAACAAATATTATTCGCCCTATTTAAACCCAGGACCAAGACATTATTTACTTACTTTTCTTCATTATTGCTGACAGAATTTCAATTCTAAAATCAGGTTTTTATCGCTTAATCTTTTTCATAATCAAGTTTCTCTAACAGCAAGACATCACCGGCCATACAAGCAATAATTAATATTCTTACTTATTTCTTAGCTTAATTTCATAGCTTGTATTTTTCAGAACGGTGAGGTTGTGGGACATAATAATTGCACACCCTCATTGTATGTACTAGCTTATAATTGTTCTTTTTTATGTCTTTGAGTACATAAAATTCTCTACAAATGTTGGTTATCCATACGTCCAAATCGTCGTACCAAGTCTTCTTTCTATAATATGGAAACCCGAAGTACAGTACAATTTACAGCGAAACAAATTACTTTTTACTCTGAAGTCCTAAGATAACAGAACGAAACAATAATAAACTAATAACTTCAGACCGATCTAAGAATAGAAAATACCTCTCATTTACCTCAAACGATATTCAATCTATATATTCTTGTTTTTTTTTTTTTTTTTTTATAAATAATAATAATAGTTTATTTCAAAATGGGATTGCAAAGTTTACAAATGTTGGATTTATACAATTTTTAGGTTCAACTATACAATAAAGACGGGTGATGTACTGTTCTCCTAGATAGGCTAAAATTAGCCTGTGTTAAGGAGAGTAATAGTAGTAATTACTACCCGTGTAAGTGGACCAAGTCTATAAAGAAATAATTAATTCTGGAAGATGGAGAACTTTTTCCGTTCAATAATCGGTTGGCTGGGTTTCGGAGGAATGAGGAAAATGTAGTGAGAAAAGTTTTTATTATGAATATGGATGAGTTTAGGAGTAGAGGAAGACCAAAGAACCGATGGATAAACTGTGTATAGGATGATAAGGCAAGAAAGGAGGTGTCTAGTGATGTTTCATCCCACAAGTTTCTGAACGCAGTTTAGACGTTTGACAGATGACGTTTTGGTTGGCTTGCGATCTTTGGTTTGGAAAAACTCGCTTCGGTTTTTGATGCACGCTGTTGTTGTGTAATTATTGATAAAAACCTTGAGTTAATGTTAATCCGATACAATCTTGATCGGTTTTTGATATTTTGTTGATAATTGAGTGAAAATTAAGACATTTCGCCATCTTGAGTCGTGACCGCGAATAATTTGTTGGTTAAGTAGCCGGCTTTTGTGTCGTTTGGACGCCGGTAACTTCCTGAACTTAGTGCTGAACTATCGTAAATCCCCACTTGGGTTAGCTAACCGGGATAAGATTTAGTTGGACATTGACTGGAAAGTGCCACGTGTGTGATCTTGGAAGGTTTGACCAGGCAGTCGACGGTACGCGCTGTGGGGCGTCCTTTGGAATACCGTCGAATCTGACATAACTTCACATGCACAACACAAAACACATTTACACTTACACCCCACCCAGATACGACGTGACCTGGGACTACGCCACATCTCCAGTTCCAACGTGATGGGTAAGTGTACCTAATACTTGTTTTCCCCTTGTCGATTGGACAAGTATTATTTTGATTAGGGCTCCGCGTAATCGCGGACATCGTGAGTCTGCTGGTGCAGTCTCACACATTTGGTAGCAGAGCGTGGTTAATTGTTAAACTCACCACTTATTGTCGAGTTAAAGTATTGAGAAGTCTGATTTGTTGCCTGTCAGCCTGACTCAAATTAAACATAGTTAACATTGATTGTTTGACATAATATGTTATGATATGTAGTATCCCTTGTGGCTTGTACTTTAATTTGTTGTTGTATAAACAAGGTATTGCTTGTACAGGGTCGGATTTGAACTTGTAATAATTCAAACTAAGTTTTATTATTTGGTTTAAATTGTAGTTTGGGTCCGGGAAAATTATTCCTGTTGATTATTTAATTGAATTTAATTTGTTTTATTTGATATTTGTCCCAATGGCTTCATTGAAAGCTGTAAACCAAGCCATTGGTGGATTGACCTCACAGCTAAGATGGTTTGCCTCTGCTGCTGCAACCGCTGAGCGTCTAGACCTGGAAGAGGCCACGCTTGCCCGGTATGAGCAGTTGAATGCGAGATTGAGTGCGGTTGACACTTTGTTTGCTCGCTTCAATGAAGTGATTTTGGACTTAGACCTGGAAGCATTGGGTCAAGCAGCCCGTGATAAGGTTGTTGCGGATTATGACCAGATGTTGAACCTGGGTGACATAATAAGTATGCGCGCCCGGGAAATTTTGAAGAGTCGGGACCCTGCCCAGGTCAAAACAGAAACCTCTGTTGTTGCAGGCCCTGGACTTTTGGGTAGACTGCCTACCCTGGAGCTGCCACATTTTGACGGTCACTTGGACCATTGGTTAAGCTTCAGGAACCTGTTTGAAAGTTTGGTCGATTCGCGCTCTGACCTCCGACCGGCCCAGAAGTTGGCTTATTTGTTGTCAGCCCTAGGAGGTGAGGCTCGAGCCTTGGTGCAGCACTTGCCGGTGACCGACTCGGCCTACCGCTCTGGAACTTCTATCCCGACGATACCAGAACAAACGTTGCCTGGCTGATGTCCATATTGACCAGATCTTGGGGTTGCCGGCCATCACCAGAATGTCAGCGTTGCGTGCTGACCTGTTGAATCCATTGCTGGCAGCAACCAATGCCTTAAAACGATTGGAGTTGCCGGTGGACTATTGGTCCTATCTTTTGGTGCACATAGTGTTGCAGCGGCTTCCGTCAGATTTGAGGTCCCGTTTTGAGCAGAAGTATGGTGGGGATAGTGGCACCCATCTTCCCCCCTTTGAAGACCTCGTCAAATTTTTGGAGGATGAGTGTCGTTTCCTCGACAACGCTCGTGGTGCCACGGGGTCAAGCCAACCGCCCTCTCGGCCGAGGGCCCAGGGACGGACTAGGACTGTCGGGCCTGGTGATAGCCGCCCTGCCCCCCGATTTGGTGGCACCCAGAGTAATCCTGCTTGCGGCTATTGTAAGGCCACGGGACATGGCGTAGTCACTTGCGCGGCCTTCTTGGAGTTGCACGTGAGTGCCCGCCGCCGAGTTGCCAATGCACGCCGTCTGTGCTTTTCTTGTTTGGGGAATCATTTTCATCGGGATTGCCCCAACCCCCGCCCTTGTTCAATTTGTAGGGGTTCACATCTTGAAGTTTTGTGCGCCAACGCGAACCACCCTGACAGACCAGCCTCTGATGGGGGTTCGCGCAGGGGGGGGTATAATGGAGATGAGCACCGGGCTCCTCGCTCGCCGGTTCAGAATCGAGGAGGGGCCCGCAACTTTGACCGCCGTACTCCACCCCCCGCGCCAGTTGATCGGGAGCCGCGCGACCGCCGATTGACCTCCCCTCGTGAAGGCGATTATGCAGCTGCTGGTAGGCGACATTGGCCAGACCAGCACCGCCTTCCCTCCCCTCCGTTGGCGGAACGTCCCCGTTTGGAGACGCGCCCCCCGCCACTCAGGCGTCAAGTGGGATATGCCCCTCCAGCGATGGCGCGCGGCTCGGGACATCGCGCGGACGAGGAGTTTGATTACTATCCTCATCGGGATAGACCCCAGCCTGGATGCGGCGATTGGTCGCCGCCCAGGCATTGCTAGTACGGCCTTCGATCGAGCCCTTTTGTTGCTATTCGTTCGCTTTGGGAGCTCGCGGACCGAGAACGCTTGAAGTTCCCTCGGGCGTCCGCCATCTTGAAAACGGACTTGTATGTTGATGACGTCTGCACTGGGGCTTCCACGGTTGAGGAAGCTATCCTTTTGCGTGACGAGTTGGTTCAAATTTTGGATTCCACTGGCTATGAGTTGCGTAAGTGGGTGTCCAACTCGCCAGCACTGTTGGAAGATGTGGAAGAGGATCATAAGCAGGATCCTCATTTGTTTGAAAATGCTGACAACCCTGCTATGTTGGCCGTTCTCGGCGTTCAGTACCGACCAGTCCAAGACACCTCTACGTATGATGTCGATTTGGAGTCACCACACACTTGGACTAAACGACTGGTATTGTCTACTGTCGCGAGAACCTTTGACCCGAATGGTTGGATATGCCCGGTATTGTTTTGGGCGAAATGTTTTCTCCAGCGCCTTTGGACCGCGGAACTTGGTTGGGAATTGGGATGAGCCACTTCGGGAAACCCTTTTGGAAGATTGGCTCCAATTTTTATCCGCACTTCCTGCGGTCAACGAGGTCGCGTTACCACGCGCTATCCTCCCCCCTGGGAACTATACTGCTACCCTTCATGGGTTTTGTGACGCATCTTCGCACGGTTATGCAGCTGTTGTTTATCTGCGCACCGTCAGCGCGACAGGCCAGGTGAAGTTGTCACTGATCATGGCCAAGAGCAAGGTGGCCCCCCTCCGGACGGCATTGACCATCCCTTAGCTAGAGTTGTCAGGGGCGGCGCTTTTTGTGCGTCTCTTGAATCACGTGGCTCAAACTTTGGGTGGATCTGTGAACATTCGGAATTCTTACGCCTGGACGGACAGTCAAATTGTTTTGTGTTGGTTGAAGACGTCCGTCCACTCCTTGGAGGTCTTTGTGGCGAACCGAGTGTCACAGATACAAAATTCCGAAACACTTTTGATTTGGAGGCACGTGCCTGGAGACTTGAACCCCGGCGACGTAGCCTCACGTGGGTGCATGGCCCCCCGCCTGATTGTGCACCCCCTTTGGTGGGGACCGGATTGGCTGACTCGCCTCGAGGATGATTGGCCTCGAACGCCAATTTTGATGTCGGATCCTTTGCCCGGGCTTAAGGTGCTCGCTGTTGGGTCGAAGGACCCTCCGTTTGATCCGGATATTTTGTTGAATCGATACAGCTCCCTCGACAAATTGTTGAACGTTACCTCGTGGATCAGGCGTTTTGGTCACAATGCTAGGAATCCAGGGGACAAGCGCCTGTCACCGGTTCTCTCTCCTCAAGAGCGACAGGAGTCACTCCTCCTGTGGGTTCGCTCTGTGCAGGCCGTACACTTTGAGAAGGAGATCGAGACCTTGAAGTCCGGTAGAGTTAAGTTGTCGGGAGCCGTTAGTAAGTTGAACCCCTTTTTGGATGAAACGGGTCTTTTGCGTGTTGGAGGACGGTTGAGGCACTCTAGCCTTCCTTATGGGGTCCGTCACCCCCTTTTGTTGCCCAAGGCGGGCCATTTGATTAAATTGTTGGTGACTGATCGTCACATTAAGAACTCGCACGCCGGTTGCAATGCGCTGTTGGCTATTCTGCAGCGAGAGTTTTGGATTTTGTCGGCTCGTCGTACCATTCGTAGCATCGTCTTCCGTTGCCGTGCTATCGGACTAAGGCCCCAACGATGCAGCCCCAGATGGGAGACTTGCCTGCTGATCGTGTCAATGAGGCGAGGCCCTTTGCAGGCGTAGGAACGGACTTTGCTGGTCCCTTTTCGATAAAGACGTCTACCCTTCGCAATAGTAAAATTATCAAGGCTTATTTGTGCGTATTTGTCTGCCTGTCAACTAAGGCAGTGCACTTGGAGCTGATATCCTCCCTCTCGACGGAGGCCTTTGTGGCAACTTTGGATAGATTTACGTCTCGCCGTGGGTTACCTTCTCTGATCAGGTCTGATTGCGGTACCAACTACAATGGTACAAGTAACTATTTGAAAGAAGTGTATGACTTTCTTAATGAGAGCCAGGTTGACATTGGTAACAAATTGACCCGTCGAGGGGTCACTTGGTTGTTTGACCCGCCAGCCTGCCCCCATTGGGGGGGTATTTTTGAGGCCGCGGTGAAAGCAGCAAAGGGACTCTGGCGGAGATTGTTGGGAGTCACCGTTCTCACCTTTGAGGAATTAGCTACGGTATTGTGTCGCATTGAAGCGGTACTAAATTCGCGTCCATTGTGCCCGCTCTCTTCGGACCCGAATGATTTGGAGGCTCTAACCCCGGGCCATTTCTTGATTGGACAGCCACTTGTCGCTCTGCCTGAGTACCCTTTTGTTGATGTGAGCCAAAATCGGCTATCGCGGTTTCAGTTGCTGCAACAGCTCACTCAGAGCTTTTGGAAGCGTTGGAGCTTAGAGTATCTGCACATCCTCCAGCAGCGCGTCAAGTGGACTGATAAAACTCATCCGCCCAAGATAGGAGACCTCGTCCTTATTAAGGATGCCAACCTTAAGCCTCTGTATTGGCGCAGGGGGTGCATTCTCAATTTGGTGGCTGGCACCGACGGGGTACCTCGTTTTGCTGAGGTTTTGATGGATGGATCGGTTATGAAGTGAGCGGTCGCAACCTTGTCAAGACTGCCAATTGATTAGCGGACGGGACGGCCCGTCCGGGGGGGGTAGATGTTTCATCTCACAAGTTTCCGAACGCAGTTTTGACGTTTGACAGATGACGTTTTGGTTGGCTTGCGATCTTTGGTTTGGAAAAACTCGCTTCGGTTTTTGATGCACGCTGTTGTTGTGTAATTATTGATAAAAACCTTGAGTTAATGTTAATCCGATACAATCTTGATCGGTTTTTGATATTTTGTTGATAATTGAGTGAAAATTAAGACATTTCGCCATCTTGAGTCGTGACCGCGAATAATTTGTTGGTTAAGTAGCCGGCTTTTGTGTCGTTTGGACGCCGGTAACTTCCTGAACTTAGTGCTGAACTATCGTAAATCCCCACTTGGGTTAGCTAACCTGGATAAGATTTAGTTGGACATTGACTGGAAAGTGCTACGTGTGTGATCTTGGAAGGTTTGACCAGGCAGTCGACGGTACGCGCTGTGGGGCGTCCTTTGGAATACCGTCGAATCTGACATAACTTCACATGCACAACACAAAACACATTTACACTTACACCCCACCCAGATACGACGTGACCTGGGACTACGCCACATCTCCAGTTCCAACGTGATGGGTAAGTGTACCTAATACTTGTTTTCCCCTTGTCGATTGGACAAGTATTATTTTGATTAGGGCTCCGCGTAATCGCGGACATCGTGAGTCTGCTGGTGCAGTCTCACACAAGTGAGATGTGAGACGTGTAATAGAGAAGAGTGGAAAAAGAATACATGCTGCGCCGCAGGGCCGTTTTGCCTTTTCCTTCGTTCTCTTCCTTTTCTAAAACAACGCCAGTCTTCTACTGGTGTGATTTTAGAAGTCTACCTTTTTTTAATAATTATACTTTTGTTAAACTTACTCTTCCGAGTTTTATTTACCGGCTGAGCCCTAACCGTTACACTAGTGTGCAGGGTGTGCGTTGCACACGGGCGCAGCGATCCTAGGGGGCGCCGGCCGAGCGCCGCTCGCTACGGAGCCCCACACGGTACCTTCCCAAAAATGTTTTTATCCGTGTACCCGTGTTTTTGGCCACGCTCGCAGTGAATTTACTTTCCCAATTTTTTTAAATGTTTCCAATTGATATTGAACTTTGTATGTTTATATGAGGTCGTAATTAGAATGAAGAAATTTCAAAATTTGGACATTAATGATGTAACAACTATTATACATGCTAACGTGGGTAGGTTTCGGCTTATTAAGGTAAACACCAGAACAGCCTGTATAATTCTAAATACAGTCAACAACACATCATGGTATCCAAAACCGACATTTTTTTATTCTTCATCTCCAAACAATAGAGTTTAATTATTGATTGGGGATATTTGACAGTATGTGGTTACTTGTACTTTGTACCCATTCCATTTTGACCACGCGCTTACTAGGTAGGGGGCGCTAGGGTAATGTTTGCACACGGGCGCTGCATGGGCTAGAGACGCCTCTGCTGGCCCGACCTCAAATAAATTGGGATATCGGCAAGAGAATGATGATGATGAGGAATCATATCCTAACTTCCGAACTAATATTATAAATGCGGAAGTATAATATAAACACTGTTTTAAGCTTTCACGGTTCATAACTATACTACAAATGTCACTTACGGGATATCTTCCGTGATTATTTTTATTTTTGAGCTCCCGATATTTCGACGCTGTTGCAAGCGCCATGATCGCGGGTTAACTGGAGAATGCGGAATGCGGTTTTTTCCAGCCACCCGCATTCTCCAGTTTACCCGCGATCATGGCGCTTGCAACAGCGTCGAAATATCGGGAGCTCAAAAATAAAAATAATCACGGAAGATATCCCGTAAGTGACATTTGTAGTATAGTATAATATAAGTAAAAGTATAGTATAAATATTATGAATGCGGTGTGCTCTTAGTGTGCACGTCTTTCTACATAGTTCTCACATATATGTATAATCTCAAAATTAATGATGTAACCAAGATTTTGTAACAATATTTTGATTTTAAAAGAGTGTCCATGGAGTTTCTTGCCCATTCTTCTCCATAGAGATCTACGGTAGGGAATGGGCAACTACAGTACTTTCTCAAGTTATTATGCCTTGTGACTGGGACTGTAGCTTTGATTTTCTTTTTTGTATTTTTGACTTTCAAAAGTGCCGTAATGGTCTAATTGAAATAAATGCTTTGAGTTTGAGTTTGAGTAATTCCGTTTGTTTCTTACCTTTTCACACCGAAACACTGAACCGATCATCTTAAAATTTTGCACATACTTTGTCAGATGTACAGAAACGGACATGGAGTACTATCGAGGACACTCCCGCCTGACCACCACTAAGCTAATTTTTGCTTGCACATAGAAACGCTCTCTAGCCCCACCCCGTTGACTTTGTATAGAAATAATAATGAATGAAAAGATACCGAATCGGCCGAGCGCACTGACGACGCACGCCAAACGAGAGTTATTGTTATTTTGCGCGCCAAAGTTGACGATTTCCTAATAAGCCCAAACTTTAAGGGGGCGTGGCTCGGCGCCTCCGCATGATTTAAGCGAAAAAAAAAAAAAAAAACTGGTCAGGCGGAAAAGACCCCGATAGCGATACCCCGAAACGTACTGTTCTCGAGAAAAACAACAATAACGTTCTTATTTATAATAATATATATAATTATATATAATTATTATATATAATTTTTAGCAAAAGCTAGTTTTATTATATTTTAAAGTATATGCCAAATGATTCAGTTATATTTAGTACCAAATTATTATTTTTTTCGTGGAAACGTTGAAAATAGAACTGAATACTTTAGTATCGCTATTAAGGATTTTTAACTTTGACATTTTACTATGATGGATCATCCGAAATAGCCCAGTTCCGAGAAACAGGCTTTCTCTCTATAAAAGGGAGTGGGCCGATCCACCGTATCGTTTTAAAACTTGGAATCATGATTTGAATTTTTTCATTTCTTTGTCCACAGTAACCAGTTGCAAGAGCAACCACCTGATACCAACAACTCCGATCATAAAAAGTAATTCAGCTGAGATTTGCTGCAAGAAATGGTACACGAAGAAACTACAAAAGGTAAGTAAAAATTATTGAGAATGTAATAACACTAAAGAAGCAAAACAAAACAGAAATCTGTGTGATGAAAGAACTTTTCTTATTTTTTTTTTATATTTTGTCCAATATTCTTTCTTTTTTTTTGCCATCCAACGTGGCAATGCTGCCAGCCTTCTGGGCACTTTTCCTGTTGATAGCGATGTGGACGAATTTTTCGACGCCCTGTAACCCTTTTTAAAAACATAAATATAATATAGACGAGAACGGGCGGGCGGGACGGGTATTATAATAGACGAAACCCTTTCATTCAAACAACATATGGAAGCTCTAAATAATAGAATTCGTAAACTGATATTCGTGTTCAAAAAACTACGATTTATAACAGATCCGAAAATACTTAGGCAAGTATATTTTGCTCTATGTCAGTCAATTCTGACTTATTGCATCACTTCATGGGGTGGGACGAGTAAAACTCTGTTATTGCCCATTGAAAGAGCTCAAAGAGCTATTCTCAAGGTGGCTACTTGCCGCCCTTTCCTTTTCCCTACTAACCTCCTGTATAAATCTTGTGAAGTACTAACAGTTCGACAGTTATTTATTATGAGCACTGTACTAAAACAACACGCAGCACTTCCATACAGCACTGATTTCACTAAAAAAAGACGGAAAGATATATATATATATTTGCCCTCAAAAAAGTACAAAACATGCTTTCACAGCCAAGTTTTATATGTACCTCGGACCGCTACTCTATAACAGGCTGAATGAAATAGGAAGCATCTACCCCTTAAATCACAATAACTGCAAGAAAATCCTTAAGGAAACTCTTCAAACTATGTCCTATGAAGATACAGAGAAGTTATTACTTGTGCTAAAGTAAATATAGTCCATATTATTGTTAGTTTTAAATTAGCTAAGTTAAAATAGTATAATTTTATATACCTTTTTACATTGGTACCAATAATATAATATAATGATATTATTATATGATTATTTAATCAATTAATGTTACCTCAAATCGCCTGAAACACAGGATTACCTAGTTCAGGCTCAAAGCATGGGTGAACTTGACATAGATTTAAGAAAAACTGTAAACTTTTACCATACATTTTTTGAATAAAAATTTTATTATTTATTATTTTATTATTTTTTGATACTTTGTAAATATTTTTATTTCTATTATAGAGTTAGTTTTTTTATTAAATACTAATTTCGGATATAGAAAAGATAGAATTCTGGGCTGAGATCTTGCCATATTATATGCAATTTTTTTTTTTTCTGTTTTGTATGCAGAATATTGAACAAGAGACATTATGTTAGTGAGCCACGTTCATATTGTTACGAGCTGGGTACGGGATAAATTAATTACTACCGATGAAACAACTGAATAACTTTAATAATTCACAATTTGGCGAACGTACCGGAGTTGGTTTCGGAGATCAGTCTAAATGTGTCCCGCCGTACCTCATACAGATCCAATTTTAAAACAGAAACATTTCAAGTGCCTAAAAATAGAACTAATCTTGGTCGTTCAGCTCCTTTATACCGGTTTTTGTCCAGCTACAATAAGCTGAGTACGCGTACTAACAACTTGGACATATTTTTCAGTCTGTCACAAAACAGTCTGAATGAATTCAGACGATACGTCCTCACAGTTCTTGATTGATTTGTTCGTTTATTTCTTTTACAAAATGTTAATTTGTATATTTTTGTGACTCTATTCATGTGTTCAATATTGTACAATTTAATTTAATTTAATTTTTGAACTCGAATTTTAATATATTCTATTCTTTTAATTATAATTAATGTAATAATCATGCCCTAATTTAGTTGTTATATTTATAGTTTTTAATTTATAATTGTGTTTCTATTCAATTTAATTTATGTTTTTTTATTTTATTTTTATTTTTGAATTATACTGTAATTTAATTTAATTTAATCTAACTACTTGACATTTTAAATTCAATGTTAACTCTGTACTTAAATTTTAATTTTTTTGTAATCATATTTCCATTTCCATTCAATTTTTATTATTGATTATACAAGTGCTCACACCTATAAGTGACGAATTCACCGCAAAGCTGTTGAAATATAATCTAATTAATGTAAATGATTTAGTGAATAAGTCGTTGGTGTGTCAATAAATAAATAATCACAAAACACTTCAAACTCAATCACAAGTACACCACTGATCACTATTCGCTTAGATATCGCACTTACTAGTTCACTTCGATTCGCTTCGTACTGTAGCCAAAATAAGACTGCCGCTCCCGCATAAATGTCCGCTATTTATATGGTGACCAACCCTTCTAGAAAGGTCCATGAATTTCTCGAATTATGTTCTAGACAATTACATAGTAGGTCATTGGCCCTTCACAACTTGTACAAGATAAAGAAGTAGGAACTTTATGCCATCGGCGTACGGTCGAATTACAATGACCATTCCTATACCTACATTATTTGAGACTCGTTCGACGTACCTACCTAGTACTATCTACCTACCTACTTGTAATTGTAGGTACGAGTACGACGTAACAATATGTTCTCAAGTGTGCAAGTTATATTCGAATACTAACTTTAACTGAGACTGGACCAAACTTTATGCAACATAGATGACAGATATAGCTTCGCAATCCCAGAGTTTATTAAACTTTGCCTTCTTGTCCAACTATTGCTATCTGTATATTTCAAACTAGAATTGCTTACGACTGAAGTTATATTTGAGTGTCACAAGCACAAAGGGTCTCGTCTGTTTGCCCGTAATGAGATTTTATGGATGTAAGCCATTCGGCAGATGGTCAATTATTTTTTATTATTTTTTTACTTTTCGTCATCTTTATTGCAACATCTTGAGTGCAATAACGGTGACAAAGAATCAAGATTTTATTTTAATCCAAATTATGGAACGAGAGCTACAACAGCGTCTACATAAGTCGTGATTATAATATATTTTGGGACTGTTCATTTATCAATTGGCCTTGTAATGTATTTACTACTTTTGGCAAAATCTCCTAGTAAGTTGAAACTTCAACAAGGTTTTCATTACATCGGTTTTAAAGCACTGCCAACAAAACCTTGACGTTTTATGATGTTCAAGCGAGATTCAACCTTAGGGTAGCAAAGCAATTACGAAGACGACATACCTGCTTAGCCTACAAACGATTAATTTTCACCTGGGTAGCAACACGCGCTCCCCAACTACAATCTCCAGCCACCTAAATGAAATTGAGATGATATTAGGCTAGAATCCAGAGCGTTATGACTGTCTCCTTGAACTGTTATGTTTTGAGCCTATAAACAGGGTTAGTTTTCAATGACCGGCCAAATTTTCAGAGATGGTTTAGAATCGATAATATTTTAGATATAATAAAAAAAAAAAAACAAAAAAGAAAAACTTGTCCGCCACTAAAAAGCGAACGTGTGGATATTGCAACAGACCAATTCAGATCAAGCAGTAAGCGGAAGCAGTTAGCACACACATAAATTTGGCGGTGCATGCACGCATACAAGTGCATTGATTCCCACTAGGGTTATGCTTTAGGAAATTTTTAGGAGATTTTCAAATTAATGCTATTATTATTATTATTTATTCATATTTTTTTCCCGTTGAGCACTTTTTGGGTAAAGGAAAAACATTGAACTCATCGTCACTTGACGTAACGTGCGGTCACGTTTCGTAGCACTCGTAGACGATCCGCTACGCCATAGCACCACATAGGCATGCGCGGGGCATAACCAGTGCTACGACAAAGTAGGGGCCTGTGTACTTTTTGTTGTGTGCGTAACCCTGGCAAAATGTTGTGCATTTGAGAGATGAGACCATAAAAAATAATTAGTGTATCATGAGGAGCAATTTGTTTAATAGTAGCAAAATTTGTGTGAATTGTAGTTTTAAAGTTATTTGAGAAAAACACATTTTGATGGAGTAACGTTTGAAACGTGATCCTGGCAAAATCGATTTTCAAAAATTCGTTTAGCCCGGAACCAAATGCATGATTAGATAGCTTTTGTTGCGTAGTAAATGTTTGTAAATAGCAAAATTTGTGTGTGGTATGGTTCTTGAGTTATTTAAGATTTTGCTGCGGTAACGTTTTGGGTTTTCCCAGATCTCGAAAACGGCTCAACGCAGAAGATTGAAAAAAAATACCAATAAGAGACCTTAATTTGTTTAATTTTTTTTAAACATTAGTTATTGATTTGGTTGTCGTAAACCAATGGAATTAAATAGTTTCAAAAATCAGATAAAAACGGATTTGCAAGTAAACCGCAACACTTACACCCAAATAAATAGCTGTAAAAAATACCCATGGTAGACACTTAACACGTCAGGTAAAATAGATTATATAACTTTATACGATATGAAGATAAAAACAAAATTGATTAATTTTAGACTGGTCGTAATTTAGCGATGAAATACGCAGTTCCCAAAACATTAAGAAACGTGGCATACTTTAAACAAATTAAAATGATTCATGAACATTAATTCCTGTTAATTTCAGCTTTTAATTACGGCTGTAATGAAAGTTATATCAAAACCATAAAAATGTCAGCAATTCTATAATAAGCCGACCAAATCGAAAAGGTCACGAAAAAGCGACCGCCATTTTAGACCATGGTACCATAACCATGGTAGACACTTAACACGTCATGTAAAATATTACCTGACGTATTAAGTGTCTACCATGGGTATTTTTTACAGCTGTTTATTTGGTTATAAGTGTTGCGGTTTACTTGCAAATCCGTTTTTATCCGATTTTTGAAACAA
This sequence comes from Xestia xanthographa, assembly GCA_905147715.2. Classification (NCBI taxonomy): domain Eukaryota; kingdom Metazoa; phylum Arthropoda; class Insecta; order Lepidoptera; family Noctuidae; genus Xestia; species Xestia xanthographa. The sequence goes on from LR990658.1 coordinate 25,624,385, forward strand.
TTTAATTCCATTGGTTTACGACAACCAAATCAAAAACTAATGTTTAAACAAATATAAAAAAATAAGGTTTCTTATTGGTATTTTTTTCAATCTTCTGCGTTGAGCCGTTTTCGAGATCTGGGAAAACCCAAAACGTTACCAAAATCAAAATCTTAAATAACTCAAGAACCATACCACACACAAATTTTGACATTTACTACGCAACAAAAGCTATCTAATCATGTATTTGGTTCCGGGCTAAACGAATTTTTGAAAATCGATTTTGCCAGGATCACGTTTCAAACGTTACTCCAGCAAAATGTGTTTTTCTCAAATAACTTTAAAACTACAACTCACACAAATTTTGCTACTATTAAACAAATTGCTCCTCATGATACACTAATTATTTTTTATGGTCTCATCTCTCAAATGCACAACATTTTGCCAGGGTTACGCACACCTTTTTGTTTTCACTTCTATCGGCAATCCCCAAAGACTGCCACGATTGTTTTTTTTTTAATATTATTTTATTTTGTTAGAGATTTCTTGCATACCACACTTGGCTTGGTTATGGCGTGCGTAAATAGAGTATACTTAGGGTGTACCACTTAAGCATATTTGTCCATTTGCAGTACATTCACGTACTAGCTTACCTTGCGTTGCAAATGGCCAAGCCAGCTCAGGTAATGGTCAAGCTCGGACAAGCTTGCACGTATAGCCATAAAATAACTAGGTATTATTCCACAGATGTGAGGTTATTTCCTCTTTTTCTAGTAATGGCGCTTACTAAATGAGACTGACGTGTTAAAAATATGCGCCGGGGAAACCACTCTTTTTGAAGAATTTCTGTGTGTTTATTTAAAAACTTTCAGGTACACTTTCATTATGTGCCGGGGTCTGTGTTTATTTGTAGCTAAACCAGGTCTTTGAGTCTAGAGTGTATGAGTCACTTCTAGACAAGCGTGTTTCATCGCCAACCACGTCATCGCTTATCATCTGGTGAGACAGATAGAGTTTAAACTAAGGATGCCTCGATACGCCTTTTTGCCGATACGATACCGATACAGATGCTCTTATAATAATATCGGCGATACCGATACCGATTCGCTTACTGAATTCAAAAATCAAGGTAAAATAAATAAAACACAAGTCAGGTTATTTTTTTATTTAGTATAAATATGACAAATAATGGGACAAACTAAATAAAACCGTTTCAAACTGACAAAGTTAAGCGAAAGTGAGGCCAAATCGGGTGGGCGAAACATATTATATAATTATATTAGTCTATGGGCGAAACAGACACTGAATAAAGCAGGGTCCCCGAACATAGTTAGTTCGTGCCTCATTTGCAACGAAATAGACAAGACAACACGCGCGGTTAATTTACATTTTTAAGGCGCGAAATTTGAAAAGTATCGTTGAATCGGACATAAAAATATCGCTGATGCGGCAAACTTCGAGTATCGCCGATATATCGGCATCGGTATCGGTATCGGATGCATTCATGAATCCATCAATAATAAAAAAGTGACTTGTTGGAGGTCTTGCCTCATTGGTTTAGTGGTCGCAAGCGCGACTGCTGAGCATGGGGTATTAGGTTCGATTTCCAGGTCGGGCAAAATGTTATTGGTTTTTCCCAGCAAGAATTTCTCAGTGGCAGCCATATAGATTTATGCCCATTTGATGGCAATCAGCCCGCCCTCGCGCAAAATAAAAATAAATAAATATCGCTGGACATTACACACAGCGCCATCTAGTGCCACACTAAGCTACGAAGCTTGTGTCGTGGACACCAGATAGTTGATATACTACTTAGAGACTTTTTGCTTGTAAATATACTTATTATCATTGATTTAAATAGTAAAGATACGGTCGTCCGAAACGTTCGCCAAACGCGGTCGCCATACAGAAACACTAACGCCATCTATTAGAACTACCATGAACTACGATGTCAATAGGCGTGGTCTGCCCCTAGACGTAACCTTGTAAGAGCGGGTATTTTTAACCGACTTGAAAAAAAGGAGGAGGTTCTCAATTCGTCGGGATATTTTCCCCGATTACTCACTCGAAGACGGCTGGACCGATTTGATTTTATACTGAGATTTTATACTTCAAAGTTGGTCCCATCGTCATTTGGTCACGATCTGATGATGAAATCTTGGAGATCGAGGGAACTCTTCAAATATTATAGGCACATCTATAGCGATTTAGGTATTTTTGATGAGCAGTTGACAATAAGCTATTGTAACTTAGATAGATAGACAAACCAACCCACTAAAAACTGAAAAATAATAATTCTTACAAAAAACACAACCGACTTCCCAACGTGAAAACTACTCAAGAACACTTTCCAACAACGTGAAAAATAACTTTAATTTCGGAAGTCAGTGTCAAAAAACTAAAATACTGATCCAGAGACACCGACTTCCAAAATTAAAGTTATTAAATTCTTTTCATTTCATCGGCTAAAACGCGCGCCGCTGCAAAGTTATGTCTAACTTTTACTCGGCTTCGCGTCGTCTTTGCCAAACGTTGAGACAAATACGAAAGAAAATTGTTTTAAATAATGTTAGAAGTTGATATAATATTTTTTTTTTAACTTACCGGTTATAAGAAATGTTATCATTTATTTTATTGTGCTTTTTGTCGTAGTTCACGCATCCCTTCACGACACAACTTGGCATTTTTGCTTGTAAAATTTCCGACCGCTCCCGAAGACAGCCGAACGCGTTCTAGTTTAGTTCGCTATAGGGAAGACCATTTTGGGTCCACGTTCGAGGCGTCATTGTAACATGCGGTCCACCCAGTCCTTACGCAGTAATATATATGTCAATGCTTATTATACATATAAACATCCATGACTCGGAAACAAAGGTCCATGCTCATCACACAAACATTTGCTCTTACTGGGATTCAAACCCGGGACCCAAGGACGTAAGGCAGCCTCACTACCGCTGCGTTATTCGGGTCGTGGGTGCGAAACGTGGGTGGACTATTAGGAACACCTCCGCCTGACCTTCCGGGGATTACAGGCGTGATGTTAGGACTTTCTAGAGCTTGGCTTCTTTTAGTGCTATACTTGAGTGACTTATAATAATAATAAACATTTATTTCAGACTATGTCCATATTTTGTTAGTAACAATATGTTCTTAAAAACTAATGTTAGTAGTATAGTATTAAGCTATACTTACGCTTCATATTCACCAATCATAATACTATTCATCATCCTTTTTATTTGTTTATATATCTACACTCAGCAAATCGATTTAAATACGATTCTTTAACTTGGAAATAGCTGAAATTAAATATTATCAAAATTTTCGTGTTGTGACACTTACGTCAAGCGCCAAATTGTCAAACTGTCAGTTACCTGCTCAGTCTATGGATGGCTACTTTTTGGTTTATGTAGGTAATTTAAATTATTTTTATCAATATGTGTTTAGCCATTATATTTTGTAGATTATTACGATTGTTTACTAAATAACTTAATATTAAATAATACTATAAAATTCTTTACGCACTCATGGATATGTCCTGGCCGACTACACTTGTCAGATGAGATGATGGCCACACTAGAAAAAGGGTTTGAAAAAGGAAGACTACTTTACTTTTAAAACGAACTGACGGTCGGCTGAAAAAGTCGACTCTTGGATCTGATTAGATGAGCATCAGAAAACCGCTTGGTTTTCGCTGACAGATACAAAAACTACCCAGGGGATCCATCTAAAGATCCACCTGGGACTATTACTCCCAATCTTCGGAAACTAACTACGTGCCTGACTTTCCACTTGTCTCGCGAATTTATCCTGACGCTGAGCTATTCTGGCCCTAAAATCTACGTTGCCCTACTACAGAGCTGACCTGTTGGACTCTATCTACACGACGCCCTTCCAGCTGAGGTTTCCTGAAGGTGATCCTCAACGTTTCACTGGTATTGACCTGCTACCCTGACGCCTGTTTCCGTTCCTTCAGAGGTGAACTCATTCTTGTCCATCTAAGTGCGTGAACTTTAAAACTATAGAGAGTGCGTGATAAGTAGGTTTTTTTTTATAACTAGCTTTATTTTTTATCTTTTTCCTAAATTAAAATTTAATTGAACAAGTCTGCTTATCCTTTTATTTTAATAGGATCAAGTAGATTTGTTACAGTAGGTATAAACAAAACAATATTTAAATAACGACATGAAGCCGCACCCATCTTTGCAGCATGGGGGACTCCCACCGATCAATGAAAACACCCAGTATAGTGTGGGTACTACCACGAACGCGAGCGAGTAGGGAGGCGCATCTTTTCCTAACGATAGCGGCAAAGCCATCCACCCGCGCCTCAGCAAACATCCCTGACGCATTGCAACGCCATGGCAGCCTCAACAGTACCCTGAGTGCATTATTATATTGGATACACAGGTCGCTGTATGCCCGCTGCGAATACCTGACCCACAGGCTGCAGGTGTAGAAAGACTGGCAATATGCTTTAAAAAGCGTGATTTTAACAGAATTCGTACACCGTGCAAACCTGCGGGCCAGCTTATAACGACATGCAGTTGTCAGCAAATTGCGAGTAATGTTCGATTGAAATTCCGCAACAATTTGCTATTATGTAACGCATTGTTTTCGGCACTTTAGAAGAGCCGAAAATAGATGGCTTGATTATAAATACAGCTACAATATCGCCGTATGCCGTAATATTTACGACTATTATAGGCTGTAACTTTTTACGATGGACGGTCAGTGGCGTTAAAAATATTACTGACCTTTGACGCCGTAAAAATCGAATAGTTACTTTGTTAATACTTACAGTTTTTCTGAAGTTAACGTTAAGGTCACGTCGTTTTCCCATAAGGGATTTGCAGTTACTGAACGTGTTCGCTTGTTCGCTTTAGGACAGATTCGCTTAAAGAGAGATTTGCTTTACGGCAGATTCGCATTACGGCAGAAATTGTACAGTCGTGTTGAAATGGTGAAGCATTTAAAACTCTTTTTGTAAAACAAACTCTCAATATCATGTTAACGGCCACTCATAAATATGTCATGGTATATTTTTATGACGTTGTCCTAAGTAGGTACTACGATTGATTTGTTGCTGATTTTTTTTTTTGAACAGTAAATAAATAAGTACCTATGTATCGTAAGATAAATAATAAATAGCAATTTTGTTTGTTATTTATTAATAAGTACCTACAGTGAACTAGATAATGGACTTCACTGTACTTCTGCCGTAATGCGAATCTGCCGTAAAGCAAATCTGTGGTTAAGCGAATCTGTCCTAAAGCGAATAAGCCAACGTGTTTATGACTAGTTTTGCAAACAATGAAATACCAAGTATAGGATGATCTATGTTTATTGGGTACAAATCAAAACTCCTAGCTGCTGTGCTTATTTAAACATAAACTTAAGGCGGTACCCCGAGCAAAATTAGCAACTCTATTTGTGGTGGTTCAAACTTCGCTTGAAATACTGTTAGAATAAAGTTCTAATCAGCTTGCACTACGAATTGGTCGTTACGTCAGTCACTGCAGGCCGAATTGTGCGAAATGAGTGGTTTTTATTCTTTATAAAATCAAACCTACGTCTTTTGGAAAAAATAAAACGACAATTATGTTCATTATTAAATTGCCTATCCATTAGTATAAGTAGCAAATCAAAATAATGGTTACTTTACGAGGAGTAGCATTTTATAAATCATTATTTCTCATTTCTATGGTTTCGTTGTGAGGGGATTTATTAAACATTAAGGAACTTAAAAAAAATATGAAACGACAATTTTGGAGTCAAGGATATGTAGTAATTTAATGTATTTTTTATTAGTTGGTATTTCTTTTGGATAAAGAGGAGTAGGCTCCGAAAAACTGCTCGCTCAAGGTCATTTGCTCGGGGAGCCGCCTTAACATCACGCCTTCTAATCCCCCAAGGGTTAGGCAGAAGTGTACCTAACAAGTACATGTTTGTCGATGGGGTATAATCGACCCACTTTGTCATTATTGTCGGCACGGTTGGCGCGTGGCTGAGCGGTTGGCTGTTAAGCTACGTGTCACGGGTTTGATTCCCGCACGGAACAAATATGTCTGTATGGTCTACAGGTAGGTAGTCGTCCAGGGTCAAGTTGTTTGTGTAAGTGAAAAACTGGTCAGGCAACACCATTGACAAAAGTTTAAATAAACCCCGTTAACGACGGAAATTTAACATTAACTTTTTAGTCACGGAAAGCTTATTATAAAGTTTGGAATTGTTTTGGCCGATAAGTGGAAAAGTTCTTGTTGATTATAATTGGTTTATTGAACGTGACCAGGAAATAGGTTGCAATAAAAAGTTGTTTTTGCTTACGATGACACACACATTTAGTTCATTACCCATGCCTTGTCTCTATTATTACTGTTTGTTAGGTTATTTGAATAAAAAAAGGCTTTAATGGAGGATAGAAGCCAAGTAATTAACATGTTGCTACTGTTATAGAGCAATTAAAAATATTCGTAACAAAATAAATTGAGGTATTTAGTATTTATAAAGTTCAATACGTATCGAAACAACGGTATTTTAAGTGCAATGAAGAAGCACGAAAAACAATAAAAAAAGAAATACAGAATGTAAACAGCCGTCAACCAAGCATTCTGTACATTAAACTATGTAGCCCTACGCAAAAATTAATAATAATAATAATAAGTCTTTATTAGGAAATACAAATTTGACACATTAAAGTACACAACAGTCACTAGGGTACAGAAAAATTTACAAACAGAAGTTGTGTGAGAGAGATGAATAACAGTACAGTACTGCTAAACTAGGAAGATCCTGTATCTTAGGAGGCAGTGTCTTCGCATAAATAGTGGGCGAGCAATTTATGAGCGTACTAGCATAATCTCGTAGAACAAAACAATAATTATATGACTGAAAGGTAAAAGACATATCTATAGAAATATATTTAGTATTTTTATTTAGGTAAATTATTGCTGGGAAACGACTTTTTTTTAGAAAAGGACCTCCCATGCCATAAGACACCGTGTCAAACATTTGGAATGAGTTATTGTACAATTCAAAAGACCGCACCAAGCTTTATTGTAATAAAATGTGTTGCACCGCGCCGCGGCCGACACAACTAAAATATGAGCTTAAAAGTTTCACAATGTCCGCGAGGGTAATTTTTGGTTACATAAAGCTTCATATTAAATAAACTCATGCAGAGAAGAAAAAGCACACACTGTCACTATGACCCCTAAGTGGTCCAAACTGACTCATATATTTCTCCTTAGTTATACTAATCTGACGTTTATCCTTTTGTCCACAGGACGAGTCGGAGCAACGACTGGACGTGGACAATACTAGTGCACAGTCGTATTGCATGCACACCGTGGACATGGAGTTCAGGCACGTTGTCAGATCTACACACATCGATAAGAGCATAGAGGCCAAGAGGAAAGTGAGTAGTTTTTATTTTATTTTTATGCAAAAGGAACAACAAACAACTGCAATATAAAACATAGATATAAGAAACATAAATATACAAAGCTTATAGACAATATTGCAGCAAGTAATTGTAGGAATCGACCATTCTGCGAACAGGCAAACGCTGGCCAGAGCTGGAATTGCAAGTGCCCACGGAAAATAATCTGCCAGCGCGCACCTTTCGCTTGTGGACCGTCCTAGGAACCGCATAACATAACGTATTGGACAGTTCAATACATTCAAATTTATTTCGAGCAATATTATATAAATAACTAGTATTTGCGTGGGTGCGCGAGCTGCGCGCAGCTCGCGTGTTGTCGTGTTCTTGAGAAGTATTCCTTACCATCATAAAATTTTGAGAATCCATAGGAATCCTTAAAATAATTGGATAATCCGTTACAGCTACCCCTATATCAATATGAAAACCCTTAAGAACCCCTTAAACATTCTAAAAACCCATTATAAAAAACATAACCCTAAAGTTGCTTGTCGTCGCCCCTGAGTTACGCTTCACCCACTCAACCTTCGTTACGCTAAGGAGGTCGCCGGCTCGCTTCGCTCGCCACCTCCCCCCTTCGCTCCACTCGGTCTCGCAGGTTCGCTCCACTCAGAACCTACCACCACCGGACAGGTTTCGACGCCTACTATAATATTTGCTCAAGCACCCAATGGCTATCTCTAACCGTTACGAAGTTACAGCCCTTTCAATTTTAGGGGAGGTTGGGGAGGGGAGGGTATACAAATTTCAACGTCCCTCAATAGTTTTAGGTAAGAATCAAAAAGTTTTTCAGTAGTAAAAAAAGTGGTGAAAAGGGGGGGGGGAGATGAAGTGGGGGAGAGTGGGGATTTTTGGAAAAAATATTTTGACTTACGCATTGCCCCTTTATATGAATCTGAAAAAAAAAATGTTCCAAGTCTCTTAATTTCCGAGATCCGCCTAAAGGGGGGAGAATGGGGAAAAAGGGGTCAACTTAGAAAACTGGTTTTTACTTTTCCAAGCCTCCTCTATACGAATATGAAAAAAAAAAGTTCCAAGTCTCTTTGTTTCCGAGATACGATAGGGAGGGGGAGGAAGGGGGGCGAAAAGGGGAGGTTTGGCACTTTTCCCATACTCGCGGGAGTTAGTTGTTTACGAATCTGTCAAAATATACCCACCTCCCCATCCACCATCTGGGAGAACAATTATGTCAGTGAGTCAGTCAGTGAGTGGTAATCGAGCTTTATATAGTATAACTAGTATTTGCGTGGGTGCGCGAGCTGCGCGCAGCTCGCGTGTTGTCGTGTTCTTGAGAAGTATTCCTTACCATCATAAAATTTTGAGAATCCATAGGAATCCTTAAAATAATTGGAAAATCCGTTACAACTACCCCTAAATCAGTATGAAAACCCTTAAGAACCCCTAAAACATTCTAAAACCTAATTCAATAAAAAAAAGTAAAAAAAGAAAAGAATTCATTAGAATCGTTAAAAGTTGAGTTACGCTTCACCCACTCAACCTTCGTTACGCTGCGGAGGTCGCCGGCTCGCTTCGCTCGCCACCTCCCCCCTTCGCTCCACTCGGTCTCGCAGGTTCGCTCCACTCAGAACCTACCACCACCGGACAGGTTTCGACGCCTACTATAATATTTGTTCAAGCACCCAATAGCTATCTCTAACCGTTACGAAGTTATAGCCCTTTTATTTTTAGGGGAGGTTGGGGAGGGGAGGAAATGGTATACAAATTTTTAATTTCAACGCCCCTTAATAGTTTTAGGTAAGAATTAAAACATTTTTCAGTAGAAAAAATAGGGGTGAAAAAGGGGGGGGGGCGGTGAAGGGGGGGAGAGTGGGGAGTTTTGAAAAATGATTTTGACTAACTCTAGGCCCCTTCTTACGAATCTGAAAAAAAAAATGTTCCAAGTCTCTCAACTTCCGAGATCCGCCTAAAGGGGGGAGAAGGGGGAAAAAGGGGTCAATTTTGAAAACTGGTTTTTACTTTCCCGAGCCTCCTCTATACGAATTTGAAAAAAAATATGTTCCAAGTCTCTTTGTTTCCGAGATACGATAGGGAGGGGGAGGAAGGGGGGTGAAAAGGGGAGGTTTGGCACTTTTCCCATACTCGCGAGAGTCACTTGTTTACGAATCTGTCAAAATATACCCACCTCCCCATCCACCATCTGGGAGAACAATTATGTCAGTGAGAGTCAGTCAGTGAGTGGTAATCGAGCTTTATATAGTATAATATCTATTTCGAGCAATATAAACTAATATTATAAAGAGGTAACATTTGTTTGTACGTTTGTATGTTTGTAAGTTTGTATGTAGGGGGTAATCTCCGGAAATAAAAAACCAATTTTAAAAATTGGTTCACTAGTAGAAAGCTACATTATTCGTGAGTGCTATAGGCTATATTTTATTCCCTTACTCCCACGGGAACGGGAACTACGCGGGTGAAACCGCGAGACGTCAATATTATATAAATTGACAGCTTCTAAGTACCTGCGTCTGTTTTTTAGTGTAAGTTGCGAGCTTACACTTAGCAAGTAAATCTTGGTACGGCAAATAATATCCGTAGCATCTTCATTTTCTTTGAATACTTTTTTACTTGAGAGAGGAATTGAAGGAGCTTGTGTTCTTATTTTAAAAATGCATTGTTCTTCAAGGATCTCGTGGCAAAGGACGTCGACGTTAACAGAAGGCCGAGTTGACATATTTGTGAAATGTATCAAAATAAAGAGAGAGAGAGATTTAAGTGTCAGTACAGTAATTTACAAACGCATGTTTATCATTGCATTTTAAACCTTAATTCAAAATTCACAGACGAGATACTACCAACAAAAACAATAATGATCACAAGGAACCATTATTTTCTCTGCCAAATCCGTATGAAACCATTTACTTCGGAACAGCAGCTCTAAATATTTCAGAAGCTTAATACGAACACATCCATTACCAAACGGGATAAAATAAAAACAAAACACGCATTATCTTGAGGAAATAAAAAGATAATCGCTCGCTTCAGAGAAATATTTCATGGTAATTTAATGTAGATCGCTCGTATTTAATGTTGTTTTTGTATTTTCTCATTGTTTACGCAAAGGTTCAAGGCAATTAGTATCTATAGATATTTTATGGCTTCGTGGAGATCCCGGGAGTATTTGAGCACTTAATACGTGGCACTGTAGGTATAATCGATTTCATAATAAATTTACCACTTTTGACAATATAATTTCTTCACAATTAATACTGTCACTAATGTCACAATGTCAAATTGACCTCATCTTTTAGGCTTGCTGTCTACGTAAGTTGAATTTTACGCTAATCCATAAAAGTGTGTTTCGCGATATGGTGACGTCACTTTTGCGAAGCAGCATCCGGTCGCTCACTCGAGCGTATTGCAAGACGCAGACCCGTGTTTGTTCTTTCAATAGATACTGGCTAAGTATTTTATGTCATTCGGTAATCATGAATGACCTGTATTTCAATCATTTAATGCTTCTTTTGATTGATTTTAATTCCATTTGATGTCATGGATGAAGTCAATACAGTAAAAGCGTGATTGGTCGTCTTCTAATAAAAATGTTTGCTATGATCAAATTTTCATGATAAGTTGAAATTTTCTAGATGAAAAGGCGTCTTTTTGCGATGCTACTTGAAGTAAAACTGAAATCTTTTGTAGCTTCTTCTTTGGACACTACCAACATGCATTAAACCTCTGACGTCATTTGCATTTTGTATTCAATCGTCAAAACTTAAAGAAGGACAGGATAAAAGGCATTATTATTAGTGAATTCCAAGTGGCATTCAACCTATGGGGTTAAAATAATTACTTGGCCGACTATACCTAAACGTTCGCATTTTTATTCGAAGACAAGGCATCAATCTGAAAACCAATAACGTGTGAAGTGGTAGCTAAGAACAGGAACACACAATGCAAGAAAATTATGTGGGTGAAGAATAAAATGTCCCTAAAACTTGAATAATGTGGACCAATTTTTCGTGGTTGTAAAACAATATTATCTGTAGAGGACAACTTTTTTTATTGACAGTGTAGGTACTCGTATAGACATCTTAAATCAATATTGTAGTACGTTTTTCTGTGTTATTCGTGTAACTTCAAACACTAAACTAGAAGCGGGATATGATAGGAAAAGAACTGAAACTCCATGGACGAAAATGTTCACAATTTATTTGTGTCAATCAGGATTACTCAGTAATCAGATTTGTGCTCGGACTTAAATATAACTTGCGAAATGTGGAATAAGGTACACCTCTGCCTCACCCTTCGGGGATCACAAGTTACATAGTAATGTTATGCTATGTAACTTGAAGAAAGAAAATAAAGGAATTTGTAGTGTAAGTCCAACACAAATCCTGTGTTAGTTTTCACTGGCTATGTCTAAGTAATTCTGAAATAAAGCTTTGTGAAAAACAAACATTCAGCGAACTAAAATAATATAGTAAATGGTGTCGATTCTGTTGTGCACAAACTAAACTTAATTTAAGCTATTGCTATCTCTTTCTCTCTAATATAAGGAGAAAGAGACGAACGTAATTTAGATAATTATGTCAAATTTAGTTCGAACTAATATTTCCATAAAAATTACGGGTGCACGTAAAAACATGTCGACTAAAAACACGGTGAAATGCAAGGCATAAACTAGTTTGATATCTCTAACTTAGTTCATAGCTATAGCCGTCCTTTTCTCGCACTGCCTTTTAGTAAAAGATAGCAATAGCCTAAATTAAGTTAAGTTTGTGCACAACAGAATCGACACCAATAACGAACTAAAACATCCAACACTTCAAACAAAATTATTGACGACCTGATTGGCGCAGCGGTAGTGACGCTGCCTTACGTTCTTAAGGTCCCGGTTCGAATCCCGGTAGGAGCAAATGTTTGTGTGATGAGTATATTGAGCATGGACATTTTGTTTCCGAGTCATGGATGTTTATGATGTATAGGTTTGTGGTAAGTATGTATTTACAAACAAAAAAGTATCTATGTAGTATATCAACTATCTGGTGTCCACGACACAAGCCTCGTTGCTTAGTGTGGCACTAGATGGCGCTGTGTGTGTTGTCCAGCGATATTTATTTATTGTATCCAAGCTTGTTTGGTTCAACGAGGTCGCCCGTATTTTTTATTACCCTGTTTAAACAGAATGAAATGCAATTAATTTATCGGGTCAAAGCGCTTCATTGGTTCTGGAATTAGATTGCTTTGAGTTTTTTAAATCATTCATTAATGTCAATGTCAAGGCCATCAGGTTCTTTTCTAATATGAAATGGTTTTGAGCCAATTGTAGCTTAAATTAAACATTTTACTTCCTTTGTGAGGAACTTGGGGTGTGGGTATCATACGATCAGAGGCCCTAGCGCGAGCGCGCGGTTAACGTAACACAAATACGTAGATTTTTTAATCGAAAATCATCACGGCTTTTTGGTTATCCAATCTTGGATGTAGGCCTCTTCCCTCTTCTTCCACTCCTGTCGATTTTGTGCCCGACTCATCCAGTCTCGATCTCCGTGTCGTCGGATGTCGTCCACCCAGAGCTGTGGTGGTCTTCTGCGCCCTCGGGTGTCCGCTCTGGGTCTCCATTCTAGGACTCGTCTTGGCCAGCGACTCTTGCGCGCAAAGAAAGTGGACATAGGCGAGGCACATAGCGAGAATGGTCGCTATGTGCCTCGCCCATGTCTACTTTCTTTGCGCTATTACGGCCATAATGTCTCTAACTTTGGTCTTACTTCGAATCCAATCATCCCGTTTCCGTCCCGGGTGATCCCAAGCATAGCTCTCTTCATGCGTTCTGCTTGACTCGAAACTTCTTGGCGGACTTCTGCGTAAGACTTATGGTTTCGGTAGATACCATATATATGTACGGGCATGACACACTGTTCGAAGGCTTTGACTCTAATGACGTAGGGGTATTTAGAAAATACAATTATCTTATATAATTTTAGTTAAATCGTTCGTTAATCGTGAAATCAGTATATAATAATAATAATAACTTTATTTAAAGAAATCTTAGACATCATTTACAAAATGTTTAACAGGCTAATTTAGGTCAGTATATGTGGTGTAGTCATCTGTAGCCAAACTAGGCAGAGCCTGTATTTTGACTATCAGCGCCAAACCATACATATGAACACATTCCTAAAATTTTGAAAATATTATGTAGGTATAGTTGAAACATGTATTTTTATTATTAATTTTAAAATCGACGACGTATTTACGTTCCGTGTTGTTTTGTTTTTGGACATTAAAATTATGTCAACACTTGAATCAAGGAAACGCTACAAGTAGACACCATTTTGCAAAATACAAAATTATACTTTTTCTGATTAATCCCGTTTTTTTTTCATACCTTGGCATTGAATGTGTTTAATGGCTTGAAAGAACGGATATCCGTTTACTGAGTTGAATACGAATGAGATTGCTTTATCAACTTTGCATTCAAATGCGGGATTTAATGGCAATCCTACCCTATAATACGCTGTTGACAGAAAAACTTCAATAAAATTATAAAAGACTTTCAATACAATTTAACTTTTAAAAGAAAAATTAATGAAGGGAAAAATAAGTCATAATTCTTACCCTATGGGACTAAAGTTTAATTTGACGACCTATTTAAAAACTTTTGAAACAACGAAGAGTTTTGAAGGCTGAGAATTTTTTGTTGTTTGAGTATTCTTCATCGAAGTTTTGCAGTTTGACTTTTTATTAAATTGAGAAAAAATTTCCTGTGTGATTCAGATTTATTTTTATTTGAATGACGATATTAAAAAAAAGGTTTATCTGACACTTCGCTTTTGATTTGACTGCAATTCAGTACTGTGTTATTGCTGGTGGTGTCATGGTAAAGTGAAATGAAGAAATATTTACTCCAGTAAAACATTCACTCGATTGAATATCAGTCTTGTTGGGTTAAATCAGAGCGCATGAATCCCTTATGTGAGAGTTACACAGAGTAAAGTAAAAACCTCAAAATTCGAGAAAAGTCAGTGCTGGCCCGATCTGACTTAGTGCAAATTGATTTGGAGTCAATGAAGCGCTGTCGCGTCAGTGCTAAATACAATATTCTCATATGAAATCAGTCCCCCACCACCCACGCCAGCGGTACTGACCTTGTCAATGTCACAGCACGTGTCGTAACACGCCGTTTTACATAATGGCGCGCCGGATTGAAAAACGCCGCTGTTATATAATACGGCGTCCTCACGTTCAGCCGGATTTGTATTCGGCTTAATAAAGTACGCCGCATTGAATGAGCCCTTCGCGTTTATCAAAGCGGCGTAATAACGTGCCGCCGTTATACAAACGGGCGCCTCGTCGATACACCGCTTTGAAAGTTTTAGTTCTATTTATCGCCGCAAGTGGCGCTGCCTGATCATAATAAGAAACATGGCGTCGCAATCGACAACGGTGTCACAATCAAATGGCCACTTTTCCCGCTTAGCTGTTTTTTTTGTTATTTTTTTTACCTATAATATGTTGAGAATTACGTGGCACGAGGTACGTGGTGATTAAGGGAGCAAATTTTTCATTATTTTTGCGATAGGACGTACCGTTTTCGAGACATAAGCAAATTTAGAACCTGCTACAACTACATGACGCGCGCTCGCTACGTTCGCATTTTACATTACACACCCACTTTCTGTCACAAATGTCGTCGTCGCTCCGCCAGCCTTCAGCTTACGCACCTCATGCTAGCTAGCAAGACTTTTAGGACAATTTTAGTAAGTTATTTGAAGTATTGGAATTGCTGAAAATACGGCTAAACGTTGGACGCCGCTTTGTCGAACGTATTGCCACCACAATCCGGCTGAACGTGAGGACGCCGTATTACATAACGGCAGCGTTTTTCAATCCGGCGTGCCATTATGTAAAACGGCGTGTTATACGAATTGGCTGCCACATGTACATCGTGAAGAAATTACTACGACTTACAATGTAGACAGTTACAGTCACTGACTTATTACTTATACTGTGTACATCTGACTTACACTATCAAGCTTGTTTGCAGAAGCGTTTCCAGTGAACGATATTGTTTCTTACGTGTATCACAATAGGGTAGATGACAAAAAAAAATCTAATTAGTCTGTCAGATAGATTACCAAAATATATTGGACACAATATATTTTTTCTATTTTCACGAAAACATAAAATGAAGACGATACAGTGCGTCGAAAACTTGTGTGACGTCACATTTGAGTACATTTTTTTACTCGAATGTGACGTCACAAGCCCACTCAAGATCTTTGACACGTTTTATGTTCGTCATTTTTTATTAATTTGATTAAACAAAAGACACGTATCCAAAATTTTTCGATAATCTAACTGATGGACTAAACAGAATCATATATTTTTAGTCAGTCATCACTTTAAGCAGAGATACGTGTTTGCACAGAGCATGAAATCACGATAACGTCTGGAGACGTCAGTACCAATGAAATTCGTGGCACCGAAAATGAGCTTAGCTCGCAATTTCTGTCACGGACCGCCTACAAAGCTGTTTTCTATACGTCATCATATGTTTGCTTTGTATGGCATATGTTGATAATGCCGCTTCTAGCAGTGAAGTGTCTCCGTACTTTGTGTATCTATTGTGGCTTGGAATACTGCCTGTAGATATGACCTACGTTCCAATTACGAAATGCATGTTCCCGGATGTATTGCTTACAAACTGTCTTTGCAAACTATTATCTAATACACCTAGATCTTTGTGGATCTTTCTCAGTCGTTACAGGTAGTCAGTACAGCAAGGGCCCAAAACTCTGACAACCAGTCTTACCAGAGGTATCGTATTACCCAGTACTAACTGGGTTGTGGAGGTGGGCCTTTTTTTGTCACGATAAAGCATCAGAACCCAACATGGTTTCTGTAAAAACAACCAATTGGGTGTTTATTTTTGTTGGAAAAAGCTGTGACGAATAGACCCTTTTTTCTACCCTTTTTTTCCTTTTTCGAATGAGAAATCATCAAATGACTTCTCCCGCTCTGGGCGGAGCAGGAGGGAGTGTCAGACTTTTACTGACTAAAATCCATCCATGTTCCTTCATCGCCCTTTGTGTTCCGGGGCCACGATATCTCTTTCGAACAGTCCCGCAGCCCCGGCAGGAATAGACCATATCCTTTTTTTATAATGGGAAATCATCAAATGACTCCTCCCGCTCTGGGCGGAGCAGGAGGGAGTGTCAGACTTTTACTGACTAAAACCCATCCATGTTCATTCATCGCCCTTTGTGTTCCGGGCCCACGGTATCTCTTTCGAACAGTCCCGCAGCCCTGGCAGGAATAGACCATACTCTTTTTTTTAATAATGGGAAATCATCAAATGACTCCTCCCGCTCTGGGCGGAGCAGGAGGGAGTGTCAGACTTTTACTGACTAAAACCCATCCATGTTCATTCATCGCCCTTTGTGTTCCGGGGCCACGGTATCTCTTTCGAATAGTCCCGCAGCCCTGGCAGGAATAGACGGGGGGTCTATTCCTGCCAGGGCTGCCCCCCTTGGATACGAAACCATAGAAAGAACAAAGCTAGATGCTCATATTTTTTATTTTCATAACTCAACTGCAGCAGTGGGTCTGCAGTTCACAAGAAATTAATGAATAAAAAAAAAAGGAAATGAATGAACTTTTTATTACTTTTCTTGCTGCAGTTGTGGGAAATTAAAAATATGTCCGTATTATGATTAAGCCAAGTTTTTTCTTTTCTACTTATTTCAAAACGTGACTTCATTATTTTTTAAATTGTCCATTTATATACTGAATGTCATTGTAATTTAATAACAGCTACTGAATATGAATAATATTTGTACATATTTTATTACTGTTACGGAGTTGTAGTTTCATACAATAAAGTAAATAATGCTAGTATCTGTTTTTAAGGATAGATTCATAATATTAACAAATGAAAAATTACCAATATATGAGCAACTAGCTTATAATAATAATAATATAATATATCATTTAATTCAGGTAACAAAAGACCCATTACATATATACCTTACAGACTAACATATTTATATAAACTACAAAAACCTAATTAAACTATTGTACACGAAGAGACGGCGTCATGTTGCGCTGCGTAGTGTCGCGTAGCCTGCCGCGGAATCACCGATACCGATATATTGAGGAAGGTCTCAATATGATGAGTCGGAACTCGCAGCACGATCGACTTGAAATTCGTGTTGTGGCGTGACTTCTAGACCCTCAAGGTCCAGCTGGTCTTCGCTCGGACATACTCCACGATCTCCTCAACCTTCGTGGTGTGATGTAGCCGGGACATATAGAGCTGCGTCGTTGGTATTACCGATTATACGTCAAATGTTATACCCGCAGCTTCGCCCGCGTAGAGTACGGTAATGTCCCACGAGATCGTACCTTCGGGATAAAAAGTATCCTATTTGTTAATCCAGGTTATAAACTATCCGTGTGCTTTTCATCCAATTCTGGTCAGTAGTTTTTAAAGAAAGAAAGAAAGAAAAGTATTTATTGCACTCACACAGGATACACAGAAACAAAAAGATACAATAGAAATGACAAAATTATTTATAAAAGTAAACAAGAGAAAAAATAATAAAAAAAAACAATCAAAACGAGAAAGAGACGACGAGACGACTTTTACGTAAAAGAGTGACAAATATCCTATGTATGGATATTTGTCACTCTTTGTCGAATCCATTTTCACAAACTGTTTGGGAAAAATTCGGCCAAGTGCAAGTCGGACTCTCACATAAAGTCCGTACCATCGTAGTAGGAGAGCCCCCTTTTAATTTTTTACTTATTTAGATTTGTTGTTATGGTGGCAACAGAAATAAATACACATTCTGTGAAAATTTCAACTGTCTACCTATCACAGATCATGAAATACAAACTGGAAAGCAGTGAGACGTATCACAATTCAGACAGCCGAAGGTTCTGAACAGGCCATAATATACAAGTGTTTTCATTGAATAGTCAGCACATGTCAACAACGTCCATACAATATCAATAACTCCATCATACGAGTACAAGATTCAATAGATATGCAATTTGGAACCGTGTAAGCCTACTGAACTGGAAAACTGAGTTTTATTCGGTTCACATCGCATGACGTAACAGTAAATTGCTCTGACAGCTTTTATGGAACTTTACTTGGCTCGATTTTCGGATAGTTGCTTATCGAATCGACTAACAGGGTAGTGTAGTGAAGCAGCATCATTTTAATATTACTCCATAAAACATAAGTGACGCTGAGGTTTGTCACAATACATACTGAGCAGAACCTCAACTCCTATGGTGAGCAAATAGCCCACAGTCGAAACAGGACAAATTCAGAAGGGAGACGTCGTTTACATTTAATGGAGCTCCGTCCTCGGAACACATGATTATTATTAGTCCTTGGTCACGGCTCAAGTATGTGTAGTTGTAGTAGATGTATGAAATACGTCATTGTCATTCAAATTCAAATTTCGAATCAGTTATAGTGCAAACCATCTTAATAAAAATCTGATTTCAGTTCTAAAACGTGTTTTTTTATTTTTTTTATTCACAGAGAGCATTCCTTTTTACAAATTTCCTAGGAAATGCATACATTTCCCAGTAAATGTTTGTATTAAAGAATCTTTGAAACATTATTTTACACATTTCCTAAATAGGCTCGGAATTGTATACATTTCCTAGGAATTGTGTACAATTCCTAGATTTCATACATTTCCGGTACCTAACATAGATAAATCGTCAATAATTTTGAAAACCAGTTACTGAACTGTCGAAGCCAAATATGCAGTAGCTCCATGTAAAATAATTCTAAAAAAAATACTTATCTTACGCTTTCAATCTAAAGTCACCCGTGGCTTATAATTTTATTGTATGGTTAAAAATCGACCCATATAGGTACCTGGTTTAGGCTTTACTCCACTAACTATCGAGAAAATAGACAGTAATAGTGTATTCGGATTTCACGGTGTACTATGTAGTTTACAATCATCATCTGCCTAGCCTTTTTCCAACTATGTTGGGGTCGGCTTCCAGTTTTACCGGATGCAGCTGAATACCAGTATTTTACATGGAGCGACTGCTTATCTGACCTCCACAACCCAGTAAGTACCGGGCAATACGATACACCTTGGTAAGACTGGTTGACACACTTTTTGGACCTCTGACTACCTGTAACGACTGTCAAAGATCTACAAATGACAGCCGGAACCAACGGCTTAACGTGCTTTCCGAGGCACGGAGGAAACTCTGTATGTAATGGGTGGCCACCCATCCACAGACCAACCTAGGCAAGCACGGCTTAACCTAAACATGTTTACAAATATTTAATTTTATTTTTGTTCCAGGTAATACGAATGCTGTTTGTCATCATTATGGAGTTCTTCGTATGTTGGACGCCCCTACACGTCATAAATACGGTAAGAATTTATTGTTTTAACGTCATTTCTTATTTTATTTAATCCTTCTGGATTATTTATTTTGGTTTTGGTTTGGCGTGATGTTTGGTTTTCTTCTCTCTCTCCATTCATCGTTTCAATAACATACTTACAGGTATCGGTAGACTGCTATCTCTGTCTGTTTGACATTTAGCTTACGGACGGTTACAAACAAAACGTCAGAGAAAAGATTTTTTTTTTTTTTCTATGAATCAAGTGACAGATAAGTGACGCGGATTGAATATTTCAAGCTAACTTTGTTTATAGAATCACTGATAGCTCCGAGACGTAGGTATATTAACTGACAGTTATACGTAAGTAAGTTATGGAAAACAGCCTTTAGTTACATGAGATTCATCCCTCCTTGTGACATACGGCACAATTTTCAATTTTCCTCTGAGCGTATTTTACGAAATTCCTTAACTTGAGATGACGTCATTGAAGGTCAAATAAGAAAATATAATTTAATTAAATTATATTTTTCATTTTGAATTAAAAGAAGACTTGGTTGAAAAATGGACAATCATCATTGGCAATGAAATAACTGTTACGTGGCCACATCCACACTGATTCAAAAGCGATGGCAAGCAATTTTTTCAAATAATATTTTTTGCAAAAAAAGGAAAAATGTTGTACAAAAAAATGACAGCTTTTCCGCCAACCTTATTAATATTCTGTTTTCAAATTGTATATAGTGGTAACTATGGCCTTTCAGTGTTATCTTTCAAATATAGTTTTTTTTATCAAAACCAGGTCAAATAAAACACTTTTAAATGGAATAACTTATTAGCCTGTTTTCTGACCATAAAAATAGCAAAAATCTTTTCCATAACGTAAAGTTAACTTTTTTGTGGTCAATGTGATATAGAGAAAAGAAAAATATTTTTATTTATTGCGGTTGGCTTTGATTAAACATACCTGACACGGCTGGGTTTCAGTCTGAAACCTTTTATTTGTTTTACTGGCCATTTTAAATCTAGGCACGTTTGGATTTCTGCCTCAAGGTCAGGATAAAGAGTGAACTCTATTTTTTACGTATAAAAACACTAACGCTCGTTTTCAGCAAGTAATTAGGTTAATTAGGCAACTATACTGTGGTAACACCTATGAAGGAGCTCGTGGCTAAATAATAACAGCCGCTCGGGTCGATCATAAGGTTAAGCCGTGCTTGCCTAGGATGGTCTGTGGATGGGTGACCGCCCATTACATACCGAGTTTCCTCCGTGCCTCGGAAAGCACGTTAAGCCGTTGGTCCCGGCTGTCATTTTATTTTGTAGATCTTTGACAGTCGTTAGGTAGTCAGAGGCCCGAAAAAGTCTGACACCAGTCTTACCAAGGGGTATCGTATTACCCGGTACCGGTACTATCTGGGTTGTGGAGGTCAGATAGGCAGTCGCTCCATGTAAAATACTGATATTCAGCTGCATCCGGTTAGACTGGAAGCCGACCCCAACATAGTTGGGAAAAGGCTAGGCAGATGATGGCTGTGGTAACACCTATCTCACCATTATTTTTGAGAACAGAACTCGCAGTCTTAATTCTAAAAATATTTACACTTCTCTGTTTTTTTACATAACTTCATTGTCCCTATGTATCGTTTAAAACCGGGTGTTAGGCCACTGCAAAAGTTGTAAGCACTACGTATCGCCCAATATACGAAACTTGTTTCATTGTTTGAAACAAAATATCAGCTTGACAACATCGCTACTTTGAGGAGCCCGTGGCTTATAATAACAGCCGCTCGGGTTGATCTTTAGGTTAAACCGTGCTTGCCTAGGTTGGTCTGTGGATGGGTGACCACCCATTACATACTGGGTTTTCTTCGTGCCTCGGAAAACACGCTAAGCCGTTGGTCCCAGCTGTCATTTGCAGATCTTTGACAATCGCTACAGGTAGTCAGTGGCCCAAAAAGTCTTACCAAGTGGTGTCGTATTACCCAGTACTAACTGGGTTGTGGAGGTCCGATAGGCAGTCGCTCCATGTAAAATACAAGTATTCAAATGCATCCGGTTAGACTGGAAGCCAACCCCAACATACATAGTTGGGAACAGGCTAGGCAGATGACAACATCACTACTTTACGAAAGCACTATGTTCGGGCTAATAAAATAAAGTCTTCCGTTTACTCGCCGAGTTCTACTCCGAATAAATACCTATACGAGTACACATAGGAACCATTAAGAACATAAGGGTTTCTAGGCCCATTGTTTAATGTACATAGAGCCTGAAATAACACAACAGTTCTTTAGTTAATGAGGTTGTGGGCCAATGAGCTAAATTATCAACGTCTGGGTAGATTTATTTGTGGGTTAGGCTGTGCCAACCACGGTCAGTCCGTAGATAGATGACCACCTTCTACACACGAAGAATTTAATTTGCTTTCTGAAATATTTTACTTCAGAATTGCAGATTGGATTTGAATATCGAATTGGCATTGATTTGAATTAAATAAGGCCCATTTGCACCACAAATCACTCAACGCTTCAAGTGTTAAACATGAGTTTTAGTCATCATCGTTGTGAAGAGATTAATCAATTAGTAGAGAAAGACTCCTTTGCGCGTAATTGTTTAGGGATTTGCTTAAGTACATTTAATTAATTTTAGAAAATACTAATATTGATAAAGCTTTTATTTTACTTTTGTCTAAAAGTCATCGTCGGGCCGTTCCCTGCAAACAATGGTCCCATCAGATGTCTGGAGACGACTATTAAACTGATTAAGTGCTAGATAAAGGTCATAACGAAAGGGACCTAGTAATTTCGTTTCAAGAGCAGTGGTGGGTGTGAAGCCGTGAAAACGGCCGCGAGTATACAAGTTGGAGGCCGTAGCTTCAAATTCAGATAGGCACTTGACTTTGTGCTTATTATTTCATCACCAATGCTTTTAAAACGGTGAAAAAAAATCATTGGGACAAAACTGGCAAGTCCTTTAACCAAATCTTTTGAGAAATGCCACTCACCAATCTGCATTGGGCCTGTGCTTGTTGGCAACACTATCTCACAAAGGGGATTACTGTATCCCAGTAGTAGGAACATTATAGGCTGAAAGTTTACGCTACTACATAATAGTGTAGCGAACATAATCAAATTGGCAAAATGAACGCAAACGACATCTATGACTCAAATTAAGAACTAAAATTCTGCAACGCGCTATTAGATTTATCCGACAACAATAGACGGGCACTCTGTAAGTAGCCCACCAGACACATTCTGATGGGAGAAACCTCCGTTTGCAACGGGGGACCTCTAATTTTTCGGATTAATTTGCTTATTGTATCATAATCAGGTCATCGGTCCACCTAGTGGGAGGCCTTCCAACGCAATGTCTTCCGGTTCGCGGTCGCCACTCCAGAACTTTTCGGCCCCATCGGTCATCCGTTTTGCGAGCAATGTGCTCTGCCCACTACCACTTAAGTTTGGCAATTCTTCGGGCTACGTCGGTAACCTTGGTTCTCTTGCGGATGTCTTCATTTCTAATTCAATCGCGCAAGAAAACTCCGAGCATAGCCCTCTCCATTGCCCTTTGGGTGACTTTAAGCCTTCTGATGAGGCCTATTGTGAGCGACCACGTTTCTGTCCCGTATGTAATCACTGACTATACACAGTGGTCATAGACTTTTGTTTTCGGGAATCCGCTGGATGCGAGTCGCATGGGACCGGTCAATGTGGCATACTTGGGGGAGGCCTATGTCCAGCAGTTGACGTCTTTTCGCTAAAATGGTGATGATGATGATGATCATTATCACATGCCTCGGTGAAGGAAAACATCGTGAGGAAACCAGCATGCCTGAGATTTCTAGACAGCATGTAAAGCCAAGTCAGAGGCCCATGGTGGCAAGAAAACTCTGCAGGTTAGGCATTGACCGCACGATAAAGTAATTAAAGAAATAACGGGGATGAGGAACTTTACACCCCGATCCTCATACCCTTTTTTTTCTGCTGGGCAATCATCAAATGACTTCTCCCGCTCTGGGCGGAGCAAGAGGGAGTATCAGACTTTTACTGACTAACCATCACCATAGACCTATCCATGTTCCTTCATCGCCCTTTGTGTTCCGGGGCCACGGTATCTCTTTTGAACAGTCCCGCAACCCTGCCAGGCATCGGTCCTCTGGGACCCCTTCCTTTTGCTGACTCTCTTTGAGGCGCGCATGGAACACGAACGCGCCGTCGACACGGCCTGTCGTCATGAGACGGACGGATGGCGAGCTAGCCCATAGCCCACCGTCCACAGGTTCCTCATACCCTAAAAGATTCTTCTTAACCAAGAAATGCCAGTCTGTCCAGACATTCTTTTACTTATTCATAAATTGAGAACTGAAATCAAATATAGAACTCTATATTAAGATCAGCCGACTTCAAAGTAACCCTTGACAGTTGAGTCCGTATGATCGAATAATTATATTATTGAAAAGATGCTTTGAACCTATTGGAGTCGTTCGGACTGGAAAGGAGTAGGTAGTATGTTTGATCTCAAATTATTAAACGAATAATTTGACAGCAAATAATAGCTTGAATGGATCGCCGCTACCGAAATCGGTAAGGAGGACTAGACATTCAATAAATAGACATCAAGACGAGATTTCGAAACGGAATTGTCCATCCAACCGTTTAAAATGGTCTTGTTTCATCTCAAAGTAAGAGCACTGGCCTTAAGTGTTACTTAAATACATGCCTATATATAGATAACTATTTGCTCGAGTTTCTAAGTTTTTACCTAACCCAGCCTTGAAACTGAAAATAAGGCTTCAGCAATTTCAATCAAATAAAGCAATTAATTTATGAAATATCCGTACGAGGAATTTAATTTAGAAGCAGCTACAAATAAATATGTTATTGACGATCAAATAACCATTTTTCTGAAAGCTAGACGACTAATATTCGGACTGATTTATTTGTTAATATTAAAAACTCTAAATGTAAAAAATAATGTAAATAGTCTTTACCTAAAGCTGCAAAGTTCACGAACAAAAGAATTTGACATAGGTATTCAATTTTCAAATAATTTTATTCAAGGAGGTACAGTCAATCACACGTCCCAGTAACAATTTTACTTTGACAATCAATTTTCAAATAATTTTATTCAAGGAGGTACAGTCAATCACACGTCCCAGTAACAATTTTACTTTGACAATGCCTTTATTTCTTTACAATGTGCTATTATGTACTTCAAGCTGAGGGACCGTTGAGTGTACCTCGATTTTATAACCGACTTAGTGCTTCGTAGCTTCAAAAGTCGGTGACAAAAACACTAAATCAATCAAACAAAGGTCACCGACTTTTGAAGCTTGACCTTTGTTTGATTGATTTGGTGTTTTTGTCACCGGCTTCTGAAGCTAAAGTAATTTTTCACTTTTTTGTGTTTTTTTTTTCAGTCGGTTTTATTTTTTGCAAAAAATGTTTTTATTTATGCCTTAATTCCTTGATGGTTTTTCCTGACCTGAACTAACTTTCAGACCTGGTACCTTTCTTTTTTCATTATCAAAATAGAAAAGCCATAATAGGAAATGCGAAACTTTGATGGAAAGAATCTGAACCCATGTCAATTTATCCAAATAAACCGATATCATGTTACAGTTATATATTTGTAATTTGTTTTAGCAAGGAAAGGAAATTCTTTGGCATTGTTTACTCTGGGACTTACTAAATCTGGGACATTACCTATACCTAGATTTGAAATCATTTCGTAAACACAGACAGATTAGAGAGCAGTCATGGTGGTCAAATTGGTATTATACTAGTCCGATCGCTCTCACAAAGAGGAAATCTGTATCCCAGCGATGGGAACATTGACACAAACATGTTGGATTATGGCCTTTTCTGGAAGAGGCCTGAGTCTCAACCCCCCACGGTTTAGAGGCTGACAATGATTATAGCTTACTACTATTATAAATGCGAATATTTGAATGGATAGATGGATGTTATTCAATGACGCCAGAACTGCTGAACGGATCTGGATGTAAAAAAAGAACAGGGTAGGCCGCTTAAAGTACTCAAATCGTCAGACGAGATAGA
The DNA here is from genome assembly GCA_905147715.2 of Xestia xanthographa. Taxonomy (NCBI): domain Eukaryota; kingdom Metazoa; phylum Arthropoda; class Insecta; order Lepidoptera; family Noctuidae; genus Xestia; species Xestia xanthographa. Next base: position 25,650,216 of record LR990658.1, read on the forward strand.
TTATAGCCTGGTATTGGCAAACCGCCGTTTGGTATCCGGCAGAGTAGAATAGAACCAACCCATTACCCTCACGGGTGTCGTATAGGCGACTAATGTCTGAGGCAGAACACCTTGCGCCTCCGTAGACCAGAGAATGGGCAGCAGCGTTTTCTGTTAGTTTATCATCAGTGCGATCTCCAATCCGTCTGCCAAGCGTGGGCTAATTGTTGTGTAGCAAACAGATTTTTATTTTTTTCTCACACAGGTATAGGTATAGGTATAGGTATAGGTATGTATGAAGTCAAACACTGTTTTATGCTTTCACGGTTCATAACTATACTTACTTACTTTACTTTACTTATTTTAAGTATAGTTTATGAAGTCGCAGGTAACCGTTGGTGCAAAAATAGATGGCATTAGGATTGTAAGTGTATTTCGCCAATAGCTTGTTGTATTGGTTCGTTTGCAGCTACACTGGATTTGTAGTACAGTTTTGCTCACGTGCAAGTAATTGGATCTCAAATGAGAAATTCTATTGTACTATGCTCACATGCTCATTACCTCAAGGGCGTATTGAACATTGGCTTTCCAATGACCTCAACCGGTTGAATGGTTAATCAAAGGGGAAATCGCAATAATTGGAACAAACAGATTAGTAATTAGGTATAGGTTGTTATAAGAAAAAGTTTCCAAGATTTTGATGAGAGCGGTCCAGGTTGCTCCGTATTTCTTGAAGCAAGAACTAAATTGCATTAACAATATAATTAGTTTTTGGATCTTCTTCTTCGTGTTGATGATCCCCATTTTTTTCTTTTTTAATTTGTTTCGAGCAGAATTCAGCCACGTCGCCAGTTTTTAGATGAAAGTGTGTGACAAATGTGTAAATTTTTGAATAAGTTGTTTTCAACTATTGTTTTTGCTTGAGAAACTGTACGGGGAATTCAAAAATTTGCTGTGAGCTTTTTGTTACACAAATGTACACTGTAGAGTTTGAACACAAAATTATACACTAAGAAATTTCGAATGTGTAGGATGGTTTTAACAGTTTCGAAATAAAATGGCTTTTTATTTGGAGTAACATACGGACAGGGCTCAGGCGCAAAATGTCGCTTTCTCATAATGTCGCGTTAGTAACTTAGAAAAAAAATTAGCCATGTTTAAAAAAGCTTGTTTTTAGGGTTCCGTACCCAAAGGGTAAAAACGGAACCCTATTACTAAGACTTCGCTGTCTGTCCGTCTGTCCGTCTGTCCGTCTGTCCGTCTGTCCGTCTGTCCGTCTGTCCGTCTGTCCGTCTGTCTGTCACCAGGCTGTATCTCATGAACCGTGACAGCTAGACAGTTGAAAAGTTTCACAGATGATGTATTTCTGTTGCCGCTATAACAACAAATACTAAAAACAGAATTAAATCAATATTTAAGGGTTGCTCCCATACAACAAACGTGATGTTTTGCAGTTTTGTCTATTTTTTTTAAATAATGGTACGGAACCCTTCGTGCGCGAGTCCGACTCACACTTGGCCGGTTTTTTTCTTATTAATGTTTACAAGTTTCCCAACATGTTAAAAAAAATAGGTATTCTAAGTATTTGGTTTACATTTGACATGTGTGCGTGAAGTCATAGGCGACCACTGACGAGATGACTTCACGAACACATCATACAAAAAAAACAACCTTTCATTAAACCTGGCTATTTTTTTTTTCTGTTACTATCGCGACATTATCAGAAAGCGACATTCTGCGAAAGCGACATTTTGCGCCTGAAAATTTTATTTGAATTGGATTGGAATGGATTAACAAAGTTAGTTACAATTTTACAGCTCACATAGTATTTTATTTTGAACCATGATAGAGCGTAGTACATACGCCCATCTTTTCTAATGTGGGTAGGCAGAAAAAATAAAATTCCAACAGCTACGATCCATACATACTTCTTTTTATTTCGTCTACGTTCAAGTATCAAACCTTTTTGGATTGAGTATGTTTTTTCAAAAAGGGTTTAATTGAGCCTGTCTTTTTAGGCATGCCATATTATTATAGGAATAACTTTGAGGTTTATTAGCTTTGTAAAACGGTTCAGATTTTATTTTATTTACAATTAGTGATAACATTAACTCTACGCAGTGTAAAAAGAAAATGTTAAAATATTTTCAAATAACAAACTCAAACTTCTATATAATAATATTAAACCAATGGGGAGACACACTGTGGAACTAATGGCGCTAGCATAGCTGGTTCCCAACATCGTCATTGGTTGAAAATGTCATTCTTTTTATTTGTCATGTCATTTTATATTTCAAAATAGCTAAACCTCATTGGTCAGATTGAGACCAGCTACGGTGGCGCGTAGATTATCTTTGCCTGTGTCTCCCCATTAATACTTGCAAATTGTCAAGGAATCGGACAGTTAGAAATATGTATGAAATAAAAAAATATGACATTATGTCACCTGCAAGAACTGTTATTTTCTCTGATAATTGGTAGTTTATTGTCGGAAAATTTAGTAAGAAGTTTTGTTTACGGAGCAGGTGAAGGTACCTGAAAGTAAAAAAACCTTTTTATTCCCCGACCGTACGTACGGTACTAGTTACTACTCGAAATATCCTCACGTTGTAAACAGATAGCCAAACATGGTCCCATACCTATGGGACGAACTCAATAATAAGTTAGGACATGTCCTATGGACCTCCATAGGACATGTCCTAACTTATTATTGAGTTCGTGTTAGAATTCTGTCTATACTAATATCTACTTCAAACTTCACCCTTCAAACGATTTAAAGTTCAATTCGCAAAAAATAAAACAACATAAGTTATGCGTGCTTGTATACTTTTTGATATATTTTTATTGGCAATGCTAATTGCCAGACTGAACCTTAATGGTTTGTTTCGCAAATATCGGCCTAATTTATGTGTGCATCATTGTATACTTTTTGTAATATTTTTATGAATCTCAACAACAAACCAATGTGAATTTTTCAAAGCTGAACACAATTAGACATCACAATATAAACAACAAACAATATGTGAATTCGGATCAACGCGTTTGTTATTTTTTTATTTCAATGTAAATAAAAGAATACTTATTTTTCCAACTGTAATTTAGGTATTTATCTTGACTTTCTTTTTTATGTCTATGCCAGTAATAGGCACTCATGTTGTCGTTTTTTTTTTTTGTATACGTTTGTCTATGCCACAGTAAATAACTCTTTTTGATGGATAATCTTTTAATGATGTAAAAGTTGTCTCCGACATTATTTTTTTTACAGCGATACCTAGAGAATTTTTTTTATTTCAAGTGAATATCAAATAACACGATACACCTTTACCCCTTGGTAAGGTCAAATGAAGGAATAATGGGTGTACAGTAATAACGAAAATACTGGAATTGCGCTGAATCTCGTTAGACTGGAAGCCGACCCCAACATAGTTAAGAAAAGGCTAGGCAGTGATGATGGGACGTGCCTTAAATATAAAAAAATACACAACCTCTTTCCTCGAATTTTCATATACTTGAGCTGTTATGAATATTTTAATATGTCAAAGGGTTAGAATTAAATCAGTGTTTTGATTAGCTACGCACTTTGGCAATTTTCCCAGGGGATTAATCAAACTGTGTAAAGGTAGAATTTAATCATGATTTGAGAACGAAAACGAATATTTGAACAGGCTGGCAGATGATTCGGTACTTTTCGGTATCGTCGCTCTTCGTATGTTTGTGTGGACGGTTAGTTTTCATTATCTACACATTGGATTTTGTTGTGGACTTCACCAGATATTTATTCCGAAAGGTATATTACTATTATTATGAATGGAAAAGTTTGTGGGAATGGATGGATGTTTGCTAATTTCTTTTTCACGCAAAACTACAAAAACGGTATTTGATCGCGTGGGACAATTCCCGAACTCCAATCAAGTGAAGCCGAGCATAAGCTAGTAGGGTTACAAATAAAGAAGTCAGAATGTGTCCGTCGTAAGAACCGTGTGAAGTGGGAGCGGTCCGCTAGTAATATTAATCCTTCTTGTCTAACTTCTATTTGCCAATATTTATGCGATATAAGAGTCTTCGGTCTGAGAATAATCGTCTTCTTCGCTGTCCTTCTCATCGTTTTGGTTTTATAAAATCATCTTTCTTTGTCCAGGTGGTCTGCCTTTGGAATTTGCTCCCTCAGAATATCAGGACGGTAACCAATCAGTTCACATTTAAAGTGAAAGCTCGAGAACACATACGCAATAAGTTGGCAGATTTGTCTCAGAACTAAGTTGTTGTAGTTTGTTTATCTTTCATTACCTTATTTTGTATACATATATATTGTATGTGTCGGGTTGTCGAGAATTTATTTCACTAGCCTCGAGTTTATGTGGGCAGAAGACGGGTCTCGTGCTTTGAACACACTTGATGCGATACACTATTTTATTTCGCTTTGCACGGTTCGGGTTGGTAGTTTCCATGGGAAGAACCGGCAAGAAACTCCATGGTTACTCTTTTCAAACAGATACACTGAGTCTGACAAATTACTTGACGTTACACTTTTTCACATTAACACTGGGCACAATGAATCGGGTACAGTTTCAAGACGTCTTAACTCCGCTGCGATCAGACCCAGCATGTCCGTCTCGCCGCGTGTTGTTAACATCAGGACTCTGTAGAAGCCGCCATGGTGGGGTAGACTAGTAAGTAGGTCGCATGATGTCACCACTGGCGCGCTTTCGATACTTTCGCCCGTCCGTACTCATGACCGGATCCGACATATGTATATAAATATTTATTCTTATATTTCAGTTATAAATATTTTCTTAAAGTTGTTGTCTGTTATTCCACCAAATGTGTATTGTGTCTGCATCACCTTATGGTAGACCGGTAAAAAAATGCCCAAGGCATTAAGTCCGCCTTTGTACGGTTTTTTACTTGTGCATAAAGTTTTAATAAATAAATATTAATCAGAGGCCTTAGCACGACCACGTGGTGTAAACGTTACGTTAATACGTCGATTTTAAGGTGACACAGCTCACAGGCTCGAACTCATTGGTGGGCGTGACCAAAAAGCACGCTGTCTCACCTGGCATCGTGCCCGACAGAGATAGTATCAGTGATGAGCAGTTAGACGCTAGTCTACACGCACGTCTAGTTCGTACGTACACACACAGCGTTCCGAACCGTTCCGAACAAAAACGAAGTTACACGATGCACACAATTGATATGAAAAAACAGTAGCGTTTGTCTTTCTTGAGTACATGTACTGCTCTGCTAGAGTATGCTCTCCAGCAGAGCCACAATCAATGTCTATTTTATTATTACCTAATGCACGTAGGTACACACGCACGTACGTTAGCCATGGGGTATCCGGCAGAGTAGAATAGAACCAACCCATTACACTCACGGGTGTCGTATAAGGTGACTAATGTCTGAGGCAAAACACCTTGGGCCTCCGTAGACCTGAGAATGGGCAGCAGTGTTTTCTGTTAGTCTTACATCACTGCGATCTCCAATCCGCCTGCCAAGCGTGGAGATTACGGCAAATTCCTCCCATCATGGGAGAGGCTTATTTCCAGCAGTGGACGTTGTGGGCTGTTGTTGTTTCACGTACAGCGATAACGATATACGTTGATACGTTGATGTACGTTTGACGTACATCATTTTAAGATATAATTGATCGATTTCTAAGATAGTGGCTCCGTGGCACAGCATGACACCATTCGACGCCAGCTCGAATCGCCGAGAAATCAGCAAGTAGGTATCTACAAACTCGTACTAAAGTAGTAGACGCTGCGTCATCGTTTTGTACCTGTATGGCTCTCTAAGAACCTAATATAGATTGCTTATTATGTTTAGTTTTCCCCGGGTGGTCATGCATGCAGCGATCGCTCAAGAGTTCACGACGCTGCCGCCGCGACGACACATGCTTACTTGAAAGTTCATCGCAGTTTATGTCCGATTGCAGCAGCATAACCAGCCTATAATGCTCCCACTGCTGGGACACAGAGCTCCTCTCTGTGAGAGGGAATGCGGGCCCAGTGCGGGTTGGTCTTATGTCAGAGTGGATACCTAATAATTGTAATTAGTTTTGCCTACATAAATTGTTTTACAAAAATACTTACCTGTCTTTTTACTTTTTTAGGTTTATAATTATGCTCAATATCACTAAATGTAAACACATGTTTTGTTTTCATCAAGACAAATGACAAATCAAGATTTTTTTCTTAGTATTTACATTTTAGAGTCCATGACAAAAATAATAGTCAATTTCGTCAGACGGACAGACAGACAGATGGACGGACTGACAGACGAACAGACAGGTGGATAGACAGACGAACCGACAGACGGACAGACAGATGGACAGCGGAGCCTTAGTAATAGGGTGCCGTTTTTACCCTTTGCAGTTTGTCTATGTCACATGAAGGAAATTAAAAAAGCTATTGACATACTTTTAGAGCATGAGAAGTGAAAACTACTTAAATATGTATAGAAAACGATTATAGAATAATTTAATGCCCAAAAAGTATACATATTTTCATTAGTCAATTTAGTCAGACGGCCAGACAGACAGATGGACAACCAGACGGACAGACAGACAGACAGACAGACGGACAGATATACAGACGGACAGACAGATGGACAGCGGAGTCTTAGTGATAGGGTCCCTTTTTACCCTTTGGAGTTTGTCTTTGTCACATGAAGGAAATAAAAAAAAAAACTAATTACTTTCACTCCTTAGAGACTAAAAGGGTCACTTTAGTCCCACTTCGTAGGGCTATAATGGCGTACTTTTAGAGCGTGAGAAGTGAAATCTACAATGTATAGAAATCGAATAAAGAATAATTGAATGCCCAAAAAGTATACATATTTTTGTTACTAAAAATATATATTTTTTTAGTTAGCCTATTCTGTCCCACTGCTGGACAAAGGCCTCCCACATTCCTTTCCAACTCTCCCGGTGTTTTGCCTCCTCCGGCCAATCAGTCAGGAACGAGTCCGTAAAAAAAATATTATTATACATAAATATTTAAAATGTAATAATTTACATTTTTTATTTTTTATTAACAAAAGTATAAATAAAATTAAAAGCATATAAAATAGGTAGCCCGCCAGCATCGGGAACAGGGTCCAAGCTGCTGGTGGTTAGGGCTCTTGAGATAGGAACCTCCTAACAATACGCGCCGTGTCCAGAAGAACTGCTTTCTGAATCAAGCGCTTGATCCAGCTGCCTAGCGAGGGTCACCTCAGATGTTAGTTGAGGCTCTTGTCCAATTAAATTATTATTATTATGGAATTACATAATAACACAATTACTGACATTGTTTCTTTTTACGTCTGCGGTGTGTAATTACCGCCACTATAGCTCAAAATAAATGATTCCTAATAAACAAAAATAGTAAGGTATTTATGGTACTAGCCGTGCCGTGCCGTGCCGTGTGGTATCCGGCAGAGTAGAATAGAACCAACCCATTACACTCATGGGTGTCGTATAAGGCGACTAATGTCTGAGGCAGAACACCTTGCGCCTCCGTAGACCAGAGAATGGGCAGCAGCGTTTTCTGTTAGTATTTCATCACTGCGATCTCCAATCCGCCTGCCAAGCGTGGAGATAACGGCAAATTCCTCCCATAATGGGAGAGGCTTATGTCCAGCAGTGGACGTTATGGGCTGTTGTTGTTGTTGTATGGTACTAGTGTGGAAAGTTGGTTTTTATAAACGAGTAGACGAATGTAACCGTAATTTACGCACGTGTGCATTGTAATACAAGGGGCTAAAATGACCCATTATACACGAGGTAGTGAATAGGAACCGAGTTATAATGGGATTTTAGAACGAGTTATAATGGGATATTAGTGTGTCACACTGTAATTTTTACTTTGAGTGGGAGAAAAATAGTCAATTTAGTCAGACGGATAGACGGACGGACAGACAGGCGGACAGACAGACTGACAGACAGACGAACAGACAGACGGACGAACAGACAGACTGACATACAGACAGACGGACAGACAGATGGACAGCGGAGTCTTTGTAATAGGGTTCCGTTTTGAAAGCTCTTATAATGGGATTTTAGTGTTACACTGTACTTTTCACTTTGAGAGCGAGAAAAATAGTCAATTTAGTCAGACGGACAGACAGATGGATGGACAGAGCGATGGACAGACAGACGGACATACAGACAGACAGATGGACAGCGGAGTCTTAGTAAATAGGGTAACGTTTTTAATGCTATAGCTCTTATAATAATTTTCTAAAGCACATACATATTTTCCCTATTTGTCTTAGTTTATTTGAATAATTTCGCAGTACTGCATTCTATTTTTCTTACATATGTGAACATTAGGACCATACACCATTGCGTCTCTTAGAGCGTTTATTACACTGCTATATCCATCACTAATTACCTTAGTATACTAGAGCCCGTGCAACTGCATGCTTACTTTGCATCCATCTACACCTGACAAGTTTTTTTTAAAATACAATGTTTGAATGTAAGATTACACCTCCACAACCCCCGTACTATTCAATCCATACATCAGCACAATGTTTTGAATGCGTTACATTGAGTTGTAACACAAAACATGATTTTTCACCCCAAAAAGTCGTTTGATGTACAGAATGCTTGGTTGACTGACGGCTTCGTGAGGAGGTCTTTTGCACCCTGTATTCATGACGTGTCATCAATTCGTCCTGCGTGGTCCTGTAAACGCATAACTCAATTAGAATATGCAAAAACTAACAAAATAGTGCATTGTAAACATAGTCAATTTAGTCTGACGGACAGACAGTTGGACAGACAGACGGACATACAGACGGCTAGACAGACAGATGGACAGACAGACAGATAGACACACAGATGGGCAGACAGACGGACAAACAAACAGACGGACATACAGACGGATAGACAACAGATGGACAGACAGACAGAGGGATAGACAGATAGTTGGCCTGACAGACAGACAGATGGACAGACAGACATGGGCAGACAGACAGAATGGCGGATAGAAAGAAAGATGGATAGACAGACAGACGGATAGACAGACGCACAGACAGACGGATAGACAGACATGGACAGACAGACGGATAGGCAGCGGAGTCTTAGTAATCATAGGGTACTGTTTTTGCCCTTTGGAGTTTGTCTATGTCACATGAAAGAAATTAAAAAAAAAAAACTTTTACTTTCTAGAGATTAAAAAGATTACTTTAGTCCCTGATGGACTAAAGATGACTAGCGATAGCATAAATTATTATTCACAGAAAACACGTTTTAGTTTTCAGACATTTTATTGAGAACTGTTGTCATGCCTACAAACAAAGTCACTATGTGACAGATTATATACCATGAAGGTATCAACCTCCAACAGTCCCGCTTCGTAGGGCTATATTGGCGTACTTTTAGAGCATGAGAAGTGAAATAATAGATTGTACATCAAGTGCATAAAATGCACCATTTCACGAGACGTTTTTTTTTTGTTAAATAGAGTGTAAGGTTTGGTCAGTACATGAGGAATATCGGAACTAATCTATTCACATTGTGCAGACATTGCTTCATGTGCTTCTGCTGCACAGGTATCTTGCCCGAAATCTTGTGTTGATCTAAAAAAAAAATGGATTACACAGGGTCAAATTAAATGAGTTAGCAAAACTCCGCACATAAAAATCAAAAGCTATTTTTTTTCGGGTCAACGATACACACAGCACAGCGGGTCTAAAATAGCCGATATAGCAGAATCTACGCAGAATCTTAGCATGAATCACGTTCAAAATTTAAATTCTTAAACTGGACTTTATGTCAATAACTATAAAGTCCATTTTAAGAATTTTAAATTTTTAACGTGATTCACAAAACGATTCTGCTAAAGCGGCATTTTAGACCCCCGGTACAGATTTCATAAGTTTTTACCGTGCCGGAAGTGCCAGAGGTTGGTTTTATATATGTATAGGCACCAAGAGCAGCGAGCGGTGGCCCAGTGGTGGCGGCCCCGACTTACGAACAGTAAGTCATGGGTTCGAACCCAGACAGGCGCATTACTTTGTATAATTTATTTCAACACCACTGCTCTCAAAGCGGTGAAGGAAAACATCGTGAGGAAACCGGAATGTCCTACAACCAAAAATTCGAAGACATGTGACATCTACTAACCCGCACTGGCCCGCGTGGTGGATTATAGCCCATTACCTCTCTTAGAGAGGAGGCCTGTGTCCCAGCAGTGGGAACATTAATAGGCTGATGATGAGGCACCTACTATTTGCGCAACCATTTCCATTTACATACTGATACCGATACTGTTAGCCTGCGTCATCCCACTGTTGGGCAAAGGCCTCTCCCCATTTACATAAGCATACAAAATAAAAGTCACTAGCGCATTGCACCGCTCTTAGATCGACTGTCTTGCTTACATAGGGGGGCACCCTACTGCCTATACACAAAGCCGCGCCGCCGGCCACCATGGGTAAAGTAAGCCTGCGATGCTACGTGTAGAGAATAGCACTAATGGTTGAAGTCACCATCGACACGTGCCTCTGATGTCGATGCCGCGTGTCGCTCGTGTGTAAGAACACTAAATAGATTAGGTGCAACAAATTATATGACTTACCCATTGTTAATTTGTAGTTATTCACACCTGTTCTTCAATGAACCAACACAATATCACTAGCACAGCGTCCACTCAAACCAAAAATTAAATTTTTTATCAAAAATCCGGAGTCCAAACAGTTATACGTCAAACGTCACACGAATGACATAGGCTTTAGAAGCAGATTCGAAATTTCGAATATAACTGGAATAGGGTGGATTCTCCTAGTATTAGCCTCCTCCTAAAATCGGCCTTTTCTAGAAAAAGTAACATAACTATAAAATTTGCCCTAAAATCATAATACTTTTCATGCAAAAACGACTCTATATCCATACACATAACCTCCCATACCATAAATACATTTCATTTTAAAATCTTCATGATGAGAAACATTTGAAATTTATTTATTCTTTTATACTATCTGTCATTTCGAATTACATTCAAACGTTGAATACATTTTTGTAATCATCTTTTAAAACCCTTCATTTTGATACCCCACTCGATGGTATTAGAAGAAAAAAAAATTCGAAGTCTACAATATGGCACCCCAAATCCACGATTTTTTTTTTTTTTGCAAGAAATCAAAAGCACTTAAAAATTACAAGTAGTCAAAGTTCAAAAAAAGTTGACACGGTCGATAATTGCTACCACCACCCTACGCGCGTATGACATATTGTTAATGTGTGCGTGAACGTCGTCGTCGTCCTCCCGCACCGCGCACCGCAGCGGGGGAAACATTGTTCAGTGAGATGCACGATAAGTCTAGTAAAAGGCGCGCGTAAAAAAATACGAAAAGGCCTTTGGAAAATCGGGTTTTATGAAAAAACCACTGCATAAATCAATTACAAGTAAAATTTATTGAATTCTTCGATAATTGTGCTATGTCGGTACCGACTTTGTTTTGGAAATTTGACACTTCTTTTATTACTAATTTACGCCCAAAGTTACGTTAAAATTGGCAATAAAAATGAATCTTTGGTAGCTCGTAACTTTTTAATGGCTTTTTATTTTACTATTCTGTTTCCGTACAGACACAATTAATAATGAGACAAAACGATATCATGTTTAACTTTAGTTGTACCATGACAAACAGTGGAGTAATAGCCCCCCGAAATTTGTATGGAAAATATGTTGCGCAGATCAACCTTAAGTTTACATATTAGAATACTTTCATTTAGCCTGATATGTTTACGTCCCATCTAATAGGGGGCGAGCCAATTGTCATCAACCGGGCACAAATTCAGACTCCGTGGCTGCTACTGAGAAATTCCTGATGGTAAAACCCAATAATAAAAAATAATAAAAAAAAAAAAAAAAATAATTCAGGCATGACACCCACACGGAAGATACATTTTTCACAAATTTTCACAAGTAAAAAAACTATTCAAGAGAAACAAATTAAATAAGAATGAGAATGTAAGAATAATAATAAGAATAAGAATAATAATATGAAAATATTATGTGAAAAGAATATTTTTACCTGGCGGAGGGTAATGTCTATGTCTATATAATGTAGGTTTGTTTCTTTGTGGCACTCTAGGACAAACGCGTGGGTCAAAATTATGATTCTTATTCATTTTAAAATCGACGTATACTTACGTTACGTTTACATCGTTGACGTCCATACTTTTTGCCACTTAAACATCCGGTCCGTATTGACATTTTGACCACTGCACATTCCAACCGTTTTTCATGTCAACATTTTGTCATGTTGACTACCCAGTCACGCAAAACGAATGGCACGCTTGTGGTACAAAGAAAAGAAAGTATTGTCTGTTTGGGAATAATTAAATGCTTATTCGCAATTAGATGGTAAGACTGGTCGTCAGATTTTTGGGTCACTGACTACCTGTAAGAACTATCGAAGATCTACATATGACAGCCGGGACCAACGGCTTAACGTGCTTTCCCAGGCACGGAGGAAACTCGGTATGAAATGGGTGGTCACCCATCCGTGGAACAACCAAGCGTAAGCGAGGCAAGGCAAGCGCCGCGCTTGCCTTAGGTTGTTTTTAGATCGATCCGTGCGGCTGTTATTATTTAGCCATGAGCTTCACAGAAAACTTACTTATTTACGTAAATATTTTAAAAAGCGATACGTGCTCCAGCGATATAAAGATTAAATATTTAATTGCAAAGAGAAAATCACAACATCAGAAACCGTTCTTTTGAAATGATTACCGCTAGAACAAACTCATAACAAGGTACATAACTTTTTCTTAACTACAAAGTGGTAACTAATATTCTTAACTATCTTACTCTTTAGCGATGAGCTTTATGTTGATAGATCGCTTAGAAAACTTTTCTTTCACTACAAAAACTCATAATTAAATAAATAAATCTTAATACAAAAGGATTTGTTTTATTAAAATTGTTGTTTCAGAAATTATGTGAAAAAGTTTGTGCAACGCAATATGCGAAGTTTTCTTTTGAAATTCCGCTTGTCCTTTGAAGTATTTATACGTATTGTGTAAAATATGTGCAATAAAACTGACTAACTTTGTGAAGAATGAAGATAAATGAGAGCCTTTCAGCAACTGATTATTGTTAACGTATGGCTCAGCGATGACTCATCACTACGCGCGGACTCAATAATCGCTCTTGTAGTCCGGTCATGAATATTTTATCTGTGACTGCTTCAATCTAATAGCAACCGTATTGCGACTAATTTAGACATCACTGCGATTGTAAGAGTGATGGGACGTCAGGGATAAAATAACGCTAAATAGTACTCAAGGGATACTGTAACAGGACTCAAGGAATATACTGGGCTGATATTTTTCATTGATAATGTATAATCCATCATCGTCTGCCTACCCTTGGGTTGATTTCCAGTCTAACCAGATGCAGGTGAATGCCAGTATTTTACAAGGAGCGACTGCAAAAACAATATAGTAACGGTATTTTTAGGAAAATTCCTCGACCAGAACTTTAAATATTTCCATGTCTCTTGCATTTGCATTAATTTGCTTATGGAAGACTGAAGACAGTTCCAGGTAAAATAACTTCCACTCCAAGCCAACTGTGTTCAAACTACTACTCCAGCAAAAACTTATCCAGAATTCACCAGACCTTTGCTTATTTAATTGGAACTTGAGTGAGAATCTCTTATTTTTAGATAAATGAAGATATCTTTTTGCTAATAAAATAAATTGTCAGTTGGTGATGGTGTACTTGTTAATAAGAATCTCTTATTTCACAAGGGAACAACTAAGATCAAGTTGCAATATTACCTTGGAAAAAAGGAAAATTCTTCTACAAATTGTAGGTATTCTTAATTTTCTATCATGTTCTTCCTTTGCAAGGAAATTTAAAAACGCTTAGATGAAACTTTCCGTGAACCAACAAGGGCTGGCTTTACTTCCGGGGTTGCGGGACTGTTCGAAAGAGATACCGTGGCCCCGGAACACAAAGGGCGATGAAAGAACATGTATACGGGTTTTAGCCAGTAGTCATTTGATGATTTCCCATCCGAAAAAAAGGGCTGGCTTTACTTTGGTCAGAGGCTTAGCGTTGCTAGTTGCTATACAGCGGGGCAACGTCACCAGTCTCTTGGGGACATTACCAGTCCAATAAATTGTACCTCCAGTTTTTAATAAAATAAAAATCTAAATTTAAAAACGCTTAGATGAAACTTTCCGTGACCCAAGGGCTGGCTTTACCTTGGCCAGAGGCTTAGCGTTGCTATACAATGGGACACGCCAACCTCTTGGGGATATTACCAGTCCAATAAATTGTACCTCCTGTTTTTAATAAAATAAAAATCTATATTTAAAAACGCTTAAATTAAACTTTCCGTGACCCAAGGGCTGGCTTTACCTTTCATGGCCAGAAGCTTAGCGTTTCCATACAACGTGGCACGCCAACCTCTTAGGGACATTACCAGTCCAATAAATTGTACCTCCAGTTTTAATAAAATAAAAATATATATTTAAAAACGCTTAGATGAAACTTTCCGTGACCCAAGGGCTGGCTTTACCTTGGCCAGTCTTAGCGTTGCCATACAATGGGGCACGCCAACCTCTTGGGGACATACATTACCAGTCCAATAAATTGTACCTCCTGTTTTTAATAAAATAAAAATCGAAATTTTTCAATTTTCGTGTCGAATATTTTTTTTTATTTGTGTGTGACACGTTGCGTGGTACGTAGCAGCAAAAATTGTATCATAAATAACAATTTTTACTCGAGTAATCACATTCACTTGTTTATAGATACGGGCGTAAAAAACGGTGAAGGAAAATATCGTGAGAAAATCGGCATTTCCTTATAACAATAACATAGGCATGTAATATCCGTAATATAATAATAATATCCACAATATCCATCTTCCATCTTGCGCCGCATGCCCTGACAACTGCACACTGGACGATCTTATGACTGCATCAGCGAGAGAATTTCGCATAAGTGAATTTTGGGCCAAACATTTTTAATAAATATTTGCCATCGACACGCTAAGAAGAAGAATATCCAAAGGCATATTTAAGATATGGATGAGCGTGAGTCCCAGCACTGGGAACATTATAAGCTACTTTTTAACCTTTACGAGGAAAATATTAAGAGTAAGCAAGGTCAGACCGCGATGGACAAATAATATTAAAATACTCGATAGTTCGCAATTATTTAATGCACTACTGTTTTTTGTACATTTCCATAACTGGAATGCAGCTGGTTAATTTAATATCAGCAATTACTTGTTTTCCTTTGTGTTTATTTATTACTACCTACTCGCCAATTAAGCTAATGGATTGGCAAATATCGTTAGTATACAGTTGTCCACTATTTCACATGAAAATGTTATTAGCAAGAAGAAATTGAAGGATAAAGAGCGATATGAATTTTTATAAAATTAAACTTTATACGTAAAGCGTTGCAGCTATTTTTGCTAGGAGGGGTGTTTGAA
This sequence comes from Xestia xanthographa, assembly GCA_905147715.2. Taxonomy (NCBI): domain Eukaryota; kingdom Metazoa; phylum Arthropoda; class Insecta; order Lepidoptera; family Noctuidae; genus Xestia; species Xestia xanthographa. The sequence goes on from LR990658.1 coordinate 25,665,648, forward strand.
TATTTTATCTTACAGTATGAATATTTACTATAATAAATCTGAAAGTTTTTGAGGACGTATGAATGGAAGGATGTTTGTTATGGGTGGATTTTAAAGAAAATTTGGCAAACAGATGGTTCATAACCTGAATTAACGTAATTAAACGTAAAAAAACGTCGCACAGTTACCGAACTCCACGTGGGCGTTGCCGCGGTATGATAATGTTGATGATTATTAAAAAGTAATTTTATAAAATACTAGCGGACGTCACGCGTTTTCACCCACGTAGTTCCCGTTCCCGTAGGAGTACGGGGATAAAATATAACCTATGTTACTCAGGGTGAATGTAGCTTTCTAATGGTGAAATAATTATTTAATGAGCGCAGTAGTTTTTGAGTTTATTCATTACAAACACACATATACACACGCCAAAATACAAAAATATAAATCTTTCCTCTTTATAATATTAGTGTAGATTGTTCGTTTAATCCTGAAAATTTTAAACTTCTTTCAAAATTTTGAAAATTTCGCGACAACTTGAGAACTTTTGACAAATTCCTCTCGGGAATTCTCGAGACTCAAGAAAAAACTAGTTGAGTAATGAGAAACCCTAGAGCCGATTATGTATAGTAACTGCTTTGTTGTTTAATCAATACAATGAAATAATGGCAAAACCCGGGAATCGCACCCAGGACAACGTACGACCCGGTGGTCGTACGTTGTCCTGGGTGCGATTGCGATTAATAAGAAGAATACGTGTACGTATCGGTATACGTACACGTATTCTTCTTATTAATAACGGACAAAAGAATTCCCACTCATTTCGACCGGAACTAACCAGCTACTCACATAAAAGGGACTGGCACAAAAGCCCAATTCAGGAAGTGAGACCGTTGCAATACAAAAGGTTGATATTGCCGTTGTAGGTAGTATTCCTTTGGATATCGCACCTCGAATATCGTTCGAGACTGCCTTTCCGGCTTTTTCGTGTTCCGGATTTTCAGTAGTTCACAATACCTTAACAGGATTTTGTTTATTATTTATGAGGGAAAAATGTGTAGTAGAAAATGTTGACTTATGTATTAAGAAATACGTGATTTGAGCTATGAAAACCGCATTATGGTTACTCTTATGTCGTAGTTTTTAGGGTTTCGTAGTCCTGACAAGGAACCCTTTAAAATTTCGTCATTCTGTCTGTCTGTCCGAGGTTTTGGTAAGAGACCTAACGGACTCTCGGAGCTTTCTAGTACAACTAGAAATTATTGTGTAGGGGTATGTACCTATGTATATCAATTACGCCAACAAAGTGGTACCCTTTTTAGGGTAGCTCCCCTACATGTAAAGTGGAGATGATTTTTTTTGTCATCTGCCCCATTGTGTGGGGTATAGTTGAATAGGTCTTTTGAAAATAACTTATGGGTTGCTAGTACTATTTTTCTATTGAATGCTACATTTACGAAATATTAATCTATAAGTGCAAATTTTTGTTCCAGTGCCCGCCCCTTTAAAAGCTAAACTGCTGGATTGAAAAATCTGGAAAAATTCAAAATAATAGTGCATTTCATGAACTTTAAAGGAAAACTATAGCGGTTAAGATAACTTTATTAGTTTATCAGTAACAGTGGTTGAACTTGGATAATGGATAATTTTGTAACAATACAAATAATTTTGTACCAAATACAAAATCCTTAGAATAAATCCTTTACCGTACAGTGACTAAGATGGAGTAGTTGCTTGTTTATAACGGGTGAAGACTTGCATTGAAAAACAAAATCTAAAATATAACGGGCTACTACGAAACCCTACACTGCGCGTGGCCCGACACGCACTTAGCCGATTTTATACCTACTTATTACTAACTAGCTTTCGTCCGTGGTTTCACCTTCATGCCATTATTGTATGTTTTTTATAAAAATGTGTTACTTCTTCTAATATTCTTGAAGATATTTTTTAGCAGATGAGTTACACAATTGCCACATTTCATCGTCGGCGTTTGAATTGCTTGACATTAATTTACATAAAATAAAAATAAAATAAGTTCTCATAGCAAAAGTTCTTGTAGCAAAAACTAAAATGGATGTTTAATTTACTTCAAGGATATTTTAGACATCATACTGTAATCATTTATTCAGGTCACGCCTATCGATACTTAAAATTTCATAGCCACTAAAATCAGACTGTCCTTGATACCCGTATTTTAAGGACTCATAAAAATTAATGACGGTATTTACACCTTCAGTTAACATTAGGATAGTTGCTGTTGGGGTCCGTAATAAACTTTCAGTAAACGCTGGGGTAATAGGCAGAAGAAAGGGTAGGTCTATACCCATAAAGAAACTTGTACCAGATCAAACATTGTGTTCACTTCAAACATTTTTTTCTCAAGATTTACGAAAAACAGTGTAAGAGTGTGTTTGGACAAAGTGGTTTTATATTTACCTATCAAGGGGCCACGGAGTCTGGATTTGCTCCCAATAGGCTTGTGTCCAGAAAAAATCTAATTAGTCCATCAGTTAGATTCATTCATTCATTTCAGCCGAAAGACGTCCACTGCTGGACATAGGCCTCCCCCAAGTATCACCACATTGACCGGTCCCGTGCGACTCGCTTCCAGCGGATTCCCGCAACCTTCACCACGTCATCGGTCCACCAAGTGGGAGGCCTTTCAACGTTTCAGTTAGATTATCAAAAAATATTTGACACGTATTTTTTCTTTTGTTACGTAAACCAAAATTGACGATGACGACGTTTTTAAAATTCTCAATACGTCACGCCGTGCTATAATTTTTAGTGCGTTGTGACGTCACGAGCACTCTCGAGTTTTGATGCGTTTTATCTTTGTCAATCTTCATTGATTTACAAAAACAAAAAATACGTGTCCATCATTTTCTAATACTCTAACTGATGGACTAAATAGATTTGCAATTTATTGATGGTGGAAACTAGCCTATTAATGGCAATATGCTCCTATTACATGAGGAGCTCGTGGTTAAATAATAACAGCCGCTCGGGTCGATCGTTAGGTTAAGCCGTGCTTGCCTAGGTTGGTCTGTGGATGGGTGACCACCCATTACATACCGAGTTTCCTCCGTGCCTCGGAAAGCACGTTAAGCCGTTGGTCCCAGCTGTCATTTGTAGATCTTTGACAGTCGTTAGGTAGTCAGAGGCCCAATAAGTCTGACATCCAGTCTTACCAAGGGGTATCGTATTACCCGGTACTAACTGGGTTGTGGAGGTCAGATAGGCAGTCGCTCCATGTAAAATACTGGTATTCAGCTGCATCCGGTAAAACTGGAAGCCGACCCCAATATAGTTGGGAAAAGGCTAGGCAGATGATGAGGGTCTTATTACATGAAACTCTAATAAGTGGCGAAATATGAGTGTACTAATAAGTAACACCTCTGCTTAAATCTTCGGGATTTTTATGTAAATATTTGTGAAAAGAAAATTATTACGAATCAAAGGTCATTTTAGAATTACATGAGTTTTTCACAGACTAGAATGGTTGTTTGAGGTCTTCCTTGAAAGACCGTATATGACATTTTGTCATCTACGAAGATATGAAATGAAATGAAAATTTTATTTCCCAGATATAAAAATCCACATAAGTACAACAAAATATACATAAAATAAACAAAACACATAGACAATATATACACACACACGCGCCTCAAATGTACCAAACTACGTAATCACAAAGTTTCTGACAAACATTAGTTATCATAGCGAGTGGGCGGGCAGCTTTGCTGCTGTAGTTTTTAAATTGAAATCGCCTGGAGAATTGTGCCCTTAATATATCATTAATTTACAGAAAAATAAACAGTAAAAGTTGATTCTATAAAATGGTAAATGGTATTATTTTCATGGTTCCGTACAAAATGAAAAAATTGGAACCCTTATTAGGATCACTCGTGCGTCTGTATGTCTGTACGTCTGTCTCTCACAGCCAATTTGCTCCGAATCTACTGGACCACATCAGATGAAATTTGGTAGAATGGTGTAATCCTATGACCCAAACGCAGATGTGCTAAGTAAATAAATATTTTTTTATGAAATAAAGGTCATTTTTGGGGGACAATTCAGGCAATTAAAAAAAAAGTGTTGCAAACCTTACTGTGTCATATATCAAATGAAAGGACTCGTTATGAAGATCTCATTTTTTTTTGAATTGTAATTTTTTTTTTTTAATTTTATTCATGAAAGAAGACGAAAATTGACTATTACCCCCCTGATCTCCGAAACTACTGAGCCTAAAATATAATTCATTGCTTGTAGATTTCAGGAAAACCTATAAGAATTCTGTCAATTGTACGGAACCCTCTCTACGCGAGTTTAACTCACACTTGGCCGGTTTTTTCTTATTTATTTGACCTAAAGGTTGACTGGTAGAGAATGCCTTGTGACATTAAGTCCACCTATGTACCACTCTTGTACATGAAGTTTAAATAAATAACATAATAAAAAACCAAAATGAAAACAATTGTACAATACCTGTCAATTAAAACCGTTCCCAATTATCTCTAGAGTTAATTGTTTATTTGTGTTCAAACAAAACAACTCAAAAACTGACATACGTTCATATACAAATGAGATCTCGTTTCAAGCTCTGTTCCCCACAAATACAATTTATTTAATAAAGCACCTGTTTTTAGGTACTAATTAGTGCTTTATTTCGTTTTCAATCGGAGCTAGACTAATGGATAATTTAATTGTATACGATTTCATAAAAAATGTATTGTGGTCATTTTTCTGTCCCTCTAATGAAGTTCCACTTTAGTAAACTTCTCAGTTTTGCAAGTTAATGCCGTACAGTTATTTAAAAAATACAGTTCTCCACGAAATCATTATGCCTGCGTTTATTTTGATTTTGCAGTAAAACTCAATAATCTGCTCTTTTTTACAACGGCAAAAATGGCAACGACTGGGTATTTTCACGAACCACCCGATCATTTCGGACACTAGTAGTTAAAATGTCAGTGATCGTTGATATTTATGGCCATTAGTAACTGACAGTTAACTGCACCGTCTAGCGTTCTAAACGACAGTAAAGGTTATAAGTTAAGACATTAATGCACAAGTTGAAACGTCATTGAACGGGAGCCGGGGCCAAGCTTTACCTTGTGGTCACGAGGACTACACTCAAGCGACACGTCTTTTACGATGGCTATGGCGGATAAAACGAATGAAGAAAGTTGCCTGGCCAAGTTCACCGAAAAGATAACGGTCTGGTTATCTAAAAACAACTGTTTAAAACACATTTTCATGTTCAAAAATGTGTTTTAAACAGCTGTTTTTAGATAATCAGACTGTTATCTTTTCGGTGAACTAGGCCCGTCACTAGATTTATAAGGCCTCTATAAAGCACACACTAAGATCTGGTTTCAGAATTCATCATCATCTGCCTAGCCTTTTCCCAACTTTGTTGGGGTCGGCTTCCAGTCTAACCGGATGCAGCTGAATACCAGTATTTTACATGGAGCGACTGCCTATCTGACCTCCACAACCCAGTTAGTACCGGGTAATACGATACCCCTTGGTCAGACTGGTTGTCAGACTTTTTGGGCCTCTGACTACCTAACGACTGTCAAAGATCTACAAATGACAGCCGGGACCAACGGCTTAACGTGCTTTCCGAGGCACGGAGGAAACTCGGTATGTAATGGGCGGTCACCCATCCACAGACCAACCTAGGCAAGCACGGCTTAACCTAACGATCGACCCGAGCGGCTGTTATTATTTAGCCACGAGCTCCTCATCTGGTTTCAGAATTAGAATGAATAATTTAGTAAACTCATCACGCGGGTCTCAAATGAGTGGGACTGGTTTACTAAAGAGACCTAGAGTTTTTCAGGTTATCAACTTCAAAAACGGAATTTTATTCGTGTTATGACGACAGGCCGTGTCGACGGCACGTTCGTGTTTCACGTGCGACTCAAAGAGATGTCAGCATATAGCCAGGGGTCCGCAAGGGCCGATGCCTGCCGGGGCTGCGGGACTGTTCGAAAGAGATACCGTGATCCTGTAACAGAAAGGCTAAGAAGGAACATGGATGGGTTTCAGTCAGTAAAAGTCTGACACTCCCTTCCACTCTGCCCAGAGCGGGAGGGGTCATTTGATGATAATGAGCGTAATTCAGTGTAGTTAGCAACGCTCACAATGAGCAAAGACGACCGTGCATTCCTATGTAGGGCGTGTACTGAGAGGTTACGCTAGCTGTGGTTTCATTACTACTTACTCACGTATTTGTACAATTCCCGACCGTGCTGCCCACCAGAGACTAAAGAGCAGTAACAGCCCTTTTGTGATTTTTCGTTTTATTAGTGATTCTGAAAGCGGGTTTCTTAAGCTTTCTATTGAATTAACTTACTTATTTCTAAGACTATTAGAATGGTTTTTATTTAACAGTTTTCACTTACTGCAAACGAAAAAAATTAACAATTTGGCGTGATTTCCCAACTAAAATACAGTATAAATTATACTGCAGATTAAATTTTAAGGTTTCATAACTAAAATGCAGTAAGCAATATAATTTTACAGTTCTTTAGATAGTTTTATATTTCTGGAAAAAAATTAAAAAAAAAATTAATACGCAGTAAAATTTACCGCCTTACAAGCTATTTTTACTGCAAATTAAGAAAATACAATTTATTGTCACGAACTCCCAACTAAAATGCAGTAAAATCAAAGCTTGTCGCATTTTAGTTGTGAATACTTAACATTCTTTTATCATTATAAACTGACTAACACGCAGTAAAATACAGCATTACTGCAGATTAGTTTGGATAGCATAATGACACAGATATGATTATTCCTAGCTAAAGTGCAGTTAATGTTTTAAACATAAAGATACATTATGTTATTATGTTAATATTAAGAGAAAACTGTCAAAGGAGGTTGTGCATTCTGCGCAGGGTCCTTTATTAATTAGATGTTTTTTTTTTATTTTTGATATGTAAATTTTACTTAAGTGAGTTGAATTATTGTGATTAAATAATAAGAAATAAACGGTCTTTAAAATGTGAACTAGCTATTTTTCTTACTGCACTAGTAAATTGAACACTTTTTTCTTAAAAAACTAACTAAAATGCAGTATTTTTTTGACCTTACTGCATGTTAGTTGGGTTTCTTGACAAAATAACTGATCCAAACGCAGTAATAGGGCTTTTTGCTGCATTTTACTAAGTTTAAAATGGTATTTTTTACAAAAAAGGCTATGCAGTAATAGGCACCAAAAAGAATAAATGGCCATAATAAATTCAGTTATTAAGATATATTTTTTTTTATTGCTTTAACGTGTGAACCTATGCCTTTACAACCTTTCTGCATTCAAATTTTTTTGCTTATACATTCTGTTGATTTTTTAAAATCAATTCTTAACTTTAAATGCGTTTTACTCGAAATCGTGATTTTGCTGTTACTGCACTTTAGTGTATGGTGGGCAGCGTGGGTGGTAACGCACGATCCAGCATTTTCATACTAAGTGCACACGTTTAATGCCTAGCTTAGCTGTGCGCTGCTGTGGAGTGGTGTATTCCTATAATGCGAATGCACCGTACATTTCATCAGTTCATAACTCAAGCAAAATAAATTGTAGTTACGCTCGTCTAGCACCAATTTTACAGTTACACGCAAATAAAAGATTAAAATTTCACTTGAAAAAAAAACAAAACATCATAAACGACTTGATAGTATCATTGCTGACGTCAACACACCGTTTTACATTTTTTCTATTGTTTTAGAGTCCAAAAAGGTGTTGATGAACTCAGTAAAGTGCACCACTACAAAATGGCACTTAATTAACTTTTAATAGGAATAATTTTCCTTTGTACTTTTTAGCAAAATCAGAAATTCTCACTCCTAACTGCTTATAAGTTTGTCTGCAGCACCCAGAATTCGAAAATAGCCTATTTGTAGATGATAGGATTGAAGGGAAACTTTTTCTAGCCAATGGGAGAGTGGATTTAAACTTTGATTTAAAAACTTTTTCTGAAACATTTTGCGAGGTCAACCACGCAATTATTTTTTTAACAGTTAACGAGTTTTTGTTTGTTTTTTTTATTTTATTTAAGTAAAATAATAATGTGGTACGGCTGTTTTTCCAACGGTGTATGTAAGCATAAAAGCACATTTCAGAAGTGAAGAAAGCTTATCTTTAGAAGTTGAAGCTTTCTGCTGAAATGCGCTATTAAAGTTAACCGAGACAAAAAACCGACCGTCCCGCGTCCGTACAAACTTTTTAAAGGACAAACTTAACTTTGCTGTTCGAGCCCATGAAACAGCTATTGCACTAACCGCAAATAATAAGTTTGTAATAGTAAAATAGCTTTTTTTTTGTTATTAAACTACATATTTACGGTTTTCAGATTTTTCCCTTTACATGTGCTGTAAGACATTGCTTCTCGCCAAATTTAGTTCTAGGTCAACGGGAACTTGCCGGGGTTGCGGGACTGTTCGAAAGAGATACCGTGGCCCCGGAACACAAAGGGCGATGAAGGAACATGGATGGGTTTTAGTCAGTAAAAGTCTGACACTCCTTCCTGCTCCACCCAGAGCGGGAGGAGTCATTTGATGATTTCCCATCCGAACAAAAAAATAAAAAAATAAAAGGTCAACGGGAACTACCATTTACGTTTTCAACCCAAAACCTATATTTTAGGTTCTTCCGATTGACCTAGAACTGTGAATTTTGAGTAAAAGCAAGGTCTTACAGTACAAGTAAAGGGAAAAGTCCGAAAAATAAAAAAAGTTGAAAATTAAGGTAAATTCTGGTACTTACAAGTTTTCGCGAAAATCTAAATTTGCCCATATCTTTTATCGTGTTGACTCAGGACCTTGATTCTTATCCTACTACTAGGGACTATAGATCTGGAAAAAGGCTAGGCAGATTTAATGAGGGACTATAGATTTCAGTATCTAGTATAAATTTCAACTTGCTAGGTCCACCCGTTCCTGAGAAAATCAGTGGTGGCAGACGGACGGACAGACGGACAAGAAAGTGATCTTATAAGGGTTTCTTTTTTTACCTTTTGAGGTACAGTAAAACGGGGCTATTTGGGTTTTGGGGGCTATTTGGGATGACCTAGAATTTGGAACAAAAATATCGATAACTGTCGGTTTGTGTATAGTAGAAGTTATTTTACAATGTCTAGAAACATTTTAATTGGCTAATACTGAAAAAATCCTGATGGAAATACCGAATAACATTTTGGTTTATATGGGACCAAATAGCCGCCTAAAACCCAAATAGCGGAATCCTAAAAACTACACCGGAAAACCCGACAATTGTCGGCCCACCAGTCTTAACACCCGTCTGGTCGGAGGATCCTTCTTTTGTATGCGGGATGAAAAACCTTACAAGCATGTTCTTCACCCTACCCCTGTAGATCCGAAAAACAGACCAACAGCCACTTTAGTTTTGTAATCTTTATTAATTAGGGAGGGTTTGTTCACATAGCGAGCAGGTCACCGTCATATCCGAGACACTTTAATTTTATTTAATAACCTGTTAAAATTTTTGTTATAATTAATTTTAGTAATGTTATTGCACATTCATAACTGAATCCTTTTTTGCAAATCTCGCTATCAAAATTTATAGGTTTGCTGTAAGAAAACCCAATTCTGGGTTAAGCTCGCCTTTTTACATAAGCTATATTATTGCAATTTTTTTATGTATATTTGTTTTTTTGTGTGCAATAAAGAATAAGAATATTTTTTTTAGTTATTGTTTTTGTTTAAAAAAAGGACAAAATAAATAAATTTTGACTGTATACTTTGTTTTCTGTACAACGAGATAACTATTAACTGGTACCTTTTACATAACTAAGTAACGTAAATAAATTAAGTAACTTGTTACGTTATTTTTCACAGGCATAAAAATAAATTAAATTGGTTACTTTTGTGAGTTTAAGTAGCGATAAATACTAGTTATTTAGGAGACAATTCGGCTTCTTCTTTGGCATGTTGTTTACAAAATTATTAGTCACCTACAATCATGCCTACTCATCATCTGCCTAGCCTTTTCCCAACTTTTTTGGGGTCGGCTTCCAGTTTTACAGGATGCAGCTGATATTTTACATGGAGCGACTGCCTATCTAACCTCCACAACCCTAACCCACAAGTTAGTACGGGGTAATACGATACCCCTTGGTAAGACTGGTTGTCAGACTTTTTGGGCCTCTGACTACCTAACGACTGTCAAAGATCTACAAATTACAGCCAAGACCAACGCCTTAACGTGCTTTCCGAGGCACGCAGGAAACTCGGTATGTAATGGGTGGTCACCCATCCACAGACCAACCTAGGCAAGTACAGCTTAACCTAACGATTGACCCGAGCGGCTGTTAAAATTTAGCCACAAGCTCCTCCCACCCACCCACCACCACCAATCCACCTACAATCATGCCTACTGTTAGAATTTTAACCGGCAGCGGCAAGCCGAGCGCTACTGAATCGTTTAGTAAGTATAACACTATCACCAGGGTTTTATTTTCTTAAAATACCTAATAATACTATCTAAATAATACCTAATAGTAAACCTTACCATCCATTTCTTATAGCCCATTTTACTCCGTAAAAGAGAAAAATGTTACCACTTTATAAAACCTAATATCAAGCAGGGTACAAAATGCTAAATCGTACAGATTATCCTTGCTGGACAATGAGTGTCATAAGGCCTTTCCTGGGACTGTCATCAAGAGGATAATGTACACTCCTTGCTGTATACCTCCCGGAGGGCAGACAAATGACAGACGCTTTCAACGTTTTTCATATTTTTGCGACTTTCAACAGCATTATATGTACTTCAACCAATTTATTTGTGCGGGGGAAAACACAGAACTGAAATCAATGAACCAACTTTGATAATTATACCGATGTATTTTTTATTGAACTGCAAACTTAAAGTGGTTCTATTTGCTTTTCTGTATCACATGCCAATCCAAATATATTTTTGTTATCGCTGAAAAAAATTGCATTTTACCCTGTGGTAGATACTACAAATAAAAATAACCACAACAAAAATTTTACTTTATAAAAATACTGGTAGACTTTTATTTGCAAAACAAACATACAAAAAAACAGCACAACATTTGTAAATTCTCCTGTATTGCGAGTGCATATAGAGTAACAAAATAGGTATCGCAAGGCTATACAAATATGAGATATTTTTTCAATTTTACAACTGGAATACTGTAACATAAATATAAACTGGGTTGTGGAGGTCGCTCCATGTAAAATACGGTTGTTCAGCTGAAGCCGGTTAGACTGAAATCCGACCCGTGTATTCCGACTTTTCTCTGATGTTTTATGAATTAGTAGCTGACCCGCGCAACTTCGTCTGCGTCACATAATATAGCTTATAACATGTCATATGCATTCAATTATTTTGTTCATTCAATTAGGAACAAAAACCTTTTAAAATCAATATTGCTTACCTCCCATAACATACGGCATGATAATATGTAGCCTAAAGTCTTCCTTGGTTTACAAAGAACATTTTTCTGAATTTAAATTCAATCTATCTAGTAGTTTTGGCGTGAAGCCGTACCATACACACAGACAGTTAATAGACAAAAATTCTAAAACGTCACTTTTTGTCATCAGTTACGTTTTTCTAACAAAAGTCACTTATTTTTTCTTGAAAATTCTTAAAGTACAGTTTTTCTTTCGTTACTGTTTTATTATATTATGTATAGATGTCTCATCAAAATCATATCATATCAGCCGAAAGACGTCCACTGCTGGACATAGGCCTCCCCCAAGGGGGGGTTTTGCCATAATCGCCACGCTTGGCGCCTGCGGGTTGGCGATCGCAGTACGGTTGTTACAAAAGCACAGATAACGCTGCTGCCCATTCTCTGGCAAGTCCCTTAGTTGCCTCTTACGACACCCACGGGAAGATATGGGATGGTGCTATTCTTTACGTCCGACACCATACACACAGATTTATAGATTAACATAATAAAAACGAACATTTCTAACTCCAAACCTCCTTTCCAGATCTACCTGTTCTACCCAGATGAGCTGTACCAGTACATTGGCTCTAAAGGCGTGGTGCTACTGCAACTTCTGGCCTACTGCTCATCATGCTGCAACCCTATCACGTACTGCTTCATGAACAGGAAGTTTAGGCAAGCCTTCATCAGCTTGATCAAGTCTTTCAGGATATTTGGGTAAGTGATTGTGATCATTTTTTTATGGCCCGATTATCCTGGTTTCCTTCCATAGGCTAAAATATTACATTAAGGTTACACAAGTCGGTCATTCATCCATATAAAAAAGAATGGTGATTACTCGTCTGTTTGACGGTGTAGGTTTAAAACTAAAAATTGTATTATCTGTTCTTGTCATTATCTAGCCCTGTATGGTAACAGAATTGGAGTAAAATATTGGTTTGGAAGTTATGAGCGTCGAAATTTTCATATTTCAACATGAATTTTAACTCGTCTTTGGGCTTAAATAAATAACTTATGTAGTACTTATGCAAATGGAAAAGCGATACAGGGATAGATAGTTTATTCAAAAGTCCAAATAGTTTGTTTTGAGTAATACATCCAGAGTTTTCCCATAATATCTATACGCCCAAAGGTCAATTTATGAAATTTTACGCACTAATTTTCATTATAAATCGTCGTTTATTACTCTAAATAAATATATAAATAAATAATTAAAAACTAGATGAAAGAATACTAAATTAATTAAAAACTTTACTAAATATAGCTTGCATATTAGCCACGTCCGCCAACGTGTTCGAGCCGTCGACTTGTGCACCCTTAAAAACATGTATTTAAAAAAAAAAACTTGTGAAAAGGTTCGAACTTTGACTCTCAATATCTCTGCAATTAGAACCTTCTAGTTATAGAGAAATTAGGGATCAAAGTTCCATTTTACATCACTCTCACACCCCCCACTCACACTCCACTCACTCACACTACCACCACCCACCCACCACCACTCCACTCCACCACCACCACCACCCACCACTCCACCCACCACTCCACCACCCACCACCCACCACCACCCACCTCTCCACTCTCCACTCTCTCTCTTTTCTTTTTTTTTTTATTAGCAGAGATGAAGCGACTGCATATCTTCTTTGACCTCTATATCTCAGTTAATGGGTAATACGATAGCCCTTGGTAAGACTCGTTGTCAGGGAATTGTGATTATTTCCAGGATAATATCCTATCCATTCTTCATATGGTTTGGAGAATAGAACGAATTGTGGAATTCAGTTTAAAATAATAAAAGATTGTAAGTCGCCTACGATGAAAGTTTATTTTTTAATAAAACTAGAAAACATTTGATTCAATCTTCCTTTTTTATCAGTCTGAACCTGTCTGGCTTTATTAAACCCTCATTTTGCCAGAACAGTATTAAAAATAAAATAAATGGACCGTAAACCTATATTTTACTAGATCATTCTGCGCAATTAAACTAGCAATTAGCACGTAATATAGACGATATAATTAGGTTTCAACGAATTTAATGTTACTAGTCGTATTGCTCAAATGAAATAAAGCACATAATTTACGTGCATAAAACTTGGGTTTATATTTCAATTCAACTCTGTTTATATTTTAACGTTATTATACAAACACTTAATTAGACATAGTTGATAGAAATAGGTAAGTCAGGATTAATAATAGGATTTTTTGGCGTGCCTATTGTCCACAATTGTGTTGTGTTGGTTGTATTGTTGTGGTGGCTTCCACGCCGTCATTCGAGAGAAAACCGTGTCGCTGTTGTCAAGGTTGCGGGCGAGTGGCAACAGCTTCCTAAAAACTATAGCGGAGAGTATTGACTCTCCGATTATTAAAAGTTTTGTGAGAAGGACAATCACTGATCTGACATTAATCTGGGGATGTCTTTTTCACAATACTATTTACTCTGTCTTCTCTATTGTATCTCAGCTACTTACACTAGAAATAAGTTATTTTGTTTTGCTTACTAACACGATGGATCACTGTTGTCCGAGAAATAAAGAATATTATTATTATTGTATAATAAATTAAAGTTGGAATCCGTCTTCAATATATTATGTAGTTGGGAAGATGATGATGAAGAAGATATAAATAAAAATAAAACACATTTATGTCGAGCGATCTAATCTCTTAAGTGGAGTACACACAAATACAAACAACACACAAAGGAAAATAAGAACAAAAAAAAAAGAAATAAAACTAAAAGACAATTATGATAAATGACATATTTTATTTCTGTAAATTGTTTAAAAAAAAAAACACGTAACCACACAAAACAATTTTTTGTCGTACAAAAGTCAAAAAATTGTTTTGTGTGGTTACACATCAATACAATCAATTGCAACGACAAACGAGCTTTTCTTCTGTTGCTCGTAGCACTGTGTGCTACGACGAAACCATTTCGTAGTACGGTTTGTATTGCAGTTAATTGCAATAATTTCACATTTTCTTAAAGAATAACAAAATTCCAAAAAAAAAAAAAAACAGATATTTATGCACAAGTACCTAAATGTGGTAACTATCATTGTCATTGCCAAATATTCCCCATATTTCTCCATGAGATCTAAGATTTTGGAATGGACAACTACAGTACATTCACAGTTATTATGTCCTATGGCTGGACTGTAGTGCAGGTAGCTTAATTTTGACAATGCAAGAGTTTCTGTCTGAATAGTTTGAGTTTGGTTAAAAAGTTTCAGGTCCTAAATTATACTCTACGTCGTTTTAATTAGATTTACCTCACATCCTTTTTTTTTCAACTCTTCAATCGAGACGCTTCCCAAGCGTTGAAATTTGCGGCGGGCTCATTCAGTTAATTAAATCTCCTGAAACGTTCCGAATGTCTCCCAGAGGCGACAGTGGTATTTCAAATGAAATAGGAAAGCTTTTTATCTCCAAAATAAACAAGCTTTGTTTATATTATTTGAACTTTGTGAAGAACCTGACAGAAAATTTAATGAAATTATAATTCTGCAGGAATTTTATCAAGAGTTAAAGGAAACAGTGGACCCGTATAATTTAATTTAAAGCCTGGTTGTTCAATTTTCCGCAAACGAATTAATTTAGTGTAGGATTTAGTCGTTAATTTTATATTAATATTAGTATAGAAAATAATTGTGAATTCTGTGTGATGGTCATTATATGAATACGCAATGTGTAATTAAATGAATTACTGGTTTTGTGTGTCTAATGATTAATTAATATGTGACTATTTTGAATGTAATAATTTCTGTATAAAGTTGTTATTATTTAATATTAACACGGCAATAGGAATCATGTAATTTTTGTACTAATATTAAATCCGCGATGTTGCCAGGAACATGTATTTATGTTATCAGCGACATAAATTTAGAATGTTGTCAACCACTTATCTGTGGGTCAAACCGTGTGGTATCCGGCAGAGTAGAATAGAACCAACCCATTACACTCACGGGTGTCGTATAAGGTGACTAATGTCTGAGGCAGAACACCTTGCGCCTCCGTAGACCAGAGAATGGGCAGCAGCGTTTTCTGTTAGTCTTTCATCACTGCGATCTCCAATCCGCCTGCCAAGCGTGGAGATTACGGCAAATTCCTCCCATCATGGGAGAAGCTTATGTCCAGCAGTGGACGTTAAGGGCTGTTGTTGTTGTTGTTGTTGTTGTATCTGTGGGTTGCTGGTGACAAAATTCTGCAGAGTTATTGAAATGGCCTACATCAATAAAGGGCGAAACAGCCTTAACAAAGCCGTGATACAGTTGTTTTTTCGGAGATATTGAAGATCAAAGTTCAAACTTTTTCACACATTTGTTTCTTAATACAATTAAAAGTAAAGTTAAACGAATTAACCTATCTCCATAACCCCTGCACTATTCAATGGATCCATCTGTATAAAGTGTTGAGTGAGTTGCATCGAGTGCTACCGTAAAACGTGATTTTTTTTTCACACCAAAAAAAAGTCGTTTCCCAGCTAACATTTTTTCGCAGTAGTATTTAGTTATATCAGACTGTTTGGTTGACTTGACGGCTGTCTGAAGGAACCTTTTATACTATAAATACCAAGGATTTCATTTAACTACAAAATCCCTTCTGTCATTCTTCAACTCAAAATGCTTTGAGATTTACGGCACATAATTATACGGGCCTATAAGGAGCTAAATAATAACAGCCGCACGAGTCGATCGTTAGGTTAAGCCGCGCTTGCCTAGGTTGGTCTGTAGATAGGTGACCACCCATTACATACCGAGTTTCCTCCGTGCCTCGGAAAGCACGTTAAGCCGTTGGTCCCGGCTGTCATTTGTAGATCTTTGACAGTCGTTAGGTAGTCAGAGGCACAAAAAGTCTGACAACCAGTCTTACCAAGGGGTATCGTATTACCCGGTACTAACTGGGTTGTGGAGGTCAGATTGGCAGTCGCTCCATGTAAAATACTGGTATTCAGCTGCATCCGGTAAAACTGGAAGCCGACCCCAACATAGTTGGGAAAAGGCTAGGCAGATGATGATGGAATTATACGGGCCTATTTAGTTACTAACTGTGCCTACGGCTTTGTGTTTTTGAAAAGTTCTGAATAGTTGTTGTCTGAAGCCATTTTAGTGGATAATAAGGTGGATTACCAAAGAGATAAAGTATTTCTTCAGCTCAGCAATAATGCGCCCCTCAACTACAAATATTCTGGAAGTTTAGGCTCTCAGACAAAAAGCCATGAAGTATCAAAAGCGATTATTAACTTTATTAAAAAACTTCGATTTTTTAAATTTACTTTGATTCGTTACTTTGACAATGATGTATGTTGCCGTTTTGCTCATTGTTTTTGGAAACGCAAAAGTAAAGAGTTAATGCTGACATGTGCTGTTAGAAGGTTTCAAAGCTAATAATTAGAAAACGCAAAGATCTAAGTAATTGAAGGTGTTACTAAAATAACTGAAAAGGTAATTGTACCTATGTTAAATTGTTTAAGGCTAACCCTGAAGTCATTTCATATTATTTATATTTGCAAAATAAGACAAAAGTTTGGGCCAAATTATTTTAATGCCAATTTGTAAACCAGAACTCAGGCGGAACAGTATTTGCATAAGCCACAAGACATTGATTAATAGTGTAGCAGCTTGAAAGTTTAAGCTGGTAGTCAAAGCAAGGAGCTTGTTAAGTCAATTGCTTGTTACAATAATATAAATCTCTTTTTACAATTTTTTTATAAACGGAAACACAAATTGTTCTTAAAATAACAGATATTTTTAGCTCCGATTCAAGAGAATAATCCGCAAATGTGACTTTTAAAGTTATAAATTCTATCTAGAGCTACGAATTTGTTTTGTTGAATGAAAGCCCTAGTTGTAATTTGATAGTCTTTGTAGTATTTCGGGAGTTTAATGACCTACCTTTGTTTAAAGATAAGATAAGATTCGTATAATATAATAGAAGCCACATTCTGTGTGACCAGAATTAATTATTTTTACTGTTATTTTTAACTCCAATTCAAGACAATAATCCATTTAAATGTGACCTTTACAGAGATACAAACAGCGCCAGGACTTCAAGAGTAGTGATATTATTTTGTTGAATGAAAAGGTTTCCACGTTAATTAATTGATAGTCTTTGTTTTTAGTATTCCGGAGGTTTAAGAATCGTTTTTTGTTTTATTTACGCGGAGGATCATTGAATAAAATTGTGACCATTGTAACAAATCTACTTGCTCCTATTAAATCAAAGGATAAGCAGACTCGTTCAATTTAAAATTTAATTAGGGAAAGATAAAAAATACAGCTAGTTATAAAAAACGGGTTATTCACCAACTGAACACGAAAGACGGGACACGCGTGTGTCCAGTTGGTGAAACTCAGAATTAGTATCACTTATTATTTCGTCATCTGGACACGCCAAAATTTTTACGCGTGTCCACATAGTGAAACTTAAATTAAATCACTTTTATGTTTTCGCCAACTGGACACACGTTCGCATTTTATCTGAATTCATGAGAAAGTACAGTCAGGCACATTGATTTTCTGTATCACAATTATGCCGAACGGGCGTGATCCGCTGAAGGCGTGGATGTATAACGTGTACCTAGCGGTCTGCCTATACCCTTTCTACACCGGGCGCACGCATACACTATACTTCGCTCTCAGACGGCGCTGACGTCCTACACCTATTTAACTGTAGCCAATCTACGCAATCTCAGGCGTAGAACCTAACGAGGGAAGGGGTTTACTGGGAAATAATACAATGATAAACTTTCATAACTATTCAGGAAGCGATTCGGAGCTTCAGGACTTTTCCCGCACAACTTTTTCACTGTTTTTCTTCATAATATATTTGCCGTACTGATGACTACAATTCTTAGAAATGTTGAGTTTACCAAGGTACTCCGGAACTTTACTGTAACGAGAACCCTGATTCGCTTCCTGATTTTGGAAAAATTTTCGTGTCCAGATGACGAAATAATAAGTGATACTAATTCTGAGTTTCACCAACTGGGCACACGTGTGTTCAGTCTCTCGTGTCCAGTTGGTGAATAACCCAAAAAAACCTACCTACCACGCACTCTAGGATAGTTTTTATAGTTCACGATTAGGAATCAGTTCAGCACTGTAGGAAAGACGGGAACAGGCGTCAGGATAGCAAGTCAATACCAGGGCAACTTTGAAGTACAGCTTCAGGAAACGTCTGCTGGATGGGCGGCGGCGGCGTGCAGATCACAGAGGCCACCAGGTCAGCTCTGAAGTAATGTGGTTATAAGGCAGCGTAGAACTCAGGGCCAGATGTCAGGTTAGCTTTGCGAGCCAAATAGTCAGTCAGGCACGTAGTTAGCTTCCGAAGATCAGGAGTAGAAGTCCCAGGAGAATCTTTATCTGGATCCCCTGGGTAGTTTAAGTATCTGACAGCGAAAACCAAGCTGTTATCTGATGCTCATTAAATCAGATCCAAGAGTACTTTTTTTCAGCCGTCCGTCTGCTCGTTTCTCCCCAAAGTAGTCTTCCTTTTTCAAATATTAGTTTTCTTAGTGTGGCCATCATCTCATCTGACAAGTGTAGTCGGCCAGGGCATATCCATGAGTGCGTAAAGAATTTTATATTATAATTTAATATTAAGTTATTTAGTAAACAATCGTAATAAACTACAAAATATAATGGCTAAACACATATTGATAAAAATAATTTAAATTTTACATAATTTTACATGTTTGTGGTTTCAAAGCTACGTCGTCGCGTTTAAAAAGTGGTTACACTTTTTTGACACATTTTATTGAGGTTTGCATCTCTAATATTTAATTCAATGGCTGAAATAAAATATTATCAAAATTTTCATGTTGTGACACTTACGTCAAGCGTCAAATTGTCAAACTCTTAGTAATTTTTTATTTGCCTTTCTGCTTAGTCTATGATAGTTACTTTTTGGTTTGTAAAATTTAAATTATTTTTATCAATATGCTTAGCCAATGTATTTTATAAATTATTACGATTGTTTACTAAATAACTTAATTTAAAATTATATCTATAAAATTATTTACGCACTCATGGATATGTCCTGGCCAACGACACTTGTCAGATGAGATGATGGCCACACTAAGAAAACTAGTATTATTTTGAAAAAGGAAGACTACTTTGGGAGACGAGCTGACGGACGGCTGAGAAGTCTACGCTTGGATTTGATTAGATGAGCATCAGATAACCGATTGGTTTTCGCTGTCAGATACATAAACTACCCAGGGGATCCAGCTAAAGATCCACCTGGGACTATTACTCTCGATCTTCGGAAGCTAACTACGTGCCTGACTTTCCACTTGTCTCGCAAGTTATCCTGACGCTGAGCTATTCTGGCCCTGAAATCTACGCTGCCCTACTACAGAGCTCACCTGTTGGACTCTGAGATCTGCACGACGCCCTTCCAGCTGAGGTTTCCTGAAGGTGATCCTCGACGTCTCTCTGGTACTGACCTGCTACCCTGAGGACTGTTCCCGTTCTTACAGTGGTGAACTCATTCTTATCCATCTAAGTACGTGAACTATAAAACTATAGAGAGTGCGTGCTAGGTAGGTGTTTTATATAACTAGCTGTATTTTATACCTTTCCCCTAATTAAATTGAACAAGTCTGCTTATCCTTTTATTCAATAGGAGCAAGTAGATTTGTTGCAATATAAACACAGAAACAATAAAATTACGTGTGGAAAGTTATTCCGATTAATTTGGTATGTTTTTGTGATTTTGAATCGTACACTTTCATGCATTTTCCCATATTTTGTCGCGTGTCACTTCGGTACTGCGTAAAACAGAACACTGAGCCGACATAAGCTACACATTTGACCCTGGTCATATGCCCGTGGCAACGCCATGGCGCGGTAATTGCTAATCTGGTGTAGGTAACATATATAATTATCATCTATGATTTCAGCTATTTCCAAGTTAAAGAATCGTTTTTAAATCGATTAGATCGTGTAGATATATCTATACTAATATACTAATACTAATACTAATATTTAATGAAAAATATTATAAAGCTGCAGTGTTTGTTTGTTTGTTTAAACGCGCTAATTTCTGGAACTACTGGTCCGATTTTAATGATTCTTTCAGTGTTGGGTAGTCCATTTACCAAGGAAGGCTATAGGCTATATAACATCACGCTGCCACCAAAAAGAGCGGACCATAAATGAAAAATATTGCAAAAACGGGGAAAAGTGTATTCCTTTTGTGAGCTGTTTCTCTTTTATGTGACGCAGACGAAGTTGCGTGGGTCAGCTAGTAAACAAATAAAAAGCATGATAAATAGTATTATGAATGGTGTAGGGTGCTTCCCTAACATAAGTAATGTCAATGCAAAATGTCAAATTTAAACTTAAATGCAGAAAATGTCAGTGAATGCTCAACGGGATGAATCTAAATAAAACTGCAAGTTGTCCGACTCAAACCACGTCTAATTGAACACTAAAAATGTAATATACATAAAATGCATAGAACAATGCAATATGTCAGTGTCAATGCACTGCCAAATGTAGGTCGCGTTCAAAGTGCAAATACGCGAGCCTACTGGCTAACTTATTGTAATAAATATATTTTAAAACCCATGTACGTTCACCGTACATATTGCCACAACACAGAAAGAGAATAATTAAATAACAATCCCAAAATATGTAAAAAAAACTAAAATAAGAATGTAAAAAACAATGTAAAAATGTAAAAATGCAGGACTCCAATGTAAATATGATTGATCTACGACTACTATGAAGAAATATAACTAAAGTCTATAAATAGAATGTCACCATAATAATAAATTAGCACACATCACTATGTTTTTCAGTGTCAAATTTCACTTCACTTGAGGTAGGGTTAGCACACGACACTTTATTCACTTTTGAGTCCCGTTTGTCGATCTTGCTGTTCCTGTCCTCGATGTCATGATCTTCTTCTCGTCTGCTTCTACTTCTCGCGTCTTGCGGACCCTCCCCCTGTCTTTGGGTTTTTGTATTATGTACGGTGAACGTACATGGGTTTTAAAATATATTTATTACAATAAGTTAGCCAGTAGGCTCGCGTATTTGCACTTTGAACGCGACCTACATTTGGCAGTGCATTGACACTGACATATTGCATTGTTCTATGCATTTTATGTATATTACATTTTTAGTGTTCAATTAGACGTGGTTTGAGTCGGACAACTTGCAGTTTTATTTAGATTCATCCCGTTGAGCATTCACTGACATTTTCTGCATTTAAGTTTAAATTTGACATTTTGCATTGACATTACTTATGTTAGGGAAGCACCCTACATAGTTTTTTGGTCCTTCGTAACTATTGCAAGTACCATACAGTCCGATACGTCGGTCAAAAAGTCGCCGCGCGGGATCTGTGTCGTGTCGTGTCATACCGTGCCACGTGTGTTGCCGTGCAGGAGCATTCGGGGAGGTAGCAGCGGTCCAGGTTCCAGAGCGTCACATTGCATTGCATTTGCATACAGGGAGAGTTCCTGAATTTCAAGTAAGATCGTTCATTATTTATCTTACGGCTTTACAATGGAGGGTTTAATCGTGCGTCAAGCAGAGATCCTTGAGGAAGTGAAGAGAATCCATTCTAATTTTAAGAAGGATTCAGCGAGCAGGAAGACCACCGATTACATTCATAAAAGGCTTGAGAGGTTAGATGTACTATGGACGGAATGTGAAGAGAAGAACCGGGAGCTGAGTGCAGTAGAGGAGAAAAATCATCAATATTTCACTGGTAACATTTATGAGGTCATTAAAAGCTGGTACCATGGAACGCGTCAGGAGATTGCAGCGTTCGAGATGAAGACTCTTGCTGGACCCAGTAACGCCGGCCATAGTAAGTTAAACGTTGAGTTTGACAAAACCCTGTTCGAGACATCTGTAGGAGCAGAGGACAAGCTACTCGAGTTACAGCAGTTGCAACAAGCTAACTTCCGTGCATTCACTAGGTTAGTAAATCGAAGCCTACACGAGGTTAAGGAGAAATGGGAAATTGAGGATATGCTTAAGACTGTAGAGTTTCGGTGGACTGCGATTGACAAATTACATTTACAAATTGATGGCATATTAGAGGGGAATTCACAGGACTATTATGACGAGTTCTGTCGTCACGAAAATGCATTTACAGATATGAAACGGGCGTTGAACACGAAATTAAACGCTTCTATACATCAACAGCAAACATTGCCTAAAATTGACATACCTATCTTTAACGGCAACTATACTTTATGGCCTACTTTTATGGATCTCTACGTAGAAGCGATTCATAATAATTCGGCGATCGCTAAAACTCAGAAAATGCAGCATCTAAAGGGTAGACTTCGCGGTGAAGCGGAAAAGCTCGTGCAGCATTTACACATTGCACCCGAAAATTATGACACGTGTTGGGAAATTTTGAACCATAGATATAATAATAAGTTTCTGTTATTTACCAGAAATTTCCAGGCATTTATGCGTCAACCTAATTTACAAAAACAATCTGCATTCGACCTCAAGCGGTTATATGACACTAGCAACGAAACCATAAACGCCATACACAACTTGGGCGTTGATACAAGCTCATGGGATCCGATTCTAGTTTACGTGTTATGCGAAAAATTAGACTCCGAAACGTATTCGGAATACATGCAGTCCAGGTCGGATCCACGCGAGATACCAACATACAATCATTTTATGGATTTCGTCGAAAACAAGTTTATGGCATTAGAACCATTGCACAGGAAAAAGCCACAAAACGGTGATAAACCTGCATCAAAACCACATTTTAAAACGCAACATCCGTTCGGCAAAAATTCCAAGTCAGCAAATTCACAACCCAATAAAGGTTCAGCAAACTACTCTCGCAACTTCCATGCGTCAAACGCTGGACAATTCAGCAAGACTATTTGTCCATTGTGCAATATCAATCATGCATTATTTCAATGTTCCAAATTCGCTGACATGCTGAGTTCGGAAAAAATGGCATTTATAGAAAACAATCAAATATGCAAAAATTGTTTGTATGTGCATACTAAGGGTTACTGTGCGTCGCAGAAAAGATGCAGAGATTGCAACGAACAACATAACACACTTCTGCACAGCGATATTGTGAAGTCAGCGCAAACGCCCTCAGCAACACAAACAGCACCTAAACCGTCGTCATCGACTTCAACTAGGTCAAATAAAAATCTGCAAAACAACTTCGCATCAAATAATGATGATGAAATATTATTACCAACAGCATTACTGCAAGTAGCCACAGCTGGAGGTGACTACATAACACTAAGGGCTCTAGTTGATCAAGGCTCGCAAATTACGTTGATAACGGAGAATGCAGCTCAAAGATTGGGCATAAAGCGTCAACAGCTGAATGCAAACATAAGCGGCATCGGTACTTTATCCAACAGGAGTAAAGGAAAGGTCCATCTATCCTGCAAGTCCTTATATAACGACTTCAAGTTTACAACGGAAGCGTTAATCATGACACGGGTAGTAAACAGTCTGCCTAACGTTACATTTGCAAATAAACCTTGGGCTCATGTGACAGTCATCACACTAGCCGACCCAGATTACAACTTATCTAGGCCCATTGACATACTTCTGGATGCACACGTATTTTCCGAAATACTCATGAATGGCTTAGTCAAAGGGGAGGTTAATGAACCCATGGCTCAACAAACACGGTTGGGGTGGATATTGTCAGGCAATGTCACCAAAACATTTAATTGCAACGTCGTAGTTAATGAAGTTAACGACTTGTCAAAATACTGGGAAATCGAAGACATCAATGGAGATGCATGCAACTCTATGACGTCAGAGGAACGATATTGTGAGGAGTTCTACACTGCAACAACCAAACGATTAGCTGATGGCAGATATGCAGTTCGTTTGCCAATGAAGCCTAATTTTAATCAGCTGCTGGGCAAGTCAAAGCCACGAGCTGTAGCACAGTTTATGCAATTAGAAAGGAGGTTAGGCAGGGATGACAAATTATCAGATAGTTACATCAAATTTATGCAAGAATACCTGGAAATGGGACATATGAAGGAGAGCAAACCTGACTGCAATACGGCATGCTACTTACCTCATCATGGAGTCCTAAAACAGGACTCAGTGACATCAAAATTGAGGGTGGTTTTTAACGCCTCCCAGAAAACTGACACAGGTTACAGCCTGAATGACTTGATGGATTGTGGCCCTAAGCTTCATCAAGATCTATTGACATTATTATTAGGATGGCGGCTATACAAGTACGTCTTTACTGCAGATTGTGAGAAGATGTACCGCATGATCCTTGTCCATGAAGACGACCAACACTTGCAAAAGATCCTGTGGAGGGAATCCAACCAAGGTCCTTTAAAGGAGTTCCAGTTATGCACAGTGACGTATGGCACCAAGGCAGCACCATTTCTAGCTCTTCGAATGCTGAAACAGCTTGCAGAGGATGATGCACAGAAATATCCGTTAGCAGCGGATGTCATCGCTAACGAAATGTACGTTGATGACGTCCTAAGTGGCAGCAACTCCATCGAACGAGCACAAGAAATTCAAAAGCAACTCATCGACATGCTGAGTGGAGCTGGCCTTACACTACGGAAGTGGTCAAGCAACGACCAGACCTTGATTGAAAGCTTATTTTCTTCAGATCTTAACCAAACGACAATGCATTTTACAAACGATGGAATGACAAAAGCCCGGGGGGTCCAGTGGAATCCTACAACTGACACATTTTCATTTACAAACAAAATACAATTTGACAATAAAAACCAATTGACAAAAAGGAAGCTACTATCGGAAATCTCGAAAATTTTCGACCCACTGGGCTGGCTGACACCTTTGACAGTAAAAGCAAAACTGCTGTTCCAAAGCGTTTGGCTATCGGGATGCGAGTGGGATGAAACCTTACCTGACAGCGTGCAAGAGGAATGGAAGCAGTTTACTAGCGACTTACACAACATAACCGAATACCAAATACCAAGGTGGCTGGGAGATATTACTAAACCATTCCAAGTACATGGGTTCTGCGATGCGTCCGAAAAGGCCTACGCATGCGCTATATACCTGCTGACAACAAATGACAAAAACGAGCCTACGATTAGACTTATCGCTGCAAAGTCGAGGTTATCGCCAATCAACAAAAAATTGACATTACCGCGACTCGAATTATGTGGAGCGCTACTACTTTCACGGCTCATGAAAAAGGTCCTGACAGCCTTTAAATGGGACAATGTGCACAAAAATACATACGCCTGGACGGACTCTATGATTGTATTAGGCTGGCTGCACGGGGACGTCACAAAATGGAAGTCGTTCGTCAGCAACAGAGTACAGCAAGTGCATGACGTAATCCCAAAACAGCACTGGAGTTATGTCAAGTCCGAGGAAAATGCTGCAGACTGCGCGTCACGCGGAATCAGTTGTTCCCAACTATTGCAACATCCTTTGTGGTGGCAAGGCCCCTACTGGATGAAAAATTACAGTGAAGATACCTTTGACAAAATTACAATTACACCGACAACATGCGAATCAAAACAAAAACAAATGCAAACGTATGTTGTGAAATGTGAACCGTCTTCAATAGTAATTGAGTTATTAGACAGACACAGCGATTTGACTCGTATTACAAGGGTCATTGCCTGGATGAAACGTTTCATTAACAGCTGTTCGAACACCGACACTCATCGTACTACTACTTATTTGACATCTACGGAACTAAAAAGCGCTGAAAACCTAATAATGAAACATAGTCAATTGCATGCTTTCAATGACGAGATTATGAGATTGAAGGAAAACAAAGGTTTGAGCACAAAAAGTAACCTTTTGAGTTTAAATCCATTCCTTGACAAACATGACATTCTGCGAGTGGGTGGAAGGTTACGTAACTCAAGACTACCCGAAGACACTAAACATCCTATCCTACTACCACATGACAACAAACTGACAGAGTTATTAATTTGGCAAGCTCACAGAAGAACATTACACGGAGGTCCTAAGTTAACCCTGACACATCTACGACAAAGAGTTTGGATCGTAGGAGGACATCGCGCCGTCAAAAAAGTCTTACACAAATGCGTAACATGTCGCCGATTAAATGCTAAACAAACAAA
The DNA here is from genome assembly GCA_905147715.2 of Xestia xanthographa. Classification (NCBI taxonomy): domain Eukaryota; kingdom Metazoa; phylum Arthropoda; class Insecta; order Lepidoptera; family Noctuidae; genus Xestia; species Xestia xanthographa. The sequence goes on from LR990658.1 coordinate 25,692,150, forward strand.
CCAGATTATGGCAGACCTACCAGAGCCGAGAGTGACAGTACTCGCCCTTTTACACATACAGGTGTCGATTCTACTGGACACGTTGAGATCAAGGCAAGTAAAGGCCGAGGCGTCAGAACATTGCTGGTGTACGTTGCAGTATTTGTTTGTCTAGCAACAAAAGCCATCCATCTAGAACTGGTATCAGATCTATCCAGTACAGCATTCCTATCGGCTTTCAAGCGCTTCTGCGCACGTCGAGGTACACCACGGGACATGTACAGCGACAACGGCACGAACTTTGTGGGTGCAAATCGGATCCTATTGCAACAATACAAATGCATTGTAGAAAATATTGACAACTTCTTCTTGGGCAAAATATCAGAGATGGGAGTTCAATGGCACTTCAATGCCCCGGTCTGGCCAAGCGCAGGCGGACTGTGGGAAGCCGCTGTGAAGAGCATGAAATATCATCTCAAACGGGTCATTGGAGACCAACGTCTGACATACGAAGAATTTACCACTCTGCTATGTCAGATAGAAGCTTGCTTGAACTCACGACCACTATGCACCGTTTCAGAGAACGCCGAAGAGATTAACTGTTTAACTCCAGGACATTTCTTAACCGGCACATCACTCATGACAATTCCAGAACCGGACATGGACAATACTTACCGTTTAAACACGAGATGGCAAATTGTACAACAACTTAGCAAGGATTTCTGGAAGAAGTGGTCGCAAGAATACCTCCAACAACTACAAGCAAGACTAAAGTGGAAACGACAGAATACTGACATAAAGAAAAATGACATTGTATGCATTAAAGATGAAAGGTTACCTGCAGGAAAATGGGCACTGGGTCGTGTAGCGGATTTACACCCTGGAAAGGACGGCCACACTAGAGTTGTGACATTACAAACTGCAAAAGGCGAAACTAAACGACCTATTACAAAACTGGTACCACTAGTGGAGGCTGAGGAAAAAACCAACACTGACACTGACAAACTACCCAAAAACAGGCGAAACCGAGCTAAAGGGCTTACCTGGAACAGCTTGGTATGTTATATGCTGATGCTAGTTATGACATTGATAACACCCACTGTTCAGCAAGATATGAAATTTACTCAACTGACAAAAAATCAAACAATTTACTTTGACAAGATTGCAGATCTACAAGAAATTAGAGATGAATGGAAACTGGTATTCTATTACAATATGACAAATTATTGGCGCAACGTGGACACTCTGCAAGCATTCGTATCGCATATAAAGCAAGCTCGTTGCGAAGAGTGGTTGATGCAATTTCATGTTCTGATTAACCAACTTGAACAAAGCATGAGTGAACTAAATTATTACAACGAATTACTGAGGTCCCAGCGGATAATTCAACACAGGTTCAAAAGAGGAATGATCGACGGAGTAGGGTATGTTGCAAATTCGTTATTTGGAGTGTTAGATCAACATTTTGCAGAAAAATATGAACAGGATATCGACACAATCCAACACAATGAAAATCACCTATTCCAACTGCTTAAAAACCAGACAAGTGTTCTGGAAACCGAGAACAACATTGTACAGCGTAACGAAGCAACAATGGTGAAGCAGTTCACTTTTATCAACGATCACCTCACGTCCCTAGAAAACAAGACGCTCAAAGATAAACTTGAGAGTTCCAATGCATTCTACATCATTACATCGGCCATAGCTGCAGACAGAATGGCCCAAAACTTAAAAGATATCCAAGAATCACTCATCAACACACTGACAAATATGTACCAAGGACATATGGACGTACATCTATTATCACCAACCCAAATGCAAAGCGAACTAGATAGAGTAGCTCGACTACTACCTCGCGATTCTACACTACCTGAAGTTCGTAATGACATAAGAGACATCTACAGGCTGTTCAGAATACATGCACGCATAACACAACACTACCTGTTGATGGAAATAAAAGTACCGATCTTGAGTGATGCCCTATACGAACTTAACAGACTTATCAGCATTCCTCAACGTATTGACATAAATCTGGTAATGTACGTTATTCCCAACTCTGCATTAATAGCATTTAATGCCAACCAATACTCATTTATACCCCTAGAACAATATGACATTAACGAATGCCAAAAATTACATGACCAAACTCTACTGTGCAAACTAAATCACCCTATATACAACAACGGTGATCGTCACAAATCTATTTGCGATGTACAGCTGATTCGAGACAACGAAGAACATAGCGTTTATTGCCATACGGAAATAAAAGTATGCGCCGACAAATGGGTCAAATTACATAGACAAAACACCTGGTTTTATTATTGTTGTGACACGTGCGAAGTACAACTAGTGTGCGGCACTCAAATGACATCGGAGACGTTACGTCACTCGGGTCTGATAACGCTGAAACAAGGATGCAACTTGCAAGGCGACTCATTCACACTGCACGCATATATGGAACATACAAGTGACATTTTAGTCAATGTACCATATGCGATGATCGTGCCCACGATCTCTCCAATCAACAACATAATCAATACCTCGATTCGTAACTCAACGTTGCATATTGAAACGCACGAAGAGACGTTCAAGAAGATTGACACGCAACTACGCTCTATAGAAAAACAGTCTAAGCTAGACACCTTATCCTCTCACGACGTTCATCACTACATTGCAATTTATGTGGTTGTTGCGATTAGCATTGCACTGTTTGTAACATCGGTGTACTTTTGGCGAAAGATGGCAACCCAAAGACAGGGGGAGGGTCCGCAAGACGCGAGAAGTAGAAGCAGACGAGAAGAAGATCATGACATCGAGGACAGGAACAGCAAGATCGACAAACGGGACTCAAAAGTGAATAAAGTGTCGTGTGCTAACCCTACCTCAAGTGAAGTGAAATTTGACACTGAAAAACATAGTGATGTGTGCTAATTTATTATTATGGTGACATTCTATTTATAGACTTTAGTTATATTTCTTCATAGTAGTCGTAGATCAATCATATTTACATTGGAGTCCTGCATTTTTACATTTTTACATTGTTTTTTACATTCTTATTTTAGTTTTTTTTACATATTTTGGGATTGTTATTTAATTATTCTCTTTCTGTGTTGTGGCAATATGTACGGTGAACGTACATGGGTTTTAAAATATATTTATTACAATAAGTTAGCCAGTAGGCTCGCGTATTTGCACTTTGAACGCGACCTACATTTGGCAGTGCATTGACACTGACATATTGCATTGTTCTATGCATTTTATGTATATTACATTTTTAGTGTTCAATTAGACGTGGTTTGAGTCGGACAACTTGCATTTTTATTTAGATTCATCCCGTTGAGCATTCACTGACATTTTCTGCATTTAAGTTTAAATTTGACATTTTACATTTGCATGACATTACTTATGTTAGGGAAGCACCCTACAAATGGTGAATATGAAGTGTAAGTATAGCATAATACTATACCATTAAGGGGGTGGTATCTGCTAACGAGAGATTTTCTCCATGTAACTTCCTCTTTGATGAGTGAATATAAATGTGCATAAAAAATATGTGTTGCTCATTAAACCCTAAACTTTAATTGATACAGTTGAAATAATTCTAACTTTATTATTAGGTACAATATGAAAAAAATATTCAAAGTGTAGCATTTTTTCTTTGAAATTTCGTAAGTTCTACTCCTAAACGGCATTAAGTCAAGTTTTTTTTTTACGCACATATATGTCACTTTTTTTTACAAAGTGTATAGTTAGTATTTTGATCTAATGATTTATTAGGCTACAATTAAATAAAAACCACTCATTTCGCACTATTCGCCCCGCAGTGACTGACGTAACAACCCCTTTGTAGTGCAAACTTTATTCTAATAGTACATATTATGTATAAATAACACCTTTTTGTACTTATGTTCACAAATAAAGATTGATTTGATTTGATTTGATTTGATATTTCAAACGAAGTTTGAACCACCACAAATAGAGTTGCTAATTTAGCAATACCCCAGCCTTAGTGTTACAAATTCCGACAAGAGCAACGAAATGGTTTTGTTGGACAGTGTTTCCAACAGTCATTGTAGTATTAAGACGGTCTTGAGGAGTAGGTTCCTCAGAATTTAAAAGATATAAGCGATAACTTATCTTTTAAATTCTGAGAAACCTAAGGTGAACTTACTCATTGATTTCCGCTTACAGTTACTTTCTGCTTTCTTAGCTACTCTACTTACTTTTGTCGAAAGTTAGAAATACCAACTTTGTTTCTACGTTTCTACTTAACCATGACTGAACCAATGATTGAAAGAAAGAAAGTACACTCGACTCTGCCCCATCAGGGATTTTAATTTTGATAACACAAAAAATTAGTCAGTTGTGTTAACGTTTCGTGTTAATTAGTTAGTTGTGGCCAAGTCACAGATTTAAATCGGGTCTTAGTTTAGAAGATATAATGAGTTCAATTAGTAAGGTATAGGTAGTCCAAGAGCTAGATAGAATGAACTCTCTAAATTATTTCGATCTAGCTCTTGGACTCTTGAACCAGTGACTGACAAATTCTGATATTTGGCGACAAATTTCGACTAAGTATCGACTATTTTTGTGTTATCAAAATTAAAGTCTCTGATGGTGGCCGAGCCAGTGTCAATGACACGAGTAGCAATGAGGATGCCTAACTACTAAGTAAAACAATAAACAATTTAGTAAGTCCATTAGTCTAGTTACGAATTCCCATTGGATGCAAGCGAGCGTAACCTTTTCAGTTATCTGATAATGATACTTGCCATAAATCAAAATGCCACCCGAGACGCGTAGGAAGTTAACCAGCAAACTCTGATCTCGTAAATTTCCTGTTTCGTGAATTTAAGTAATTTAAATCTCATTATTTACTTTTACCATTATTTTTGTACCAAATTATTGATGGTTAATTTAAAAAATTGGATAATGCAATTAAAGGTTATGCATGATTTTTTTTTATCACTCTAAACAAAGCGTATTAACATCAGAAATAGCAAAGTGAAATTATTTTTTTAATATCTATAAAAAATATTAAGTTATAATCATTTGAAAATGCTGATTAGACTGAGAGATCCTATACAGCGAATGACGTCATTCGCTGCAACGACATACAAAATCCATACTAAATTCCGTTTATCTAGAAAGAGATAGAAAGAAAAGTTTAAATGGTTAAAACTTTTGTGTTGTTTGGCCGATGTATGTCTTGTTTTCGCTTTTTGTCATCATTTTTGTAGTACCATTCCGTATCGAAATAATGAAAAAATAAAATTAATGCATATTTTGGATTAGTCGCTCCCTATACATGCGACAGAACTGACGAAATGTGGGTTAACATCTGCCTAACCCCTCGAGGATTACAGGCGTGATGTGTACGTACTGAAATAAGGTCAAATCAAGTGGTAAACTTATTCTTAGGTATTCTAGGCATAAAAATAACAATTTTTTTTAGAAAAGACTTTGCTGGAAACTCGTTGAAGTATTTTATATCCCCGCTGAGATCAAACAGAGCAGACCTACAGAGCTGTCGTGTGACTATTTGAACTTCTCTTCTGCATAGCTATTCACAACCCTTCGATTCAATTTTCGATTCGGAAAGTCGTATGTCTATCTCGCTCGATTTCGTAATGTCAAAAAAAGATAGACTTTCCGAATCGAAAATCGAATCGAAGCGTTGTGAATAAGGGGCCTGGTGGCTTTTTCAGATATCTTTTTTTTTCTGTCATACTTTACTGTATTGTATAGAACACGAACATGTTACATCCAACGAAATCAAAAATGTCTTGCTTTGTATGCTTGAATAGGTTTTTATGGAGGCTTTCCTTGATATAACTGAAAATGGTTTTCGTATAGGTAGATTTTAAGTCGTCGACATGTAGATAAACGCTTGAAAAGAAATAGCACGTGAAACATACTGAATAAATTTATGCTAAGATAAAGTTTCACTTTCTTACATAGATTGGTTTACTAAAGAAAATATTGACACAAGATCAAAAACCAATTTTTTTATTTTCTTATTTTCTTACCGCAAATTAAAACCGTCGGTCTGATGTTTCATAAGTGTTCATGTAGGTGCGGCGATCGGCGGAGGCGACCTCTCGCGTCCAGCCCTGGTTTAATCTATGGTCCGGAGCGAGACGGAATGGGACGCCGTCACCTCCTTCTGCGAAGCAGTAATGCTAGAGAAGGTGGTGGCGGAACGTGAGAGGGAGAGAACTTCACGTCCCGGCCGCCGCGGGAGACGCCTGGGTCGTCGGAGGCCACCACGTGGACCCCGGCCACCGTAGGCGGCCTTTCTTTTATAAAGGCTGTAAAACACTTCTTACCGAAGCCGAAAGGCATTAATTTGTTCTCCTCGTCATTGTGATCATTTTTTTGTTCCTGGGAACCTTCTAGTTACGGAAATATTGGGGGTCAAAGTTCCAACTTTTAGACAATTTTTTTTTTTTTTTTAATACTTACAATTTTTTTTTTCAAATACAAGTTTTTTTTTAATACTAGTTTTTAATGTAAGATTTTGACTTTGCACAATGTTTTGAGTGCGTTACATTGTGTTCTACCACAAAACATGATTTTCACCCCAAATAAAAGTCGTGTCCCAGCAATAAGTTTTGCGTAAAGTTACTTCGTTTGATGTCCAGAATGCTTGGTTGACGGCTTCGTGATGAGGTCTTTTGCACCCTGTATAATTGAAAATGGTTTTCGTCATTACTTTCCCGATCTGGGAATCGTACCCAGGACCTCATGCTCAGCAGTGCGATTGCGACCACTAGACCAACGAGGCTGTCAAAAGTTATCTACACTAAAATTATAAAGAGGAAAGATTTGTATGTTTGTAATGAATAAACTCAAAAACTACTGCGCCGATTTCATAATTCTTTTACCATTAGAAAGCTACATTCATCCTGAGTAACATAGGCTATATTTTAGTCCCGTAATCCCACGGGAACGGGAACTACGCAGGTGAAACCGCGTGACGTCCGCTAGTAATATATAAAAAAATATCAGTGTTTTTTTTATAGATAAATAGCTGATTAGAACCGTGCATCTGATGTTTCATAAGTATCCATGTCGGTTTACATGAAATAAAAATAAAAAAATCGGCCAAGAGCGAGTCGGACTCGCGCACCGAGGGTTCCGTACAAACTTTTTAAAGGACAAACTTAACTTTGCTGTTCGATCCCATGAAACGGCTATTGCATCAACCGCAAATAATAAGTTTGTAATAGTAAAATCGCTTTTTTATCGTTATTAAACTACATATTTACATGGTTTTGAGATTTTCCCTTTACATGTGCTGTAAGACATTGCTTCTCGCCAAATTTCGTGATTCTAGATCAACGGTAACTACCATTATGGGTTTTCGACCCAAAACCTCTAAGGTACTTCACACACAACAGCCAACGGGGTCTTACAGCACAAGTAAAAGAAAAAAAAAATACAAGTAAAATTCCGAAAAACATAAAAAAGTTGAAAATTAAGGTAAATTTTGAGTCGTTCATCAACTCGTCCCACAAGCCTACGGCCCATTTGGGACGAGTTGATGATGATCAAAATACGTAATATTTTCGTTCTGCAACTCGTCCCACGTATGAAAAAGGTATAATCAGTAGTAAGAGTCTAAATTTTGGTACTTACAAGTTTTTACGTAAATCTAAATTTGCTTATATCTTTTTATCGTGTTGACTCAGGACCGTGATTTTTATACACCTAATATAGGACTAATATAGGACTATAGACCTCAGTATCTGATATAAAATTTAAATGTGGTAGGTCCACCCGTTCCTGAGAAAATCGGTGGTGACAAGAAAGTGATCTTAAAAGGGTTCCTTTTTTTACCTTTTGTGGTACGGAACCCTAAAAACCGAACATTTTATTTTATTGCTTTTGATCAAGCGTTCATTCTGGCAATCTACGTATTTTACTTTAGATCGTGAAAATTGGGGAGAGGTATTTTAAGGTTTCTTTTAACTAACGCAGGTGCTACTTATTGCTAATAATAAGAAATCTCCAGCCGATTTCATTTTTATTAGCTACAAACTGGTTTAGGTAAAGTATTTTTCTTCTAAAGAGAAATTGAGTGGTCTGGGATTTATTTTGCCTAGGTAAAATTAATTCCCAGGAATTTCTAAAAAATATTAACCTAGATAATAACGTGCTGAGAAATATCAAGCTTTACATAATTAATAATCTGTTAGGTCCACAATGAGTACTTATTTAATTTCTTTTGCAAATTTCTTCAAAAAGAAGTTGAGATTATGGTTACTTCAAAAGACTCTTTACTCAGTAAAAGAATTTCTTGAAGATATCTAAATATATAAAAGAAGAAACTGACTGACTGACTGAATGACTGACTGACTGACTGACTGACTGACTGACTGACTGACTCATCTATCAACGCACAGCCCAAACCGCTGGGTCTACAGATTCCAAATTTGGCAAGTAGGTTCTTTATGTGGTCTAGGGGTGCACTAAGGGGTTGAAATGGGACTCCAAAGGGGGAAAATAAGATTAGTTAGACTACTTTATTCGAAACTTAACAGGAGTACTCCTATCAATTAATGAGTTAACATTTGTGTTTCAGGTTTTTTCAGAATTCAACCCCTAAAGGGGGAATGGGGTAACAAAGCCTAAAATTCAACACAGGTATTGTTTGTATGGTGAATTGTGTCGGGTGTATTACAAAAACAACGATTTTATGATTATTAAACACACACATAGTGGACCTGAAATACGATCATTCCCTGTTGGGGTGCGATGGGGTCTAAAAATCAATATGGGTGTCGATTCCGAGATTATCAGGGGTGCTGATTACGAAAATGGCATTTATTTTGAGATCCAGAAGATGGCGGATTCGACTTCTATACAGGGTTATGTGATGATGATTGTGATTACGATGATAATGATTGTGATTACGATGATGATGATTGTGATAATGATGATGGTGATTGTGATCGTGATTGTGATGATGGTGATTGTGATGGTGACTGTGATTGTGATTGTAATAATGATAATGATTGTAATGACGGGGATGGCGATTGTGAATTTGTGATGATGATAATTGTGATTACGATGATAATGGCTGTGATTACGATGATAATGATTGTGATGACGAAGATGGAGATTGTGATGCTGATGATTGTGATTACGATGATAATGGTTGTGATTACGATGATAATGGTTGTGATAATGATGGTAGTGATTGTGATCGTGATTGTGATGATGGTGATTGTGATGGTGATTGTAATGGTGACTGTGATTGTGATTGTAATAATGATAATGATTGTAATGACGAGGATGGAGATTGTGAATTTGTGATGATGATAATTGTGATTACGATGATAATGATGATAGTGATTGTGATAGTGATTATGATAGTGACGGTGATTGTGATGGTGATAGCGATGGTGATGGTGATTGTGATAGCGATGGTGATTGTGATAGAAATGGCGATTGTGATCATGATGATTGTGTTTAAGATGATAATGATTGAGATTACGATGCTAATGATTGTGATTACAATGATTATGATTGTGATGACGAAGATGGAGATTGTGATGCTGATGATTGTGATTACGATGATAATGGTTGTGATTACGATGATGATGATTGTGATAATGATGATAGTGATTGTGATCGTGTTTGTGATGATGGTGATTGTGATTGTAATAATGATAATGATTGTAATGACGAGGATGGAGATTGTGAATTTGTGATGATGATGATTGTGATAATGATAATAGTGATTGTGATCGTGATTGTGATGATGGTGATTGTGATCGTGATTGTGATGGTGACTGTAATTGTGATTGTGATAATGATAGTGATTGTGATTGTGATAGTGATGGTGATTGTGACGGTGATTGTGATGGTGATTGTGATAGTGATGGTGATTGTGATAATGATTGTGATTACGATGATAATGATTGTGATAACGATGATGGTGATTGTGATAGTGATTTTGATGGTAATTGTGATGGTGATGGTGATTGTGATAGTGACGATGATTGTGATGGTGATAGCGATGGTGATGGTGATTGTGATGGTGATTGAGATAGTGACGGTGATTGTAATGGTGATTGTGATGGTTATTGTTATAGAAATGGCGATTGTGATCATGATGATTGTGATTACGATGATAATGATTGTGATGACGAAGATGGAGATTGTGATGATGATGATTGTGATTACGATGACGATGATTGTGATAGTGATAATATTGATTGTGATCGTGATTGTGATGATGGTGATTGTGATGGTGATTGTGATTGTGATAGTGATTGTGATAGTGATTGTGATAGTGATGGTGATTGTGATAATGATTGTGATTACGATGATAATGATTGTGATAACGATGATGGTGATTGTGATAGTGATTTTGATGGTAATTGTGATGGTGATGGGGATTGTGATAGTGACGATGATTGTGATGGTGATAGCAATGGTGATGGGGATTGTGATGGTGATTGTGATAGTGATACTGACGGCGATTGTAATGGTGATTGTGACGGTTATTGTGATAATGATTGTGATAATGTTGGTGGTTGTGATAGTGACGTTGATTGTTATGGTGATTGTGATAATGATGGTGACTGTGATAGTGATGGTGATTGTGATAATGATTGTGATAATGATGGAGGTTGTGATAGTGATGGTGATTGTGATAATGATGGTGGTTCTGAAGGTTGTGACAGTGATGGTGATTGTGATGATAAATTGATAAATTGTGATGATTATGAAATTTGGCACATAGATAGTTTATAACCTGGATTAACATGTAGGACACTATTTATCCCTTTAGTATTATTTGGTGGGACAGTTACTGAACTGCACGCGGGCGAAACCGCGGGCAACAGCTAGTCTAAATATATAAAAGAAGAAACTGACTGACTGACTGACTCATCTATCAACGCACGACCCAAACCCCTGAGTCTAGAGATTCCAAATTTGGCAAGTAGGTTCCTTATGTGGTCTAGGGGTGCATTAAGAAAGGATTTTTTAAAATGCATCCCCTAAGGGGGCTTAACGGGGCTCCAAAGTTTGTATGGGGAAACAAGATTAGTTAGACTATTTTATTCGAAACTTCACAGGAGTGCTCCTATTGATAAATGAGTACAAACAGGTTTCAGGTTTTTTCAGAATTCAACCCCTAAGAGGGGGAAATGGGGTGGCAAAGTATAAAAATCAATGCACAGCCCAAAACACTGAGTCTAGAGATTCCAAATTTGGCACATAGATTCTTTATGGTGTTTAGGGGTGCATAAAGAAAGGATTTTTCAAAATTAACCCCCTCTAAGGGGTTGAAACGGGGGTCCAAAGACTACATGGGGAAATAAGATTAGTTAGATTACTTTATTCGAAACTTAAGAGGAGTACTCCTATCGATAAATGAGTTAACATTTGTGTTTCAGGTTTTTTCAGAATTCAACCCCTAAAGGGAGAAATGGGGTAACAAAGCCTGAAATTCAACATAGGTATTGTCTGTATGGTGAATTGGGTCGGATGTATTACAAAAACAACGATTTTAAGATTTAAAGTGGCGGACCTGAATTACCATCATTCCCTGTTGGGGTGCGATGGGGTTGAAATATCTAAAAATCAATATGGGTGTCGAAACCGAGATTATCAGGGGTGCTGATGTCGAAATGGCAGTTATTTTGAGATTCAGAAGATGGCGGATTCAACTTCTATACAGGGTTATTGTTGATTTATTGTGATGATGGTGATAACGATGATGATGATTGTTATAATGATGATAATGATTGTGATTACGATGATAATAATTGTGATAACGATGATGATTGTGATAATGATCATGATGATTGTGATGATGATTTTGATTACGATGATAATGAGTATGATAACGATGATGGTGATTGTGATAGTGATGGCAATTGTGATAGTGACGGTGATTGTAATGGTGATAGCGATGGTTGTGATAACCAAGATGAAGATTGTGATGATAATGATTATGATTAAGATGACAATGATTGTGATTACGATGATAATGATTGTGATAATGATGATGGTGATTGTAATAGTGATTTGATGGTGTTTGTGATGGTGATGGTGATGGTGATGGTGATAGTGATTGTGATAATGATGGTGGTTGTGATAGTGATGGTGATTGTGATAATTATTGTGATAATGATGGTGGTTGTGATAGTGATGGTGATTGTGATGATAATAATAAATTGTGATGATTATGAAATTTGTCACATAGATAGTTTATAACCTGGATTAACATGTTGGACACTATTTCTCCCTTTAGTATGATTCAGTGGGACAGGACAGTGCGACAGACAGACCGAACTGAACGCGGGCGAAGCCGTGGGCAACAGCTAGTTTAATATAAATGGGTACGAGATATTGTTATACAAATTTTCATTTTTAGGGTTCCGTACCCAAAGGGTAAAAACGGAACCCTATTACTAAGACTTCGCTGTCTGTCCGTCTGTCCGTCTGTCCGTCTGTCTGTCACCAGGCTGTACTCATGAACCGTGACAGCTAGACAGTTGAAATTTTCACAGATGATGTATTTACAAGTTGCTTAGGTAATAATATTTTTAATTTTGTAAATTTTTGTTTTTTCTTTTGTTTGTCAAGTAAGTTCTTCTACCGAAGGCTACAAAAATTTGTAATCATAAGTTTTAATACTAATACACTGTTTTGGGGGGGGGGACCTGGTAATCTGTGTGACAGGGTTTTCCTAGTGCAGATACCAGTCTCCCACAAAGGATTTATCTGATTTAGTATAAATACATATTTTTAAGGCGCCTTTGTGGAAGAGAAATAAAATGTTTATTTATTATTATTATTATTATTATTTCTGTTGCCGCTACAACAACAAATACTAAAAACAGAATAAAATTAATATTTAAGGGGGGCTCCCATACAACAAACGTGATTTTTTTGCCGTTTTGTCTAATGTATAGATAATGGTACGGAACCCTTCGTGCGCGAGTCCGACTCGCACTTGGCCGTTTTTTTTTTTAACTAAGGTTAATGTTGTGGTTTATATTACTTAGATAATAGATTATAGAGTTTTACACTTTTTATTTTGTTTTTTGAGTTTGTATTTTATTTGAATGTAAGTAGGTAAGCTATGATTAGTTATAATTATGTGCGTAAAAAGTTAAAATTTAGAATTATTACGTGCTTAAATTTAATGTATTGCCGTATAACGTATGCCGCGTCTAGCGGCGGATATGTCCTGTCCTGCTATTTTTATTTAACAACTCTGTGCCTACCACCATATCCGACGAATATTGTTGTTATTATAGTTCATCTTTTATGTAATTCATCTTGTTTCTTTTGTATATTTTTTTGTGTAATGTATTTTGATTTGTTTAGATTTTTAACATTATCAAATTTATTGTATGTACCTACAAGTGAATGATGTGGTCTCCTATAATTGGAAGCGCACACTTGTATTTGTCTCTGATCTATACATACTTGCATGTAATTGTGTAGTTTCTGTTGGAGATCCAATAAATAAATAAATAAATAAATAAATAAATAAATAAATAAATAAATAAATAAATAAATAAATAAATAAATAAATAAATAAATAAATAAATAAATAAATAAATAAATAAATAAATAAATAAATAAATAAATAAATAAATAAATATCTTTGCCTATGTCTTTGAAGTCAAAAACTTCAAACACAGACAGGTCTAGACTAATCGAATGAAATCTAGCTAATTTGTTGAAATTAGTTTAGTAAATTTTGCTGTATTAACCTAAAAAGGTGCCTACTGGCTGGCTGACTCAGTTTTTTTTTTCATCCATTCTCCCCTGTAAGCCGTCGTGCTACTATTAAGATTCGGCGCAAACGGGCTACCAACAACAGCCACCGGTGGCTGTGGTTTGTTTGTTAACTGCTGTAGCGAGTGGCCACCACCGGCCACACGTGTGCGGCGAGTTTCAACAAAATGTATGAAAAAGCGTGTGAACTGCTTGTCGCTGGCTACCGCTGGCTGTGGTGGAGTAAGGCTCGGCGCAAACGGGCCACCACCGTTTGCGCCGAGCCTTACTCCTTTTTTTAAAACAGTGAATGACAGTCTGTAGTGATTTGAATAAACGCTCAGTTTTATATTGTTGCCTAATTTGTTAAAAAAAAATCCCCGACTACATTTTGTATATGCTACTCAATAGAAAAATCAACTAGAAAATGTTTTATATTGTTTCTCTGTTAGCGAAAGCCGAACACTTATTTCCTGTAAACATTGTTGTTTGGAGAGTTAAACTATATAGAAAAAGCATCATGTGTTCAAGTAGGAAGGTATACAATGAATCCCTCCATCTTTGTCTGTTTAGAAATAATTCAGAATCCGGAAATAACCTACTTTGAAGGCGGATGACGTCGAAACAAAAGAAAATGGGTAAATAGCAAGCAAGGTTTAAAATGTGTTTTGTACATGTACATCATAACGAAAACCTGACTACTACTGATACTTAAATATATTCACGCTTGTTTTTTCTGCAAAGTTGAGCAGAAGTGTACTATATAAGTAAAGTAACATCCACATATTGCCAACTATCTTTTAATCCTATCTAATAAAAAACTTTTTGCAAAAAAAATAAAACCGACTTCAAAAAGTACAAAAAAGTGAAGAAGTCGGTGACCTTGGATTTATTCATTTAGTTTTTTTTTGTCACCGACTTCTGAAGCTAAAGTTTGTTTTCCCTTTTTTGTGTTTTGTGCGGATTTGTGTTTTTTGAAGTCGGTTACAAATAAATAGGACCGAGCCTATGGACATCAACTTAACACAAATTAAGATAAAAAATAAGAGAAATAGTTTTTCTATAAATAGAATACGCCTGTACGAACTTTCTCACTCAGGCGAATAACAGTAGACTGTTTCACACATTCTAATAATTTTCCAGCCACAATCATTTTGCTGGAAGTTTCTCAAACTAGGTTAGGGTCGGAATTTAGCCGCACCAGATGCGACGAAATATCGATATTTAAAATAGAACTGCTTCCATCTCGTCTAACACATTTGGGTCATACCGACATTGTAGGCTAGAATAGCAATTATGATATTCGGGTTTAATTTTCATTACCTATATAGTATTTTGTTGGTACCGAATTTTCTCCGTGCCTCGGAAAACACGTTAAGAAGTTGGTCCCGGCTGTCATTTGTAGATCTTTGACAGTCGTTAGGTAGTCAGAGGCCCAAAAAGTCTGACAACCAGTCTTACCAAGGGGTATCGTATTACCCGGTACTAACTGGGTTGTGGAGGTCAGTTATGCAGTCGCTCCATGTAAAATACTGGTATTCAGCTGCATCCGGTAAAACTGGAAGCCGACCTCAACATAGTTGGGAAAAGGCTGGGCAGATGATGACCCCTTAGTAATTTCTACTTGACAAAAGCTTGTGTAGTAATAAAAAACTTTTCTTCATTTTCTCCGTAGAAACTTGGAGTATAGTTTTTGCATGGTTGATGGCAATAGGCTCGCCCCCTATTTCATAAAACTGAACGTAACTGTCGAAATGTGTGAATACTTACCATAGACACAGCTCTTCCTAGCACTTAGGAGTTTAAGAGTTTGACTTTATGTATGATTGTTCATTAATTATGGCAATAAAATTAATCGTTATTTTCTTAACCATTTATTGAGAAAAACGTAAAATTTTTAGTTAAAAATAATTTTTTGGGAAGGTGCGGCCTTCATAAAAAACTGGACACCATAATGCTTTGAAAATGTTCGTCAAATAATTCATCGACTGACAATAATGGAACAAAAGAGATAGAACGTCTTTTTCTTTACAAAAACCTTCTTTTCTTGCTTATTGAACACAACAATTAATATTGTTTTCTGTTGATTTTTGGCATTCATTTGCATAAATCTGTTTTTTCTTCCAACAAGCATTGAGTTTATTATTGAGGCTCTTCAAAGTGTTCTTTTACATGTATTTATCTCTTAAATTTTGTTTCCTTAGACCGCAAACCTAATTTGCATGACCCACATTGGTGGTTCTACGAATCGGGTGAAACAATCAACTAACTAACAGTCTGTTTTTACTGAAATCCGCATTGCTGCCAGATTGTTGCCAGAATGTTTACGTGCGCAAGCAGATTTGTATTAGGATAAAATTTTAACCAAATTGAAGCGAAATTTGCGTGGGGTTGCAGGAAATACGCTGATTGTATCAATGGATGTGTTCAAACTGATGCGACGATTCGCATGACTTCATAATAATACACGGTCAGGCAACGGGCATGTTGTAATAGCTATTACGGATAAAATAAATCAGGGAAATCGTTTTAGAGGGTCACCAGACTACGTAATTTCTGATGAACAAAATGTGTGCAACACAAGTGGTGTTGTAATGTGAACTTATGCATATTTGCTAGCTTAAAAATCAGCACTCAGACTTTTAATAAGCACCTGATACCTTAAAATTGACCGTCGGCCCAAGCTATCAGACATGCTTCTCGGAACAAGTTGTACGTGATCCTAATCAGAAAATAATTAATGACTGGCGACCGTAGGATCTTGTATCATTAGAGAACGCAGTGACTCTTGCCGGGGTTGCGGGACTGTTCGAAAGAGATACCGTGGCCCCGGAACGCAAAGAGCGATGAAGGAACATGGATGGGTTTTAGTCAGTAAAAGTCTGACACTCCCTCCTGCTCCGCCCAGAGCGGGAGGAGTCATTTGATGATTTCCCATCCGAAAAAAAAAAAACGCAGTGACTCATCGCAAATATGTTTGGTTGACCGTACTTTCCCACGACATAACTTTGTTTTTTTTTTTCTTGTGGTCCCAAAATACCACTCAAAAATATTAAGGGGGAATCCGGGACTGCGGTCCTGGTCCCAAAAGCTCCCTGACCCAACGTGACCCTACTCACACGAACGAAACATGTTTTTTATCATTTTATACTATATAAAGCTCGATTACCACTCACTGACTGACTGACTCACTCACTCACTGCCATAATTGTTCTCCCAGATGGTGCATGGGGAGGTGGGTATATTTTGACAGATTCGTAAACAAATAACTCCCGCGAGTATGGGAAAAGTGCCAAACCTCCCCTTTTCGCCCCCCTTTCTCCCCCTCCCTATCGTATCTCGGAAACCAAGAGACTCGGAACATTTTTTTTTTTCAGATTCGTATAGAGGAGGCTCGGAAAAGTAAAAACCAGTTTTCAAATTGGCCCCCCTCTCCCCCCTTTTCACCACTTTAGGCGGATCTCGGAAGTTGAGAGATTTGGAACATTTTTTTTTCAGATTCATATAAAGGGGCAACGCGTTAGTCAAAATCATTTTTCGAAAAACGGCCCACTCTCCCCCACTTCACCGCCCCCCCCCTCTTTTCACCCCTTTATTATCTACTGAAAAATGTTTTAATTCATACCTAAAACTATTGAGGGGCGTTGAAATTAAAAATTTGTATACCATTTCCTCCCCTCCCCAACCTCCCCTAAAACTGAAAGGGCTGTAACTTCGTAACGGTTAGAGATAGCCATTGGGTGTTTTAACAAATATTATAGTAGGCGTCGAAACCTGTCTGGTGGTAGGTAGGTTCTGAGTGGAGCGAACCTGCGAGACCGAGTGGAGCGAAGGTTGAGCGTAACGAAGGTTGAGTGGGTGAAGCGTAACTCAGGCCGACGACAAGCAAACTTTAGGGTAGTGTTTTTTTTTATGGGACTGAGTTTTTAAATACGGTTTTTTACTTTAATTTTATTTGGTTTTTATAGGTATTTTTTTTAATTGGTTTTTAGAATGTTTTAGGGGTTCTTAAGGGTTTTCATAGTGATTTAGGGGTAGTTGTAACGGATTTTCCAATTATTTTAAGGATTTCTATGGATTCTCAAAATTTTATGGGGGTAAGGAATACTTCTCAAGAACACGACAACACGCGAGCTGCGCGCAGCTCGCGCACCCACGCAAATACTAGTTTAAATATATATTTAAATCATAAAAAACATGTCTTGACACTTTTTATAGATTTTAGCAAAGCTTTCGACATGCTCCGTTGTGATACATTCTTTGACAAGTTGTCGCAAAATGGAATACAAGGGCCACTATTGGAACTATTAAAAAACTATCACACCAATATATACAACACGGTTAAAATACAAAATGAGTATAGTACAAAGCTTCCATCTACGCAAGGAACGGCCCAGGGTTCAATTATAGGTCCGACAGAATACTTACTTTATGTTAATGAAATGAATAACGTTGTAAATTCAGGTTCTGTATACCAATTCTCTGCGAATTGGTTCAATACGACACGTGTATACACTAGTCGCTAATAAGAATATTCACGACGTTGAGGAATCCCTACGGCGTAACTTCGACCAAATGTGCAAATGGCGTCATGACGTAGGATTAGTAATAAATTTAACAAAAACTAAAATTGTTCACGTACATTCATCACATAACAAATGCTCCACTATACCTAACCTACAATTATAGCACATACGAACACACTTTCCTGCATAGCACGCCACAGACTTGCAAATGTCCGTTAGTGGAAGTAGTCGATAATCACAATTATATCGGTCTATTGGTCGATAGCCGATTCTGTTGGGGACCGCATAAAGATTACGTTTGCAACAAACTGAGGTCTATTCTAGGTAAGCTCAGAATACTTAAATATAAACTGCCTTACAAGACGCTTAGAATGTTATATATGGCCCAAGCAGACTCGGTTATCAATTACGCACTCAGCAATGACGGGAGAACCTATCATGCATACTACACTACTACTACAACAGCCCATAACGTCCACTGCTGGACATAAGCCTCTCCCATGATGGGAGGAATTTGCCGTAATCTCCACGCTTGGCAGGCGGATTGGAGATCGCACTGATGAAAGACTAACAGAAAACGCTGCTGCCCATTCTCTGGTCTACGGAGGCGCAAGGTGTTCTGCCTCAGACATTAGTCGCCTTATACGACACCCGTGAGTGGAATGGGTTGGTTCTATTCTACTCTGCCGGATACCACACGGCTTATCATACATACCTGACAGATATTTACAAGTTACAACTAAGAATATTAAAAGTAATTACGCCAAAACATATAAAGAAGAAATACAAAAACAATGACGGCGACGCGCATTTGGAATTTATACCTTCACACAACGCTCTTGACGTCAGGGACCATGTTGCCGTCGGGTATGTTTTCAAAGCCAGAAATCGAGAATTAATAAATTAAAATGTACCTTTACCTAACATTTGAGACGTCACTGGCCGGGTTGACATCGGGTATACTTTCAGATATAGGATTTCGCGCGTACGTATTTTTAAACATACCCGACCGCAACGAAGCTATCGTTCGGTACTTATACTTTCGTCGAATTTTAATGAGGTGGTTGATGACAAACTAGTTTTGCCTAGGCCGACTTGGGGCACCCCGACACGGATAGATTAGGTTAGAAGGGTATGGCGGGGTCGAATGAGCGAGCGAAGCGAGCGAATAGACCCCGCCATACCCTTCGTGGTTATTTTTTTATAAACCATTCAGATGTAGGAGCCCCGCGAAGCGGGGCTCCGTCGACCGGGTCTCCCTTGACTCGGATGCAAGAGCATAACAGTTCCAATTAAAAGTAGAGAGACAGTGAAACGGGTATACATTACAGTATAGCAAAATGGAGTATCCTACATGAAAGTATACCCCAGAAAAATGTTGCGGTCGGGTATATTTTGAAATCCTTAGCACGGGCGTATACATTTTTATTGTATATCCGAACTCAACACTATAGAGCGTTGGCTGAAGGTATAGATTCCGAATACGCGACGGCGACCTCTTTAAATATTGTCAAGTTAAGAATGTGTTTAATAAAGTTGAATTTTTTACTCTTATGGAAGTCATTAGACCTGAGCTGCTAACCGTAAGAACAAGACCGGACTTTCTGAGAACGATAAGTACCACATACAAATAAATACTTCCTATCGACATTCAATAATGTGTACGGAATGAGGGTTGCAGAATATTTAGTACCTTTTTTTTCTTTCTATACTTCCAGAGCACTTGCAAACGCTATACAAAACGAGTTCGAAAAGTTATAAATATAAATCAAAACGTTTCCTTACACAAATCTTCTCCTAAAGTACGTATGTACCTATGAATTACTATTACCATCATTTAAAAGTAAGTTTTATTGTAACATAGTTGTAACATCTTGTAAAATTTAAACAAACGGCACGCCAGCACACAGATAAGGTTATCTCGTGTGACGTCACATTTGAGTACATTTTTACTCAAACGTGACGACACAAGCGGGGACTCATGATCTTTGAGACGTTTTATCTTAGTCAATTTTTCTTAATTTGATAAAACAAAAAACACGTTTCCAATACTTTTCTATAATCTAACTGGCGGACTAAACAGAATCATATTTTTTTAGTCAGTCATCACCCGTATTGAAAATGCTTAAATAAATTCGACTCTCCCTGTACAGTTAATATTCTAACCTCAAAAACGTGACATCTTTTACCCACGAGGAGAATTTTATTCTCGTTCAAATCATGTTGATACGAGGTTAAAGAGCCAGTTCATTCATGATTGGGTCGCTAAACAAGTTCAACTGCCAGACCACGTTCGAAATATTCAATTTAAACTTATGTTAGAGTGTATCTGTTGAAATGAGTCGCTTTAATAAAGGCGCTCCCTAACTGTGAGCGCATTCGCCTGTAATGTAACAGTTCAGATTCGAGCATTACATCAGTGAGTGAGAAAAACTGAGTATTACGGTGCACAAGATTGAGCGCCGTCATTTAAACTTTTCGATTTCATTTCTGCTCTGTTATCATTTAGAATGCAAAGTTGTTGATCCCAAAGGGATTTGCCAACTGCGATTTCTTTGAAAATGTATGAGTTTTATTTTCAATTTCTTCGTCACGTAAAGCGTTCAACCCCTGTTATTTAGTGACGAGAATTTTAATCAGAATCAATGTGAAATGTATACAATTTCAGAACATTTGCAGTCTGAACATTACATATTAGACTAGCAATACGCTTCGAACGAGTGCACTGTACTGAAATTGTGACAAGTTAAAAGATTTCTATACTATACCTAAGTTCAATAATAGTACATTTTGATACAAGTGGAGAAAGTTTGTTATTGCATTCGAGGCGGAATAATAAAACCCGAGCCGTAGGCGAGGTGGTTTTTGAGCCGAGAACTGCAATAACAAATGTCCACGTGTATAAAACGACGTTTTTCAATACACTTTTGAAGAAATAAAATAAAATTTAACAAAAAATGTGTTTGTCACGAACTAAGAAACTTTTCTTTTTTTTTCCGCGCTCTGCTTTCGCCAGGTTGAAGGAGTGGCAAAGGTATGAAGCCTTTAAACAGCCTAATATAAAAAATATATTTATTTTATATTTTAGAATTTAGAACACAAATAAATGTTAATTTGTGTATAGAAATAACTATTAGTTTTTAATAATCATGTTCATCTATGATATTCTATTTATAAACACAATTTGAATATTCAAAAAATATTTATGCCGTAAAGACGCGTAGTGCTTTGCCGAAATTAAAAAAAAAAGAACATTCACCTCAGACTATAGGCATTGAACCAATTTGGACTAAGTATTAGGTATAGTTATCTGTAGCAATTTTCATTCCCGCATACGTGTGGGAAAATGGAAAAAAACGCACGCGTGTGAAATACATTGCATGTTGTACCTAATCGTAGTGCGTTATGGACCAGTTTTCGAGGAAGTGTATTGAAAAATAATTAATTCTACACTCACATACATATGCTACCTTACGGAATACCTGTACACTTACTCATTTAATTTATTTAGCATTAGAAATTAAATATTAAAATTGGAATTTAGTTTATATAAATCATTATCATCTGCCTAGCCTTTTCCCAACTATGTTGGGGTCGGCTTCCGGTCTAACCAGATGCAGCTGTGTTTTACATGGAGCCTCTGCCTATCTGACCTCCACAACCCAGTTAGTACTTGGTAATACGATTTTACCTTTTTTATTTACGACCCTTGGTAAGACTGGTTGTCAGACTTTTTGGGTCACTGACTAACGACTGTCAAAGGTCTGCAAATGACAGCCGGGACCAACAGCTTAACGTGCTTTCCGAGGCACGGAGGAAATCCGGTATGTAATGGGTGGTTACCCATGCACAGACCAACATAAGCAAGCACGGCTTAACCTAGAGATCGACTCGAGCGGCTGTTATTATTTAGCCACGGACTCCTCCGTCCTCCTCCTCCTCCTCTTTAGTCTATATAAATCACTAATACCATAAATAAACCGTGATATAAAATGAAGAAATTGGGAATGTATCTGGAATGAAAGGAATCAACAAATTAAACAAGTCTTTAGTAAATCTATCAATAGTCGTACTACTTATTCAAATAGAAAGTAATAATTATTTTACCAAAGTACTACGAGATTTCTACGAAAATAGGTATTTATAACATTAAAGTGGCTTAAATGAAAAACGGGGAAAATAAATTAAGAAAATCAACACTATTCGGAAACCGTCAAAGAGAAATGCTTTTCATACTTTTTCTTTATTTTCATCTTTAATGTAGTATTTTCCCAGTATCTAATTTAATCCTTTTGAAAAGTACTAGAACTGAGAAAAAAAAGCACAAAATATTTTATTTCACATAGGCCTAAAAGCCTAGATTCTGATGGTAGACAACATTAGTAGGTACTTAAGTATGGGGGGCAGCGTTGGCCCGACAATAGGAGGAGACAATAGAAATAGAAGTCCTGGAACGCTAACTTTGTTGAGTTCACCGGTCACTTTTTGGGGACAAAAACTTGATATTTTATCCCGAACTGGAATACGATTCAGGCTGACGCCGGAGTTCTACAAAGGTTGAGGTTTTTATTATAGCATATTGGAATAGATCGATTGTTTTTTGTTTCAACGGTAAGGGCTGTTATAGTTGGGAAAAGGCTAAGCAGATTGATTGATAAGGTATGTGATCTTTTCTGTTTCAAATTCAAGGCACAAATTGTATGCGGGAACGGGCAAATATTTCACCAGTGTGTTTGATCCTATATCCGTTTTATACTTCTTGTTGCAGAGCTGTTAAAGGCTTAATATTGCAGCTCACAGATGTAAACTGTCATTGATGTGCTCTCATCTTTTAGGTCGTGCAAATAAGACTTTTTTGCACGACTTATACAATAGACTTGACTCATCTGAGCGAAGTCGAAACGATGGGTGACTGAGACAATACTATTCAAATCGCTTCAACAACGAAATATAAACGTGAACAATTTTTGACGCGTTAAGGCGTATCTAGGTATAAAGAGTGTAAAAAGACACTTAACGAAGCAGAAAGGCACTTGTTCTGCCCGTGTTTGCGATATTTTTTTTGTTCTAGACCGTACCTGGGACCTACTAGTTACGGAGATATTTTTCAATTATTAGGGTTCCGTACCCAAAGGGTAAAAACGGAACCCTATTACTAAGACTTCGCTGTCTGTCCGTCTGTCCGTCCGTCTGTCCGTCTGTCCGTCTGTCTGTCCCCAGGCTGTATCTCATGAACCGTGACAGCTAGACAGTTGAAATTTTCACAGATGATGTATTTCTGTTGCCGCTATAACAAAAAATACTAAATATAGTCAATGGTACGGAACCCTTCATGTGCGAGTCCGACTCGCACTTGGGCCGATTTTTTTTTTTTTTTTCTACTTGTTTTTATTGTAAGATTTTTACTTTAAACACCTCCACAACCCCCGTACTATTTAAACCATCCACCAGCACCATGTTTTGAGTGCGGTATCTAAATAGAGTTTTTCACCCCAAAAAAAAAAGTCGTTTCCCAGCAATAATGTTTGCGTAAATTTAGTTTAATGTTCAAAATGCTTGGTTGACGGCTTCGTAATGAGTCTGTTTACACCCTGTATTTCAGCGCGAAAACTCATACAAAGTATTCCATTTCCAACATAAATTTTTGATACTTAACAGTTAAACGCGATAGCATATTCCAGCGTACACTTTCAATCCCCCCAAAGTACTTTACAAATCATTACCGATTCGTTCGAGGGTATCAAACCGCCTTTAACGAGCCGTTTCGTTTTATAGCGGGCGATATGTTAACGTTTCTGAATGTTTCAGGTCCTGTTTTTCGGAGAAGTCGGAGTGTAAGCAGGCTACTCCTCCTCCGGTGAGCTCCAGCCAGGATGCTACAGCTTGCGCGATCAGGGGCAGCCACACTGGACGCACAGGTATCTATCTATTTTATAAGATTGAGGTTTATATTTAATTTAGCCGTGTGGTATCCGGCAGAGTAGAATAGAACCAACCCATTACACTCACGGGTATCGTATAAGGCGAGTAATGTCTGAGGCAGAACACCTTGCGCCTCCTTAGACCAGAGAATGGGCAGCAGCGTTTTCTGTTAGTCTTTCATCACTGCGATCTCCAATCCGCCTGCCAAACGTGGAGATTACGGCAAATTCCTCCCATCATGGGAGAGGCTTATGTCTAGCAGTGGACGTTATGGGCTGTTGTTGTTGTTATATTTAATGTCATTGGTGATGACATGTCAAGTGCGACTGATGAGCGTGGGGGGTTCTGGGTCGGATTCTCAGATCGAACAAAAAGTGTTATTGGCTTTTTCTATTAGGAAATTTTCAGTAGGAGCCCAGAGTTACCGTACCTCGGAAAGCACGTTCGGTCGTATCAGATTGCCGTCGTATCCGAATATGAGATTGAGGGAAGAGAGAGTGCATTGTGCCTGCGCATGCACTTCTGTACTATAATATCTCCGCCATTGACCGCTGTAAACGGTCAGGAGGAGGACAAGTAAGCTTCTTAACGTGGCGTAAGGCAACATGCACCAAAAATCAAGCTATAGCGTTAAAGTCATATAATCATATTGCTATCTACCAAATACATAGGATGAAATCTCATCCTTCATTATTATTTGGCAATCTTAAAGCAACCCTTGGGGGCCGCCTCCACGAGCGAGCGAATCGCGGCGATTCAACGTATTTCTATTCGAAAATATCGCCGCGACTCTCTCGCTCGTGGAGACAGCCCAAAAGAGAGTGTATACAAAAACGTGGCAAGGAAGGTAATATCGCCGCGATTCTCTCGCTCGTGGAGGCAGCCCCTTGATGTCATGTGATTGAATTATGCACCAAAGATGAGGGGTGAGGAGGTTTCACGGGATCCTGTCTTAAACAAGCAGCATTTTTACTATATTTGTTCACCAACTCGTTATAGATAATGCATTGTAAACGTGTATCGTTACAAAATTGAAAAGACTTACAGTATGTAAGTACAATATTTATGAAATGGGTTGTACATAAATTATATTATCATTAATTTCATTGAAAAATATAAAGGCTTTTCAATAAACCATGTATCGTATCGTCATTGTGATAATTATGAAGCTAAACTGTTACCATCACTAATGGTTAACGCACAATACTGTCAGTTTCTGCTCGTGGGTTACATTATTATACGAAAACATCTTCACGTTTGGTTTAACCGGGTATGTGTTATTAAGTGCCGAAAATAATTAGTTTTCGCGTTTGGAAGCAGATTGTTTGTTATAATCAAGTTGTGCGTTGTTTTATTAATGTTTGTTGATGTAGGCATCTTTATTTACCTAGGTAAGGGGTGATACACATTTGCTGCTGGCTTCCGTATGTGTTTTTTTACGGGTGGCCATTGTAAACCAGCGCTATGCTGTGGCCCGCAGTAGCACAACATTATGCTGAGTGGTAACCGGCATATCGCAGTCACGTCGTGTAAGCTCTCAACTTTTTTTTGTTCTGTCCTGTAGGGCGATTACTTATCTCTGTTGACAGCTCGAAATGATAGTAACGGAGCTCAGTGTCCATCAATTAACTGTCAAAAGATTAGTTTCATATTATGTATGACCAGTCGCGATCGAATATGACGTCATTGGTTGTCATCGTGGCTGATAGTCACCGTAACTCATTTTGACAGACGCTTTCGTATCGATACTTATATTATTTAGATTATGTAAGCATATAGTGGACAACAAATTGATGACAACTGAGTACGAAGTGGCTTTCGTAAAAGACGTTACACCGTACCCGGGCTGTTAGTCACCGTAAAGTGATTGATATATATTCAGTGTGTTATGCCATTCTCGGTTGTCTTCAAAGTTAGGTGTACAACCGAAGCTTGATAGTCACTGGATATTAGAAAGATACGTAATAGGCCTACTGTTATATTTATTTATGTATTCCAAATATTTGTTATGCGTTGTATGTTTATTGTTTTATCATTTTGGATGCACGTCATGTCCTTGTGACAAATAAAAACTTATTTTTTATTTATTTCTTCTATTTGTTCCGGTGCACTCATTGAATTTGGCAGTATTTGTTGAACAACAAAGCTAACTCGAAGCAATTACCTCAGATACTCGGCTTTCATTCGACACGTCCCGATTGGCAAACTCCGTTCAGCATCTACCGTGCTGAATCTTATTTCAGCTGACTCAGCATAATTCAAGCGGATTTTACCTGAATGTACCTATATTAAATTTTGCCGCCTGGCTTTGCCAATATCATGCTGAATTGGTGACCTTAAAATATTGTGTGTAGCACCCCTGAGTTCCCATCAAGTTGGGTATCAAGGGAATTGTCAAGAAAACCTTGTGCTCGGCATTTCTCGTGATACGTGATAGACAAGGACGAGTTGTACATAATGTTTGATCCGCATTTAGCTCTTAACTGTATTATTGTTGTGTTTACGATAACATTCATTCAGAATTTTGAGCTCCCATTAAATGCGAGGAGAGCAATTGAACTTTGTTGTGGTTAATTACTGATTGAATCGAAATATTGTGATAATAATTTATAATAATGGCCAATAAAATGGAACCTATTAAGCTTAGGTTAGAGTTGTAGGTAGTTTTGTGTGATTTATGTCATCACCACTCCAATCGCATATGACTAAAAGAGTGATTCAATGAATCTAAATGTTGATGGAAAGAAAATATGGATGAATTGTCTGGAAGGATATGAAGGAAAAAGGAGCAAATGACTGCGTGACGATTGACAGAAAATACACCGAAAAAAAAAAAAAAAAACTACTTCAAAAAATACAAAACAGTGAAAAATAACTTTAGCTTCAGAAGTCGGTGACAAAAAAAAACTAAATGAATCAAAGGTCACCGACTTCTGAAGCTAAAGTATTTTTTTACTGTTTTGTATTTTGTGTTTTTTGAAGTCGGTTTTATTTTTTTTGTAAAATAGTTTTTTTAAAGAATTAATTGAAATTAACATCAATGGAAAATTAAATTAAAATACGTATTTAAAAATAAATACAAATACATTTCAAGATCAAATCTTAAACACTGGGAGCGTTTAAGATTCCCCATAAGAAATCAGCGACGCGAAGCGCATCTAAGGAGCGTGCTCCTCCTCCTCCTCGCGAGCACCTCCTAGATTATTAGTGATACAGAGATCCGGTTTTTTTTAATGTAGCCCAACTCAATATACCGAGGATTTTTTTTTCATTTTTTCGATATCACATTTAGTTTTTGAGATACAGTTGATTTTTTGGCAAATAATTCTACAAGCAACTTATTAGCTTCATAGTGTTTTTTTTTTAGTCCAATCAATAGATTTTTTGTAAATCGCAAAAAAACACACATTTCGCACTATTCGGCCCGCAGTGACTGATGTAACAACCACTTTGTAGTGCGAGCTGATTAGAACCTAATTCTAACAGTATTTCAAACGAAGATTGAACCACCACAAATAGAGTTACTAATTTAGCTCCTGTAATCGCCTTCCGCGAAGTAAAACATTATGCGGAAACCAGGACGTTCTAAAACCAAAATACCTTTGTGATATACACCAGCCGGCACTAGAATTCCCACTCACAGATTGAATGTATGTTTCGCAGCTGTGGGAAAACTTAAGGGTGCATAAGTATGTCACGGTTTCATGATGCTCAAAATTATGATAGTTGTTGGAATCGCCTTCTAAGAAGCTTGAGTCAACGAGTGATCATTTTTACGTTTAATAATTCTTATTTGAGTCTGCAAATTAAAAGTCTCTGAAAATTTGAGCCATTTTCACCTGCAAATTACAGGTTCTCTTGTCAAATTTACGATAATGCACCTGCATTTTCAATTGCATTTTTGGCTGCTCTCAGGACCCCAGTGGCCCTGTATTTAGACCCAGGTCACAGAATAACTAGTACAAGCCTAGGTGCCTTAAACACTGAATTTGTTCAGGAGAAAGTTTTTCCCAAGAGCAATAGCTGTTTTCGCCCTCGCTTTGTAAATGTGAACATCATCATCATCTGCCTAGCCTTTTCCCAACTATGTTGGGGTCGGTTTCCAGTTTTATCGGATACAGCTGAATACCAGTATTTTACATGGAGCGACTGCCTATTTGACCTCCACAACCCAATTAGTACCGGGTAATACTATACCCCTTGGTAAGACTGGTCGTCAGACTTTTTGGGCCTCTGACTACCTAACGACTGTTAAAGATCTACAAATGACAGCCGGGACACACGGCTTAACGTGCTTTCCGAGGCACGGAGGAAACTCGGTATGTACCTAATGGGTGGTCACCCATCCACAGACCAACCTAGGCAAGCATGGCTTAACCTAACGATCGACCCGAGCGGCTGTTATTATTTAGCCACGAGCTCCTCTCGCTTTGTAAATCTGAACATTTAAGCAAATAAATATGTGTAGTCGGATACGGCGCAGTTAGAGAAGCCAATTAAGACTTTGTTGACTTGTTGATGCTCAGTCTTTGCAGCAAATATTTATTGGGTTGCTCTTTCTTTTTATTTTAGTTAAATCGTAAGTTACACTCTAAACACTAACTTTGAAGAAAACGAACCATGTAAATGACAAAATGGGGAGATATGAGCCTATAAAAGATACCAGGAAAATTTTATATGAAACGTTAGCCCTGTTTTTATGAAAACCATTTTGGCATACCTACTCAATTTTTTGGTCAAGTGTGAATGAATAATTGTGCATAAAAATTTGTGAAAGTGACCATTTTTTTTTCAGGCCGTTCGTCTCTCTTTCGTATAATAATATAACTTAATAATAACTTCATTGTACGAGTATGAGAACAAAAATAAACGGGAAGGCTTCAGGTGCTCATATATGTTAGTCAAAAGCAAAAAAAAACATAAAATTTGAATGGACGCAAAATTTACCTATTTTATGCCGATCGACTCAATTTCACGTAATGAATAAAAAACGTAGTTTTCAATGATTTAAAGTCTGAAGAACTAAAGATAATCACAATACTCTCAGTAATAAATTCAAAATTTAGGTAATAATGTTTTAAACGGTTGGTATAACGTTATATTTTACATGATTCACTAAATATTTCCACTTGAAGGACTGATATTTCAAACTTGACTAAATCACAATAACAATGTATGGCTGCTAGCAGCAAAACATGTTTTTGATCGTGAAATTTTAACGCCAGGTTATCCTTCAACTGAATTTTGAAAGGAGGCTCTTTAGGTTATAGGGTTGTCATTATTGTTGAGAACTGATACGGTATGGGACTTATTGCTGGCAAATAAATAAAAACTGATAATAAGGGTAGTAATGGTTTATTATAATACAAAAATCAATGGAAAACAACGACAACAAAATTTCTTTTTTTTCAATTTTTTAATTTAATTTTATAATAACGGTTTTTTTTTTACCCAAAATGACTTGATTTGTGAAGTACGAGTGACCGGGGCGTGCGTAGGCGAGCGGCGAGCGAGCATCAAGGAATCCCCACGACTTCACTCATTAACAGTGACTACATGATTGAATTGATAGTGTGACCGAGCGGGCGAGCGAGCGGTCCGCACCGCCCCTCCCTCACCTCTCCTGGTAACCGCGCGCCCCGGCGCGTCTCTCGCCTGTCGCCGGCTTCGAGCCTTTAGTACGTGTATATTGAAATATTGATAAACGGGACAAGTAACAATACGGGACGTGATACTTAAATACGATGATAGTCCCGTATATACGGGACGTATGGCAACCCTATCTTTAGGTGTAGGCATACAATTAAAACTTTTTATTGTTGTTGTTATTGGCCGCCGCCGCCGAGGCCGGCCTAGAAAGGTGGCCAAATAATTTAGACGCGCATCATGAAGGCTGGTTCGAGGTGGCGCAGGAGAATAGTGCATTGATGGATATGGGTGCGTCTCATAACATATAAAGTTATTTGGTATATTTTCATTTCAATTACGTTCACAAGATATAATAAACATGAGTTATACCAACTGTTGATATAATTTTTTTTAGATATAACATTTATATACTCTAAAACTTATTTCGTATAACGTTATTGGATATAAATAAACGAAAATCATTAGGTCTATCGTTTAAAACATATAATATTTATATAACGTTTATTAAATCGAAAAACGTGACAGAAACGAATCGCTGCAAAACCTACTCCACGTAGTCTTGTCTGCCCTACCCCTAGAGTGTTATTTAAAATCGCGTAAGCGCGGAGGGGCGAGGCGGCCCGCGAGCTTAGGAGCAGGTGGTTTTAATACTCGCCGCCGCGGTGGGGAGCGTGAACCACATCTGCGACGATAAGCTCGCATGGGACTGCCGGAGCCCCGCAGCGCCGGAGCCGTGACAGAAACCATTCCTGCTGCATGTTGCATGCTTGCTTGCATGCTGTATGCTTGATTTTATGCTGCATGCTTGCTTGCATGCTGCATAGATGGTGTATGCTTGTTTGCATGCCTATTGCATGCATGGTATATGCTTTTTTGCATATTTTTTACAGGGAAATAAAAACCACGCGTTTTATCATATTAGACTAAATAAGTTTTGTCTTTTGAGTGGTATATCAAACGATTTTATATTCAATGTAGGTTATGCTTATAAAAATTAGTAACTTTAAAATTATATCAATCATTTATTATATTATCTGATCGTTACATCGAATAAAATTATAGATTCAGTTGTTATGTCTTGTAAATATTAGAGATTTTGTAAATATATCAAATATTACTTACCCGATGGATATAGTTGCCTGTTTGACCAGCAGTGAGACATACAAGGCTATTGAAAAAAAAATGTTATGAATAGAAAATTATATCATGAAACACATAATTAACCTATATGACCTCAAAAAATAAAATAAACACAAAAAAAACATTATCATCATTTTTTTATTTTTTTTATTATTATTGTGTGTGTATTAACCAGACGACAATTTTTTTTTTCTTTCTTTTCTTGTTTCTTATGCTCAACAGACGTAAGCGCGACTGTTGAGCTTTAGGTCCTGGGTTCGAAGTTCAAAGTGTTATTGTGTTTTTCGGTAAGGCATTTCTCAGTAGCAACCAGGAGTCTGGATGTGTACCTGGTTGATGGCAATAGGCTCGACCTATTTACATGGGACTTATACATTACTGGCGAAATGTGGGTCTACTGTCAGGTAAACCTCTGCGTAACCCTTCGGGGGTTACAGGCGTGATGTTTTGTCATATAAAACCTGACTTTATTTGATAGAGACCTCTGTCAATGAGGGATGTTCTTTTTAGCTCTTTCCTAGTCGCAGGATAGATGACGCTAGGAGTTAGTATGATAATGCAAGGAACGGAACCTAAAAAAACCGGCCAAGTGCGAGTCGGACTCGCGCACGAAGGGTTCCGTACCATTATCTATACATTAGACAAAACGGCAAAAAAATCACGTTTGTTGTATGGGAGCCCCCCTTAAATATTAATTTTATTCTTTTTTTATTAGTGTTTGTTGTTATAGCGGCAACAGAATTACATCATCTGTGAAAATTTCAACTGTCTAGCTGTCACGGTTCATGAGATACAGCCTGGTGACAGACAGACGGACAGACGGACAGACGAGAGTCTTAGTAATAGGGTTCCGTTTTTACCCTTTGGGTACGGAACCCTAAAAACTGATTTTAGCAAAGCGCGAGAAAACTAGGTTATATTCGGAAGGTTAAGCAAATGAAAGTGTCAGTCAACGAGAGTATGTGACGTGACACAATGTTTTTTTTTCGAAGCGTTTTGGCTTTGGCACCAACTATCATAGTCAGTTCAACGCCATCTATAGAGTTCTTGCAAACTAAGTTTTTTTTTAATACCTCAAAAAGAAAACCTCTCATTCGACTTGGCACGTTCACAGAAATGGTTGATTAGGATTCTTTCCTCGTACGAACCTTATAAGTTCAAACAAACTACGTCGTAGAAAGCAGCCAATCCGATATTCCCCGACTTGCATTCAAGCTCAACGCTTCAGTGCTCTTTTCACACAAGCACTTCTTAAGTTACAAAAGTAGGTACAAGTAAAATGTGCACTCACTTAGTTTTTTATCATCACAATCCCCGTTCGTAGTTTCGTCGAACAGAGGAAGGTTCGGCTTTCCATCGATACATTTTCAATGAAATTCATCGAACAGGTTATACAGGATGACTGTTTTATCACTTTCCAAAAAAAAAAAGTATAATAAATAGGTGAATGGAGTAGAAGCAAATGGCATGCTTAATATATTATATTTCCGAAAAAAAAAAAAAAACAAAAAAAAAACGTAATTCAAATCATACGCGTATTGCGTACGATTTGAAATTCGATATTTTTCTTTTTTTTTCAAAATTTCTCTTTCTTTGTTCTAATATGAAAAGTTTACTTGAAATTTGTAGCGCTTTTTGATGATGGATCAATTCTCACTTCATTCGATAAAGTATTTACTCATAACTAACTTGTTATAAATAAAACAGTTAAACTACGGTTAACTTATAAAACTTATGTATCGTTTAGTCACCTGAGTAAGTTTGAATCTTTATCAAGAGAATCCCTACTCTTTCTCTGATACCTATTTGAGGCTTTAATGGCTGAACATAGTTAAACCATGGCCTAAGTTAAGGCATAAGATACATTTATTAGTTATTTCGTATGAGATAAGATCTAACATTCAGTACTAACTGGGTCGTGGGTGTTGATAGGCAGTTGCTCAATGTAAAGTATGTATTAAGCTGCATCAGGTAAGACTGGAAGCTTCTTCTTTCCTGTACCTAGTTAGTGTAAGCCATCGAATACATATTTTTCACTGTTTTGTGTTTTGTTTTTGTTTGTGTTTTTTTAAGTCGTTTTTTTTCTAATGGTCTATTAAGATAATCGCATTGCTAATCAATATTTTACAACCTATGAACATTCAATAATAATCCAAGGGGCAAAAACCATGAAAATGCCAATTTCCATAGCAAAATAAACAGATTTTCTTCAATAGTTTACTACTAAAACAGAAAAAAATATCTCTCAGGCATGTTGGAACTGGAAACTGACCCCAGAAGCAGATCATCATCATCAGCCTATTAATTTTCCCACTGCTGGGACACAGGCCTCCTCTCTATGAGAGGGAATGGGCCCCCACCACCACGCGGGCCCAGTGCGGATTGGTAGATGTCACATGTCTTTGATTCTAGGACATGCCGGTTTCCTCACGATGTTTTCCTTCACCGTTTTGAGAGCAGTGGTGATGAAATAAATTACACCAAGTAATGCGCCTGTCTGGGTTCGAACCCACGACTTACTGTTCGTAAGTCGGGGCCGCCACCACTGCGCCACCACTGCTTCATCATCATCAACTGCAGAAGCAGATGATGATGATGAATTTCTAACATTCAGGCACAAGCAGGCAAAAGCTTTGCTCAGTGTTATTGCAAACTTACTGGGTTCTATTTCAAAGTGAATCCTTGGGTGTTTACTTTAGAGTTGAGAACTGACCTCAATGTTCAGCAATGGTCAACATTTGATTGCGAACTATACTTGGGATTTACGGTAACGACAACTTCATTTTATTGCATCATTTTTAGGGTTCCGTACCCAAAGGGTAAAAACGGAACCCTATTACTAAGACTTCGCTGTCTGTCCGTCTGTCCGTCCGTCTGTCCGTCACAGATGATGTATTTCTGTTGCCGCTATAACAACAAATACTAAAAACAGAATTAAATCAATATTTAAGGGGGGCTCCCATACAAGAAACGTGATTTTTTTTCAGTTTTGTCTAATGTTTTTAAATAATGGTACGGAACCCTTCGTGCGCGAGTCTGACTCGCACTTGGCCGGTTTTTTATATTATTTTTCTAGATTTCTCATGGCATTATGTTAAATGTTTGAATTAAAATCCTATAAAAAAAAATTAAAGACCAGTAAGTATACAAAATAACGAAGTTTACAAAACAAAAGTAAGCTTTTGCCGAAGAGCGCTAAAAACTTTTTTACTTTTCCTTAAACACAAAGGTTATAGATCGCTCCATTACCCAGTGATCTATTTACAGACAACTTCTGAACGCATCAAAAGTTTCAACAACAACAAAAAATATGAGAAGGTAAAGCTTATTCAAAAAACAATAAAAAATATTGTGTGCGGCCGCTTCAAGATAAATAAATTCATGGGTGCCGAGATGGGAAGGTGCCGAGATGGGAATAAACCTTCTGAAGAACCTTCAACATTTTTATGTGACAAACATATTTATTTTTAATCTGCTTTCACTTTTAATTAATTTACCAATATTCCTTTTCCGCGGAATTCATGCAAACCTTGAAACATTTTAACACATTTTTAAAGTAATCTGCTTTTAATTCGCACTATATACCCCGTTAATCATAGCACCGATGACATCAACGTCTGGATTCGCAATAGGTAGGTAGGCACACGTGCAGACGTCTGTCGACAGATGAATAGCTACAGCTTATCACGACGCCTCAGTGACAATCTAGTTGGCTTAGTACTAAGCTAAATCATACGGTTAATGCGGAGTTTGGCCATACGGTATCTATTTCATTTGGGTACCTACATGTATCATAGACGAGAGAAATACCGTTACTGGCTTAGAACTGGTGTTTGGGGGTCCGTCGTGTAATTTTGTCATTAAAAAACTGCAGATGCGTAGCATATATGACTTGTCATATTTCATGCTGAACGGTGACCGGTGAATGTTATCTTCAATATTATGTTTCATTTCATTTCTACAAAATGAAATTGAAAAAAAGGTTTAGTAAAAAATTGTAAGGCATTTACAAAGTAAAATATGATTATACTGAATTATCGTACTGAAACGTATTGAATCAAAGTCATTCACATTGCACCCGTTAAAGATATCTAAAAAGCTTTCAGAAAAAAACTAATATCGAAAAACAAAAATCAATTTTAAATGCCCAGCCTAAAATGTGTAAAGCTGTAACTCCTAAATTGATATTTAAACTTAAATCATAAAGGTACCCGTAGTTCACCTTTATTCGTCCTCAGAAAAAGGCACTTCTTTACAAACGCTGCAAACTAATGAAAAGGCCCGCTCTTTATCATTAATGTCAGTGTGAACACGTTGGAAATAGTCTCCCATTTGTTACATGCGTCATGTTCGTGAACGGGTGCTGTCAGTTGAGACTGGTCATCTCTTAGGTCCCACGGTTTATTTTAATAACTTGATTAATTTATTTTTAAATTATTGATCTAATATTTTACTCTAGACGCTCTTAACCTCACACATCACCTCACATTTAAGTATATAATCTCAAAATTAATGATGTAACCAAGATTTTGTAGCAATATTTTGATTTAAAAGAGTGCCCATGGAGTTTCTTGCCCGTTCTTCTCCATAGAGATCTACGATAGGGAATGGGCTACTACAGTACTTTCTCAAGTTATTATGCCTTGTGACTGGGACTGTAGCTTTGTTTTTTTTTTTGTATTTTTGACATTCAAAAGGGCCGTAATGGTCTAATTGAAATAAATGCTTTGAGTTAGTTTTGAGTTTGAGTTTGCAAAGGCTATAATTGTTAGTAGATGTCACCGTGTAACACTACTACTGCCATCCTGAAAGTTGATGTCATCAGCGAGTAAATAACGGCCAATTTATCATTCTTATTTTGCCAGCCATCAAATAACAATAATACAGAATGCTTCTTTTTTTCGTATATTACAAAGTGTGTTTGTAACACGACACTGTAGTGGAATGCATGACCAGCGCAGGAATGCAGTTGCAACCTTTTGAACGCCAGAGCATAAACGCACACGAGTGCCCCGAAGTCAAAATTTCACCTACCATTTTGTCACGTATTTGTGTCATTTGGCGTACAGGGCACGCGCTTGCCTTGTCACGTATATGTGACAATGACCTTCAAAACCACTTATAATAATGCGCTAGACTTCTTAACCCTCAGAGCTATAAACATTACAGGGTAGAAGGAACATCATCGCAAAACGGTTACCATGTGTTCAGTGCAAAATTTCCGAATCGAATTCACAAACTGCGGTTTCCTACGAAAGTGGCGCTAGGCTCGTCTCCTACGTGGAAATATCTCATATCTAGTAAAATGTAATTGTAGGTTTACTGTACAATTTTTTCTATCTTTCGGCCAATACAAGCGTTATGATCAGACTTTGTAGCAGACCGGCTTGCGTAGAAGTCAGGAAAACACTTTAAATTTTTAACCCAAACTAGTGCGGAAATGTATACGTATAGTTCTTTTCAAACTACACATACAACACAGGCAAGTAATTGATTGCGTTATGGCTACACACGGCTACTGAAAGCTGTCATGGAAGTGCTTTTAACTTCCTTTACGAAGAAATTCCATCAATTTTGAACCATAAAGGTTACTAACAAAGTGAGGGCATGCAACTTTAATGTATTTATTACTACGTAGGCGCAGGCGCTTTTCAATACTAAGGAATGGGGTAAGATCGTGGCTTGAATGTGGATTTTTTGTCACAGGAATTTACTGTTTCAAAGCAGCAGTTGCCACATTGCTGATTTGCTAAATTTTATGATAGGATCTGTTATTTATATTACTATGTAATTCTTACTATTTTACCCATGTAATTATTTTATAATAAAACTTTATAAAATTACACATAAAATGCGTTATTTCATGTTTAGAAATCGATTCCAATACGTGTATGTGGAGTTTAACCTGTTAATTTGACATCTTTCAACTCGATAACCAAAAAAAGAATTTGAAAACGATCTTAAGGCCCTTCTAACCTTAAAATTAGCAACTCTATTTGTGGTGGTTCAAACTTCATTTGGAATACTGTTAGAATACCTAAAGTTCTAATCAGCTTGCACTACAAAGCGGTTGTTACGTCACTCACTGCGGCCGAATAGTGCGACATGAGTGGTTTTATTGCGGTTTACAAAAAATCTATTGATTGTACTAAAAAAATAAAACACATCAAACCTGCTTTATAGTTAGTTCAGTTAGTATGCAAAGTTTCATGGTCTAATTGGAAGTACTTTTTGAATATCAGAGGTTTATTTTATGGAATCAGAAAAGTTTATGGAATCGTGTTTTAGTCACACATAAGACTTAGCATTAATCCTCAACTTTACCATATATTTATTTCAAAATTAATGCTGCAGTATTTTAGGCGTAACGGAGGATCATGCTAAGCCATTTGAGGGATATATATAGCACTTAATACCTACCTCAATACTTACGTATTCAGAGAGGATACGTATAATTTGTGTTAGGTAATAATTTAGTTACGTAGGTATGTAATATTTCAATAAATTCAACCGAGCATAATGATCCAATTAGCGAAATGTCGGCGGAATGTAGGTAGGTACCTACGTTTCGAACATATCAGACATTCTCTAATAGACCTGATCCTACAAAACGGCATTGTTAATTGGAGTTTGGAACAATAGGATTCCATGTAGATCGCGACCTTTTAGTGATATTCAAACTTTGGCTTAACTTTTTTATTTTTTGCGTGAGTTTACCTTATTTGTAAAAGCCAGCCAGTTACCAATAGAATTACCAGTACTTTAAATGGAGCGACTGCCTATCTGACCTCCACAACCCAGTTATTACTGGGTAATACAGACAACATTAACTTCCTTGTAAATAAACAACGCTGGACATTACACACAGCGCCATCACTTGTGAGCGATCCTACGGAGTAGTCAAGTATCTATTATTTTACCTCCCCAACGGAAAATGCCTAAATGCGAATTGTGATAAAACTATTACAAAAAAGTCGCCTTGAGTGCAACAAATGTGGCAAAGTAGTTCACGCAAATCAAACATGCACAGGCTTATCTTCTAAGCAGCTGTCAGCACTGCGGAATGCAGAAAACCTGGAGTGGACATATTGTGATGAATGTCACAAGGAGTCTCGTCATCGTAAATCCTTCGTAATTCCGGAAGATGATGAAAATTTGGACGATAATGGTAGCGAACCGGAAGGGAACAGTGCTGCGGTGAATAATAGGGGCCCGCTAGCTAGAATTTAGGCTTATTTGAATGTTTATTTTTGAATTGTATTTTTTGTTTTTATTAAGGACACTTTTAACGTGCACATCTTGCTACATTGTTCTCACATAATATACCATCTTAACATGAATGATGTAACCAAAATTTTGTAACAACATTTTAATTTAAAAGAGTGTCCATGGAGTTTCTTGCCCGTTCTTCTCCATAGAGATCTACGCTAGGGAATGGGCAACTACAGTACTTTCACAGTTTTTATGTCTTGTGACTGGGACTGTAGCTACATTTAATTTTCATCTTTGTTTCAACAATTCAAAAGTGCCTGTGACTGGCCTACT
The DNA here is from genome assembly GCA_905147715.2 of Xestia xanthographa. Taxonomy (NCBI): domain Eukaryota; kingdom Metazoa; phylum Arthropoda; class Insecta; order Lepidoptera; family Noctuidae; genus Xestia; species Xestia xanthographa. The sequence goes on from LR990658.1 coordinate 25,730,663, forward strand.
TGAAATAAATGCTTTGATTTTGATTTAATCAAAAACTGTCGAGGTACAATAGTTATTTATGACACTAGTGCGGTAAGTTGGTCTTTACAAACGAGTACACGAATGTAAGCCCGAGAGGAAGTCGAGGGCTTACCAAAGTCACGAGTTTGTAAATACCAATTTCTGCACGTGTGTCATACAAAGTTTTTCAACACATTTGCGAGAAAACAGTACAATATGTAATGAAACAAACAGCGACCCCAAAAACCACGAAAACGACACCCATGAAGAAAAAAACCGAAAATATTCATCAGCGCCTTCTTGAATTTTCATTTTGACCTCATTGTCATTATCAGCGACCCCAAAAACCACGAAAATGACACCCATGAAGAAAAAACCGAAAATTTTCGTCGGTGCCATCTTGGATTTTCATTTTGACCTAATTAAAAAAAACCGTAAAGAATACGCACGGTGCTTTACAAGGGGGTATGCGGTAAAATAGGTACTTAGGTGAGAGTACCTATTTTACCGCACGTTCCATTGTATGGTGCGTAATTCTTAACTTTCTAACAATGTATACAGGCTCCGTAAATGCAGTTTTTGAGCAAATGTGTTGAAAAATATATTATATCCTATTTATTTTCTTTAAGTACAAAATAATGTCTTTATGAAAAGCTATCACCTGTTGATAAATCTCGTTTGGGCCTGCCAGATAGACTCACACCATTTATGTAATTATAAAAGCTGTTAAATGGTTTCATCTGTAACTTTGACACTTCAAAAGAGATTTATAATCCTGTACAAATTCCAAGAATAGTCTTACTTTGTAATCAGATTCCGTTTGAAATATTAATTTGAGAACCATCATTGCAAATTCCAAGAATTTGTAACATTGGGATCTTAATTTGTTTGCGAATTGGTATAATTTCATGGAAGCAAAATGTATATTTTTCAAATTATACGGAAACATAATAATTTCTTTGTACCGAGCATCATTCAATTCGATTCGTTGAAGTATGAATATGTAATAATTATGTCATTTACTGCAAAGAGGTTCAATTTGATCTATCCGCTAACCAGTAGGTACCATACACACATAAAGATGCAGTTGAGGTTTTTAGAGTTGGCAAAATATTTTTTAAATGAATTGGACCACGGAACTCTCAAAATGTGCTGTGGACCAACTATTTTGAAAGTTGGACAGCTGCCCCTAGTAAAGACCCATGGTCCAACCAGTTGGACAGAGCAGTTGGACCACTGCCCCGGACTGAATAAACATTCCGAATAAATACGAAAGTTTAATGTTCAAAAGCATCAGCCTAACTATTTTCTAACGATGTTAGGGTTGGCTCCCAGTCTAACACGATGCAGCTGAATACCAGTACCTATTTCACATAGAACTGCCTATATGGCTTCTGAGTACACGTAATGGCAGCCGAGACCAACGGCTGAGCAATAAGCAAACGAGGAAACTGGATCTGTAATGTACGGTGACCGATCCACTGACCAGTCTAGGCAAGCGCTGCCTAATCTTGTAGATCAACCCATATCATCTGCCTAGCCTTTTCCCAACTATGTTGGGGTCAGCTTCCATGGCAGTCTAACCGGATGCAGCTGAATACCAGTATTTTACATGCAGGGACTGCCTATCTGACCTCCACAACCCAGTTAAAACTGGGTAAAACGATACCCCTTGGTAAGACTGGTTGTCAGACTTTTTGAGCCACTGACTACCTGTAACGACTGTCAAAGATCTACATATGACAGCCGGGACCAACTGCTTAACGTGCTTTCCGAGGTACGGAGGAAACTCGGTATGTAATGGGTGGTCACCCTTCCACAAACCGACCTAGGCAAGCACGGCTTAACCTAAGGATCGCCCCGAGCGGCTATTATTATTTAGCCACGAGCTACTGATAAATTGATTTCTGTTATACGAAAGTTAAAAAGCGATAAAGACGGTCGTTAGCTCCAGCGTGTCATCGAACATTATATGCCAGTGAACTTTAAATTTAAAATCAATGGGGTCACTAAGACCTAAAATGGAAGAAGCACAATATAAAATTTTATGTTGTGTCTGGGTACCGTTGTGTGTCAGGCAAATGTTTTTTTAAATGACCTGTTTGCCCTTTTTATTGTTTAGATATTCGAATCTTTCCACCACCATTTTATTATTTCTTGCACAATGAGTATAAAAAAGTGGCTCCATTACAGAAAAGTTAAAAGAGAATCGACTGTTGGAGGAGGAGGGTTCCCAACCCAGTTAGTACTGGGTAATACGATACCCCTTGGTAAAACTTATTGTCAAACTTTTTGGGCGACTGACTAAAAGAGTGGTTAATATAAATGTTGATGGATAGAGACGGAGAGGAAGACCAAGGAAACGATAGATGAATTAAAGAGGAATGAAATGATAGAAAAACCGGCCAAGAGTGTGTCGGGCCACGCTCAGTGTAGGGTTCCGTAGTTTCCCGTCCATCACAATAAGTGTTCCCACTTATGAGTTTTAAGAATCAGACTAAAAGAAACAGAAATCAGACAAAAAGTTGTACAAAAAAATTTCTGGAAAATTATTTTGTACAACTTTTTGTCTTTTTTGTACAAAAACTGTTGTTTCCATCAAGTTCAAAATGATTTTCCTAGAAAGTCCTTATAAAGTTCTACTTTTCAGATTTTTTTCCTATTTTCTAAACTTATGGTTCAAAAGTTAGAGGGGGGGGGACACATTGTTTTTTACTTTTGGAGCGATTATTTCCGAAATTATTGACATTATCAAAAAATGATTTTAGAAAACCCCTATTCATTTTTAAATACCTTTCTAACAATATATCACACGTTAGGGTTGAAATTAAAAAAAAATCACTTCCCACTTTACATATAGGGGGGGTACCCTAATAAAACATTTATTTCCAATTTTTATTTTACCACTTTGTCGGCGTGATTGATATACATATTGGTTCCAAATTTCGGCATTCTAGTGCTAACGGTCACAGAGATTAAGCGAGGACGGACAGACGGACGGACGGACAGACATGGCGAAACTATAAGGGTTCCTAGTTGACTACGGTACCCTAAAAAGGATTAAATGATATGATGGTTGACAGAAAACAATGGAAGAAAAAAAAGGGCAGGAAGATGATGATACAGGCTGTGTATAAAAGAAAAAAGAGAGTCTTTATTTAAGACAAAAAGTTTAAAGTTAAACTAAAGCAAATCCCGTGCGGGATACTAAACGAAAATCGCTCGCGTCAAGTTAACTAACTTGCATGACATGACTGTGTTTGAAGTAATGAAAATAGACGTGTGTCTAGGTAATCATGCAAACAATCAACGCGCGTAGTCATGTCTAGAATTCTGAGCTTAATTCGTCCGTCTGGAAACGAGCTGAAACTTTATTCAACAAATAAATACTACGGGTTGTTACAACTTTTGACAACAGCATAGCCATACCTACCGGTACCTATGTTTACAATATCTTTTACCGTAGATCTAGGCCATTTTCCATGTCAAGCGTCTCCACAGTTTGGTTTAATTTAACATCAGAACGTATAAAATTGCCATTGATTTTTTCGATAGAAACATACTTTGATGGTTTACTATAATGCTGACCAGGAAAGCTCAAGAAAAACAGCGATTAGAACACGAAACAATTATGAGTGGTAATAGGGTCATGTCCATCATAGACGATTTGTTTTAACACCTGGTTTAATTACCATAGTCATCATCATCATCATCATCAGCCTATAATGTTCCCACTGCTGGGACACGACCTCCTCTCTATGAGAGGGAATCAATAATCCACCACGAGGGCCCAGTGCGGATTGATAGATGTCACATGTCTTCGAATTTTTGGTTCTAGGACATTACCATAGTGTTTTAATTCAATCCATGAAACAACTCTCAAAGTAAAAAAAAGTTCGTATATCGAACTTGTTTGAGACTCGTATAACAAGAGTGGTGTTGGTTACATAAATCCTGCGTTGGACGCTTGCCAGTAACGTATACAGAACCACCAATAACTTAACTTCACATCCAGCAGACATCGATAGATCATGTTTTATGTCAACACTTTTAAAATGTGTCCTTTAAGCCTATAACGGTTGTATTATTATGTTGTTGATTGTTATTTCGTTGTAAGTTGGAAAACGTTTAGAATTGTTAGAAAAACGGGACATATTTAGGCCTCAGTTCCATTTTTAACATTCCTGTCGAGTATCTCAGTGCGGTTTGAGTTATTCTCTACAACTTCATTTGAGTATCTTAAACCGCATGCTATATAAAGTGATATTATATTATACTTGCGAGCAACGTTACTCATTTGTGCGGAAAGCCTCTGACGATGACGGCACGACTATGCCTTCAGGTTCGCCGATTAAAATGATCGCACTTTCGCACAACGTAAACACAGGAAGCAGCCGTAGCTCTGTTTGTATTGACTGATGCCAGAGCCTTTGTTCGCTTTATCAAACACTGTAAAAAAAACAATAAAATCCGATACTGAACTTTCGAACAATACGAATTGCAACATTTCGGTCTTGTTAGCTTGATCGCAAACTGTGGTAGCCAACAGATAAATTGCATTCCAGTTAAGGAATGTACATTTAGCGATCGAGCGTATATACACGTACAAAGCTGGCTACCGGCGCCGATCTGCCAGCGGAATTATCGGAACCGGTTCGCAAAAGTAGTCGGCGCAGGCAGTCTCTATACTTTGTGCCGAACCAGAGCCGATAAGCGCCGAACGTCGCCGACAAGTTCCGACCCGCTTATCAGCGCTGGTTACGCGCTCTAACGCAGTATAGCGAAGGTTTCATGTCAATTTCCTTTGACGTGGTTTCTGAGGGTGTGCATAGTTTTACTTAGTTACGCTGACGGATATCGACGTGTCAGACCCACCAACCAACACCGTTGAAATTTGGTGAAATGTATCTAATAACTGGTTTCTTGGCTGTCTAAAATCATGTGCATTCTTGGCATCAGTTTGTGTGTCAATGTCATCATCATCATCATCAGCCTATAATGTTCCCACTGCTGGGACACGGCCTCCTCTCTATGAGAGGGAATGGGCTATAATCCACGCAGGCCCAGTGCGGTTTGGTAGATGTCACATGTCTTAAAATGTTTGGTTCTAGGACATGCCGGTTTCCTCACGATGTTTTCCTTCACCTTTTTGAGAGTAGTGGTGATGAGATAAATTACATAAAGTAATGCGCCTGTCTGGGTTCTAACCCACGACTACGTTCGTAAGTCAGGGCCACCACCTCTGGGCCACCGCTGCTCTCTGCGTCGATGTATGTATTTGTATTGTATAACGGGTTGATGTCCGCAACTCCGTGTCAAAGCGCGTATTTTACGTACGGGTGGGAAATTCATTTGATCCACCCTAACTCCCCGAGAAAGAACAGCAGCGCCTTGATATGCGTTGGTGTATCTTACACTGTGTTTAAGTAGAAGATTCCTTTTAAAGTTCTATTACTATGAAAGTATAAACTACTTTTTTTTCTACTTGATATTTATAATGTTTCTCCGTCTATCTCTCCCTTTCTTTCCTTCAATCTTTCTATCAAGCCATTTCTATTTTCTTCAGTAACTGAGTTGTCTTGTTCTAGAGCTAGATGGACTGGAAGGTGAGGATTGTGTTTAGCAGCGGTTCACACAGCACTGCTTTGGGAAGCGGCGTGCACCCCGCGCTGCCCGCGCCGGTAGTCGCGCGACCCATCACACAGGTAACCTATCACATCATACACCATTTTATCATATCATATCATCACCTCCTGGCACACTGTCCTCCTCTCCTCTCTGAGAGGGAACGGGTTGTACATCGTGTCCTATTCTTAATTTGTTGAGGTCGTCGATGAAAGTTTTGTAAGGAACATAATCAAATTGACAATAAAAACTTTTTTACAAAAAATAAAACCGACTTCAAAAACACAAGAAAAAAAAAACTTTAGCTTCAGAAGTCGGTAACTTTTGTTTGTTTGATTCAGTTTTTTTTGCCATCGACTTCTGACGTCCAGGCGTGATGTTACGTCATGATGTTGTATAAACATCCAAGCGATTGCAGGAATCACGACCAATTTGCCGTCTATTATTGAAGAGTTCCCTTGTATATCTCCAAAAATCAGCATCATATCTTCACCAAACTTAAACGGGACACCGCGAAATAATATTCTTCCAAACGAAAAACGAAGCATCAAAATCGGTTCACAATTAGCGACGATATCGCAGAACATACACACAAAAAAAAAACAGAAGAATTGATGATCTCGAATTGAAGTCGGTTAAAATGAACGCTAGCGACATTTATTAACAACAAAAAAAAGAAAAGTTATCCGCGAGAGAAGGATTTATAAACAAAAATCTGAGTACAACCGTCGGGTTCCACTCAGATCCAGCCTGTCCACTTGCTGTCCTCTCCCAGCGACGCCCTAAGCCGAGGCTCGTACCCCGCAGGGGGTGCCCTTAGAGTTTAGTCGTCACACTCAAGGCACCGGATAATCCAGTTAAGCAGACAACAACCTCTCTAGGTTGAACTGCAAGATTCAATTCACAAAAAAAAGAAAAACAACTGTCGGGCTACTGCCCGACAGTTGTGTGCCCGCCAGACACAACACCGGTTGGAGGATCCTCTTTTACCAATCGGGAATGAGGATTTTTACAGTCTGTTACTGATTACCCATTTAGTCTTTTTCGTCTGTTCATCTTAATCAGACATCATTAAGCTCTCACCGATAGATTGCATTTTTGTAACCAGGTGCAGAAGGTAAATTTGTCCATAAAGATTTCTGGACAAATTTACCTTCTGCACCATTCCGCCGTAGGTTATTGCCTACTCCTTCTCCCAGGATGAATGTAGAGAGAACGTTATAGACTGACACATCTCATTCGTCTCTTCCCAACCTCTCTACACGACCAACATCACCAGATATCCACCGAATTACATTAAATGCTAAACAAAAGCTTCTCCCATAAAGGTGAATAGCAGGCTTGTATGGGAATCTCGTACCGCTAATAAAATGTCGTGTTTTGAGATATTTTTTGTTTTAATTGGTAGTTAATATGATAGAAAAGCCCTTTTTAAATTCTTAGATTTTTAGAACTTGGGACGTAAAAGTTATAACCAGTCTTATTTTTAAGGTAATGCACCAGTGTACTTTGGTACGTAGAGCTGCCTTAACATTGTTTTGGTGATAAAGTAAATGTTCTAGTATAGTTTTCACTATTTTTGTAGCAGGAGCTTAGCTCAACGTAAATAGGGCCAGACAATCCACTGAATTGCTCAGATGCAATCACAAACTACAATCCAAAACAACAGCAAAGATCTGAAGTGAAGTGAAAGACAGATTTTCTTTACCTGTCAATAAATAATTGCCATAAGAACAAAAAAAAATATTGGTGACGAAAATCATTCCTATCATTAAATCGTTATCTATTAAGATTGTATGCAACAATTATGCTTTCTTATGTATAATAGTAAGTGTATAATTATATTTAGTGTTATTTCTATGTTTAAATAATTATTTAACATTTAGATTTTTGTGTTATTTTACTTATGGCAACATTGAAAAACACAGCCGCGTTTAGTTTACGATTTCATTACGTTTAATTATTAACAACTTTTTATTGATATTATTAATCAATCCGAAGTTCTAAAAATAGTACACTTACATGAAAATAAAAGGCTTATTTGCCTTAATAAGTGGTACAAATTCTATAACAAAACAACAAACTAAGTTTGCGGTACGAAACCTGCCGTTCCCCTTTCCAAAACTATCTGTTCTGGGCCGTTAACATTCAAAGACGAGCTACGACCTAGGTCATCTGTCCAGCGTCCACGTAATGAGGACACTCGTTAGGTAGACAGACAACCATTTAGGTAGTTGAATAAATCATTGAAGTAGTCGTAACTTGGAAAATCGATGAATGTATTATGTGACATAGTTATTTAAGGGTAGACTCGCAAAACTTCTCTGTTAATTCTTCTCGATATCTTCCTTCCCTTGTCCATTCTATTTTGGGTTGGCGCAACACGTTTTCTTATTCCATTCTCCCCTGTCAAACGTTATGGCATCATTTACTTCTTTCTCTTTCATATCATTGCTCACACGATCCATCCATCACTCTTTTTAGTGACGTTTGTTGTTTCTCTGTTACTACTTCTACTCAATCATTTCAGAAACATTGTCTTATTTATTTTCATAACCTAAGTTTTCAGTTCAACTATCTTTTCCTTTGATAGTTTTGATTCTTGCTCCAACTTTAGTTCTTCTTTAGCGCTAATGAACTGTACAACAAGTTGAAATCATAAAGCGTCATTAATATCACGCAGCACCTTCATAATATAAACTTACACCTGTAATTTCTGAAAGGTTAAGCATATTACACCTATAGATTACAGGATATTATTGCCAGTTTTGTTTAAGTCCCTTTTGCACAACTTAATGCCATCAAGCGAACAAAAATCCATACTCCGATAATTTCCTGATGATTTTTCATCAGGAAACATCACAAAACCTCTCTGTTACTAGATCGCTGTTATCTGTTCTCTGTTGCAAGATCTGGGAATCAAACTCAACACTCTATGTTCAGTAGTAGGGCTTACAACCACCAGACCAACGAAGTCACGAGTTATTTTTAGAAATGGAGAAAATAAAGTTCAATCCAATTACCCTTACGTACGATGTTAACAATTCACGACCTTCCTGCATAATTCAACGCGACACCTGTATACAACTCCACGAGCATGTTATCGCCGTTGACATAATAGTATTGACATACAGTATTTCGACTAGGAACAAAATGGTCGGAACCGATTTTCTTTGCGTGCGTCAGGTAACAGAGACCTTAGTTTGAGCGAACGGTGTAAACTTAACGTAAATGAGTCGATTTTTTTTATGGAAATACAATAGCTCCAATTCCGACAGCATTTTAGTTAAATTGTTTGCTACAAGCACCATTCATAATAATCATCCTTTTTTTTTTCGGATGGGAAATCATCAAATGAAGGAGTCATTTGATGATTTGTATATTTCGTATTTCCCACTCTGGGTGGAACAGGAGGGAGTGTCAGACTTTTACTGACTAAAACCCATCCATGTTCCTTCATCGCCCTTTGTGTTCCGGTCAGTTATCGATCCTTGCCCCCTTCCTTTTTGCTGACTCTCTTTGAGACGCGCGTGGAATACGAACGCGCCGTCGACACAGCCTGTCGTCATGAGACGGACGGACGGCGAGTTAGCCTGTTGGGATTATTATCATATTTGGATATGAATAAATTCTTATAATTATGAAGATATAATATGAGAAACTAGTAATTTTAATTTTAAAATCAACGTATTTACGTTTCAGCGCTCTCTGTGCTTTTGTAACAATCGCACTGCGATCGCCAACCCGCCTGCCAAGCGTTGCGATTATTGCAAAAAACCCCCTTTGGGGGAGGCCTATGTCCAGCAGTGGACGTCTTTCGGCTGAAATGATGAACGGATTTTAATGCGGGTTTTTTTAATAGATAGTGATTCAAGAGTAAGGTTTTAATTTATAATTTGCGGGCGGGCGAAGCCGCGGGCATCAGCTAGTTACTTATAAAGGGTCTAATTGGTTTACTGTTTATTTTTATACGGTGGTTGTATCTTGATCTTTTCAATAGAAAGCAATATATCGGTTGGTTGCGCAATTTATAGCACAATTTTCCGACGCTTCACCAGTTGAAAATGTATAGATATACTGACATGGCACGAGTAGCTGTGATAAAACAATGTTTGAAATCTCACAATCCCTAGATAAAATTACACACAAAACGTCTCGCCTGTAATTCCCGAAGAAGTAGGCAGAGGTGTACCTAATGTTTTGCTATTAACTGCGCCAAACCAGACTCCGTGGCTGCTATTTAGAAATTCCTGATGCAAAAACCCAATAACACTGCTTGATCTGAGGATTATGTAGGGTGCTTCCCTAACTTATGTAATGTCAATGCAAATGTAAAATGTCAAATTTAAACTTAAATGCAGAAAATGTCAGTGAATGCTCAACGGGATGAATCTAAATAAAAATGCAAGTTGTCCGACTCAAACCACGTCTAATTGAACACTAAAAATGTAATATACATAAAATGCATAGAACAATGCAATATGTCAGTGTCAATGCACAGCCAAATGTAGGTCGCGTCCAAAGTGCAAATATGCGAGCCTACTGGCTAAATTATTGTAATAAATATATTTTAAAACACATGTACTATAACAGTCAGAAGTCGACTGCCAATCTCGCAACACAATGGCAAAGCAATATTAGTTGTACTTATGACCTTCTTCTATAAGAACGTTTGACAACACTTACACATTAGCAACTTGTTGCCCGCTTAAGATTGTTATTACAAATTTCAATGAGTTGTGTAAGTGATACGGTGGCCAAATTGGTTAGCACTGCGCCTCGCATGGCGAGTGTTCGGGTTCGAGTCTCACATCAAACATGAAAAACATTTTTTAAGTATTACATGTGAAATATAAATGCCGAGTTGTTAACAAAATATAATGTTAAAATATATTCCACAACTGAACGAAGATTCTTTCGTTTTACAATAATTTTCAATCTTAGCGTCGTTATTAAAATATGAGGGTAGATTTGAAACAAAGTGATAAGTTCACTTTGTTTCAAATCTACCTGCATATTTTAACTACTTTACTAGTTCACATAAATTATTCCACTATTCGCTGTTGTTGGTTGGTGAACATAGTTACGAGCGTTTGTGTTATCTTGCTGTTGCTATTTTAGTATTCTTCTGAATTCAATATGCAGGCTAATATTAGAATTGAAGCTAAGGCAAATATTGTGGCCCTATATTCGACTGGCCTTAATATATCTCAAATATCGAATGAAACCGGTTTATGCGTAAGTTTTTTTTTTTTAAATTTTATGTGATGATACCTACAAAATATAATGGTAGACCTAAATCGCTTGTTGCAATTGTGTAATATAGACTTTTTTTTTAGAGACAGACTGTTAGGCGGTGGGTGAAGAGATTTGAGGAAGAAGGTAGCCTGAAGAGTCGTGAGAGGAGCGGAAGATCACCTCTTATTAGCCAGCCTCAGCGACGTTATATGTTAGCTGAATATGAGACAAATGGTTTCATCCCAACAACTCGTTTTGCCGATGAGTTCGGCACATCAGTACGCACCGTTCGCCGCATACTCCATGCCGAAGGTATTCATCACCGAACGCCGGCTAAAAAACCGTTTTTAACGCAACGGCATAAAGAGGCGAGGTTAAATTTCGCACGGGAATATTTGGACTTTGATTGGGAGACGACAATATTCACCGACGAAAAATCTTTTAAATCGTCCCAAAAAGGAAGGCTGCATTTGTGGCGTAGAAATAACACGCGTTGGTCTGAAGGCAATATAAGACCAAATACGGAATCAGGCAGAATCAGTGTGAATATGTGGGGGTGGATAAGTGCTCAAGGGCCCGGTGAATTAAGTTTTATATCGACGCGAGCCAACAGTGCCAACTATGTGGAAGTGCTGAATGATGTAATGTTGCCTACGGTGCGTAATATCTACCCCGCAGAAGACTTAGAAGAGATAAGTTTTGTGCAAGACAATTGTCCTATTCACCGTGCCAGCATTGTTCGCGAATGGTTTAGCAATCATCCGGAAATTAAAGTTATTCCTTGGCCAGCTCGGTCCCCTGACTTAAACCCTATAGAAAATGTATGGGGTTTAATGGTGCAAAGATGGGAAGCTCGGGACGAGAGATGCCCTGAGCTACTCAAATCCCATTGCATGCAATTATGGGATAGTTTGCGTGGCACAAATGTCTGTGCAAATATTGTGGCGTCTATGCGTCGACGTCTCATTAGCTGTATCGAGGCTAACGGAGGTCATACGAAATATTAAAAATCCTAAACAGGTAGGGTAATTTTATGTCAGGGGACTTAGTGACCGTAACTTAAACAAATTAGTATTTATATTATTGTAAAATTGAGGTTAAGTTTCAATCCTCTTTTCATTGAGAAAATGAATAGTTAAATTTAACCTCTTAAATGATGTCAGAATTTTCATAATATCTATATTATGTAACCTTAAATATGTTTTTTAACATTCTATACTACAATAATAACATAAGTGTTAAGGACTTCTTTTATAAAAAAAATAATAATATTACTTGTTTGTTTCATTTATTATCATTATTGTAATAATAAATTACCTTTATAATATATTTATTATAATATCTATTTGTTCAAAATAACTTACAAAAATAAATTATTAAACATAATTAAATAAAACATAAAAAACCGGTCCATCTTGGATTCGAACTCACATCTATCCCGAACACACTAGCCTCGTTACCGATCTAGCTAATGTTAACTTACGCAAACTTGTCAAAATTTTGCATTACTATGAAAAAAATAATCAGACGGTGATAAAAAGAAGTTACTGATATTGTCATCCTTGTCTAACATTGACCACATCTATATTATTACTCGTAGCGATGCTACACGACATGTTAATTTGTTAGCGTTGGAACATCACTCACACGGATAAATATGCGTATGTGTGTATAGGCGCCGGAGCCCGTATAGCGCAAACGATAATGTGCATTGCGGTGGAAGTGGAATTTTGACCTTTGACTGTACGTGCACCGTACAGATTACCCAAGCTAAATTTAAAATAAATAATGCTGATGAGAGCAATGATGCTGATGGGACTGTAGCTTTGTTTTTTTTTTGTATTTTTGACATTCAAAAGTGCCGTAATGGTCTAATTGAAATAAATGCTTTGAGTTTGAGTTTGAGCAGCGGTAGCCCACTGGTGGCGGCACTAACTTACGAACAGTAAGTGGTGGGTTTGAACCCAGGCAGGCGCATTACTTTGTGTAATTTATTTCATCACCACTGCTCTCAAAACGGTGAAGGAAAACATTGTGAGGATACCGGTATGTCCTAGAACCAAAAAATTCGAAGACATGTGACATCTACCAATCCGCACTGGGCCCGCGTGGTGGATTATAGCCCTTCCCATATTCATTCCCTCTCACAGAGAGGAGGCCTGTGTCCCAGCAGTGGGAACATTAATAGGCTGATGATGATGATGATGATGATGCTGCTGATGTATTAATCGTTTCTCCTCTCCACAGGTCATCGAAACAGGAGAAGAAGGAAGCCAGTTCCTGTACCGCATCACGTGGGCCAGAACGGGTCTGTCAAAATCCAATGGCCCAACTCAGCCACTTTATGAGTAAAGGACTCTATCAATGTGTCAGTGATATACGATTGTGCACATTAGATCTTCCGCACAAGGTTCGTTTTCGGCTGTAAGGGACAGTGTAGTGATGACCTTTTTGACTGCAGTGCTGTGTTTTTAGGGAAAATTGACTTTTAGTGATAAAGAATATAGAAAATGATACCGTTACATGACTGAAAAAGTGTTCTAGTGAAGAGTTTAAGCTTGTTGTGCAGTTTTTGAACTAAAACTGAAAATTATAGTGAAAAATTGTAATTAATTGTGTTACAGGTAAGGTTTTATTACGTACGTGCTTTTTTTAAGGAGCCTCCCCGAGCAAACGACCTTGAGCGAGCAGTTTTTTGGAGCCTACTCCTCTTTATCCAAAAGAAATACTAACTAATAAAAAATACATTAAATAACTACCTACATATTCTTGACTCCAAAATTGTCGTTTCTTTTTTTTTAAGTAGCTTAATGTGTGTGCATAACCCTGGCAAAATGTTGTGCATTTGAGAGATGAAACCATAAAAAATAATTAGTGTATCATGAGGAGCAATTTGTTTAATAGTAGCAAAATTTGTGTGAATTGTAGTTTTAAAGTTATTTGAGAAAAACACATTTTGCTGGAGTAATGTTTGAAACGTTATCCTGGCAAAATCGATTTTCAAAAATTCGTTCAGCCCGGAACCAAATACATGATTAGATAGCTTTTGTTGCGTAGTAAATGTTTGTAAATAGCAAAATTTGTGTGTGGTATGGTTCTTGAGTTATTTAAGATTTTGCTGCGGTAACGTTTTGGGATTTCCCAGATCTCAAAAACGGCTCAACGCAGAAGATTGAAAAAAATACCAATAAGAGACCTTAATTTGTTTAAATTAGTTTAAGCATTCGTTTTTGATTTGGTTGTCGTAAACCAATGGAATTAAATGGTTTCAAAAATCAGATAAAAACGGATTTGCAAGTAAACCAAAACACTTATAACCAAATAAACAGCTGTAAAAAATACCCATGGTAAACACTTATCACGTCAAGTAAAATAGGTTATGTAACTTTATACGATAGGAAGATAAAAAAAATAATTGTTTAATTTTAGACTGGTCGTACTTTAGCGATGAAATACGCAGTTCCCAAAACATTAAGAAACGTGGCATACTTTAAAGAAATTAAAATGATTCATTAACATTAATTCCTGTTAATTTCAGCTTTCAATTACTGCTGTAATGAAAGTTATATCAAAAACAAGAAAATGACAGCAATTCTCTAATAAGCCGACCAAATCGGAAAGGTCACGAAAAAGCGGCCGCACTATACATAATCGTAACCAACTTAAATGAATGGGATAATATGGATATTTTGTTTGTACAGTTGCGTACGTACGTTGTTGTTACTGTTGCGTAGGTTGCTGGTCATGGTGTTCATTATTTTTATTTAAAAATCAGTCTCATACAAATTATTGTATATCTTTGCCTTAGCATTAACATATAAGGGAAAAAATCTCAGATAAGTTACGTACGTACTTAATTTTAATATTTAGCATAAATGTTTTTCTGTTTGTCAAGTACCAATGCTTAAACTTAAAATACAATGTTGATTCATAGTTTGTACAATTTTCTTTAAGACGGAGATAGGCACCTACTAAACACGTAGGTGGTAGGTGGACTCCATTTCCCCTCGACTTACAGTATGGCATTTAAACATGAGCTTTGTAACGTGTAACTTAGTGGTTATTTCAACATTACATGTGACTGTTACAGGTGATCAACGTGTAAACCACGCGTCGTCAATCAAAATCACACTATAAATTATTTACTGAGATTATTACTTACCTTTTCAAAGTTACTTTGACTTTAAATAATTACGTAAGATCCATTAAATTGTTAAACTACTGTTAATTAACATGATTTTCATTAATAAAATAGAAAACTAGTAGAAAATGTGTAATATGGTACCTGCACTTCGAACATTAAAAAATCGGTTACACGTAAAACGTTTTTCTGCTTAACTGTACAAAACATCGGACACTAAGTTGCTAATTTGCGTAGACTACTCGTACGTATGATGCGGCCGCTTTTTCGTGACCTTTCCGATTGGGTCGGCTTATTAGAGAATTGCTGACATTTTCTTGTTTTTGATATAACTTTCATTACAGCAGTAATTGAAAGCTGAAATTAACAGGAATTAATGTTAATGAATCATTTTAATTTCTTTAAAGTATGCCACGTTTCTTAATGTTTTGGGAACTGCGTATTTCATCGCTAAAGTACGACCAGTCTAAAATTAATCAATTTTGTTTTTATCTTCATATCGTATAAAGTTACATAACCTATTTTACTTGACGTGATAAGTGTCTACCATGGGTATTTTTTACAGCTGTCTATTTGGTTATAAGTGTTTTGGTTTACTTGCAAATCCATTTTTATCTGATTTTTGAAACCATTTAATTCCATTGGTTTACGACAACCAAATCAAAAACGAATGTTTAAACTAATTTAAACAAATTAAGGTCTCTTATTGTTTTTTTTTTCAATCTTCTGCGTTGAGCCGTTTTCGAGATCTGGGAAATCCCAAAACGTTACCGCAGCAAAATCTTAAATAACTCAAGAACCATACCACACACAAATTTTGCTATTTACAAACATTTACTACGCAACAAAAGCTATCTAATCATGTATTTGGTTCCGGGCTGAACGAATTTTTGAAAATCGATTTTGCCAGGATAACGTTTCAAACGTTACTCCAGTAAAATGTGTTTTTCTCAAATAACTTTAAAACTACAATTCACACAAATTTTGCTACTATTAAACAAATTGCTCCTCATGATACACTAATTATTTTTTATGGTCTCATCTCTCAAATGCACAACATTTTGCCAGGGTTTTGCACACGCTTAATGTTTAATAAAACCCTCTTACAACGAAACCACAGAAATGAGAAATAATATTAGATAACATGCTACTCCTCGTAAAGTAACCATTATTTAGATTTGCTACTTATACTAATGGATAGGCAATTTAATAATGAACATAATTTGTCGTTTTATTTTTTCCCAAAAGACGAAAATTTGATTTTATTAAGAATAAAAACCACTCATTTCGCACTATTCGGCCTGCAGTGACTGACGTAACAACCACTTTGTATTGCAAGCTGATTATAAACTTATTCTAACAAACAGTATTTCAAACGAAGTTTGTACCACCACAAATAGAGTTGCTAATTTTGCTCGGGGAACCGCCTAATGTATTTTGTTTACGTGAGTGGAAGTTGCGTAAAAGTTAAACTTGTGATTTGCTTTTAACCCTTTAATTAATAAGGCTAGCAAGAAAAATATGTTGCGGATATGCTGTAGTTTACATTGTTCACCTCGTATTGCTGGCCGGTCGTACCAGAAGCCTTTGCACGAATTTTGCCGTATTGCATCGTATTGTAAACGTTGACTTCGACTAAACCCACTGCGTTTTGGGGTTTGTCTCCACCGATCACAGTATCAGATCACGTTAGCCAAGGATCACGGCGAGTTGTATGCACTGATACCGTTATCCGTTTCCCGCGTTGTACTGAAATTCCAAAAGCGTGTACGAGTAGGTAATTAATTTTGGCAGATCGAACATTAAGACTGTCTGTGCAAAACTTACGTTGAAGTTAGCGTTTCCAGGCCCCCCCCCCCCCTGACTCTTACTCGATCCAGACAGCGATGCTGAGCCAGTAGTTTTAAATCAGCCCATAAATAATTTCACTCAGATCCAGCCTGGTTCTCTGTATGGTGTCGGACGTAAAAAATAGCACCATCCCATATCTTTCCGTGGGTGTCGTAAGAGGCGACTAAGGGACTTACCAGAGAATAGGCAGCAGCGTTCTCTGTGCTTTTGTAACAACCGCACTACGATCGCCAAACCGCCTGCCAAGCGTGGCGATTATGACAAAAACCCTCCTTTGGGGGAGGCCCATGTCCAGCAGTGGACGTCTTTCACCTGAAATGATGATGATGATGATGAGATCCAGTCTGTCCCCTTGCTGCTTCCCCTCCAGCGACGCCCTAAGCCAAGGCTCGTACCCCACAGGGGTGTCCTTAGCGCAATGTCGCTTAGTTTATAAGTTTTAACCTCTGGTTGAAGGCCTTACACTCAAGGCACCCACAGGATACTCCGCCGGTTAAGTAGAAGTCAGCCTTTTGGGTTGACCTGCGATATGCCATTTAAAAAAGGCGTTTCCGAAACGATCATCATCATTTCAGCCGAGAGACGTCCACTGCTTGGACATAGGCCTCCCCCAAGTGTCGCCACATTGACCGGTCCCGTGCGACTCGCATCCAGCGGATTCCCGCTACCTTCACCAGGTCATCAGCCACCCAGTGGGAGGCCTTCCAACGCAACGTCTTCCGGTTCGCGGTCGCCACTCCAGAACTTTTCAGCCCCATCGGCCATCCGTTCTGCGAGCAATGTGCCCTGACCACTGCCACTTAAGTTTGGCAATTCTTCGGGCTACGTCGGTAACCTTGGTTCTCTTGCGGATATCTTCATATCTGATTTCCGAAACGATGCAATACTTTAAAATTCAAACTAAGACTTCAGCATTGCAGAACCTCCGCGCCGCATCTATTTGTCACACGCTGCACTATAAACGTCGATCGTACGTTAACATTATTTATTATTATTGCACAAGACAGAGCACCAATAAATCTTCTTCAATGACGATATATAAGAAGGCGTAAGGCAAGCTAGTGTGTTGTGATTATTGTACCATATAAGGTGACATTCGAATTTGTGCTTTAAATACAATTGTAAATAATGTTGTATTGTAATGTAAACTTGTAATTATAATTAATCGTACATTTTGTTAAGGAAATACTGTTTTGTATGTGATGAACAGTGTACAGTCGATTTTATCTGTGTAGATAAATTAATATGTATCTGATAATGCAAAAGGCTTGCTTTTATAATATTCACACTTGAAATTGGCATATTATGAGGTATTCTGAGAGTTGGCAGCGTTGCAAATAGATGTCATAATTATACTTTGATGTTTTCAACTGATCAATTATTATTTCCTAAATTAAATCATAAATTATCGCTGTATGGCACCCAAATTTTGATTATGAATGGCAATCACTAGTTTTGAAAATGTATTTGGCTAGTTACCAAGTGCTGTTTCACACCTTAAAATAATTTACCATTGCCATATTAGTTATATTGCAACTATTTATATGCAGTTTGCGTTGCCAACCTTTAAAGAAAAAAACATAATTATGCTGTGAATTTCTTGTCTTCAGAAAGACGAAACTATGTGTGAAGAATATTATGCTTAAATTATTAGAATTAGAGTGCTCAATTAAACGATATTACTGATTCACTGTTATAAAAAAATATTATTGACGTCTTTTTCACAATTAAAATGATTCAGAAAATTGTTGACCTTGAAATATAAGTTTCTAGAAACAACGAATAAGTACGACTATATTATTGTAATTAAAATTGTCTTATGATATTGCAAAAATAGAGGGTAGTGGAAATTTGGAATGGCGTAAGTGACATGAGCAGAGGAGCCCGTGGCTAAGTAATAACAGCCGCTCGGGTCGATTTTTAGGTTAAGCTGTGCTTGCCTAGGTTGGTCTGTGGTTGGGTGACCACCCATTACATACCGGATTTCTTCCGTGCCTCGGAAAGCACGTTAAGCCGTTGATCCCGGCTGTCATTTGCAGATCTGTGACAGTCGTTACTGGTAGTCAGTGGCCCAAAAAGTCTATAACAACCAGTCTTACCAAGGGATATCGTATTACCCAGTACTAACTGGGTTGTGGAGGTCAGATAGGCAGTCGCTTCATGTAAAATACAGGTATTCAGCTGCATCCGGTTAGAGTGGAAGCCGACCCCAACATAGTTAGTAGAGAAAAGGCTAGGCAGAAGATGTAATTGACTTAAACGTGTTGTTCAATTTTCTATTCTCAGTGCCGTACTTTGCTAATTAAACAGCGAGCGCAGCATTTTCAATTTTCAATTTTGTTTGTAGAATCGAAAAGATTAACGTTTGTCGCGGTGTTAAATTATTCGATAAAAATGTGATATGTTTAGTCGTTTTTCTCTACCTGCACATTAGGCTTTATTCACAAAATGCTTTTTAATCGTTCGTGAATAAAATGTCGATGGATATTAAGATTTAATTAAACTATCACACAATTTCTCCTGTATTGTCTCGAATCGAATCCGCGACACGCAGCGCAGCAACCAATCGTTCAGCCACTGCGCCAACCATCAATAATTTCATCAATTACTTTGATACACCGCCAATATTTCTGTAAAGTGACATGGCCGCCTGTGTCCGTTGTCACAGAAACCAGTCGCATTGTCTCTGCAGTTTGCCGTTGCCTGCGACATGTTTTTGTTTCCTAATGTCTGTTTGTTAATGTGTGTTTTTTAATTCATAATGTCTTATACTATAAGAAATATATAAGTATTTTTATTAATGCGATTTATAGTAATGTCAGGTTTTCAACCCGCGACTTGGTGATTAAAAAACCGGGTCCAAAAATCTCCAAGTCACTTAAATTGTTAAGAAGAAAAATATTTTATAATTTAAACGAAGCAGTGGTATTATGTAAATAAAATAAGAGATATTTTATCGTGACAGTTAAGTAAAAAAAGGGTGTGAAACGATATATTATACTGATTAAATTATTCTTAATAATTGTTATAAATATAATGTAATATAATAAAATCTTTGTAAATATCGTGTAAGTGAAAATGTGTGATAAATAATAAATACTTCGTTATATTATTAAATATCTGAATAGTTTTTATAACACTTGTAACATAATACTATTTAAAACAAAAACCACTTACGAAGAAAGCGCTAAGGTGGCCCACGCAATATATTTTTATTTTTTACAATTCGCTGATCAGTATCATGTTCTACGAGTATGTTGTTTGATGACTAATTTTACGTCCTTTTGATAAAAATTTTATATTCATTATTACAATTAAACAAACAAAAAATCATGATTTCATGAAATGCCTGCTAATTTCACGGGCTACTCTAGTGCTTTCACCGTATATCAAAAATTCTACAACGACTTTTTAAAATGCTGTACATAATCATCATCAATGCTGTACATATCTATTACAATATTTCTAATAATGTTGTGTCAACCTTTTATTACAGACAAACACTTTTATAAATAGTGGAATTATGGGATCTTTCTAAATATTTTTTAAACAATGTTTCTGCAAGTATGTTTTCATTATTGAAGAGTAGTAGACTCTGATCAGTAAGGCCGCACTCAGAAAAAGCGTATAGTTGACTCTGGGCATGCAGGGCTCTCGACTTATTTATAAACAGTTCATTTGACTATGTTTTTGACAGATTGTCTAACAAAATATCTCGAAAACAAACCATTGATACAATACTGAATCGTAGGTAAATTAGTGGAGTCAAGGCCCAGTATACAGTGTACAGTAATACTTCAGCCACCAACTGAATGTGTTTTCTTTTTCCGTTTTTAGTGGTCGATTACAAGCCTGGTATGAACGCCGTCAGCCTAAATCCGCAGTCAAACTGCATATTTGCTTTTGTGATTGAAGTAAAAAAATTATGGCCAGTTATATTATTTGAATTGCGTTCGAGAAGCGAACTAACTTTTAAAAAACTATTTAAAACGTTCCAATGAATTGGTTTTGGCCGTTGCTAACCGACACTTACAAACCCCTTGTGAACCCAGCTGAAATTCCTATTATAAACAGTTTTTAAAAGGTTGTTCAATAAATTTAAATGTTCTTTATGTAATAAATAATTGTGTTACTTAGTAATAAATACATTATAATAATTACTATGTCTACTATAACTGGATTATCAAATACATTTTGATGTTGGCCGTGTTCTTATTTGAATTTCATAATAAAATGAAGATGAATTTTATGCGTGTCTTTTTTGATTACCTGTCATCCACCAACATTTTCAGTACGAAAATAACTGTAAAGTCAACGATCAGTAAGATCATTAAAGAACTGAAGAGCTTTGAGACGTGATAGACAAGTCTTCGATTTATTTATCTAGCACTCACGTCACGCGCGTGATCGATTACACCCCACTCCCTCTCGACTTTTGGAGACCTGGGGCCCAGCAGTGGGAACATAGATACATATAGCATACTCGAGCAAAACCTGCCCCGTTGGAGATATATGGGCAATTTTAGCCTGGAGTGGAAACGTGGTGCTGTCCCAAAAACAAAAGGGGCCCTGTGATATCGTTTTCTGCATGCCTTAAAGTCTGCACACTACAGGGATTGTTGGACGGTAGTGCTAGCGCCAAACTTGTTGCTAAGTTCTGGGTCGACTCATTATTTATGTAGATTGATATCTACACGCTAAGAACAAAAAGTGAATCATACAGAGGTGAAATTGGATGGGACATCGACGCACAAACCACCACGTATTCAGTACTTCATTCCGAATACCCCATAAAAACAACAGCTGTTCTATACATGTTGGTGTCAGTATTGAACTTTTGCAAGAAACAGAAGACTTTAAAAAAATGCGGATGAAAAATTTCTATGTGGGGTTTGGCATGATGACCTAAACACATGGAATTCGTTATTGTTATTCTTGAGGATTAGTAACATTGCGTGACGACTACATGCTACCGTACTGCAGCACGCTGCATCATGCGTGACGTTAAGACGAGTCACGCATGATGAAGCTAAAGCCGAGCGCGGAACCTATACCGCAATCGCAGTATCTCTTTTTTAGGAGATCATGGTTATGGGATGTAATCTCGTGGTCAAGCGTAAACTTTTTAAAACAGATGTCATTTGTTTGGGTCGGGTGGCTTTCGGGACCAGGACCGCGGTCCCGGATTCCCCTTAAATATTTTCGAGTGGTATTTTGGGACCACAAGAAAACAAAAGTTAGAGTACAGTAAGCTGAAATAATATCGTGATCAACAATTACATGAATTTATTATTGAAGTGGAACTTCTCTAAAGACGGGTATTAGAAAAACAAAAAAAAAAACTTTCTCTGCTTGTATCAAGATGTACAATTTTTATCAACTGTTCCTACAAGCCCACGGCCCATTTGGAATGAGTTGACAAAAATCAAAATAGATAATATTTTCGTTCTGCAACTCGTACCACGTTTCTTTTTGCGTGGAACTTTAAACTTTATCAACGTTAGGTCTAGTTAGGACGACAAGATTATAACAATATTTTTTTAAGAATTTTTAATTCAAACAAATTGATAAGTTACCTTAGAAATAAGGTACTAGGCTAACATAAATTAAAGAAGGTAATTCCATCTTCTACGATTTTTTTTGGTTTTTCCATCATGGGTGTCGTTTCCATGTTTTTTGGAGTCGCTGATAACGAAAATGAGGTCAAAATGAAATAATACTTTCTTGGATTCATGCACGCCTAGTACTTTTCGTAAGGTTACTAACTAGACCTATAACTAGCATCTAGACAATGTTGTGATGATTAAATATTTTATAGGCAATCATTTTTCCACACTAACACTTTTACTACTGATTATACTTTTTTCATACGTGGGACGAGTTCATCATCTTCCTGCCCTTATCCCATGTTACTTGGGGTCGGCGCAACACGTTTTCTTCTTCCATTCTCCTCTGTCAACCGTCACGCAATCATTTACACCTTTTTCCCTCATATCATTCCTCACACAATCCATCCATCTTTTCCTTGGCCTTCCTCTCGCTCTCCATCCATCCACATTTATATTCATCACTCTTTTAGTCACATGCGATTCTTCCCTCCTCATCACATGCCCATACCAAGACAGTCGATTCCCTTTTAACTTTTCTGTAACTGGCGCAACTTTCAAACTTCCTCTAATATACTCATTCCTTATTTTCCTTATTTTTTTTTATGTGGGACGAGTTGCAGAACGAAAATATTACTCACTTTGATTTTCATCAACTCGTCCTAAATGGGCCGGCCATGTGGGACCAGTTGATGAACGACTCAATACGAAATATGTTTGGTTGACCGTACTTTCCCAAGACAAAACTTTGTTTTGTTTTCTTGTGGTCCCAAAATACCACTAAAAAATATTTAGGGGGAATCCGGGACCGTGGTCCTGGTCCCGAAAGCCCCCCGACCCATTTATTTGTTTCACGAGTCGACGTAAAGGGATTCGACGCAGGGGGAATGATTCGGTGATCCATTTGTTGGTATACAAGGTGTAATATAAATAAATGAAAACCTCTTAAGGATAATGATCCTCAAGAGGTTTTTTGATGGAAGTGTTTCATAATGATGAGTTGGTACAATGGTACTCATAATTATGAATAACTTTTACTGTGGGACCTCCTGAAATCCCAAAAGAGAGCTGCTCTATACCTATTAATGTTAACATAACTCGACAAAATGTTGGGAAAACGCAGATTTTCTTTAGATTTTAGGATTAGTCCCCATAGTAAAAGGTTTTTCACTGTGAGTAGGTACTATCGGGGTCTTTTCCGCCTGACCATTTAATTTTTTTTTTTCGCTTAAATCATGCGGAGGCGCCGAGCCACGCCCCCTTAAAGTTTGGGCCTATTAGGAAAGCGTCAACTTTGGCGCGTAAAGTAACGTCGTTTGACGTGCGTCGTCAATGCGCTCGGCCCATTCGGTATCTTTTCATTCACTTTTTCTACACAAAGTCAACGGGGCGGGGCTAGAGAGCGTTTTTATGTTACGAGTGCAAGCAAAAATGAGCTTAGTGGTGGTCAGGCGGGAGTGCTCGATAGTACATGGACTCTTATGAGATCATGAGTTTTTTTTAATCACCTTTACGTTTTATAAAACTGGAAATCTAGGTTTGTTTGTATATGCAACTATGTATATGTAGGTACACAGTTGTATACAAAATAACTTTGTAAGTATCAATATCCAAAAATATCCAATTACCGCTAAACTTCCATCTAAATGCAATTACTGATGATTTGTCACACTTGAACGGAGGCGCGCCAGCAAACAGCTCAAAATTAATTCTATAAAAAATCTGCTTTAATGTGAACGACTCAATCGGAAATGAGATGTCGGCTTAAGAACCACGAGGGGTATGGCTACAGTAAGAGCGATTTAATTTTTTTATGTAAGTATTTTTACTGCACCTCCTGACTGCCAGAATCGACAGAGGTAACAGCTGCAAAACCGCTGAGGCAATAAACTTGACGATTCCTGGAGAAAACGTTTTAACATACATAAAACGATCAAACGTTAACACACACCTACTCACATCCACACACTACATATCCACCTTTCACACACGCACACATACTCACACACCACACATACACTCACACACCTCACACACCCACACACACTACACATACCTGAACGTGCTAAAATAATTTTGTAACATTTTTGAAACTAAAAATAGCCTTTACTAATTTTAATTATGTCTCAACATTGAAAACTGTAACCTATGGAAAGTTGTGAGGTAACCCCAACACAAGTATCCTTATAACTTAAAGGGGCTGCCTCAATTTTGTGCTGTAGAACAATTGTATGAGAAACAATAAAAACTTTTTATTTATTTTATTATAACGTTCAACCGTTGAACGTTTTCTTTACTCCTTTACTCATTACTTTATCCATTTACTCCGCTCATGGTAGCATTTTTTTTATGTTTGCTTCGTAGAAACCATCGCGATAGACTTTTTATAAGATGCTGAAGACCAAACGTGGTGGACATTACTTCTGGATTAAAGGAAGTCATCGTGAAAAGCACAATCATTTCCTCAGTGGTGAGGTGATGCAGGCTAATATTAACATACAGTATGTGAAGTCTGCACAGTGTCAACCTGATCATATCAACCCCACCAACAAGGGGGTGATCGATACGGAACCGACAACGTAAGTGAGGGGTAAGTACTTATTTTTCCTAAGTAACACTTTGCTCGACTTAATTTCAAAACGTTTGCAGTGGAAACATACCTGCTTCTAAACAATGCATATTTTTTAATTAGACCGTGTTATTATTCTGACTACGTATTTACTTATGAAACAAGCGATTTACTTAGGTATACCCAGGTATACCTATACACTTTGTAGAATCCAGATTCTACAAAGTGTTTATTCAGACCACTTAATTAGTCAGAGGTCCAAGTCTCAATGGTTTGGTACATAAAGGGGCTCCTAAACAAGCAATGTTTTCAATGCAATTACCTACAATTGTCAACTGTAGTCCGGCCATCACAAAAACACTTTGAAATCGATTATGTCTGAAAAACTGAAAAATCTATATCCTAGCAATATGTCTAAACTTGTATGGTGCATTATGTATGTCTGGTACACAGGGAACAAAATCTGGCAACAATGGCTGCCGAAATCATCTACGTCGCAGCGAAGGACACGACAGAATATAGCTGCAAATCCAAGCGTCTCACTCGCGGCAACCTTCATGTCACTTTAGAAAGGGATATACAGTTACTACTATGCCACTTACAACGATACCACAATAGAACTGGCCGGCAATATGGCCATATTTCCCATACCCTTCTTGCATCCTGTAGCACATAAAACCGTGTTGCCACATTTAAAAAAATATTGTTGTATATTGCATAGCCTGGCTGTAATCACTGGCAATGTTGTTGGCAATTGTATAAAAGGCATACATCATCATCATCTGCCTAGCCTTTTCTCAACTATGTTGGGGTCAGCTTCCAGTCTAACAGGATGCAACTGAATACCTGTATTTTACATGGAGCGACTGCCTATCTGACCTCCACAACCCAGTTAGTACTGGGTAATACGATACCCCTTGGTAAGACTGGTTGTCAGACTTTTTGGGCCACTGACTACCTGTAACGACTGTCAAAGATCTTCAATTGATAGCCGAGACCAACTGCTTAACGTGCTTTCCGAGGCACGGAGGAAACTCAGTATGTAATGGGTGGTCACCCATCCACGGACCAACCTAGGCAAGCACGGCTTAACCTAAAGTTCGACCCGAGCGGCTGTTATTATTTAGCCACGAGCTCCTCTATAACAGGCATACATTGCAGTAAAAATATTGCCAGTTCAGAAGCACCTATAAAATGGTTAGATGGATAGGCAGTCGATTCATTTCCATTTTCATTATGCGGAGGGAAGTGGAAATTACGTTTTTCATCCCATCTATTCGAAAAGGACGACTTGGTTCGCCTTTAAGTGCAGCCAAAGGTAGTGGTTTTCTATAAACTTTTAGCGGGCAGTAATGCGTTTTTAATCCTCTTTATAAGTGCGCCGCAATTATCTTTGCCGCGCACTTTTTGAATTTCACATATTAAGAAACTTTTAGCGGGCAGTAATGAGTTTTTAATACAGTTGCTCAAAAAGTGGTGTATTGCAGGGACGTATAGCGTTCGGGATGTGGGCTATTACATACTAGTGCTTGTTTTTACCTTTCCCGAACTCGTGCGTTCTCTTTCCCAACTGTCAAAATAATGTTATTAAAAAGAAAAACCAACCATTAAGTTTTTACTAAAGAGTTTTTGTGATTCAAACAAATACGTATATTTCTAAAAAGAAGCTACTAATTTATTTCAATATCAGATTTAATTATTTAATTGAATGAGTTAGGTTAGGTTTCATTTAATTTCATCTCATTAAATTTCATTTCATATCAATAAAAAAAATCTACTGAAGACTAAGCTGTATGGATAGTTCCCTTTGCCTACCAAAATGGGTGAAGAAAAAAAAAACTCTGCTTACATTCTACGGTTGGTGCCATTTTCCAGAAATTTTCTTTGCGAGTTTAGTTGTTTGTTGCACAAAATGAGTAATTACGACCTATTTTTTTTGAATTAACACCACCGGAACTCAGTATAATTGCACAAAATGCTTCGGAGAACATTTTACCGGAAAAGTAAAAAAGTCGTTACATATCTACATACGACGAATTTATTGCGTGGAGAAAAGAGAAAAAGCAAATAGTTTTTCAGAAAATGTTATGTTGGTATACTTCTCCGGACTCTCAGCCAAATTAAAACCGTCTACGTTATGGTCGAGGTTTTTATTATTTTATTGAATTGCTTAATTTTTTCGCAACTGTATTAAAAATAGTCGTTCAGTACACCTGCGGAACCGTCATTGCAACTTGTTCCTTGACTGACTGACTGAATGACAGCCTTTCCGCACTTGTTATGAAATATACTATTTTATTCCTCTTTATAAGTGCGCCGCAATTATCTTTGCCGAGCACTTTTTTTAATTTGGAACATCTCAGTGTTCAGCGCCAAAGAAATCGAACGCAAAAATTGTTTGAGTAAAAGCTGGCTGGTACGACGGCCCGTAGTCCCGCCCAAAGGCTGAGTTACGCTACGTTCAGGATTCTACTGAAGAATCCCTCGCTACGCTCGGGATTCTACTCTAGAATCCCTCACTTCGCTCTGGATTAAAAAAAGCGCCCTCGCCGTAATAATATTATTTTGCTCCCTTATGATACAATCTACTATTATCTACTCCTCCCCAATTGTTTTCTGATTTATTTCGCTGAATTCTCGAGCTTCGTTGTCTCGGCGCTTTTCCAGATGTTGATTTCTTTCAGGACTTACAGTGCTTTGGGAATAGAGTGGTGGGCTGGTTCTATAAAAAATGCGAATGTTATTTAAAGAAAATATGAATATTTATAATTAATATATATATTTAATATAAGTAATAATAGTTCTTGTTAGTTTACTATTTATCCAGATCAAGAAATTTAAAATACAAGTCCTAAACTAATTTTAAACGAACCTTTAACCTAGAATGTTAGATTAAACTACATAGAAATAACTTGTAAGCAAATAAGCTTGTTATCTTTAAACTTTGCTTTACAAATTGCGACGTAGACTGAAAAGTTAGGATTACCTACTAAAAACGATCACATTAATGTAGTTGTATTTCATTTTAATTTAGACATTCGCCGAAAGTAACAGACTCATAGATAATATTATCAAGTTTTAGTTACTGGAATCTTTTAGTGATAAAGGTCTGTGAAAACTGATGTATAATATGCATTCCTCTAATCATTAAATTGTTTGAGTTTTGTCCAGTCATTCACTCTTTTCCGAGCATATTGCACGTCCATGTACACTTGCAGCCTGTGGGCTAATTACACGCAAAAAAGCTACAACACCCTCCGCGTCCAGTTTAACAACGCTTTCAGGGCGGTTTTGGGTCTGCCTCGCTTCTGCAGCGCGTCAGGTATGTTCGCTTGGGCGCGCACGGATTGCTTCTATGCGACCACGCGGAAGCGCTGCGCGTCTCTTGTGCGCAGGGTGCGGGCCAGCTCCAATACCGTTCTGAGTATGATAGCGAACAGGTTGGACTGTCCTTATGTGCGACACTGTTGTGACAGACAAGTTACATATAGTGTCGCACGTAAGAGACTACTGTAATATTTGATTATATAATGAATAATGTCTTTCGTGTAATTTCACATTTTGTAATTAATATTTTAATGATTTAATAATTTATTTTGACATTTATTTATTTATTCTGGATCGTTTGTGTATTTTTACTTTTGAGTTGCTAATTTAATCGAGTTTAATGTCAATAATGTTTTTAATGTAATTTTAATATTTATGATATTTCAATAATTTATGTGTTTGGTTGCTATTTTTGTTTTATATGGGTCTCGGACCTGAAATAAAAGATTTTATTTATTTATTATTTATAACATCAGAAATGTTTGCAAGCACGTATTGGCGGTTTCAGTACCATTCTACGTTAGAAGACTGCTTCTATGATGCGCAGAGTGCGTGGGAGTGGCAATGACATTCTGCAGGTCATAAGTGATAAGCCGTGCTTCACCATTATGGCGCATTGGGTACGTGTACATGTACCATATACCCGGTGCGTCTGGTGAGTGCAGCAGACATATGAATTAAATCTTGTTTTTAGTTTGTTACTAACATAGCTTATAAGTAGTGTGTATTACTAACATCTCGTATGGACCAAGGTCTGTAATAAAGTATTTTTATTTATTTTATTTATAACTAGCGGACGTCACGCGGTTTCACCCGCGTAGTTCCCGTTCCCGTGGGAGTACGGTGATAAAATATAGCCTATACGGATTCGGAAGAATCCCTCTAAGTAATGGTAAAAGAAATTTTGAAATCGGTCCAGTAGTTTTTGAGCCTATTCAATACAAACATACAAAAATACAAAGGTTTCCTCTTTATAATATTAGTATAGATATAGATAATCATGATAGTATAAATGTTACTTTTTATATTACTTTAGAGTGAAATATTTAAAAAT
Source organism: Xestia xanthographa (assembly GCA_905147715.2). Taxonomy (NCBI): domain Eukaryota; kingdom Metazoa; phylum Arthropoda; class Insecta; order Lepidoptera; family Noctuidae; genus Xestia; species Xestia xanthographa. The sequence continues at coordinate 25,760,074 of LR990658.1, forward strand.
GTAATCAATGTGTACAGAAATAAATCAATGAAATTAAATGCGTAATACAAATTTAAGTATAATTAACCGTTGAACAAATTTCAAGGAGAATAGGGTAGATGACAAAAAAAAAATCGAATTAGTCCGTCGGATAGATTTCCAAAACAATATTGGACACATTTTTTTATTTTTTGACGTAAACAAAAAACCGGCCAAGTGCGAGTCGGACTCGCGCACGAAGGGTTCCGTACCATTATCTATACATTAGACAAAACGGCAAAAAAATCACGTTAGTTGTATGGGAGCCCCCCTTAAATATTAATTTTATTCTGTTTTTAGTATTTGTTGTTATAGCGCCAACAGAAATACATCATCTGTGAAAATTTCAACTGTCTAGCTGGCACGGTTCATGAGATACAGCCTGGTGACAGACAGACGGACAGACAGCGAAGTCTTAGTAATAGGGTTCCGTTTTTACCCTTTGGGTACGGAACCCTAAAAATGAAGACGATACAGTGGGTCGAAAATTCGTGTGACGTCACATTTGAGTACATTTTTTACTCAAATCTGACGCGGGACCAATCTACTAAAGAAATTGACATAAAAATATTAATTTAGTAAACTGATCCCGCGGGATCGAAATGAGCGGGATCAATTTACTAAAGAGCCCAATCAAGATCTTTGAAACGTTTTGTCTTCGTCAATTGTTATTAATTTGGTAAAACAATTTAATAAACACTTATCCAATATTTTTCGATAATCTAACTGACGGATTAAACAGAATCATATTTTTTTTTAGTCATTTATCACCCCTATTGGTTTGCAGGTTGACCACGTCTTGGGATAAGTTTTGGGATAAAATAAAAAAATCAAAATCAATCAAATATATATACTTTTCCCTTTGGTACGTTCTCTTGTGTAATTATTTAGTTAATTATTACCATCATTCACGTGGGCAAAGCCGATGGTCAAGTATGCACAGCATGCCGGCCACGGTCGGTAATTGGAAAACCAAGTTTTTCAGAACCATTTGCAATTCTTGCTACTCCATTTTAGATTATTTTCTAAACTTATCTCTCAGCTTGCACGAGGCCTAACAAGAACGTCACTAAAAAGTTGTGACTTAAAACTGGACGCGAAAACCTGCTTCAAATTCCTAGCCTTACACATCAGTTTGTGAGTACCTTTAATGATAGAACGTTCATAATAAAAAGGTTTTCAAATAAACATTAAAATGCCTTACAGAAATGTACAGAAGTTTTGACATTTGAACTGAGATAAAACCAAATTTTGTTAATTGTAATCCATATAATTTGATAATGACCAAAATTGGACAGGTTTCTGAATTTATTTACGTAAAATCGGCTTATAATATGCGGTTTCGCTCGTTTTGACGTTGGTAATTATCCCAGATGGAATGTACCGGGATTACCTCTGTTATAAACTGTAACTGTTATAAATAACATGTCAGTTATATCATCATCATCATCAGCCTATTAATGTTTCCACTGCTGGGACACAGGCCTTCTCTCTATGAGAAAGAATGGGCTATAATCTACCACGCGGGCCCAGTGCGGATTGGTAGATGTCACATGTCTTCGAATTTTTTTGTTTCTAGGACACGCCGGTTTCCTCACGATGTTTTCCTTCACCGTTTAGAGAGCAGTGGTTTTGAAATAAATTACACAAAGTAATGCGCCTGTTTGGGTTCGAACCCATGACTTACTGTTCATAAGTCGGGGCCGCCACCACTGGACCACCGCTACTCTCTCTGTCAGTTATATAGTTTATCAAAATTCATCCCGTAGCTTTTTCCGTGGAAAAACTACTGGATGGCTTTAAAAAGAAATTGTATTATTTTTACGCAACTTTAGCATCTCATAATATCTAACAATCGGCCGTCGTCGGCACAAGTTTTATAGCAGGTATATGCATACGTTCACAGCACATACTCGATGCCATATATTTGATTAATGGGAAAATAAGTAACGTCTGGCGGCCGGGATCTTGGACCAATAGGTATTCATTGAAAAATACTTTGAACATAACAGTTCCAGAGATCTTTTATACGAGTGTTTTTCAACCTGTGGGTCGCGACCCCCTGGGGGGTCGCAGAGCCTCTTTAATGCGAAAGTTGTGCTTGTTTTTCATTAACTCATTACTCCCATCGTGGATCCGTTTTTGCTATTAAAGACTTAAATCGAATTCAAAATAAAAAAATAAGTTGATTATGTAGGTACTTATTTATCCGAATCCTAGTTATGTAAATGCATAAAAATGTTGTATGGATTGAATATTTGCTTAACATAATAAAATACATAAAAATAGCGAAAGGTTGGGTTGGTCGCGAAATATTTTTTCATACTATGGGGGGTCATGAAAAAGATTGAAAAATACTGTACCTACTGAGGCCCTTCTAACACTAAATTAGCAACTCTATTTGTGGTGGTTCAAACTTCGTTTGAAATACTGTTAGAATAAAGTTCTAATCAGCTTGCACTACAAAGCGGTTGTTACGTCAGTCACTGCGGCCGAATAGTGCGAAATGAGTGGTTTTTTGCGATTTACAAAAAATCTATTGATTGGACTAAAAAAAACACATAAGACCTGCTAGTTAGTTCATTTAGTATGCAAAGTTTCATGATCTAATTTTAAGTACTTTTTGAATACCAGCGGTTTATTGTTCGATTTGGAGGTAACTTTGGAATTCTTTTCTATCGAGAAAAGTTTATGGAATTGTGTTTTCGTCACACATAGTACCTAGCATTAATCCTCAACTTTATTTCAAAATTAAAACTGCAGTATTTTAGGCGTAACGGAGGATCATGCTAAGCCATTTGAGGGATATATAGCCCTTAAACGATTGATTTCATTGTAACTGCCAGCTGCAGATAGAATGTAACTAGGTTACCCAACAACTTTAAACAAGCGTTTACTACGTACTAACTCGATCGAATTGTTCCATAATAGTAAACCTCAAAATTGTAAAATGAAATTGATTTTGCATCGGTTTTCCATTCAAGTTAGTGGAGCTATCTGTTATAGTTTTACTGAGTGGTTTGAAACTCATATAATCGTCATTATCATCTGCAAAAAATAGTTACTATTTTGAGGTCAATACCCAGTACTATTACCCATAATACGATACCTCTGGGTAAGACTGGTTGTCAGACTTTCGGCTCTGATAGCAGCCGGGAAAAACGGCATAAAAGTGCTAACTTTGCGCAAAATAATCAATGAAATTAGCGAAAGTAAAGTTATTTTAGACTTTTACAAAAGTTAGTTAGTTTGTATGCTTTTTAGCAAAAAATAACCGACTTCTATAAGTCGGTTATTTTTTGCTAAAAAGTTTATATTTATTAAGCACATCTATTTCAATGGACTCTTTTCTGTATTGAAAAAACACATAGCAATATTTCTCTCACATAACATATTTCTGGGGTTTTCTCACATTACAAATTGCTTTTTCATTAAACATATTTTCTTTGATTAAAACGTGAATATTTATCACTTCTTTATTGGAATTTTCCATAATGGCTGAAATCGCTTTTATTGAGAGATTTAATCCTGTATTTTTAACATGTCTATGTTAAAAACGATATTTGAAATTTATATGTCAGATTGTCAGGATTTATTATTCCGTTCGACTCGATATCATTATACCTACGGGCCAAAGATGGGTTTCATGCAATGAAAACACACTGGATACACTGCTTTTAGTAAACTAAAAAAATACTTGAAAATACAATATACCCTATTCAATAACACTGGGCACAATGACCGCTGCAATCAGACACTGCATGTCGTCCTTGCTGCAAGCACAAAAAAACGTCACGACTCTGTAGAAGCACGTTGTAGGCTGTAGGTGTGGGATAGGTAAGTAGGTCGCGTGTGTGTGTATGTTACCACTGCCACTGGCACGCTTGCGATTCATTTGATGTCCGTACCAATGACCGGATCCGACATATAGAAAACTAGATGACCCACGCAACTTCGTCTGCGTCACTTAGAGAAACAGCTCACAAAAGAAATATTTATTCCCGTTTTTGCAACATTTTTTATTTATGCTCCGCTCTTAGTTATTGTAGCGTGATTTTAAATAGCCTATATACCTTCCTCGATAAATGAACTGTCCAACAGAATAACACTTGTTTAATTCTAACCAGTAGTTCCTGAGATTAGCGCGTTCAACCAAACAAACAAACAAACTCTTCAGCTTTATATAATACCTATTAGTAAGATTAATTACTAAGGAAAGAGGAGGATGGTGATGATGATAATATGATATAATGACCTACATAGGAGCTTAAATTGAATTAACGTTTTCCGCAATATATAGTTGTAATTTACAAAAAAAATAAAAAATATTCTAACTTCTGCGAAATTACCCTTAGCAAACGCCTTAATTTAAGCACATAAATTCCTTTTTTTCTGGTTTTGTTATATATTTAAAGACCTTACCCTCATAAAGCACTTTACATTTAAAATTAAATTCTATGTTTCAGGCTATAGAGCTCAAAACGAATTGACAAGGTATTTGTAATATTGAAATTATAGATTCTCGAACAGAACCGGCTGTTGCAAATGTCTTACATTTTATGCAAATTATTGTTTAATGATATAGAATCAGCTCCTAAGTTAGAGAAAAATGGCCAACGGCACCTTATTTTAGAGGCACCACAGACTGTAAACTGTTCTGTGATAAAAGTGAAATATTATCATTAACTCTTATACACTAATATGGATACTGGAGCACCGACACGATATTAAAATTCCAATTTAGAAAATTGTCTCGACCACACCTAGGCAGTTTAAGGTAATCTCTAATGTTCCTACACACACAACTTGATTATTAAATGCCAGTGTTGCGAAAGAGTACTGGACTTTGCTTTCAAAAGATCTAAAAAAACCGGCCAAGTGCGAGTCGGACTCGCACACGAAGGGTTCCGTACCATTGACTATATTTAGTATTTTTTGTTATAGCGGCAACAGAAATACATCATCTGTGAAAATTTCAACTGTCTAGCTGTCACGGTTCATGAGATACAGCCTGGTGACAGACAGACGGACAGACAGCGAAGTCTTAGAGATAGGGTTCCATTTTTACCCTTTGGGTGCGGAACCCTAAAAACTGTTAGTCCTACACAGTCAAAATGTATGGAACACCAGTTTCTTTTATTAAATAAGCAAAGTAAAATTAGGAAATCAGACTAACTTACCTTGAGTGACGTCTGATGGTAATTTTATGAACGGCTCATCCTGAAAACAATTATCTTACATGGTAGTATTCGTCTCCAACGAACTCGGTCGCGTAGTTTTTAGAGTTCTAAAACATAAAAAGAACAAATTGAACGCAGCTAGTGTGGTCTAGCTGTCAGCAGTGACAAATGTCAAATCACTTTCTTTAGAGTAACAAACAAGGGTTGCCATTACTTGATGGGTGGATGATACCTTGTATGAGACAGGGTGGGAACCTAATTGTTTTCAGGATGAGCCGTTCATAAAATTACCATCAGACGTCACTTAAGGTAAGTTAGTCTGATTTCCTAATTTTATTACACGGCTCATCCTGAAAACAATTATCTTACATGGTAGATGTTCAGAGATATGTAATGGCAACATCTATACATGTGTGTGTGTGTATGTGTAAAAGCATATTAAAAGTTAAATCCGATAGTGCTTTTATAACAAAAAAAATGTATTATCTATGATACAATCAAAATATATATATCAAGTTTTAAAATATAAATAAGCAGATAATCTAGTTGTTATAACTTAACAAAGGTACTTAACAAACTGTTTTAAGCTTATCTATTTAGACTAAATAATTATGTTAAAACAAACATCACATTGTGATGATAGTTAAAATTAAATAGCAAAGAAATCAATTAATAGCAACCTATCACTATTGTGTTATAATTTTCAAACTTAACAAGTTAATCATTATTAAAAGGTACAATCTCAATTTTATTGACATTCTTGAGAAATGTTATAAATTAACCAAGTTATTCTAAAATAGTATTGGCAAATGAAAGGTCAGTTCTACCACTAATTATTGGTAAATTGTAATGTTTGGCCAAAGATAGCTGACTTGTCTGACCAGCCGGCAGTCTTTTGATAATTTCAATTGACACCCCTGTTGTTTTTGCCTTGGATGTGGATGCATGTCTAGTACTATGACAAGAAAAAATACTAGTGTCGATGCCACTATCTGTAAGGATTTCCTTAATCCAACGGCTTAGGGTTTGCAGTGTAGCTTTTTTAAAAGGTTTTTTTAGTGGTAATTAATAGGTAGGGCATATCTCCTCGAGCTTCCTTAGTGTTTTTCATATACAATTTTAAGGTCTTAGCTGGGCACACTGACTGGTTTTGGACAAAATAAGATAAGTGCAAAGTAGTGCTATTTTTAGTTCTAACAGATGTTTTCAGAACATCAGAGATATTAATTTTCGACGACCCGATTGGCGCAGCGGTAGTGAGGCTGCTTTACATTCTTAGGGTCCCGGGTTCGAATCCCGGTCGGAGCAAATGTTTGTGTGATGAGCAATGGACATTTGTTTCCGAGTCATGGATGTTTATATGTTTAGTAAGTATGTAGGTATTTACAAACAAAAAGTATCTATGTAGTATATCAACTATCTGGTGTCCACGACACAAGCCTCGTTGCTTAGTGTGGCACTAGATGGTGCTGTGTGTAATGTCCAGCAATATTTATTATTTATATTTATTTATTTATTAATGATGACACAATCAGCAGTAAAGTGAATATCTTTTACTTTAATTGACGCCAGAGTTTGAACTCTGTGTGCCGTAGTAAGGGCCAATAAAGTAACGATTATTATTATTTTTTTGTTAGTTCCTTTATATCTTAAGATAACTGGCATTTTATTAATGAAATCTAATACCACTGTAGGGTCCCAAGTTTCTGTGTACTTAGGAAGAGATGGTCTCTGTCTGAAGGCAGGGAGCCTTCAGCAACCGCTTCACATTCTCGTCCCTCCCAACTTCAGAGCTTATTAGCAGGGACAACGCTGAGCAGTTTGTATTCAATGTAGAATAGTTACAGCCATTATTAAATGATTCGGACAAGAAGCCTATTATTTGTGGTATTGAAGCTTTATCAATGTCAATACTGTTATTGTGGCAGTGTGCTCACCATTTTTTATAACAGCAATCATACTGTTTTTGGGTACCTGGCACTAAGGATCCAAGCATTACCTCCAAGGAAGTTTGAGGGAGTAATCTCAGTTGAAGTGCCGTCCGGAGACATGTCCTGCAGCCAGGGTAAGATGGGAGCTCAGGCGATGTTGTTTGTCCAATTTAATGTGAATGCATCTATATCAAAAGCCATTGGGTCTGTTTTCCAAGAAACATACTTTTCACACTTGGTGTTTTATATAGGAAGCTGTCACCCATATGTTCCTATCCTAACACCATTGCAATAATTTTTGAGTAATAGTATTTAAGTATATAAATTGGACACTACCCATTTTATTAATACAAGATATAGCTGTTGTGTTGTCTATTGTCATCATATACATGACAGTTTGACAAGTCCTTAGCAAAAGATGTTAAGCCAAAATAAGCTGCTACTATTTCTAAATAGTTAATATGTTGCTCTTTCTCAACTGAATTCCAAAGTCCCCCAATTGATTCAACTGGACAATGAGCTAGTGAAAATTTATAAACAAATTTTTTATGTGGTAAATGATTTTTAGCTTTAGGTATGTTACACAGCCATCATTTTAGTTCAGGCATTAATTCTGAGGAAATATTCATGTATTTTTCAAAGTTTTCATTAGATGACTGTAGGGCTAAAAACTTTTCCTTTTCTAAAAGTTTGGTATGTCGTCGACCATAAGTAACTGCCGGGCAGGCTGCAGACAATGTTCCAAGTAGTTGACCAAGGTTACTAATTTTGCATTTATTCTGTGACATAAACTGCTTTATCATATTAATATATATATTTTTTTTTTCATTTTTTCAGATGGCAATTTTTATTGTTAAATTTTGAGAGTTAATAATAAAACCTAAAAAATTACATTGTCTACTTGGGATTAAGCAACTTTTTTCATGGTTAAGTATAAAACCTAAACATTCTAAGATCTGTATGATATGACGAGTTTGAGCAAAGCATTCTTCATATGTCCTTGCTATACATTGAATATCATCTAAATATATAACTGTTACATAGCCCAAACTCCTAATGTATGACATCACAGGTTTTAATATTTTGTGAACACGCTAGGTGCTGTACACAGGCCATATGGCAGAGCTGTAAATTCATACAACTGCTTGAAGTTAAATCTAAGATATTTCCTATCTTCTAGAGCAATAAATTGGAACTAAAAGGTAAGATTCTTTTAAATCAATAATGGTCATAAACCAATCTTTATGTATCAACCCAGTAGAGGTACGTAAATCTTCCATCTTAAAATGAGATGTGGGGATAAAATTATTTAAAGGTTTTAAAGTTTAAAATAACTCTAAATTTGCCATTAGGTTTAGGTACCAAAAATATGTTTGAAATGTATTGATCTCTATCTGCTTCGCCGGGTGTAATAGCACCCAGTTTCAATAATTCATTTATTGATTTATTAATATTAAGTTCCTCAGATTGAGAGAAATTATTGGATGGAATTCTAGTTTGGAACGGTGCAGATGTGAAAGGTATATGTTAACCTTGGACCCAATCTAGTATTACCACATCATCTGTAATGATCTGCCAACAACTTAAGTACCTAGCCAGATTACCTCCATGCTGTACCTGTTGTGGGATCAGCGTCGTGGACGAGCACGCTGGTAGTCCCTCTCGGAGTTGACCGGTGCCCGTGTCATTGGCTTCTTGGTTGGTTGGTAAGACTTCCTTGTCTGTGAATGTACTGCTGGACGCTTGTGCCCTCCACGCATCGTTTGTGTCTTCTGTTGTGGTTGGCGTAAAGGGCCTCCCCAGTTTCCAGGACGGTTGAGTGTAGGCTTAGGGTTTCTCAACTCAAATCCTGATTTTTCTATATCTTTGTTATTTTAACTTTTTCAGATAGGTTTTCACCAAATAGGTATTTATTTCTTGGTATTTATTGAGCCATTTTTGTAAATGATTTGTCCAAGAGAGGTGCTAGCAACTGCTTCCTTGTATTGGTACCTCCGTGATGGAGGGATGTTAAAATTTTAGTGCCATCATTGAGCAATTTCAGGGCTCCTGAGACCTCATCTTCAGCTAAGATCTTGGTCATTGCATGACCCAGACAAGTCAGAGCAATGCCCAATTGTTGTTGTTTGGTTTTCAGCACCTGATCCCGTTTACAGGCTGCTTCATTAATAGCGGCTTTGACCTCTGGGTTTAGTTCGGGTGCGTTTTGAGCCAATAAGGTTGTTGATATTTGGCCCGTACTTTTCCTCTAAGGGTTTGTCATTACCCAAGGCAACTAGTAAGGCCTCTGGTATTACAGGCTCGCCCACATTCTCCACATTGATAGTAACAGGATCTCTAATAACAGATTATCCTCCTGTAACTCTAAAACAATACACTAGTAGTGTTTGCTATTTGATTGTACGACTACACACGCTTTGTGTCGCGCACAATACGGTAGGGTAATATCAGAATTGATATCTCGTATCAAAATCTGATCTTCGTGCGGAAGTATCTCGTACTGGCACGGTTGGCGGTCAAGGTCGTCTTATTCACACCTCAATTCGTATGTACGAATGGCGTATAGGAATCTCGTTCCATAGATTTTCTCGACGTGAGTCCAATTAGCTGGTTCTATATCCTAGATAAAAGATGTAGGTACTCACCAAAATTTTCCTTTCCTAGTTGATCTGGAGGAGCCGTGGAGGGCAACGGATGAGGTGACATCAATTGATTATCGCTGTCGTAGTTTTAAATTACTCGCAACGATATCTGAACGCCATTCAGTATGAACATGGCGTATCTTATAGTATTATGCTATACTTACGCTTCATATTCACCATTCATAATACTATTTATCATGCATTTTATTTGTTTATATATCTACACTCAGCAAATCGATTTAAATACGATTCTTTAACTTGGAAATAGCTGAAATAAAATATTATAATAATTTTCATGTTGTGATATTTACGTCAAGCGTCAAATTGTCAAACTGTCAGTTAGTTTTTTAATTCTCTTTCTGCTCAGTCTATGGTCTAGCTCTATGATTTCTCTTTTTGGTTTGTATAATTTAAATTATTTTTATCAATATGTGTTTAGCCATTATATTTTGTAGATTATTATGATTGTTTACTAAATAACTTAATATTAACCCGTATGCTCCCGGCCGTGCCTCCAGAGGCACGGTGCATTGTTATTTTAATTGTGTCTGTAATTGCGGGTATTGAAGTGTTAAATTATATTATAAAATTCTTTACGCACTCATGTATATGTCCTGGCCGACTACACTTGTCAGTTGAGATGATGGCGACACTAAGAAAACTAAGATTTGAAAAAGGAACACTACTTTGGAGAAACGAGCTGACGGACGGCTGAAAAGTCTACTCTGGAATCTGATTTGAGGAGTATCAGAGAGCAGCTTGGTTTTGGCGGTGAGATTCTTAAACTGCCCAGGGGATCCAGCTAAAGATTCCCCTGGGACTTCTACTCCCGATGTTCGGAGGCTAACTACGTGCCTGTCCGTCTACTGGTCTCGCAGGGCTGTCCTACGTCTGGCCCTGAGTTCTGCACTGTCTTGCTGCTGAGCTGTCCTGGTGAACTCTAAGATCTGCGCTGCCGCCGTTTCTACTGCTTCAGAGCTCAACTTCAAGGTTACTCCGGTATCGACCTGCTACCCTGACGCCTGTTCCCGTTCTTACAGTGTGGTAAACTCATTATTGTCCATCTAAGTGCATAAACTTTAAAACTGAGTGCGTGCTAGGTAGTTTTTTATAACTAGCTGTATTTTTTATCTTTCCCCTCTATTAAAATTTAATTGAACAAGTCTGCTTATCCATTTATTTTAAATAGGAGCAAGTAGATCTGTTACAATCTTCTTTATAATATCATTGGCTAGGCAAAATTCTTGTCATTGTTTCAGTACATTTAAGGAAAATGCCAATGTGACAAGGCCATAATATTTACATTTACGTTAGCAATGAATGAAAACATCCCTACTCAATTCTGGTTATAATATTTTGAAAAACAGCAACTTGTTTTCGTATTGATACTTAAACTATGCTCAGTTTACTTTCCGATTATATACAATCGGCAACACAAGTGGCAAAAACTTACAAAACTGAAACTTACAAAATATTACCAGTTGTAACTTCTTCGTCAGTTCTTGTCAAGAGAGATATAAAATCACTATCACAAAATATTATTTTCTTCGAATTTTGCCACAGATCGTAAACACGTCATTTTATTTATAGGTACTTTGTATATCTATTTATTTATTCACTGACTCTATATTATCAATCTTATAAGGGGTTATTCACCAACTGAACACGAAAGACTGAACACGCGCGTGTCCACATAGTGAAACTTAAATTAAATCACTTTTATGTTTTCGCCAACTGGACACACGTTCGCATTTTATCTGAATTCATGAAAAAGTACAGTCACCCAGATTGATGTTCTGTATCACAATCATGTTCGGCCACGTTCCACTGTTGGGAACGGGTGATTTTGGCAATTTCTGAATAAAAAATAATAATATCAGAAATGGTGAATATTTTACATTGACATACAAAATCACCTATTCGCAACAGTGGAATCTGGCCGAACATGATTGTTGTTCCCGACGAACGTCACCTAATCAGCATATAGTGATTTTGTTATAGTAAAACAGTGTAGAGTCAGTCTATGGGCAATACTAATAATAAGTGCTTTCAGTGATTAGAATAGTAAAAAACAGTAATTTACATAAGCGCTAGACTCATATAAACTCGCAAGTTGAGTTTATAGTTTAATTTAGTATTTTACTAAGATCCAGGTAGTCTATATAGGTTGCGACCTAGGCCTGGATATAGTCTTTTTTAATAGCTTAGCCCTTCAGGAAAACCACTTTGATGAGAGTATGACAATCTAGCGCAGCTATATTAGACAGTGACAGGAAAATTTGGTCTAACAGAATAACAGTTAAAGGTTTGTTACAGGCTGAAAAATACAGACACGACAAAATAAGTAACAGTTTTTGATAGGCCATGTACTCGTCTAGTATATAGCAATTATATACTTACAGTCACAGCAACAGTTTTCGTGTAATTCAGCCTGGAAAATCCTTCAACCAGCCACAGTTGGAAAAGTTGTCTGGTTTTTTGGAAATAATTTCTTAATTACAATAAAGATTATTGTGATTTTAATGTTAGTACATAAATAACTAATTATGTAGAAGCCATATCATGTATATAATGTACTTAGATATAAGCACAAAATTGTAATTTTCCGAAAAGATGCATGTATCGATAATCAAAATTTTCATTAAAATTTTCCAAAATCAGGAAGCGAATCAGGGTTCTCGTTACAGTAAAGTTCCGGAGTACCTTAGTAAACACAACATTTCTAAGAATTGTAGTCATCAGTACGGCAAATATATTATGAAAAAAAACATTGAAAAAGTTGTGCGCGAAAAGTCCTGAAGCTCCGAATCGCTTCCTGAATAGTTATGAAAGTTTATCAGTGTATTATTTCCAAGTAAACCCTCCCTAGTTAGGTTCCTTCCCTCGTTAGGTTCTACGCCTGAGATTGCGTAGATTGGCTACAGTTAAATAGGTGTAGGACGTCAGCGCCGTCTGAGAGCGAAGTATAGTGTATGTGTGCGCCCGGTGTAGAAAGGGTATAGGCAGACCGCTAGGTACACGTTATACATCCACGCCTTCAGCGGATCACGCCCGACCGGCATAATTGTGATACAGAAAATCAATCTGCGTGACTGTACTTTCTCATGAATTCAGATAAAATGCGGACGTGTCCAGTTGGCGAAAACATAAAAGTGATTTAATTTAAGTTTCACTATGTGGACACGCGTAAAAATTTTGGCGTGTCCAGATGACGAAATAATAAGTGATACTAATTGTGAGTTTCACCAACTGGACACACGTGTGTCCAGTCCCTCGTGTCCAGTTGGTGAATAACCCCTTATAAGTAATTAAGACTGCTTGGCCTTGGTAAGCCAAGGAGAATTGCCCAGTACTATCTGGGTTAAGGAGGTCAGATAGGCTGTCACTCCATGTAAAATACTGGTATTAAACTGCTTCCGGTTGGTCTAGACGCCGACCCCAAGACCGCAAACACACTTGGGAAAAGGCTAGGCAGATGATGATATCAACGAATTGATGGGCCTTTGTTCAGGTATACGATATTTATTATCAAGGCACGTCTGTTCTTTGTTAAAATAAAAGGAAAAACAAGTAGATACTGCATTGATTGTTAATGTCCGATTAATAAATTATTGCAAAATATATAAAGAAAACAGAAATGATCGAGACTATATTTATTTTTACTACAAATGTCACTTACGGGATATCTTCCGTGATTATTTTTTATAACCCGCGATCATGGCGCTTGCAACGGCGTTGAAATATCGGGAGCTCAAAAATAAAAAAACCAGCCTAGTGCGAGTCGGACTCGCGCACGAAGGGTTCTGTACCATTATTATCAAAAAAAGGGCAAAAAAATCACGTTTGTTGTATGGGAGCCCCCCTTAAATATTAATTTTATTCTGTTTTTACTGTTATAGCGGCAACAGTGTATTTGTTGTTATAGTGGCAACAGAAATACATCGTCTGTGAAAATTTCAACTGTCTAGCTGTCACGGTTCATGAGATACAGCCTGGTGACAGACAGACGGACAGACAGCGAAGTCTTAATAATAGGGTTCCGTTTTTACCCTTTGGTTACGGAACCCTAAAAATAATCACGGAAGATATCCTGTAAGTGACATTTGTAGTATAGTTATGAACCGTGAAAGCTTAAGACAGTGTTCATATTTATTTTTATTTTTTTATTCACATTATTGCTGAAAAATCCGCTGGATGCGAATCGCACGGGTCTAATCAATGTGGCGACACTTGTGGGAGGCCTATGTCCAGCAGTGGACGTCTTTCGGCTGAAATGATGATGATGATTCATGCAGTTAGATTTAACGAAATATCGAATTTTCATTAAAGGTTATTTATTTATGAATTGATAGGTATGCTTTGAAACTATTTATCTTTACCATAAAGGTATTACCGAGTTCACTGACGATGGACATAATAGATACAAAATAAAAGTTACTTATTACTAAAATTAACAAGATTTAAGAAAAACAAAAAAAAACTCATCTCAAATCATGATAATATGAGTATTATGTAACTTTTATATCTCCGAAGGTCAGCATCAGATCTTCACCAAATTTAAATGGGACCACCTCAGGAGTATATTCTTTTAAATAAAAAAAAGAAAAGAGAAATCGGGTCACACACATAAAAAAAAAACATGTATGCACACGAACCTTTAACCTCCTCCATTTTTGAAGTCGGTTAATAAACTCAGATTATGGAACACTCACATGCGCCAGATGGGTGTTTTTGTTTTATCATGTACCTACCTCATTCATAATATTACCTCGTTGCTGGATTTAGATATCAAATACGCAGGCCCTCGTTTGACTCAAACACAGTTGGGGACTAGCTAGGCAAATATGATTAGGTGCAAATATAGACCTAATCTTGTACTTACTACAGAAGTGTGAAAACCGAGTTTCCATTTCAGTACAAAGATCCCTTACATTAGAGCTAGAAGTACTAGTACAGTGTTTTTCAACCTTTTTCATGACACGACCCCCATAGTATAAAAAAAATATTTGGCGACTCCCCGACCTTTCGCTTTTTTTTCATTTATTTTATTACAAATACTACATCCATACAATTTTTTTACGCATTTTCATAATTATTAGGATTTGCATAAATATACATCATTATTTAGGTACTTAAGAATCCTATTACATTTTTTACGCATTTTTTTTATTTTTACTTCCTGGATCATATTATTTTGGTCGGCGTACACGAGTCGATAATAATAGCGATCTCCGGACGATTGTCGTTTTTCTTGCAAACTGAGTTCGTAAAATATTTATAGTAAATTACACGAAAAGAAAAATGAAAATGTGTAACTCAAACTTACAAGAAAGAGAATGGCACTATTGTTATTCATAAGCAAATAATTAAAATATCTAACTGATGCTGAAAATTACTGCGTAAAAAATGTAATATGGCTCTCATTTTATGTTAAATTTGGAATTCGATTTAATTCTCAATGTAGCAAAAACGGACCCACGATGGAAGAAATTAGTCAATAACAAACAAGCGAAACCTCAATAAGATGGATGAGTACTAAATAGGTTTTTATTTTGTTAATTAAAGGATATAACATTTGTATGTTCATACAGAACATACAAATGTTTATATCCTTTAGTTAACATTTTGTTATTAAATCTTTCTTTCTAGGCTTTATTGTTTTGTTTATTGAGGTAGTTTTTGCTAGCCCCTATAGGCTTCGCGACCTCCCAGGGGTTCGCGACCCACAGGTTGAAATACACTGCCAACTAGTCCCTAGGTACGTGACTGTGATCAACAAAATCCAGGACCATTTTGCAGAGTAACTATCCGTTCATTTACCTTGTCAATCGTAGTTGGCCTACCTTGGGATTGCGTTCTTAAATTCACTTAGCCTGACCATGATATCGTCCGGCTTTGACTAGTTAATGTCGCAGGTTTTTCATAAAATTAGGTTTTTGATCAAAAACCGGAAGATGACAAATTTTAAACTCAACTTCATCATAAACCTGTAACAATCCAGATTTTTGATCAAAAACCTGAACTAGTTTGGGTTTATGAACAATCTGATATACATTTCCGTTGACAGGGGCTCAGGGACTTCATAATGGCATACAATTAACGAACCACCAGATTTAGCAAAATGTAACGGCAAAAAAATCACTTTCCATTGCCAACATTAGTAAATGATCACCAAACTTCTCTATCGTAAAATAAGAACCAAAACTTTATTTATGACCACCAAAAATTGAACTGTTATGCTCTTGCATCAGTGTCGGGGTGCCCCAAGTCGGCGTAAAACTAGTTTGTCATCAACCACCTCATTAAAATTTGGTGTTCAATTTACTTAATTTTAATTAATTGTTTTCTTTCTAATACGTTGCAAATGATGATGGATTGTTTTCTTTATTTCGTTTAAATTGATTTATTTGTCATAAAACAAAGCAAACCCGTGATTTTGACAAGAACTTTATCATAAACCCAAACCAGTTCAGGTTTTTGATCAAAAGTCTGAACTAGTCTGGATTGTTATAGGTTTATGATGAAATTGAGTTTAAATTTTGTCATCTTCCGGTTTTTGATCAAAAACCTAATCTTATGAAAAACCTGCGACATTTATGCTCCGTGAATTGCTTTGGCTGATTGACTACTTCCGCCGGCTATAGACAATAGGTTTATGCATGACAGTTTAAAATGTGCATGCAAAAACTGCATGCAAAATCGAGTTCCATAGAGGACACAATACGTAACTGCAAGACCGTCGGTTGGCTCAATTATCACAGCATCACCAGCAACACAAGACGATATGGTTGCCAATAGTGGTTTATTACTTGTTATAAAATAATAGAAAACAGCTGAGAACTGAGAGCTGTGCATGTGACCTGACAGACATCATCATCATTCTGCCTAGCCTTTTCCCAACTATGTTGGTGTCGGCTTCTAGTTTACCGGATGCAGCTGAATACCAGTACTTTACATGGAGCGACTGCCTATCTGATCTCCTCAACCCAATTAGTGCCGGGTAATACGATACCACTTGGTAAGACTGGTTGTTAGAATTTTTAGGGCTCTGACTACCTAACGACTGTCAAAGATCTAAATGACAGCCAGGACCAACTGCTTAACGTGTTTTCTGAGGCACGGAGGAAACTCGGTATGTAATGGGTGGTCACCCATCCACATACCTACCTGTGTAAGCACGGCTTAACCTAACGATCGACCCGAGCGGCTGTTATTATTTAGCCACGAGCTCCTCACATGCAAAAAATATATTTCGATACTGTCTAGGTTGCATGTACAGGCAAGGATAACGGTACAGCTTTCACCTAGACACGTTCATGCCTAACCTATCGTCTTTGACCGGCTTAAGGATTTGATCGGACTTAAGCAGATTGGGTCTATGTCCAATTCTGGCTTCAAATACAGTTAACTATTCTACATCTGTCAAACGATTGATCTTACTTGTCATACGAGACCACTTTCGCTCTCAGACCAAGTAAAAAAACCGGCCAAGTGCGAGTCGGACTCGCACACGAAGGGTTCCGTACCATTGACTATATTTAGTATTTGTTGTTATAGCGGCAACATAAATACATCATCTGTGAAAATTTCAACTGTCTAGCTGTCATGGTTCATGAGATACAGCCTGGTGACAGACAGACGTACAGACGGACAGACGGACAGACGGACAGACAGCGAAGTCTTAGTAATAGGGTTCCGTTTTTACCCTTTGGGTACGGAACCCTAAAAACCAAGACATAGCGCTGCGAACAATAAAGTGAGGCCACCGCAAATTACGTCTAAGAAAGAAAGAAAGAAAGAAAAAGCATTTATTAGCCCGCACAGGACAAAACACAAATAAAAATGGTTAAATTAACAGTACTTACAAATAGTAAAAATAAAAAAATAAACAAAGAGAAAAAAAATAAAAAAACATGAAATGAAATTGGTCCTGTACGAGGCCAAAAGGCCCCTAGTCTCGCTCTATTCACACACGCTCACACGCACACATTTACTTTAAACTACAATTAATGGCTATATATCCCTCAAATGGCTTAGCATGATCCTCCGTTACGCCTAAAATGCTGCAGCATTCATTTTGAAATAAATATATGGTAAAGTTGAGGATTAATTCTAAGTCTTATGTGTGATGAAAACACGATTCCATAAACTTTTCTCGATAGAAAAAAAATCCAAAGTTACCTCCAAATCGAACAATAAACCGCTGGTATTCAAAAAGTACTTCAAATTAGATCATGAAACTTTGCATACTAAGTGAACTAACTATAAAGCAGGTTTTATGTGTTTTATTTTTTTAGTCCAATCAATAGATTTTTTGTAAATCGCAAAAAACCACTCATTTCGCACTATTCAGCCACAGTGACTGACGTAACAACCGCTTTGTAGTGCAAGCTGATTAGAACTTTATTCTAACATTATTTCAAAAATGAAGTTTTGAACCACCACAAATAGAGATTCTAATTTTAGGGTTAGAAGGGTCTTAAACTACGCCTCAATAAATGCCCAACATGTTTACGAAACCGGCCTCACTTCTCCGTTCGCAGAGTACCGTCTTAACTTTTTTTTTTAGTCTGAGCGTACACGGCGAGGCGTAATTTGAAGACCTCACTTTGCTGTTTGCATCGTTTCGTCTTTACCTTTTTATTTGGTCTGAGCTTTCGCTATGCCACTTATATTCGACAAAAAAAAGCGAAAGTTGTCTAGTATAAAATGGAGTATCACTGTCTTGCCAAATTAATCTCGGTGAAATCGCCACCATGTATAAAAATGACGTGTTTATTTATCTATACTAATATTATAAAGAGGAAAGATTTGTTTTTTTTGTTTGTTTGTGTGTTTGTTACGATTTAACTTTAAAACTACTCGACTGATTTTAAAAATTCTATCAGCAATGGATAGCTACATTATCAGCGAGTAACATAGGCATATACTTTATCCCCGTACTCTCACGGGAATGGGAATTACGTGGGTGAAACCGCGTGACGTCCGCTAGTCTACACTATCCACACTGATATTATAAAGAGGAACGATTTGTATTTTTGTGTGTGTGTGTATGTTTGTAATGAATAAACTCAAAAACTGCTGCGCCGATTTCAAAAACTCTTTCACCATTCTAAGCTACATTCACCCTGAGTAACATAGGCATAACATTGTCCCCGTACTCCCACGGGAACGGGAATTATGCGGGTGAAACTGCGTGACGTCCGTTAGTTTATTATAAAACAACTTGAGTTAACAGTTACCACACATACAACCACACGTTATCGGTCATTAAAAAGTAATAAGTGAAATTAGATAATAAATAAATTAGAAATATTGTGTATGTAAGTACAGAGGGTACAGCTAGTAACTTGCTCATCAGTTCGCATGCTAACCCTTTGCCAGGTATATTTAGGTTCTAATAACAATAATCGCCAACTAATTTCATCAGATTGATAACATTACTTTTTTTTTTTTGTTATTTTTGATAGATATTATTGATTTAATTGAATTATTTATTTTTTGCTGATGATAATTGTTAATTAATGTTTATGTTTATTTTTACTAATTATTAATGTTACTTGTATGGGGTTAAATAAAGATTATTTATTTATTTAGGTTATGTTTTATAGGAGGCGAGTCGTAGGCCATCAGCTGGACATAAATTGAATACCTGAATGGCGCAGCGGTAGTGAGGCTGCCTTACGTTCTTAGGGTCCCGGATTCGAATCCCGGTCGGAGCAAATGTTTGTGTGATGAGCATGGACGTTTGTTTCCGAGTCATGGATGTTTATATGTATTTACAAACAAAAGTATCTATGTGTAGTCTGCGTGTGTGTGTGTGTATGTGGTGTGTGTGTGTGTGTATCTGTGTGTATGTGTGTGTCTGTGTGTGTCTGTGTGTATGTATGTGTGTCAACTATCTGGTGTCCACGACACAAGCCTCGTTGCTTAGTGTGGCACTATATGGCGCTGTGTGTAATGTCCAGCAATATATATTTTTTTTTTAACTCAGGCTCCAGTCTGATATTAAAGAATTCCTGATGGAAAAACCACACAATCACCACACAACCACCTAGTTGACTGGTAGAGAATGCCTTGTGGCATTAAGTCCGCCTATGTACCACTATTGTAGGTACGTAAGTACATGAAGTTTAAATAAATAAAAACCGTTGCTGGGAAGAACCTAGGACCTCATGATGTCTAGTAGTCTCTGTCTAGCCTGGGGCTCGCCACTTCTAACATCTCTTCTTTATAATTGTACCTACGTATGTATTATTTGGATAATAAACAAACTGCTATTCTATAATTATTAATGTCACATGACGGAATAGTCTAACGACGCAGAACGCAGAACCAGATGTTGTACATAACTGTACGTATATGTAATAATCATAATATAAAGTGTCATTATCAATCGTTAGTGAATCAACACAGTGCTTCTTAGGTAATGTAGATACTAATAAGACGTAACATAAATTAACATAGGAATGTAATCCCAAAACATAGTTAGGTAGATGTGTACCTAATAGTAGGTACACTCATATTTTGCGAGTTATGTTTAAAGTCCCATGTCATGCCATGGGGGCGAGCCTAATTGCCATCAACTGGACACAAATCCATACTCCGTGGCTGTTACTGAGAAATTCCTGAAGTAAAAACACAATAACACTTTGCCCAACCCGGGAGTTGAACCTAGGACCTCATGCTCAACAGTGGCGCTTGCAACCACTAGACTGACGAGGCAGTTATATTTGTACAGGTAATGTATGTATTTACATAGTATCTAACAACTGTAAAATATGTTCCGTTATCAACGAAAAACCTCTTCTAATATTTATTTATACTTACTCGTCATTATTATCTTGTTTCAAAATAAATAAATACCTAGTTGTTCAAAATCAGTATGTCATTTAAACCATACCGTACCGGCCTAACACGAACGCTAGTATCAAAGGTTACGACAATTGGAACGATTTAAAAATTTCTAATATTCGTTTCTTTTTTAATTTTGTATGTGCCTGATGTGTCCCACTACAGGGCAGAGTTTATCACTCTCCAAAAAAAATGGGTATATTAGGTGAACGGAGTAGAAGTTTATGGCATACCTAGTATTCTTTTACTTCTTTTCGCAGCTTAGAAAAAAATGATCCATCATCAAAATACGCTAAAAATTTCAAGTAAACTTTTCATATTAGAACAAAGAAAGAAAAATTTGAAAAAAATCAAACGCAAATCATACGCAATACATTTTTTTTTTTATTTTTTTTTCGCAAAAAAAAAAACTATGTATGCCATTTGCCGATCACCTTCCATTTGTTTTGGAAAGTGATAAAAAAGTCATCCTGTATAGATTTGCTTAGGTATAATATTTTTTTAAACAAGACTTTATTTATTTTTATGGATACTACCTGTTCGAAATGCAAAATGCTATGGCAAAGATTGATTTCGATTCAAATATTGTTCGAATTTCAAAGTTACTTTTATTTCGCGCGGTCGTGGTACGGCATTCTATACGGCCAGTACTTGTATAACAGTAGTTGGGTAGCCAATAGTTAATTAATCGTAGACCGCGCGGCGTTCAATCTAGTCTTCACCTATGTCTGTCTCTCCCCACTCAAACTCCAAACCTACAGTTATGAAAACCTTACTATACTACTCTTAAGATAACAGCTATACAACTCGATGAACGTCTTTATTGGCGCGTCTAAAATGTGAACAAGTGATATATCAAAACAAACTTTATTTAAACAGTGATAAAGGTGTTATTGTGTTGAATATGAACATGGAAAACGGAAGGTAAAATCTAGTGTTTCGATAGAAATCTTGTGTTTTTTAGAGGATTGCAGTGAATGGAATGATTAATTTAGTATCCATTAGTGCTGATGCTATCTATTATGTTACAAGTATGTATTTATTTACCGTTTGATATTGAGCAGATACACTGACTCTACCAGTTTATAGTACCGTATAATTATGAACAAGAAATACGATTTCATTCATTGTTTTATAGCCTTTTTGTAAACACTGATAATGCATAGAATAATCTTTTTGTTTAACTGACAATGCACGTCATTTTGAAATATTTATTTACCTAAAAATCTGATAAATAACCTATTTTTTTCCCATCGAATAAGCGAATTGGTGTAATTATATTAGTTCAAAATAAAGGAAGAAATATTACGGAAATACTTCGGCTTTGAGAATTATATAACTGGAAACCAAGTCACGTCAACACACATTGTGGTAAATATACAAGAATGTTATTAAAAATACACAATTTAAATTATACAATAGGTGAATGGATGCTTGGATTTTCCGTTTTGCCCAATGTCAAATGTTCGAGAACTGCTTATAGATCACGTTTACCTTGTATACTACTTCCATTGTTTTTATTACATTCGTAATTTTAAGAATCTTCAAACATCAGTATTCTTTAGGTACTGCTATCAAAATATACGAAAACAGGACTAGTACAGTATGACTTTCGTAAGTAATAAAACCATTATAAGCTGGCCTTTTTACCATATCTGCCGAAAAACGTCCACTGCTATACATGACCTTTCCCAAGATTCGCCACATCCACCGATCTTGGTTTCTCGCATCGGCCTTCAGCAGTTCATCGGTCTGGTTATCAACCAAATTCTGGCTTGTTATATAGGTACTCTATTAAAACTCCGCACTTTGCTAGGCCAAGAAAGAGCTTGTGGGTAAAAAATAAAACCCGTTCGGGTTGATCTTCAGGCTAAACCGCGCTTACCAAGGCCTTTTCCGTGGATAGGGGACCACCCATTACATACCGAGTTTCCTCCGTGCTTCGGAAAGCACGTTAAGCCGTTGGTTCCAGCTGTTAATTGTAGATCTTTGACTGTCGTTAAGTAGTCCGTGGCCCGAATGTCTGACAACCAGTCTTACCGATCGATGGCTATCGTATTACCCAGTACTAACTGGATTTTGGAGGTCAGATAGGCAGTCGCGGCATGTAAAATACTGGTATTTAGCTGCATCCGATTAGACTGGAAGCCGACCCCAATATAGTCGAGAAAAGGCTAGGCAGATGACGTCTTCACTAGGCCAAGGTCCAAAACCTTACCTCTAATGTTCGGTCGACTTTAGCTACTTATGTGCAAATCTAGAAGAGTTTTTTAAAAGTATTTCTAATCAATTTGCTTCTGGCTATGGAAGTTTTTTACCATAGTAATTGAGAATCGGGAAAAAAGACCGCTTGAACTATTTGACTTTTATATTAATACTGATTGTCGATTGACAATAGATTGTTTCGAATTGACAACTGTCTGGAATGATCGTCTGCGTTAGTACGCATGTATAGTAAAGGCTTACGAGTATACAGGGTGTAAACAGTCTTCTCGAAGCCGAAGCCATTTTATGGTATTACTAAATGTAACGCATTCAACACATTGAACTGATGGATGCATTGAGTAGCAAACGGGTCATAGAGGTATTTAACGTAAAGTTGACGTAGAGTTGAGTTGTTGTTGTTGTTGTTTAAAAAGTACTAAAAGCTACAGTTATAACATTAAAAACTTTGGATTAAAAAAAAAAAAAACTTGTGGAAATGTTGGAACTTTGACCCCCAATACAGTGTAACTAGAGGTTCCCAGGTATGGTTTAGAACAAAAAAAAATATCGCAATGACGAGGAGAACAAGTACCTTTCGGCTTCGTTAAGATTCATTTACACCCTTTATGTTAGGTACAATCATGTAGTTCATAGGTAGTAGGGTGTAGGTGTGTAGTACATCATAATTATATCTCCCAATCAAGACTCGAGCAATTATAGTTAATCCATGGATTAAACTGAAGTGACAATACTCGTGTAAACAAAGATAGTAAATAATACTTTGTTGCGTTCTTAAACTCCACTTAACCGACTGACATATTTAAGGAGACTCGTTAAGTGCTTAGGGATTAAACCTCGAGTGACGTGTTCCCTATTTAGACGAGCCGGACAGTTGTGGTAAAAAATAAACAAAAAATATAAATGTGACCCACATGGTCCCCACATTCACAATAATCATATAAAATTCATAAAAAGTTCTATTCAAAAAGAATGTAAATAAAAATCACAAAAATCATTAAAAGTCACAATGATGATAAAAAAAAATTAAAATACTTAACAAAATAAGTATTCATGTCAAATCAGTAAATGTCAAATAATAAAGTAAAAAATAATAAAATACATGTCAAACATTAAATGTCAGAGTGTATACAAAATAATAAAATACATGTCAAAACATTAAATGTCAGAGTGTATAAAAAAGGAAAAGAAAAAATAAAAAAATAAAGAAAGGAATAAATAATAAACAAGCGAAGTCCGAGGCTTCGACATTCACAGAGCAAATTTCATTGGAGCAGCTTAATCCCAAGCCTTTTTATCTTCGAGATAGTGATTAACATGATAGTAGGCTTTCAGGCACAGCTGCCGTTTTATAAACGATTTGAATTTATTTAGGCTTAGTGCTTGAATTTGGCTCGGAAGTTTATTGTAAAAACGTATACATTGGCATCTGAACGTACCCCCTATTTTTTTGAGCCTCGTTGCAGGAACAACAAATTTGTGTTTGTTCCTCGTATTTATGTTGTGGATATCACTGTATTTTTTAAACAAATTAATATTTTTGTGTGCGTACAAAAGGTTTTCATAAATAAACTGAGAAGGGACAGTAAGAACATTAATCTCTTTAAATTTTTCTCTGAGGGAGTATCTAGGAGTTAATTTATAAATTGAACGAATTGCCCTTTTTTGCAAAACAAATATTGCCTGAATATCGGCGGCATTGCCCCACAAGAGAATACCGTACGAAATCACGCTATGGAAATAACTAAAGTAAACTAAACGGGCTGTCTCTAAATCAGTTAACTCACGAATTCTTCTAACGGCGTATGCTGCAGAGCTAAGTTTTTTTGACAATTTGTCTATATGCGGGCCCCACTGAAGCTTGGCATCCAAAGTTATGCCTAGGAACACTGTGCTATCTTCCGGTTTTAACTCTTCATCCTTAATTAGTACAGTAGTTTCCACTTGTCTTACATGGGGTATCGTAAACTTAATACATTTAGTTTTTTTCTCATTTAGGAGTAGGTTATTAACATTAAACCAATTAACGACTTTTGCCAGGGCGCTATTAACATCATCCGTAACTAAATGCTGACGTTTGAGTTTAAATAAAAGAGAAGTGTCGTCTGCAAACAATACTATGTCATGATTATCCTTTATGAGGTGAGGCAAGTCATTTATGTAAATAAGAAACAAAAATGGACCAAGAATTGAGCCCTGTGGTACCCCCATTCTTACTACGGATCCGGGAGATCTCTTCCCGTTAACATCAACTCTCTGAATCCTATTACTCAAATATGAAATAAGAAGATCCAGAGAAGCGTTACGGATTCCGTAGTGGTGTAGTTTCCTGATTAATGTTTCATGAAGAACGCAATCAAAAGCTTTAGATAAATCGCAAAAAATGCCTAAAGCATCGCATTTGTCCTCCCAGGCATTATAAATGTGTCCTAAAAGTTCAACACATCAGTAGTTGAACGACCCCTTGTGAAACCGAACTGTTTTTTATGCAATAACTTATGTTTATTGAAAAAACTTTGCATTTGTGCCAAAATTATTTTTTCAAAAATTTTACTAAAGGTGGGTAGTACTGAAATGGGTCTATAATTAGTGGGGTCTGATGTACTACCCGATTTAAACAATGGTATTATTTTACTATATTTCATCAGATCAGGAAACTCACCACGGTCAATACAATCGTTAAATATTACAGCTAATGAAGGAGCTACAATGTTTATAATGGATTTAGCAACGTCTACAGAATGACCCCATAGATCGGCGGTCTTTTTAACATTTAAGGTGTGAAAAGTTTTAATTATATCTTTACAGGTGACATATTGAAAATTAAATTCGGAATCACAGACTGAAACGTTTTCCCTTAGTAAAGACTCGGCAGCAGCAGGTGACGAGTTTAGTGATTTAGTAGTCGATACGGGAATATCCGCAAAGAAATTTTCGAAGGCTGTGGCAACTTGAGTGTCTGAATTTAAAATTTTATCGCCAATAGCAAGGCTGTAGTCACTGTTTCGGTTGCAAGACCTTCCCGTTTCGCTATTAATAATATTCCATGTCATTCTAATTACATTACTACTATTTTTAATTTTTGAACTCAAGTAACGTGACTTTGCTATGAAACAAACTTTTTTAAATATTTTAGAATAATTTTTAACATACAACTTAAATTCTACAGTGTTTATATAGGTCCGCTCTGCATACAGCTCATAAAGTCGTTTTCGACTCTTATGAATACCAATAGTGGCCCAGTCGTTGAAGGAAGCGTTACTATTAACCGAGATTGTCTTAGGGACAAATGTGTTTTCAAATTGTGTGCAATACATACTGAAAAAATCGTTATATTGTTGATTTGGATCATTATTAGTTGACAATAGTGGTAATTTAGATAAAAGTTTAGTTTTAAAGGTTTCAAGGCGAGTTTTAGTTTTTGGATTAACAATGATATCCTTTTTAGTGACTTTCTTGCTTACATTAGGAATATGTGCTTAAAAGGAATATGTGCTTATTGAATTCTCTTGACTTCTCGATGATCTGGCGTACGATGAGAATTTGTTCTCGAGTGCCCTTTCCCTTTACAAAACCGGCTTGTTCCGGAGCGATCTCCTTAGACAGGTGAGTTTTCAATCGCTCGTTAAGAATAATTATGTAACATTATTTTGCTAGCGTGTGATATCAGAGCACAATGAGGCGGTAGTTGTTACATTTCTTCGTCGAACCTTTCTTGTGTTATCCATGTCTTACTAGGTATTTATTCTTGTATTTTACAATTATTTTCGAGTTGTTAAGAAGCCCGTACAGACACTGATTTTCTGTTGAGTGACTCATAAAAAGCTGTTCACCTTGTATCTATTTCTTATTCATTATAGCATAATAATGTTTTAAGATTGGGTATTCTATCGATTCATCAATCTGCATTGCTATACCATCATTTACAAATTCTAGTAATTATTTGAGATGCAGGAAAAGATGAGAATAAATCATCTTCTCACCGACTTGATTACTTTTGTTGCAAAAATGACTAAACATCTCAGATTCTGTTCGGGGTAAGAATAATAGGGTATTTTACTCTATATGAGAAAGAATCTAAAAATATGTTATTGAGATAGCCTAGGCAAAAAGCAGTCGAAAAACGTTAGTTTTAGTTTATAAAATAGCAAAGTAAAATTTAAAATTCAATTCACAGGTTTCAGCTTTTTTAATCTGTTTTCTAACACCATTAAAGTAGTCGCCATGTTATTACGTCATACGGCTATGTAAACATAGAAGTGTCAGCTGTCAACTCCAAATATCACTGCATTTGTTTACACAGCCAACTGACGATGATGCCATGACCACAGAGCAATATGGCGTCTACGCGTGTAGCGTTTACGTCAAATTATGCGCGAAATTTGAAAATGCTAAATTTAAATGCATTTTTATGGCACACGATTGAATAAATTTTTTGTGAATTTTTTAGTGGTTCATTAGCAATATAGATTCTAATTGAGACACTTTTCAAAAATGGGTGTAGTACCCTATTGGCTTTTCCATCAATGAATATAGGTAAGTATCAATCAAACGTACTTGCTACCTCTTTGCCAAATACAGGCGTGATATGAAACCTGACAATTCAATAAGCCACCCTCTGCTTATTGTAAATCTCCGCGTATTGCGCTGCAGTATGATAGATCTGTGTTTATGGTGATCAATCAGTTGCTATATTATGAAGTTGCTGTATGTAATTTTAGCAGTATATATGTGTGTATGCTTGTAATGTTATTTTATATTCCACCGTCAGTCGATTCGTTACTGCGCTGCGGTTCGGCTGACATAAGATACAAATTTTAAAATGAACAAAATAATAATGCGGATACTATGTATACATCTAAAAAAGTAGGTGTCGCTAAAGCATTAGCCTTTTCCCAACTATGGCAGGGTCGGCTTTCAGTCTAACCGGATGAAGCTGAATACCAGTATTTTACATGGAGCAACTGCATGACTGACCTTCCACAACACAGTTACTGGGTAATACGATTTTGCTGTGACTGGTTATCAGACTTTCAGACACGATTGAGTGCAATCGTAATTCCATACTACTTATTTACTTTTATTATCGTCAACGTACACACATTCTGTACGTAAGTTACTTTTTTAAAGGGCCTATACTCCCTCAAATGGCTTATCATGATCCTCCGTTACGCCTAAAATACTGCAGCATTAATTTTGAAATAAATATATAGTAAAGTTGAGGATTAATGCTAAGTACTATGTGTGACGAAAACACGATTCCATAAACTTTTCTCGATAGAAAAAAAATCCAAAGTTACCTCCAAATCGAATAATAAACCGCTGGTATTCAAAAAGTACTTCAAGTTAGATCATGAAACTTCGCATACTAACTGAACTAACTATAAAGCAGGTCTAATGTGTTTTATTTTTGTAGTCCAATCAATAGATTTTTTGTAAATCGCAAAAAACCATTCATTTCGCACTATTCGACCGCAGTAACTGACGTAACAACCGCTTTGTAGTGCAACTGATACTGATACTGTTAGCCTGCGTCATCCCACTGCTGGGCAAAGGCCTCTCCCCATGACTTCCAGTTTTCTCTATCCAGGGCTAATGTAGACCACTGGTCGTTGGTTTTATCCAGTGCAACTGTGCAAGTTTTATTAATCATGTAGTTTTATTATAATTATGTTACTATTTTGCACACTAATTTATTCCATTTAAGTATCTATTCATACATGACACACAATTACACATACCTACAACACAAAGAATAAAACTGTTTTACGTCCGTCACATCACCATCTCAGGTCCAGTTGAAAACCAGCGTCGGGCACTAGTTGCTCGGCAGTTTGCTGAACTAGGCCTATTTGGAGCAGCCGTGAGACACACAATATTATCTCATTTTTTCTGTCTCCATTTAAGTTTTTATTGTGTAGTTTTAAGTTTACTCTTTTGTTTTTACTTTTTTTTTTGTTGTGTGCACTTACGGCATGTGCCGAATAAACATGTTTTCTTTCTTTCTTTCAAGTTGGTTAGAACTTTATTCTAACAGTATTTCAAACGAAGTTTGAACCACCACAAATAGAGTTGCTAATTTTAGAGTTAAAAGGGCCTTAATTTCCGAGAATTTCAGCGATGCTAACGCTATTCTAAGGCGTATTCACATTCACGCGCTGGCAGATCGACGCTGGTAGCCAGATTTCTACGTGAATACGCCCTTTTTTTTCGGATGGGAAATCATCAAATGACTCCTCCCGCTCTGGGCGGAGCAGGAGGGAGTGTCAGACTTTTACTGACTAAAAGCCATCCATGTTCCTTCATCGCCCTTTGTGTTCCGGGGCCACGGTATCTCTTTCGAACAGTCCCGCAATCCCGGCAGGCATCGGTCCTTACGGACCCCTTCGTTTTTGCTGACTCTCTTTGAGGCGCGCGTGGAACACGAACGCGCCGTCGACACGGCCTGTCGTCATGAGACGGACGGACGGTGAGCTAGCCCATAGCCCACCATCCACAGGCCCGCGCCTACGGCGGCCGGGAGCCACCTGGTGGCCCCCGACGCCCGGGGAGTCTCGCTCCGGATCATGGCTTGCACCAGGGCCGGACGTGAGAGGTCGCCGCCGCCAATCGCCGCTTCGAGGACACGGCGGTGCTCTGCCCACGC
Organism: Xestia xanthographa; assembly: GCA_905147715.2. Lineage (NCBI taxonomy): Eukaryota > Metazoa > Arthropoda > Insecta > Lepidoptera > Noctuidae > Xestia > Xestia xanthographa. The sequence goes on from LR990658.1 coordinate 25,789,568, forward strand.
GGGGCACACCTCCACCGTGCGCTCCACCGTGTCCTCCGGTACGTGAATACGCCCTTAGGTAATGTTATCTTTATTTAGGTACATAGCACCATAACGTTGATATTTGTTAGATTATAAGGAAGGGCTTAGCGTCGTCTAGAAGAATTGAATCGCATTTTTCTATGCTCCTTTTCTGTTTTTGTCGCTTAGGACTGCCACTTTTTCTAGAGCGACAAACAAAGACAAATTCAATTCCTTGCTGTTAGACGAAGTGCAGCCCTAACGGCTTGTACACATAAGCACGATACAACACATCAACATCGCAACGAGCCACGACATCGCAACGTGTCACGATTTCGTCGTGTGGTCGGTTGCAGTCAATTTCGAAAAATGGACTGCACTAGACAAATAACAAATTAATGCGGCACCGGCGAAAGATGGTTTCAACGACGTCCTACCATGCAACATGGCACGTTGCGATGTCGTAGGTTCCCATGATACGAAGTCACATCGTGAAATGATGCCGCGTCGTAACATGATGCGACATCATCGTGTTTATGTGTACAAGCCGTAAAAAAAAGTCGAGAATGTTTGCATTTCATTATTTGCACTTTTGAGTAAATATTTTGTATCTTAGTTAGATTTCGTCTTCTTGACGAGTTATCTTAACCTACCTTACTTTAACTTATCCCTGATAACATAGATAACAAACTATTATCACTGAGATCTGTGTGTGATTGATAAATTTTAAATAGCTTTGACACGACTTTATCAATTTATCCACACAACAATATTATCTTGTTTTACATAACATAACATCACGCCTACAATCCCTGAAGACTTAGGCAGAGGTGTAACTAATAGTACACCCACATTTCGCCAGTTATAGTCCCATGTAATAGGGGTTGAACCAGACTCCAGACTCCAATGGCTAAATTCCTGATCGAAAACCCCAATAATACTTTGCCGAAGGAATCGAAGCCAAGACCTCATGCACAGGAGTTGCGCTTACGACCACAAGACCAACGAGGCAGTAATGTTATGTTGTGAGCAACATTGATATCCTACTGCCAAATCTATCAAAAATATAATATAGTCTAATCAAGATCGGAGACTCTACACTCGAAGTGTACCGATTATGTGTACCTGGGACGAACGGTCCAGTTAGGTAGGTCTAACTTCGAGAAAGAGGTAAATCGTCGAATCCGACTCGGCTGGGCAGCGTTCAGGAAGTTGCGCGGTATCTTCTCGTCCAACTTACAGAAGTGTCTCAAGACGAAAGTCTATGAACAGTGTGTGTTGCCAGTGATTACATACGGGACCGAAACGTGGTTGGCCTCATCAGAAGGCTTAGAGTCACCCAAAGGGCAATGGAGAGGGCTATGCTCGGGATTTCCTTGCGCGATCGAATCAGAAATGAAGACATCCACAAGCGAACCAAGGTTACCGACGTAGCCCAAAGAATTGCCAAATTTAAGTGGCAGTGGGCAGGGCACATTGCTCGCAGAACGGATGGCCGATGGGGCCGAAAAGTTCTGGAGTGGCGACCGCGAACCGGAAGACGTTGCGTTGGAAGGCGTCCCACTAGGTGGACCGATGACCTGGTGAAGGTTACGGGAATCCGCTGGATGCGAGTCGCACGGGACCGGTCAATGTGGCGACACTTGGGGGAGGCCTATGTCCAGCAGTGGACGTCTTTCGGCTGAAATGATGATGATGATGTCAAATCTGTACTTCACCGATGAAGTGGGACTTCCCGGTGAACCTAATGGTGGACCTCGATACCAGGGTGTAGGCAATCCAAGGAAGCTACCCGCAACCCTAAAGATAATTAAGTGTTCTAGCTTTGTAGGACTTTGAATGCCTTGTAAATGTAAATTACTTTTATTAATAGTATTAACAAATCAATTTGGTAGGTACTTGATCAAAGATTATACCTATTCATTTGTACAGGTAGGTATAATAATCATTATAGATCGCTGTTTTGATCAAACACGTCTTAGAATTAAGAATGAAACGGAACTCGACTAATGAATCACTTGGAGCCGACTCGAGTAGCGTGAAGAGATCTCACGTAATCGGTCAATGACTTCCGGACTAACATAGTAATAGGGATGATGACTGACTAAAAAAAAAGATTCTGTTTAGTCCGTCAGTTAGATTATCGAACAATATTGGATACGTGTTTTTGATAGGTATATCAAATTAATAAAAATTACAAAGATAAAACGTGTCAAAGATCATGAGTGGGGGCTTGTGACGTCACACGAGCTTTCGACGCTCATCAATTTTTGTTTACGTGAAAAAAGAAAAAAAAAATGTGTCAATATTTTTTGGAAATCTATCTGACGGTCTAGTTAGTTTTTTTTTGGGGACTATATATTTCTTGTCACCAAAATTGTCATCAAGTTGTATCACCTAATAAATAGATCTATCGCCACGAAATATGTTCGTTCTCAAATAAACAAAAAGTGTTTCCAGGTATGAATTATCAAATTAATGTAAATATAATAGGATGTGTAAAATAAGAGATGCATTACCAATAAAATTGTAGTGCATTAGACGAATATAAACTTCGTTCTTATAATAATAGTTTTATTACTTAAATAATATCTAGCTTTGTGCTCAGAATGGTAGATCTGTCACCAAATAAATCGATTATCTACCCATGACTGCGACTCCTTTTTATTTGTTACTAGCTGACGTCCCGCGGATTCACCCGTGTAGTTCCCGTTCCCGTGGGAGTACGGGAATGAGTGCTATAGCACTCACGAATAATGTAGCTTTCTACCAGTGAAACAATTTTTAAAATTGGTTCATTACTTCCGGAGATTACCCCCTACATACAAACTTACAAACATACAAACAAATGTTACCTCTTTATAATATTAGTATAGATTTTGTCACCAGTACAGTAGTTACGTACCTAAAAAAATAATATTTAAAAAAAAATAAAAACCCGACTGCGTAAAAAATAACTAATCATATTGACTGCAACAGTCCGGGACCCATAATCGATGTAATGATTTTAGTCTAGATTATTTAATGCGTCCCGACTGTTGCAGTCAATATGATTAGTTATTTTTTACGCAGTCGGGTTTTTTTTTTATTATTATTTTTATTTTACACTTTTTGGTTAAGTACTTGGATATAACATTTTAAAATCCTCATGATGAGCTCGTTATCAAGCCGTTCAGGCTGCAGAGCGTGCCAAACATTTGAATTTGGCGCCAGAAATCCGCCATTTTGTTTTTTTAATATACCCAGTATCACTCTAACAGTACCTAAATACGAATCTAGCGACACCTTTCAAGTTAAAATCCATCGAGCCGTTCAGGCTGCAGAGCGTGCCAAACATTTGAATATGGCGTCAAAAATCCGCCATTTTGTTTTTTTTTTATTTTGATATACCCAGTGTCACTCTCACCGTCAATACGAATCTAACGACACCTCTCAAGCTAAAATCCATCGAGCGGTTCAGGCCACAGAGCGTGACAAACAATTATAGATACATACATACATAAATACATACTCTCGAAAAACATAACCCTCATTCTGGCGCAGTCGGGTAAAAAGGGGATGCCCTTCAAAAGCCAAACCAACGCTTATTCAGTGATTATAATTTTTAACAATAAATATTGATTATTTTGACTTTAATTAAGTGTTTTATGTACTGCTAGAAATTTTATTTAAATATATTTATACTACCTGTGGAAATTAAGATCCTTGGGGGAGGCATATGTCTAGATAAGTAGTATAGACTCTTTTGGTTGAAACGATGATGACGACAACCCTAAACTTTTTTTGGAACTTAATGAAATTTTCTAGTGATTTAATATTATGATTTATTGGTGATCTCTATATTAGTTTGCTTATTAAGTAAATTAATATAAAGAGATTATTTATATACTTATTAGGACAAACCTATTATAATACACACAAAACATTTATTTGGTACTAGACCCTGTATCTCCATAATTTTAGGTGATTTATTGTGGAATTGATTTTATATTGTTTGGTGACTAAATTTTGGTGACAAATCTACTATTTTGCGGGCAAACCCTATTATTTAGGAAACACAAAACGAATTAAATTGGCGATAGCTTAAATTATACCCGTTTTTTTTGTTATTAACTCAGTACAGTAATACAGGCACCCGTATTTTTTTTAATCAGCTGTTCCATACGTTTACCGTGACCGATCGACCGTGTAGGGATTGTAATTTTGTAGGAAATAGCAATTAAAAAAAAATAAGGATAGAAATTAATGGCAACGGTGTTTTCCGGGTTGTAGCAGCCAGCTTGTTTGGCTACCAAACTTTAAAAAAAAATATAAATTGAAGCAAAATTCCCTAAGAAAATTGGACCTCTTTTAAGTAAATATAGTAAGAGCGCTATTCATAAAGAATACAACACAGTTAAAAGGAATTAGGACTATAATTAGGCAGTGATTATTTTAAACTGTTCTACATTCATAATCACTAAAACAATGTAAATAAGAGTGTCCTAGAAAAACGAGTTTACTGCCGTCATTAATTTAATGACGACGTGAAACGACTGCAGATAATTAAAAACACAACGTTAAGGCCCTTCTCACCCTAAAATTAGCAACTCTATTTGTGGTGGTTCAAACTTCGTTTGAAATACTGTTATCATAAAGTTCTAATCAGCTTGCACTACAAAGCGGTTGTTACGTCAGTTACTGCGGCCGAATAGTGCGAAATGAGTGGTTTTTTGCGATTGACAAAAATCTATTGATTGGACTAAAAAATGAAACACATAAGAACTGCTTTATAGTTAATTCAGTTAGTATGCAAAGTTTCATGATCTAATTTGAAGTACTTTTTGAATACCAGCGGTTTATTGATTTGGAGGTAAGTTTGGATTTTTTTTCTATCGAGAAAAGTTTATGGAATCGTGTTTTCGTTACACATAGGACTTAGCGTTAATCCTCAACTTTACCATAACTATATTTATTTCAAAATTAATGCTGCAGTATTTTAAGGGTAACGGAGGTTCATGCTAAGCCATTTGAGGGATATATAGCCCTTAATGCAATATTGTTATCCACTTAAACACAACAAAGGTAATAAAACAACACTGACAGAAAATAACGAGATGAAAATAATTATTTATCATTATCTAACTGACAACTGAATGAGACATGTTACTAGGGACAGCGCACTAAGTTTTTTTCTTCCATTATCCCCTGTCAACCTCACACAATCCATCTATCTTGTTTAGCTCCTTGAGCTATAAGTCGAGCTACACAATAACTGACAAATGCTTGCACTGACTGGACAGGTCCACTCAAATATGTGTGCTTCTTTCTTCAAAATACCATCTCAGACACTAATCTGCATGGTCCTCATGTGAATTGAGCAAGATTATGTCTGGACTTCAAAAGAGACTATGACCTCTGAGTTTGTTTCGGCTGTTTCTTCTCAGAGTAGTCAGGTACGAAACACCGGCCCGATCTAGTTTAAAAAAATGACGTGTAAAAGTGTTTGTAAAAACCGACTTGCAAAATAAACATCATTTATGGTCTTCCTTTCCCTTCTAAATAAAACTTAAAGGCCTTATTTTCATTCTCTTCCCCTTATCCCAATTTATTTGTGGTCGGCGCAGCATGTCACACATGCATGCAGCATGCATGCAGCATGTTACATACCTCTCTATTACTCGTCATTTCGTCAGACACCTTTTTTCTAGCCATATCATCCAAAGATCTCATCATCATCATCATCCTATTAATGTCCCCACTGCTGGGACCATCTCCTCTCTATGAGAGGGAATGGGCTGAAATCCACCACGCGGGCCCAGTGCGGATGTCACAGTCATGACGTCTTCGAATGTTTGGTTCTAGGACATGCCGGTTTCCTCACGATGTTTTCCTTCACCGTTTTGAGAGCAGTGGTGATGAAATAAATTACACAAAGTAATACGCCTGTCTGGGTTTGAACCCACGTACAGTCGGGGGCTTTTCCGCCTGACCATTTTATTTATTTTTCGCTTAAAACATGCGGAGGCGCCGAGCCACGCTCCCTTAAAGTTTGGGCCTATTAGGAAAGCCTCAACTTTGGCGCGCAAAATAACAATAACTCTCATTTGGCGTGCGTCGTCAGTGCGCTCGGCCGATTCGGTATCTTTTCATTTATTATTTCTATACAAATTCAACTGGGCGGGGCTAGAGAGCGTTTCTATGTTGCGAGTGCAAGCAAAAATAAGCTTAGTGGTGGTCAGGCGGGAGTGTCCTCGATAGTACGTTGGTAAGTCGGGCCCGCCACTACTGGGCCACCGCTACTACAAAGATTTATATATTATGAAATTAATGTAATGATCAAAACGAAATACCTAATTATATCACTTACTAAACAATTAAGGAAAAGAAAATAATTATTAAAAAAGAAAACTAATTATGATAAGGCTAAAATATTATAAGAGTATATCATTCACAACATGCCGTTCGTCATCTCTGCTGTCTAAAGTTGGCGGAAAAACAAACATGGCGGGAATTCCGGAAATTAATTTTGATATTAGTTCTTAGAAATTCGCCTGATCCGCCTTATTGGCATAATATATTGCTGCGAGAAGCTTACACGTGCACTACAAATACGGGGATTGAAATTGGCGATAAACTACCGCATTACTAAGGCTTCAAAAAATAAACTTCATCTCATTGTAAAAATACTCGCTTATTATTTTTTCCAAGAAAACTTTGCTTGGCTCTCAGGTATCCTTTCCTCTCTAAACATATCTCCTTCTGTGACTGCTTGGTTTGATTCATATCTTCGGGGTCGCTCGCAGTCAGTACACTTGAATGAGGCTTGCTCTCATTGGTGCGATCTTTCTGCGGGTGTTCCTCAGGGTGGCGTCCTTTCTCCTCTTCTTTTCTCCGTTTTCATAAACGCTGTCACCAAGGTATTATCTTCACATTATCATCTCTATGCAGACGACCTGCAGCTTTATCGTCATTTTAAACTTGAGGAGCTTCCTAGAGCTATCGATGCCATCAATAATGATCTTCAGAACATCAGTCAGTGGGCTAAAAGTTTTGGACTATTAGTCAACCCAACAAAATCACAAGCTCTCATTATTGGTGGCAGATACTTCGTCAATTTGTTAAATCATCAGTCTCTTCCTCCTGTTGTGTACGATGGTAACGCTATAGCCTACTCCAAGAAAGTTAAAGATTTAGGTGTATTCTTGGACTACAACCTATCTTGGAATATTCACATTGCTGAAGTAAGCAGGAGGGTGTTTTGTTCGTATCGGTCTCTTAAGCGTCTTCAGAAATTTCTGCCATTTGAAACTAAAATTACTCTTGCTCAGTCTCTCCTTCTACCTCTTCTAGACTATGCGGATGTATGTTTTCTTGATGCGACTGAGGAACTTCTTAATAAGCTCGAACGTCTGCAGAATTTGTGTATCCGCTTCATTTTCGGGCTTCGTAAGTACGACCATGTGTCGGAGTTTCGGAAGCAGCTGAAGTGGCTACCTATTCGGCAGCGTCGAGATTGTCACACTCTTTCGTTTCTCTTTTCCATTCTTCACAATTCTAAGACTCCTTCGTATCTTCAGGAACGCTTTGAGTACCTTGTTCCTAGAGGTAAGCCTTGTCGCTCATCGTCATCTCTTCTCCTTCGTTTGCCTTCCCACTCCTCAAGTCGGTATGATGGATCTTTCACTGTTCGTGCTGTGCGCCTTTGGAATTCACTTCCACACTCCTTACGGGATAGCCCCTCATTAGAGGTGTTCAAGAGAGGAATAAGGGAACATTTCCTGTCAACATGATCAATATGTATGTATGTAGGTTTATATATATATATATATATGATTTTATAGGTATGTATGTATATACTGTATGTATGACGTATATTATATTATATGTTTGTAGTTTAGTTTATAAAATTAATTAATTTTAGTAATGTTATTGCACATTCATAAGTGAATCCTCTTCTGCAAATCTCGCTATCAAAATTAGGTTTGCTGTAAGAAAACCCAATTCTGGGTTAAGCTCGCCTTTGTACATAAGCTATATAATTGCAATTTTATGTATATTTGATTTTTTTTTGTGTGCAATAAAGAATAAGAATAAGAATTAAGAACTTGGCAGAAAAATTCACAATAAAGTAACGTTTTCAGTATAGCTTAAAAAAATTAAAATTTTAATTTCACTGTAAAAAGACTCGCTAATTTATTTTTTCCTAGAATAATCCGCCTCTACGACATCCCACAGACCAAAAAGCAGGTTATTACGGTCCTCTCACCAAAAGATAACCTTAGAGAACCCCATGACACTATACCCGACCTTGAAAGCGAATACAGAACCTCATACTCAGGTAGTGAGCAAGACCTGAGAGGATCAAGTGGAATTTATTTTTTAGTAACAGTTCTTCGAAAACATTTAATTTTCAGTAATAAATATTAAGTATTTCGAGAAAAAACTATTTCTCTTGTTGAAACATTAATAATTACCTATTTATACTTACCTTAAAAGAGGATAAAGTTAATAAAGAAATATATAAATAGATATTTGCTTTTTATTTCCAAGAAGAACATAAATAAAACTTGTTTTTAACATAAATTTTAAGGTTACAGTTCAGAATTGTTTCATCAAATAAAATATATTTTATTTGTGTACCTACCATTAATTACAATTAAAAATAGTTTTGTTTTTTACCCGAGTACCGCAAAGCCAAAAGGAGGGAAATTTAAGATTTTTATTGATATTAAATATTACTTTTTAATACAGTTGCTCAAAAAGTGGTGTATTGCAAGGACGTATAGCGTTCGGGATGTGGGCTATTACATACTAGTGCTTTTTTTTTACCTTTCCCGAACTCGTGCGTTCTCTTTCCCAACTGTCAAAAAAAAGTCTAATAAAAAGAAAAACCAACCATGAAGTTTTTACTAAAGAGTTTTTGTGATTCATACAAGTAGGGTAATATTGGGCATTCTGTACCACTTTCGGCAATTCGCTCGGCGAGTACGCCTCGCTGCCGAAAATGGTATAGAATGCCCAATCATTGATAATCGACTCGGCTCTCCACTCGACCAACAATTATCGCTTGACGAAGCGAATTATTTGACGGCGCGGTTGGCGCAGTGGCTGAGCAATAAGACTGTTGTCTTAGTTTTGTGCATAGCTGCTGAACCAGTATTTTACTGCATAATGTAGAAATTCATACTCCATTGGGTGAAATAGGCGCTGAACCAGTATTTAGAATTTCATTTATATCGCTAGCTCGAACGAATGTACGAGCCTCACCACGGCTGTTCTTCAATATAAGATAGCGATTGTTTGATTTTAGCCAATCAAGCATTTGTTGGAAGAACAAATCTTCTGTTTGAGCTGTATGCCCGTCCTGATGTTTTGATGAACCGATATCTGTATTGTTTTGATCAGTTTGCAAATCTTGAATAAATATAATCTCACCGCTAGAATTCCTCATAATAAGTTTACAAATGTCCTTTATATCAGATTTCTCTGAGTCATGCATTGTAGTTAACTTAGTTATATTTATTTAGTTTAGTGATACGAAATGCAACCTTCTTACTACAATAGTAAGACTCGAATGTGGCTTTATATTACTTCGAACAATTATTTATAAGTTTAGAACTGAAATGATGGAAGTCACTTCGGCTCACTCCGTTTGCATAGGTTTGCATAAAATAACATTAGATAAACATATTTGAAAGTAACAGTGGAGAGCAGTGGTGGTTCAGTGGTAACGGTTGCGACTTACAAGTTGTAGGTCATGGTTCGAACCCAGGCTAGCGCTTTACTTTAAGTAATTTATTTCATCATCACTGTTCTTAGTGGGCAAAAAAATTGACAAATTGAAATCTAATAGTTAATCATAAATCGTAAGCATCAGCAACAACAACCATTACCGTTTACCTAACCTTCATGATCTTTTCACTGCTCTTTTTTATAACGATCAGACGGTTCTTTTATAGTCTTAAAGACGCGGAAAACTTTGCTTGCGCGATTTAGGATTTGATGATTTTAGTTCATCCGATATGTCATAGATGGTGCTGTAGTATTTTTGTAGTGTATACTCACCGAGGAATCAGCCCACGCGAATGCGCTTGAATTTTATTACCTACAGAGTCCAGAGTTTACCTATGTGCTAGATAGATGGCATTTGACATCGAGTTAGATCTTGCGATGGTGTCATTACCGTCGTTAGTATTAGTATTTTTGAATGTCTCATCTATTTCGATCGACGATCGAGCAAGTTCTTCTCGCTTCGGATAAACGAACGCGAAATAGACAGTCTATAAATATTCTTGTAATAAACAGTTTTACTTATTGTTACTCAGTTTGTTAACAACAGTAATCATGAAGTTTGTTAAACAACCACAATCGCTGCATGTAAACACAATTTGCGATGATTTTTGTAAAAGTAGTTCGCGTCATGGAGAATTGTTACCTAATTCAGTACGATGTATCATTTGTGGACCATCGAATTGTGGAAAAACAAATTTACTTATTGGACTTCTTATACATGAAAACGGTTTAAGGTTTCGCAATGTTTATGTCTATTCAAAAACCTTACACCAACCTAAGTACATTTTTTTAGAAAGAGTTTTACAACGGGTACCAACTATCTCACTCCAGAAATATCAAGGGAACGAGGAAGTCATAAGCGTTCAGGATGCGAAACCCAACTCTGTGATTATATTTGACGACGTTGCTTGCGAGAATCAAACTAACTGCGTGATTATTTTGCAATGGGAAGGCACAAACACATCGACTGTTTTTATCTAAATCAAACATATAGCAAAATCCCGAAACAATTAGTAAGAGATAATGCTAACTTAATTATACTATTCAAACAAGATGATATCAACTTGAAACATGTTTATGAAGAACATGTTAACACTGATATGACATGGACTGAATTTCGTGAAATGTGTACAAAAATATGGAGTGGGCCCTTTAATTATGTTGTAATTAATAAAGATTGTCAGAAAAATAATGGATGTTATAGAAATAAATTTGATACTTTTGTAGTCTTTGATTAGAAATACAAATATTTAAGACTATGGTACTTACATGATTTCATTATTCCATGACTGACTCTTAATCGATAACTAACTTATTCTATCGTAATGGAAAAATCACTGAAAAGACAAATCGTTGATGCTGCAGAAGCTGTAAAGAAAAAAGTACGAAGGATGCGAGATTATGAGAGTGAAAATAAGCTAGCATTGGAATCAGTTTTTAGACCTGTAACAGAGTCTCTCAACTGCATAGCTAATACCACTAAACAAACTGACCTCTTGCGATCTAAAGAAGTAGAAGAAACAAAAGTTCCGTTGAGAAACAATATTTTGCAGAAAGAAAGTTCTGGTAACGACGAAGGAGACAGTGGCGCGGAAGAAAATGAATGTGATACCGACAGTGACGAGTCGTACCAATCATTAGGAGAGAACAATCAAGAGCGTGATACATCATCCTGGTCAATATCTTCAGAAGCATTGACAGATATTCCATTTGGTGTTCGAGCGGAGCGAGGGCAATTGATGTTAGGTTCTGCTTTCGTAACAATCAACGATGATTATATTACCGTTGCTGGACAGAAATATCGAAGCACTCCCGGACTAAAACAATTGTTACTGAAAAAGGATGTAGATTTAAGCATAGTTACAGAGTCTGATATGCAGTATTATAAGATGATGTTGATTGCCACAAACGCACATCGTCGAGACTTTGACTCAAACAAACCAATAAAAAGTAATAAAGGTCAAAAATATTTGCAAGTTATAAAACCTCTTTTCAAACAGCCAAGTACTATTCAAAGCTGTCAATCAAAGGGGAAAGGATTACCCTTGACAAAAATGTGGAAAAAAAATGTTGATTTTGTATATTGGGATGACCCTAATGAACTTGTAGATAGGTTAAAATTATTAATTGCATCTCGAGACGCTGGTAACACTGGATTAGACAACGAAATTATATCAATTATTGAAGAACTGCGTGAAATTAAATTGATTAAGTAATAAATAAATGGTATAAAATGTTTATTGCTCATTTTATTATAAGCCTTTAAATATAATACACCTTAAATATGAATGTAGACAAATTTGGACACCATATTCATAAGAGAATGCGTTTCTCTGAATTATTAGAGTACAATGAAAATGCACTGCTAAAATCCGAAAGTGGGGATTTTGACATGAAAAAATCTAGATTGAGAGGAATAAGATCTCCTGTAGAAACAGACGATGCTGTGAATAAGGATTACGTCGATCGATTGCGTGAACATACAATAAATGAACTGAATAAAGTGATTGGGTTGTTGCGTGCTCAAATCATAAAAGATGTACAAACAACAGTCCAAAACGCTTTAAAAGCGAAGATACCTGAAGTTTTAGTCCAGTTGGAAGATAAGTTTTATAACAAAGCACAAGTACAAAAATTACTTGAAAAAACTCCGTGATGGCAAAACAACAAATTGTTAATGAGCTACACAAAGCAGCCCGAAGAAACTTTGTTAGACGTTCAGTTATTTTAAAAGGCATAGATGATTTATGGCAAGCTGATTTGATAGATATGCAAAATCTAAAGAAGTATAATAAAGGTTATAATTACATTTTAGTGGTGATTGATTGTTTTTCAAAGTATACCTGGACAGAACCAATAAAATCCAAGAGTAAACTTGATGTTACTCGTGCATTTGAACGAATACTAACTACTAACAATCGAAAACCTGATCATTTACAAACTGATTCTGGGACAGAATTCTACAACGTAACATTCCAAAAGCTTATGAAGAGCTACAATATTAATCACTACTCTTCGTTTTCTAGCAAGAAAGCTTCGATTGTAGAAAGGGTGATTAAAACAATTAAAAATAAAATGTATAAATAAAAATAAATGGGTAGGTCCACCATTAGAAGTTATTCTAAAAACATATAATAATACAAAACATCATACCATCAAATTTAAACCAGTCGAGGTAAATAAGTTGAACGAGTCAAAGATAAGAGAGAATATTCAAAAAACTCAAAATCAAACATCAGACCGATGTCGACCTAAATTCAAAGTGGGTGAAAATGTTCGGATCAGTAAATACAAACATGTTTTTGATAAAGGTTACACTCCTAATTGGTCGACAGAAATATTTACTATAAAAAGGATTAATAATACCATACCAGTAACATATCATATAGAAGATCATCGAAAGCAACCCATTCGAGGATCTTTTTATGAACAAGAACTTCAAAAAACTAGTTATCCTGGCGTTTATTTGATAGAAAAGGTTCTTAAAAGGAAAGGAAAGAAACTTTACGTGAAATGGTTGGGCTTAAGTAACGACGAAAATAGTTGGATTAATAAAGATGAAATTGTAGGTTAGGATTATGGATATATAACCATGTTTGTAAGAAATATTTCATTCATTACACTTTCTACTATGCAAGAGAATGGATGGACTAGTTAATAGTGTAATTAACAATCTGCCATTCGAACTTCATTTGCCTGGTTATAACTATTGCGGACCGGGAACGAAACTCGAGAAGCGATTGCTGCGAGGCGATCGAGGTGTGAATAAACTAGACGAAGCCTGTATGCATCACGACATTGCATATGCAAACCATACAGACTTACCCAATCGTCACAAAGCCGATTTACAACTACTAAATATGGCTAAACAAAGACTTAAATCAAAAGATGCAGGGAAAGGCGAAAAACTTAGTTCATGGTTAGTGAGCAAAGTTATGAAAACCAAACTAAAATGTGGTTCCGGTGTTAAAACGTTTAAAAGTTTCGTGTCAAAAATAAGAGCGAAAATAAAAAAACTGAAACCAAAGGACAGTAAAACTTTAATTAACGCTGCTTACTTGGCAGCAAAAAAAATATTTCCAAAGATTCAGAAAATTCGAGTACCGCGAGTGATACCTTTACCTAAAACAGGTGGAATTCTGCCTTTAATCCCAATTTTTGCTGGGTTATCAGCATTAGGAACTCTAGCTGGCGGAGCCGCAGGAATAGCAAAAACTGTTAACGATTACAAAGCAGGTCAGCAAAATTTGCGAGAAACACAACGACATAATAAGGCTATGGAGTCTTTAAAGTTAGGCCAAGGTTTATACATAAAGTCACATAAAAATGGTAAAGGTTTATTCATACAATCTTCAAAAAACTAAAATATAAGCTACCTAATCGTGCTCTAAGTAATGTCGACATCCTAAGGCACGCACGTGACATACCACACTTTCGAGGAGTCTACATGAAGGATCAGTTACCAAGAACGCCAAAACGAATTGAATGTGGTATCGTTAACTTAGACGATTATAAGAACGAAGGTACGCATTGGGTAGCTTATGTTAAAATAAACAATTGTTGTGAATACTTTGATAGCTTTGGAGATTTGAAACCTCCAATGGAAATAATGCAGTACTTTAAAAATTGTGATGTTTTTTATAACTATACTAGATTTCAACAATTTAATACAGTAAACTGTGGACACTTATGTCTAGAATATCTATGGAAATTTTGGAATAAATACCTATAAATTTTATGTATTTCTTTTATTTCAATCATTTTCATCATGTCACTCACCTTATCGATAACTGGAAACTCGTCCGATTTATGTACATATTATCCTAATACATTGCAACTTCACGGACATTATGAGTGCGCCTTATTGCATTTCTCAACATTTAATTCAATTCCAAACATTGAAAAAATTAATAATACATTATATTATGGCTCTAATGAAGTCCTTGAATTACCTGAAGGTACTTATGAACTACAAGATATTAGCGATTATTTAAAATCGGAAATAAAAGATTGTTCAATAAATGTACGATGTAATAACAATACTCTAAAAACTTTGATATTCTGTACTAAAGATATCGATTTTACTAAAGAAGGGACTTTTAGGAGATTATTAGGGTTTAAGAAGCAGATATTGAAAGCAAATAAATGGCATGTGTCCGAGTTACCAGTCAACATTTTACCTACGACCGTGATCAGGATAGAATGTGATATTGTAAGTGGTTCGTACATAAATGGTAATCCTAGTCACATTGTACACGAATTCGCCCTCAACGTGCCCCCGGGATACAGAATTATAGAAATTCCGAAAAACGCCATATACTTTCCAATCAACCAAAACAGCATAAGCAGTATACATATCAGGCTATTAGATATAAACAATCGCTTAATAAACTTACGTGGTGAGGAAGTGCAACTATATTTACATCTTAGAAAAAATGATTGACTACAATAAATATGTGCCTCAACAAATGGGAAATGCCAGTTCTACTAAAACAATCAAGCAAATAAGACCTCGGTCAAAGAAAAAAATAAAATTAACGCGAGCCAATAAGGAATTTCTTAAAACGATCGGTTTGCTATAATGAATATCTTAGATGTTTTATCTGCTCCAACTTACGACAACACTGTTGAGGGAATCGAATTTCATTCTTACAAACCCTACATAACAAGCTTCAACAGGAACGATGAAATCCGCATACCTATTAATCAACAGGATCTGTATATACTACCTTCAGCGAGCACTTTGTATTTGGAAGGAACTATAATCGTTAGCAAAAAAGATCCAAAAGAAAAAGCGAGTAGCGTTTCTTTAACAAATAATTTTCTACTCTACTTGTTTCAAGATATTCGATACGAACTAAATGGAGTCGAAATTGATAAAATAAAAAACGCTGGTGTGACTACTACGATGAAATCATTTGTGTCAATGAATGAGAGTGAGTCAAAGATATCTTATGCATAGGGTTGGAATATCGATGGCACAAAAAATATTAATGGAGGTAGTTTTTCTGCTTCTATACCACTTTGTAATATTCTCGGGTTTGCAGAAGATTTTAAGAAAGTAGTGATAAATAGTAGACATGAATTAATATTGTTACGAAGCAATACTAACCTGAACGCGGTAAAACTGAATACTGGTGAAGTTGTAGATGATGTTCAGATAAATAAAATTGTTTGGCGTGTACCGCACGTTAAAGTGTCCGACAAAGAGAAAATAAGCTTGCTAAAACTGTTAGAGAAAGACCGACCGCTCCAGATGATTTTTAGAAATTGGGATCTGTACGAATATCCTACTTTACCTAAAACAACTAAACATACTTGGTCTATTAAAACATCATCACAAATAGAGAAACCGAGATATGTTATTATTGGTTTACAGACAAATAGAAAAAACAATGCAAGCTCTGATATGTCTCTGTTCGATCACTGTCATATTCGTGACGTGAGTATACCTCAATTCAAACTACTTTCCATATGAAAATCTAAATGTGAATTTTGCTAATAACCGAATTGCTTTATTATACGAACAATACACTAGATTCCAGCAGTCATATTACGGTCGTCGCGCGGAACCTTTATTAAGCGAAAAACAATTTAAAGACTTGGCACCCCTCTTTGTTATTGACTGCTCCAGGCAAGCAGATAACTTGAAGACAGGTCCGGTTGTGGATGTAAGAGTGGAAATTGAAACTGATTTAGAGATACCTGATCAAACTTCTGCATACTGTCTTATATTGAATGATTGTATAATCGAGTATAAGCCGCTCAGTAATACTGTGAGAAAAATATAATGAATCCGAATACTCTCATAGTAGATGTTCAGGGGTTTAAAGATCTATGTAATAATTTTATAATAAAGGAATTAGCTTTTGCTAGTCGCGATTATACGCAGTCATTTTTAATAAAACCACCATATATGTTTAAATACTTAACAAGTGATGAAAAAAGACAAGTTAAATGGTTGGAAAGGAACAGAGGTATTTATTGGAATGAAGGTTATATCGACTACAGAGAATTCCAACGTATAATCGTTCCATATCTAGAAAATAAGGAAATCGTTGTAAACGGTTTGGAGAAAGTGAAATGGATTAAGGAACTTTGTGAGAATTGTAATGTGTCTGACCTCAGTGAAAAAAACTGTCCTAGTTTCTCTGTGTTGTATAACAAGTACTGTGATGAAAAAAATAATTTAAATTGTACTAAACACTTAAAGATGTGTGCCTTAAAAAATGTGTTGTGTATTAAAAAACATTTGAATTTGTAAAGAAATGTGTTTTTCAGTTTTAAGTAAATAAAAAATCATGAAATCTTAAAAATGTGTTTATTTAAATAGTTTACCTGCTACAATAAAAATAATTAAATTAAAAGAATAAACCAAAAATAACTTTAATTACCTAACCACAGTTACAACATTAATTACAAATAATAATAATAAACACAAAACCCTGAAAAATATTAAAAATCACTATCAATCAAAGATTTTGATATTTTTTTAACTAACGATTCCGTATCGTCCATAACACTATCAATAGCGTCTTTAACGATGTATTGCGCATTTATTATCACGTTCTCACTATCACTATCACTGTCACTGGTATTGTTATTGCAGAGATCGATAACTGATATTTTTATCAGTTTTATCCCACGTCGATGCAGTTTACTCATCACGAAAGATTTTGTAGGTTGTTTCTTAAGAGAAGGCTTTTCTCGACGTTGTCGTTTGGATTTTTTTCCCTTCGTAAGTTGACTGCAGTGCGCGGGTTCATTGTAAATCATCTCAGATAGTCCCTCGTAAGGATCCTGAGCGTACTGGCTGAATACAATTTTAGAATCAGTAATCTGAAAAAAATATAAGAAAATTATTAGCATCTATTAAAAAAAAGAAAAACCAAATAAATAAATATTAAATAATTATTTTACTCACCGATGACATGATAATGATGCACACTGATAGATCAAATATCTCTTATTTTATTGTACAAGTACTCGAGACAGATAATATTTCATAAACAGCTTAAAGGTAGCTAATTAGGTAAATATATAGTTAATACCCTGACAGGAAACGAGTATTGCGACATTATAAGTTACGGTCTGTTCACATAGACCTAATTGTTATACGGCGATGATTTTCATTATAATGTCAAAGCATGTTATGCTCGTAATAAATTTTATTGAAAATAAATCTTATCTACATAAGAATAAAAGCGAAATACCACTGATAACAAAGCCTTTTCAATTGTTGATTTAAAGCGTGTATGAACTTGATCAATGAACAAATAGCAGGCTTGCATTTTTAGTGTCATTGACATGCAGTATATCATATTTCGTTATTGTAAACTAGTATCGCCCTGTGACGTTACCTGCGAATTATTGATATGAACCTAATTCACTTATAATTTTATTAGTTAGCAATATTTAAACAGTGTATTGACAAATAAAACAATGTAAATTAATAATTTACTTTATTTAATAACAATAATTACACTTATGTACTTATAAGCTATAGATATAGAATAGTTATTATACATAATTATGTTATACTAGGTTATCATTAACAAATATAATTGTTGAGAATGTTTTTATTGCTATTTATTCTAGTTACTATGCACTAAAATTCTCGTACGTATAATTAAAACGAAGAATTACATACACATTTTTAATTAACCAATGCTGTTCTAACATACACCTAAGACATTTTTTATTTTAAAAATGAGCAATGACCCCAAGCTTGGGTTGCGATTTTACAATTAGATATCGCGCGTTTATCATCATTGTTAGACAATGCAATTTTGTTACACTCTCAGTAAATATTACATGCTTAATTGATTTAAACATTATATTTTTTCTACGTATAACTCCACCTTTAAATAAAATATTTTCATAATCTGTGATGTCCAAGTCCTTTACTACGCATGATTTCACACCCTTCGCTTTTTTAATTATCTTATCAACAGTTTTTATGGAGTAAAGTTTTGATCTCAAACCAACAAAATCAGATATACATTTCCCAGCCATTTCATCTTTGAACAGGCCTGGTACTTTTTTGTTCATTAAGGTTATCTTAAAATCATTGTTATTATCATAGTTACTGGTGTCAAAATATTTCAAAAAATTAAACTTTAAGTCATGATAAAAATCATTAGTATATATTTCATAGACAAAAGAATCTGTATCTGTGTAACATAGCTGTACTCGATCTTCATAAAAAGGTTTTACAATATTGTAATGAAAGTCATACATGTGTGACTTAGAAAGTTCTAATACAGTGAATCCAATATAAATAGGCTTATCTAAAATAATTCGATCAGGTTTCATTTGTATTGCAACTAAATTTTCTGAGAGGATAGAGGCACTATGGAAATAGGGGTTGGCTACAAGTCTCTCGGCGGATATTGATTTCTTGGTTCGGTTAAATTTGTCGCACCATTGATTGACTAAATGAACAGTCACTCTATTTTCAGTATTTTCTAATGTCTTACCAAACACACTGTTGTTTAACAATTTAAAAAAATCTTGTTCGAAGGAACTCTTTGCTTTTTGTCTCAATTGAGTGTTTAATTCTATATATTGTTTCAAATAAGGACTCTGTCTAAAAGTAATTACTCTATGAACTTTTCGTAATATTAAACCATGTTCTAGACACTTTTTTAAATGAACGTAATGTATAACATAATTATACTTGTTATACAAATTTGCAATCAGTTTTTTTGTTTTACCGCCTGGAGGTATACATTTCTCGGGACAAAAAGGTAAATCATTATGATGATTGTGTAAAGGTTCAGGGTACAAGAGATCAACTTCTAAAATAAAGCCCCACTCAGCGTTATCTTCAACATTTTCAACATGTAAATTATCTATTTCATCTTCACTAAGAAATCTAAAACCTGAATATGGCAAATACTGACACATGCTGAAACCGTAAAGATTATTACAATCTATATATGCAATATAACTCTGAGGCTTTGATGTATTATATTCAGGCATGTATTTATTATTGGCTTTTGCATACCTATGGGAACACATGCACAAACCTCCTCGTATTCCACTTTGAATCATTCTGATGATAAACAGGTCTGACACGAGTTCTAACTGAACGCCTGTTTTAAGCAACATTGCGTCGAAGGACAAACTAGGTGCGGTAATGTAAAACGCAGGATCTAGTTTATAATGTTGTTTGCATGTTTTACGAAACTTTTGAAATATATCTGTCAATAAAAGTACGTCTGTTTTTAAATATAAATCTGTATACTCGCCTAAATCCTTTACTTTAAATTCGCTCCATACAGTCTTAGCATGATTATAATCTTCATCGCTAATATCTTCGTTAGTTAAAGAATTATGAAAACAAGATTTGGATGGTAAAGATTTTTGATCGTAACATTTCCAATCTGTCATATAGTCATACGGATATATACCTTTCCGTGTTAACAAACTAAATTTTCTTTCATCGGAAAAGTTAGATAAAAGATTGACAAAATCTTCTGTCTGCATTCTTTTAGCAAGTTTGTCTAAACTAGTTCCTAAAAAGTTAAAGGAATCTAAAAACCTCATTTGTATATACTCATTATCAGCAATATGAATAAACTTTGTGAATGTAATATAATTTTCCTTGTTACGCGGTATTATTTTAATTTGTCCAGGAATTTCGCCTAACTTTTTTATAAATAAATGACAGTCGTATCCAGATAAATTATGAAAAAATATTGGAACAAACTTTGGTATTTTATGTTGTAGATTACAATGTCGATGTGCTGCGCCTCGGTATCGTCCTGTAATATGACAGTGATCCCTAACTCTATCGGTTAACAGTAAATTTTCACATATATAACACTTAACAGCGAGCCTAAAATTAAGAGCATCTTTTTCTGTGAATATCATAGGTTCGCATTTGGTTAGAATTCTATATATTGATTTAGCATCTTCAGTCAAAAAATTTACAAATTTTGTAACACAGTTATTACCGCGATAACTTCTATAGCCTTTAAAAGTCTCATTAAATGATGATACTATATTATATGCAAACGCAGCTGGCACGTGTCGTTGTGAGTATGACGTATAAGCGGAGTCAAATTCATCGCCGGAAATAGGTTCCAACAATGTTTCGAAATCTGCGTAAATAACGAATGGAATGTCTTGTTTTCTATCATAATTTTTAAATTTTAAATAAGATCCTTGTTCTGGTAAATCTGTCACAACCCCTCCACATAAATGTGTTTCAATTTGACTGAGAGTTGGAAAGAACAATAAGCAAGTTTCGCAGAAGTATAGTTTACCATGATGTTTAGTTAACTGATTTCTGACTAGTCGAGGTAAATCTTTGATTAGACAATAATGAGATTTATCGTTTTTTTCTAAAAACAAGAGATGGATGCTCTTAGACTTATTATTCGTTGATGTGTACAAAGGTCCGATGATTGTCTTATCATTTTTTAATCCGTACACGAATATATTCAGATATGGATGATTTTTCTCAAAAACAGCTATATCAGAAAATGTAATCGGAAATGACAAATCATCAACATTTAAAATATCACAAAAGTGAGGATAAGACGAGACTCTATCAGGATGTTGCGTTGTAGGGTATAAAGCTGCCACAACACACCATAGAAAGCAATACTCGTCTTTGTTTTTAATATTCAAGCAAGCTTTTTTATTTTTTATAATTTTTGGTAAAGGTATAAATTTCGATCCACCGAGAGGCTGATATTTATTAATGTTTATTTCTAAATGTGAATTACACAAAAATGACCAACCGCTATCTCTTTCCTCAAACTCTTCAATTTTCTTTATGAGTAACTGAACTATTGATTTATAAATTGAATCAAAATCGTAATTAAAATTAATGATATAGTTTTTTGTAGCAAATGACTTTAATTCTTGTAGATCACTTTTAAACATAAGAAAAAATGAAAAAAAAAAACAAAATTAATTTTCACTGAGGTATGTTTTAATACTGACTGATCTATTAGATTTTTTACTTGCAAACTAATATTACTGAGAAACATTTCTGGAAAAATATTTATCTGTTCTTCAGTTGCAATGATTCTGTAACTTACGATTCGTCCTTTATACGAAGTATTAATAATTTCAATGTTATCGTGGAAAAGGATCGTGCTATTTTTTTTATGATCATTGCTACGTAAATGACCTGACCATCGACGATTATCTACCAATACGTTGCAAACTGAGCAATGAGGCATTATTGATTAATTTAGTTTTACTTATCAATACTAACTACTTAACGTTTGATTAACAGAATAAAGTCTCTAAGTTTAACGTAAAAAAAGATTAATTCTAACAACTAAAATTAATGATCTTATTAAAGTCTTAAAAGTATACAGTAATAACCGAAGAAAGTATTAGGACGACTAACCAACTATTGACGTTCAAATAGAAACTGTTTGATGGCTGTGGTCCTCTAGTTGACGAGATTCGAGGCGCTTATCAAATTATTTCTGGAAAGAGAAATGCATAATATTAATTTAGCGCTCAGTTCTAAGAATGTAAAAATTTATTACAGTAAAAATAGTATATGAAATTACCTGCAATATTATAGATATTTATCTCAATTATCCAGATCAGAAATGATTTGCTGTAGTTTTATAGTTGAATAATCACTTCTTCATGAACTATGGAAGATTTTATTTCTGAGAAAAGAAATGCACAATATTAATATTGCTCCTTAGTTGAAATTTAAATTTTATTACAGTAAAACATAGTATATAAAATTACCTGCAATATATAGATATTTATATCAATTATCCAGATCAGAAATGATTTGCTGTAGTTCTCTAGTTGAATAATGACTTCTTCATAAACTAATCGAAACGCTTATCAAAATATTTCTGGAAAGAGAAATGCATAATATTAATTTGGCACTCGGTTCATAGAATTAAAAAAAATATTAAAGTAAAAATAATAGTACCATATAATAATTACCTGCAACATATAAATATTTATATCAATTATCCAGATGTCAATTGTCCAGATGCGTAAATATTTATTTTCATACGAAAATTTTAAATTCCTGATAAATACCAATAACGTATTTTGAACAGGTTTCACACTCCGTCGTTGATTTTAGATAATATAGTTATAATTTACAACTTACCAATTTTAAAGTGTTGAAAATGTTGTTCATAAAAACTAATAAATCATAACAGGATGTTATTACTTACAATAATACGATATTTCTCCAATAAAGCAGTAAAATATTATTGCATTATTGCACAAATATTTGTTTTTAGGTCAGCTAAGTTACATTTGCATCAATCATCTATTTTTGGTAAGGTTGACACGCATTCAAAATTTATGTTACTCAGATAATTTGCCCAATGGGTTGAGCGATCGACTGCTGTGCAGCGTGTCGCGGGTTCGATTCCCGCACGAACAAATATTTGTATGAACTACAAGTAGTTGTTTTGGTTCCAGCTGTTTGTGTATGTGAGTTTAAATGTTTGTAAACGCACACATAACACTGGAGAAATTCCTAGTGTGAGCAACCAAATGTTATCATAGAATGTCATTGTTAAGTCTATCCACCCATGTTTCTATATGGATTATCGAACCAGTTAATGTTATGGATACTTCTATACTACGAATGACAAAAACACAAAAGAATAAAAATGGTGTTTAAAATTAAAAAAAGAAAACTCTTTGCCAATAAACTTAATCGTTATGTTAGGCATTGTCTACTAATCAACTAAAGGTATAAACTAGTTATGGAACTCACACTTGATCACTTTTTATTTGTTATTATATTACTGTCTCGTTTTGTCAACCCTACGTTATTTCGCTGCATCGACATTCGCTGATATACGAATAACTCCTTAGTCTTTATTTTTCAACTGGTATTATGCGTCCAAGGAAAAAAGATGATTCATACTAACATAGTTGACCGAATGTGGTTATTTTTAATATAGTAAGTTTTTATGCGTTTCCGATTTTATAAGCTACGTGTTTCTACAGTATACTATACATTCTAATTGAAGTTTGCAAGTGTGGAAGTTATCTTCAAGAAGTACTCTGCCATCGATCATAATTAGTGTGAATCACGAGTTGCTGACAGTAGCGGTATTGACAGCCATCAAACCAATTCAGTAAAATTCTAACTGCAGCAGAAAAAAATGTAAGTATAAAATACTCTGAGTTATTTTTACTAGAGGTCCGTGATCCGCTTGTTTATTTGTAGATTGATTTTAACAAAAACTTTTATTGTCTTTGTTACAGGTCTGATACTGAGTATGAATATTCTCAACCAGCTCCATTCCCTGACCAGAAAACTAAACCAACCCGCAAGTCATCTACAAAACCCAGTGGGAAACGGAAGTCGGATTCATCATCAACTAATACAACTCGAACGAGGTAAACAATATCTTGAAATAACTATTTTTCTTGCTTTCAATTAATTAAACGTGTGACATAAAGGTTTTAGGCACAAACATATTTCAATTTGTGTGTCATTAATGTGTTTCTCTTAATATTCTATCTGTTGTGACCATATTTCTTTAAGTGTATGCCTAATCTAGACTTCGCACAGGTGCAATTTGAAAATAAAATATAGCCTTTGTAACTCAGGAATAATGTAGCTTTCTACGGGCTAAAGCATTTTCGATTCATTAGTTCTAGAGATCAGCGCTACGTAGAAACTTACAAATATTATCCCAAAGAAGTAAGCTATTTATTAAGGTAACATACTAACAACAGTTTTTATTTTTCAGGAAATTAACAAATACTGGTGTCGATATATTCGGTATCAGTCACGGTTATGAAAGTGACACGGAGCTCAACACGGGTTCATCATGTCTACCGTCATTCTTCGTAAACCGTGTGGCCAACGGTTGCGAGCGTCGAACAACAAGTACGGTCGGAGAGTACTACATCGACTGCAAGGTGTACAAGGCTAGCGACGCGCGCCTCACCGACTCCCAAGAGGTGTGGAAGAAGGCGCTCGTTCGTGTTAAGTTCCAGAGCAACGCGGATTCTCCTCAATGGAGAAAACTGCAAGAGTTCGTCCGCTCGGCTGACGTGTTGTTCCCAGAACAACCAAAATTTTACGACAAATGACTGTTGTTTCTCACACGAGCGATAATACCGTTCACTAAAGTAAACTTTAACGTTATTGTGTACAAATAAATAGTATTGAACATTCTGTTGTTTTTTATTACTAATAATATTTAACCCGGCAGTACTCGCTACTGGATAAAAAATACCACAGGGCACTAAAAATTAGTTGTATTTTTTTTTCTACGCTTTCTGGCAACCCAAGATTCTAAGTACCTTCGAGCCGATAGCTTACACGCCCCCACTCCGTGGGGCGGCCAGTTTGCGCGTGGCGCTAGTTAATGGAGGACGTGTAAAGTGAGTATGGGTAGAAAATACCCGGTAGCGACGTTCCGTGATAGAGTGAAATAGTTACGTTTCCAGGAAGACATTTAGAACAGTTTGTTTAGTGTTGATTATCTCAATGTTAACTCACTATAAAAGTATCATTATTTTTTAGTATTTTACGAGTGTACCTAGTTTATATTTGATAGCAATGTCCATTTTGCCAACATTGTAAGATTTTTTATTATTATTGTTGATTTTGTAAGATTACCCAAAATAAAAAGAATTTTTTATTGTTTTTTTAGGATAAGCTCTAATTACAAATAAATAAACTTGAACACATTCATTTTTTGTTTTATTTATAGACAGTAGTACCAATAACACAAATATATTGTCAAATATTTAAACTTAAACGTATTTTCGAAAATAATGGCATTTCAAGTCTGTGGTATTTATCACCCGGTAGCGAGTGATAATGTTCGTAAATACCTAGCGAGTACAGCCGGGTTAATCTGTTATACGAAGTGAAGTCGAACATAGCTTCTCGTGACTGTGGTCTTTGATTGAATCGATGGGTGCGTTACGAATCATTTAAACTCACATACACAAACACCCAGACCGGAACAACTAACTGTAGATCAGCGACAGTCGTTGGTCGAGTGGAGAGCCGAGTCGATTATCAATGATTGGGCATTCTATACCATTGGGCATTCTATACCATTGGGCATTCTATACCATTGGGCATTCTATACCATTTTCGGCAGCGAGGCGTACTCGCCGAGCGAATTGCCGAAAGTGGTACAGAATGCCCAATATTACCCTACTCATACAAATACGTATATTTCTAAAAAGAAGCTACTAATTTATTTCAATATCAGATTTAATGATTTAATTGTTTGAGTTAGGTTAGGTTTCATTTCATTTCATCTCATTAAATTTATTTTCATTTTATATCAATAAAAAAAATCTACTGAAGACTAAGCTGTATGGATAGTTCCCTTTGCCTACCAAAATGGGTGAAGAAAAAAAAAATCTCTGCTTATATTCTACGGTTGGCGCCATTTTCCAGAAATTTTCTTTGCGAGTTTAGTTGTTTGTTGCACAAAATGAGTAATTTCGACCCTATTTTTTTTAATTAACAACACCGGAACTCAGTATAATTGCACAAAATGCTTCGGAGAACATTTTACCGGAAAAGTCAAAAAGTCGTTACATAATCTAGCTAAGACGAATTTATTGCGTGGAGAGTGGAGAGGAGAGAAAAAAGCAAATAGTTTTTCAGAAAATGTTATGTTGGCATACTTCTCCGAACTCTCAGCAAAACTAAAACCGTCTACGTTATGGTCGAGGTTTTTATTATTTTATTAATTTGCTTCATTTTTTCGCAACTGTATTAAAAATAGTCGTTCAGTACACCTGCGGAACCGTCATTGCAACTTGTTCCGACTGTCAACCCTCGCCTTCGGCTGCGCCTCGGCTCGGGTAGACATTTGTCGGAACTCTTTGCAATGACAGCTTTTCCGCACTTGTAATGAAATATACTATTTTCTGTGCTTTCGGAAGAAAGCACTGCCTGCCCCAGCCCGGCCCTGCCCAGCCCTTAGTCACGGCTGTCATTTGTAGATCTTTGACAGTCGCTACAGGTTGTTAGTTACCTGAAAGTCTGACAACCAGTCTTACTAAGGGGTATCGTATCACCCAGTACTAGGTTGTAGAGGTCAGATAGGCGGTCGCTCCATCTAAAATACTGGTATTCAGCTGCATCCGTTGAGACTGGAAGCCAGCCCCAACATAGTTGGGAAAAAGCTGGGCAGATAATAATGATGACATATTAAATATTTTAGTGTAATAAATATATATTTATATATTAATACATATTTAATAATATGAAATGTTTTTCTTTCTTTCTTTTCTTTCTTTTCTTTCTTTTCTTTCTTTTCTTTCTTTTCTTTCTTTTCTTTCTTTTCTTTCTTTTCTTTCTTTTCTTTCTTTTCTTTCTTTCCTTTCTTTTCTTTCTTTTTTTCTTTTCTTTTTTTTCTTTCTTTTCTTTCTTCAATTCAATTCAATTTTATTCAGGAACAATTCACATTGTGTTTGAAATCATTAATCTATACAAAAAAATATGTTCGCGACGAACGTCACCAAATCAGCACATAGTGTTGCTTGTTATAGTTAAACACAGTGTAGAGTCAGTGTATGGGCAATATAGTGGTATATAACAAGTGCCTTCAGTGATTTAGAATAGTTATACAGTAATTTGCATACGCGCTAGACTCATATAAACTCGCAAGTGGAGTTTTATAGTTTAATTTAGTGTTTCAGTAAAGTCCAGGTAGCCTAGGTTGCGACCTAGGCCTGGACATAGTCTTTTTTTATAACTTAGCTTTTAGATAAACCACTTTGACGAGAGTATGACAGTCTAGCGCAGCTATATTCGACAATAACAGGAAAAAATTGTCTTACAGAATAACAGTTGAAGGATCGTTACAGGCTGAAAAATACAGTCATGAAAAAATAAGTAACAGTTTCAGATAGGCCATGTACTCGTCTCAAGTTTTTGCCTATCAATTTGGGTTACATAACATGTCGAGGAGTCTCCATTTAGACATAGAAAATGCCTGTAGTTGAAGGCTCCGCTCATTCCCTTACATCTTATAGATACAAAATAAATAGGCAATTAACAAAAATAGAGAAAAAAGTAAAAATAAAAATCTAAAAAATTAAACAAAGTACGATAAATTGTATAAGCGAAAAATAAAAAAATAATAGAAAAAATAAAGAAGAATAATAAAAAAAAAAAAATAAGAAAATAATAGAATAGAATAATTATAGAAAATAAATAAAATTCAATAAAATTATAAATTACGAAAACGATACAATAAAAATTTAATAACATTAGATTACAAAAAAAAAAAAACTGTTTCTAGATAGGCAGTCGCTCCATGTAAAATAAAGGTGTTCGGCTGCATCCGGTAAGACTGGGAGCCGAC
Organism: Xestia xanthographa; assembly: GCA_905147715.2. Lineage (NCBI taxonomy): Eukaryota > Metazoa > Arthropoda > Insecta > Lepidoptera > Noctuidae > Xestia > Xestia xanthographa. The sequence continues at coordinate 25,817,659 of LR990658.1, forward strand.
AGCAAAATTGTTGGGAAAAGACTAAGGAAATAATAGTGTGTGCTGACTGAATGGTACCGACGTTACAACAAAATGTTTTATGCGTATTTTATTTTTTGCAGTGAACGAAGCAGTACAGAAAATGTCCCGTCGACAACACAATCAACGATCACGCTTGACAGAAAGGAGGATGACAAGGACGATGACTATAATCCCTTTGAACACAGGGATGTTGTTCATCCTACTTCGTAAGTACCCATTTTGAATCAACTTTTATGTTTATCGACACTAAGCGGTTCTTACTTTTCTCACACGACTCAAGACGGTCGGTTGGGCATCAACGAATTGAATATTGTCACCATAAAATTACCATATTGTAAATATGTATATCTAAAGCTTACACTATGTTGTTATACGTAATAAAATAAACTTTCTAAGAAGATATTGGTACTATAAAGAAGTATTAAATAGAAATATTGACAGGACCTTAATCGACAGTGCGCCATCTGGTGACTTCAAAAACGATAGCCTTCATTTGACGGTTTCATAGTGCGTTAAATTGTAAACGGTATGTTATGGTTCACAAACTTTTGACAGTTTATAATCTCGCGAGATAGATTATAATCTAACGGTGTTTACATTTTTACGGTGACACATACAAGCCAATGCGACGTGAAATCCGTCTCATCGCCCAACGCGCGTGACGTGTGCCACGTGTTGTGTGATGAATGCCTATATATACTATTTGTACTATTAGAAAGTATACTTATGTCCTTGTTCATTAAGACTCAGCAACAGCTTAATCAAAACATCACTACATAGTACATATTATAAAACAAAGTCCACCGCCGCGTCTGTCTGTCTGTATGTCTGTTCGCGATAAACTCAAAAACTATTGCAACGATTTTCATGCTGTTTTCACCAATGGATAAAGTGGTTCTCTTGGAAGGTTTTAGAATATAATTTCTCAAGTTCTTGTATACATTGGCTAAAATATAATGATATTTGTTGGAGGTGTCCATGGGTTGCAGGAACGGGATCAAAATTTCATGATTATCTTTGGTCGCGATAACCGCGTGAGCCACGGGTATTAGCTAGTTAATTAAATAAAGTACACTAATTTAGTACTTCTCCAGGCCCAACTAAATATAATTTAAATCACAATTCATTTTTAATTTTAAAACCTAATCGTGATAAGATGCTGGTGAACCCCAGTTTAATTCAATAAATAAAAACTATTATACCTGACAGTATGAAAAGATTATAAAACATTTATATTTTCTTTTAGAATGTGAATTCAAGATAAGAAACCAAATATTTCAACTTTTCTTTAAATAGAACAGATTTTCAAGAAGCTTTGAAATGCAATAATATTTTATTTTTAATATGACCTTTTTAGAAATACGGCTTTTAAAAATAGCTGCGCCAACTTTATCCTTTTATGAAACATCTTTCTTAACAAATGTTGAAAGAAAGCGTGGACAAAAAAGTTTTGATGAAAATCCAATTTAAAAGAAAACTGCGTTTTCAAATTCTGTAAGTACATTATAAGTTATATAGAGAAAACAATTATTATTATTATCAGCCATTTGAGTCCCATTGCAGGCTTCCCTTACCTCTTTTCACTTATCCCTAACGTTAACTGACAAATGCTTGCACTGACTGGACAGGTCCACTCAAAACTGTATAGTCATTTCTTCAAAAGACCATATCAGACACTAATCTGCATAGTCCTCATGTGAATTGAGCAAGATTGTCTGGACTTTAAAAGAGACTATGACCTCTGAGTTTGTTTCGGCTGTTTCTTCTCAGAGTAGTCAGGTACGAAACACCGACCCCATCTAGTTTTAAAAAATGACGTGTAAAAGTGTTTTTAATACAGTTGCTCAAAAAGTGGTGTATTGCAGGGACGTATAGCGTTCGGGAAGTGGGCTATTACATACTAGTGCTTGTTTTTTACCTTTCCCGAACTAGTGCGTTCTCTTTCCCAACTGTCAAAATAATGTCTATTAAAAAGAAAAACCAACCATGAAGTTTTTACTAAAGAGTTTTTGTGATTCATACAAATACGTATATTTCTAAAAAGAAGCTACTAATTTATTTCAATATCAGATTTAATGATTTAATTGAATGAGTTAGGTTAGGTTTCATTTTATTTCATCTCATTAAATTTCATTTCATATCAATATAAAAAAATCTACTGAAGACTAAGCTGTATGGATAGTTCCCTTTGCCTACCAAAATGGGTGAAGAAAAAAAAACTCTGCTTATATTCTACGGTTGGCGCCATTTTCCAGAAACTTTCTTTGCTAATTTTTTGGGTTTTTATTATTTTATTAAATTGCTTCATTTTTTCGCAACTGTATTAAAAATAGTCGTTCAGTACACTTGCGGAACCGTCATTGCAACTTGTTCCGACTGTCAACCCTCGCCTTCGGCTGCACCTCGGCTCGGGTAGACATTGGTCGGAACTCTTTGCAATGACAGCCTTTCCGCACTTGTAATGAAATATACTATTGTAAAAACCTACTTGCAAAATAAACATCATTTATCATTTATCATTTACCTATCCAGTGCTGTTGTTTACAAATTCTTTTGAAAAGAGTCGAGTTCATTCCGCCATCTCTTTCTGGGCCTACCGCGTTTGCTGTTTACACAACACACACGATTAAAAGAAACTCAAACAATTTGTGATCTTTTTTTTTGAAACTTCTCAAGAACCGCAAAACTTCATAAGACCAGGAAGGAGTTTGTTTTGAACTGTAGTACTACCAAACCAAGTGACTGTCAGCTTGTACCAAAAACTCACAATGGGAGTTGACTGTACTGTGTACAGTACAGTCAACTCCCATTGAAAAAACCCCCGTAACCTCCCGTTGAAATTTCAACTGTTTTTTGTAAAAAACAGTTGAAATTTATGGTTGACGAAATGGGATTCAATGTATGAAGATTAAAGTAGTTACGAGTTGGCACACTTTTTCACTTGTTTCGCACGTCTTTTGTTTAGTTGTCGAAATAGGAAAGTTACGAGATGGGCCGGAGCCTTCTTAACGACAGCTATCGCTACCCGTACCCCCTAACTGTCAATACATAATTATCATAATTATCTCACGCGTATCATAGTTTGTTTTCTACTATTGTGAGAGTTGCTATACCTTCATGTAAGACTTTCACAATTTAAGCTGCACTACTACACTACTACAACAGCCCTTAACGTCCACTGCTGGACCTGGCCTCTCCCATGATGGGAGGAATTTGCCGTAATCTCCACGCTTGGCAGGCGGATTGGAGATCGCAGTGATGAAAGACTAACAGAAAACGCTGCTGCCCATTCTCTGGTCTACGGAGGCGCAAGGTGTTCTGCCTCAGACATTAGTCGCCTTATACGACACCCATGAGTGTGATGGGTTGGTTCTATTCTACTCTGCCGGATACCACACGGCTAACGGTCTTACTGAAATAAAAGTCCAACTAGGATAGAAAAAAGTGGATGGCCTTTGCCATACAATACATATTTAATAACTAGATTCTGCCCGCGACTTCGTACGCGGATCCTGTTGCTTATGCCAGCGACATCGGGGTCATCAAAATCGAAGATCTGAATGGTCTGATGTTGAATTCTAAGAGCCCGGGGACGGGAAAACAACGGGAAGCGCGAGACGATTTGAGACGTTCCAATCTTTCATTTTTGTAAGTCTACAGGAAATGCCCATCAGACTAAACAGCTTTTGAAGGAGCTTTTAAACGGCTTTTGTTGGAGTTCCACAACAGGTGTTCCAGATCTTCCCATAGCCAAATTAAAAAATAGCCATTAGTCAAATTTTCAATGATATACCATCGTCATCGAAAATCAGTCCTAAATTACCGCCTTCACCGGCAAGGTGCATGTTGGCAGCGGGCAACATGTAACCGCCGCAGACGACGTATCGTCGCTTCATGTCGCTGCGATACGTCGCCACCTCATGCCGCTGCAGTCATGATTTCGAACCCACCATTTCGGCGTCAGTGACACTACTGATCTGCGGTCGGGCGACACTTGCGTCTGCCGCTCGACGACGCGTCGCTAGCTACATGTCGCTTGCTTCGGAGAGAATTTCATAGAAATACATAGATACCAGTTGTCGCGGCGACATGAAGCGACGACACGTCGTCTGTGGCGGCTTTGTGTCGCTTGCTGCCAACTTGCACCTTAAAAATAAAGTCAGTACTTCTATCCACAAAAAAAAACACAATTTTTCATACTTTTTTTGTTCACAGGACTTTAGGCGCATTCTTCCACTTACTCAAGTCATCATTAGGGTCAGGATTGCTTGCGATGCCAGCTGCCTTCAAGAATACCGGGCTGGTGCCTGGTTGTATTGGTACAGTTCTCGTTGGAGTCATAGCTACACATTGCGTGCATATATTGGTAAGTCAAACTACATAACATCACGCCTATATTCCCCGAAGGGCTTGGCAGAAGTGTACACCCACATTTTGTAAGTTATGTTTTAAGTCCCACGTAATAGAAGGCGAGCCTATTGACATCAACCGGGCTAAAATACTCCGTGGCTGTTATAAAAAAAAAAAATGGAAAGACCCAGTAACAATTTGCCCAACTTGGGAATCTTACCCACGACTTCATGTTCAGTAGTCAAGCAGCGATTGTGACCCACTAGGTCAAGATTTCTCAAACTTCTGGCTCCACGTACCCCCATTCAAGTTTCCAGATGACAGCGAACTCCCAAACATTAATGCGATGCATGGGCTTGTTTTTTTGTCACAAACTGAGTCAATTTTCCTTCATGCTTCATGCCGCACGCGCCTGCCAGTCACCTAGACGCAATTACGTAAATTTTGTCGTGAACTCCCTACCGTCGCATGACGAACCCCTAGGGGTTCGCGAACCCCACTTTGAGTAACCCTGCACTAGATCAACGGGACCATAATTTTATACCTAACTAGCGGACGTCTCGCGGTTTCACCCGCGTAGTTTCCGTTTCCGTGGGAGTACGGGGATAAAATATAGCGTATGTCACTCAGGGTGAATGTAGCTTTCTAATGGAGAAAGAATTTTTAAAATCGACGCAGTAGTTTTTGAGTTTATTCATTACAAACTCATACACACACAAAAATACAAATCTTTCCTCTTTATAATATTAGTGTAGATGAAAATGGCGGTGGCCCAGTGCCAACAGCCCCAACTTACATTAGTCGTGGGTTCCCAGAGAGGCACTTTACTTTGTGTTGTTTATTTTAAAAACTTAAAGAAAAACATCGGGAGAAACAGGCATAGAAAAGAGCTAAAATTTCGAAAACCTACTGGTGAGCCCAACTCTGCCTCTCATAGTCTAGCGTGTCCTAACATTGGGTAATAGATTTTTTCAACAATGACAATTACGTAACTAAATAATTATATTTTTAACAAAAAATCATCAACATTACTTTTGTTGGTAATTATACATCTAGGTCCAGTCCAGTCGTTACAGGTAGTCAGTGGCCCAAAAAGTCTGAATACAAGTCTTACCAAAGGGTATCGTATTACCCAGTACTAACTGGGTTGTGGAGGTAAGATAGGCAGTCGCTCCATGTAAAATACTGGTATTCAGCTGCATCCGGTTAGACTGGAAGCCGACCCCAACAGGCACAAAAATAATGTTGACGTTTTTTTATTTTAACCTTAGCAGTGTTTAAGCACCTCTACTGCAAATAAACGAGTTTTTCCAATATCGTGAAACACGATTACACACACACTGAAATGTGGAAATCGTACAACGTGTTATTTTAATGAGGAAAATAGTGAAGTATAAAATGGCCTTGTTATTCACGAGCTTTGAATACAGAAGCTCGAGCAAAGCTTTATTTAAATAAAAACTGAAGAGTTTAGGTTTAAGACTGATAATATAATGAGAAGTAGTCGTAAGTGGATCCAGGATGGATAATTATGGGAGATTTAAGGGCCTATACCCCCTCAAATGGTTTAGCATGATCCTTCGTTACGCCTAAAATACTGCAGCATTAATTTTGAAATAAATATTTGGTAAAGTTGAGGATTAATGCTAAGTCTTCTGTGTGACAAAAACACGATTCCATAATCTTTTCTTGATAGAAAAAAAATCCAAAGTTACCTCCAAATCAAACAATAAATCGCTGGTATTCAAAAATTACTTCAAATTAGATCATGAAACTTTGCATACTAACTGAACGAACCATAAAGCAGGTCCTATGTGTTTTATTTTTTTAGTCCAATCAATAGATTTTTTTGTAAATTGCAAAAAAACCACTCATTTCGCACTCAAACTCAAACTTAAACTCAAAACATTTATTTCAATTAGACCATTACGGCACTTTTGAATGTCAAAAATACAAAATAGAAAATCAAAGCTACAGTCCCAGTCACAAGGCACAATAACTTGAGAAAGTACTGTAGTTGCCCATTCCCTAGCGTAGATCTCTATGGAGAAGAACGGGCAAGAAACTCCATGGACACTCTTTTAAAATCAAAATATTGTTACAAAATCTTGGTTACATCATTAATTTTGAGAGTATACATTTAAGTGAGAACGATGTAGAAAAACGTGAACACTAATAGCGCCCAGAGTAAAAGATTAGATCAAAAATTTATGAATAAAGTAATTAAAATGAACCTTGGCAGCTAAGAGATGACCAGTCCCAACTGACAGCGCCCGTTCACAGACATGACGCATGTACCGGCGCCATTCAACTCAACCATATTGAAGGGAACTAAATGACCCGACACACCCGCCACCATCAGCGAGACATTTAAGTGAGCATGACATTCTCTCAGCCACCAAGACATATTCAAGTCAATGAAAGATAAATAAATGTAAATGGTGGCTGAACATTACAAAGTACTCACACATGTGCTATGCAATTATATAATACTAAGAACTGGAATCTATACAATGCAAGTATATTTTTACAATCTTCTGCAGCTTCCACAATACAATAACATGGGAATCAATTCTTCATCTCCTTCTTTACGTGTACGTTCTTCACTATTCGGCCGCGGTGACTGACGTAACAACCGCTTTGTAGTGCAAGCTGATTAGAACTTTATTCTAACAGTATTTCAAACGAAGTTTGAACCACCACAAATAGAGTTGCAATTTTAGGGTTAGAAGGGCTTTAACGTGAAGAATACAGCGGGTCTTAAATGACCGCTCTATTAGAATCATACTATGATAGAAATATTGATGAATCACTTCACAATTATCTATTCATAAAATGATCGCAATTTGACACATTTTTTTCTTTTTTCACGCAAACAAAAAATGAAGACGATACTTAACGTCGAAAACTCGTGTGACGTCACTTTTGACTACTTTTTACTCAATTGAGACGTCACAAGCCCCCCCTCCACTCTTGATTTTTGACACGTTTTATCTTCGTAATTTTTTATTAATTTGATAAAACAAAAACACGTATCCAATATTTTTCGATAATCTAACTGACGGACTAAACAGAATCATATTTGTTTTAGTCAATCATCATCCCTTCTTTGTGTGTACTTTTTCATAGACAAGTGTCATTTAAAGAAAGGAGGTGTCTGATGATATGAAGAGTAATAGAGAAGTATGGTATGATAAGGGAAAGATAATGATAATGATGATGACTTGAAGATGTCAACGGATTCATCTCGTTGTTTTATTTTCCTTAAAGCATTTAGACAAGTATAGTCCCGATATAAAAAAAAATACTTAAAAAAAATAAAAAACCTGACTGCGTCAAAAATAACTTTAAATAAAAACTGAAAATAAAAAAAAAACAAGTTCAGGAAACAGGACATATTGACTGCAACAGTCGGGACCCATTAAATAATCTAGACTAAAATCATGACATCCAATATGGGTCCCGACTGTAAAATTATTTTTTACGCAGTCGGGTTCTTTTTTTTTTTTTTTTTACACTTTTTAGTTACCATTTTAAAATCCTTATGATGAGCCCTTTATCGAGCCGTTCAGTCATTTTCATTCCCATGCTGAGCGTGCTAAACATTTGAATTTGGCGCCAAAAATCCGAAATTTTGCTTTGTTATTTATTTTGATATACCCAATGTCACTTTGACAGTAAATACGAATCTAACGACACTTCTTAAGCTAAAATCCATCGAGCCGTTCAAGCTGCAGAGCGTACTAAACATTTGAATTTGGCGCCAAAAATCCGCCATTTTGTTTTTTTTTTTCTTCCCAGTGTCACTCTGACAGTAAATACGAATCTAACGACACCTCTCAAGCTAGAATCTATTGAGCCGTTCAGGCCACGGAGCGTGCCAAACAATTATACATACATACATACTCTCGAAAAACATAACTCTGCTTCTGGCGCAGTCGAGTAATAACAATGTAAACTCTAAGTTAGATTCTCCCTCCGGAACATGATTCAGTAAAGTATGTATAATGCACTGTTTTAGACTTTCAAGGTTTTTCACTATACTTAAAGTACTTACGGAATAATATCCGTGATTTTCTTTTATTTTTTCTTTATTCCCGCGATCATGATGCTTGCAACAGCGTCGAAATATCGGGAGCTCAAAGAAACAAAAGAAAATCACGGATATTATCGTGTAAGTACTTTAAGTACCTATGTATAATGTTTCTCTAAAACGCACACATACGCGCATCTATTAATTAGCTAAGTGATGTCGTCGTCGTTTGTCAAGCGATCGACAAAGTGCATGAAGCGAGCTATTATTTCTAAAAGGTTTGCCTTTGGTACACTCTAAAAATTAATAGAACATACTAAGACGAGATAGCTTTCACGGAAAATATCCGACATGCTTTGATTTCGAAACGTTATGAAGGATTTATGTTTTTTGACAACCCGAATGGCGCAGCAGTAGTGAGGCTGCCTTACGTTCTTAGGATCCCGGGTTCAAATCCCGGTTGGAGTAAATGTTTTTGTGATGAGCATGGACATTTGTTTCCGAGTCATGGATGTTTATAGTAGAAGAAGTAACCACTACTTTGTGTTGACTTCCACAGGCAACACTGACGAACAGAGACGTGGGCGCAGACAAACATATTAATATAATAATCTGTGATTTGTTAGAGAGTATATATGTAAGTATAATAAGTATGTATTTACAAACGAAAAGTATCTATGTAGTATATCAACAGTCTTATGTCCACGACATAAGCCTCGTTGTGTGGCACTAGATGGCGCTGTGTGTTAATGTCCAGCGATATTTATTTACTTACAAATTTTCACTTGGATTTTTCGTAAGTAAGTCCCTCTTATAGAGAGGAGGCTGTGTGTCCCAGCAGTGGGAACATTATAGTCTGATTATACTTATGCTAAGTGTTACTACTGTTTGGCATGGGTTCCGTGGTTGTGACTCCCTCATAGCTGATGCTGAACACTGCAGGCTTGACACAGCGCGACGGCAAATAGTATTTTCAAATACCTATTTTGCAAATTCCTTGCAGGCCCTGTTTACTCTTAAACAAGATTCTAGATTCACCTTTCCTTTTAGAAATGGCATTTTAGAAAATTTAAATTGCACGTGTGTTACAGAAAAATAACGAGATAAACTTTTCAAGATTAATTATGTTTGTAGCAAGGTATACACGGCCGCCGAATAATAATAGTTATTTCTAGAAAATACTTAGTGCTTTTAATCAATTATACAGGTATCACGTCATTAATGAATGTCGCAGTGTATACTTTTATTTTACCTTCGATTATAAAAATACAGAGTCATAGGTTATTACCTATGACTCTGTATTACGTAAATATTACATAAATACATAAACATACACATACATACATACATACATACACACACATTACATACATATACATATTACGTTGTATTACATAAATATAGTCGCAGTCATCATGTTGTTATTTTTAGGTTCTGACCAAAGTTTCGACTTCGGCCCAATTGGGCCAAGGTTTTGGCCGAAGCTGAAGTTACCAAAGGCACCCACATTTTGCTAGCTATGCTACAGTTCCATGTAATAGGTGGCCACTATTGCCATCAACCTGGCCAAAAAACTCCGTGGCTGCTAACTAGAAATTCCAGATTGAAAAACCCATTAGCAATTGGCCGACCCGAGAGTCAAAACATAGGACCTCTAGTTTAGCAGTAGTACTTGCGACCACATGACCAACGAGACAGTCAATATTTGAATAATAACAAAAAAAAAATAGAAACCGTAACTCTAACACGTGGTACCAAAATTATCTCTACAATGGTTCAATGTTTTTGTAGTATAGCGTTTAATGTAGGTGTTTCCTCAAACACCTGTACTCCTTCAACGCAATGACCCAATCAATTAGAACTTTACTTAATAGTTAACGCCAAAGTATTACTTACACCTTTAAAACGACTAATAAGTAGACACAATTGACTTAAATCTCCTGGAGATTTAGTAACGGACGGTAGGTTAAGTATAAATACAAAGGCAATGTCAAAGTATTTATTAGTGTGAGTTTTGGTGATACAGTTGGTCTTATAGTTAGGTTATAGTAATACAAAAACCTACCCATTAAGGCATACTTACACAAATTTTAACAATAAATGTTGAAATTTTTGTGTGTAGGTAAAATTTAAAATTAATATTACCTACACACAAAAATTTCAACATTAATAATTCCATACAAAATAAGGGTGCACGTAAAGACATGTCGACTAACTTAGCTCACAGTTATAGTCGTACTTTTCTCGTACTGCCTTTTAGTAAAAGATAGCAATAGCCTAAATTAAGTTTAGTTTGTGCTCTACAGAATCGACACCAATGTCATAAATTAAGAAATTATAGCCTATTAATTCAAATTGATAAGTAATGTCAGAGTATAATAATGTCAAAACAATTAAGAAATATCTAATGACCTAAGAATTCAAATATTTTTTTTTTTATAAAAAAATTCAACTCTAATTTATTACGTTTTGTGAAGAAGGAATTCGACAATTTTAAAGGAAATTTTTTAATTAAAAAAATATTTAATATCCGTTTAAATTGTGTCAAGTTTAAATATTTAATGTCATTTGGTATTTTATTTAATATTTTCGGAGCCATGTAGAGGATGCTTTTGTGCATAAGTGTAGTCTTTGAGGTTCTTAGACATAATAAGTGACAAAATACTTGTCTTGTCGATCTGTAGCGTTGCTCTGAAGCTTTTTTAAACAAACCTGATTACAAAATCTAAATAACATTAATAAAAAAATAAAACTAATATGTAAATTGTAAAAGTGCAATGATATAAGCAGCGCATAAACCAAAATATGCCAAAACTAAGTTCACGTTAAGAGGGAACTGGTTCCACATTGCATTTTTAGAAGAACAGGCGTCAATGTAGTTCAGGGCATCGTATAAAGCGCCTCGAAGTTGTTTGTCTGTAAATATACAAGAAGTACCTATTGAGAAGTCGAGCATAAGCCATAAAATACTGATTTAAGCTTTCACGGTTTAAAACTAAACTTGTTCTATCACTAACGGGAGCACAAAATAATTGATAATCACGGAAGATATCCCGTAAGTGACAGTATAAGTTTATGCAATTAATGTTAGTTTTGATACAAGGTGCGAACGGTCCCTTCACGAAGCCGGCAACCAAGTTTTCTGCATCAGCACTTACGGACACGGATGATATCCCGTAAGTGACAGTATAAGTTTATGCAATTAATGCTAGAAAAACTAACATTGATACAATGTGCAAACGGAAGCCGGCAACCAAGTTTTCTGCACATCAAATCACATCGCTCTACGCAAAAAATATTGCTAGGAATAAACTTTTGTGGTGGAATATCACTTTTACGGTAGGACTCAAAACATATAACGCACTCAAAACACTATACTGAATGCATTGAGTAGTACGGGGGTCATGGTGGTATACATAGTAACGTTACTGGTGAAATAGTTGAAACTTTAAATCCCTATATTTCCGTTACTAGAAGGTTCCCAGGTATAGTATACAAAAAAAAAATGCTATGAACAACAAGTGCCTTTCGGATCGTTAAAGGTATATTTGCACCCATTATTTTTATTTGTATTGAGAAAGATGAATAAACAAAGGATTCACACCACAGAGATGAAGATGCTACACTGGTCTGGTGGAGTTTCAAGAATTGACATGATAAATAATTAATATATCCGTGGTACTTTTAAAGTCGCAAAGATACAGGAAAAGCTCTGTGAAAACCGCTTGCGCTGGTACGGACATGTGATGAAGCGGGATGATAACCACATGACAAAAATAATCATGATCATACATGACGGAAAAAGAGGCCGTGGAAGACCACCACGGACGACCTGGCTAAAAACATTAGCGAGCGACACAACGACAGAGACAACTCACAACTGTGCGGTGTGGCGCACAGTTGTGAGTTGTCTCTGTCGTTGTCTACTCACTTCTACTAATCTTACTTGGAGGGCTGACCCCAAATAAATTTTGATAATAGCCAGGAGGAAGAAGAAGCATCAGATTATTATTATTTGTACGGGTCTACCACGTGACCACCGTGTCATTGCTGCAACCACTGGCCCACACTTCCATTGTCATGCCGACCAGCGTACAGTTCATTGGTGTGACCACTAGCAAATCATGCCTAAGCTATAACCACTGGCACAGTGTCCTTTCTGTGACCACTAGCGTGAGGAACAGACTGATGGTGTCATTGCTGTGACGGATGCTGTATGGTGGCATGTGGTCATTTTATGATCACTATGCTCACCGTCATACTAACACTACTGACGTATTGAAAATACGATACCTTTGTAAATTAACAACTGGTCTGCAAGTACAAATTTCACATCATCCAGGTAATTTGCACCTAATTCCATTAAAAATGATGGTATAGTCAATACTGTTAAAGCAAGCGTCATTTCTGCACCCCACAAGGCCATGAGCGGAAGATCCTGAAACAATAGAACATGTATAAATAAACATCTGTTTCATTGGCCTGATAAATAACTCATCTGATAAAAAGGCACCGTGACAAACGGCACTCATAAAAAATTACTTACAAAATTGTTGAAAGTGTTAGCGAGATATACGATAGACAATAATTTAAGAAAATCACTCACAAAAGCTATGAACATCTGAAACAATAATAGTTTAGGTATTTATTTATATTTCGTCTCGTCTGGTATACACTAAACGTCAAGACACACTTATAAATGTGTTACGGGTAGTGCTAGAGAAATAAGTAAGTAGGTTTACTTGGGTAATCTGAACATTATCCAAGTTGGTTGGGTACAAATTTTTATTTTTTACTTTGATAGAAACCTAACTACAGTGCACAAGATACCCATTAGTTCAAAAAATTCAAAGATATATGTGTAACAACGGCATTAACACGTACGAGCGTTTGTATGGAAAAGTATGACGGTTTGGCAGCTGTAAGGGAAAGTATAGACAAAAGTAGACAACATTCATACACTTACTACCAGACTTATTGACGTGATCGTTATTCATCCGCGAACACATCACAGTTGGGTTTAGTGTCGATTAGAGCGTTGTGCCTGGATAGAGTACGTGAAACAAAAACTGTGCTCGCGCGGCGGTGTCTCAAGTGCTTATATATTTGCATACAGCTTTACTAACCTTTACATTCATTACTTTAATCGTTGAAGTCGAATTGCTTAACAGTTTTGCGTAGGCAGCAATAAAGTTTTGAACATGTTTGGTTTTTTCAGCATCATCCATTTGTTTATTTTGGAAATGATCTTTTAGTGATTTGCAAATAGCTCGTACTGTTTTTCTATAGTTATCTGATATGTAAATCTGAGGTATACGACACATGTAACATAAGATATTTTGATAGATGTACATTAAGGTATCTTGTAACGGATAACCTTGTAGACCAGAACACAGGAGAATAAAATTTTCAAAAGTCACTACCATTAATATGGTAAAAAATGATGTAAAGCAAGAGTTTTCTTTTTGTAATGTGGACAGGGAATTTGTGGCCAAGTACGAAGAGAATGTTATCAAATATTTCGATTCAGTGATTACCGAAATCAAAAAATTTGCTGTAATCTCCATCAGTTCAGAAATGCTGTACATATTTTTTGCTACTAATTCGTAGGATGCAAGATTTAGCAAGGTAACACAGTTTACAAAGCTTAGGACACAAAATATGATACAATACAATTTTGTTAGAAAATTAATAGTAGCTGTAGTATTGCGTTTGAAGTAAAACCCAAAAGCTAAACCAATTAACAAAAGTCTGTTGATTGTTAAATACGATTCCAGTTTAATGTTCCCTCTTATAAATGGCATCTTTCTGAATGTTTGTCTCACTCTGCAGATTGTCGAAAAATGTCCAATCCCTTCTACAGTAAATTGTCAAATGAGTTATCCTGAGGCTGACTATTCACTGGCTGTAAAAATAATAATGAAGGTCTTCAGGTGTATTCATTTGTTTTTAAATTATTTCTAGCAGTAGTAATCATTATCCGAAAACAGACATTCTAGGGAGTTTTTTAGTGAAGCAATCCATTTGATATAACCTTCGAATATATACATAAGTCATAATTATGGTTCATAAAAATAAATAATTATGGCATAACAAAAATAACAAAATAATTTTAATCATTGCATGTTTTAGGTAATAGGTACCTAAAACATGCAATGATTAAAATTATTTTTAAAGCTAAAGCGTGAAACATTTAATAGAATCGTTGGTGTATTCAAAAAGCTTCGTTGCCTCCTTAAAGGGGGTTGATGGTTCATTCGTATCCAGCCCCTCATCTTTCAAGATTATGTCGCATTTACCACAATTGACGCAGACTATTGCCTTTAAATACTAAATTATTTAGATCCTAGTTTAATCTCGAGTGTTCAGCGAGCCGTAATGAAGAAGATGAACTATATTTATCTTCGACTTTATAATATTAGAACACTTAACAGACAAGGCACAGGTAGAGATCTGAATATTTAAAAAAAATACTCTTGAAGAACCTAGAGATTTAAAAACAAATCTTTTAAATGAGATAATCATGGGATAAAAGTTCTATGGACTTCACACTTTTTTTTTTCTCAATGAGTTATCCCATCAGGCGTATGGCTTATAGAACTACTAGCTGTTGCCCGCAACTTCATTCGTGTGGAAATTGTGATGTCTACTAAAAAATAGCGTACGACCTATTCTCAGACATACTTTACACAATTTACACAAAAAAAATCATAAAAATTGATGCAGCCGTTTCGGAGGAGTTCGCAAACACAAGAAGACACAAGAAGATAAGCAACCTGAGCCACAACGCATGATCACCGTGGGAGCATAAAATGCACCCTTGCAGTTTAAGGTGGCCCCTCTGGAACCTTTCATGCATTTTTGTCAACTTAGCAGATAGTAGTTTTAAATCCCCCATGTAGTCACTAGGATTAGTACTGCAGATTACATTAGATTATGCGCTTCTGCTCACACGTAATTCTACTCATTTATTTAATATAATAACGCTCCAAAAAACTAGATTACATTTTTATATATTAGAAGTTAGTAATCATTTCAACTTTTTGTGTTAAAAGTCTCTATGTTATAAATGCAAGGCATCCACAGGATAGTCAGGTTAAGCAGAAGCCAACCTCATAGGTTGACCTGTGACAAGCAATGCCGAAAAATAAAAGTTATTATTTTTGATCACTTGCAATATAATTTAATTCCGTAATCAGTAAACACCAAAGGATTAATTAATTCAATTTATTACGAAGTTAACATCGAGTAATAAATCTAATAACAACATTCAAATTACATTTATAGAAAGTAAAACTAATATGAAAATTGTAGTAATGCAATGATATAAGCAGCGCATAAACTAAAATATGCCAAAACTAAGTTCACGTTAAGAGGGAACTGGTTCCACATTGCATTTTTATAAGAACAGGCGTCAATGTAGTTCAGGGCGTCGTATAAAGCGTCTCGAAGTTGTTTGTCTGTAAAGATACAATAAGTATTGAGAAGTCGAGAATAAGCAATAAAATACTGATTTGAGCTTTCACGGTTTTAAAATTATACTATCACTTACGGGAGCTCAAAATAATTGATAATCACGGAAGATATCCCGTAAGTGACAGTATAATTTTATGCAATTAATGTTAGAAAAACTAACATTGATACAATGTGCAAACGGAAGCCGGCAACCAAGTTTTCTGCACATCAAATCACATCACTGTACGCAAAAAATATTGCTGGGAAAAAACTTTTTTTTTGTGGTGGAATATCACTTTTACGGTAGGACTCAAAACATAATAACGCACTGAAAACACTATACTGAATGCATTGAGTGGTACGGGGGTCATGGTAGGCTTGAGAGACGCCACGGCGTCATCACCTTCCACCTGACGCAGGTCCTCACCGGACACGGTGGTTTCGGGAGGTTCCTGCACTGAATCGGGCGGGAGGAAACGCCCGGGTGTTTCCACTGCGAGGATCGACCGGAGGACACGGTGGAGCACACGGTGGAAGTGTGCCCCGCGTGGGCACCACCGTGTCCTTGAAGTGGCGATCGGTGGCGGCGACCTCTCGCGTCCGGCCCTGGTTCAAGCCATGGTCCAGAGCAAGACGGAATGTGACGCGTCACCTCCTTCTGCGAAGCAGTAATGCTAGAGAAGGAGGTGGCGGAACGTGACAGGGAGAGAACCTCACGTCCCAGCCGCCGCGTGAGACGCCCCGGGCTCCGGGGGCCACTTTTTGGCCCCCGGCCACCGTAGGCGCGAACCTGTGGACGGTGGGCTATGGGCTAGCTCGCCGTTCGTCTATCTCATGATGATAGGCCGTGTCGACGGCGTGTTCGTGTTCCACGTGCGCCTCAAAGCGAGTCAGCAAAAGGAAGAGGTCCGCAAGGACCGATACCTGCTGGGGTTACGGGACAGTTCGAAAGAGATACCGTGGCCCCAGAACATAAAGGGCGATGAAAGTAAAATTCTGACACTCCCTCCTGCTCCGCCCAGAGCGGGAGGAGTCATTTGATGATTTCCCATCCGAGAAAAAAAAAGGACGAGAAAGGATATGATAGCGAGCAACACGACGACAGAGACAACCCACAACCATGCGGTATGGCGCAGAAGTACTAGGAGGGCTTACCCCAAATAAATTGGGATAATAGCCAGGGGGAAGAGGAAGAAGAAGATTATTTTTATTTGTACGGGTCTACCACGTGACCACCGTGTCATTGCTGCGACCACTGGCCCACACTTTCATTGCCATGACAACCAGCGAACAGTTCATTGGTGTGACAACTAGCAAATCATGCTTAGCTATAACGACTGGCGCAGTGTCATTTCTGTGACCACTAGCGTGAGGAACAGACTGATGGTGTCATTGTTGTGAAGAATGCTGTGGTGCTACTGGCGCGTGTGGTCATTTTATGATCACAAAGCTGACCGTCATACTAACACTACTGACGTATTGAAAAATCGATACCTTCGTAAATTAACAACTGGTCTGCAAGTATAAATTTCAAATCATCCAGGTAATTTTCACCTAATTCCATTAAAAAAGATGGTATAGTCAATACTGTTAAAGCAAGCGTCATTTCTGCACCCCACGAGGCCATGAGCGGAAGATCCTGAAACAATAGAACATGTATAAATAAACTTCTGTTTCATTGGCCTGATAAATAACTCATCTGATAAAAAGGCACCGTGACAAACGGCACTCATAAAAAATTACTTACAAAATTGTTGAAAGTGTTAGCGAGATATACGATAGACAATAATTTAAGAAAATCACTCACAAAAGCTATGAACATCTGAAACAATAATAGTTTAGGTATTTATTTATATTTCGTCTCGTCTGGTATACACTAAACGTCAAGACACACTTATAAATGTGTTACGGGTAGTGCTAGAGAAATAAGTAAGTAGGTTTACCCGGGTTATCTGAACATTATCCAAGTTTGTTGGGTACAAATTTTTATTTTTTGCTTTAATAGAAACCTAACTAGAGTGCACAAGATACCTATTAGTTCAAAAAATTCAAAGATATATGTGTAACAACGGCATTATCACGTACGAGCGTTTTTATGGAAAAGTATGACGGGTTGGCCGCTTTATGGGAAAGTATAGACAAATGTAGACAACATTCATACACTACCAGACTTATTGACGTGATCGTCTTCCGTTCATCGGCGAACACATCATAGTTGGGTTTAGTGTCGATTAGAGCGTTGCGCTTGGATAGAAAACGTGGAACAGGAACTGTGCTCGCCGTGTCGCTGTGCCTCAAGTGCTTATATATTTGCATCCAGTTTTACTAACCTTTACATTCATTATTTTAATCGTTGAAACCGAATTGCTTGACAGTTTTGCGTAGGCAGCAATAAAGTTTTGAACATGTTTGGTTTTTTCAGCATCATCCATTTGTTTATTTTGCAAATGATCTTTTAGTGATTTGCAAATAGCTCGTACTGTTTTTCTATAGTTATCTGATATGTAAATCTGAGGTATACGACACATGTAACATGACAAATCTTGATAGGTGTACATTAAATATTCTTGTAACGGATAACCTAGTAGACCAGAACACAGAACAAGTAACATTTCATAAGTCATTGCCATGAATATGATAAAAAATGATATAAAGCAAGAATTTTCTTTTTGTAATGTGGACATGGAGTTTGTGGCCAAGTAGGAAGAGAATGTAATCAAATATTCCGATTCAGTGATTACCGAAATCAAAAAGTGAGTTGTTGTCTCCATCAGTATAGAAATGCTGTAAATTTTTTCTGCTAGTATTTCGTAAGATACAAGATGTAGCAAGGTAACACAGTATACAGAATATAGGACATAAAAGATGATACAGTACAATTTTGTTAGTAAATTAATTGTAGTTGAAGTATTGCGTTTGAAGTAAAACCCAAATGCTAAACTAATTAACAAAAGTCCGTTGATTGTTAAATACGATTCCAGTTTAATGTTCCCTCTTATAAATGGCATCTTGCTAAATGTTTGTCTGACTCTGCAGATTGTCGAAAAATTCCTTCTACAGTAAATTGTCAAATGAGTTATCCTGAGGCTGACTATATTCACTGGCTTTGAAAATAATAATGAAGGTCTTCATGTGTGTTCATTTGGTTTTCAATTATTTCTAGCAGTAATAGTTATTATCCGAAAATAAACTTAATAGCATGTTTTTTTGTGTAAATAAAAAAAATAACTTTGGTGAACACTTTCATTTGGTAGTGGCCTTCGAATAAAAATAAATACAAGTAATTACAGCATAACAAAAATAGCGAATTAATACCAATGCATATTTTAGGTAGGTACCTACGCTACAGCGTGAAACATTTAATAAAATTGTCATAATACAGCGTGTGTCAGAAATGCTGTCTTTCGCGGGCACAACTAGTCTCTCTATATCTATCTATACCAATATTGTAAAGAGGAAGGAAAGATTTGTATTTTTGTAACAAATAAACTCAAAAACTACTGGACCGATTTCAAAAAATCTTTTACCATTAGAATGCTACATTATTCCTAAATAACATACGTACCCTTGCGAAGCCGTGACGAGCGGCCAGTATAATATATAATTATAGGATAAAAGTGTGTATGGAACTTCTAATTTTTTTCTAATGGGATAGACCTTCGCACTCGCGCTTGCGACCTCCATACCAAAAAGGCAGTTATTTAATAAAACTCTATGTCTTTACATTCACCACTGTATTACTTAAAAGTCTATATATAAAACTGTTTTTGTTAATAAATGTCGGATTGTTACAGGTGTCAACCTCACGAGAAGTCTGCAAGAAATCCCGAGTACCTTCACTTAGCTATACAGACACATGTGAAGAGGTATTTAAGCAAGGTCCAAAGAAATTAAAACAATACTCTACACATATCAGGTACGTTGTTATACGTAACATACATACACAACACACACACGCGCACGCGCGCTTCCTACATACACTTGCATAGCGAGGCGCATAGATACAATACAACTGCTAATTTCAATTTGAGTTCAATCGCCACAAATGCATTAATACGAATGTAAGTATTCACTAACAATAGGCAACACTTAATAGTACGCTTAATTAAAAGCACGATTACAATTTCCACGTACTATTCAGCACTGAGAGTATACAGACATGAGATGGAGAATTTGCAAACAGCGCCATACCGAGTTCGTTTAGAGTTAGACAAAGGTAGTCGGTATGCCGCAGTTTGATACTAACATAACTAGGCGTGAATAACTAGGTTATTTGCACTGTTTAAACCCGGGTAGGTATTATAGTAGAAAGAGATCGTTTCTATAAGACATATAGTCGAGATAGTCTCTTTCCGACTATACCTAGTTATTGGTGAAAATAGGCGTAAATAAATAAAATTAATAAATAACAGAATTCCCTGGTTCAATTCATGGTCCGGAGTGAGATGGAATGGGAAGCCGTCACCTCTTTCAGCGAAGCAGTCAGGCTAGCGAAGGAGGTGGCAAAACGTGAGAAGGAGAGAACCTCACGTCCCTACCGCCGTGGGAGACGCACCGGGCGTCGTTCGTGTCGACGGCGCGTTCGTGTTCCACGCGCGCCTCAAAGATGTCAGCAAAAGGAAGGGGTCCGCAAGTGCCGATGCGGGACTGGTCGAAAGAGATACTGTGGCCCCGGAATACGAAGGACGATGAAAGAACATGGACTCTTTTTTTCCCATGTGGGTAGGCTTGTCATAGAAACATAAATTTGTGGCTTTCTTATTTAATATTTATTTAAAAATAGTTAATTGTTGTTTTCTTCTATATTTATGTGTTAAATAACTGATAAACCCACCTTCGCTCTGAACTATCCTATCACTTTCTCTGAACAACAACTACAACACTTGAAACTTGACATCTCATCATGGACAACAAACTTGTGCACAGTGTGGAACAAATGGAGAAGCTGTTTAGCTCTCGTATGCGTGAGTACGAGGATAAGCTGCAGAGAGCTACAGCTGGAACTATCCCCATGCACTCAGATATTGCTGCACTTTCACTGGATTTCTCGGAGTTTAAGACTTTTGTCTGTCAAACTTTTCTCCACTTCAAAACTCAAATTGAATCCATATCTCTGAGCCTGGACAGACATGAGACTGCAATGAGACGGAAGGTCTTACTGTTTCACGGTATTCCTGAAAAACCAAATGAAAAACTTAGTGATTTGATTCTCCATATCATCTCCAAGCAGCTGAAGATAGACGATGCTAAATTGGATCATCTGGAAGTTTGCCACAGGCTAGGAGCCTCCCAGGGTAAATCTAGACCGGTGCTGGTGAGGTTCAGTGGCATGGAGTATCGTCGGTTGGTGTGGGACGGCAAGACTTCACTCAAGGGCAGCGGCATCACTATTTCCGAGTTCCTAACCAAAACACGGCACCAGGTATTTATTGCCGCCCGCAAGCACTTTAGCATCAATAACTGCTGGTCTGCAGAGGGAAAGGTCATTGTCTTGACGCCAGACAAGACACGGCGGACGATATCAACAATGGGTGAGCTTGAAACATTAATCGCGCTATTTCCCGCTTCCGCCTGTGCCGCAGCTCCCGATAACCCCGTGCCTGCAGCTTCTACCTCGCCAATTGTAGCATCTACGTCGCCTGTAACAGCAATCCCCAAAGGGAAGCGGATGAGGAAGGCTCGCCTCTAAGTTTGCTGGCATCTTCTACCTTTTAATTTAGTGTAATGTCTGTGCACCTTTGTACATTCTCGCTTTGTTGATCTACCCTTAGCATTCACTTTTTCTTTGTGTAGTTTCTTTCTCATCACTTTGTTAATGTTAGCCGGTAGATGATTATAATAAGTTTTGTTGTATTGACATGACGTCTGTCAGTGTCATTTTTACTATTTTTTTTTGCATGGAACTGTTAAGTCCCTAACACTACGTTCCGTTTCACTGCGCTATTGTTTTGTTTACGTATGTTGTGGCTGATATTCTAGTATTTTATTTTTTATGTTTCTGTTACCATCAAGTTTTGATTTTTTAGACATGTTTTACGAACTTGCCCCGTAATATGTTGTTAAAATCTCTTCCAACTACAGCGTTTAGGTGGTTTTATTAGAAATTTGTGCATTATTAACTATTGTTGTTTTGTGAAAACAATAATAGGAGCACTTGATTAGTTTAGTTTATTAGTTTAGTTAAATTTTGTATTCATATTATTTTTATATAGTTATATATTTTTATTTCATGCAAACTATGTTGGATGTCGACCTTGATGTTGATTTTTTCTCCTGTTCTTCCTCTTCTAGCAGTTTCCATAGTGCAGCAAGTGGTTCTTCCTCTCCTCTGACTCTTAGCGATCAGATTTCCACTTTGGTTTCCCACCTTCCTAACAATCTCAATATAGCTCACATCAATGCCCAGAGTGTTCCTGGTCACTACCCCGATCTTCTGGCTTCCATTAACTGCGCTCACATAGATGCTTTGCTGATATCCGAGTCTTTCCTTAAACCCTCTCTTTTATCGGTACATTATGCCCTTCCCGGTTTTGTTCTTATCCGTAATGATAGAACTGGAAAGGGTGGTGGTGGGGTTGCTATCTACTTGCGTGCTGATATTCCTTACAAGGTTGTTAGTACATCGCCATCCCCGTACTCGGGGTCAGCGGAGCATCTATTTATTGAAATTTCCCTACATCGCGTTAAAATGCTGCTGGGTGTATTGTATAGTCCTAATCTTAGCATCGATTACTTTGACTCTTTTGACTCACTTTTAAATGATCTTTGTCCCTCTTATGACCACGTAGTCATAATGGGTGAGTCTTTCTTTCTATCTACCAGTTTCATATGTATTACTAAAATACATCACATTAAATAAAATATTGATATAACTAAAACTTTCAGGCATTTTGTGGACGCGGCGATGGCCGGAGTCTGTCTCGGCGGGACAAGTGTGTACGTGATATTTATCGCGTCTTCTCTCAAAGATGTGAGTATAAAGCTCGGAATACATCGAAATCATACAACAGTGCAGGGCAGCAGCGAGCAGATTTTCAGATTAGAAGCATTTTAAACTTTATATCTATTACTAAAATACATAGTATTGCTTGAATGACTGGAAAGGATCACACGGGTGGCTTTGAACTCATATTCCAAGCGCCGCCGCCGTTAGGAGTCAATTGCTCAACTCAGTCAGACAAGAGTCGTCATGACAACCGTCAAAACGCCCACAGAATCGTAGTAATTTGCAGCTCTTCGTATTTGTCAGATGATTCCATGTGAGAACTTTCGAATCGTGGGCGTTGGTATCAATTTAATAAATTATAGCTGTCAATGTGTCTAATTGGGCGTCCCGATTTTAAGCTCTAAGTCGAGAAAGCGATTAATTAAGATCAATACCAGCCAGCAATATGTGTGAAAGTATGGATTTTAACAATGCAGATAAAGTTTAAGACTCTTTGAATTGCTTTCGCATTGCTCTGTTGTCGTGCCGTGTCATTTCAGTGTGTTTGGAGCCTAAGATCAATAAATAAATAAATAAACCAGTGGCAGTGGGTTGTCCCAGGAGCCAAGGAGCCAGCCTATTCCTACTTATCAACTATGATTCCAACCACGAAGTTTTTGTTGAATTATTCAAATTCTTATTCCGAATTATCCGCCTTCAAGGATAGCCAATAGATTTTGGATTTAAGACCTGGTGAGACCCAATGTGACTTATTTCATGTAAAAAGTATTTTTTTTTTGTTTGACTGCGGACAGTCCTAACAAATGGTGACCAACCCTGAAATCACGAGAACCAGTTTACCAGTTCCATTATGAAATATTCCCAAAACTAGACAAAATATACGGAAAAATATTTTGTATTCCAAGATTGGTCTCATTGTAAGAGATGTTAATAATAAACAGTAGGTACAATAGATACCAATATTACCGAACCTTCAAGTTCTGCCTGAAAGTTCAGGTTTCCAACTATTGCAATTACACTTTGTATATTACACTGACGTAGAGTGGGCTTTTGATGGCTTGTTCTTTGCTGAGAATATTACCCTACTAGCTTGTGCCCACGGTTTCGCTCGCGTGGAGTTCGGTTTATTAACTCACGGTCATAACATCCAGGTTATAAACTATCTGAGGATCCTTTCGCATTTATAATGGTAAAATAAGATAAACAAGAAATTAATATATGTACCAACAACATTATTAACTGTTGTGTTCATTCTAATGAATGAATTTCATGGAATTGCAACTCATTTCACGCTATGTGCTGGTATCTCGTAACCGCGTACATTGCATTTGCATGCTGTGGTATTTCCCTCTATATTATCGGCTCTCAGACGCGCGCACGTCCGTTCACTTTCGCAGTTCAAAAGTAACTCACTGTACGCGCCGAGAGACGACACAATGCTTCCCTCTCTTTCACTCACAGACACTACATCCCTTCCTTATTTTATTATTTTTGTTTGATGAGATAATTTTCACTTCATCTATCTAATCGTCACCCAAAGCCGGGATCTCATTCGTGGCCTGCGGCCAACATTTAGGCCGTCCAATAAACCCCTGTTTGTTCGCCGAAGTCGCCGAGTCCCACCTGACTCAATAGTCTCTACCAGACCCGATCTCCGCCAGAGCCACCCACGCACCGTGCTTCCTTAGACTGCTACAAGCAGACACCGACTTCTACCGGACTACGGCTATGAAACGGTTACTGGTACGGTCCTACCAACTAAACTAAGTTTCCTCACTATCTCCAACTCTAAATTTCTCTACTTCAAACGGTATTTGGCCCTCGGGCATTCTCCTTTACCTATGATTCGCGTACCTACTTGTAAGTACGCTTAGAGGTTAATGCTCTCAATGTGTAGCGATCCCTTCTAACACTTTTACAACTGTGAAAGGTTAATTTATATTTGGGGTCCAATTTAGTCTTTTACAGTCGTGCCTTAGTGCTCTCTACCCTTTTTTTTATATAGCGCCGACTTTCCGATTAACCGAGCTGAGAGAACTAACTTGTTTGAGATTTGCGTCAGTATCATCGTCGTAAGCTATAAGACTAAGAAGGCGCGCGACTACCGACTAGTAATTCGAGCAGGCTTACTTTTGTCACCCTATTGACCGTACAGTTTAGAGCCCTCTGCACATCTTCTAACGCACCCTGACACGACCTATCTTCGTTTGCTTCAACTGCGGTAAGCATATATTTTAACGTACTCATTGTGCGCTCAACTTGACCGTTAACTCACGATGGTACCGTAGCTATTAAATAAAGCCTAAAGCTTTACTCTCACAAAATTCCCTAAACTCGTGACTTGTGAAACAACGACCTTGACCGGAAATAATCCGTACCGGTGCTCCAAACAATGATACGCTCCTTGTCACAGCTTTTATACTATGGGCGGGGTGGCAATACGCATCGTATGATGTAAAAGGACAAACTGTAAACGTATCAATGAGTACGAACACATAGTCCTTGTTAGCTCATTTTCCACTGAGCTCACTTGTCGCATCGATGTGTACCGTGTGCCAAGGTACCGCAACCTATGTAGTAGGGTGCAACTCTGCCTGTACCTTGCATGAATGACACTTTGCTTCTTAACATGTAACGCAATCTTGTTACGAGGAGACTTAAAAGAGTTATAGTCGCTTACCACAACAAACTTCCTTCCATCTAAATATAAACGAAAACATGTAACGCGATCTTGTTACTAGAAGACTTTAAAGAGTTGCAGTCGCTTACCACAACAAACTTCCTTTCATGTAAATACAAACGAAGACATGTAACGCAATCTTGTTACGAGAGAAAACTTAAAAGAGTTGCAGTCACTTACCACAACAAACTTCCTTCCATGTAATTATAACGAAATTGTTTTACACCATTTACTACGCCCAACCTCTCAAGCTCATATGAGTGATGCCTCGATTCGACCCGAATTGAAGGATGGTGAACGGATGCGGGCTAGCATGTTATCCTCCAACATAAACAAATCACTTTCCACAATCACACCCGAACCTTTTCCCTGAAAACAATGGACACGATGTTCGCCTTCACCAAAATTCGAAGGGCCTTGATCAGCAT
Source organism: Xestia xanthographa (assembly GCA_905147715.2). Classification (NCBI taxonomy): domain Eukaryota; kingdom Metazoa; phylum Arthropoda; class Insecta; order Lepidoptera; family Noctuidae; genus Xestia; species Xestia xanthographa. The sequence goes on from LR990658.1 coordinate 25,843,572, forward strand.
TTGGGACAACACATGTCATCAGACTACCGTTGGTCCACCCAAAAGACATCGACACAAATCACAACTAAAACCAGCGTAACTTTTGCAACCTGTAACAACGTTAATGCATGTTTACGTTGAAACTTTAAAAGTCAAATTTAAACATTCCGAAAGCTGGACGTCCCATTATACGAAATCTGAACCGAAATCAACTGTAACGGGTATCTATCCGGTTTTGTTTAACTCACGATAATTTATACACATACGTTTCCAACAGTCACATTTTTCAACAACAAAAATGTGAATTGCTAGGTCTTGTTATTTTGGCATCTTAATAATTCATTCACTCGTCCGCGCATTACTTTTCTTTGTACCGGCGAGCAACGATAAGACCGTCTTCGTACCGTCTCGTTTGGATCTAATAAACGGAATTCTAGTATGTAAGTGATAACGCGGGTATTTGGAAAACCGAAGATAACAATTCAATATTCTGTTTTTATTTTTTATAAACTGATAAGTCATTGCTTAGGTTCTCATGAAATATCAATGTGTACAGTGTACATCATGCAAATTCTATATAACTTGCTGAGAACTTATTGTGGCACTGGAAGAATAGCATTGCTCTTTGTTACTGTAAACAATATAAATATCTTCTTTTCTAACGTTCCCATCTAGCTGCGATAGATCCTGCTTCACCATCGTAGGTACTCAATTTTTCAAAAGTAAAACTTGCCATCATATTTTAATTTGTGGACATTGAAACAAATAAAGAATGTCTAATTTAGGTCATCAACTGGTCATCATCCTTTTATCAAACTGACACATTAATTATTTATTTCATGCAGTATTTATTCACACCATTGTCCAAATTGAACTAACAATGTTGTATGAATTGTCTTCAAAATTCAATAAACGGGCGTTATCTCTACACAAAACTTCATATTACGGGCATCACCAGTTTGTATTATATATGTACTATGCCACTATTGTTTGACTTTGTTTTAACTGTAATTTTATTTTATTTTCAATATTCGTTACTTAACAATTCCATTAATGTTTGCATGTCTAACATAAGGTATATTATACAAGACTCACCCATCTTATTCCAACATCTTATTTTATGTGCCTGCAATCTATGCAAATAAATTTTACTGCACTTCACTGTACTTCGTTTTACTTCACTTTACTTTATTCCACTTTACTTACTTTACTTCACTTTCTTTTACTTCACTTTACCTTACTTCACTTTTTTTTTACTTTTCTTCACTTTACTTTACTTTACTTCACTTTCCTTTACTTCGCTTTACTTCACTTCACTTTACTTCCCTTTACTTTATGTCACTTTACTTCTCTTTACTTCAGCTTTCTTCCACTTACACTCTGACATACCTACGTCAGTATGTATTTACAGGCATCACCTGTAGTAAATTAAATTACGAAGTCCTTACAGGCGTCACCTGTTTCCGGACTACCAGGCATCATCTGATAACATCATGTACTAACAGGTATTATCTGTTATCATCATGTGCATACAGGCATCACCTGTAGTAAATTAAATTACGATGTCCTTACAGGCGTCACCTGTTTCCGGACTACCAGTCATCATCTGGTAACATCATGTACTAACAGGTATTATCTGTTATCATCATGTGCATACAGCCATCACCTGTAGTAAATTAAATTACGAAGTCCTTACAGGCGTCACCTGTTTCCGGACTACCAGGCATCATCTGGTAACATCATGTACTAACAGGTATTATCTGTCATCATCATGTGCATACAGGCATCACCTGTAGTAAATTAAATTACGAAGTCCTAACAGGCGTTACCTGTTTCCGGACTACCAGGCATTATCTGGTAACATCATGTACTAACAGGCATCATCTGTTATCATCATGTGCATACAGGCATCACCTGTAGTAAATTAAATTACGAAGTCCTAACAGGCGTTACCTGTTTCCGGACTACCAGGCATTATCTGGTAACATCATGTACTAACAGGCATCATCTGTTATTTAGTCCATACAGAAGGAGACCAGTACCTGGGCAATACTATACCCACTGGTAAGACTGGATGTCAAACCCCTTGGCTTCTGACTACATATAACGACTGTCAAAGATCCACAAATGACAGCCGGGACCAACAGCTCAACGTGCTTTCCGAGGCACGGAGGAAACTCGGTATGTAATGATGGTCACCCATCCACGGACCAACCTCGGCAAGCATAGCTTAACCTTGGTCGACCCGTGCGGCTGTTATTATTTAGCCACGAGCTCCTCCATCATCACTTGATACAATAATCTAATATTGATGGAAAGCGACGCAAACAAGCAGTTTGTCCTACTACTCATTTCCACACCACTTTCTCCCGTCGGCATTTTGGTTTTCTTTGCCAACTATTTGTACAACTAAAATTAATAAAAGTTTGTCAATTTCTTCATTACCAAATAATCATTGCAAGATTAAAGTCTCAAAGTTGCAAAAACAAGACTATAGAGCAGTTACTTCTCATACCCTTGATAATAGTTTTGTACGGACTCATCACCGTTCATTTTTCTGTTTACTCGGTAACCCTTTATAGGCCAACGATGCGCGTCATAATTTAGCATATTAAAACAACATGCGTAATGAATTAAAATATGGTGAACTTAGAAGTGGGTAGCCATCAACAACTGAGAGAAATAATCACGTTTACTCTAGTACTGTAACTTACTCGTACTTTAACCAAACTTAACTACATAGTGCATCTTAGTGGAACGTGTTTCTCTAAACTTATAAACTTTCACGAAAAATCGGTATACGGGGTAAATTACTACAACGCGTACACATTTAATAGTTTGTGACTGTGTCACCCGACACATCCACACCCACACCATCATTTTATTTATTATTTATTTTGGTCAGTGGGTAGTCTCATATTTATTAATTTAAAATAGGTGCACCAACAGTAGGTACAATACTATTACATTTATCGATAAGAGTACACATGTTACAGTTCTAATGTATGTTTCAATATGTGTACACAGCATTCTTAGTACATTAAAGAGATCAAATAAGTGACTTACAGTAATAAGGTGGTCATCAGCCTACCTTTCCTCACACACTTCAGTTGCACACATTGACTATTCACTGCACTTGCACATTTCACTGGACAGTTTACTTCACATCCATTACACTACACTTTATCATTTTTTTTTTGCTATTAGTCATTTATCTAAGTTTTCGAATTAGCCATTGCATTGTATGTAAGCTACATTTCATTCGAGGTGAGAGTTATTCTTACAATTATGTTTATTATAACTACGTGAACCTTTGTGAATAGAGAAAATAAAGAAGTTGTATTATTGTACTTCACGGGGCCTCACCTTAATTTGTACTGTGATTTTAATTATTTTGAGCAATCATAACTTCAATCTTAAAACACCGTACACCGTCTTTTTTTTTTTTTTCATGTTATTTAATAATAAAAGCACACAGTAGTCCTGTTAATCCTCGTCGCCAAAATGTGGTATTTCCCTCTATATTATCGGCTCTCAGACGCGCGCACGTCCGTTCACTTTCGCAGTTCAAAAGTAACTCACTGTACGCGCCGAGAGACGACACAATGCTTCCCTCTCTTTCACTCACAGACACTACACATGCTGTATAGTTTGATATTACATTGTAAGATACAATTAAGATATCGTTTCATAGCTATTGTTCATAGTGACCATTAACGTATATTATTTTAGCATTCCTCTATATTATGAGTTTTGATTAACAATGAGTACATGTATTTTTAAGCACAGTGATTACAAATACATAACTATACGCCTTTTTCCCGTAGGGATAGGCAGTGGATCCATGTAAAATACTAGTATTTAGTAGAATTTGATTAGACAGCAACGCTATTACTAATATGCCTAAAGTTTGTAATCTTCTAAATAAAAAAATGATAGTGTTTTGTTTTTATTGTACACACGAATGAAGTAATTAAGGTTCAGACCAACGGATTAGATTATGGACCAACTGCGGAAATCGGACACTGATTGATGAAAAGCTTGTAAAACTCCATGCATTAAAAATGTCAGTCGACAAAATAATAGGAGATTATTGAACTATTATGAGCTTGTAGCTAAAAAATAACAGATTGCTGATATTGAGGGAAGTGGAAATGACTGTTTTGCTACACCTTTGTTATGTTTTTCTAATTAATTTCGTTGCGGGATCCAAGACAGTTAAATTGTTTTTATGGAACTTCATCGAGCTTCATTGTCTCTTTTCGGGTGGTCGTCACTGTTGATTCTAGCTTTCAGGAGTTACAGTGGTTTGGGAATAGTGTGGCGGGCTTGTTCCATTTCCCTAATCTTAAATTTGAACATTTAATTGAAATATAAACAACTCAAAACTAAAAATATCAATTACGTTCAAGCTCTTGACAATATTGGAATGCAAAATGGGGTCAACAACATAATTGTAAAGCTATTGACACCCGTCCAAACTCGGTAATCGAATTTAAATAGCTTTTCTACCGCGAATTTTAGTAATCAAGCCTCATCGTTGTTGTCTGAAATTGGATCAACTGTTTTTTTGTGTGTTTTTTTTTCCGCAAAATTTCTAGTGTTAGCTTACCGGCGTTCCTGTCTTCTGTCCACAGCACTGAAAAGCTAACCAGGAAAATTTTAACTCTTTCCCTGGTTGGCTCGGAAGTGCCGTGCTTGACCGACGCAGAGGACGCCTGGAAAGTGGCTTGCCCGGACACGGATCGGCCCGAGAACCCGTTTTCCCAGAGACAGTGGGATGAGCCGCTCTGCAGGTTGGTACGGAATAAACTTATTAATACGTCTACCAATACTGCTGAGCGTGCCCGCCTGCTGGCTGTGGGTGAATGGGAGTCGGGCCTCTGGCTTCAGGCACTACCGTCACCTAATATAGGCACTATGTTAGGTGACACAACCTTCCGGCTCGCTACATGTTTGCGTTTGGGCGCTCCTTGTGGGGCTCCACATCGCTGTCAATGTGGTGAAGCAGTCGACTGCCTCGGACACCATGGCCTTTCTTGCAGTAAGAGTGCAGGTCGGATAGCGCGGCACGCTAGCATTAATGATCTCATCCATCGTGCTCTTGCCACCGCCGGGGTGCCAGCTGTATTAGAACCCACTGGCTTGGCACGCGTCGATGGCAAGAGACCAGATGGTATGACCATAATGCCATGGAAGTTGGGTAGGCCTTTGGTGTGGGACGCAACTTGCGTCGACACCCTTGCGCCATCCCATCTTCCTAGCACAGTGTGCTGCGCTGGGGCGGCTGCTGCAGGTGCTGAAAACCTCAAACGGCGCAAATACAATAATTTAATTGGTAATTATGTGTTTGAGCCGTTTGGGGTTGAAACACTAGGGCCATGGGGTCCGAGTGCCCACCTAGTTTTTCGAGAAATCGCCAAACGGTTGGTCGACTGTTCACGTGACCAGAGGGCGGGCCTATTTTTTGGCCAAAGAATCAGCATTGCCATCCAACGTGGCAATGCTGCCAGCCTTCTGGGCACGTTTCCTGTTGACAGCGATGTGGACGAATTTTTCGACGCCCTGTAACCCTTTTTGATACTTGTAAATATTTTTATTTCTATTATAGAGTTAGTATGTAAATAATGTAAATACATAGGTTCACTTAAAATGAGATACAAAGTAATTTTTTATAAATCTAAATAAAGACTGTTTATGGAAGCTGACATGATAGTGTCCTGAGAATATAATATTTTAGCCAATCGAAATAATAGACCTAATTAATTTGCAAGTTTAAATGTAAAAAAGTTTATTTGGATATTATTGTATATTATATTTGGATATTGTATTGTTGTGGCCGAAACCTTTTGAAAAACTTTTTAAACAAATCAAAAAACAGTGTCAACAAACAGACAACGATGGTTGCGAATAAGGATAACATTCCTTTTTCGTAACTGGTTACGAAGCAATCATCAGGATGCTTAGTTGCGGATAAGGAAAAAGTTTTCTTGATTCGCAACTTGTTGCGAACAAAGAATAAAAATTCCTAATTCGCAACTAGTTGCAAATCGCAGTTCCAAATTTGAAATCGGCCGTAGGATAATTAAATTGGTGTGGCTAAAATGCTCGGCGCTTACACTAGGGCCAATTTAATAGACCACATTTGATCATGATTACAATAAATGAGGCATTATTACAATAAATAAGAAATCGTAATTGAAAAAAAGTAAAGCAATAGGGAATATGCAAAAATTTTCTTTTTTTATTTCGATACGGAATGTTATAGTAACATAAAAATAATGACAAAAAGAGAAACCAAGACATAAATCGGCCAAACAACACAAAAGTTATAACAATTTAAACTTTTGTTTTCTAACCCTTTCTAGATAAACGGAATTTAGTATGGATTTTGTACGTCGATGCAGCGAATGACGTCATTCGCTGTATTGGATCTCTGTCTAATCAGCAGTTTCAAATGCTAGCTAACTTAGTATTTAATATAGATGTTTAAAAAATAATTTCACTTTGCTATTTTTGATGTTAATACGCTTTATTTAGAGCGATAAAAAAAGATCATGCTTATACCCTATTGTGAAGTTCTAACTTCGAAGAAATTAATAATATTTTATGCCAGCCGTTACAAGGTTACGTTGTTGTATTTTGATAAAATGTCGAATGTGTTCTTTTAAATTGGCCCTAATGTAGTAACAACAGTCGCACTGAAAATAACAGCACGCAAAATACTGGTATTCAGCTGCTTCCGATTAGACTGAAATCCGACCACAACAAAGTTGCGAAAAAGCTAGGCTGCAAATGTTAGCAGCCGTTTGCTATTTTAGTCAACACGTGTATCATAGATTGGTAAGCTTATCTGAGTTTTAACGTTGTTATTTGTATATGCATCTGTAATCTTATGAACATCGTCCCCTTGTGAATTGCAACATGCAATTATCGAGAGAATCGCGGCGATATTATCGTCCTTGCCACGTCTTTCTATAATTACACTCTCTTTTGGACTGTCTCCACGAGCGAGAGAATCGCGGCGATAATATCGTCCTTGCCACGTCTTTCTATATACTCTCTTTTGGGTTGTCTCCACGAGCGAGAGAATCGCGGCGATATTATCGTCCTTGCCACGTCTTTCTATACACTCTCTTTTGGGCTGTCTCCACGAGCGAGAGAATCGCGGCGATATTTTCGTATAGAAATACTTTGAATCGCCGCGATTCTCTCATTCGTGGAGGCGGCCCCTTAGATCTTATATATAGCAACTTTCGATCACTGATAATGTTGATGGAAATTTCTAGTTTGCATTGAACCGATAAAGTTATTGAAAAGCTTAAGTTAATCCAAAGTCTTTGTAGTTATGTCACTATTATAACACTATGCCTGCAATCCCGATGGGTTAGACAGTGTTGTACCTTAGATCCCACATTTTGCCAGTTATGTTTAAGTCCCATAAAATAATAAAATAGGGGGCGAGCCTATTGCCACCAACCGGGCACAAATCTTAGTCCGTAGCTGCTACTGAAAAAAATCTGATGGAAAAACTCAATATACATAGTAGATTTACGGCTATTTCAATAACTTACTAGCCGGTTACGGTATAGGTTACTATTGACAATTTGCTTACTGACCGGTTAGAAACAAAATGTTTCAAAAATTCTTTTTCTATGGATCAGGTATGGACAGGTAGGTGACACGGATAGAATATTCTTTGTTAAGAGCCTATACTATCTCAAATGCTTAGCATGATCCTCCGTTACGCCTAAAACACTGCAGCATTAATTTTGAAATAAATATATGGTAAAGTTGAGGATTAATGTTAGGTCCTATGTTTGGCGAAAACACGATTCCATAAAATTTTCTTGATAGAAAATAAATCCAAATTTACCTCCAAATCGAACAATAAACCGCTGGTATTTAAAAAGTACTTCAAATTAGATCATGAAACTTTGCATACTAACTGAACTAACTATAAAGCAGGTCTTATGTTATTTTATTTTTTCTAAAAGACGAAAATTTGATTTTATAAAGAATAAAAACCACTCAATTCGCACTATTCGGCCTGCAGTGACTGACGTAACAACCACTTTGTAGTGTAAGCTGATTAGAACGTTATTCTAACAGTTTTTCAAACGAAGTTTGAACCATCACAAATAGAGTTACTAATTTGAGGTAGTATAGGCTCTTAATAGAAACTTCAATAGCTACGGAAGAAGGCACATTAACCAACAGTTTTATGTAAGTAAGTTAAGAAAACGGCCGTAAGACATTATGATCCGTTAACGTAAAAATTAGTTTTTTCCCTTTGATTAGTAGTTTCCTACGTTATACACTTAGAAAGGGTGAATAGATAGGAATTTGATTTATTAATACATTGCAGTATAATCGTAGCAAACAAATACCTACGTAAGAGAACAAGGTACAGTCGACGACTTTAACTGATAAGCCACTTGCCACTTGTATTGTAGCCGAGTAATATAAATCGGGTTTAGTCGGTAATATTCGTACTCGTAAATGTATAAAAGTGCAAAATTGGAAAGTAGTGAAAGTCGCTTATCAATTAAAGTCCTCGACTCTACTGTTATACAACTCAGAAAAACGGCAGCTTCAGGATATTTTATACTTTTATTAATCACTTTTTCAACTAATACAATTCACAATCAAATCAGTTTCATTACAATATTTCCAGTACTCAACAATAATTGAATCGGTCCATGTTAAAAGGGCGCCAGTCCAGATACCCTAATTTTCAGAAAAGAGGAAAAAATTTTGGCCTGAGAAATTTATCAAAGAAGCTTTTTTTTTTTATATTTTGGTACTTAAATATGCTTTAACCCTGTAGTTTTATGTATTTTTTTACTTTTATATAATATAGTTTTTTAGTTATACCTGTTTTAAGTTGGTGGACTAACGCCCTTTTAACATCTAATAGAGATTTTCATGGAATAAAAACAAACTTGTAGATAAAATTTAATGTTAACGTTTAATGAACCAAAATGTTAAGAAAAAAAAAGAGAAAGAAAAAAAAAACATATTTTAATTAAAAATCTGTCAAATCATTGTCAATATCATGACTGCACTCTACAGTAGGACGTCCCAAGATATCTTGATAAAATTGTTGGTATTCCTGAGGCACGTAGGTCAAAAACTTTGTCAGGTCTACATGTTTTATGCTTTTTAGGGGCACAAAACCCTGGTCATAAGCTCTTCTAGAAGGAAAGTTATCAGGAATATGATTTATGCGGCCTAAGTCGAAAGTTTGAAGCATAAAACCGTCAATAAATTCTCTGGCTTCAATATAACCTTTAAATCTTTTGTCATATCGATACCTCTGGGCTCAAAGGGCGTATAGCACATTTTGGGCATTTTGACATTTTTACATATTCTTACTCAGTTTTTGATTCTCTATCGATCTGTGTATTCGACGTGGCGAAATTCGCAAAAAATAGTCGAATACGACCTCACAATTTTCGTTACGTAAACACAATTTGTTTAAAGATCAGGGGCATAAGGAACATAATGCTGCCACCACAATAATTGGCAAGTTGTATAAACCAATTCTGGTTGAAGATTTTGGGTGTAAGATCGTAATTTTAAAAATTGTCTTATAAATCCTCGTTCGAAAAGTAATATTGCTCTTTACCCCCTATCATAATTTTAAATAAAAGGATAGTTGTGCTATACGACATACATTTAATTATTTATTGACGGTTATTAGACGGTGGCATGTCCTTGACAATGTATTTCCGATAATTATTCGTCATGATAACTTCATCCATAATCGCATAGACGAAACCTTCGGTTTCCCCAAAGAGATCACCGAATCGTAGCCAGGATACGTACGCCAAAAAGTCTACATCAGGCCCATGTAAGGCCCGGAAAAAGCACCCGTGTAGCTCCTTGCTCTGCCATAATCCATGGGGTCATTAGTATCCAATATCACTAGTTTGCACCAGTTCTCGTTAGCCAAGGAAAGCGGGGTGAGGCCCTTGTCCACTGAGCACCAAACCACATCTCGGTGCATCCCCACGTCGGGTTCGAGAAAGTATTCCCTGAGACTGCATACCTCGCGGTTGCGCAAGGCATTTATGAAACCACGATCTCCTCACTTCTCATCACCGATGACCGTGGATGAAGCATCCGGTTTGCGGTCAGTACCAGTAGTGTCAAGTTCCGTCTGAGTCCATTAGATAAGCTTCCTCTTTAGTGAAAATAAATGCTAGGACCTTGCACAACCGCGAGGTATGGTATGTCTCAGGGAATACTTTCTCGAACCCGACGTGGGGATGCACCGAGATGTGGTTTGGTGCTCAGTGGACAAGGGCCTCACCCCGCTTTCCTTGGCTGTAAGTAAGTAATTTGCAAAAATCGGTCTTGTCTGGGGGTAGTGATACGACTTGGCCCCCGGTGCCTCCCCGCTACTTCACCTGTGGCACGATAGCGTGTCCACAATCTTGAAATTACATTTTGATGGGTCCCTATGGCCTCAGCAACATTACGCTGAACAGATCCAGCTTTCAGCATTCCCACAGCTCGTAACATCTCCGCCCTCGTCAAATGTCGGCGTTGCCTGGCTACAATACCTCAATTTTAACTTTATCTTTCGTTTAAAAATGAAAAAAAACTGTAACTAAACGTAATTCGTATTGTTTTCTAAATTTCGCACAAATGAAAATTCCCTCTCCTATACATCAAGACATTTTTATGCCACCGAAACAAAAGAATTTTCAAAAATTTGAATTTGGAATTAGTCTGAGATAAATTACAAACAAATCGGTGTATAAAAGATTCCAATGCGGTCAGTACTTTTCGAGTTATTTAATTGAGTATGAAATATCCCTAGACCGTGTTGATGTGTGTATATTCGTATATGCAAGCATTTTTACATAATGGATACCCACCTTTAAACTCCTAAGTGGGAACACTTTGTGACGGACGGGAAACTACGGAACCCTACACTGAGCGTGGCCCGACACGCTCTTGGCCGGTTTTTATAACATTCTGGCCACCAGTTCTTAAAATCTATAATTTCTTCAGTTTTTACTTCTTTCAACAAAATAAATTTTCGCAAAATTTTACCTCCAACACATAAAACATAACAAATACGTCAAACATCAGTGACAGTGACAGCTGTTTGACGGTTGCGGTGTTGCCAGTGAAAGGTTCCTTGTAAAAAAGGCATCAGTCACTGGACTGACGCCGTTTTTACATGGAAACTAAAATCGGGGCAGAAGTTTTTGCTTGTATTTATGTGGACTGAAGTCTTTTTGTTGAAAAGTCAATTTGAATAGATGGATTGGGGAATTATCTAACGAATGGCATCACTAACTCAATTAATAGAAAATGGTGACTGACGCCCTTTTAACATGGACCGATTCAATTTAAACTTCCAACGACCAACTGTCAAACAGGCAGAGGTTTTTCAAAAATAGCTTGTCGGGTCGGCTATCAGCGATCGAATGGAAGAGTCTTAGCTGTCCTGTAAGCACTACAGTTAGTGGGAGGAGTATGGTATTGCCAACTCTTAATAGTGTTTCTAGTTAAATGTACACAATCTAAATATATAAAAGAAGAAACTGACTGACTGACTGACTGACTGATTGACTGACTGACTGACTGACTGACTCATCTATCAACGCACAGCCCAAACCTCTGGGTCTACAGATTCCAAATTTGGCAAGTAGGTTCCTTATGTGGTCTAGGGATGCACTAAGAAAGGATTTTTCAAAATTCATCCCCTAAAGGGGTTAAACCGTGCTCCAAAGTTTGTATGGGAAAACAAGATTAGTTAGACTATTTTATTCGAAACTTCACAGGAGTGCTCCTATTGATAAATGAGTAGAAACGGGTTTCAGGTTTTTTCAGAATTCAACCCCTAAGAGGGGGAAATGGGGTGGCAAAGTATAAAAATCAATGCACAGCCCAAACCGCTGAGTCTAGAGATTCCAAATTTGGCAACTAGGTTCCTTATGTGGTCTAGGGGTGCACTAAGAAAGGATTTTTCAAAATTCAACCCCTAAGGGGATTAAACGGGAATCTAAAGTTTGTATGGGTAAAACAAGATTAGTTAGACTATTTTATTCGAAACTTCACAGGAGTGCTCCTATTCATAAATGAGTAGAAACGGGTTTCAGGTTTTTTCAGAATTCAACCCCTAAGAGGGGGAAATGGGGTGGCAAAGTATAAAAATCAATGCACAGCCCAAACCGCTGAGTCTAGAGATTCCAAATTTGGCACAAAGGTTCTTTATGAGGTTTAGGGGTGCATTAAGAAAGGATTTTTCAAAATTCACCCTCTTAGGGGTTGGAACGGGAGTCCAAAGATTACGTGGGGAAATAAGATTAGTTAGACTACTTTATTCGAAACTTAACAGGAGTACTCCTATCGATAAATGAATTAACGTTTGTGTTTCAGTTTTTTTTTCAGAATTCAACCCCTGAAATTCAACATAGTTATTATTTTTATGGTGAATTGGGTCGGGTGTATTACAAAAACAACAATTTTAAGATTTAATGTGGCAGACCTGTAATACTACCATTCCCTGTTGGGGTGCGATGGGGTTGAAATGTCTAAAAATCAATATAGGTGTCAATACCGAGATTATCAGGGGTGCTGATTACGAAAATGGCATTTATTTTGAGATCCAGATGATAATGATTGTGATTACGATGATGATGATTGTGATAATGATGACGATGATTGTGATGATGATGATTTTGATTACGATGATAATGATTGTGATTACGATGATGATGATTGTGATAACGATGATAATGATTGTGATTACAATGATAATAAGTGTGATAACGATGATGGTGATTGTGATAGTGATTGTGATTGTAATGGTGATTGTGACAGTGACGGTGATTGTGATAGTGTCGGTGATTGTGATGGTGATAGCGATGGTTGTGATAACGAGGACGGAGATTGTGATGATGATGATTGTGATAAAGATGATAATGATTGTGATTACGATGATAATGATTATGATAACGATGATGGTGATTGTAATACTGATTTTGATGATGATTGTGATGGTGATGATGATTGTGATAGTTATTCTGAGAGTGGTGGTGATTGTGATGGTGATAGCGATGGTGATTGTGATGGTGATTGTGATGGTAATTGTGATGGTGATTGTGATGGCGATTGTCATGGTCATTGTGATGGTGATTGTGATGGTGATTGTGATGGTTATTGTGAGGGTGATGGTGAATTGTGATTGTTATGGTGGTCGTGATGGTGATTGTGATGGTGATTGTGATGGTGATTGTGATGGTGATTGTGATGGTGATGGTGATGGTGATTGTGATGGTGATTGTGATGGTGATTGAGATAGTGATGGTGAGTGTGATAATGACTGTGATTACGATGATAATTATAGTGATAACGATGATGGTGATTGTGATAGTTATTTTGATGGTGATTGTGATTGTGATGGTGATGGTGATTGTGATAGTGATTGTGATTGTGATAGTGATGGTGATTGTGATAATTATGGTGATTGTAATGGTTATTGTGATGGTGATTGTGATGGTGATTGAGATAGTGATGGTGATGGTGAGTGTGATAATGACTGTGATTACGATGATAATTATTGTGATAACGATGATGGTGATTGTGATGGTGATTGAGATAGTGATGGTGATGGTGAGTGTGATAATGACTTTGATTACGATGATAATTATTGTGATAACGATGATGGTGATTATGATAGTTATTTTGATTGTGATGGTGATGGTGATGGTGATTGTGATAGTGATTGTGATAGCGATAGTGATGGGGATTGTGATGGTGATTGTGATTGTGATAGTGATGGTGATTGTGATTGTTATGGTGGTTGTGATAGTGATTGTGATAATGATTGGTGGTAATTATGGTGGTTGTGTTAATGATGATAATTGGTGATAATGATGGTGACTGTGATAGTGATGGTGATGAGGATTGTGATGGTGATTGTGATAGTGATAGTGATGGAGATTGTGATAATGACGGCGGTTGTGATAGTGATGGTGATTGTGATAATAATAATTGTGATGATTATGAAATGTGGCACATAGATAGTTTATAACCTGGATTAACATGGAGGACACTATTATCCCTTTAGTATGATCCAGTGGGACAGTTACCGAACTTCACGCGGGCGAAGCCGCGGGCAACAGCTAGTACTACTATATTTTGTAACACTACATACACTTTTATCTCGGAAAATTAGGTAGAGCTTCTATATTTACCCATTGCAATATAATGTTTAAGCAAAATTGCTGTTTGGTGTTGCAATGTGATGGATGAGGGAACACAGTTGTTTTAAAATAAGATTGTTTTCATGATTTTGTAGCTCCTTTGGGATCACTAATTATTTTTTATTGTTTTTAACTAATCAGAGACAAGAATCATAAACATACGTAAATATTCAACTGTTTGGGTAAGCTAATGGAATTATGAAAGTGGTTGAAAAAAGTTTTCAAAACATTTTAAATATATTATATTTGATGAATACTCACAAATCATTGAGAGTATTCAAATATTTACTCCATTTTCGTTAAATGCTTTTCCATTCCATGAATTGTTGTTTGGTTGGTCCTTCAAACAACAATTCATGGAATACATTTAAATGGGGTAGGTATCAATATTTGATTGACTAGAGTCACCAGATAAAGTAATTGCCTCAACAAATCTTGTTTGTTAAGCTATCTGGCGACACTGGCAACACTGGTTGAGTGACATGTCAAAAGGAGAATGCCCATTTTTCTACTGACCGCCGTTGCGCATCAAAATTTTTTGTATGATAGCATAAATTGAATATAAAAGAGGGGTGATGTCGTACATTCTAAGAAAAAAAAAATATCCATTTATTTTGTGGGGGTTTTAGTTGCTCTTTGATTTTCTCTTCAGTTTTGAGGTTAGTTTTGTAACGAACCTTCCACTAAAAGCAGCAGCCCATTACAACAGTATGACTTGATTTGACATAAGACACGAACAGTACGCAATGATAAGTTATATAAAAGCACAACAAACTCAACAACTATCGATGCACAAGTGATCGGAAGTGAAAACAAAAGTTCGGTGTTGTTTTGTTTGTTTGACAAATTGACAGAGACAGTTCACATATCACATTGTGACCAACAGTCAATATAAATCACTCTGGCTGTAACTGATTTCTCAACTAAAGAAAGATTTTTAATTAGCAAAGTAATCTATTATATTATTATTATCTATCTTCTATATCTTCTATACATATAATAAAACAGTAGAAAAACTGTGTCTGTACATTGAATATATTAAAAAATAAATAATTGAGGGGGGTTTAGAAACAGTAATAGACCACGAATCCAAAAAAAAATCTGTCTGTTTGTCTGTGTGTCTGTTTGTCTGTGGGTCTGTTTGTTTGTACACGCTAATCTTCGGAACTACTGGACGGATTTGAATGATTTTTTTATTGTTGTATAGGTATTGAGTCTGGGCAAGATATAGGCTATAATTTATCTTGGAAACTTGAACACCTGATGCAGAACCACAACAGACCAGCTGAACTATAAGAGATACAAAAATGGTCCCATAGCAAAAATTGTTCCACGTGATGAGCATTTTCTGCTGAGAGAATAAATTTGAAGATCTGGAACACCTAATGTGGAACTCCAAGAGCCCAGCTACACTTACATATATATAGGAATGACGTTTTAGCAAAAGTTGTTCGATCTGATGAGCACTCTCTGTTGACTTATAAAAATCGAAGATCTGGAACACCTGATGTGGAACTCCGAGAGCCCAGCTACACCATAACACATATAGGAATGACGTCTTAGCAAAATTTGTTCAATCTGATGAGCACTCTCTGTTGATTTATAAAAATCGAAGATCTGGAACACCTGATGTGGAACTCCAAGAGCCCAGCTACACCATAACACATAGGAATGACGTCTTAGCAAGTGTTGTTTGGTCTGATGGGCATTTCCTGTTGACTTTTATTTTGGAAACAAACACCTGATGCAGAACCG
This sequence comes from Xestia xanthographa, assembly GCA_905147715.2. Classification (NCBI taxonomy): domain Eukaryota; kingdom Metazoa; phylum Arthropoda; class Insecta; order Lepidoptera; family Noctuidae; genus Xestia; species Xestia xanthographa. The sequence continues at coordinate 25,859,537 of LR990658.1, forward strand.
CAACAGACCAGCTGAACTATAAGAGATACAAAAATGGTACCATAGCAAAAATTGTTCCACGTGATGAGCATTTTCTGTTGAAGATCTGGAACACCTGATGTGGAACTTTAAGAGCCCAGCTACACTATAACATACTTATAGGAATAAAGTTTTAGCAAAAGTTGTTCAATGTGATGAGCACTCTCTGTTCGAAGATCTGGAACACCTGTTGTGGAACTCCAAGAGCCCAGCTACACCATAACACATAGGAATGACGTCTTAGCAAGTGTTGTTTGGTCTGATAGGCATTTCCTGTTGGCTTTTATCTTGGAAACAAACACCTGCTGCAGAACCGCAACAGACCAGCTGAACTATAAGAGATACAAAAATGGTACCATAGCAAAAATTGTTCCACGTGATGAGCATTTTCTGTTGAAGATCTGGAACAACTGATGTGGAACTTTAAGAGCCCAGCTACACTTTAACATACTTATAGGAATGAAGTTTTAGCAAAAGTTGTTCAATCTGATGAGCACTTTCTGTTGACTTATAAAAATCGAAGATCTGGAACACCTGTTGTGGAACTCCAAGAGCCCAGCTACACTATAACATATATATAGGAATGAAGTTTTAGCAAAAGTTGTTCAATTTGATGAGCACTCTCTGTTGACTTATAAAAATCGAAGATCTGGAACACCTGTTGTGGAACTCCAAGAGCCCAGCTACACCATAACACATAGGAATGACGTCTCAGCAAGTGTTGTTTGGTCTGATGGGCATTTCCTGTTGACTTATAAAAATGTTTAGTCTGATGGGCATTCCTGTTGACTTACAAAAATGAAAGATCTGGAACGTCTCGAATCGTCTCGCGCATCCCGTTGTATTCCCGTCCCCGGGCTCTTAAAATTCGACATCAGACGTTTCAGGTCTTCGACTTTGACGACCCCGTTGTCGCTGGCATAAGCAACAGGATCCGCGTACGAAGTCGCGGGCAGAAGCTAGTTTACATATAATAAAACAGTAAAAAAACTGTATCTGTACATTGAATATATTGAAAAAGAAATAATTGAGGGGAGTTTAGAAACAGCAATAGAGCACGAATCCAAAAAAAAATATCTGTCTGTTTGTCTGTTTGTCTGTGTGTCTGTTTGTTTGTACACGCTAATCTTCGGAACTACTGGACGGATTTGAATGATCTTTTTTTTGTTGTGTAGGTATTAAGTCTAGGCAACACATAGGCTATAATTTATCTTGGAAACTTGAACACCTGATGCAGAACCGCAACCAACAGACCAGCTAAACTATAAGAGATACAAAAAATGGTACTATAGCAAAAATTGTTCCACGTGATGGGCATTTTCTGCTGAGAGAATAAATTTTAAGATCTGGAACACCTGACGTGGAACTCCAAGAGCCCAGCTACACTATAACATGTATATAGGAATGACGTTTTAGCAAAAGTTGTTCAATCTGATGAACACTCTCTGTTGACTTATAAAAATCGAAGATCTGGAACACCTGTTGTGGAACTCCAAGAGCCCAGCTATACCATAACACATAATATATATAGGAATGACGTCTGAGCAAAAGTTGATCGGTCTGATAGGCATTTCCTGTTGACTTATAAAAATGTTTAGTCGGATGGGCATTTCCTGTTGACTTACAAAAACGAAAGATCTGGAACGTCTCGAATCGTATCGCACATCCCATTGTATTCCCGTCCCCGGGCTCTTAAAATTCGACATCAGACGTTTCAGATCTTCGATTTTGACGACCCCGTTGTCGCTGGCATAAGCAACAGGATCCGCGTACGAAGTCGCGGGCAGAAGCTAGTCTATACTATATAATATTATAAAGCTGAAGAGTTTGTTTGTTTGTTTGTTTGAACGCGCTAATCTCAGAAACTACTGGTTGGAATTGAAAAAATATTTTTGTGTTGGATAGCCCATTTATTGAGGAAGGTTATAGGCTATATAACATCACGCTACGACCAAAACAGCGGAGCATAAATGAAAGATGTTGCAAAAACGGGGAAAATGTATTCCTTTTGTTAGCTTTTTCTCTCTTATGTGACGCAGACGAAGTTGCGTGGGTCAGCTAGTATTATCTATAGGATGTGAACTAAGAAAATATGTTATTTCAATTGTGCTAATTAAAAATATAAATAACGAGGATAAAGTCATAGTTGAGATTAATTTTAAAACTGAGTCTGACGGATTATGTCCCAGGTTTTAATAAATTGGCAACATTGATTTTACCGAAATACGCCATTTTAAAAAGTACGCAATAAAATCCAATACTGTAGCTAATAAAATACAAAATAGTAACCCCACATACGATTTCGTTCAAGTGAATTAAGAGAAGTTAAAAAAATATTTTATAATTTATGAGTTTATTTTTACGGCCATACTCTTTTACTATAAAGCGACTCTGATTGTGGTCAATCTCCTTTAGCTCCGTAATTTTAAATTAGTTTTAATTAATATTTCAGTGTAAAAAACTTGTATAATTTTAATTAAATGTGTATTAAGTGTATTAATACCCAAGATTATTGTTTTCACGGAAAAATACACTGTAACACGTAGTGTTTGGTTTCCTAACTCAACCGGTAACCTATAACACGAAAAGCTGATGTACCTGCGGATCTATCTGGGGAGTATAATTGTTTAATTTTAATGTCTAATAAGTAGCTCACATTAACCAATTAAAAGCTCTGTAGCACTAAGTTCATTATTCTGACTAATCTGGCACTCTTTTATAGTTGAAGTTAGGTTCTATGTCAGTTAATTATGTAGTTGTGTAGTTTGTAATAAGTAAATATACTTGCTATCTATATATTTAATCAACTAAATACACGACAATAAAGTACGTTGGTTATTCTTTAATAATTTTTAGCATTATTAGTCAAATAAGTCCAATAATTTTAAACCAAGAGTCCTACCCACTTCATAGAAAAGTTAAAGACACGAAATCAATTTAAAGTTTAAAGTAATTTAATAATCTTATTAAAGTATTTTGTGTAAGACTCATAAGCCTACCACAGTTACCAATTTATTAATCACATATTCCAGTCTATTCTCATTTTCTTCTTTCATTTCTAGCTTTCCTAATTTTGTCCATCCAATTATTTCTCACCATTCTTTGTACTTCTACTTTCAGTTCTATTCCCAGAAACCATGCCTGTGATGACCCGTAAGGCAGCTACCCAGGAGTTACAGGCTAAGTTGAGAACGGCCCTTGATGAACTTAAGGAAGCAAACAGCAAATGTCAACAGCTGTTATTGGATAGAGAGGAACATGAGGTTGAAATCGAGAAGGTCGTTCACAAAAACACAAGCCTGAAACGGGAGCTAGTGGACCTGCACCAACAATACATGGATGTTGTTGATGAACGGGACAATCTGTGGGTGGTCACAGATGGTTTCAACGACTGCAGTAACCATTATGAAATGGCTTTATGTAAGGTTAGGGACTTAGAAGTTAAACTGCTTCATGCCAACAAACAAATTATTGAGTTTCAGAAAGAAAGCGAATGTACTCAGGATAGGGAAACAGATCACATAAATAATCAATTATTAAATTCAAATTGCAACCCGCATTTCTTAACAACAATAGATCTTACTGAAGATTTTATTCTGAAATATAGTAGTAGATATAAAGTAAGCCAAAATAAAATAAAGAAATATGCAAAACTAAATAGAATTATAAAAAAATGCAAGAAAAACAAAAAACCGGCCAAGTCCGAGTTGGACTCGCGCACGAAGGGTTCCGTACCATTATCTATACATTAGACAAAACGGCAAAAAAATCACGTTTGTTGTATGGGAGCCTCCCTTAAATATTAATTTTATTCTGTTTTTAGTATTTTTTGTTATAGCGGCAACAGAAATACATCATCTGTAAAAATTTCAACTGTCTAGCTGTCACGGTTCATGAGATACAGCCTGGTGACAGACAGACGGACAGACGGACGGACAGCGAAGTCTTAGTAATAGGGTTCCGTTTTTACCCTTTGGGTACGGAACCCTAAAAACAACAAAAACACAGTTCCTAAAATATTCAACTAATAAAAGAACGTGTTTTCCTCATAAAAAAGTTGAATAATTATCAAATTAAATTAGAGGATAGTAAGAAGTTTTATGAAATAAACACTCAAAACTTACAGTCTGAAATTCAAGTTTTAGAGCGTCAACTAAAGTCATGTTATTCTATGTATGTGAATTCTCAAAAACAAATTAAGGAACATTATCCTTGCTGCAAACGAATTAGCTAATAGCGGTAATAGTAATGCAGACTGTGTAGACATGATGACCTTCAACAACACTCAATGTACATCACAAAGTGAATCCAGCCCGGACACTCTCCTACCCGAGGTAACGGAGAACCCGACCCGGCTGAGCAGTGTTCCGGACTGTATCTCCATTCAAAATTCACCAGATATTGTACAAGGTTCATCACAGGTAGGACAAATAGATAGTAGTTCTCCCCTTTCTTGTAATACACACAGTTGCTGCTCCATTTTGTTCTCAGATAGTATAGGAAAAGAGTTAGGCAAGTTAATTAGTAACAATCTGAGTCATTCTTCTCTAAATTATTGTACTCCTCAGGCTTCTTACAACCAGATAATAACATCCATAACTCGGAAGGAATTTGATCCTAATACCATTATAACTGTACTTGTAGGTAACAGTTCTAACGTTAAACTTGATGATATCACTGAAAATGGTGCCAATTCCCTTGTTTACAAACTAAACCAAATTTAAGTTCAGTGCTTCTTTTTCTTTATATTTCATTAAGAAAAGGACAGAAGATACATTTTAGTTATGTTCTGTCAAATTAATCAGCGCCATACAAGTTTTAGACGCGATTAAAAAGTTGACTACTAAAATTACATCAAATTACGTCAGGTGCTGATTAATTTGACAGGATTAAACTAATATTTATCTTCTGTCCTTTTCATAATGAAATAGAAAGAAAAAAGATCCATTCAACTTAAATTTAGTTTAGTTTGTGAACAAAGGAATCGGCACCAATGTCACTCAACTATTAAAACTAAATTGTAAGAGAGTAATTCTGTGCTCCTTTCCGTATTTTGAGAAATTATCAAGCAGACGAAATCATTATATCCATAAACTTAACGATAGGATACATTTGTTGGTTAGGTAGGTTTTTCATTTTAGTGACAGGTTGACATTTTTCGACACCAACAGTTTCGTTCAGAAATTAAAGTCAACTAGGAATGATGCGTACCTGCCTATTAGTTTTAGACGTCAAATAGCAAGGCTATTAGCTTTTAATATAAACTCAGACATAAGTGGTATGTCGCAGTTTTTTGTAAAAATGTCTACGGAAATTAGTAATTATACTAATTGTAATTATACAAATATTAGCTTAGATTTAAACTAGTCAGTAAGACAATAGAAGGTACGAGTGACAATTTAGTTAAACTTATCAACTCTAGGGTATCTTCTAGCTCTCAATGAATAAATTGTCAAAAAAGGGTTGAGCAGAATTCCTTTAAATTATTTCATCAGAGTATTCATGGTTTTTCTACCAAACAATTAGAAATTGAACTATTTTTAGAAAAAACCAAGTTTGATATTATCTGTATATCTGAACATTGGATGAAAGATTATGAAATGCAAATAAATTTTGACAATTATAGTATGGGCAGTTGCTTTAATCGGAAATCTAAGATGCGTCACTAATCTTAGTTAAAAATTGTATTAAATTTAAGCCTCGAAATGATATTATCGAGCTATCGGTTGAACATAGCATCGAATTGTCTTGTGTTGAGCTAGATAGGCATGTGATAGTGTGCGTTTACAGACCCCCTAATTACCTGAACTACTCTATCTTTGAGTCAGTAATGGAAGATGCTTTAGCAAAACTTGTTACTGGTAATAAACTAATAATTATCTGTGGTGACTTTAACGTCAGTAGATTTTTAAGTCTCTTTAAATCATTTCATTTGTCAAATGTTTTTTCAGAACCTACCCGAATTACTACCAATACTGCTACATGTATTGATAATGTTTTTTGTTGCTGCGACTACTTAGACAAATCCATTGTAAATTACCTTCCTTCAGATCACAGCGGACAGACTGTGACTTTCGCATCCAAGATACAATTACAAAGAACTCAGATCCAAACTAGACAAATAACACCTAGCAGTTTAGAAAAAAATAATAATAATTTAAATAACAAGTTAAATATACCAGGCCATATTAGAAACAATGTAAATGAATTGTATGAAGAATTCTTTTCGGTAGTGCACGCCGAGTTCAATAATACTTTAAAAAAGAAAACTAAAACTATTGGCCCCAAGTTTATTTTCAGTGACTGGGCAACACAGGGTATTAGGAAAAGTAGGGAACGATTGTTTGAGCTGTACGGCCTTAAGCCTTACATTAACACAGAAACTTTTAGTAAATATGTTGCTACTTACTCGAAATTTTTTTAAAACTCTTGCAGGGTAGCCAAATCTCTTTTTATTAGCAACAAGATTAAATCAGCTGATAACAAAATTAAGACAGTTTGGAAAATTATCAACAGTGAAACAAATAGAAATAAAAAACAAAGTAATGACATAACACTAGAGACCTCACGTGGCCTCGTGAGCTCTAATAATGAAGTTGCTCAAGAATTTGTAAATTTATTTACCAGTATTCCACTTAAAACTACAGAAACCTTAAATTCCTCTCCCTTGCTCTCTGTTGATTTATTGAAAGCGAACGTTCCAGCCTGTTTAAATGAGCCCCATAGCAATCGTATAAGCTTTTTAACAAATCAAGATTAAATTAACCGAAGATCTATGGGGTATCTCTATCAAAACTTGTACCTCAATTATTGAGACTGTAGCACCGTATTTAGCCTCGATATTTAATATGTGCGTGGATCAAGGGGTCTTCCCGGATTCAATGAAATTCAGTAAGGTAATACCTCTTTTTAAATCCGGAGACAGTAAAGACACCAATAACTATAGGCCCGTATCCGTGTTGCCGGTTTTCAGCAAGGTGTTTGAAAAGATTATGCTCAATCAAATGCTTAACCACTTTAACACCAATAAAATATTACACGAGCAAACAGTACGGTTTCACCAAAGGACGTTGTACGACTGACGCCGGTGTCACTTTATTAAAACACATATTTACTGCGTGGGAAGAGGCACAAGATGCTATAGGAATCTTCTGTGACCTTTCGTAGGCATTTGTTTGCGTAAATCACGAAACCCTAATCTTGAAACTGGAGCATTACGGTTTAGGTAATCTTGCGCTTAGTTTAGTAAAATCGTATTTGAATGATAGACAGCAGCATGTACAAGTAAATGGTGTAAATTCAATGGGTTTAAAAGTAAAAATGGGTGTACCACAAGGTTCGATATTGGGTCTCTTCCTCTTTTTAGTGTACATAAATGACCTACTCCATTTATTTAACAACCACCCGCAATTGGTGTTGTTTGCTGACGATACTTCTTTAATATTTAGGATAAACAGACGTGCTACAAATCTTGAAGACATAAATAACGCCTTGCTGCAGGTTCATAATTGGTTTACCGCTAATAATTTAGTATCTACTAAATGGGAAAAAAACAAAGTGCATAAGATTTGCTTTACCAAATGTCAAAAGTAGTGACTGTGACGTGGTATTGAATCAAGAGAAACTAGAATTTGTCGATAAAACGGTTTTCTTGGGAATGACGCTCGACTCAAGGCTACAATGGGGTCCTCATTTAACATCTCTTGCAGGACGGCTGAGCTCAGCAGCATATGCTTTTAGAAAAATCCGTCAATTTACAGATGTTGATACGGCGAGGCTAGTCTATTTTAGTTATTTTCATAGTATAATGTCATACGGTATTTTACTATGGGGACGGGCTGCAGACATCGAGTCTATATTTATTCTGCAGAAAAGAGCCATCAGAGCCATATATGAATTACGTAGACGCGATTCTCTAAGAGAACTGTTTAAGGAAATAAATATCATGACAGTACCTTGTCAATACATCTATGAGAATATCATGTACGTTAGGAAAAATCTGCATTTATTCAGTAAAAGCGGTGATAGACACCACTATAATACTAGAAATAGGGACCAACTAGTTCAGCCAGATTTCAGGCTTGCTAAGGTAGATTCATCTTTCATGGGGTACTGTTTAAAATGTTACAATAAAATACCTCCCCACATTTTACAACTAAATGAGACGAAATTTAAATCTTGTATAAAACGCACACTATGTAGTCAAGCATATTATAAGTTAGGGGATTACATGAATGATAAAAATGCTTGGCTCAATGCTGGTCCTGCTCCACAACCATAGGGGAAAACTAATTGGGGCAAATTATTGTGGTAGCTGCAGAAGATTGTAAAAATATCCTTGCTTTGTATAGACTCCATCTCTTAGTATTGTATAATTGCATAGCTCATGTGTGAGTACCATGTACTGTAAAGCATTTGCATTTAGTTATCTTTCATTGACTTGAATATGCCTTGGTGGCTGAGAGAATGTCATGCTCACTCAAATGTCTCGCTGGTGGTGGCGGGTGTGTCGGGTCATTTAGTTCCCTTCAATCTGGTTGAGTTGAATGGCGCCGATACATGCGTCATGTTCGTGTACGGGCGCTGTCAGTTGGGACTGGTCATCTCTTAACTGCCATGGTTCATTTTAATTACCTACTTTATTTATACATTTTTGATTTAATATTTTGCTCTGGACGCTCTTAATGTGCACGTCTTTCTACATCGTTCTCACATATATTATTATGTATAATCTCAACATGACTGATGTAACCAAGATTTTGTAACAATATTTTGATTTAAAAGAGTGTCCATGGAGTTTCTTGCCCGTTCTTCTCCATCGAGATCTACGCTAGGGAATGGGCAACTACAGTACTTTCTCAAGTTATTATGTCTTGTGACTGGGACTGTAGCTTTGTTTTTTTTTTGTATTTTTGACATTCAAAAGTGCCATAATGGTCTAATTGAAATAAATGCTTTGAGTTTGAGTTTGAGTTTATCGATTAATGTTGGTTTTATACGTGGCCGCAACTTTGAAAAAAAAAATTTAAAGGTACATGACAAAAAAAAAAACTTATTAGTCAGTTAGATAGATTTCCAAAAACTATTGGAGACGTGTGTTGTCTTTTTTCACGTAAACAAAAAATGAAGACGATACAGTGCGTCGAAAACTCGTGTGACGTCACATTTAAGTACGCACGTTTTATCTACGTCAAGTTTTATTAATTTGATAAAACAAACAACACATATCCAATATTTTTCGATAATCTAACTGACGGACTAAACAGAATCATATATCATATCATATCATATTTTTTTTGGCAGCCGTCATCTCTATTGAGACGTTGAGGATTGCAACAACGACCAATCCATTTCGTCATTTAAAAGATCTAAGCGGTCACTCAAACAGACATGAAAAGCGCCTTTGTGTTTTCATGTATAGATTTTGAGAATTTTCAGTTCCATAATAGAAGAGAGGTTTTTGCCCTTCAGCGGGACGAATAGACGGGTATTATTATTTTAATACAATAGAAACCCTTTCTCCTATTCACGCTCAAATAAAATACACTGCACATACTGAGAATTTAATTGATTACATACTCAACAATTTAGAACGTGGCTTAAACGTATTGTTTTTGTAATTATTTTGCAAGTAAGTGTTGCCATTGTAACCAAAATCGCATTTGCCTGAAATTATTCATTGTAATACAAATACGTAAACATTAATGTTATTCTCATTAAAAGTTGTTCATAATGATGAGTACAATGACCCCTTTTTTTAGGGCAGGAAATCATCAAATGACTCCTCCCGTTCTGGGCGGAGCAGGAGGGAGTGTCAGACTTTTACTGACTAAAACCCATCCATGTTCCTTCATCGCCCTTTGTGTTCCGGGGCCACGGTATCTCTTTCGAACAGTCCCGCAACCCCGGCAGGCATCGGTCCTTGCGGATCCCTTCCTTTTTGCTGACTCTCTTTAAGGCGCGTGTGGAACACGAACGCGCCATCGACACGGCCGGTCACGGACGGCTGGGGCATCTCCCGCGGCGGCCGGGACGCTGTGAGATTCTCTCCCTCTCACGTTCCGCCACCTCCTTCTCTAGCATTACTGCTTTGCAGAAGGAGGTGACGGCGTCCCATTCTGTCTCGCTCCGGACCATGGCTTGCATCAGGGCTGGACGCGAGAGGTCGCCGCTGGTACAGTGACCCCTTAAGAGATTTCGTGTATAAATAGATACACCTTATATACTCGTAGGTACCGCTTTATACTTTAGCTAGTCTGAAACCTACTCTCAATGCTATTTATAGAGCTCCTGTAAGCCAGTTATTATTCCATTCAAAGAAATTTCAGTAATATCTTACGTTTCGGTTAATCGTGAGGTGAGACAATATTATTGTCATAATATGGGGTGGGATTTTAGGATGGGGTTGGCGGTTCAAAGGATTAAGTTTAACCTGTGACCTTTGCATGCGATGGAGTAGGCGTAAGACCCTTGTCGTCTGTTTTCTATGAATAAATCTAAACAAAATTATCAGGTTACGTACGCACTGGCATGGCAGGCTTGCTACTAAGCAAGCCTGCCATGCCAGTGCGTCTCTAGGCACTAGCCTAGAGACTAGCGAGTCGCTTAGCGAGGAGCAAAGTGAACCGAACGTTCTAGATCTTTTTTCCTACTTGCCTATTCTTGACCTCAATCTAGTCCTGAGGTCAGACATGAGGTCGACAATGGCACGAGGTAACCCAAAAGAAGCCTATTAACTCGCGACTTAAATAGATTAGGGTTATATGAACTTGGGAACACCGACGCAGGAAGGGAATTCCGAAGCGGCGATTGGCAGCGGCGACCTCTCGCGTCCGGCCCTGGTGCAAGCCATGGTCTGGAGCGAGACGGAATGGGACGCCGTCACCTCCTTCTGCGAAGCAGTAATGCTAGAGAAAGAGGTGGCGGAACGTGAGAGGGAGAGAACCTCTCAACGTCCCGGCCGCCGCGGGAGACGCCCCGGGCGTCGGGGGCCACCGTAGGCGCGGGCCTGTGGACGGTGGGCTATGCTAGTTCGCCGTCCGTCCGTCTCATGACGACAGGCCGTGTCGAAGGCGCGTTCGTGTTCCACGCGCGCCTCAAAGAGAGTCAGCAAAAACGAAGGGGTCCGTAAGGACCGATGCCTGCCGGAGTTGCGGGACTGTTCGAAAGAGATACCGTGGCCCTGGAACACAAAGGGCGATGAAGGAACATGGATGGATTTTAGTCAGTAAAAGTCTGACACTCCCTCCTGCTCCGCCCAGAGCGGGAGGAGTCATTTGATGATATCCCATCCGAAAAAAAAAAAAAGGCAGGGAATTCCACTCCTTGGCTGTGCGTGCGTATAATAAAAGATGTAGCAGCGGAATCTTCGCAAACGGCTGCACTGTTTGGCCTTCGCTAGTCTGAGACTCGCTATGTTGTAGACGTCAAGCAAGCCACCTCCTGTACTGAAACGAACCTAAAACACTAATACCAAAATCTTTTTTCCAGATCTTCGACCACTTCATACCATCAACGAAGTTTGAAGTGGAAGTCTACTGCGGGATCCTACTCATCCCACTGATCCTGATTACTCAGATACGTCACCTGAAGTTCCTGGTACCATTCTCTGTGTTGGCGAACGTGTGTTTAGTAGTTACATTTGGTATAACTTGTTACTATACGTTCACTGACCTGCCGCCGCTGAGTAATATTGAGATGGTTGCTGGTGTTGAAAAGTGGCCGTTGTTTTTAAGGTGGGTAAGACGTTTTTTGTCTGAAAGAGGTCGTGGTGGTTTCTTGCCATTATTATTTTTAAAGCTAAAGCAGTAAACTCATTAATTTACACGGAGTTGAAAGCTTTTGTATTTAAAACATAACCTAACATCATGCCAAAGATTAAGGCAGCGATGTGCTTATATGATACACCCATATTTCGCAAGTTATGGTTAAGCCTAGTGCTATTTGGGGCGAGCCTATTCTCATAAACCAGTCATAAATCCAGACACCAGCTGCTGCTGGAAAGAACCTGTTGAAAAAACCCAATAAAACTTTGCCTGACCTGGGGATCGATCCCAGAACCCGATGTTCACCAGTGCCCGCGAGAATTGCGTTTGTCTCTTTTTAACCGACTTCAAAAAAGGCGGAGGTTATATGTTCGTGTGTATGTATTATTATTTTTTTTTTTTATGTATGTTACCTGATTTCTCTCCCATTTGTGGACCGATTTTCAAAATTCTTTTTTTATTTGATAGAGTACACTCCTGATGTGGTCCCATTTTAATTTGGTGAAGATCTGATGCTGACCTTCGGAGATATACAATGGAACTCTTCAAAAGAGACGGCAAATCTGTTGTGATAGCTCCAATCGGTTGGATGTTCATTGTTTATACAATATCATGACGGAACATCACGCCTGTATGCTCTGAGGGGGTACGCAGAAGTGTACAATTTACCTGATTTCTCTCCCATTTGTGGACCGATTCTCAAAATTCTTTTTTTATTTGAAAAAGTATACGCCTGAGGTGGTCCCATTTTAATTTGGTGAAGATCTGATGCTGATCTTCGGAGATATACAATAGAACTCTTCAAAAAGGGACGGCAAATCTGTTGTGATAGCTCCAATCGGTTGGATGTTCATTGTTTATACAATATCATGACGTAACATCACGCCTGTATGCTCTGAGGGGGTACGCAGATGTGTACAATTTACCTGATTTCTCTCCCATTTGTGGACCGATTTTCTAAATTCTTTTTTTACTTGAAAGAGTATACTCCTGAGGTGGTCCCATTTTAATTTGGTGAAGATCTGATGCTGATCTTCGGAGATATACAATGGAACTCTTCAAAAATAGACGGCAAATCTGTTGTGATAGCTCCAATCGGTTGGATGTTCATTGTTTAAACAACATCATGACGTAACATTACACCTGTTTGCTCTGAGGGGTACATAGATGTGTACAGTACACCCAGATTTCGACAGTTATGGCATGTTATGTTCCATTTATTGGGGATAAGCCTATTACCATGACATGTATTGTTAACCATGTACAATGAATGCATAGCAAATATTTGTAAGTATAGGATATTACAACTAAAAATGGAAAAATAAAATAAAACTTTTTTGCCAAAAATAAAACCGACTTCAAAAAAAAACAACAAACAAAAAAAACACATAAAGAAAAGGACAAAAAAATACACTAAAAGAAAAACAAAAAAAAAAAACACTAAAACAAAACCACAAAAAAGTGAAAAATAACTTTAGCTTCAGAAGCCGGTGAGAAAAACACCAAATCAATCAAAGGTCAAGTTTCAGAAGTCGGTGACAAAAACACTAAATCAATTAAACAAGGTCACCGACTTCTGAAGCTTGACCTTTGATTGATTTGGTGTTTTTCTCACCGGCTTCTGAAGCTAAAGTTATTTTTCACTTTTTTGTGGTTTTGTTTTAGTGTTTTTTTTTTTTTTGTTTTTCTTTTAGTGTATTTTTTTGTCCTTTTCTTTATGTGTTTTTTTTTGAAGTCGGTTTTATTTTTGGCAAAAAAGTTTTTCAAAAGCCCGTTTAAAATCATCTCTTTATTTCTGCTTTTATCAGTAGCGGGATATTCAACAGTATGTCAATAATGAGTGTACCCATAATGTTTCCATGCAACGAATTTCACGGTGCAAAATTAATCAGTTCAGTTCAGTTTAGGTTCCCTGCTACTGGTAAACTTTATATTACATTGTTTGTTAGCATATTATCCATTCATTATTGAGTTGGTTTATACGGTTTTAATGAGATTGCAATTGGAATTTCGGTTCGCTATATTTATTGACGTATGATAACATTGTGTTGTTTCATGAATGTGAAATTGTAAATATTCGTAGGTGGGAATTCATGAATGAAAATACAGATTTTCTACCCATAAAATAATGTCGCCGTACGATGTATTTTGTTTTTCATACATTACATTACATTGTCATGGGGGACGTACAAAGTATTGTGAATGAATGGGTCGTGGGGCTTTTGGGACCGAGACCGCGGTCCCGGATTCTCACAAATGAAATAAACAAAGTTATGTCGGGTCGTGGGGCCATATTATATTTTCAACTTAAAGAGCTACATTATTCTTTTGGCACTACGTTCTCAGGTCGCTGTTGGTAAAAAAGTTTTGTGAAGAAAACACTCCTTGAGAAAATCGGCAGGTTCTAGAAATAAACTGACCAGCATTCAGGCGGCTACTCCTTCTCCCATATATGACGTCTGTATCGCAGGAGAGGGAACGGTATAGGTTAAATATTATGCTCTAATTATATTATTTTCTCTATTTCCAGTACCGCAATATTCGCAATGGAAGGCATAAACGTCGTCATGCCAGTGGAGAACGAGATGGCAAAGCCTCAAGACTTTCTCGGCTGTCCCAGCGTTCTCAATGTGACCATGGTCTTCGTCGCCATTTTGTATGGAGTCGTCGGAATCTTTGGCTACATGAAGTATGGAGACGAAGTCCTTGGAAGCATTACGTTGAATTTACCGGAGGGTGATAAGTGAGTATCTACATATTAAGCCACACTAATAAGTACAAAGTCTTCACGCTATGGGTCCTGAGAATAGACGTCGCCGGCGTGGCTGGCCCTGAAAGAAGTGGCAAGATGACTTGGATGCTCACTGATTTGGCACACGAAAACAGTACCTGACAAGAAATGGTGGAGGTCTTTTCCCATCAGTAGGACATTCATGGCTAATAAAACGAAAAAGAGTATCATCATTAACAGCCTACAGCAGTCCTGCTGAACAAAGGATTGTCCAATCCTACGCCATAAATTTATATTCTCGGTAACCTCTCATTCCGCTGCTTTCAGCCACGTTGCGAAGAGTGTTCCACGTTCCACGTAACCTTAAGACGTTCTATCTTACTTTTGTTGTTTTGCGATCTCAAAAAAGTAATTATTGTTTGCTAGGAGTTCATGTCAAGACTGATAACAGCATTATTATTTGCAAAAAAACATTTTTTTATATTTAAATATTTTAGTTTTCATGCCTATTAATCCAATAGTAGTTGAAAATAGAGATCAATAAATAGCACGAATTCGGAAACTACGCATATCTTCGTGTATAAATTAGACTAAACCTTCAATATCAGACTCTAAAGTTTGGAACTATGAATAGCAATAATTGAGGTAGGTACGTAAATAACTTTACCGTCTGACCTCAATTTAGTATAAGATTTTGCAGACGATGTTCCAATTTTACCCTCAGTGTGGTTTGATCCATTCATCTCAATTTAATAAGTTAGTTTCATTGTTCATTTTGGAAGTGTTAAATTGCAAGTCTATATCTACTATCACTCATTGTTGTCATCTTGATACTGAAGTGCAGTGTACCTATAGCTTTTACACTGTTTATTAAACTTTACATAATTATCCAGACGGAATCATTTTTAGGGTTCCGTACCCAAAGGGTAAAAACGGAACCCTATTACTAAGACTTCGCTGTCTGTCCGTCTGTCTGTCCGTCTGTCCGTCTGTCCGTCTGTCCGTCTGTCTGTCACCAGGCTGTATCTCATGAACCGTGAAAGCTAGACAGTTGAAATTTTCACAGATGATGTATTTCTGTTGCCGCTATAACAAAAAATACTAAAAACAGAATTAAATCAATATTTAAGGGGGGCTCCCATACAACAAACGTGATTTTTTTGCAGTTTTGTCTAATGTTTTTAAATAATGGTACGGAACCCTTCGTGCGCGAGTCCGACTCGCACTTGGCCGGTTTTTAGTGTATTTTTATGCTAAGTTTGTCAACCTGTTTATTTCTTTATAAACTCATTTTCAGGGCTTAACGTTTTTTACCCGACTGCGGCGAAGCCCAAAAGGAGGGTTATGTGTTTGCCCTGTATGTATGTTTGTATGTATGTCCGTTTCTTTGTTCCCTCGTAACTCCTACTGCGGCGAAGCCCAAAAGGAGGGTTATGTGTTTGCCCTGTATGTATGTTTGTAGGTATGTATGTCCGTTTCTTTGTTCCCTCGTAACTCCTCAACGGATGGAGGGATTTGGATAGTTTATATGTCGTTAGATTCGTCTTGATGGCGCGAGTGTCACTGGCTACATTAAAATCAAAAAACAAAGAAAATCGCGGATTTGGGGAGCCAGATTGTGGAGGTCAATTTTTTTTCTTCTTCTAATACCATCGAGTGGGGTATCAAAATGAAGGGTTTTTAAAGGTGATTACATAAATATATGCAACTTATATGTTTGAATGTAATTCGAAATGACAAATAGTATAAAAGTAAATAAAATTCTAATTTTTGGCACGTTCTGCAGCCTGAACGGTTTGATGGATTTTAGCTTAAGAGGTGTCATTAGATTCGTATTTTCTGTGAAAGTGACTCTGGGTATAGAAAAATAATAAAAAACAAAATGGCGGATTTTTAGCGCCATATTCAAATGTTTGGCACGCTCTGCAGCCTGAACGGCTCAATAAAGGGGTTGCGTACCATTTGATATAATAACAAAAGTTCTAACGACCACATGACCTAATATTTAGTTGGTATAATATAAAAAATCTATAGTAACCTTTAATATAATTTTGAAACGTCTACTTTGTTTTGTATGTGTCGCTGCCAACTAGTTTAATTAGCCAACAGCTTAAACAGCTTTAAGTTCGGGACTTAGGGCACCCCGATGTTAGGTTAGTTAGGTTCCTTCAAACCCTGCAAGACAGAAATAGGAGCTCCGCACAGCAGGGCTCCGTTGTCTACGCTTTTTAAACGAATATAAAGTGGTTCGGGACTTGGGGCACCCCGATGTTAGGTTAGTTAGGTTCCTTCAAACCCTGCAGGACAGAAATAGGAGCTCCGCACAGCACGGCTCCGTTGTCTACGCTTTTTAAACGAATATAAAGTGGTTCGGGACTTGGTGCACCCTGATGTTAGGTTAGTTAGGTTCCTTCAAACCCTGCAAGACAGAAATAGGAGCCCCGCATACTACACTTTTTGGCCAATATAAAGTGTTTTGAGGTTAGGGCACCCCGAGTTAGTTGAACGGCTAATTAAACTAGTTGGCTGCGACATATACTTATGCAAAAACTGATTCGATTATAGACGCCTGAGATTTTCGTACTTCCCCCCAATCCCCTCTATTCTTGGTGAATCATTTCGGTTAGATGAAGTTATGACCTTATGAAGTTTCCTGATATTTACTTATTAATTACAGAATTTAGGCGGAAAATGAGTAAATTTGAAAACTATATCAAATGAAAATAGGTCAACTAAATGTTATATAATAAAAAGAGCATTATACAAATTGAAAATTATATGAAATGTAACATTAAATGTCATACAATTTGGTTATTTGTTTTTATAGCATATGAAAATTATATCATAAGAACGTTATTTCAAGTGATAATTTACTATTTGTTATTATACTATAATATTACACACTCCAACAAAGGGCTCATCATGAGGATTTTAAAAGGTATATCTAAGTAACTAAAAAGTGTAAAATAAAAAAATAATTAAAAAAAATAAAAAACCCGACCGCGTAAAAAAACTAATTACTTTAAATAAAAAAAAACAAAAACTGAAAAGAATAAAACAAGCTCAAGAGACAGGACATTTATTGACTGCAACAGTCGGGACCCATTAAATAATCTAGACCAAAATCATTACATTCAATATGGGTCCCGACTGTTGCAGTCAATAAATGTCCTGTCTCTTGAGCTTGTTTTATTCTTTTCAGTTTTTGTTTTTTTTTTATTTAAAGTAATTAGTTTTTAAGATCTCCATTGAGCATTGCTTGTTATATCTCAGATAAGTAATCCGAGGAAGTTTTATACGATAAACAGTCCATGTTTGTCTGTTAGTGATCTCCACGTAATCTTATTTGACGATAAAAGCATCATTATATTTAAACAGACTTTTATTAAACTAATGACGGATTTCATTAACAAAACTACAGATCGAACAGTAAAACAAAAGCCTACATAAAAGAAAAAAAAATCCTTTTATCATTTTATGAAGCGCTATTGAACACTGCCAATAAAAACTGGTTCTATTATTTAAAACTCCACTCACAAAGCGATTATGACTTTTAGTTTAATTAACACGTGTAAAGTCAATACACCCAATTAGTGTTTTAAAAAAATATTTAAAAGGAAATAAAGGCGTTTAAATGTAAATACAGTGTTTGATTGTTTGACTTTTGAAAAGGATAGACATCTGTTGAAATCAATCGTTAACAGTAAAACTGAATTAAAAATGAGTAACTTAATTGAGCTACGGTTAAATTAGATTTCTTAATCTAATTTGTGATGCGTAGAATAAAAAGTGTTTATTTCTTGTAAACACACACGTAACAAGTAACGGAAGAAGATCTCGACACTTCAAAAATAAATTAAAAACAGTATAAAAATATTTAATGGCACATGAAAAATAATTCAGGCTCTCGCTAAGCGGTTTTAAATCAAGGACTTGATTCATAAAGCACTCCTTGATACGGTTCACATTGTGAGGAAGTTCCTGTCTCTAAGCCATCGGAACCTGACCCTGCACCCGATACCAATGGAAAACTATTTTTTTTTTATATTTTGAAATGCCAATATTTGCAGAATCAATGAATCGGTGAGATTCAGCTGTTTTCAGTTCCCACGCAATGAAGATAATAATACCATCTCGAAAATATTCCGTTTTCATGTAAAAAAAATACCTACATTAAAGAATACATAGATCATACGTTAATTTCCAGAGTACGTTAGTAAATTTACATAATTTAATAATGTCATCGTAATACGAGAGATATTACCGAGACATATTAGTAGAGCACGATTTTAAAGTGCTAACTTTATAGTATTATGCTATACTTACGCTTCATATTCACTATTCATAATACTATTTATCATGTATTTTATTTGTTTATATATCTACACTCAGCAAATCGATTTAAATACGATTCTTTAACTTGGAAATAGCTGAAATAAAATATTATTATAATTTTCATGTTGATATTTACGTCAAGCGTCAAATTGTCAAACTGTCAGTTAGTTTTTTAATTCTCTTTCTGCTCAGTCTATGGTCTAGCTCTATGATTTCTCTTTTTGGTTTGTATAATTTAAATTATTTTTATCAATATGCTTAGCCAATGTATTTTATAAATTATTACGATTGTTTAATAACTTAATATTAAATGATTATATTTATAAAATTCTTTACGCACTCATGTATATGTCCTGGCCGACTACACTTGTCAGTTTAGATGATGGCCACACTAAGAAAACTAAGATTTGAAAAGAGGAAGACTACTTTGGGAGAAACGAGCTGACGGACGGCTGAAAAGTCGACTCTGGAATCTGATTTGAGGAGTATCAGAGAACAGCTTGGTTTTGGCGGTGAGATTCTTAAACTGTCCAGGGGATCCAACGAAAGTTTCTCCTGGGACTTCTACTCCCACGTACCCCACTCCCACTACGTGCCTGTCCGTCTACTGGTCTCGCAGGGCTGTCCTACGTCTGGCCCTGAGTTCTGCACTGTCTTGCTGCTGAGCTGTCCTAGTGAACTCTGAGATCTGCGCTGCCGCCGTTTCTACTGCTTCAGAGCACAACTTCAAGGTTACTCCGGTATCGACCTGCTACCCTGACGCCTGTTCCCGTTCTTACAGTGTGGTAAACTCATTATTGTCCATCTAAGTGCATAAACTTTAAAACTGAGTGCGTGCTAGGTAGTTTTTATAACTAGCTGTATTTTTTATCTTTCCTTAATTAAAATTGTATTTGAACAAGTCTGCTTATCCTTTTATTTTAATAGGATCAAGTAGATTTGTTACAAATTGGCGCCCCCCGTAAAATCAACTCGAACCCACTCATTTATTTTCAAAATTCTAAAAAAAAACTAGCACTAGTATTTCTTTTTGGACTTCTTATTTGGCTTACTCTTTTGAATATTAATTATCTTATTTTTCTTCTTCAGCTCTCCTCTTAAAGACTCAACTATATTCGACTCAACTCTTCTACAACTAAACATCATCTAGGTATTCTTCACCCCTACACACTTATCGTTATCGAAAGATAATTGGCACCCTTTCGGTCTCTTGGGAGTGTTAACCCACTTGTGAGCACTACCAAGGTTGGAGACTGGCATACTCTACGACGTACTATTGGAGAATATCCTGTGGACATTTTTACAAATCTATACATCTACGTAACTCCTATTACAAATACTTCACTATCCTCCTACACACTTATTATATATATTTATACATATTTCATCTGGGAATCATACCAAAACAAGTTCAGTTACGTGGGCTCTCAAAATATTTTTCAACTTGTTATTTGTCATTGGTTGCTAGGTAACAGGCCATGGAGTATTATGGGCATGGAGTACTAGTCTTTTTTGCGCGGTGGCAAAAATAGGTACTAAAGTATAACAAACTTTACGGTGGCAATCATGTGTACTACACTTTATGCTTTAGTTCCGAATTTTACCACCAACACAAATAAGTTTTTCTTGGTTTACGATTTTTAATTTTCTTTTCTTGTATTATCATTAAATCGATCCTCTTTAGACTCTAATGTCTTACTCTTAAATTTTTAAACACTTTTGGACCGTGTCCAACACTCAGACTCTCTTGACGTTTTACTCGGAGCTTACCGGCTACTGTATTGCGGGAGCTGCCCTTACGTTTACTCGGAGCTTACTTACTGCTGCCCTTGACGTTTAACTCGGAGCTTACCGACTACTGTATAACGGGAGCTGCCCTGACGTCTACTCGGAGTTTACTGTCTGCGGTGTTGTGGTTCTGACCTGACCCCTCTTTCCCTCCTTCTTTCTTAAACTCCATAGGTACTTGAATCCCTTCATCCACTACAAGTAGGCTACTTTAGAATCCTATTTCAGAACTCAGATCCTATTTACTCCAAGTTTATGTTCTTTTACCCTGTTTTGCTATCCCTATACTCGTAATTTTGTTATTTACGTATTATACTTACGACTCATCTCTTTCTTCTTTCCTTCTTCTATAATAGAGTTCTTTTTGGATTATTAAAACTCTATTTTCTAATTCATTCATCAGTTCTTAAACCATTAAAAGATTATTTTTAATCTTCCTTTATATCTATTCTTTTCTACAAGTTAATATGACTAACTTGTTTCTAACTATCAACTCTAAAAGTTGATTGGAGCGGATGACAACTCCATAAAAATAAGCCCTTGTTAACTATTGACTCTAAAAGTCGATTGGAGCGGCTGACAACTCCATAAAAATAAGCCCTTGTTAACTATCGACTCTAAAAGTTGATTGGAGCGGCTAACAACTCCATAAAAATAAGCCCTTGTTAACTATTGACTCTAAAAGTCAACTAAATATCAATTAAAGTTGATTAGGAGCGGATGACAACTCCGTTAAAAATAAGCCTTTGTTAAAATCTTTCTATTTTCATCTCATTAGTGGTTTTAGACGCGAGCGGATTACAACTCCTAAAATAAGCCTTAAAGTTATTGATTTATCAGGTTGAGTAGTGATCATTGAATGTGAATCCTACCTGACCTAACTTCGTAAGATGTCGGTGTGTTTGTATGAGTTATGTAAGTTTTGTGAATGCTGTAATACTTTAACTTTAGCAAAATTTTTGTTCTAGGCCAAAAATTTTCTCGGGGTCGTTGGGGAAATATAGTATTATGCTATACTTACGCTTCATATTCACTATTCATAATACTATTTATCATGTATTTTATTTGTTTATATATCTACACTCAGCAAATCGATTTAAATACGATTCTTTAACTTGGAAATAGCTGAAATAAAATATTATTATAATTTTCATGTTGATATTTACGTCAAACGTCAAATTGTCAAACTGTCAGTTAGTTTTTTAATTCTCTTTCTGCTCAGTCTATGGTCTAGCTCTATGATTTCTCTTTTTGGTTTGTATAATTTAAATTATTTTTATCAATATGCTTAGCCAATGTATTTTATAAATTATTACGATTGTTTAATAACTTAATATTAAATGATTATATTTATAAAATTCTTTACGCACTCATGTATATGTCCTGGCCGACTACACTTGTCAGTTTAGATGATGGCCACACTAAGAAAACTAAGATTTGAAAAGAGGAAGACTACTTT
Source organism: Xestia xanthographa (assembly GCA_905147715.2). Classification (NCBI taxonomy): domain Eukaryota; kingdom Metazoa; phylum Arthropoda; class Insecta; order Lepidoptera; family Noctuidae; genus Xestia; species Xestia xanthographa. The sequence goes on from LR990658.1 coordinate 25,881,633, forward strand.
GGGAGAAACGAGCTGACGGACGGCTGAAAAGTCGACTCTGGAATCTGATTTGAGGAGTATCAGAGAACAGCTTGGTTTTGGCGGTGAGATTCTTAAACTGTCCAGGGGATCCAACGAAAGTTTCTCCTGGGACTTCTACTCCCACGTACCCCACTCCCACTACGTGCCTGTCCGTCTACTGGTCTCGCAGGGCTGTCCTACGTCTGGCCCTGAGTTCTGCACTGTCTTGCTGCTGAGCTGTCCTAGTGAACTCTGAGATCTGCGCTGCCGCCGTTTCTACTGCTTCAGAGCACAACTTCAAGGTTACTCCGGTATCGACCTGCTACCCTGACGCCTGTTCCCGTTCTTACAGTGTGGTAAACTCATTATTGTCCATCTAAGTGCATAAACTTTAAAACTGAGTGCGTGCTAGGTAGTTTTTATAACTAGCTGTATTTTTTATCTTTCCTTAATTAAAATTGTATTTGAACAAGTCTGCTTATCCTTTTATTTTAATAGGATCAAGTAGATTTGTTACAACTTGCAACATAAGAAGCTTACAGAAGAACTTTCCTGAGCTTGTAACGGTACTCCATCGCCTCGACTGTCAATTCGATGTAATAGTGCTAACAGTGTGCTGGCTTAACGACAACTCTATAGTCAATCAGTTACCAGGGTACAACTGCTTTCACACTCGGAAAGTCATCAATAAAAGTGGTGGAGTGACTGTTTACGTTAGAGATACTTGGCCAGTTTCAGTTAGCGAGCCGGATTTTGATGACGCCAATTGTCTTGCTGTCAAAATTAACACAAATACTACACTACCGGGGGTCTACTGCTCACCTTCATTTAGTAACACAGATAGATTTCTGGACTCATTAGAAAACTCGCTTACCGGTCTGAATAGTCCATGCGTGATTGTTACAGGGGACATGAATATAAATCTCCTTGATAATAACCCCAATGCCACCTGTATCGCCTATCAGTGTCTACTGTCGGAACACGGGCTCCTTCCTACAATCACTAAACCAACAAGAGGCGAAGCTTGTTTAGATCACGCGTTTATCAGAAGCAAAGGCTCAACTCAAGGAGTAGTCTGTAAATCCTCGATAACAGACCATGACCTTGTCATCTTAGGCACAAACATGCTAAAAGGTAGAAATCCACCACGCAACAGATTTAAAATAAAAATTGATTACGCTAAGATCGCCGAGGATATTAGCAAACTCGACTGGGCCGAAGTTACGTCCATAACAGATGTAAATGATGCGATGTTTCTGTTCAACAAAATATTAACGGACACCATAAACAAACACACGGAAAAAATCAAAATTAGCCGCTCTAAGTTTAACTTGAAGCCATGGGTCACTCCCGGCCTGATTCGGTGCATGCGCCATCGAGACACGCTGCATGCTCAAGTGAAAGCGCAACCATCAGACCTACAGTTAAAAGCCGTATATACACGATATAGAAACTTCTGTAACGACATTCTTCATAAACGCAGGGTAGAGTATGAGGGTAAAGAGTTAGAGAATCACAGTGACCAACCCAAAAAGCTCTGGCGAGTCATTAAAGACATTTGTGAATTTCCTAAAAAAATCAAGGATAATCAGGAACTCCTAAAGTCTGCAGAGAATAGCACATCATCTATTAACTTTTGCAATAGTCATTTCGTATCGGTAGGCAAGCGCTTGGCATTCAACATCTTAAACAAACTCCATACTACAGAGAGCAAACTCTGCAACGATGCCACTCTTGCAGACCGATCCAGGGACTCTCTGTTCTTTCACCCAACAGACAACTGTGAAATTGACGGTCTCATTTCCGATTTGAAAGATGACAGTGCACCTGGATCTGACGGGATCCGTCCACTCCTTCTCAAGCACATCAAACCATTTATTCTGAACCCCCTAACGCATATCTGTAACCTGAGCATGTCAACGGGTATATTCCCTAAGTGCTGGAAGGTCGCCGCTGTAACGCCGATTCACAAGAAGGGCGAAAAAGACTGTCCTGATAACTACAGGCCTATCTCTCTACTTGGTGTTCTGTCAAAAATTTTAGAGAAGCTCGTCAACAACCGTGTTATCAGTTTTCTCGAAAAACACAATCTTTTGTCCCAACGCCAATACGGCTTTAGACGCGGGAAGTCCACAGAGCAAGCTGTAGGACTTTTAACTGACATTGTCTCTTCAAAGGTTGATGGGGGGAAACGGGCTATCGGTGTCTTTCTTGACCTAGCCAAGGCATTTGATACAGTTTCCATTCAAATACTATTAAAAAAGTTAGATCGCCTTGGCGTAAGAGGCGTCGCTTGGGACTGGTTTAGAAGCTATTTAATGGATAGACAGCAGTATGTTGTGATCGGCGACAATGTCAGTGAAAGCCTACCAGTCACTTTTGGGGTACCACAGGGAAGTGTCCTTGGGCCGACCTTGTTCACCATGTACATGGATGACATATTAAGGTTAACGATCCCACGGTCAGAAATGATTTGTTACGCAGATGACACAGCAGTCATTTTTCACGGAGACACATGGGCGGACGCCACAGACGCTGCAGAAAATGGCATGCGTACTATATCAGACTGGCTCGATAGAAATCTCTTAACCCTAAACGTCGAAAAAACTAATTTTATAACGTTTTCCACCAGTCGTTCTTGCTGTCCGGAGATCGGTCATATCAAAATCCATAACATCCACTGTCATGCCACAAATTGCTGCTGCAATGATATAGCCAGAGTCAAATCAACCAAATATCTAGGTGTCACAATTGACCAAAATTTGTCTTTTAAGGAACATATCTCGTCACTCTCTAAAAAAATCCGTAAGTTCATTTATATATTTAAATCCCTACGTGCGAGTGCCCCGAAAGACATATGCAGAAAAGTTTACCTAGCACTCTGTCAATCGCTGCTGCAGTACTCTGTAGGCGTCTGGGGTAGCGCGGCCAAGTCCTATATGCTTGAACTCGAACGTGCTCAACGGGCTGTTCTTAAAGTTTTCCTTGGAAAACCGCGTCGTTATCCAACAGATGAACTATACAAAGAGGCAAGCGTCTTGCGTGTCCGACAGCTTTATATCCAAAAGTCTCTTCATAAACTGATTGCTGCGTCGGGAAGACAATTCACATACTTCCAAAGAGGTAGGGTAGGAGCTGATAGACTACCAATCCCAAGAGTTAGAACGGTTTTTGCCTCGCGATTTTCACTCTTTCTCCCTATTCGAGTCTTTAACTCAGTAAATAAATCCACACTAAAGATCCCTGGGAATATACTCGAAGCCAAGACTATTATAAAGACATGGCTTCAGGACCTTACCTATGATGAGACAGAAAATCTCTTGCGCCCCTTGAAATAACTAGCACTCAAACGACACTCACATACTCACATAGTCAAGACCTTTCTCTGCCCCTGTCTTAAACTGTCCAACACACACACACACTCACACACACACAAACACACGCACACGCACGCTCAATCTTGCACATATACTTGCCATCACGTTTCCAATGATGATTGATTTGAATTTGTAATTTTGATGATTTTAGTTTGAATTATTGAATGAATTTATGATTTTAATGTTTCTTTTTTATTGATTTTAATTTGAATTGTTAATGAATGATTGATATGAATAATGATTATAGAACATTTTAATTTTAATTATTTGAATTACGTATGTTCATCTTCGCTTTTTATTTTATTTTATATTCATGTATTGATTTAGATAGGAAGATTTATATTATAAGATTGATATTTTTAGGTAGGTATATATATGTTTCTTTATTTATAATTTAAAAAATGAACTGTTTCTTGTGTCTTGTTGTGCTGTGTCACGATGAAGAGTCAGTTATACAATCTGCCTTTTTCTGTCTGTATTGGGCCACCAAGATACAGGCTGTGCCTAGTTTGGGGCCCACGGTTTCTTCTAGTTTTGAACTCCTTTAAGTATGCTCATTGTTTTGTTTTCTTGCTTGTATAATTTGTAACTTGTGTGTGTCAATAAATTGATTTATTTATTTAATAAATAATCAATACACAATGCATAAAATAAAATACCTAAATAAATAAGAAATAATCAATCAGTTCATATATCTATTTCCCGTCGCACTGGAACCGCAGCTGTGCAAGCGGGTCCAGTACCCCAGGAAAGGGCAGTCTGGCTTATCCGTAATAACTCTTATATAGGATACCGTTTGCGCTCCCCCGCATCCTGCTCATCAGGGATGCTGTTCTCTTCTGCATTACCGCCTGAAAACTATTCGTTTTTGCTTCTGCAAACATCCCTGATGCGCTACAGAAACGTGGGAGCCCCAACAGTATCCTAAAAGTGTTATTATACTGGACCCGGAGAACGTTGTAAGCCCTCTGCGTATGTCTAACCCACAGGCTGCACGTGTAGAAGGTCTGGCAATACGCCTTGAAAAGTGTAATTTTCACTTCCCTCGTACATCGCGCAAACCTGCGGGCGAGCATATTAGATCGGACTGACAACGCCCTCCGTTCCCTCTCAATGTCATCGTCATCGTGCAGATCCTCGTTTAAGATGTGACCTAGGTACTTAAACTACTACTAGTACCTAGGTACTTATATTGAGTAAATAAAATTGTTTTAATTTATTGCCCGTTCTTTATGGCACTAATTTCATTTCATTCATTATGTATTTAAATCAAGATGCTATTATGTTCTTTAAGAATTTCATTAAATTCAAATTAACATTACCCTTACAAACATTTTTGATGTCTATAATTGGATTCTTCAGGAAAGCATGATTGGGCCTTTTTGTGAGCCGATAATCGCTTACATTCATAACATCTGATCCTTTATATAATGATCGTATCTAAATATCTAATCGACTCCATAATCTGCGGAAAGCAGAACTAAAGATGTTTATATATAGTCATAAATAAATTCTTTATTTCAAAACAGTATCAACATTGTTATAATCCTTATCTTTATTTAGAACTAGCGAACGTCACGCGGTTTCACCAGCGTAGTTCCCGTTCCCGTGGGAGTACGGGAATGAAATATAGCCTATGTTACTCAAGGTGAATGTAGCTTTCCAAAAGTGAAAGAATTTTTGAAATCGGCGCAGTAGTTTTTGAGTTTATCCATTACAAACATACACACACACACAAAAATACTAATCTTTCCTATTTATTTAGTGTAGACATATAATAAAAAAGTGTGATCGTAACAAGAAAACATTATTGCAAAGTGGGAGATTTCAGTGATTGAGGAGCTAGTGGCTAAATAATAACAGCCGTTCGGGTCGAGCGTTAGGTTAAGCCGTGCTTGCCTAGGTTGGTCTGTGGATAGGTGACCGCCCATTACATACCGAGTTTCCTCCGTGCCTCGGCAAAGCACGTTAAGCCGTTGGTACCCGCTGTCATTTGAAGATCTTTGACAGTCATTAGGTAGTCAGAGGCCCGAAAAGTCTGACACCCAGTCTTACCAAGGGGTATCGTATTACCCGGTACTAACTGGGTTGTGGAGGTCAGATAGGCAGTCGCTCCATGTAAAATTCTGGTATTCAGCTGCATCCGGTAAAACTGGAAGCCGACCCCAACACAGTTGGGAAAAGGCTAGGCAGATGATGGGAGATTTCAGTGATTTAAAAGCATTCTCAAGTCAAACATGCATACAAGGTTCCTTTACATGACAAAGCACAGACGAAAGTTTAGTAACGTAGGGAATTAAATTAACAGCCGAAACTTAAAGAAGAAACATGAATGATTGCGTAAAACCGAGAGTAAAGTCTACTTCAAAATTCAAAAGCTTTTAAAAACATTTTCAAACTTTGTTTTGTATTACTGACCTTTTAAAGCTAATTGCTTTCGTGTAATTACTTGAAAGTCCACGGAACTGAAGAAGAAAAAAGGAAGTTAAAAGTAAAACGCTTCAATTGCAGTTTTGCAAAAAACTTTACATTGAATATTCATTGCTTTGTTCCTTTGTTCAGGAAATGAATTTACTTTCAATTCACTTAGGAAAATTGTTATTTAAGCTTAAGTTGATTTAGTTCATGACCAACCCGCACTGGGCCCGCGTGGTGGATTATAGCCCATTCCCTCTCATAGAGAGGAGGCCTGTGTCCCAGCAGTGGGACCATTAATAGGCTGATGATGATGATGATGATTTAGTTAGAACCTCAAATACAAAATCAAAAGTCGTTTATTCAAACCAAGAAGATCAGCACTTTTTCAACGTCAATAACAGAAGACAGTCCCCCCAAAAAAATGGCAACAGCATGCTGTGACGTCACTGTTTGGTCAACTCAATGACTCAACTATTTATTGATTTCAAAGCAATTAAAAATCTAATTTAGCAATTAATTAAGTAAATCGGGATTTTAGGCCCAAAATAACGTTTTAGAGACTGGTGTCTTGGAATTATTGTTTTATAGTGTCATCTACCCTATGATTAATCAAAAAACTAGTTAAGAAATTTTAAAACTTTAGAACAGTCAACACTGTTTTAGAGTTTAAAGTGAAAATTGTTTTGTTTATTTGTTTGTTTATATGTGTGTGTGTGTGAGTGTGTAATGTTCCTAACTAGTTAGAAACGTTATTTTGGGCCAGCAGCAGAAGACTGTTGAGTCTTCTGCTTTTGAGGGTTCCGTACCCAAAGGGTAAAAACGGGACCCTATTACTAAGACTCCACTGCCGGTCTGTCTGTCTGTCTGTCACCAGGCTGTATTTGGCTGTGTTATTAATATGTAGGATACTATTTATCCCTTTAGTATGATCCCATGGGACAGTTACCGAACTTCACGCGGGCGAAGCCGCGGGCTACAGCAAGTAGTACAATAAAAGTAAATAAAATTCAAATATTTGGCACGCTCTGCAGCCTGTACGACTAGATGGATTTTAGCTATAGAGGTGTTGTTAGATTCATATTTACGGCTCCAGCCCATCTCGTAACTTTCCCATTTCGACAACTAAACAAAAGACGTGCGAAACAAGTGACAAAGTGTGCCAACTCGTAACTATTTTAATCTTCATACATTGAATCCCATTTCGTAATTATTTTGATCTTCATACATTGAATCCCTTTTGGTAAACTTTTTGTTTGGCAAGTACAGTTAGCACTCAGGAGAACTACTAAGAAAAATCACAATTACTGTTCGGAATTATTTATTTCTTTATAACTTATCTACATCTACACTTTTAATATTAGAAAGAGGAAAGATTTGTATTTTTGAATGTTTGTGATGAATAAACTCAAAAACTACTGACGATACAATTGATACTGACGGCTTGATCAAGTTAAGTACGGTCTTTCTTTAAAAAAAAAACTCTATTGTACATTTAGTTTAAGATGTGATTTTCAGCCGCGCCTGCCGCGCCGCCTAAACATTATGTTTGAGAAAATCACTCGTATACTGATATTAGCGACCATTATTAATATTTATTTCGTACAGCCTACACTACCTGTACGATAACTTGTTTATGGAGAAGATTTGCTAAAAGCTAATTTACTTGAGAGTATAGGTAATTCACGCAAAATACGCGCTTCGACGTGGAGTTGCGGACACCAGCCCGTTATACAATACAATACCGTAGCGTCATCATTTTGTCTAACCATATTCCACAGAATACCAGTTTTTTACTTGGAGAGTCGGCTGATCTGATCTCCGCAATAATCCAGTAAGTGGATAACATGATATCCCGATCCCCTTTAGTAAGTCTGGTAGTCGGTAGTAGTAGACTGGTAGTATTTTAAACGACGGGACTAATGTCTTCTGTTCTCCTAGTACTTATGGTTGGGTATTCACTAAAAAGACGATTTCAGCGGCACCAACATCTCCTTGATTCTTTTTTCCTAGTACTTTCTGTTCAAATTCAAAATTGAGTAGTACTCTTGTGACAAACTTTAGTGTGCCAGAGAGAGACAAAAAATAGCAACATCAACAAATGGTTTCCTTGTAACTTTGAAAGCTGACTGTACAGTACAAAAAACAGTTGAAATTTATGGTTGACGAAATGGGATACAATGTATGAAGATTAAAATATACGAGTTGGCACACTTTGTCACTTGTTTCGCACGTCTTTTGTTTAGTTGTCAAAATGGGAAAGTTACGAGATGGGCCGGAGCCGTATTTACTGTGAAAGTGACACTGGGTATATCAAAATAATAAAGAAACAAAATGGCGGATTTTTAGCGCCAAATTCAAATGTTTGGCACGCTCTGCAGCCTGGACGGCTCGATAAAGGGCTCATCATGAAGATTTTAAAATGGTATGATATTATCTAAGTAACTCAGCGTCACTCAAGTGTAAAATAATAAAAATAACAAAAAAAAATAACCTGACTGCGTAAAAAATAACTAATAACTATGTATTATTTATATATTTAAATGGACTATTTATATATTTATTTTATATTAAATAAAAAACTGAAAAGAATAAAACAAGTTCAGGAGACAGGACAATATATTGACTGCAACAGTCGGGACACATTTGGATGTAATGTCTAGATTATTTAATGGGTCCCGACTGTTGCAGTCAATATGTCCTGTCTCCTGAACATTTTTTATTATTTTTAGTTTTTTTTTTTTAATTTAAAGTTATTAGTTATTTTTTACAGAGTCGGGTTTTTTAATTTCTTAAATTATTTTTTTCTTATTAGCTTTTACTATTCCACTGATGGCCAAAAACCTCCCCCAATTCCTACCAAGAGCTCTAATTACCAGGTAAAATTAAGAAGAAGATCTAGTGTCAAAAATTTTAAAGAGAACGCTTAGATGGTTTGGTCATATGGAGAGGATGAGTGAAAGTCGACTAACAAAAGGTATTTACAAGACAGCAGGCTTAGCCAAGTTGACAATCTACAATCGTTAACGCTAGTAGAAAACTAATCAAATATAATATATGGAAATGACATCACCTCAACGTTAAATCACGTGATCAACACAAACGAATACAAAATTCGTAGACGAGTTTCAACGTTCAAAATGATAGAATAGAATGTTGTCGTTTCTACAATGATGATCGCTATACTCTTTGGTAGGAACGCTCACCATAGACTAAAGTGTAGGTTTTTGCTACAGACATAGACTCCCGCCTGACCACCACTAAGCTTATTTTTGCTTGTACTCGCAACATAGAAACGCTCTCTAACCCCGCCCCGTTGACTTTGTATAGAAATAATGAGTGAAAAGATACCGAATCGGCCGAGCGCACTGACGACGCACGCCAAACGAGAGTTATTGTTATTTTGCGCGCCAAAGTTGAGGCTTTCCTAATAGGCCCATACTTTAAGGGGGCGTGGCTCGGCGCTTCCGCATGTTTTAAGCGAAAAAAATTTAAAATGGTCAGGCGGAAAAGACCCCGAATGTACGTAATTACCAAGTCAAATAAAATAAGCACAATGATATTAATTCTCACACAGTTTATTAATTTAAATAAAATAGCCTCAATTTCTTTGGTAACAATTTTGAAGGAACGAATGGGAAATATATTTAATTTTGGATTGTTTAGAAATAGTTAACCATACCACAAGAATTTAGTATGTTGTCTATATATTTATATACTATTTACAAAGAAGCAAATAAAAAAAATGACTTCAATTTCAGACATGGAACATTGTCAAAATATTGAAGACATATTTAATAGACAAGCGACAAAGTTGAAATAATATGTAAGAAAAGTTGATCTACAAGATAAAAGGCACTTTGTTTTCAATAAACAACAATTTAGATGCGGAATAACATTGTGTTTTTACAACAATTCTCATTATAGTAATCATTCACAACAAAATTGCCATAATAAGATGAATGGGTAAATAATGCAACGTTTTTTATTCAAGCATTCGTCACCTAATGTTGATGAAATCGGACAATTGAACATATTAATTATTACAATTAGGCCTTTCTACAGTACGTTTCATTGCTGAAACGGTCAGGTTCTCAGCTTGGCTGTGGTCCCCTATCCTGAGTTTAACATCACCATAGGGGAAGTAACGACTGGAGAAGGTAACCTCACCATCACCACAGAATAACTCAATGGAACTTCTATCTACGAGAATATACCACTCAAATTTTCCCACAGGCCTCCATTTTGTTCTGCGGATACCATCTTCACCACCACGGTCGAGAGTAACTTTACCTTTCAGGGAGTCATAACTAATTGAAACACTCACGTTAGTAGATTCAATAAACAGTTCAAAATTTTTCCATTTTCTTGCTGTGATTTTTATTTCGGCAGCATTATCTTCCAACTGGACTATTTGACCGCCTTGTGCTTTACCAGAGTATAATGTATGACCGCGGGCAGCACTTATCTCCTCAACGGGTTTCTGAATAAGTCTCAAATGTTTCGTTAGGAATAATTTTCTTGGGATTGTCAATTGACCAGCATAGCCATGGTCACGCTCAGGATAAATTTGCTCCCACATATCAAACCAGCCAATTATAACTCTACGATCCTCTACATCCAACATTGTTTGAGTAGCATAAAAATCATGTCCAAAATCCAATTCTATAAATTTGGTTATAGGCTCAAACAAAAGTGTCTTGTAATCAAACTTGCCAACTATATAACCAGTCTGAAATAGATTTTGGTATAAATCACCTCTGGCATTGATACCCTGTGGTGACATTAACAATATGTGATATCCGCCCAACTCAAAGAAATCTGGACATTCCCACATAAAACCCAAAGAACCATCGGATTGAAGTAAAACTGACGCCTGCTTCCAAGAAGTTAAATCCTTCGACACATAAAGTAGTATTTGTCCGAGAGTGTTATTATTGAAAGAATTTCCCAACACCATGTAATAAAGATCTCCGTGCTTCCATACTTTCGGGTCTCTAATATTCGGTTGATGTTCCTCGGCTATGATAACAGGATTCCCTGAATATTTCGTAAAATTGACTCCGTCAGTACTTGTGGCTAAGGCTTGAAACTGCATGGGGGTACCCCCAGGAGTATTAACGTTTCCTGTATACAATAAATACATTGTTCCGTTTTCAATTATAGCACTTCCCGAGAACACTCCAGTTTTGTCGTAAGGTTTATCTGGTTTCATTGCGACTGGTAGATCTTCCCAATGCATCAGATCCTTACTCTTTGCATGACCCCAGTGTGCAACTCCAGGCTCTTGGCTAGTGAGAGGATTGTATTGATAGAACATGTGGTACTCATCTTGGCATTTGCAGAATCCGTTGGGGTCGTTCATCCATCCGGACTGGAGTGGATAGAGGTGGTACAGCGGGCAAAAGAGACAATCATCTGAATCAGCTGAGCATCTGTAAAAAAACAGTGCTATTAGCAAAAACTTTGTCACAACTGCTAACATTGTGCGCGTCGGTTATACAGACGCGGGGACTGAGCTCTTCTATCTGAATAGTTCATTTCCGCCGTTGTGATCATTTATATGCCATCGTTATCGTGTAGCATCCAGCTGTGTCGGCCCAATGTTAACTTATAGAGCAAAATCCCAGGGCCGCCAGACACTACTTATTTTTTGAGTAACAAAATGTGTGGCATCGAGTAGTGTTAGTATGTCACAGCCACTTCTTTCCGAAACTACAAGAACTATGCTGTTGTAACTTGGTAGATGTATTCTGTGAACCGCATTAAAATTTTTACACAAAAATAGAAAAAAGAAAACAATAAATTTTGGGGGTTCCCTATACTTAAAACTGACACTCAATTTTTGTTTTTTTCATCAATCCCATACGCCGCGGGTATCTAAGGATAGTTCTTCAAAAATGATATTGAAGTTTTTTATATCATTTTTTTCTAAACTGAATAGTTTGCGCGAGAGACACTTCCAAAGTTATAAAATGTGTGTTCCCCAGCTGTAAATTCTAAATTAAGAGAATGATAAAACTAAAACAAATATATATGATGTACATTACCACATTACCATGTAAACTTCCACCGAAAATTGGTTTGAACGAGATCTAGTAAGTAGTTTTTTTTTTTAATACGTCATAAATCGTAAACCGCAATAATTATTAAAACATCGATCAAAGTTACAACGAAAGAACTTTTATATTATGTTACTTGCTGCGTGTTAGTTTAAATATGTGTCTCCCACACATATTTTTCGTAAATCCTGAGTGCTGATGCACTCAGGATTTACGAAAAAGTTGTATTATTTTTACGCAACTTTAGCTTTAATATTTAACCCAGTATTGAGTTGTTGAGGTCAGATAGGCAGTCGCTCCATGTAAAATACAGTAATTCAGCTGCTACCAGCTAGACTGGAAACCAACCCCAACATAGTTGGGAAAAGGCTAGGCAGATGATGATGATTTAAAAGTTGACCGTCGGCACAAGTTAGCAGGTATGAATAAGTTCACAGTACATATTAGCACTACTCGATGCCACACATTTTGTTAATCAGAACATAAGTAATTCATAATTGATTCATAATTTATTTATTTATTGTTTGTCACAGGTCAAGAAGATCTTACAATTATTAGTAACTACTATTGTATCACTGTAACATTGGGGTGTTCAATATTTACATTATGCATGTCAATAAGATTTTGAAATTTTCAATTTGATTGGTTAGGTTAAAAAACTATTACATTAAACATTCAATCTTACACAGTTATTGGACATACAAAGACACACGTTTAAATAAGTCAAAAGATAGTTAAAAAATAAAATAAAAAGTAAGTTTAACATATCAATTTTTGTCAACCTCATCAAACATTCATTAATAGACATAATTATTTCAGTCATGCGATTTACATTAGCATTAGTACAAAAAATAAAAATAAGTTTAACATGTCAAGTTTTAGTCAACCATATACTACATTAATTATTACCTAGTAGACATTATAACGATCATAATTATAATTTACATTAAATAAGTGAAAAACAATTTTGGTCAAATAATTCGGTCATTTAAAAATTCATTAATTGAATAATATGTTGTACATATTATGACGAATTATTTGAGCTTTAATTTAAAAACTTTTAATGATGAGATATTCTTGATACAGTTTGGGAGTTTGTTATAGATTTTAACTCCAATACCAAATACACTCGATTTAAATTTTACTGTTCTACATTTAATGCCTTTTTACGTTTCATGCTTATCCATATCGCGTTTTATCATCATTGCCGCTTCAAATATGTATAATGAAGGTAGGGTTAAGATTTTCAACCTTTTGAAAGCTGGTCTGCATGAATCAGTCAGTCTTAGTCCGCATAATGCTTCTGATGCATTTTTTTGTGCTTTTACAGCGCACTCTCTGTTCGGTGAATTAACCAAGAATAGGATACCGTATTTTAGTATTGAGCCTACATATGCATGGTAAACACTTAGTAAAGTTACGTCTGGCAGCCCTGGCATCTTGGACTATTAAAAAAATGATTGTCACCATTATCGTAGAAATCTGCAGTGTTTCAGTTGAATTGTTTAGTTACGTTAGTTAGTGTTTGCTTAGCTAGTGGTTAGTAGGTTGTCTGTGAGGTGTTTTTGTAGTATTTGTTTAAATTTAAATTACAACACGTTCAAGATAATGGATGCATAATTTGTAGAAGTCAAGTAGAGCTAATAATAGGTACAATGTAGAATTTTTAGAAATCAAAGGAGCTACATACTTTATTAATTTATTAGATACTAGCTGATGCCCGCGGCTTCGCCCGCTTGACAAATTATATTCTAAAAACTTTCTCTTGAATCACTTTATCTATAAAAAAAATCCGCATCAAAATCCGATGCGTAGTTTGAAAGATCTAATTATACATAGGGACAGACAGACACGGTGTGGAACTTTGTTTTATAATACACACATCAAAAGTATCTAGGGATCAACATATATTTTTGCAATAACTTTTCTCCTGATTGATATTAATTAAAATTTTCTTTAAGGATTCATCAAATAAAGTGTTTTCGTTTGTCACAGTAACGATAAACCAAGTCACCTTTGCATTAATAAAGAAATTTGCCATTTTCCTAATAAAGGGATTTTTGACATTTGAACCACTAACATTAAAGTTCGAAAAAATGACTGAAAACACAGTTTTCTTTAAAATTTTATTGGGTAACTTAAACAATTAATAATCCGTGTTTCTACCGCGAACACTAACAACACAAGAACATCGGTTTGGCATACTCAAAATGAGTTCATCCAAATCACGCTGTGGAATGGCCGCCCATGTTCGTTGCAACAACAACAAAAAGGTCTTCTTGCGACTGGATACCCTCCATATTCGGCAGAGCTCTTCTCTGTAGCATATCCCATGCATGCTCAATCGGGTTCAAGTCTGGCGACTGAGCAGGCCAGGGCAGGACATTGATGTTAGCTGCGGCGAGAGTCTGTCTTACAACTCTTGCGGTGTGCGGTCGTGCATTATCATGCATTAACTGAAATAAGGGACCGATTTGCACTTGTAGAGGAACGATGACGTCTGATACAATCGTCTCAGCATAAATTTGAGCGTTGAGGTTGCCTCTGATCCAAATCAACTCAGTTCTTCCGCCGATCCAAATACCCGCCCATACCATGATGGTTCCACCACTATAAGGATGGACTTCCTGGCAGGATTTTAATCGCTGTTGGCGTCCAGGGGTTCTCCAGTGTCGTATACGTCTTGTATCCGGTCTCATACCAAAACGAGACTCATCAGAAAAGCACACGAAACGCCATTGTTCTTTTGCCCAATTTCTGTGTTCAAGAGCCCATTGATATCGAATCCTACGATTGTGCATTGCTATAGGTGGTACCCGTAGCGGTCTTCGGGAATGAAGGTTCACTTCATGCAAGCGGTTTCTGACTGTTTGGTCGCTAATTAAGTTCCCTGAAGAGTGATGAAGCCTCACGGCTAACATCATGGCGGTTATTGTTGGAGCTCTTCGAGTTAAGATTTGAATGTATCGGTCTTGTCTCCGTGTGGTGCAGCGATACCGTCCTCCATGGCGCTCAGCCACGGTACCAGTGCTTCGGTAACGTGTCCAAAGTCGACTGATAACACTCTGACTTGTATTCAGAGCTAAAGCTACAGTACGTTGCCGGGAACCAGCTTCTATCATTCCCACGGCTCTGAGCATTTCTTCCCTGCTTAAATGACGTCGCCGCTCCATAATAACGTTGGTTTTAATTAGTAGGGAAACAGTAGCACTAATAATGTCTTCAATGCGTTGTATGTTTTTATAGGGAAAATATTGACAGCTTATTTTCATCTTTTACTCGAATTTGATTGAGAGTTCCTGATTCAAATTATGAAATGCACCAAAAAGGATCCATATAAATTTATAAAATCATAAATTTATTACAAAGCCACATCTCAATCTCAAGAAATCCGCATAAAAATGCTTGATCCCTAGACACTTTTGATGTGGTGATAGTGACAAGAAACCTTCACTGGTATATACGTATAATAACTGTGCATTAATTTCAGTTCAGTAGTTTAAGTAAGCCTATAAGGTACGAACAGACATTGATTTATTTAAAGTATATTCCAAAAGCCGTGTGGTATCCGGCAGAGTAGAATAGAACCAACCCCTTATACTCACGGGTGTCGTATAAGGCGACTAATGTCTGAGGCAGAACACCTTGCGCCTCCGTAGACCAGAGAATAGGCAGCAGTGTTTTCTGTTAGTCTTTCATCACTGCGATCTCCAATCCGCCTGCCAAGCGTGGAGATTACGGCAAATTCCTCCCATTACGGGAGAGGCTTATGTCCAGCAGTGGACGTTATGGGCTGTTGTAGTAGTAGTATAGTCCAAAATCGAAGTCACTAATAAATATTCTGTTTTTAGTGTGCCAGATGAACCACAATACGTTCTTTTATATAATCCAATAGAATAAAAAATAAATTATATTATGTGAAAAATTCTCTAAAGGGTGTTAAACAACTCTTAACGCTTATGTCCCGAGCCGTTCAGAACATTGTTATTATAATTGTGTCTGTAATTACGGGTATATATAGGTTAACGAAGCTGAAAGGCACTTGTTCTCCTCGTCATTGCGATATTTTTTTTGTTCTACACCATAGTACGTATCTTTATTAAAAATTATAGGTTCTCGTCGTCACTATCGGTTAATAATACTGTTACCCCTGGCATCAAATTAGAACTACCACTTGAGCTGGCATATTATGTAATAAACATAACAAAAACTAAATTTAAAACAATAACAACAACTCGTAATAAAAACTAAATTTAAAACAATAACAATAACTCGTAACAAAAACTTAATTTAAAACTAAAATTGAACTCGTAACTAAAAGTCAACAAAAACAAAGGGCACAACTTTCGTGGCCGCAAGTGTAATCGGGAGCGAACGGAATGTAGACGCGGTGCGGGAGGCAGGGGTCGACTGACGCACCAATCGCGCGCTTGGATCGGCGCTACGTCATTCCCCGCGTCCCGCTTGACCACCAAAGAGACCTAAAAAACGACTTCTGCGCATCTAACGACTCTTGCCAAGTTACGTGCCGGGGATTATACCTGGGAATGTTTTAGTTACGTAGATAGTGGGGGCTAAAGTTCCAACTTTTTGACAAGTTTTTTTGTGTGTAAATTTAGCCCTTTTTTCGCCAATTGTGAATTGACTTTGATGATTCTTTTTTTGTTTGGAAGAAAATTACTTCGCGGTGGCCTAGTTTAAATTTGGTGAAGATCTGATGGTGATCTTCGGAGAAATACAATTGAACTCTTCAATTATAGACAGCAAATCGGTCGTGATTGCTGCAATCGCTTGGATGTTTGTTGTTTTCCCAACATCATAACATATCATCACGCCTGTATGCTCTGAGGGGGTATGCAGATGTGTACAGTACAGTCACATTTCGACAGTTAGGTATGTTATGTTCCATTTTATTGGGGATAAGCCTATTACCATGACATGTATTGTTAACAATATGAAATAAATGACTGCCTCGTTGGTCTAGTGGTGGCGACTACTCAGCATGAGGTCCTGGGTTCGATTCAAAGGGCAAAGTGTTATTGTTTTTTTCATCAGGAATTTCTCAGTAGCAGTCACGGAGTCTGGATTTGCGCCGGCGCTCGCCACCTATTACATGGGACTTAACTATAACTGGCAAAATATGGGTGTAGGTACTATTGGGTACACCTCAGCTAGGGTTGCCACGTTTTTTTAAACAAATATAGTATCTTTCCAAAAAAAGCTGCAAAAATACAGTGCTTTTGGGAAATTCAGGAAAAAAAACAGTACCTACACATTTATTTTTTAAACATGTATTTTTCCATATAATATATACCTATTTGTTATTGCTCTTCGCTTTGGCCATCAATGATTTAGACATCTTCTTTGCACCATTGGTAGTCGAACTCCCATTCGCTCTTATACTTTTGAAGCATTTTATCCTTTTTTGTTTTTTCTTGGATGTCGTGCAGAAACCATCATCACTTTCCATGTGTTTTTTTTATTTTAACAGCAGAAAATAAACACTTACATCAATAAAAATCGGGCGGCATTCAACGACAAATTATTGACAGTTGACGGTTTGTTGCCGCGAATGCTTTTCGTTCTGAAATTCCCCGTGCAGCGCTGTGGGTACGTTCCAGACTTCCAGAAAAGCGCAACAGTTGAATTAGGGATAAAAATATAGTATTTTTCGTACTATATTATTTTTCTATAATGACGTACAATTGACTGAAATATAGTACAATAATATATATTATAGTACGGGTGGCAACCCTAACCTCAGCCCAACTCTTCGGGGATTACAGGCGTAATGTTATATTACAACTAAAAATGGAAAAATAAAAATTTATTTGCAAACAATAAAACCGACTTCAAAAACACAACAAAGTGAAAAATAACTTAGCTTCAGAAATCGGTGGAAAAGAAACTGAACTTTGTAGTGTTTTTATAGTCGGTTTTATTTTTTGCAAAAATGATTTTTTTTCAATCTATTTTTGTTAAAGACTTAAAAAGCGGTTTAAACGTCAAGTTTGTACGAACAAAAGTTTTCTCAGGCACCTTGCGTTTTTCTCATTTACGTAATTTTTGATTTCCTCTTAGAAAGGCAAAACTAATAAATACGAACAATACAACAATTATATTCAAATGTGGCAAAATAAATATTATTTTGTCTGGAATCATTCTTGCCATAAATAAGATTTAGGCTTAAAGCTAGATTAATAAAAAAGCTAAAGCTAAATAAACATAAGCTAGTTAAAGCTAGATTAATAGTGTGACTAATTTAATAACTGCTGCTATGAAGGTGTACTTACATAAATCATATGTTACTATATGAATATTGTAAGTTATTGTATTTTGAACAGAAGGGATCTAGAAGGGTTGCGAAACACATGTTTGGGTCGGCACATCCGAACGGTGGACCGATAACCTAGTGAAGGTTGCGGGCACGTGGTTGGTCGTTGGCCGGAGCGAGATGGAATGAGACGCCTTCACCTCCTTCTGTGAAGCAGTCATGCTAGAGAAGGAGGTGGCGGAACGTGAGAAGGAGAAAACCTCACGTCTCTGCCGCCACGGGAGACACCCCGGGTGTCGGGGGCCACCGTAGGCATGCCTGAGGACGGTGAGCTATGGGCTAACTCGCCGTCCGTCTGTTTTATGACAACAAGCCGTGTCGTTCGTGTTCCAAGCGCGCCTCAAAGAGATGTCAGCAAAAGGAAGGGGTCCGCAAGGGCCGATGCCTGCCGGGGCTGCAGGACTGTTCGAAAGAGATACCGTGGCCCCGGAACACAAAGGGCGATAAAGGAACATGGATGGGTTTTAGTCAGTAAAAGTCTGGATGTGAAATGCACGATACCGGTCAATAATGGCGACACTTGGGAGAGGCCTATGTCCATCAGTGGACATCTTTGATCTGAAATCATGATGATGATTATTCAAAACGGCATTAAAATGTAGAATGTGTTACATAATGTAGTGGTAGATATGCGTTCCAGAAAAACCTGCTCGACCAGCCTATAATGTTCCCACTGCTGGGACACGGCCTCTTTTCACTGAGAGGGAATGTGCTATAATCCACCACGCGGGCCCAGTGCGGGTTGGTAGATGTCACATGTCTTCGAATTTTTGTTTCTAGGACATGCCGGTTTCCTCACGATATTTTCCTTCACCGTTTTGAGAGCAGTGGTGTTGAAATAAATTTCACCAAGTAATGCGCCTGTCTGGGTTCGAACCCACGACTTCAGACTTTGAGGTTCGTAAGTCGGGGCCGCCACCACTGGGTCACCGCCGCTCCGCTTTTATTTTCGGTCTGACGTCACGAGCCCCCACTCCCGAATTTTGATGCGTTTAATCTTTGTCAATATTCATTGATTTACAAAAACAAAAAATACGTGTCCATTATTTTCCAAAGCTCTAACTGATGGACTAAATAGATTTGCAATTTATTGATGGTGGAATCTAGCCTATTGTGCACAGCTAACTGATTCAGTGATAGTAGATAATCCTCCTCTCTCACCGAAAGGAGGCTTGTGTCTATTCAAAAGGAATTTTATAGGCTGACTATGTATACGTAGATGCTAATGATTTTGCCGATTGGCACAAGCAGAATCAAATCCAAATGTGTGTATAGTCTACTTTGGTTTTGTTGACCAACAAACACTGCCGAATTGAATGTACTGAATCAAACACTCTTCGAGGTAAATTGTAGTCTGAAATTGAATGTGTCAGTAGAGTAGAGTAGGGACTCCATTTTCCGCACTTAGACTCTCATTCGGTCTAGAATTTGTCAGTATTGAGAAACGTAGTGTGGCGAGAAATGATAGTATGTAGGTTTAGTAACTAGAAGAAGCTGAACAAAATTGGAAATAATGACAGGACTCCGGAAACCTTTGGCGTAATTTCTTAGCACATAATGCATTTTATTTTGACAAGATTGCACATATTTTGAGCATAAAAATCTTATAAGGTCTGAATTCCTGACTAATGTCTCGCTCCCATCGGTCGCGTACGTCGGTCGCGCGTACACATTGTGTTTTATATAGCACCATACTGCAACGCTGGCGTCAGTGGCGAGTATTTGCTACTGTTTTTCTCGCTGACGTACGTGACCGACCGTGCCCGACCGACCGTCAGCGTGACAGGAATAGACAGACAACCTATAATTCTGATTAATTTGTTGCACACGTTGTTCCCAGCCTGGCATTGGCAGCGAAGGTCCTGGTGGCAGTAGCAGTGTTCTTCACGTACTGCCTTCAGATGTACGCGCCCATGGACATCATATGGACGAGGATTAAGTCCAGGTTCAGCAAGCAGTATTACAACATCAGCCAGATCACGCTCAGGACTCTCAGTGTGGCTTTGACTGGTGAGTATTTTGAAGCGGACTCTTCACAAAGCCGTTAACCAAGCATTCTGAACACCAAACCTAAGTAACTCTACGCAAATGTCATTGCTGGGAAACGACTTTTTGGGGTGAAAAATCACGTTTTAACCTTACCTTTCATATTTCTGTAACTAGAAGGTTCCTAGATATGGTCCAGAAGGAAAAAAATGTAACAATGGCCTTTAAGCTTCGTTAGGGGCTTTTTACAGCCATTATTTAAAATAATCAATCTGTCTAAATGTTTTGGGCACTCGCTTACACAATAGGTTAAGGACATATTAAAAAACCTCTTAACGAAGCCGAAAGTCATTTGTTTTCTGTCATTGCAATCATGTTTTTGTTCTACACCATACCTGGGAGTTTTCTAGTTACGGAGATATTGGGAGTCAAAGTTCCAACTTTATGTTAAGTATTTTCATATCTAGACACGTGGGAGCGTGTCAAGCCAAGTTCTGGCGCGCAGCTCACCGTGTGTAATATTACACGAACCATTTGGAGCCACTTTTGAGCCCCTCATAACTCAAAAACTATTTCACCTAAACTTGTCAAATTTAGCTCATATATTGAGACTGGCGAGATACATATGTGTTCCAAATTTTATAAACATATCTCAAACGGTTATTTAGATATTAACGTCCAAAAATCGTCATTTTTATGACTGACCTATAGATCAAAACTATAACCCAGTTCCAGATGACCTAGAAAGTTTAAATTTGGCATACAGATAGGTAATTAGGTGAATACAAAGGAAAAAATCAGAAACTGTTAATTTTTTATCATTTTATTATAATTTTCACTTAACTTATAATTAGTGCCTGTAAATCTCTAGATATGTGGATTTTAAGATCTTTACGTGAATATATTTTAACGAGTTGAATACCACCCTTAATTTTTTTTAATCCAAATATTTCCGTTTTTGTACTTACAAATAAGAATATAGTAGATTTTCGTATTTATTACGCGTAACTAACTAACCGTATTCTACAACCACTAGCGCCACCTATTATCATTCTCAGAATCTCACTCACTACACCATGCCGCCTCCATTGATTTATTTAAAAGTGACACTAGATGGCGTATGTACAAAAAGTAATGATATCCCATCAAAAACATAAATGTGAAATGAGAGCCAAGTTCAGTATTTTGATTATTATTTTATTTTTTTATTTATTTATTTTATTTATAATCATAGTCTTAGTACAGGTTAAGTTTGTTTTGTACCATTAAACCAGACATGGTTTTATGGTTATGATATATGCCTTGGCTGTTGACTTCAACGAAAAAAGAAGAAAAATCTAAATGGGTGCCAAGTTCAATGGTCAGTCCTGAAATTTATTTATAACAACATAAAATATCATTTTTTCTTATAACTTAGGAGGATATATTGTAGCCTAAGGTCTGACTTGGCTAGGCTTCATATACGAATTATATTATAGCCTTCGCAAGTTCAACCTGTTATTTTTCGGTTCTTATTTGATTAAGTATTCCGAAAATTTGGCTTGCTGATAGAAACTGACCATAGAACATAATAATTCATATATGAGAACTAGCCAAGTCAGACCTTAGGCTACAATATATTCTCCTAAGTTATAAGAAAATATATTATGATATTTTATGTTGTTATAAATAAATTTCAGGACTGACCATTGAACTTGGCACCCATTTCGATTTTTCTTCTTTTTTCGTTGAAGTCAACAGCCAAGGCATATATCAAAATACTGAACTTGGCTCTCATTTCACATTTATGTTTTTGATGGGATAAGTTTTTAATGTAAGATTTTTAATACCTCCACGACCCCCGTACTATTCAATCCATCTATCACTACAATGTTTTGAGTGCTTTACATTGAGTTCTACCACAAAAGCAATAATTTTGCGTAAAGTTACTAAGTTTGATGTACAGAATGCTTGGTTGACGGCTTCGTGATGAGGTTGTTTATATGCTGTATACCTACTTTATCCTTGTAGCAGTGTCCTGTGGATAATTTCTACGCAGGCTAAGGAGCAAGTAAAACCCAGTTATTTATTAATTGGCTCTTTGTGAACGTTGTGGTAACAATTGGAATTGGGTGCTTTGAGAGGAATTTAACGTTGGCACAATCACGATGAAGCTGGCAAAAGCATGACGTGATACCTAATAGAAAGTCTTACCTTTACTCTGCAAATGTATATGGACATTATGCAATGTATACAGGTTCATAAAAAAATTAACAGTTTGCCGAATTATTTTCATCCTTGGAACAGATGTTGTTAGTGTCTTAATTTCATTAGAACCATTAGCGTTCTTGGCCTGATGAGTTTTCGTTGTTATTGTTGTTATCTATTTCCAATATTTGTTGCAGTTATCCTCGCAATAGCCGTACCAGACCTAGAACTCCTCATAGGTCTTGTTGGAGCCATCTTCTTTTCAACCCTGGGCCTGCTGATCCCAGTCGTGGTCCAAACTGTCCATCAATGGGAACGAGGGCTGGGCAAATTCAACTACATTTTGTGGAAGAACGTTTTACTGTTGATATTCTATTTCATTGTGTTATTGTCTGGGTGTTACGCTGCTGTTAGCGAAATTGTAGCTAAGTTTAGATAGATTGAATGTGTTTATTGATTGTATTGTATAAGGGCATCTTTTTAAAATAAAGTTATGGTGATGATATTTTTGTGTACTTAGTCATATTAGCCCTTCGCCCACCTTTACTTTTTGTAGCAATGCTGTCATTATTGTTTGTGGTGTCCTTATGTGTGGCCCGGTTCTTTGTGGTGTGGTGGCGCTTGCAACAGCGTCGAAATATTGGGAGCTCAAAACAATTACCAATCACGGAAGATATCCCGTAAGTGACAATATAAGTTCAGTTAATGGCACTTTTGAATTCTAAAAAAAAATAGCCACAGTCTCGCCACAAGGCTTAAGTGTAAGGACTGTAGTTGCGCATTCCAGAACGTAGATGTTATATTATGGAGCAGAATGGGTAAAAAACACCATTTAAATTCTTTTTCACACCACCTGCTCGAAAATGTCAAATTATATGTCAAGCAACCTTAACCTAAAGTGATTCATTAGTGGCCGGGGGCACAGCCGGTCAATAATGTTGTACTGGATTTCATTATGACCCGCTGGTCAATAATGTGATTTGAATTTGGAATCTCACATGCTCAGCTAAATTGGCAGTATAGTACAAACAAAAACCCTTTGGTGCCAGAAAGAGGAAAGCTATTCTCGATACCCTTACTACGCGTGGATGAGATTCTTGATTTCCTACAAAATCATAACGACTGCTTCTTCATATCGTTGCCATGTTTTCGAAGACATAATATTGTAAGAATAATTAGATAACTACGAACCATTTTTTAAAAGGAATGGAATAACATTAAAACTGGCATTAATAATAACAAATACCGTACCGCGCCGTAATACCACAGTAGTATTATGATACAGTATTCCGACTTCATAGAAACGGACGAAACGCGAGCTATACCTACGCGCCTCGATCTAAGGGTGCACTTGGGGCTCAGACAGTCACGGCTGTACCGCAGTGTCGAACGGACGGTGTGTTGTTTTTTTAACAATAACCGCGCGATTTTTTCTCTAAAAATCAGTTAATATGACGAGTAGGAAATATTGTGCTGTTTTTGGTTGTATGAATTCGTCAATAACGCATCCAGACATAAGTTTTTTTTAAATTACCTGGAAACTCTGAAAGGTAAGACTATAAAATAATTTTACTTACTAGTAGGTAGGTACATAATGTGTGTCTTTTTAATGGATAAGTATTTCCTTTTATCTCACGAAAAAAAAGGTGTTTGGATTAATAAATAAAGCGAATTGAGTAACGGAAACGGAAGTTATTGAGACGAGTGAAATAGGTAGTTATATGCGGTTCTGAATGAATCATGATACGGTAGGTACCTACCTACTTACGCTTGTGTTAAAACTTCGGTGCCTATACTTTAAAATTTAACAATAAAGCATTTCGTACGACTCAGTCGAGGCGCAAATATTTTTCGGTCGCAAATTTATAAGCCCGATTTGTTTTTCGAACAAAAACATGTTTTTTAGGGTTCCGTACCCAAAGGGTAAAAACGGAACCCTATTACTAAGACTTCGCTGTCTGTCCGTCTGTCTGTCCGTCTGTCCGTCTGTCTGTCACCAGGCTGTATCTCATGAACCGTGACAGCTAGACAGTTGAAATTTTCACAGATGATGTATTTCTGTTGCCGCTA
Source organism: Xestia xanthographa (assembly GCA_905147715.2). Taxonomy (NCBI): domain Eukaryota; kingdom Metazoa; phylum Arthropoda; class Insecta; order Lepidoptera; family Noctuidae; genus Xestia; species Xestia xanthographa. Next base: position 25,906,064 of record LR990658.1, read on the forward strand.
TAACAACAAATACTAAATATAGTCAATGGTACGGAACCCTTCGTGTGCGAGTCCGACTCGCACTTGGCCGGTTTTTTTTTAAATTAAATCTACCAATAAAAAAACAACACGCATTTTTATTGAACACTTCCTATTCAATATACAAAGTATTTAATTTATTTATATAAAAAGGATATTTACAATCACAAAACTAAATAGAAACAGAAAGTAGGTAAATGTAATTAAAATGCTGGAGACGGGCAGCCCTAACGCATGTTTACGTACCGCGCGGCTGTAGGCATTTATTTCTATCATGCGGCCGAGTTACACTACTGTATCATAATATTACCGTGGTAATACCGTAATAGTAATTGGCTGTAACATTAGTTAATTATTCTTACTGTTTGTTTATTTCATAAATACTTTGTTTTTCGTACTATGGCTATTATTTTCTCACAGTAGGTGTAAAAAGTAGAGTATTCTCCTCTGGACTAAAGGTGTCTTTGCCTTGGGCTAGCTTGAATCCCTCGCTGCATTCAGGATTCTTGTATTAACTCCCTCGCTTCGCTCGTGAGTTAAACTCTTAACTCCCTCGCTGCGCTCGGGAGTTAAATCCCGAATCCTTCATTGCGCTCAAGATTCAATATGACGCCCGTGACATAAGACACAACTTTAGCCCCTCGGTGCATAATCTACTATTAAAATCAAAATATTGAGACAAAAATAATACATCATTTATGTTGAGATTAGAAACGATGAGAACGATGTAGAAAGATGCGCAGATTAAAAGATAAAATTACGGCCGAAGGTCATACGTAAGCAATTTTGCGTGCGTTCTCCAATTTTTTTGTTGTTATAAGTAGAATGGGGGGTATCGGGCTGGAATACTCGAGGATAAAAAACGAGAAGTGACGTCAGAGTATAGAGTTTCCCAGAATCGATACTATGCTTGTTAAAATAAGAATGTAAAGGATCGTATTTGCTGTAACTGCAACGTCACTTAGCGTAAGGACCGTATTATTATTATTTTTAGGGTTCCGTACCCAAAAGGTAAAAACGGAACCCTATTACTAAGACTTCCCTGTCTGCCCGTCTATCTGTCCGTCTGTCTGTCACCAGGCTGTATCTCATGAACCATGACAGCTAGACAGTTGAAATTTTCACAGATGATGTATTTCTGTTGCCGCTATAAAGACAAATACTAAAAACAGAATTAAATCAATATTTAAGGGGGGCTCCCATACAACAAACGTGATTTTTTTGCAGTTTTGTCTAAAGTTTTTAAATAATGGTACGGAACCCTTCGTGCGCGAGTCCGACTCGCACTTGGCCGGTTTTTTTTCCTATATTGGCCAACTAACAATTGTTTACACTGTAAATATTTCGAGTAATTATCTACCATTATCTAAGGTTAGTATAACAATTTCTTACAGGTTAGCACCGCATGCCCCATGAACATATTAAATGTGCCACAAGCACTGTACACTGTACTATAAAATTAATGTATAATTAACTAAAATTAACAAGTTTAAATTAACATTACCTACCTATGTGAAGGAATATAAAACTAATATTAGCAGTAAAAGTAAAATTCAATAGAACAGAACAAAAACATAGGAAGCTGCGTCGCGGGAACTTGCTTTAAACAATCTATTTTATTTGTTGAAGGTGTATTTTATTTTGAATATTTTTTCTCTCCTTTTTATTAAAGTTTGTGTCCTAATTTACAAAATAAACAAAGTTTTCATTAATTACTTTCTTTATTTTCGGCCATTAAAATTACTTGTAACGTAGGTGTCTAAATATACCTACAGATATTAACAGTCAGAAAAGGCGCCTCTAAAATAAAGTAAAATACAAAAATCAACTGTTTTGTGTTTTAAATAATAACATCACAATATTATCAGCCTGAAAAGTAAATAAGATCAAAAATATAAGACTATAGACATTCCTGATACATATCATTCTTGTGCTCGCCACATACTGTCTTTTTAGGGTTCCGTACCCAAAGGGTAAAAACGGAACCCTATTATTAAGACTTCGCTGTCTGTCCGTCTGGCTGTCACCAGGCTGTATCTCATGAACCGTGACAGCCAGACAGTTGAAATTTTCACAGATGATGTATTTCTGTTGCCGCTATAACAACAAATACTAAATATTATTATAGTCAATGGTACGGAACCCTTCGTGTGCGAGTCCGACTCGCACTTGGCCGGTTTTTGCACTTCACGCAAGTCATATTCTATATCATAAAAGTTGTTTTAGGTCCCATAAAAACAAAAAAAAATTGGTTGCCTGTAAAGTCGGTATACGGGCGAAAGTTTTACGTGACAACGACTTTGAGTGGTAAAATAAACTTTTTATGTCTGTCTCTCTCGCTCTTAGGCGGGCTCTCACTCGCTCTCATTGTGAGCGCATAACGTGAGCGGAGCGTAACGCAGTTTCTTGAAGTGTCACCCGGCAAACCAATTTATAAGACGTTGTCACGTCAAAAAAACTTCAAAATTGAAACCGCGCTAAAAGTTACTCAAAAGATAACCGTATCGCCTCTCGAGCGCATCAACCTGTAATAACTAAAAAACCGGCCAAGTGCGAGTCGGACTCGCGCACGAAGGGTTCCGTACCATTATTATCAAAAAAAGGGCAAAAAAATCACGTTTGTTGTATGGGAGCCCCCCTTAAATATTAATTTTATTCTGTTTTTAGTATTTGTTGTTATAGCGGCAACAGAAATACATCATCTGTGAAAATTTCAACTGTTTAGCTGTCACGGTTGAGATACAGCCTGGTGACAGACAGATGGACAGACGGACAGACAGACAGCGAAGTCTTAGTAATAGGGTTCCGTTTTTACCCTTTTGGTACGGAACCCTAAAAACTATGATAGTTACCGTACAAGTACAACCACCATTCGAGAGTGCTGGTTGCTTGGTTGGCACTGAGTTGGTTAAGAAGAACAAAAATGCGTACGCGCGACGGTTATAAAGAAAAACAGTTATTATGTTTTCGTGGGCGCCTCTGCGACGTGGGTTATCAGTCTAGGGTAAATTTTCAGGGAGCAAAGACCTTTTATTCAATTGAATATAGTTCAGTACATAAATAAATAATATTGGTTTGCATCTGTTTATTTCTGTTTTCAGTACCCAAATCCCTTCGTATGTTTGCTCACCGTCTACGTACACCTATTTACTATACAGACCAAAATACATACGTGAATATAGATAAACAACAATGTATAAATCAGCATGTCTACAACCATTATACGTTTAAATAGGTTTTATTGTTATGACATCTACCAAGGTCAGTCATTTTAGTTTTTTTAGTTTTCAAATTAAATGACATATTTCGTTTAGAAACTGCATTACAATAAAATTGTTAACTAATTCTGCAATTTGAATGTTTAACGATCTGTTGAAAAGATTAAGGATGATGTCAGACACATCATGTTTATTTACGTATAGTTTAACGCGAGTATTAGTAGTTAAGACGTAAGTATACTTTAAGCTTAGCTAGTAACACATTATTTATTCAATCAAATATTTCCAGTAGTTTAGTCACAGAACATTATTTTTCATTTTTAGCATTTTCTACATGATGTAGATTAACATGCTAGCCGCGACAGACCTCGACCCCCGCATTATTATAGGTAAACACAATTCCTAACTCGCTACTTCAAAGACCTTTTCCAAATTCGTTCCAAAATTTTATTTCCAGATGATCACAATAATAATACCACCATCCCATATCTTCCCGTGGGTGTCGTAAGAGGCGACTAAGGGACTTACCAGAGAATGGGCAGCAGCGTTTTCTGTGCTTTTGTAACAACCGTACTGCGATCGCCAACCCGCCTGCCAAGCATGGCGATTATGGCAAAACCCCCTTTGGGGGAGGCCCATGTCCAGCAGTGGACGACTTTCGGCTGAAATGATGATGATGATGACAATAATAATAAACGGCGAAAGTTTGTATATGTGTATATGAGTTTCTGTTTCTCGCAAAAAACTATTGAATGGATTAGGATGAAATGTAGCACACAGGGATTAACACATCCTCATCATCAGCCTATTAATGTCCCACTGCTGGGACACAGGCTTCCTCTCTATGAGAAGGAATGTGCTATAATCCACCACGCGGGTATATGCCACATGTCTTCGATTTTTTTTTGATCTAGGACATGCCAGTATCCTCACGATGTTATCCTTCACCGTTTTGAGAGCTGTGGTGATGAAATAAATTACACAAAGTAATGCGCCTGTCTAGGTTGGAACCCATGACTTACTGTTCGTAAGTCGGGGTCGCCACCACTGGGCCACCGCTGCTCTCCGATTAACATATAATCTCTTTGGACAGACAAACAAAGTTTAAAGTGAAAATTCATTTATTTTGTCCTTTTTTTCTAAAACTAAAATAACAACTTAATGATAAACAGGTTAATACTTAAATAAAATTCAATTGTCTGTCGGTCTGTTTGTCGAATCTACGGGGTATAAAGAACAGGGTGTGAAGTTCTTTATCCCGCTTAGAAAAGGAAGGATCCTCCGACCAGACGGGTGTTAAGTCTGGTGAGTTCTCACTGCCCGACAGTTGTCGGGTTTTCCCGTGTATAACCGCGGATAACTTTATTAGCGCGATTCAGAATAAGCGAGACGACAAAAAAAATCTAATTAGTCCGTCAGATAGATTCCCAAAAAATACTGGACACATATTTTTTCTTTTGTTACGTAGACCAAAATTTACGAAGATATGACGCTTTTAAAATTCTCAATACGTCTACAGTACCCCTCTGTATTGTCAATACACCTACTGGCTCTCGACCTTATGATATTTTGCGAAAGGGACATTCTGCAAAAGAAACATTTTGCGAAAGGGACATTTTGCGAAAGGGACATTCTGAGAAAGGGACATTTTGCTACCTGTAGTCATTTTGCGACTGAGCCATCACACCTAGGTATAATTGTTACAGCTACATATTATATTTGGATGAAAATTACAGAGATAGACCAAGTAAGGTAGATGTAGGTTGTTTTTATATCGGTAGTGCGCCCCCGTATTATACCTTCCAACAACCACGCGGGTGAAGCAGCGGGAAAAAGGTAGTAAGTAAGAAGATGAAGAAGAACACTGTAGCCACGCCAGAGCGAGCAGCCTCATTGTTACGAGGAGGCATTCTTTAGATCAGTCATACAGGTAACAATATTGGAATTGAAAGACCTAGACATCTTGACGAACTTCCCTCAAACATATCTTAGATAACACGACCAGATGTAACGCCAGATGGGTGTTTAAGAAGGATTAGGGCGTGCCAGCCTTGGTAGTTGGGCTCACTATTGCTTAGGGTGTTAGAGCCTTGGTTGTTGCCGCCGCCGCCGCCACCTCCTTCGTTAACAATTTGGTAGTTGCCACCTCCACCGTTAACAAGTTGGTAGTTACCACCACCACCACCGCCGCCGCCGCCACCACCTCCTCCATTAGTGGATTGGTAGTTGCCACCACCACCACCGCCGCCACCGCCACCACCTCCTCCATTAGTGGATTGGTAGTTGCCACCGCCGCCACCGCCTCCTCCTCTATTAGCGAATTGGTAGTGGCCACCGCCACCGCCATCGCCACCTCCGCCACCGCCTCCTCCTCCATTAGCGAATTGGTAGTTGCCACCGCCACCACCTCCTCCTCCATTAACAAATTGATTGTTGCCACCACCACCACCACCGCCGCCACCGCCTCCTCCTCTATTAGCAAATTGATTGTTGCCACCGCCGCCACCGCCGCCGCCACCGCCGCCGCCACCGCCGCCGCAACCACCGCCACCGCCGGCTGCCACCGCCGCCGCCGCCGCTGCCACCGCCGCCGCCGCCGCTGCCACCGCCGCCGCCGCCACCTCTATTAGTGACTTCGTAGTTGCCAACGCCACCGCTGTCAACTCCTCCGTTAGCAAATTGGTAGTTTACGCCTCCATGGAAAGCGACTTGATTGTCGCTGACAGCGACTCGATTGTTAACGGTAGTATCGCCTACGACTCGGCCTTGGTTGTTGCCGGCAGTAGCGCCTACGAACTAGCGTTGGTTGTTGCCGCCGCCGCCGCCACCGCCGCCATTCCATCCGTGGAAATTATTGCCACTGCGGCTACGTTGGCTACCACCGCCATCACCTGGGTAACGGTATTCGTAGTAGCCACCTTGAGCACTGGTATAAACAAACAAAGCGACGAGTGTGCACTGTCGAAAATTTAATTTGTAAGTTAATGCTAAAAAAATAATTTAAAAAATTAAAAAACCCGACTGCGTAGAAAATAACTAATAACTTTAAATAAAAAAAACTGAAAAGAATAAAACAAGTTCAGGAGACAGGACATATTGACTGCAACAGTCGGGACCCATATTGGATGTAACGATTTTGTTTTATTCTTTTCCGTTATTTTTATATAAAGTTATTAGTTATTCTTTACGCAGTCGGGGTTTTTTTTTTTTTTACCCTTTTTAGTAACTTAGATATTATACCATTTTAAAATCTTTATGATGAGCTCTTTATCGAGCCGTTCAGGCTGCAGAGCGTGCCAAACATTTGAACTTTGTTTACTTTTACAACGTATAAGTTGCATATATTTTTGTAATCACCTTTTAAAACCCTTCATTTTTTCACCCCACTCGATTAAATTAGAAGAAAAAAAAACTCCACAATATGGCACCCCAAATCCACGATTTTTGTTTGTTTTTTTATTTTTATTATTATAATGTAGCCAGTGACACTCGCGCCATCAAGAGAATCTAACGACATGGGGAACAAAGAAACGGACATATATACATACATACAGGTCAAACACATTACCCTCCTTTTGGGCTTCGCCGCAGTCGGGTAAAAAGGGACAAGAGCGGGCAAAAGTACAATAGAGTTAATAGGCTCGTATTAACTGTACTATACTACTATACTATGTAGTTAAGTAACAAATACATTTTGTTCAAATAATCGTTCGTGTGCAGATAATGATTTAAATTTGGTAGATGAGACTTTTTCTAATAAACATCACGTAATGATCATTATCAGTAGCACATGGCAACACACTAAAATAAATGTAAAGATAAAATTACACATAAAGAATATCTCCGTTAGTGATGATGGGCTTAAGTCTTGTGCGGATCTAATGGACTAAGGTAATAACGCATTTCATGGGCTAATCCGGGGACAGTAAAGACAGCAAAAACTATAGGCCGTAAACTATACACCCATGTTGCTAGTTTTCAGCAAATTGTTTTAAAAGGAAATGCTTAATCAAATGCTCTATCATATTAACACCAATAAAATCTTACACGAACAACAGTATGGTTTCACCAATGGATGATGTACGACTGACGCTGGTGTCATTTTATCAAAACAGATATATAATGAGATGGAAGAGGCACAAAAAAACCACAGGAACCATAAAAATGCAACATGAATGCCACATAAATTTTCTGTGACCTTTCGAAGGCATTTGATTGCGTTAATCACGAAACCTTGCTCTTGAAACTTTGTCAGGTTTTGATAAACTGGAGCTCAGTTTAGTAAGTAAATAAGTTTATAAGTACCGTATAGACTTTCCTAAGCATTCAGTAAAAACCAGTTGTTTTGAAATTACACACTGATACTTCAAATTTGTATTTATTTGTATGGATAAGTAAATAATGAACTACTGTGTGTCCGGTGTCCACCCACACCCAGAATAACATTTCCGACCAGTTTTTTGGCATAGATTTAAATCATTTTCAAAACCAGGAATTGGCTTCTAATTTGGTCCGCCAAAGACGATTTTATTTGTTTAAAAAAAAATCGTATTTAGTATATATATTATGTTTTTAAAACGCAGTCAAAACAATGCATGACTCAGCCAGTTGTTTTTGAGTACGGTTATAGTATTATGCTGTACTTACGCTTCATATTCACCATTCATAATACTATCTAACATCCTTTTTATTACACCTTTTTTTTTACAGCAAATCGATCTAAATACGATTCATTTACTTAAAAATAGCTGAAATAAAATATTAACTTATAATTTTTATGTTGTGATATTTACGTCAAGCGTCAAATTGTCAAACTGTCAGTTTTTAATTCTTTTTCTGCTCAGTCTATGGTCTAGCTCTATGATTTCTCTTTTTGGTTTGTATAATTTAAATTATTTTTATCAATATGCTTAGCCAATGTATTTTATAAATTATTACTATTGTTTAATAACTTAATGTTAAATTATTTTATATTTATAAAATTCTTAAAGCACTCATGGATATTATGTCCTCGCCGACTACACTTGTCAGATGAGATGATGGCCACACTAAGAAAACTAAGATTTGAAAAAGGAAGACTACTTTGGGGAAACGAGATGACGGATGGCTGAAAGGTCTGATAACCGCTTGGTTTTCGCTGTCAGATACAAAAACTACCCAGGGGATCCAGCTAAAGATCCACCTGGGACCATTACTCCCGATCTTCGGATGCTAGCTACGTGCCTGAATTTCCACTTGTCTCGCAAAGATATCCTGACGCTGAGCTATTCTGGCCCTGAAATCTACGCTGCCGTACTATAGAGCTGACCTGTTGGACTCTTAAGATCTGCACGACGCCCTTCCAGCTGAGGTTTCCTGAAGGTGATCCTCGACGTCTCTCTTGTATTGACCTGCTACCCTGACGCCTGTTCCCGTTCCTACAGTGGTGAACTCATTCTTATCCAACTAAGTGCTTGAACTATAAAACTATTGAGAGTGCGTGCTAGGTAGGTGTTTTATATAACTAGCTCTAATTTATATCTTTCCCTCATTAAAATTTAATTGAACAAGTCTGCTTATTCCTTTATTTTAATAGGATCACGTAGATTTGTCTTTACATGGATGATCTGAAACTTTTTGCCTCCAACAATTTGCAACTGATGAAGCTACTAAAGGTAACAGAAACTTTCAGTAGCGCTATCAGGATGGAACTTGGTGTGGGCAAATGTGCAGTCCTGCATGTGAAGCGAGGGGAGATTATCGAATCCGTGGGAACTCAACTCTCGGATTCCATACACCTTAGATCCCTGTCCTCAACAGAAACTTACAAGTATTTGGGTATGTCGGAGGCCTTAGGTATCAATACTGCAGACATGAAACAATCGTTGAGGGAGCGCTTCTTTGGCCGCCTGAATAAGGTACTAGGCAGTCTTTTGTCAGGCGGAAACAAGGTGCGTGCCTTCAACGGTTGGGTCATGCCGGTTTTGATGTATTCCTTCGGCATACTCAAATGGACTCAGACGGAACTTGATGCCCTGGATAGGAGGGTACGCACACTGCTGACCGCAAATCGAATGCATCACCCACGGTCGTCGGTGATGAGGCTGTATATCCCGCGGAAGTGCGGGGGTCGTGGCTTCTTAAATGCTAAGACCCTACACAACCGTGAGGTATGCAGTCTCAGGGAATACTTCCTGGAAGCCGACGGGGAGATGCACCGAGATGTGGTCTCAGTGGACAAGGGCCTCACCCCGCTCTCCCTGGCTAACGAGAACTGGCGCAAGCCTAAAGTATTAAACACTAGTGACCGCAAGGAAGAATGGCATGGCAAGGAGCTTCACGGACGCTTTTATCGGGCCCTACATGGCCCCGATGTAGACTTCTTAGCGTCGGTATCCTGGCTGCGTTTTGGTGACCTCTTCGGGGAAACCAAAGGTTTTGTCTGTGCAATAATGGACGAAGTTATGATGACGAATAACTATCGGAAATACATTGTGAAAGATGGCACGGTTGACATATGTCGGGCATGCCACCGTCCGGGAGAATCGATCCGACACATTATTTCTGGGTGTTATAGTCTAGCTAACGGAGAGTACTTGCATAGACACAACCTTGTTGCCAGGATTATCCACCAGCAACTTGCTTTGAAGTACAACCTTGTGGAATCAGAAGTGCCATACTATAGGTATGCGCCCGACCCAGTTCTCGATAATGGTAATATCACGTTGTATTGGGATCGACCTATCACCACTGACAGGACTGTTGTTGCCAATAGGCCTGACATTGTGGTGATAGATCGATTGGAGCGTCGCGCAATGATTGTTGATATAGCGGTCCCGCATGATGAGAACCTCGTGAAAGCAGAGAAAGATAAACAATTCAAATATCTGGATCTGGCTCGCGAGGTTGTCGACATGTGGGACGTGAATACAGCAGTCATTGTGCCGATAGTCGTGTCGGCCAATGGCCTAATAGCCAAGAGCCTCGACCAACATCTTAGGAGGCTCTCGCTTGGCAGCTGGATCAAGGGCTTGATTCAGAAAGCAGTACTTCTTGACACGGCACGTATTGTTAGGAGGTTCCTCTCTCAAGAGCCCTGACCACCGGTTGCTCGGACCCTGTTCCCAGCGCTGGTGGGCTACTATTTTTTATATTTTTAAATGTTTTTTTTATAGTGTTTTATAAAGAAATATTTAAAAATGTTCAAAATATGTAATATAATGAATAGAGGGAATTATAAAAATAATTGTATTGTAATTTATTTACTTTGCAGTACCGTAACAGGGTGCATGATTGATAGTTTTAATTTAATCTTATTGCAACCCCTCTACAACATGTTTACAATAACCTGATTTTTTAATTGGAATTATTCTTCCAGGTTAGCCACTAAACTTGTTACTGAGTTTTTTTTTCACATCTTATTAGACTGAACTTACAGCTGAGTTGACCCCGCATGATGCTTAGAGATGGACCACAGCGAACTATTGCGATGATGTTAAATTTGTCCAGTGATATATAGCAAAACGGCTGTTTAGAAAGTAAACCTTTCATAACGACTTTTTGCATTTTATGCATTACATCACGGAAGGGTTAGGAAAAAATGCACCTAGTAGAACACCCACATTTCGCCATCAACTGGTCACATTCTCATACACTCTGCTACAAAGAAATTCTTGTCCTGCAATTCGAAGCCAGGACCTCATCGTTACTGCACTGTTCTTGGACTGAGCTATCCCAAAACAATAGGATGGTTTCGAGACTTTTAGTGCCACCATATCTATTTCAATTTCGTATTCAACACGGAATATAAAAACTGTATTACCAAGGCAAGATTTTCAAAAACACTATTGTCTAAGTGCAGTGGCAATATGGTGTAGACATCGTGAGGGACATGTTCTCGAACTAAAAATTTGAAGACATGAGAAATCTACACCAGACCCGCAGATTATGCTTCATGGATTGGACGATAATCCACCACGCGGGCTGAATAGGGAGGAGGACCATGTCCTAAAACTGTGAACGTTGATCATAATATTTTAATTTATTCTTCCCCTTATCTATCACTGGACAACAAGCTGAAAACGTTTATGATAACCATGTCAACAAGTTAAACGATTCATTACTAACGAAATCACGATGACATGACAAATCTTTACCACGTGGTTGTGGCGAATTTGATGTTTGCTTGGCTGACATTGAACCTAGTAAACAATGTTTTTGCAAGTAATGTTTGGATCATTAGGATATCTCGGGGCCCAGAACTGACAATTACTTTCATAGTGCTTCATGTTGTCACAGAGACTTTCAAGATTAACGTTACAGTTTGTGATAGCCTAAATCAATTCAAAACATTTTTGACTTATCCTTTATATCGTTACCGCTGATAGAATGGCCCTTTGTGGTCCATGTCGAAGGACATAAAAAGCTGTTTGAGAAAATAAATTAGGTTTCTGTTGAATTTTCAACAGCCTGGTAAAGCTTGAGATTCTTGATGGCTGCAGCCCAAAGAAATTTCAACATTCGCAGGCACGTTCCCTTGCAGTAGTGGCATTTCTTCCTTTAAAAAACTGCAGCAGACTTTATAGTTTGATCGCGGAGTTAACAGACAAAGAAAATTTGATGCGTCAAATTATAAAAAGATTTATTTAACCCGAGTAGATTTTTAAGGTTCCGTACCCAAAGGGTAAAAACGGAACCCTATTACTAAGACTTCGCTGTCTGTCCGTCTGTCCGTCTGTCTGTCACCAGGCTGTATCTCATGAACCGTGCCAGCTAGACAGTTGAAATTTTCACAGATGATGTATTTCTGTTGCCGCTATAACAAAAAATACTAAAAACAGAATAAAATTAATATTTAAGCGGGACTCCCATACAACAAACGTTATTTTTAGGGTTCCGTACCCAAAGGGTAAAAACGGAACCCTATTACTAAGACTTAGCTGTCTGTCCGTCTGTCCGTCCGTCTGTCCGTCTGTCTGTCACAAGGCTGTATCTCATGAACCGTGACAGCTAGACAGATGAAATTTTCACAGATGATGTATTTCTGTTGCCGCTATAACAACAAATACTAAATATAGTCAATGGTACGGAACCCTTCGTGCGCGAGTCAGACTCGCACTTGGCCGGTTTTTTTTACGTTTTGTCTAATTTTGTATAGATAAGGTACGAAACCCTTCGTGCGCGAGTCCAACTCGCACTTGGCTGGTTTTTTTGAGAGTTCATTCATATTCATGTCTTTAATTGACTTCCATAATGTGTGAATATCTTACAAATTGATTGTGTCTGGCAGAGTCAACTAGTTTGTTAAGACGTTGCCGAATGGGTGAATTGTGCATTTGTGATTTAGTATAGGGAGCCTCGCACGACTACGACATGTCGCATGACCGAGCGTTATGAGTGTGCATATTATAATATGTCTGTACGTATATATATGACGACCCGGTTAGACTGGAAGCCGACCCCAATAAAACTTAGGAAAAGGCTAGGCAGATGATGATGATGATATGACGACCCGAATGGCGCAGCGGTAATGAGGCTGCCTTACGTTCTTAGGGTCCCGGGTTCTAATCACGGTCGGAGCAAATGTTTGTGTGATGAGCATGGACATATTTTGTTTCTGAGTCATGGATGTTTATAGGTATGTATAATAAGTATGTATTTACAAACAAAAAGTATCTATGTAGTACATCAACTATCTGGTGTCCACGACACAAGCCTCGTTGCTTAGTGTGGCACTAGATGGCGCTGTGTGTAATATCCAGCGATATTTATTTATTTATATAAGCACGCACCACTGATTTTTATAATTCTTGTGCGTATTGTGTAATTATACACGTGTTTGAAAAAATATATTGAAGAGAAGTTTCTTAATTATCAATCAATAAATCATTTTAGTATCTGGCATGGATAAAATACACAAAATTACATTACAAAATAAAAATATACTAATACATACAATATATAACTTTTAAACTATGAACTATGACACACGAAGTGGCGGCGCGCGGCGTCGTGTTACGTTGCGCAGTGTCACGTAGCCTGCCGCGAAAACGTCGTCGGTAGACTACACCCTTCGGCCAAAACTCAATTCAATTCTGTGGGTAGGTATTATGTACAGTACAATTGCCAGCACATCAAGTTACCACAAACTTCTGTAATTTTTTTTCTAAATGATTTTTAACCATAAAAAGGGGATGGTTAAGTTCAAAATCGGATGAGAAAATTTGTCAGTTTATAGTAACTTCATGCGCTGGCAATTGAACATAAGCCTCATCATTATCTGCCTAGCCTTTTCTCAGACTATGTGGGGGTCGGCTTCCAGTCTAACCGGATAAAGCTTAGTACCAGTATTTTACATGGAGCGACTGCCTATCTGACCTCCACAATCTAGTAGTTGGGTAATACGACACCCTTTTGTAAGACCAAGACTGAATTCCAGACTTTAGGCTTCTGACTACTCGTAACGACTGTCAAAGATCTTCCAATGACATCCAAGACCAACGGCTTAACGTGCTTTCCAAGGCACAAAGGAAACTCGGTATACAATGATGGTCACCCATCCACGGACCAACCTCAGCAAGCACGGCTTGTCTTGTCCAGCGTCTTATTTTAAGTTCGTGTTATTGTTAGCGAGACTAATAAATACTCAAAAACCCGAAAGTCTGACAACCAGTCTTACCAGAGTAGTCGCCCATCACAGAGCCGAACCTACTATTACACCCCACATTTTTCATCAGTTGTATTTTTGTTTTTGTTTTTCAGAGTTGTTTATAGTTGATTCTATGCATTATGCATTTATGTATATTTGTGGTACTTATTTAAACTCATAGTGCGTTCTTACGCCATAAACTAGTTCAGCTAGATGGCAACTGATGAGACGTAATTTATACGCGTTCTTGAAACTTTACAATATCAGTAACGTGATTTTAACCTTGGACTCTACACTGTGCTTTTAGAGGTTTCATCTGTATCCTTCAAAGTTCCTGATACTTCTCGTATATCCATGCAACCTTTGTAAAGTTACGCCTGCAATATTATAAAAATACACATGGAACATTACAAATTTTATTAATATATAATATATTATACAGGGCGTCCCACGGATATGCCACATGGAGGGAAAGTACTTTGAATATTGTAAATGGAACATTTTACTGAAAGAAGACATTAGGTATTTGAATTTAAATAAAAATTTAAACTGCATTCATAGATATTTAAATAATTAGGTACCTACATGGTTGAACCGGGAATCGAACCCGTAACTGTAGCTTTATCATACCGATCGAAAGGCTTCATCATAAGGATTATTTTTTGCTAAATAACATAGTGTCAGAAATAAAAGGAAGACCATGAATTTTAACATAATTTTAATGATTATTTTTCTCGTGTAACGGGTTCGATTCCCGGTTCAACCATGTAATTATTTAAATATCTATAAATGCAGTTTGAATTTATTTTTACATTCAAATAATGTCTTCTTTTAGTAAAATGTTCCATCTACAATATTCTAGGTACTTTCCCTCCATGTGGCATAACGGTGGGACGCCCTGTATATTATATTGAAAAAAATTGTTAAATAAAACAAAAAATATAAACGATTTGTTAATAATGTGTTCCTTTTATAGGGTTCCGTACCCAAAGGGTAAAATCGGGACCCTATTACTAAGACTCCACTGTCAGTCTGTCTGTCACCAGGCTGTATCTCATGAACCGTGATAGCAAGACAGTTGAAATTTTCACAGATGATGTATTTCTGTTGCTGCTATAACAACAAATACTAAAACAGAATGAAATTAATAGTTAAGTGGGGCTCCCATACAACAAACGTGATTTTTCGAGTCCGACTCGCACTTGGCTGGTTTTATTTATTGCATTTCTGACTTTACAAGTCTGTTGAATACATTACGTCAATTTTAATTTAGACGATACAATTATAATTGACTACGCATTCGCATCAGTAATATATCATAGTCGTAAGTGTCTGAGGAAGTAGTCGTTTAATATTTATTTATTTATATAACAGATTACCTTCAGCACCTATATCAAAGCATGCACCAAGCAAACAACAAATCATTAACTACATAACTTTACACAATAGTATTAAGCACAGATTAACTGTTATTCATAAACATAATTAAGATCCGTTTCTGAGTAATCAGGGCGTTAAGCATATTCATCGATTGTGACAGTTTGGGTATGCACAGTGGAACGTATTTATCCCGTTAAGGTACTTGTAAAAAAATGTAACTGCTAACACTAGGTACCTAAATAAAGAGTGTAAAAAGACTCCTAACGAAGCCGGAAGGCACTTGTTCTCCCCGTCAATGCTCTCATTTTTTTGTTCTGCACCATACCTGGGAACCTTCTAGTTACGGAGATATTGGGGTCACAGTTCCAACTATTTCACAAGTTTTTTTTAAATGCATGTTTTTAATTAAGATTTTTACTTTAAACACCTTCACGACCCCCATACTATTACTTTAATCCATGCATTCATCATCATCATCATCAGCCTATTAATGTTCCCACTGCTGGGACATAGGCCTCCGCTCTATGAGAGGGAATGGGCTATAAGCCACCACGCGGGCCCTGTGCGGATTGGTAGATGTCACATGTCTTCGAATTTTTTGGTTCTAGGATATGCCGGTTTCCCCACGATGTTTTCCTTTACCGTTTTGAGAGAAGTGGTGATGAAATAAATTACACAAAGTAATGCGCCTGTCCGGGTTCCAAACCACGACGTTTGTAAGTCGGGGCCTACCACTGGGCCACCAGTACTCTCATGCATGCTTGGTTGACAGCTTCGTGAAGAGGCTCTTTACACACTGTATTTTGGTACCACACAGGACCTTGCTGAAGAACATCACCAATAAGGTCAGTGGTCCTTCTAGGGCAGGTTAGGGCTGCCATTATGTCCCGGTACACCGACACATGTCCCGGTTCGGAACATTGTGTCCCGGTAAACAAGTCAGTTGTCCCGGTTTTATTGGTTGGCATGTAACCAGCTCAACACAATCGTGACATTTTGGGCTCGCTCCATGCGCGTTAGCGTTCAAGGCAACGAGTCGTTCGTCAACTAGTAAAAAAAAAAAAAATACCTTCTTGAATTCATGCCCGCCTAGTACTTTTCGTAAGGTTACTGAAGTGTCCTGATACCGAGTTCAAGGTGGGATGCATTAAAATAATACCTTCTTAAATTCATGCCCGCCTAGTGCTTATCGTAAGGTTATCTAGGCCCATAACTAGCATCTAGACAATGTTGTGATGATTAATATTATAGGTAATAATTTTTCTACACTAACACTTTTACTACTGATTATACCTTTTTCATACGTGGGACGAGTTGCAGAACGAAAATATTCTCAAGGCAAGAGTCAGCAGCGCCTTAAAAAAAATGTCTTAACTGCTTTTACCGCAATGGGGAGACAACCTGTGGAACTAATGGCGCTAGCACAGCTGGTTCCCAACATCGTCATTGGTTGAAAATGTGGTAATGTCATTTTATATTTCAAAATAGCTTAACCTCATTGGTCAGATTGAGACCAGCTATGGTGGCGCCATCTTAGATTATCTTTGCCTGTGTCTCCCTATTGAAAACGTAGCAGTTCATCATCTGCCTAGCCTTTTCCCAACTATGTTTGGGTTGGCTTCCCGTCTAACAGGATGCAACTGAATACCAGTATTTTACGTGGAGCGACTGCCTATCTGACCTCCCTAACCCAGTTAGCACTGGGTAATGCGATAACCCTTGGTAAGACTGGTTGTCAGACTTTTTGGGCCACTGACTACCTAATGACTGTGAAAGATCTACAAATGACAGCCGAGATCAACAAATTAACGTGCTTTCCGAGGCACGGAGGAAACTCGGTGTGTAAGGTGTCACCCATTCACAGACCAACCTAGGCAAGCACGGCTTAACCTAAAGATCGGCCCGATTGGCTGTTATTATTTAGCTAAGAGCTCCTACCATAGCAGTTCTGCTAGTTAATTATTAGCCACAGACTGGCACTGTTCATCACCTTCTCCTATACATCATGAAACCCTTGAAAAATGTATCTTGCCCACAACATCATCCATGGTGACCTACTTACTTATATTATTAATGTTCTTATAAGCGTTTCAGCATTTATGGAAGCCCTATTCTCTAGGGTCAATCATTTGAATTAATTTAGACATTAATTAGGTTACCTTGTCATTTATAAATCTTTGATAGTCGGTCCAACTAGTCAGCGGCCCGAAAGTTTGTCAACCAGTCTTACAAGGGGTACTGTATTACCCAGTAAAATATTGGTATTCAGCTGTATCCGGTTAGACTGGAAGCCGACCCAAACATAGTTGGGAAAAGGTTAGGCAGATGATGACGAATTAGGTATCAGTAGGTATTTAATTATTTATTTACTGAGGTTCACCTACAGCACATACATACACTTACATGAACTAAATCATACGGTAATATTCTAATATTGTATATGCCGATTACAGGTAAACACAACATTGACAACAAAGACGCCAGATTACCGCTTAGTTGCTAACTTAAGTCTAGGTGTACAATGAATTATTAAAAGAAAATGGGATATCTATACTAATATTATAAAGAGGTAACATTTAAATGTAAGTTTGTAAGTTTGTTTGTAGGGGGTAATCTCCTGAAGTAATAAACCGATTTCAAAAATTCTATCACCTTTAGTAAGCTACATTCACCCTGAGTAACATAGGCTATATTTTATCCCCGTACTCCCACGGGAACGAGAACTACGCGGGTGAAACCGCGAGATGTCCGCTAGTAAATGTTATTTATAAAGAAAAACCGGCCAAGAGCGTGTCGGGCCACGCTCAGTGTAGGGTTCCGTAGTTTCCCGTCCGTCACAATAAGTGTTCCCACTTATGAGTTTAAAGGTGGGTATCCATTATGTAAAAATGCTTGCATATACGAATATACTACAAACTTAGTCCAGAAATTATTTTGTACAACTTTTTGTCTTTTTTGTACAAAAACTGTTGTTTCCATCAAGTTCAAAATGATTTTCCTAGAAAGTCCTTATAAGTTCTACTTTTCAGATTTTTTTCATATTTTCTAAACTTATGGTTCAAAAGTTAGAGGGGGGGGACAACATTGTTTTTTACTTTTGGAGCGATTATTTCCGAAAGTATCGACATTATCAAAAAATGATTTTAGAAAACCCCTATTCATTTTTAAATACCTTTCCAACAATATATCACACGTTAGGGTTGAAATTAAAAAAAAAATCACTTCCCACTTTACATATAGGGGGGCTACCCTAATAAAACATTTTTTTCCAATTTTTATTTTATCACTTTGTCGGCGTGATTGATATACATATTGGTACCAAATTTCAGTTTTCTAGTGCTAACGGTCACAGAGATTAAGCGAGGACGGACAGACGGACGGACGGACAGACATGGCGAAACTATAAGGGTTCCTAGTTGACTACGGAACCCTAAAAAGGTATCCCTCCATTATATCATCTAGGGATTGTTTTCAACGATCAAACAAGCCAAATGTGCGGAATAGCCACATGGCCCTGCCCCCTGCCCCCCTCATTCTCTCCGCTTCCCTAATATTTTGCCAGTACTCCAAAGAGTAGAATACTAGAACCAAACAGAACTCGCCCCGGACGTCATGAAGAGAAGAAGTATTTTGTGCTCGCTTGTTAAATTATCTGCCAACATGCCAAACTCAAGGTTAGTGAACTAGCACTTATTTTAAAAAAAAATAACTATTCACATCTGTCCGTCGAATCGTTTGTTATGCATGTTTATGGATAATCTCATTGTTTTTAAATGTCAAATAAATTAGTATTGTACATACTTCAAAAGAACTGATGAATGCTACCGAAAGCGCCAAACTAGTAGCTCAGTTTTAGGCCGACTCAATTTAGATTGCCATCGACACGCTATGAAGAAGAACTAGTAATTGTAAAAAAATCTTTATTATAAAGGTAAAAAACTAATTATTCTAAATATTTCATACTGTTTCATCCTACAAGTTTCCGAACGCAGTTTTTTTGACGTTTGACAGATGACGTTTCAGTTGTCAGTGCGATGACGTTTGGTTGTCAGTGCGATCTTGGTTGGAAAATGGTCGCTTGCGTTCTTGTTTTTTTGGTGCACGCTGCTGTCGTGTAATTATTGAAATAAACTTTAAGTTAATGTTAATCCGATACAATCTTGGTCGGTTTTTGATATTTTGTTGGTAATTGAGTGAAAATTAAGACATTTCGCCATCTTGCGTCGTGACCGCGAATAATTTGTTGGTTAACTAGCCGGCTTTGTGTCGTTTGGACGCCTGTAACTTCCTGAATTCAGTGCTGGACTATTGTAAATTCCCAATTGGGTTAGCAAACCGGGATAAGATTCAGTTGGACATTGACTGAAAAGTGCCACGTGTGTGATCTGAAGGTTTGACCAGGCAGTCGACGGTACGCGCTGTGGGGCGTCCTTTGGAAGACCGTCAAATCTACATAACTTACATGCACAACACAAAACACATTTACACTTACACACCACCCAGATACGACGTGACCAGGGACTACGCCACATCTCCGGTTCCAACGTGATGGGTAAGTTGTATCTAATAGTTGAATAGTTGTTTTCCCTTTGTCGATTGGACAAGTATTATTTTGATTAGGGCTCCGCGTAATCGCGGACATCGTGAGTCTGCTGGGGCAGTCTCACACACATACAGTGTCAGTTAATTTTTAAGATTGTCTTAATATTACCTGATAGATTTTATCGTAACCTATTCTGTAGTTTGAAATGACTCCCGCCGCGTATTACGTTATTTTTTTTCCTCCTCATGAGTAATCAATTTATTACTGACTTTTCTGAAAATAACGCGACCAATTCGTGTATTTTGTGCTTTGCGCTGTTGTTTGAAAGGAAAGTTTTGAGTTTGTGTCTATGGATAAGATTAGAGGAAGACCAAGAAAACGATGGGTGGAATAGGTAAAGGATGATATCGCCACGAAAGTAGGTTTCTGATGAGATGACAAGTAATAGAGAAGTATGGAAGCAGACCATGCTGCGCCGACTCCAAATAATTTCGGACAAGACAAGACAAGACAAGACAAGACAAGACAAGACAAGACAAGACAAGACAAGACAAGACGAGACGAGACGAGACGAGACGAGACGAGACGAGACGAGACGAGACGAGACGAGACGAGACGAGACGAGACGAGACGAGACGAGACGAGACGAGACGAGACGAGACGAGACGAGACGAGACGAGACGAGACGAGACGAGACGAGACGAGACGAGACGAGACGAGACGAGACGAGACGAGACGAGACGAGACGAGACGAGACGAGACGAGACGAGACGAGACGAGACGAGACGAGACGAGACGAGACGAGACGAGACGAGACGAGACGAGACGAGACGAGACGAGACGAGACGAGACGAGACGAGACGAGACGAGACGAGACGAGACGAGACGAGACGAGACGAGACGAGACGAGACGAGACGAGACGAGACGAGACGAGACGAGACGAGACGAGACGAGACGAGACGAGACGAGACGAGACGAGACGAGACGAGACGAGACGAGACGAGACGAGACGAGACGAGACGAGACGAGACGAGACGAGACGAGACGAGACGAGACGAGACGAGACGAGACGAGACGAGACGAGACGAGACGAGACGAGACGAGACGAGACGAGACGAGACGAGACGAGACGAGACGAGACGAGACGAGACGAGACGAGACGAGACGAGACGAGACGAGACGAGACGAGACGAGACGAGACGAGACGAGACGAGACGAGACGAGACGAGACGAGACGAGACGAGACGAGACGAGACGAGACGAGACGAGACGAGACGAGACGAGACGAGACGAGACGAGACGAGACGAGACGAGACGAGACGAGACGAGACGAGACGAGACGAGACGAGACGAGACGAGACGAGACGAGACGAGACGAGACGAGACGAGACGAGACGAGACGAGACGAGACGAGACGAGACGAGACGAGACGAGACGAGACGAGACGAGACGAGACGAGACGAGACGAGACGAGACGAGACGAGACGAGACGAGACGAGACGAGACGAGACGAGACGAGACGAGACGAGACGAGACGAGACGAGACGAGACGAGACGAGACGAGACGAGACGAGACGAGACGAGACGAGACGAGACGAGACGAGACGAGACGAGACGAGACGAGACGAGACGAGACGAGACGAGACGAGACGAGACGAGACGAGACGAGACGAGACGAGACGAGACGAGACGAGACGAGACGAGACGAGACGAGACGAGACGAGACGAGACGAGACGAGACGAGACGAGACGAGACGAGACGAGACGAGACGAGACGAGACGAGACGAGACGAGACGAGACGAGACGAGACGAGACGAGACGAGACGAGACGAGACGAGACGAGACGAGACGAGACGAGACGAGACGAGACGAGACGAGACGAGACGAGACGAGACGAGACGAGACGAGACGAGACGAGACGAGACGAGACGAGACGAGACGAGACGAGACGAGACGAGACGAGACGAGACGAGACGAGACGAGACGAGACGAGACGAGACGAGACGAGACGAGACGAGACGAGACGAGACGAGACGAGACGAGACGAGACGAGACGAGACGAGACGAGACGAGACGAGACGAGACGAGACGAGACGAGACGAGACGAGACGAGACGAGACGAGACGAGACGAGACGAGACGAGACGAGACGAGACGAGACGAGACGAGACGAGACGAGACGAGACGAGACGAGACGAGACGAGACGAGACGAGACGAGACGAGACGAGACGAGACGAGACGAGACAAGACAATGATAATGTTCTGTGGTTTGAACCTATCAAGTTGTCATCAGTCTGATATTCACCCAATATCGATTGACTGTATAATTAATAAATAATAAATAAACAAATATTGCTGGACATTACACACAGCGCCATCTAGTGCCACATTAAGCAACGAGGCTTGTGTCGTGGACACCAGATAGTTGATATACTACATAGATACTTTTTGTTTGTAAATACATACTTATTATACATATAAACATCCATGACTCGGAAACAAATGTCCATGCTCATCACACAAACATTTGCTCCGATCGGGATTCGAACCCGGGACCCTAAGAACGTAAGGCAGCCTCACTACCGCTGCGCCAATCGGGTCGTCGAAATAATTAATGAATAATTTAAATTAAATCTCTATTTTTAAAAACACGAGGACCTTTCAAAAATGATGCCTACTGAAAAATAATCTCAGATTAACTGGAGAGACTGGAATTTATTCGGATTGATAAAATAGAAGAATTTTGACATATAATTATGCAACCGTACCTCAGGAACTAAAAAGGAGCAAGATAATATACCTACACGTAAGCACCCCAAAAAAAAAATTAATAGATACCAGTCTTCTACCTGTCTGCATGAAATACAGGGTGTAAACAGACTCATCACGAAGTCGTCAACCAAGTATTCTGTACATCATACTAAGTAAGTCTACGCACAAATTATTGCTGGGAAACGCCTTTTTTTTTTGGGGTGAAAATCACGTTTTACGGTAAAACCTTGCCGTAAAACGTACTTTTTTAATGTATCGCACTCAAAACATTGTGCTGGTGAATGAACTTAATAGTAACGTAAAAATGTTAGATTAAAAACTTGTATTAAAAAAAAAAAACTTGTCAAAAAGTTGGAACTTTGACCCCCAATATCTCCGTAACTAGAAGGTTTCCAGGTATGGTCTAGAACAAAAAAAATATCGCAAAGACGGGGAAAACGAGTGTCTTTCGGCTTCGTTAAGAGTCTTGATTTGATTTTTTGATTTGATTTTTTGATTTTGATTTCTTTTCACACTCTTAAAGTTTTTGGCGAAAGTTGATAAATAACTAGTAGCCAAGTTGAGATTCAATAAAAAGTGATATTTAAAAACTGTAGATTAAATAAGAATAAAAAATGTACAGAAATAATATTTATAATCTATTCTGAACTGTGTAAAATTGAGCCAAAGGAGAAATTACTACTTCGTTTGTTATATTTCAGTTTTGTAACTTTGCGATACGCAAGCCATGTTTTACGACGTTTTTTAATCATATAAATCAATAAAATTAAATAATATAAAGCTTACAAAAAAATAAAATACTTAAGTTTCGTATCGCTATTTTATTTTGCAGAAAAAAATATTAAAGCCCCTGACAAGAATTTGTTCGAAATATCTAAAGATATTTGTTCCACAACATTGCTCGGATTTCTGTATCAGGATTTCTCATTTAATAGATTGTACATCTGAGCCTACCATGGCAGATGATTTTTTCTTATTATTTGCCCTGTGTCGTAGAATGTAGGTATGTTAAACGAGTACAAATAAATCTTACTATTATAATCCAAAAACAATCACAACAGAAAGTCATGATGAAGTCATGGGCGTCGCTAGGGAGGGGGCGTCACCCAGCCCCCCCAACCCAGAAGCTCCGGATTAATTTAAAGTTAAAACCGTTCTTAGCTAATAAATTCTGGCGTACAGTAGAATCAATCTCAATTACTTTATTTTTTGTTAAGCCTAACTAGAGCATAAAGTAGGTACTAGTACTTGTGCTACATTTCTTTGAACCAATGCGTGCGATTTTTTGTCTAGAGGCGTCCATTAGGACTTCGGACCCCTTTTTCTGATTGAAATAAATGTTTAATATAATAAATTGATTGGTCCAAATTAAGTCGAGAGCTTAAACGAGCTCGCTTCAGTCCTCTGTGGCAGCGTGGGATCTTTTGATTCTCGGTCTTTTTAATTCGCATTAAGCAGTATGAACAATATAAGAAAATTTAACAATCCGAGCAGATTTTCCTTGCATTTTAGATTCTCTGAAGAACTGCTGCTAAAACCGTAAATAGTAAACTTAATCCTTAAAAATCTGTTGATTTTTTCTTATCCTTCTGCCCACGTTCAGCTCAAAGGCTAGCGACACCCTTACCTGAAATCGAACTGGCATCATAATTAAGTACACACAATTATTTTAGTAAGTTCTACGAGAAGTCTTTATCAAAATCCTTAATTTATGCGCTATACTTACTAACGTACCTAAGTAGTTGTATAGACAATTAAGTACATCTGTACACACTCGAAAATTGTGCATGTAATTATTTTAAAAAATCAATGGCGTCTGTCGCTATCATAATGAATTATATTGACCGTGTTACTATAATTACAAAATAATTATTTGGTTAAAAATGTGGTGTCTGTCAGCGAGCAATGGAACGCAGTTTCTTAGGAATTCACCTCACTGATTGCATTCTTGTTATCGCGTTCCAAAACTCGATACATTGATGAAGGTGACACGGCTGCCAAGTTTAAATAGATGTGGGCTGGCCACATCTGTCATATGCCAGAGAGGCTATAGACTAACGCTAAAGTAACCACACAGCCGCGGGTCCAAAGCAATAGCAAATGAGATGGCGGGACGAAATCGATTCTTTTCTAAAGAACTGGCCAAATTCGGTTATAGATAGGACTAGCTGACCCACGCAACTTCGTCTGCGTCACATAAAAGAGAAACGGCTCACAAAAGGAATACATTTTTCCCCGTTTTTGCAATATTTTTCATATGATGTTATATAGCCTATAGCCTTACTCGATAAATGGACTACCCAACACTGAAAGAATCATTTTAATCGGACCAGTAGTTCCAGAGATTAGCGCGTTCAAACAAACAAACACTGCAGCTTTATAATATTAGTATAGATAAGTGGAAGGAGGGAAGAGAGGCCTTTGCTCTGCAGTCGGACACCAATGGCTGCATCCACGTACTCAGTCATCATCATCAGCCTATTAATGTTTCCACGGCTGGGACACAGGCCGCCTTTCTATGAGAGGGAATGGGCTATTATAATCCACCACGCGGGCCCAATGCGGATTGGTAGATGTCACAATTGTCTTCGAATTTGGTTCTAGGACATGCCGGTTTCCTCACGATGTTTTCCTTTACCGCTTTGAGAGCAGTGGTGATGAAATAAATTACACAAAGTAATACGCTTGTCTGGGTTTGAACCCACGACTTATACCAGTTAGTCCGTATATTCCCAGTCGCCCCGCGAAACTGAAGTGGGGGCAATGACTTCCCAGTCACCACCGGTGGCGACTGGGATTTTTTATTCCCATTTGCCTCCGGTGGCAATCCCCGCGGGGGCGACTGGGAATATAGGAGTTAGTCGGGGCCGCTGCCACTGGGCCACCGCTACTCAGTTCAGATATTTTTTTATATAACAGAATAATGTACTGAATACTCACGGTACGTAGACCCCGTATAGTGATGCTCGTCTAAATTAAACCAACGTAAGGATTTGAAACGTAAGAGTATCTACCAACAGAAATTGGCCAGTCATCTTCTCGTCATTAATCCAATTGATTGATTGTCTATATTCTCACTCACACCTCTTTCAATAATCACGGCTATATGTACTACGCGCACGCTCCGAGGAATCGGTGGCTGAGGAGGAGGGCGGGCGGGTGTGCGCCGCGCCCGAACGACGCTCCATACCCCACAGTATCCCAGCACTAGTGTCGACCTTGACATGCAGTAATAATTGAATTAAAGGGTTTAATAAACAGGGGTTTATAAAACCCGGTCCGCCGGGGACCCCTTTCGGTTTCGATAAGGGTATCGAAACCGAAAGGCGCTTGTTTTAACCATCATTGCAATCATTTTTGGGCACCTTTTCGTTACGGAGATATTGGGGGTCAAAGTTCCAACTTATTGGCAAGTTTTTTCATACAAGTTTATAATGTAAGATTTTTATTTTAAACACATCCACGACCCCCGTACTATCCAATCCCATTGAGTTCTATCACAAAATATAATTTTTTAACCCCAAAAAAAAGTCGTTTCTCAGCAATAATTTTTGGATTATGTTACTTAGTTTGATGTACAGAATGCTTTGTTGATGGCTTCATGATGAGGTTGTTTACACCCTGTATTACTGACATTAATAATTAATAAAATGACTCTAGCTCATTACGTCAACATTGCCACCGATTCCTCGGTGCTCGCGCGCGGACTGTACTACCGCGCTCACTGATCACTGTCGACTACATTTTCAACCCTAATTCTCTTGACATAAGGGTAAAAAGTGATCAACCGTCATTGAGAATGGTAGCAATATAAACTGCCTTGTTGGTTTAGTCTCTAGTGCTAGCACGAGGTCTTGAATTCGTTTAAGGGTCAGGCAAAGAGTTACCGGCTTTTCCTCCAATAATTTACCAATAATTATTTGGAGCATAAAACAAAGCCCGTTTGATACAAATAGGCTCGTCCGTATTACATGGCCGTGTGGTATCCGGCAGAGTAGAATAGAACCAACCCATTACACTCACGGGTGTCGTATAAGGCGACTAATGTCTGAGGCAGAACACCTTGCGCCTCCGTAGACCAGAGAATGGGCAGCAGCGTTTTCTGTTAGTCTTTCATCACTGCGATCTCCAATCCGCCAGCCAAGCGTGGAGATTACGGCAAATTCCTCCCATCATGGGAGAGGCTTATGTCCAGCAGTGGACGTTATGGGCTGTTGTTGTTGTTGTATTACATGGAACTAGGGTACACCTCTAACTCTTCGGTGACTACAAGCATGATGTTATGTTGAAGATTTATCTTGTAATATTTTCCATAAGTATGGTTTCCCTTGAATATTTCCAAGAAATTGCAGAAGATAATAATTATGGTCACGCTTCACGTGTGAAGAAAATTATGTTATTGTTTTGTATGTACCTACATGTATATGTAGGTACTTATAATGGTAAACCATAGTTCGTACATGGATGTCTTAAGAGGCTAACAGGACCCTACCTAATTGACGTTATTTAAGAAAAACTATTTGTTTTAGCACATCAAAAAATATAATGTTAATATTCATCATATTTCAAAGACCGTCGACGGACTCAATACATAATTGGACGAAATCGGCTCGATAGAAAATAATTGCAAAGAGTGTTCTTAAAATTCATCATTAAATTAATGGTTCTATGTCTTTATTTTTTTACGTATGGATCTGCAATTATAAACATGAAGTCAACATATTCATACATAAACCGCTAATGAGTCATATCACAAATAATCCACGCTTTATTTTATTTCAATATTTATTTATTATTATCTTCTAGAGGCCGCCTCCACGAGCGAGAGAATCGCGGCGATATTATCGTCCTTGCCACGTTTTTCTATACACTCTCTTTTGGGGCGTCTCCACGAGCGAGAGAATCGCGGCGATATTTTCGTATAGAAATACGTCAAATCGCCTCGATTCTCTCGCTCGGGGAGGCGGCCCCGACCTGGCCGCCCAGTAACTCTCTCGCTCTCGTTTACTTCGACATAAAAAGACAGTTTGCGCGCATTTTGGTGAAGACAGCGTCTTCATTTATATTACTTCTTGTAAACTAGAAAACACAATTTAACAATAGAAATTGTTACGTTGTTTTTTTTGTACCTAACATTTACCTGTGAGCATACGTTGTAAATTGTGAGGTCTCCAATAATGATCTCCATGATTTCCAAGTGAAATGTTCATTGTGGTTTATGCAAATGACTTTGGGTTGCGATTTGAAGAAGGAGTCATCTCTGCATCCGTACTTCGTCACTGGACTATTTAGCAACACTTCCTGACGATAAATCACTTTTCAAAACCATAATAAACAGGTTTTCATAATAAATTAGGCCCATCATTTCTTAGTTAAGCTGGGATTGTTTACATTCCAAATGTCATTCGGTTAAACGTCAGTTTCTGACAGTTAGAGGCGACATCTAGCGGCTGCGATATGCAGTTGTAGTTTTAATCGATACATTTTAACATTTTCATTGGAAATCATCGAACTAATATCGTATAGACCAATCCTTAATAATTTCCAGCTTTTGGTTGAAATACTTAATTGTTTTTTTTAACCGTAAACGGAAGTGAAATTATTTTTTTATTATGGAGATTTTTCTAGAAGCATCGCGGACCTCACAATCCATATTTAATCTGTGGTATGTCAATGGCTTAGTGTGACCAGGTGTTACATTCTCAATTCGCCGAAGGAGTGAGGGGAAAAGTTACTCCACTTAGGACAAACCTTAGTGTTAGAACTAAGAAATAATTAGTTTGTCAGCTTGGATCCTGAAAATTGTTATTGTTTCAGAGTATAACGTCATGTTGGACAGTTGTTATGGATTTTCAAGAATTAAATATCTTGAGGTAGTGATTCGGTCATCAGTGCTCTTATAAGTTTTACCTGAAACAGGGGAGATTTTCTAGGTGCTCCGCCTAATTCCGGTTGGGAGGCATGACAGGACAATGGAAGGTCACGGGCGTCAATTTGCTATTGATCAAGCCTGAGGCAAGTTACAAACTTTATCTCATTGTTTTACAAGGTAAGGATTTTGGTGAATAGTGTTTGGAAGTGATCTCTGAGTCCTTCCCAGGTCGTTAAAAGGATATTGACGTGATCCCTGGATATTTATTACAGGATTCCATGCGTTGAAAGGATCTGCAGATGAAATAGGCGGACCCCGTTCTACAGCCGGTCGAATCAAGCGTTCTAGTGTTTTCATCATTACAGAACTGTGAGTATTACTATTGTTATCCAACCACGCAGGGTTAGGCAAGCAGAAGTCGTAGCTCATTCAATTGTGTTTTCTAGAGGCCACGTAGGCCACGTTGACCGGCTAATGGTTTAGCCTTTAGATCTCCTAGCTCCTCCCCTCTATTCATTCTCAAGGAAAGTACCATGGTTTCCCCTTATATAATATGGTCCCCGTATTGTCAATTCCAGGTAAGGCAACTCGAGCGATTCGTCTCGCCGCCAGGATCTAGACGAGCCTCTGGGACCTGGACGCGAGACCCGTTCCTCGAGTCCACTCAAGGCCTCCTGTGGAGACGGTCGTGCGGTAGCAGAGTCCGCCTAGCGATTTAGTGCAGGCGGGACGGTTTTTTTTTAATATAAATTGACACCTTTTAAATTTATTTTCCACTGGTTCATATACGAACCCGTGTATCACCTGCCCGGTTTTCCAAATGAGAAGCCGGTCTTCAACTTAATTAAATTAAAGGACCCCGGGTTCGACACCTACGCTTAACTGGAAGTATATTGGACATCTTCGTCGGCTCCGGGATCCGGGACTGTTCAAGTCCCTGGCGCCCATATAATATCTATTAGTATTCACTAAACTGGAAGGTTGTATCTTGATACTTTACTAAGAACTAATTTAATTTAAACTTTTGAAAAAGGAACAGTACTGGGTTTATCTCTTACCCCCCATGACCATAGTTCGAAACCGACCGAATTTAAGGCTGGCTGGCATTACCTTTTTTTAATATTTAAGTTTTTAAAGTTTAAATAAATAAACTTATATTGTTTGAGATAATTTGTTGTTTTTTTGCATTTTAATACCAACCCACCTTGCATCTGGGCTTTTGTTCCATTACCACTAGAGGGACAAAATCTCAAATGTAACAAAATACATGGATCAGGAGTCTTCATAACAATAATGAAATTGCCGATAATCGTATCAGCCAATGGTTTAATTGCCAATAGCCTCGATATTGATCGAGGCTGAGGCCTGAGGAGCCTCTCGTTAGGCAGCTGGATCAAGGACTTGATACAGAAAGCGGTACTCCTGGACACGGCTCATATTGTTAGGAGGTGCCTTTCTCTGAAGCCATGACCTTGGATCCTGTTCCCAAAACCGGTGGGCTACAAATTTTTTAATGGAATTTTAAAAAATGCATAGAAGTAAAGAAATAAATAAAGGAATATATAATTGCTTTTTTCAGTCCTTTTAAAAAATACAACTATCTTTTATCATTCTAATATTTTTTATACGACAAGAACAAGTATCACTGAAAAATATTATGAACGAAGTCTTTCAACTATGCGAATGCGAGTATTTTCATAAAATACTTCGAATTGAGGTGTTTTTTACTGTGTGTGTGCGTTCTAGGAAAATGTTCCCAATGGTAGATAACAAGTCAGTTAATAAAATAACTTCCTGCATTTTATAGTTTCACAAAGGTTAACCTATTTTCAACCAACTTCCAAAAAGAGGAGGTTCTCAATTCGACTGTACCTATATTTTTTTTTTGTGTTTGTTACCTCAGAACTTTCAACTGGGTGAACCGATTTTGATGATTCTTTTTTTATTTGGTAGCTGGTGCTTTTCGTGTGGTCCCATTTATATTTGGTGAACATCTGTTAAATATGTATCAAAATAATATATTTATGTATAATACAACAACACCTATAAAGATGTTGTCTTTGTTTTTAACTGGCAATAAAATAAAGTGTTGTCTGTGGCGAGCTCTTGTAGTTTCAATAGGTTATGGGCCCAGACCCGTATTAAATTGCAAAAAATATATAGTTTTTACTTCGTGAAATGGCTGGAAGCTATATCGTAAACGTTCCTAAACTCAAAGGTCGCGAAAATTACGACGAGTGGGCGTTCGCGGCTGAATTTTTTTTAATTTTGGAAGGCGTCGACATCAATAAGCAAGATGGCGAGAATGCAGCTAACGTGGTTGACGATCAAAAGGCAAAAGCAAAATTGGTGATGACAATCGATTCGACGTTGTACGTGCATATAAAAGCTGAAAAGACCGCTTTGGGTGTGTGGAAAAAACTCAAGGGGACTATTCGACGACTCGGGTTTCACACGTCGGATTAACTTGTTACGGAGTTTGATTTCTATTCGCCTCGAGAATTGTGAGTCAATGACGGCGTATGTTACGCAGCTCATCGATACGGCGCAAAAATTAAGAGGTACCGGGTTTGATATTAACGAAGAATGGATAGGGTCGTTATTGTTGGCGGGTTTACCCGACAAATTCTCGCCAATGTTAATGGCGATCGAACATTCTGGGCTAGCCATTTCCACTGACGTCATAAAAACGAAATTGTTGGACATGAGCGATAATGTTGGCAGTAATGAGTCGGAAAGCGCTTTTTTATCATCAAAAAAGGTTGGCAGCGTCATAAAGAGAACAAAGCTGGCAAGGCAAAAGAAACGTCATCTCGACCTGTCAAAGTTATTAAATGCTATAGATGTAAACAAACCGGCCTTTATAAAAACCAATGTCCACAAAATAAGGAAAAACAAGTAAATGCATTCAGTGCAGTGTTTCTAAATGGCAGTTTTGATAAACATGAATGGTATATCGACTCTGGTGCGAGTAGCCATATGATGATCAGCCAAGAAAACATGAAAAATGTTTCACATAACCTAACTACAAAGGAGATTATAGTTGCAAATAAATCAACTATGCCAGTGTTGTGCTCAGGATGTACACAGAACACGACTGTTGTGAACAACAAGGAATATGATATAGTTGTTAAGGATGTGCTATGTATTCCCAATCTTACCACAAACTTATTGTCAGTCAGCCAGATGATTAAGCAAGGTAACAAAGTCAGTTTTCAAAGTGAATGTTGTTACATCAGGAATCGGCAGAATGAACTGATTGGTATAGCACAGTTAGTGAATGGGGTCTACAAGTTAAACACCAGGTCAGCATGTTTGTTCGCGGCTTCAGCAACAACGACCTCAGGTGTGATATGGCACAGAAGACTCGGACACATTAATAGCAAAGATATGAATGACATGAGAAACGGCGCTGTTGAAGGTTTGGAGTTTGACAAAAAAGCAGAGATCAGCAAGTTCAATTGTACAGTGTGCTGTGAAGGAAAACAAACCAGATTACCATTTCCACAGAACAATCATAGGAGTGAGCATGTCCTTGAGAAGATACATGCAGATGTATGTGGACCGATGGAGAACAAATCAATCGGATCGTCCAGGTATTTTTTGCCTGGATGATTACAGCAGGATGTCGTTTGTCTATTTTTTGCAGAAGAAAAGTGAAGGCTATTCTTGTTTTAAAGAGTTCAAAGTCATGGTTGAAAAACAGATGAATTGCAGTATAAAAGTTCTAAGAACAGATAACGGCACAGAATTTTGCTCAAATGAAATGAGTAATTATTTGAAGCAATGTGGCATAATTCATCAGAGAACCAACCCCTATACCCCGGAACAAAATGGGATGTGTGAAAGGTTTAATCGCACAATTGTGGAACGAGCCAGATGTTTGCTCTATGATGCAAAGTTCGAGAAGAAGTTTTGGGCAGAAGCAGTTCACACAGCCGTGTATTTAAAAAATAGAACAATAGCTTCAGGGTTGAACCAAAAAACTCCCTATGAACTTTGGACTGGCTGTAAACCTAATGTCAGTCATATAAGAGTATTTGGAAGCACAGTTATGGCCCATATTCCTAAAGAGAAAAGGCTTAAGTGGGACAAAAAAGCACAAAAGCATTATTTAGTTGGGTACGCTGAAAATGTGAAGGGGTACCGGCTGTATAACCCAAAAACCAATAAGGTTATAACAAGCAGGGATATCACTATTATTGAGCAGGATTATTCAGATATGATGCAAGCTGTGATAAGTGAAAACAACAAGTCATCACCTGACAGTGTTAGCCAGCGTAGAGATTCTGATGGCTCAGACTCTGAACTATCAACTAGTACTGTGAAGAATAATAATAATGACAGTACCTACATAGAAGAAGAATCCAGCACCAACAATAGTTCTTCAGATGAATTTTTTGACAGTGTACCAGCAAGGGAGTTAAAAAATTTACAGAATGTAAAGCCAGATAAGGATGTTAGAGAAAGAAAAAAGCCAGACAGGTTTGGTTACAGCAATGTGTGTGTTGGAACAGATACAAATCCTTGTGGAGACCACTTGATAACATATGAAGAGGCTTTAAACGGGCAAGAATCAAAGGAATGGTGTATAGCTATGCAGGAAGAATTGAAATCATTTGAGGAAAATGAAGCTTGGGAAGTGGTGGACAGGCCAAAGCAAGCTACAGTGATTAAGTGTAAGTGGGTGTTCAAAAAGAAAGTGGACAATGATGATAATGTGAGATATCGTGCTCGGTTAGTAGCTAAAGGTTTTACACAGAAAGCAGGAATAGACTATACTGAAACATTCTCTGCAGTGGTCCGTCATTCAACATTAAGACTCTTGTTTGCATTGAGTGTTAAATATAACCTAGATATAACTCACCTTGATGTAACCACAGCATTTTTAAATGGGCATTTAAGTGAAGATTTTTATATGTACTTACCTGAAAATTTTGAATGTCAAGAAATGGAGAATAAAGTGTTAAAACTAAAGAGGGCAATCTATGGATTGAAACAATCAGCTAGGGCGTGGTATAAGCGTGTAGACGATTGTTTGCAATCCTCGGGATATAAAAAGTCAATGTATGAGCCTTGTTTATTTATTAAACATACTAATACTGCCAGAACATACATAGCTTTGTTCGTAGATGATTTTTTTATATTTTCTGATTGTAAAACAGAAACTGAATGTCTCAAGACTGAATTGAAGTCTAAATTTAAATTAAAAGACTTGGGAGACATTAGACAGTGCTTGGGTATGAGGGTCAGAAGACAAAATAATGAGATTTTTGTAGACCAGGAACAATTTGTTGATCATTTATTGAATAAGTTCAATATGAATAATTGTAATCCAATCAGTACACCAATGGAGGTAAATTTAAAGCTTGAAAAGGGAGACACTTGTAGTACTCAGTATCCTTACCAGCAGTTAATAGGAAGTTTGCTTTATTTATCTATGTTAACCCGTCCTGATATATTTTATTCTGTTTGTTACCTAAGTCAGTTTAATAATAACTATAATGAAACACATTGGAAGCATGTAAAACGTATTTTAAAGTACTTGCTTAAAACAAAACATTTTGGTTTAAAATATGTTAAAGATGATTTAGATTTAATAGGATATGCCGATGCTGATTGGGCATCAGATTGTGTGGACCGTAAGTCTTACACGGGATTTATGTTTAAGATGTCTGGTAGTGTCATCTCATTTGAATGTAAAAAACAATTAACAATAGCTTTGTCTAGTACAGAAGCCGAATATATGGCTATATGTGAGGCAAGTAAAGAAGCCATTTACTTAAGAAACTTGTTATTAGAATTGAAATGCAGAAATGAGTCACCCATACTGTTATATAATGATAACCAGAGTGCACAATTGTTAACTAAACATAGTGTATTCCATAAAAGAAGCAAGCATATTGATGTTAGATTTCATTTTGTCAGAACAGCTGTTGAAAATAAATTTATTGTAATAAAGTATTTAAATACAAATGATATGCCTGCAGATTTATTAACAAAAAGTTTATGTTCCAAAAAACATTATAATTTTATTGAACAGTTGGGTGTCACTCCGTTATAAATTGAAATTTGTTTATTTTGTTGTGTTTCAAATTAATGTTTTTTTTTTTTTGTCAGTAGTGAATTATTTTGTTATGGGAGTGTGTTAAATATGTATCAAAATAATATATTTATGTATAATAGCAACACCTATAAAGATGTTGTCTTTGTTTTTAACTGGCAATAAAATAAAGTGTTGTCTGTGGCGAGCTCTTGTAGTTTCAATAACATCTGATGCTGATCTTCAGAGATATACAATGGAACTCTTCAAAAATAGACGGCAAATGTGCCGTGAATGTTGCAATCGCTTGGATGTTTATTGTTTATACAAGATCATGACGTAACATCACGCCTGTATGCTCTGAGGGGGTACGCAGATGTGTACAATACACCCGGATTTGGACAGGTATGTTAAGTTGGTGCGATCGTGTTCCGCGTGCGCCTCAAATGACGTTACACCACGCCTGTATGCTCTTAGGGGGTACGCAGATGTTTACAATACACCCAGATCTCGACAGTTCGTTCGTGTTTCGCGCGCGCCTCAAAGAGATGTCACTAAAAGGGACTGTTCTAAAGAGATACTGCGGCCCTGGAACATAAAGGGCTAAGAAGGAACATGGATGGGTTTTAGTTAGTAAAAGTCTGACACTCCCTTCCGCTCCCCCCAGAGCGGGACGTAATTTGATGATTTCCCATCCGAAAAAAAGGGTATGTTAAGTTCCTTATATTGGGGATACGCCTATTCATCATCAGCCTATTAATGTTCCCACTGCTGGGACCACTGATTTAATAAAGAAGAAGATATGCTCGCTAGACGAAAATGTATCGGAACCCGTGTCTTCACTTTGCCCCTACCACACAGCAACTACTACACATGCAGTTTGGTAGCAGTAATAGATACGCAGTCGCGCACACACCCGCATTTCTTAAAACTGAACGTACTACACAATCAATTATAAACCTTATGACATCAAACACATCGTGTATTTACCATGCACCGTACAACTTACCCACACAAAAACATCACTCGCTATCGTTGTGTTGTACCTACAAAAGCATAAGTACTCTAGTGATTGACTTAATCGGAAAGTTATCGAATCTTTCATTTATTATTGTACATTTTTTTTTGGGGTATTGAAAATAATTTTAAAAAATAATGTCCAGAATATAATTATTATAATAAAAATAAATGGTATGTAGCTAAAAATATAATATTAACTCTTCAATTCCCATGACTGTATTATTAAAAAATGTGACTATCTTTTTTGCGAAAATAGTTTGAATACATTGAAGATCACCAAAAAAAAATAGTAAAAAAATCCAACTACCCCCATTTTTTTATATGGGGAGTGTCACCTACAGGTGACACTGGGCATTGTATATAGTGAAACGCTGAATAACTCACGCGATAGTCCTGAACATTCTGTAGAAATAAGACATCAGTTTTTTTTTATAACATTGAGTAATTATTTATGTCAAAAAGGAATGTAGTAGGGTGGTTAACTGAACCCTTAGTATTGATTGTAAAACATGTACAGTCACGAGCCTATGTACCTACCTAACAATTACGCAAGATAAATATTCTATGCGATTTCCTCCTAAAGTTCTGATCAAATGGTGTTTACACAAACATAGCATTATGGAAACTATTCTATTATGAAATACTTTTCCCCGACCTGCAACTCTTCAGCAATCTCATCTAACGTCAACCTGTAATACCTCTACAATATCTAAAACCCCATCACCACATAGCGATAATACGAATGGTAAAGAACATTCATGTTCAATTCATATCAATTATAATGCCCAGTGTCACCTGTGGGTGACACGGCATATTTTCAGTGTTGTAGTAATCTAACTATAAGTTATTTTTATTGTAAATTATGTTTACACTATAACTTATATATTCATTAATTATATGTAATAAGAAAAAAAAAACAATACTTACGGTTTAGGCATTTTTTATTCATTTTATATTGCAAGGGATGATAGAAACTAGAATTTCTTGAATTACTCATTAAACAAATGAATGGATTTGAAAAATGGTGAATAGAATTTTTTCCAAAAAATAAATATGAATAGTGACACTAATTGGCTTTGCAACAATCATGGTAAAATACAAAACTTAAATATCTGTGTGGTAGAAAAAAATCATAAAGTTGTGCCACCTACAGGTGACACTGGGAATTGAAGAGTTACGTAAATTAAAACAATAAAATATCCGTTTACGTTGGTTTAGGCTGTCATGGTCTATTGAAACAGTAGTAGAACGAGGATAATGCATAATATACGATAATTCATAGCCAAAAACACTCCACCGATTTAACCTAAAATTTAATTAACTTACTTTTAAGAAAGTTGGTTTTTTAAGTAAAAAGTTTGGTTACTCATTTCTCTACTATGCTGTAAAATAGTCAAAATACATAAAAACCATTATTTACCGGGTTAAAACGGTTGACAAGTTGAAAAATAAAACTAAAATAGCAATATTTAATTCGTCAATCGATATTGTCGATAGCCTACATTAGTGGATCTGCACAAGCACATCATTAACTCGTCGCAAGAAGCAGCGGCCGTACTACGTGATTCATCCGCTTAATCAAATGTCGTTTTGTGATTTTTACATTGCTTGTTCAGTCACTTAGCGACAAACTTGGGTAGTGGTTAAGGAGTAATGTATTTATTGCAAAAACAGTACAGTCGCTGTGATATTTGAAAACATACATAACATAGTAAAAGCAAGAAATATTTTACGATTTGTTGTTTTTCATGATTTTAAAGACAACTATTATTATAGTAAAATACTTGTACTTACATATGATAAGTAATTCCGTGATCAATAAGTTTAGGTTTATGCTTCGGTTTTTACAAAAAACCACTGAACAACACGAAATTACTATTTTTTGTCACGATCGCGGTCGAAAGTTCACTAGTTCGCGGAAACGGCCACTTGCCTATGACATGGCCGACTGGACATGTCGCGCGGACACCGACACACCCCCTTACCACTTCTCCTGTTTTTTACATTTCTGTGGCTGGGACACAGGCCTCCGCTCTAGGGAATGGGCTATAATCCACCACGCGGGCCCAGTGCGGGTTAGTAGATGTCACATGTCTTCAAATTTTTTGGTTCAAGGATATGCCGGTTTCCTCACGATGTTTTCCTTCACCGTTTTGAGAACAGTGGTGATAAAATAAATTACACAAAGTAATACCCCTGCCTGGGTTCGAACCCACGACTTTCTGTTCGTAAGTCGGGGCCGCCACCGCTGCTCACGCCTATAACAATTACATGTATTGTTAACAATGTCAAATAAACTCATGGCAAATATTTGTTTGGGAACAACTAAAAATGGAAAAATAAAAAACTTTTTTGCAAAAAATAAAACCGACTTCAGAAAACACAAAAAGTGAAAAATAACTTTAGCTTCAGAAGTCGGTGACAAAAATATATCAATCAAACAAGAGTCACCGACTTCTGAAGTTATTTTTCATTTTGTGTTTTTTGAAGTCGGTTTTATTTTTTGCAAAAAAGTTTTTTGTTCAATGTAATTACCACATTAATGGATTGTGTAAAGGGCCTACACTATACCTCCAATGGCTTAGCATGATCCTCCGTTACGGTTACGCCTAAAATACTGAAGCATTAATTTTCAAGTAAATATATGGTAAAGTTGAGGATTAATGTTATGTTCTACGTTTAGCGAAAACATTGCGAAAACACGATTCCATAAACTTCAAATAAAATTAAACCATAAATTCAAAAGTGACCTCCAAATCGAACAATAAACCGCTGGTATTCAAAAAGTACTTTAAATTAGATCATGAAACTTTGCATACTAACTGAACTAACTATAAAGCACGTCTTACGTGTTTTATTTTTTTAGTCCAATCAATGGATGTTTTGTAAATCGCAAAAAAACCACTCATTTCGCACTATTCGGCCGCAGTGACTGACGTAACAACCGCTTTGTAGTGCAAGCTGATAAGAACTTTATTCTAACAGCATTTCAAACGAAGTTTGAACCACCACAAATAGAGATGCTAATTTTAGGATTAGAAGGCCCTAAGGATGATTTGAAAGAGAAAGGAGTAAATGATGCTGTGACGTCTAACAGGGGAGAATAGAAGAAGAAAACGTATTGCGCCGACCGCAAATAGAATGGTACGGTCGAACAAGCTATTTGCTTTACAGTAAATTATGCTGTGACGTCTAACAGGGGAGAATGGAAAAAGAAAACGTATTGCGCCGACCGCAAATAGACTGGTACGGTCGAACAAGCTATTTGTTTGACAGTAAATGATGCTGTGACGTCTAACAGGGGAGAATGGAAAAAGAAAACGTATTGCGCCGACCGCAAATAGACTGGTACGGTCGAACAAGCTATTTGTTTTACAGTAAATGATGCTGTGACGTCTAACAGGGGAGAATAGAAGAAGAAAACGTATTGCGCCGACCGCAAATAGAATGGTACGGTCGAACAAGCTATTTGCTTTACAGTAAATGATGCTGTGACGTCTAACAGGGGAGAATAGAAAAAGAAAACGTATTGCGCCGACCGCAAATAGAATGGTACGGTCGAACAAGCTATTTGCTTTACAGTAAATGATGCTGTGACGTCTAACAGGGGAGAATAGAAAAAGAAAACGTATTGCGCCGACCGCAAATAGACTGGTACGGTCGAACAAGCTATTTGCTTTACAGTAATTAATGATGCTGTGACGTCTAACAGGGGAGAATGGAAAAAGAAAACGTATTGCGCCGACCGCAAATAGACTGGTATGGTCGAACAAGCTATTTGCTTTACAGTTTATCCAACAAATTACATTGTAAAATGTAAACCAAATAGCTTGTTCGACGTACAAGGGCAGGAAGACGAAAATTACCAAATTAAATGTTTATTGTTTCAGAAAGTTAAGTAATTTGAAGTGTTTTGTAAGGTTACCCTTACATTATAGGATCTGTAGCTAAACTGTGAAATATTGCATCTTCATAAGAGACTCCTGTAGAAAAGGAATCTAAAGCGTAGATCATCACTATCTACTAAGCCTTTTCGCAATTATGTTAGGGTCGGCCTCCACAACGAATCCTTAAATATAAAAATACAGGTTGGGCAAAAGTGGTACTTACTACTTATTTTAACCACATACTGATTTGATACCCTTACGGGTTTGTTAGGTATTTCATCCTTAAGTTCCGAGTCAGTTAAAAACCTAGTGTCAAATGATTTCGAGTTACATAAACTAATTTTAATATACAGGGTGTAAAAGAACTCATCACGAAGCCGTCAACCAAGCGTTCTATACGTCAAACTAAGTAACTTTACGCAAAAATTATTGCTGGGAAACGACTTTTTTTTGTGGTGAAAAATCATGTTTTGTGGTAATTTCAATTATCTCATTTTCAATTAATCACTCAATGTAACGCACTCAAAACATTGTGTTGATGGATGGATTGAATAGTACGGGGGTCGTCGAGATGTTTAAAGTAAAATCTTACATTAAAACTTTTATAAAAAAAAAAAAAAAGTTGGAATTTTGGCCCCCACTAGCTCCGTAACTAGAAGATTCCCA
Organism: Xestia xanthographa; assembly: GCA_905147715.2. Classification (NCBI taxonomy): domain Eukaryota; kingdom Metazoa; phylum Arthropoda; class Insecta; order Lepidoptera; family Noctuidae; genus Xestia; species Xestia xanthographa. Next base: position 25,946,112 of record LR990658.1, read on the forward strand.
GGTATGATGTAGAACAAAAAAATGATCGCAATGACAAGGAGAACAAGTTGCTTTTCAGCTTCGTTAACCTTTAGATACCCGTAATTACAGATACAATTAAAATAAGAATGTTCTGAACGGCTAAGGACATTAGCGTTAAGAGTTGTTTTACACCCTTTAGATAATTTTTTACATAATATAATTATTTTTTTATTCTGTTGGATTACCTACATAAAAGAACGTATTGTGGTTCATCTGGCACACTCGAAACAGAATATTTATTAGTGACTTCGATTTTGGAATATACTTTAAATAAATCAATGTCTGTTCGTACCTTACAGGCTATTTTAAACTACTGAACTGAAGGTTTCTTGTATCTAATAAATTAATAAATAAATAAGTAATAAATATAAATCAATATTGCTGGACTTTACACACAGCGCCACCTAGTGCCACACTAAGCAACGAGGCTTGTGTCGTGGACACCAGATAGTTGATATACTACATAGATACTTTTTGTTTGTAAATACATACTTATTATACATATAAACATCCATGACTCGGAAACATATGGCCATGCTCATCACACAAACATTTGCTCTGACCGGGGTTCGAACCCGGGACCCTAAGAACGTAAGGCAGCCTCACTACCGCTGCGCTATTCGGGTCGTCAAGTCGTAATAAAGTATGTAGCTCCTTTGACTTCTTAAAATTCTACATTGTACCTACTATATTAGCTCTAATTGACTTTTACAAATTATGCATCCATTATCTTGAACGTGCTGCAATTTAAATTTAAACAAATACTACAAAATCACCTCACAGACAACCCACTAACCACTAGCTAAGCAAACACTAACTAACGTAACTAAACAGTTCAACTGAAACACTGCACATTTCTACGATAATGGTGACAATAATTTCTGTAATAGTCCAAGATCCCAGGGCTGCCAGACATGACTTATGTTCTGATTAACAAAATGTGCGTCATCGAGTAGTGTTAGTATGTACTGTGAACTTATTCACACCTGCTAATTTGTGCCGACGTCCAACTTTTAAATCATCAGTCATCATCTGCCTAGCCTTTTCCCAACTATGTTGGGGTTGGTTTCCAGTCTAGCTGGTAGCAGCTGAATTACTGTATTTTACATAGAGCGACTGCCTATCTGACCTCAACAACCCAGTACTGGGTTAAATATTGAAGCTAAAGTTGCATAGAAATAATATTTTTTTTCTTAAATCCTGAGTGCTGATATTTATAAAAAAATAAAAATATTAATATACTAAAAATATTGTTAAAAATTTGTAATCACCACTGCCTGACACTTCCCGTTACCGGAAATGTCTGCCAATATATAATAATGTCCACTGCTGGACATAAGCCTCTCCCATGATAGGAAGTATTTGCCGTAACCTTCACGCTTGGCAGGCGGATTGGAGATCGCAGTGATGTAAGACTAACAGAAAACGCTGCTGCCCATTCTCTGGTCTACGGAGGCGCAAGGTGTTCTGCCTCAGACATTAGTCGCCTTATACGACACCCGTGAGTGTAATGGGTTGGTTCTATTCTACTCTGCCGGATACCACACGGCGGACTCTGCCGGATACCACACGGCGGAACAATTACATGAAAAATCACGAACCAGTCTATTTTTTTCTTCTTAATAGGTATAGTTGATTCTCAGAGAGTTATTTTATAGTCACTATAAGCAGCTAGACCATTTATAGGGTCGCAATTAATGATTTTTGTGTGGTTTCAATGAACCAATGCGCTCAAACAGCGACATTTTGGTTGTATCCGGGGATGTTTTATTTATTTATTTAACACTTCAAGCACAAAGTACAGAGGCAGACTTAATGCCATAGGCATTTTCTACCCTATTTTTTTATCCTCTTATGATTGGTTGGTCTTTTGGTTGGTTTGACTCAAAATAAATACTGAAATGATTCTCTGAGTATCAAATATAAAAATTGAAATTCAGGCTTCATGTAGTCACGTTATTTTTTCCGTGCTGTAAAGCGTCTGAAAAAAAAAAGTCGACGGGAAGTATCTGGCAGTATTAATATAATTATTTTTTAACATTCTCTATAGAACTTATAAAATAATCAGCACACTGGTTTTAACAAAAGTTAGTACTATTTTTACGCAACTTTAGCACCTGATATTTAAAGCTTGGTCGTCGGCACAAGTTAGTAAGTACGCTTACGTTAACAGTACATACTAACATTACTCGATGCCACACATTTTGTTAATCATAAAATAAGTAATGTTTGGCGGCCCTGGGATCTTGCTCTATAAGTTAACATTGAGCCGACACAGCTGTAAGCCACACGATAACGATGGCTTATAAATGATCACAACGGCGGAAATGAACTATTCAGATAGAAGAGCTCAGTCCTCGCGTCTGTATAACTGACGCGCACAATGTTAGCAGTTGTGACAAAGTTTTTGCTAATAGCACTGTTTTTTTACAGATGCTCAGCTGATTCAGATGATTGTCTCTTTTGCCCGCTGTACCACCTCTATCCACTCCAGTCCGGATGGATGAACGACCCCAACGGACTCTGCAAATACCCAGATGGGTACCATATGTTCTATCAATACAATCCTCTCAGTAGCCAAGAGCCTGGAGTTGCACACTGGGGACATGCAAGGAGTAAGGATCTGATGCATTGGGAAGATCTACCAGTCGCAATGAAACCAGATAAACCTTACGACAAAACTGGAGTGTTCTCGGGAAGTGCTATAATTGAAAACGGCACAATGTATTTATTGTATACAGGAAACGTCAATACTCCTGGAGGTCCAGATAACATGCAGTTTCAAGCCTTGGCCACAAGTACTGATGGAGTCAATTTTACAAAATATGCAGGGAATCCTGTTATCATAGCCGAGGAACATCAACCGAATATTAGAGACCCGAAAGTATGGAAGCACGGAGATCTTTATTACATGGTGTTGGGAAATTCTTTCAATAATAACACTCTCGGACGAATACTACTTTATGTGTCGGAGGATTTAACTTCTTGGAAGCAGGGGTCGGTTTTACTTCAATCCGATGGTTCTTTGGGTTATATGTGGGAATGTCCAGATTTCTTCGAGTTGGGCGGATATCACATATTGTTAATGTCACCACAGGGTATGAATGCCAGAGGTGATTTATACCGAAATCTATATCAGACTGGTTATATAGTTGGCAAGTTTGATTACAAGACACTTTCGTTTAAGCCTGTAACCAAATTTATAGAATTGGATTTCGGACATGATTTCTATGCTACTCAAACAATGTTGGACGAAGAGGATTGTAGAGTTATGATGGCCTGGTGTGATATGTGGGAGCAAATTTATCCTGAGCGTGACGATGGCTATACTGGTCAAATGACAATCCCAAGAAAATTATTCCTAACGAAACATTTGAGACTTATTCAGAAACCCGTTGAGCAGATAAGTGCTGCCCGCGGTCATACATTATACTCTGGTAAGGCACAAGGCGGTCAAACAGTCCAGTTGGAAGATAATGCTGCCGAAATAAAAATCACAGCAAGAAAATGGAAAAATTTTGAACTGTTTATTGAATCTACTAACGTGAGTGTTTCAATTAGTTATGACTCCCTGCAAGGTAAAGTTACTCTCGACCGTGGTGGTGAAGATGGTATCCGCAGAACAAAATGGAGGCCTGTGCGCAAATTAGAGTGGTATATTCTCGTAGATAGAAGTTCCATTGAGTTATTCTGTGGTGATGGTGAGGTTACCTTCTCCAGTCGTTACTTCCCCTATGGCGATGTTAAACTCAGGATAGGGGACCACAGCCAAGCTGAGAACCTGACCGTTTCAGCAATGAAACGTACTGTAGAAAGGCCTAATTGTAATAATTAATATATTGTTCAATTGTCCGTTTTTATCAACACTAGGTGAGGAATGCTTGAATAAAAATGTTGCATTATTTACCCATTCATCTTACTATGGCAATTTTGTTGTGAATGACGACTATAACGAGAATTGTTGTAAAAACACAATGTTATTCCTCATCAAAATTGTTGGTTATTGAAAACAAAGTGTTTTTCCTCCTGGATGCCAGCGTCATACCTATATTACTTACATAAAGATAAAATAAAATGATATTAAAATGAGGTTTTAGTCATTTTAATTCCATTTCTGCAGCCCAAGCATCAATCTTTATCGCGTGATTTTAGTCAGAAATGACGCTGGCATCCAGGACTCGATCGACTTTTGTTATATATTATTTCTACGTTGTCGCTTGTTTATTAAATATGAGTTCAATATTTTGACAATGTTCCATGTCTGAAATTGTAGTCATTTTTTTATTTGCTTCTTTGTAATTAGGATATTTAAATAAATTGTTGTGGTATGGTTAACTATTTCTAAACACTCCAAAATTAAATATATTTCCCATTCGTTCCTTCAAAATTGTTACCAAAGAAATTGAGGCTATTTTAAATTAATAAACTGTGTGAGAATTAATATCTTTGTGCTTATTTGATTTGACTTGGTAATTACGTACATACATACATGAACTCACGCTATGGGGTAGGCAGAAGCCACAAAACGCTACCTGCTACGATCCTTACATACTCCTTTTGACTCATCCACGTTCATACATCTACAGTCATAGACGCACGCCGGGTGCGAGAACTACGCACCTGATCTTCCTGAAGAACCTCACCAATTAGGTCAGTGTAAGTCCTTCTAGACCCTAGAAGTGCCAACGCCGGGGGACGCCCTAGAATTTAGGGCGTCCCCTCCCGGCGTAAATACCTTTTGTTAGTCGACTTTCAATGCAATGGAGAGGGCTATGCTCGGAGTTTCCTTGCGCGATCAAATCATAAATGAAGACATCCACAAGAGAACCAAGATTACCGAAGTAGCCCGAAGAATTGCTAATGGCAGTGGACAGGGCACATTGCTCGCAGAACGGATGGCCGATGGGGCCGAAAAGTTCTGGAGTGGCGACCACGAACCGGAAGACGTTGCGTTGGAAGGCCTCCCACTAGGTGGACCGATGACCTGGTGAAGGTTGCGGGAATCAGCTGGATGCGAGTCGCACGGGACCGGCAATGTGGCGACACTTTGGGGAGGCCTATGTCCAGCAGTGGACGTCTTTCGGCTGAAATGATGATGATGATGAATCGACTTTCACTCATCCTCTCCACATGACCAAATCATCTAAGCATTCTCTTTTAAATTTTTGACACTACATCTTCTTTTTAATGTACCTAGTAATTTAGAGCTTTTGGTAGGAATTAGGTATGGGAAAGTCTTTGCCTAGCAGTGGAATAGTAAAGGCTAATAAGAAAAGATGAAAAAAAAAAAAAAATTTGGAACACCTTTTTCCCTCCAGTCATTGTGGTTATTTTTTTTAAATTTCCTAAAAATTTTAACTTTCAATTATTTGAAACTGGAAAAATAACTTAAACATTGTAGGTATGTCTCATAAAATTAATTGAATAAGCAGACTATACAGCTGATAAAATACATTTATGTAAAAACAAATACAAAAACCGTCTTATCTTATTAGTTTATTATCGTATTGTATTACAATTACTAACAGTTGTACAAATAAATTACAAATTCACAAAGTCATGTACATTAAATAAACAATATTTACCTACCACTTTTCAAGGTCTTGTTGTACCCAACATTAAAAGTAGCTTATGAGATGTCTGGTAGAATAAGAAAAGTTAATTAGTGCTATGATGACCTCAAATATATTGGGATGGGCAGGAGGCACTGCTAACGTTTAGCACGCTCACGTTTCAAACTAACTTAATAGAAATTAAATTTCATGAACACACGCCACTCATTGCAATTTAAGGCTCAATACAATGACATATTAAGAGTCACATGAGGAGGAGGAAGTTCCCGTAAGCTCTCAATGGGAACACAGGAACACTCTCTCATCTTTTAAGGTTCCGTACCCAAAGGGTGCAACAGGAGTCTATTACGAAGGCTCTGCTGGCTAACCTTTCATCCAAACGTCTGTCATAGGGCCCATATGTGAGCCGTACCCGATCGGGTACGGTGCATTGTTATTTTAATTGTGTCTGTAATTGCGGGTATCAAAGAGCTACATAATGACAAAAAAAAAACAATAAACTTAAAACGTGTTTTTCGATGGTTTTTTAAAACATTTTATTTTATTACAAGTATCGGGCACAAGTCCAGACTTCCAGCTGATATTGAGAAATTCTTATTGAAAAACCTCTAAAACACTTATCACAACCCGGAAATTAAACCCAGGACCTCAAGCTCAGCAGTAGCGCTGGCGACCTCAAGAACGACAAGGCAGTCCAGTGTGGAACACCCAAATACTCCGAAATATTTTATTCCGAATTTCGATACTCCGATTATCAAAAGTCCGAATTTCATAATAACGAAAAATTATAATGTCTGTTATTAAAAACTGATTCCGAATCCGATTTTCATATGTCTGAAGAATCAAATGTTCGATGGACCGTTGGTCCGAAAAACGACATTCCGATTTTCAATACTTCGAATAAACTGCTAAAATTAGGTTTTAGTGACAGAAACCAAACACCAAGGAAATAAAGTAGAACTCTGAATTGCTTAGTGCTTTTCTGCATTGGATCTTGCCAGCTGACGTGAGGAGCGTAGGCCGTAGGCCGGCGGAGCGACGGCGATATTTTGTAACAGAAAGTGGGTGTGTAAAGTAAAATACGAGCGTAGCGAGCGCGCGTCACATAGTCGAATTCTAATTAATCGGTGTTTTAATAATCGGGATTCGATTTTTTTTAATGTTTAGTATTATCACTTAATCTTCATCTTTCATCCTTTTTCTTTCTTTTTTTTTTTTTTTTTCTTTCTTAATCTTTATCTTTTTTTTTTTTTTTTTAATCGGACTTTTTGTTATTCGATCTAGTGAAACTTGGTTTTTTGAGAATAGTGATTATGAACGTTAGGAATATTGACATTTAGGAATTATGAAAATAGGATTAATGATAAATCGGAGTTGTTATATTTGAAATTTTGAACCATTCGGAATTATGAAAATTGTATTTTTTTTATTCGCATTGTGACTTTCAGAATAAAGTTTTTCGTATTTATGTTTAACAATCATTGGAAAGTTTGTTTCACAAAAAGTATAAAAAGCAAAAGGAAACGGGATATTTACCATGTTTACTGTTTGTTTTCAGTTCCCGATATTTCGGCGCTGTTACAAGCACCATGATCCGTCGGTTTATGTGTGATAATGGTGCTTGCAACAAGCACAGATCATATCCCATTTTCATTGTTAATGATAATGTTAGTTATGTCAGTTTAAAAACTTGTGCTATAAAAAGTACAAACTACATCAATGTTCAATTGTTCATGATTCATCTTGCGTGTTTTCCTTCCTATTTTCTGCCTATTCATTATAAAAACATTAAAGCTGATAATGTTCTGGTCAAGGTCATCAGTTTAACAATAATGAGTGTAAAAAACGTGCACTACTCTGACGTCATACAAACAGCAAGTTCGCGTGTCTTCAGGAAGAAAATTGTTAAAAATAGAAAATGAAATTACTCGTAGTATACTATTAAATCAGGGCGATTGCTGGCCCCCTGAAACTGGTATAAATCGCTACGGTTGCTCAGCATGGGTTGGCAATATCACACCGTTTTAGGCACGAGTTATCTTACGATGTTTTCCTTGACTGATTTGATTTCTGAGTATGATTGGGATTTGGTTGCTGAGTATAAGATCTTAGGTTTGATTCTCAGGTCGAACAAAGTGCTGTTGAGTTATTTCATCAAGAATCATTTAGTATCTCGGAGACCGGATTTACGATCGGTTGATGACAAAGACTCGGCCCTTACAAATGAGACTTGAACTAAACTGAAACAATGTGATGTATTATATAAGTACAGTCGTGGTATTTTCCACCTGATCAGTTAATTTTTTTTCGCTTGAATCATGCGAAGGCGCCGAGCCACGCCCCTTTAAAGCCTATTAGAAAAGCGTCAATTTGGCGCGCAAAATAACAATAACTCTCGTTTGGTGTGCGTTGTCAGTGCGCTCGGCGGATCGGTATTGTCTTTCATTCATAATTTCTATACAAAGTCGACGGGGCGGGGCTAGAGAGCGTTTCAATGTTGAGAGTGCAAACAGGATTAGGTGGGAGTGTCCTCGATGTACAACTCTGTCTAAACTTCCGGGGACGTCAGGCGTGACGATGTTATATTTTCTTACAGATTAAATTAATTTTGTGAATTTATAGTGATAAATTCACAAAATTAATTTAATCTGTCTGCTAAGCGGGCTGGACTTGCCTAGCAAGTGTGCTAGGCAAGTCCAGCCCGCTTAGCATGAACGCCGTAGACACGAAAAAGAAACGACAAATCTTTTGTTCATCTGTCATTGAATCGACAAAATGACAGATGAACAAAAGATTTGTCGATTCTCTTTCGTGTAGGAGGACACCGACGTTAAAATGGTTACCGCCATATTTCTATGGTTACTACCGCGTATGCTTTTTCAATACGCTATTCTGACGCCTGACGCATTTTGACCTTGTAGGTATTACAGTTTTGTAGGAAAATGTTGTATTTTTTTAATAACAAACAACGAAAATTTTTATATGTGGGTGTGTATTCAATGTTCATAATGTTGTACTGAATACGTGGTAAGCGTCCACCTGTCCGCATCGTACGCATCGGACGCATCGCATCAAACGGATTGTAGAATTCTTTGTACAGAAAGTCACACAAATGCGTCCACCTGTACTCATCGTACGCATCGGAATCTGTTCAAAAAGGTAAGCGTCCAAATTTCCGCATCGTAAGTATCGGACGCATCGCATTTGACGCATGAATTTTTCACAACGCGTACACTGTATCGGCAGCGATCGGATTTACCGACACAACTACTAGCAATCTGATTGCTGATGATATACCAGCAACGGCGTCGGCATTGCCGTTAAGCAGATTAAAGCAACCCGTACGGTGCTGATCAGTGGACGCACTTGTATGACTTTCTCTACAAATAATAATAATAATAATAAATCCTTTATTTTCAGGCTACTTTGGCCCATAGATAAATACCTTACAGACTAACATAATATATCATAATAATACAAAACTTGTGTTAGTAAATAAGGCTTAAAACTATGTTAGTAGCACTTCACTTAGACACACTTCACTTGTGTTGGCTGTCCAGTGGAACTTGTCCGCGGAAGCGACGGAACACTACGTCCTGCGGCCAAAAGTCTTCCTCCATCACCATGGGCAGATAACAATTCGGTATTCGCACCACGAACGCCTTGAAGTTGACGTTGCGGCGCGAAGAATACAAAGAATGCTACGATCCGTTTTATGCGATGCGTCCGATGCTTACGATGCGATGCGGATATGTGGACGCTTACATTATTACTACAATCCGTTTTATGCGATGCGTCCGATGCTTACGATGCAGATATGTGGACGCTTACCTTAACACTACGATCCGTTTGAGGTGATGCTTCCGATGCGTACGATGCGGATAGGTGGACGCACTTGTGTGACTTTCTATACAAATAATACTACGATCCGTTTGATGCAATGCGTCTGATACGTACGATGCGGACAGGTCGACGCTTACCTTTAGCGTCGGTATATTTCACCCTGTATTTTAACTTGCTACTTTTGAATCTGCAAACATGGCCGGGGCAGTTCTTTAACCTACGAGTCATCAGGCTCCCAATAATCTCAGAGTGTTATTTATTGTCACATTACAGTACAAGGACCCGTCACACACTGAAAAGGAACGTACATTGATCTCAAGGATTATGTAGTTAAAATATTCGTCACGTTTTTCTTTGATGTAAGTCAGTGGTGTCTAAGGCATTTGGAATTAAGAAAATACCTATACTTTGATAAGATTTGGAAGGAAAGTCGTATTCGTACGTGAAGGAAATAATATAAAATATTTCCTATCTATTTCCGAAATTGATTCAGGAAATACAAGATAGACAGTAAGTTCCTACTAGGACTTCCTCCTTGGTCTAAGCACCGCAAGCGTGACTACTGAGCATAAAGTCATGGGTTCGATTCCCAGGTTGAGCAAAGTGTTATTGGGTTTTTCCATCAGTGATTTCTCAGTAATAGCCATGGAGTCTGGACTTACGCCCAGTTGATGGCAATAGGGTCGCCCCCTATTACATGGGACTTAAACATAACTGGTGAAATGTGGGTGTACTATTAGGTACACCACTGCCTAACCCTTCGAGGATTATAGGCGTGATGTTATCTCCTTACCTTAACTACCAACAGCCTGCACTTAAAAGGAGGGGCCGCTGATGCGTGCACTCCGCACGCTCAATTGAGATTGAGCGTGCGAGTGAGACAGACTTATTCTGTTGTTCTCTAGGTGAATTCACAAGGAATGCTTTGTTTGTAATTAGTTATAGGTATTAGTTATAAGTATCAATTAAGGCGACTGCAGGAGCTAAATTAGCAACTCTATTTTTTTTTGGTTCAAACTTCGTTTGAAATACTGTTAGAGTAAAGTTCTAATCAGCTTGCATTACAAAGTGGTTGTTACGTCAGTCACTGCGGGCCGAATAGTGCGATTTACTCTATTGATTGAACTAAAAAAATAAAGATGCAAGATTTTTTCATTTTTTCATTTTCATTTTCATATGTCTATCCTGTCTTCTGTCCACAGCACTGAAAAGCTAACCAGGAAAATTTTAACTCTTTCCCTGGTTAGCTCGGAAGTGCCGTGCTTGACCGACGCAGAGGACGCCTGGAAAGTGGCTTGCCCGGACACGGATCGGCGCGAGAACCCGTTTTCCCAGAGACAGTGGGATGAGCCGCTCTGCAGGTTGGTACGGAATAAACTTATTAATACGTCTACCAATACTGCTGAGCGTGCCTGCCTGCTGGCTGTGGGTGAATGGAAGTCGGGCCTCTGGCTTCAGGCACTACTTACCGTCACCTAATATAGGCACTATGTTAGGTGACACATCCTTCCTTGAGCTCCTTGAGTTATAAGTCGTATAACACGTTAACTGACAAATGCTTGCACTGACTGGACAGGTCCACTCAAATTTGTATGGTTCTTTTTTCAAAAGACCATCTCAGACACTAATCTGCATTGTCCTCATGTGAATTGAGCAAGATTGTCTGGACTTTAAAAGAGACCTCTGAGTTTGTTTCGGCTGTTTCTTCTCAGAGTAGTCAGGTACGAAACACCGGCCCCATCTAGTTTAAAAAAAATTACGTGTAAAAGTGTTTGTAAAAACCTACTTGCAAAATAAACATCATTTATCCGGCTCGCTACATGTTTGCGTTTGGGCGCTCCTTGTGGGGCTCCACATCGCAGTCAATGTGGAGAGAAGTAAGAGTGCAGGTCGGATAGCGCGGCACGCTAGCATTAATTATCTCATCCGTCGTGCTCTTGCAACCGCCGGGGTGCCAGCTGTATTAGAACCCACTGGCTTGGCAGGCGTCGATGGCAAGAGACCAGATGGTATGACCATAATGCCTTGGAAGTTGGGTAGGCCTTTGGTGTGGGACGCAACTTGCGTCGACACCCTTGCGCCATCCCATCTTCCTAGCACAGTGTGCTGCGCTGGGGCGGCTCAAACGGCGCAAATACAATAATTTAATTGGTAATTATGTGTTTGAGCCGTTTGGGGTTGAAACACTAGAGCCATGGGGTCCGAGTGTAGTGTAGTTTTTCGAGAAATCGCCAAACGGTTGGTCAAATTTTATTTTTTGGCCAAAGAATCAGCATTGCCATCCAACGTGGCAATGATGCCAGCCTTCTGGGCACTTTTCCTGTTGACAGCAATGTGGACGAATTTTTCGACTCCCTGTAACCCTTTTTGATACTTGTAAATATTTTTATTTCTATTATAGAGTTAGTATGTAAATAATGTTAATGTTATAGAACATAAAAAATAACACTATCATGCTAATATGGTGCTTGTAGAATTATTTGCTAAAGAATCTGAATGTATTTTAGTACGGTTTTTACTCGTTCTAAGAATTTTTTAAAGATAAGTCCGTGTTTTTTTTTTAAAATAATATTAGTTGTATTATGTTTTCAAAACACTATCATACTAGCATAATATCCTGAAGAATATCATATATTTTTCTGGTTTTGTTTATTGCAGTGAATCACAATTATGCTTTTTTGCATTATGAAACTCGCGTTTAGCTCCTGTTGTTTTCTTAAGTTAAGAATTAATTAAGGCGCATTTACCGCATTGGTTAACTGTAATGGTAGATGTATGTTGATAAATAAATAAAAAATAAAATAATATTTAATGAACTAGAGTAGTTTGATAAATATTATTTTTAGTGCAGTTATAAGACTAAGATGTGTCCTGTCTCTAATCTGAACTTGGATTATGACTGTGTGTGGCATTAAACAGGGATAAGGCTTAGCCAGAGTACGTGCTAAGTAACGTTTATAATTCTCATCCATGAAGCTAGCACCTAATCTAGGCTTAAGTTATATTGCCTGGGTTATTGAGATAGGTACTACAATTATTTTTCCAATCAAAATAGAATAACCTCAGCATCACGAAATATCAATTTGAAAACTAGCCAAGAGATAATCTCGTAGTCAGCAAGTAATTAGCGAGTCTTATTAACCACTGAATCAAGTCATAATAATTGTTCTAAATCACGAAGATATTGTTTTATCTTTGTTTTTGTTATAATTGACTATCACCATTTACAGCACTTAAACCATGTAATTATTGGAAAGTGCATCGACCCTTGAGCCGTATTGGTTGTAACTTTGAATGTACTGACTCGAAATGGTGTAGTATTGAGGCTACGAATAATCGCAGAATCAATGTTGTGTATCTTTCGCAGTAAAATAGTTATAGCCGTGATATACCTATATCCCTAGGGATGTAGGGGTATAACTGTATCCCGGAAGATAGTTTATAGGAGTAATTCATCTACTCGTCCCACAAGCCCACGGCCCATTTGGGACGAGTCGCAAGCGGTGCACGTCTTTGGTGCGCAGGGTGCGGGCTAGCTCTAACACGGTCCTGGCGATGATTGCTCAGCGACTGGATTGCCCCTACGTTGGGCATTGTTGTAGCAAGCATATTGCTGGTGCTTAATTTGTCATTTTATACAGCTTTCATAATATCTTATGGTTATATTAATTTTATTTTTTTAATCTGACATCAAAAAATTATTCATCATCAAATTCATTTTTATATTTAATTTTTATTTTATTTAATTTTATTTTGTTTCGTGCCTTTGACATTAATAAATTTGATCTGACATTTATTTGTTTCTAATATTTTAATTATTTTTGTCATTGAATTAACTTTATTTCTTTATTATTCAATCAGTTGACCAAACTTGACAAGAGTTTTATTTATTGTTTTGTGTCTAATAAAAAAAAACATTTATTTCAGGTCATTGACCCATGAACTGAAATATTTATTTTTATTTTTTATAGTAATAAGAAGGCGATTATAACTACGTGAAATTATAACCATACATTTTACATTTGCTGTCTTAATAAAGCAAATGACTCCAAACAATTTCTGTCTGCCAGGGTTTAAAGAAATCGAACTTTACCTATCCGAGTCGGGGTGCCCCAAATCCCGAGCTCGCTTCGCTCGCTCGTGCATCAAATCATATACTTATAATTATTTCAGTAGATTAGTCTAGTAAGATAGTTGTAAATCGCTTTCATTTTACTATTTTCCGTGATATATCTATATCTAAGGATAAAATTAAATCACGGCTGTATATCTACCCGCTTTATACAACGACAAGTTCCCAACACTCGACCCCTTTAATACCACGCGGAACCGTCTTAAAAAAGAGATAATTAAAATCCTGGATCAAACACGGGATACTCAGTGCCACCACTAGTGCCAGTTATTCATAAGTACATAGACACACACATCATCACAAACATTCACAGACACCATACAGTTACCCACACGCACACGTGCAGGCACACACCACAAATTAAAATGCCTATTTAATTCGAGTCACTCTCAGCTAATCAAATGTTTTTTCTGTGTACTTCGTAATTGGCGTAATGTTCGATTTTTTTTTTTATGTTAATGTACTGTCAGCTGTGAAGCTACCTTTTATAAAATAAATAAATAAATAAATAAATACCTATTTTACTGCGACATATCCTCTAGATTTGCCAGACTAGTGGACAGGTGGTCTGAGTGGTAAGACAGTTATATTTAGGAAATACGGAGTGTTCTCAGGCAGTTAAATACCCGAGAGTTTGAATGTAGATTATTTTGAAGTTGTGTGAAATAGTCGTGTTCACTGCACAGATCATCATTGTAAGTAACGCTTGAAATGCTATCCACAATAAAATTGCTAAAGCAACAATGAAAAAAAAGAATAAATGAATGCAATTATTTTTCATGCAATAATTTACCATTTATTTGCTTAAGTTTCTAAAGTTATTAGGTGTCTAAAATGGTTTTGATTGTACAAGAAAAACCTACTTTCAATTTCAATTTTGCTGGCGTAAGATCAAGTTTTCAGTTTCTTCAGCCATTACCAATACCTATCCCACTGATAACCATCTTTAAAAGGCGTACTGTCCCAAAACTATTAATAAATCAAAAGAAATATGAATTTAGTACGGCGTGAAATTGAAATTTCTAAATAAAGATATTTTTTTAATCAGAATCTGAGTTCTTATTTTGTGAACCACTTTATTTTTCATGATCAATCTGTTAAATTAAACTTCAATTTTATTTAGAATTGCCATTTTTTTCTTCTTATTTTTTTGTGCCCGAACACAAGTAGCGGTCATAAACTTTAGTAAATGACTCGTCAGATGAGAGAATAGCCTGCATAAATTCTACGACCCATTTTGCCTTTTAGGTACCTACGTCATTTGACGCCAGCTTACGCATGTCTGCCCAATCTTGAAACTGTCAATTGCAGGTTGAATTATTGCTTGAAAAAAAACAAAATCAATTTACAATGTTAGACGAGTCTAGAACTATAATAATTGAGCTTCACTGAACTTCTTCACTTCAGAAGTCCAGAGCCCGAAGAATTGCCAAACTTAAGTGGCAGTGGGCAGGGCACATTGCTCGCAGAACGGATGGCCGATGGGGCCGAAAAGTTCTGGAGTGGCGACAGCGAACCAGAAGACGTTGTGTTGGGAGGCCTCCCACTAGGTGGACCGATGACCTGGTGAAGGTTGCGGGAATCCGCTGGATGCGAGTCGCACGGGACCGGTCAATGTAGCGACATTTGGGGAGGCATATGTCTAGCAGTGGAGCTCTTTCGGCTGAAACGATGATGATGATAATGAATCATAGCAGAAGTATTAAAACAAATACGAAAATCTGCATCTGTTGAATAGATTATGCTTTTCAGCCATTCTCTTAGGAACAAAAAGAGGTAGAGCAATAGAACTTTTTATATAGTCCTAAAAAGTTAAAATGCAGACGCCTAATGGATTACATTCAGGATACCTAATAAATAATATTGTCTAAATCGTATATGTAGTTTCTGCCTAAAAAGACGTTGAGTGGTATACCGTCAAACCCATTATGTAAATTTAATTTCAAAACTTAATCATCAAACTACCAGCCAGACAGTTTACCCAACTTAAACACTAATTTCATCCTACATAGAAATGAGGGTCACACTTCAAAGTTGAACTATCCAGTACTCGGAATTGTGACAATGAGGAATTTTCCACAAACGTTTGTCACAACGCTTCATTACATATCAATAGATGGCGCTGATCAGCTTTGGGAATATTAATTTAAGCAGCGTTCTATTAAAATCCAATGAAAAAAGAATTTACTACGTACTATATTATAGGTCAATGGTAAAATATTTTAGCAGGGCAAAAAATCTCTTAAACGCATGTCAAACTCATTGTACAGTAAAATTTCTTTATTATTCATTGTTATTTAAAAAGTGGGAGCAGCGGTGGCAGGGAGCAGCGGTGGCCCAGTGGTGGCGGCCCTGACTTACGAACAGTAAGTCGTGGGTTCGAACCCAGGCAGGCGCATTACTTTGTGTAATTTATTTCAACACCGCTGCTCTCAAAACGGTGAAGGAAAACATCGTGAGGAAACCGGCATGTACTAGAACCAAAAATTCGAAGACATGTGACATCTACCAATCCGCACTGGGCCCGCGTGGTGGATTATCGCCCATTCCCTCTCATAGAGAGGAGGCCTGTGTCCCAGCAGTGGGAACATTAATAGGCTGATTGTAACGTTGTAGAAACTCAGAATAGTTTCTACCGTTACTTTGTAAACATATCCTATTCAACACTTTAATTAAGTTAAATGTCAAAACAAACGCCACAGAGTATACATACTCATTGGGCCGTCCAGTTACTAAACGACTAAAATTAGCTGTATTTACCAGTGCTGTGCGCGCGTTACGTGTATCTGATCGAATGAGTGAAGACTTGTCTATGCGTAAACACGCCAGTATAAATGTCACGGACTCGCGATGACGAGTCCTTTTTTGGAAATATTCTGCTCCCAGTGACTAGACGCGTTTTTTTATAGGAAATTAAATTTCTAGAAGTATTCGTGATCTAGAATATTCGGGCTTAAAGCAGGCAGCTTTAATTTTTGTTAGTAACCTAACTCTTAACGTTTTGTGTCTGCGTAAACCCCATACTGGGTAAGTGTTGAACAGCAATTCACAGCAATTCACGTTTTCAAATTTTGTGTATCACTAGCTACGTGGTCTCAACATGTGAGCCACTTTCTATCACCGTTTTTGCTATGCACATTCAAATGCTTAATATGTATATGCATAATCTTGTAGCCTTCAGCAGAGTGTGTTTGACATTTTTCATGACACTCATAATGTGCAAATCATGTCGTGCTTACCACCACCATCATGTAAACTCCGTACTGATTGTGACTACCACACATCACCTTCATTGGCGCACGGGTATTTCTTGCTTTGCTTTTGCCTTGGTGTCACAATCAGCGGGGATGACTGCTAGCCATTCCGTGACACGCTGGACGTTATTTTCCAGGGTTCAAGATTCCGGCTGACAGTCAGGATTCCGGCTGACAACCGTTTTACCGGCATCCAATTTGCCGCGGGCTCCGCAGCGGGTACCCTTTACCTGCGTGGCCGCGTCGAAATTCTACGGGTCAGCGCGATCATCTGCCGTCCGTCACCCTACCTGGCGTCTGCAGCGTGGCACACCGCTACGGTCATCGTCACGCCGGGCTGAGCCAGGAGAGTACCGTGCAACCCCCGGGCGGGCTTGGAGAAACTTGTGACCATAAACCTACCCACACCCGTTTAGTTTATTAATATATTTTTCACTTCTCATGCTCTGAAAGTGCTTGTTTGTGCAGGATATAGGCTGCACAAAATCGAATTTTGTGCACAAGGGCATTAATGTATCTACTCATAAATGTATCTATATTAAGGCAAAGAAAATGAGCCATACAGCCAAACGCAATAAGAAGTTCATAGATAGAATTTGTTATTTTATAATATTTACTTTAATTTATATGCCTTAAGTGTTTTTTAAGACACAAAAGACATAAAAAAAAAAATTCAAGTACCTACGGTAGGTTATTTAATTAATTTAAGAAAATTATTATTAAAAAAAAAATTAATAGTAGGCTGTATAGGTCTGCAGCCCAAGTCTAATATCAATGTCGTAAGATTTCAAAAAAAGAAAGCGGCGGGAAACAGCTCTTGTTTTTGCGTGTTTATTAATTTCTTCAATTTATACTACTGTTTTATTTCCTCGCAATCGAAGTGAAAAGCAGAGTTTATAACTCGTCCACAAAACCATTTTTATCCTCGACATTACTATCAGCCCTCGCCTTCGGCTCGGGCTGCTAAAAATCTCGGATAAAAATGGTTCGTTTTGTGCACTTGTTGTAAAATCTACTATTTATGTTGACCTGGGTCCGTGGTTTTCTTTTATTTACCCCCACGGACACCCTTTCCGTCACATTGGCGCCCAAAAACGTGGTTTTATGGTCACTTTTCTTCAAGTTCTCTTGAGGGTATTTTTTTTTTATGTTGGTTGGTGTTTTTTTTTGTGTGGTTGTCTTTGCTGTGTAAAACGTTTTGTTTGGTTGCCAGCAACTAAGGTGTACGTAACGGTACAGTATTCTACGTTATTTAAGTGTTTTTTTTTTCTTGAGAAAATAAGTGGAGGTAGAAGGAAAAAAAAAATAACGAATTATTTTATCATTCTTCGTAGTAGTAGGGCCAATAGTAACGGCTCGCCCCGGGGAAGTACTACCACCAAACTTAATTCTTCCGGTAATCAGCATTGCTGTGTGCCGGCTGAAGAGTTTGGGTGCCGGGTATTAATTACTGGCTAAAATTTATAAGACAATAACAACTTTATCTTTGTCACCAATGAATTATGCGGCTTGTTCAATTAAATAAAACAACAAGTTTGCTTGTTAGGTGTTAATTTTTTTTTTCCTCTCTCCAAATAATAGTAATAACACATATCAAGGAGACTATTCCATAGAAATATAATAGTAAAAAATTATTCATTAACAACAATTTAGATTCATAACGATTTCATAGTTTTTTCTTTTGTTTGTACAATCACAGAATTTTACTTATTCACTTGTATCATTGACTTTGTACGGAGTGACAATTTACTTTTAACTTGTCACACAATTTTATTAACTGTTCACTTTTAACTTTGGATTTTGATCACTTAAGTTCTTGTGAATTATCTTGTTATTGATAACTCAATATTAGTTATTCTTAATAATCATTAAGTTTCATTAACAGTTCAGGATTTTATTAGATACTCACATACTTTGGTTAAGTACAGTCATGGAACTAATTGTGTTCACAACTTGTCACAAAACTTATTGCTTATTTTCAATATTTCATTACTTACTGAACGCGTCACATTAGTTGCACCTGTTTTTTGTTTTTTTGCCTTTTCATAATTAATTTATTTTCAGATATTTTTTGTTGTTTCTTACTTAAATATCTAATCATTTCATTAGGATAACAACCGAAACGTTATGTTTAGTTTAGATTTGTAACAGTCGGAGTACTTGTCACTATTCATTTCTTGTTGATTGCTGTTTAACACTTAACGGTTAACTTTATTTTTTTAATTTAATTTTTTAGATAAAAAGAACATACAAATCTTGTCACATCTTCAGAATGGCTTATCCAATTAAATTTATGTCTCTGTCATGACATGGGTAAATCACTTAGGTTCCTGGCACTTTAAAGACTTAGAATAATTGGTAGGCTAGTTTAGGTGTCCATACATAGATGTAGTTCATTTCTTTTATTTTTAAAATAAATATGTAGATTATAACTTCATATATCTGAGCGGTTGCAACTCATTAAATAAGCCTTTGCAGGAGCGGGTGGATACTCCTTAAATAAGCCTTAATCCAGTTCAATTAAATATATCTGAGCGGTTGCAACTCATTAAATAAGCCTATGCATGAGCGGTTGGATACTCTTTAAATAAGCCTTAATCCATTTTCAAATTTAGTAACCCAGTAGACATCTTTAACTTTTGCATACTTGCTCGTAAGCGGTTGCAGCTGCTAGCACGTCTGTTTTACGCGAGTATTACGTCAACTACGGACATAATACTCTCACGTACTTGTTAGGAAGCGGACTCACCTCATGTTAAGGTGGTCTGTTAAATATGTTAGGATACGATTTGGTGATATGATGGATGAATGTGGACGAATAAAAGGGGTCGTAAATCAGATGCGAGGTATAGTAGGAGTAAAGGATTTTTACTGAGGTAAAAACCCTAACCAAGCGGGGGGGTATTGTAACGTTGTAGAAACTCAGAATAGTTTCTACCGTTACTTTGTAAACATAACCTATTCAACACTTTAATTAAGTTAAATGTCAAAACAAACGCCACAGAGTATACATACTCATTGGGCCGTCCAGTTACTAAACGACTAAAATTAGCTGTATTTACCAGTGCTGTTCGCGCGTTACGTGTATCTGATCGAATGAGTGAAGACTTGTCTATGCGTAAACACGCCAGTATAAATGTCACGGACTCGCGATGACGAGTCCTTTTTTGGAAATATTCTGCTCCCAGTGACTAGACGCGTTTTTTTATAGGAAATTAAATTTCTAGAAGTATTCGTGATCTAGAATATTCGGGCTTAAAGCAGGCAGCTTTAATTTTTGTTAGTAACCTAACTCTTAACGTTTTGTGTCTGCGTAAACCCCATACTGGGTAAGTGTTGAACAGCAATTCACAGCAATTCACGTTTTCAAATTTTGTGTATCACTAGCTACGTGGTCTCAACATGTGAGCCACTTTCTATCACCGTTTTTGCTATGCACATTCAAATGCTTAATATGTATATGCATAATCTTGTAGCCTTCAGCAGAGTGTGTTTGACATTTTTCATGACACTCATAATGTGCAAATCATGTCGTGCTTACCACCACCATCATGTAAACTCCGTACTGATTGTGACTACCACACATCACCTTCATTGGCGCACGGGTATTTCTTGCTTTGCTTTTGCCTTGGTGTCACAATCAGCGGGGATGACTGCTAGCCATTCCGTGACACGCTGGACGTTATTTTCCAGGGTTCAAGATTCCGGCTGACAGTCAGGATTCCGGCTGACAACCGTTTTACCGGCATCCAATTTGCCGCGGGCTCCGCAGCGGGTACCCTTTACCTGCGTGGCCGCGTCGAAATTCTACGGGTCAGCGCGATCATCTGCCGTCCGTCACCCTACCTGGCGTCTGCAGCGTGGCACACCGCTACGGTCATCGTCACGCCGGGCTGAGCCAGGAGAGTACCGTGCAACCCCCGGGCGGGCTTGGAGAAACTTGTGACCATAAACCTACCCACACCCGTTTAGTTTATTAATATATTTTTCACTTCTCATGCTCTGAAAGTGCTTGTTTGTGCAGGATATAGGCTGCACAAAATCGAATTTTGTGCACAAGGGCATTAATGTATCTACTCATAAATGTATCTATATTAAGGCAAAGAAAATGAGCCATACAGCCAAACGCAATAAGAAGTTCATAGATAGAATTTGTTATTTTATAATATTTACTTTAATTTATATGCCTTAAGTGTTTTTTAAGACACAAAAGACATAAAAAAAAAAATTCAAGTACCTACGGTAGGTTATTTAATTAATTTAAGAAAATTATTATTAAAAAAAAAATTAATAGTAGGCTGTATAGGTCTGCAGCCCAAGTCTAATATCAATGTCGTAAGATTTCAAAAAAAGAAAGCGGCGGGAAACAGCTCTTGTTTTTGCGTGTTTATTAATTTCTTCAATTTATACTACTGTTTTATTTCCTCGCAATCGAAGTGAAAAGCAGAGTTTATAACTCGTCCACAAAACCATTTTTATCCTCGACATTACTATCAGCCCTCGCCTTCGGCTCGGGCTGCTAAAAATCTCGGATAAAAATGGTTCGTTTTGTGCACTTGTTGTAAAATCTACTATTTATGTTGACCTGGGTCCGTGGTTTTCTTTTATTTACCCCCACGGACACCCTTTCCGTCACATTGGCGCCCAAAAACGTGGTTTTATGGTCACTTTTCTTCAAGTTCTCTTGAGGGTATTTTTTTTTTATGTTGGTTGGTGTTTTTTTTGTGTGGTTGTCTTTGCTGTGTAAAACGTTTTGTTTGGTTGCCAGCAACTAAGGTGTACGTAACGGTACAGTATTCTACGTTATTTAAGTGTTTTTTTTTTCTTGAGAAAATAAGTGGAGGTAGAAGGAAAAAAAAAATAACGAATTATTTTATCATTCTTCGTAGTAGTAGGGCCAATAGTAACGGCTCGCCCCGGGGAAGTACTACCACCAAACTTAATTCTTCCGGTAATCAGCATTGCTGTGTGCCGGCTGAAGAGTTTGGGTGCCGGGTATTAATTACTGGCTAAAATTTATAAGACAATAACAACTTTATCTTTGTCACCAATGAATTATGCGGCTTGTTCAATTAAATAAAACAACAAGTTTGCTTGTTAGGTGTTAATTTTTTTTTTCCTCTCTCCAAATAATAGTAATAACACATATCAAGGAGACTATTCCATAGAAATATAATAGTAAAAAATTATTCATTAACAACAATTTAGATTCATAACGATTTCATAGTTTTTTCTTTTGTTTGTACAATCACAGAATTTTACTTATTCACTTGTATCATTGACTTTGTACGGAGTGACAATTTACTTTTAACTTGTCACACAATTTTATTAACTGTTCACTTTTAACTTTGGATTTTGATCACTTAAGTTCTTGTGAATTATCTTGTTATTGATAACTCAATATTAGTTATTCTTAATAATCATTAAGTTTCATTAACAGTTCAGGATTTTATTAGATACTCACATACTTTGGTTAAGTACAGTCATGGAACTAATTGTGTTCACAATTTGTCACAAAACTTATTGCTTATTTTCAATATTTCATTACTTACTGAACGCGTCACATTAGTTGCACCTGTTTTTTGTTTTTTTGCCTTTTCATAATTAATTTATTTTCAGATATTTTTTGTTGTTTCTTACTTAAATATCTAATCATTTCATTAGGATAACAACCGAAACGTTATGTTTAGTTTAGATTTGTAACAGTCGGAGTACTTGTCACTATTCATTTCTTGTTGATTGCTGTTTAACACTTAACGGTTAACTTTATTTTTTTAATTTAATTTTTTAGATAAAAAGAACATACAAATCTTGTCACATCTTCAGAATGGCTTATCCAATTAAATTTATGTCTCTGTCATGACATGGGTAAATCACTTAGGTTCCTGGCACTTTAAAGACTTAGAATAATTGGTAGGCTAGTTTAGGTGTCCATACATAGATGTAGTTCATTTCTTTTATTTTTAAAATAAATATGTAGATTATAACTTCATATATCTGAGCGGTTGCAACTCATTAAATAAGCCTTTGCAGGAGCGGGTGGATACTCCTTAAATAAGCCTTAATCCAGTTCAATTAAATATATCTGAGCGGTTGCAACTCATTAAATAAGCCTATGCATGAGCGGTTGGATACTCTTTAAATAAGCCTTAATCCATTTTCAAATTTAGTAACCCAGTAGACATCTTTAACTTTTGCATACTTGCTCGTAAGCGGTTGCAGCTGCTAGCACGTCTGTTTTACGCGAGTATTACGTCAACTACGGACATAATACTCTCACGTACTTGTTAGGAAGCGGACTCACCTCATGTTAAGGTGGTCTGTTAAATATGTTAGGATACGATTTGGTGATATGATGGATGAATGTGGACGAATAAAAGGGGTCGTAAATCAGATGCGAGGTATAGTAGGAGTAAAGGATTTTTACTGAGGTAAAAACCCTAACCAAGCGGGGGGGTATTGTAACGTTGTAGAAACTCAGAATAGTTTCTACCGTTACTTTGTAAACATAACCTATTCAACACTTTAATTAAGTTAAATGTCAAAACAAACGCCACAGAGTATACATACTCATTGGGCCGTCCAGTTACTAAACGACTAAAATTAGCTGTATTTACCAGTGCTGTTCGCGCGTTACGTGTATCTGATCGAATGAGTGAAGACTTGTCTATGCGTAAACACGCCAGTATAAATGTCACGGACTCGCGATGACGAGTCCTTTTTTGGAAATATTCTGCTCCCAGTGACTAGACGCGTTTTTTTATAGGAAATTAAATTTCTAGAAGTATTCGTGATCTAGAATATTCGGGCTTAAAGCAGGCAGCTTTAATTTTTGTTAGTAACCTAACTCTTAACGTTTTGTGTCTGCGTAAACCCCATACTGGGTAAGTGTTGAACAGCAATTCACAGCAATTCACGTTTTCAAATTTTGTGTATCACTAGCTACGTGGTCTCAACATGTGAGCCACTTTCTATCACCGCTTTTGCTATGCACATTCAAATGCTTAATATGTATATGCATAATCTTGTAGCCTTCAGCCGAGTGTGTTTGACATTTTTCATGACACTCATAATGTGCAAATCATGTCGTGCTTACCACCACCATCATGTAAACTCCGTACTGATTGTGACTACCACACATCACCTTCATTGGCGCACGGGTATTTCTCGCTTTGCTTTTGCCTTGGTGTCACAATCAGCGGGGATGACTGCTAGCCATTCCGTGACACGCTGGACGTTATTTTCCAGGGTTCAAGATTCCGGCTGACAGTCAGGATTCCGGCTGACAACCGTTTTACCGGCATCCAATTTGCCGCGGGCTCCGCAGCGGGTACCCTTTACCTGCGTGGCCGCGTCGAAATTCTACGGGTCGGCGCGATCATCTGCCGTCCGTCACCCTACCTGGCGTCTGCAGCGTGGCACACCGCTACGGTCATCGTCACGCCGGGCTGAGCCAGGAGAGTACCGTGCAACCCCCGGGCGGGCTTGGAGAAACTTGTGACCATAAACCTACCCACACCCGTTTAGTTTCTTAATATATTTTTATGTTGACCTGGGTCCGTGGTTTTCTTTTATTTACCCCCACGGACACCCTTTCCGTCACATGATGATGCTGATGATGATGATTTATAAAGTGAGAACTATAAAGAACTTTTTTTTCTGTCAAACAGTTTTAACCTAAAAAGTCTATCTCCTCAAATGGGGGTTTATGGACGGCTAAGACCTCAAATGTGTATGCGGCGTGTCTCCACAGACAATGGCCCATCTTCCATCTTGCGCCACATGCCCTGACACCTGCACACTTGACGGTCTTATGACTGCATCAGCGAGCGGAGTTCGCATAGCTGAATTTTTGGCCAAACATGTTTAATAAATATTTGCCGTCGACACGCTAAGAAGAACCTAAAAAGTCTACTGTTCAGTTGCATCACTGAACCGATCTACAAAGTTTATGCATGGGTTTTGCTATTGTTCTTCTGAGTGTTTTTGCGTTACGTCCAAACTCCTGGTGCGTCGAGTCGAGCTAAGGTTCCTCCGTACTTCGGTTAAGGGCTTTATATCCCTCAAATGCATGATCCTCCGTTACGCCTTAATAAAAATTAAATACTTAAATACTGCAGTATTAATTTTGAAATAAATATATGGTAAAGTTGAGGATTAATGCTAAGTCCTATGTGTAGCGAAAACACGATTTCATAAACTTTTCTCGATAGAAAAAAAATCCAAAGTTACCACCAAATCGAACAATAAACCGCTGGTATTCAAAAAGTACTTCAAATTAGATCATGAAACTTTGCATACTAACTGAACTAACTATAAAGCAGGTCTTATGTGTTTTATTTTTTTAAGTCCAATCAATAGATTTTTCGTAAATCGTTTCGCACTATTCGGCCGCAGTGACTGACGTAACAACCGCTTTTTAGTGCAAGCTGATTAGAACCTTATTCTAACAGTCTTTCAAACGAAGTTTGAACCACCACAAATAAAGTTGCTAATTTTAGGGTGAGAAGGGCCTTAGGGCTTTGTGGACATAAAAACGAGCCATTTTATTATCCCCAAGGTTGATCAGCGCCATCTAGCTTGTTTATAAAAAGCACTGGAAAATTCCCCATTCTAGCGTATTGTCTATACTTAACCAAGACCACGAGATTCGATTGTTTTCTGAGCCTGACATGCGCATTGATTCGAGGTTTCAGTCAAACTGAAGTTCGTTTCTCTCTGCCTTTGTATGAGATACGATGAATCAAATATTTGCTACTATAGATAGTCTTTGTTTAAAGGTAAATAAAGACTTCGATTAAGATTGTATTTGATTTAGGTTTCTAAGAAAATTCATTTGTTGACAACCACAAGAATTTAATCAACCGTAAAACATCGAACTGTGTAACTGACGTCGAATGTCGAACGAACTATACGTCGAACCACCAACCAATTGCCAAACCAACCAATTTGTCCATGATAATTATATTTAAATATTTCTGCCTCGCTGCAAGTTCTTTGACTACTAAAGTGTGTACAGGAAAAATGTTAAAGGGTTTTTGCCACGGAATATAAAGGATGATATTATGGCAAGAATCTGATGAGATGAAAAGTATTCAAGAAGTATGGAAGTAGAAGACATGTTGCGCCAACACCAAATTAATTGGAATAAGGGCAAGAGACTGATGAAGATGATGAATGTCTTAGTTGTTCATTCATAGGCCGTCACCCTCGTTCCTCGAAACGCGCATAAATTCGTTGGTCCTGTTATCTGTACCTGATCATTCCCTAGCCGTGACAGAGTGCCGTCTCATCTTCTTTGACAGTTAATGGAGCACTGAGTGCATCTAGACATAGTTAATCTCCGTCGATATTAGTTAAAATAAAATTATAATTGACATCTGGATGACCGTTCTTTTTTTGGTTAACGACGTTTTCTAAAAATAAAACCTATATAAATTTATCGCCCCCGATACCTACCAAGGGGTAAAGGGGGGGGGGTCTTGCCAAGGGGTATCATCGTATTACCCAGTACCAACTGGGTTGTGGAGGTCAGGTAGGCAGTCGCTCCATGTAAAATACTGGTATTCAGCTGCATCAGGTTAGACTGGAAGCCGACCCCAACATAGTTGGGAAAAGGCTAGGCAGATGATGATGATGATGATGCCCCCGAAACCCCCTGGATACTAAATTTTATAAAAATCGTTGGAGTCGTTTCCGAGATTCAGATTAATATCATATTATTAACAAGAATTGCTTGTTAGAGGGCTCAGGCGCAAAATGTCTTTTTTGCAAAATGTCTTCTGGTAGTAAAATGTATCTTTCTCATAATGTCGCTTTTGCAGAATGGCTCCTTCTCAAAATATCGCTTTCTCACAATGCCTCTGTCGCAGAAAATCTCTTTCGCAAAATGTCGCGTTAGTAACTTAGAAAAATATTCAATCAGGTTTAAAAAAGGTTGTTTTTTCCAATTTTAGATAGATTAACATACTGATTCATCCTTGCTATATTTAATAATTTTCAACTATCTTGGAGTTATAACTTCTCAAGTCGAAACCACTACGAACCTTGATAAATCAAACTTATGAACTAAGGCAGCGATAAATTTGGGAAATTGTCATCACTTTGCACTTTGCACCTCCATCTGTTTCGGAAACTTTTGTAATATTAACGTTGAGGTCAAACTGCAGTTGCAAAGACTGGCTGGGTAATACATATATTTAGCAGGTAATTGAATTAAAGTTTATAAGGAAGTGTCAGGTGATATAAAATTGTAGAAGTAGAATTAACATCATATCGATTTAAAAATGATGCAGATGCACTGTTTGTTGTTGCTCTGTTTGTTGTTTGCTGTTTGTTGTTGTTGTTTGTTGTCTGTCTGTTTGTTTGTTGTATGTTTGTTTGTTCTGTTTCTGTTTGTGTGTGTTTGTTGGTTGTTGCTGTGTTTGTTGTGTTGTGTGTTAAAGTGTAATGATGCAGATGATTGTATGGTTGATCGTTGGTCTAGTGTTCGCAAGCGGGACTGCTGAGCATGAGGCCCTGGGTTCGATTCCCAGGTCAGACAAAGTGTTATTGGGATTTTTCATCAAACACTTCTCAATAGCAGCCACGAAGTCTGGGCTTGTGCCCGCTTGCTTCCTGTTCTTCTCTCCTTCCTCCTAGACCTTATCCCATTTACTTGGGGTCGGCCTTCCTTGTCCGCATCTTCCATTTAGCACGATTTTGTGCCGCGTCTATATCTAAATTAGCCTCTTTCAGATCTTTTTCGATCGCTTGCTTCCTGTTATATGGGACTTAAATATAACGAGCGAAATATGGGTCTAACTATTTTAGGTACACCACTGCCTATTCCTTCCGAGATTACAGGCGTAATCATCATTCACTGGAATCCTACGTCTTTTCTTGACTTGAATGTGCCCAGGCAGTTGAGAGTATGTCATGCTCACTCTAATGTCTCGCTGATGGTAGCGCGTGTGTCCGATCATTTGGTTCCCTACAAAATGGTTGAGTTAAATGGTGCTGATCCATGCGTCATGTTCGTGAACGGGCGCTGTCAGTTGTGACTGGTCATCTCTTAGTTGCCGTGGCTTATTTTAATATTTATTTTTTAATTGTATTTTTTGTTTTTACTATGGACACTTTCAACGTGCACATCTTGCTACATTGTTCTCAAATAATATACCATCTCATCACGAATGATGTAACCAAGATTTTGTAACAATTTTATGATTTAAAAGAGTGTCCATGGAGTTTCTTGCCCGTTCTTCTCCATAGAGATCTACGCTAGGGAATGGGCAACTACAGTACTTTCACAGTTTTTATGTCATGTGACTGGGACTGTAGCTACATTTAATTTTCATCTTTGTTTCGACAATTCAAAAGTGCCTGCAACAGGCCTACTTGAAATAAATGATTTGATTTGATTTGATTTAATGTTATGTGAATGTGATTGTATGGTTTTCTCCCGCAATAGTCCCTCCCTAATAATTTTATTGTAGTTGTTAACGGTGTGGTTGTGGTGTGTAATAAACGATTAGATGTATGATCGTGGACGAAGCAGGAGTGTGGAAAATCGTAGCAGATGTTGTTTTGTGTTGTATATCCTCTGAGTAACAAATAAATCATCTTTTTAGGGTTTCGTACTGTGGTGTTCACTCGTACACTAGTTAGGGTTTAAAGTAAAACCACCATATATGTCAGTGTGGTATCTTCGTTCAGGGTTGGGTTGTACAATAAAACACTATTTTCGTTAGACGTGCTCTCGCTACGGCTGTTCGAACTAGACTGAGAGTGCGGCGCATCGCCCTCCACCACGCATTCCTCACCACAGCACGCATAACTCATTTATTAAACACCACACGTACAGTCGGGGTCTTTTCCTCCTGACTATTTTAATTTTTTTCGCCCTTAGACGCGTGAAGCGGTCAATCTGAAAGTAATATCAAATACTCAAGTCTGTTATCCTTTAGAACAGTGAAAAATCAAACTTGTAAGTCTAGTCAGGTCTAGTCGATCAAAAGATATGACCGTTTATGTCGCATACTTCCCGTTGACCTAGAAACGAACGTTGGAAGAAAAAAACGTATTGCGCCGAGATCAAGTAACATGGTACAATGGCAGGAAGGCGATGACTTCCCGTTGACGAATCATGAAATTTGGCAAGAAGCAATATCTTACAGCACATGTAAAAAACCGTAAATATGTAGTTTAGTCAAGAGGAGCTCGTGGCTAAATAATAACAGCCCCTCGTGTCGATCGTTAGGTTAAGCCGTGCTTGCCTAGGTTGGTCTGTGGATGAGTGACCACCCATTACATACCAAGTTTCGTCCGTGCCTCGGAAAGCACGTTAAGCCGTTGGTCCCAGCTGTCATTTGTAGATCTTTGACAGTCGCTAGGTAGTCAGAGGCCCAAAAAGTCTGACAACCAGTGTTACCAAAGGGTATATCGTATTACCCGGTACTAACTGGGTTGTGGAGGTCAGATAGGCAGTCGCTCTATGTAAAATACTGGTATTCAGCTGCATCCGGTTAGACTGGAAGCCGACCCCAACAAGGTTGAGAAATAGCTAGGCAGATGATGTAGTTTAATCAAAAAATACCTACAAGTTGACACGGAACCCTCGGTGCGCAACTCGCACATGGCCGGTATTTTAATTTAGTGTTGATTCCTAGAAGCGTGGGTTGTTCCGCGACCGCAAGCCGTCTTCTCATTAAAAACCGCCCAAAAATGCTTCAGTAAGGTAATTACTTATTATTCAAGTCAACCAATCACGTCACGTTGGAGCAAGCTTTGTGCGTAGGAGGCGATGAAAAATATAGATTATAGAATACTTTTCAATTTAGTTATAAACTGACTGACTTCTTGATGGATTACTAAGAGCAAGCTCTTACAAAAGATGAATTATTCTTGTAAGTTTTTAGGTAATGGAAAAATAAGTACTTATTACCTTAGAGTAAAGACTTTTACAACTTTCGTCAAAGGAAACTGGAGCTTTTACAACAATATCACTTAGAAGTTTTTATTCGGTAATACTTGTCTTGTGTAATTTCGTTACTACAAAATAATGTAACCTACTTCCATGACAAAGTTTGAACAAGTAACCATTACCCACGTTTAAGTTGTGAACTAACGGTTGAACATTGAGAATAATTGTACAAGTTGTTCAAATTCAACAAATTGCAAACAATTTATAGATACTGACTCGGAGCAAGAATATTAATATGCGCTTGCAATTTGCAGCACCATTGAGTACTTTCATTTCAAAGAGCAGTTCTGAGTAGCAGGTCGGAATTTGGATGTATGTCTAGTTAGGCTATGGGTCACTCTATTTGTATGACAAACACAACAAGGCGAAATATGGGTGTATAGTTCGGTTCAAACTGAATGGCGGCTCGGAAGTTAGCTGCGAGTGACGGTCTGCACAGGAATAGCGCTTTAAACTTTATGGCGATTCGGAACATCTAATGTAAAGCTGCGCAGAAAATAATTTAGGTATCAACGGGGCACAGATGACGCATCGTTTTGTCTGTATAATGTGCTGACCGTCACTTGCAGCTAACTTCCGAGCCGCCATTAAGTTTGAACCGAACTATAGCTCTGTTTGCTTGTGGTTGGAATTTTGAGACGGGACAGTAAGAGCAGGTACTCTCCTAGAGCTACATGAAAACGATCTGAAAAGACTAACCATAACTTTTTTTAAAGTTTTTCCACCTGCATTTACAGGTTTTACATATTATGGTAATGTTATTGGGTTTAATCTTAATGTCGTTATGGATTTAAGTTTGATAAGTAATTTCAATCAAAATATAATTGAGAATTATTTTGAAACAAATAACCAGTCTTATAAAATGATAAGTCATGTAATTTTAAAACTCAATGTCAACTCAAAGTTACAAAGAAGCGCTCCTTATCATTTAAATCTCTGCAAACATTGAAATTACTCTTGGCTTTTAACAAAAGAACTTGTAATTCCTTTGTAAGTAGGTATACCCATTTTCTGTATTGTTTTTGTTTCGCAGTATTTTGGTTAGGTTTTCATCAACTCGTCCCAAATGGGCCGTAGTCTTGTGGTATGAGATGATGAACGACTCAATTACTCAACTCCAGTTAATATCAAAATTCAAGTGATGTCGAAGTATAGTGGAGTCACAAAGTAGTATTATACCGTAGTATTTACGAATAAGATCTTCAATTTGAACCCGTTTGTAACTG
The DNA here is from genome assembly GCA_905147715.2 of Xestia xanthographa. NCBI lineage: Eukaryota > Metazoa > Arthropoda > Insecta > Lepidoptera > Noctuidae > Xestia > Xestia xanthographa. The sequence continues at coordinate 25,977,125 of LR990658.1, forward strand.
AAGAAGGAATATTTCGTGTGGGTGGAAAATCGCGTCATGCTACGATCTATCTTAAACACCCTATAATTGGACCTCATCAGCATCGTCTGATTGAATTAATAATAGGACACGCACATGAACTCACGTTTCATGGCGGGGCTCGAATTACTTTGGCATGCATCAGGCGAATTGAATCGAATCTTGTACTCTATTAATACTTGACATTGACATTAACAAGTAAACAGAATTCATTTTAGTATTGAAAATTATTATTCTAGCTAATCATAATACATTGTTGCATTTCTGGATGTTCCATTATATCCACAAAAAATGAAAATAAATCAAATAGCGTAAAATTTTATTACTTTCCAAAGTAAAACAAAAATAGTAGGTAGGTACTCTCATGCCATATGATAGTTATGTGAAAAACTCAAAAATGGATAGACACAGTAAGGAAGCATACGTATGAGTTTTGAGCATTTTCAAATAATCAATAATATTAGTACCTAAGGAAAATAACTAAGTTTTGTAATTAATACAGCAGTTAGTTAAACATCATCTTTTACCTCTAATACATGGCCGGCTTCGAAGAGCATTAGACCTTTTGACATATTTTGGCTACGCTGGCGATCATTACTCCCCGACGACCGACCGGAACTCATATTTTATAACTTTTATCAAATTCAAAAATAATATAATTGAAGAGATAATTTTGTTAACTTTGAAAGCACGATGACAGGACTGATAAGTTCATTTACTTTCCGCATAGTGTCTCTTTTGTCGATTTAGTGCTGCCACCTATAGTTCCTGCACGTTCCCTATTGGGGAAAATAATGACTTTAATCTCAAAGAAACAATAAATCGTAGCTTGTGACCCACTTTTAGTAAATAGGACTTACAGAGTTTGTTAACCTTTTGAGCATTTAACAGCCGTTTTCTATAAAGAAAGAAAGAAAGAAAAGTATTTATTGAACTCACACAGGATAAACAGAAACAAAAAGATACAATAGAAATTACAAAATTATATAAAAAAAAGTAAACAAGAGAAAAAATAAAAACAATCAAAATGGTCCTGTGCAAGGCCAAAAGGCTCCTATCTCAGCAAGGTGCTGTGACATTTAAAAAAAAAGTCATAGCGCTGGTATTCTGATAGGGCCCAGAGTGATGCCACGGTCATAAACAAATATAAATTTATAATACAAATTAATAATAATAAACAAATATAAATACAAAACAAATACAAATATAACTTACTTACGTATAACTGTTAGTTAATATGCCTACGTCTCGTAGCTATCGGTGTTTGTATAAACAAAGTTAGCTTGAAATATCCTATCCGCGTCCTACCTGTCACTTGATTCATAGAAAAATCAAAAAAAGCTTTTCTGTGACGTTTTGTTTCTAACGGTCCGCAAGCTAAATGTCAAACAGACAGAGATAGCAACTTTCCGTTACTTGTTAGTATGTTATTGAAAATGGTAAGTAAGTCAACATCATAATTATCAGCCCGGAATCATCTAGTGCTGAGTATGGCCTTTCGTCATCCAGTTTTTCCCGCGATTTCGACAACATAGTCGACCCAACGAGTTTTAGGCGGTTTTTCGGGTTTTTGGCGTAGGATTGTAACAAATCTACTTGCTCCTAAATAAAGAGATAAGCAGACTTGTTTAATTAAAATTTAATAGGGGAAAGATATAAAATACAGCTAGTTATAAAAGACCTACCTAGCACGCACTCTAGGATAGTTTAATAGTTCAGCAACTAGTTGGTTAGGGATCAGTTCGACACTGTAGAAGAATCTAATCCTACGCCAAAAGACCGAAAAACCGCCCATATTTATATGATAAATATTACGGAGAAGGGCAGTTTACCTGATTTTCCGCAAAAAAACGTTTCATAATGTAGCCAAGAAAACTGTAACATTTTTCAAAAACTTAATTATTAAAAGTCTAAACACGACTTTTCATTTTATCTAGTAGGCTAATGTATTAATTATTTTTTTACATAAACGCTTTTGTTTTAATTAAAGTCAAATTACAAACCACTTTTCGTAAAAACTAGCGCAATATGGTTTTCATGAAAAGGTTATGTCAGAACTGACACACTTTTTAAAATCCCCAGTCGGCACCGGGTCGTATATTTTTTAATAAACAGCTTAATTCGGATTACACTCGCGTTTTGTACACAAATCAGGACTCATTTATTAACAAACTCGGCATTCATAAACCTGTATGTATAAATCACACCATTTTTTTTATTTAATTTCTCATGATGAAAAGTTCAAGTAGGTATACAGATTTATTAAAGTGCAAATATGACCAGATGTATGAACGTGGTCGAGGCGCAAGGAGTATAAGGCCGCGGGAGACGCCCCGGGCATCGAGGGCGAGCCTGTGGATGGTGGGCTATGGGCTAGCTCGCCGTCCGTCCGTCTCATGACAACAGGCCGTGTCGACGGCGCGTTCGAGTTCCACGCGCGCCTCAAAGAGAGTCAGCAAAAAAGAAAGGGGTCCGTAAGGACCGATGCCTGCGGGTTGATGCGGATGTTGCGGGACTATTCGAAAGAGATACCGTAGCCCCGGAACACAAAGGGCGATGAAGGAACATGGATGGGTTTTAGTCAGTAAAAGTCTGACACTCCCTCCTGCTCCGCCCAGAGCGGGAGGAGTCATTTGATGATTTCCCATCGAAAAAAAAAAGAAAAAGGAGTATGTAAGGATCGTAGCAGGTGGCGTAGCTGCCTACGCCCAATGGCACACGGAAGCAGTTTATTGTATGTATACAGTGTCGGCGTCAAATTGGAAACTGTCGAAATATTGTTAACCAAACATACCTACTGCTTTCAATATGACGCATTAGTTTTTGGCAGAAAAACGCGGACACGGCGGATCTGTTGAAGTGAAACCGTCAAATTGTGAAATGTATGCGACGAAACTCACTTCGCGCGCTGTGGAGGGGGAGCCGATTAATGTAACCTAACCTCAAAACACTATATTCGCCTAAAAAGCGTAGTCCACGGAGTCATATTTCCCCTATTTCTGTCTGCAGGGGGGTTAAAAGGAACCTAACTCACCTAACCCCAAATCGCGATTATGGGGGCAGAGAAAATTTGATTGCATGCATTTCACAATTTGACGGTTTTACTTCGACAGATTTGTACCGCAAAATAGTGCGTCATATTGTAAGTAATGTTCAGTTTATAATATTTCGAGTTTACAATCTCGCTAGACAGACTACAATCTAACGGTTTTTTACAATGTGATGCTAACCATATGCATGTATTAAAGTTCTTAAGCATCTTGTAGTTGATAAAATGAGATCTCTTCAACATTCGAGTGAATTGGTTTCTTCTAGGCAAGCGTGCTTCACTCAGGCGAGTTGCGGCCAAAAAAAGACGACGACGACCTCCTGCGCTGCGTGTCGCGGGTTCGATTCCCGCACGGAACAAATATTTGTATGACCTTACACATTGTTGTTCTCGGTCTGGCTGTTTGTGTAGGTATGCGAGTTTAAAATGTTTGTAAATGCACCTACGTTACAGGAGAAATGGCTAGCTTGGGGCAAAGATTTTATATTAAAAACCAGAAAAAACAACTTATAAAAAAGAGTGTTTTAAGGAATTGGCATGCATGTCTGCTTTCATTATATCATCATCTTGCAAAAAAGAGGACCATCATCTGCCTAGCCTTTTCCCAACTATGTTGGGGTCGGCTTCCAGTTTTACCGGATGCAGCTGAATACCAGTATTTTACATGGAGCGACTGCCTATCTGACCACCACAACCCAATTAGTACCGGGTAATACGATACCCCTTGGTAAAAATGGTTGTCAGACTGGGCCAATGACTACCTAACAACTGTCAAAGATCTACAAATGACAGCCGGGACCAACGGCTTAACGTGTTTTCTGAGGCACGGAGGAAACTCGGTATGTAATGGCAGGTCACCCATCCACAAAGCAACCTAGGCAAGCACGGCTTAACCTAACGATCGAACCGAGCGGCCGTTATTATTTAGTCACGAGCTCCTCCGAAAAAAAGAGGACCAATGAGGATTAAAGGCTATAAAGCCTCCCGCAGGATGGCAGTAGTTAAATCAGCTGGATGTCCTGTAATAAAGAGTTTTGTCTCATAAAAGGTCGCACAATTTTACCCATGTTCCTTTGAAAGAGTTCGGCGACCTTTATCTGTAGACTGAAGATATCACTGTACAGTACGACTTGAATATATTCTATTTTCATGTAAATAGCTTTGTTAATTCCTGTTTTAAGATTATTTTCTATTCTTCGTTAAGTTGATACCGCGCAGACATTCATTAAATGAAGAATGAATTCCTAAAATAAATATCTATCAAAAAACAATAAAAGATTATCGGAAAACGCAAAGAAAAAGTCTGGTGTCCCGTTTTAGATTCTTAGATTAAGTAGGTACTACCAAGTTCACTGACGATCTTTTCACCCTTATGACCTTAGATCTAAGGTTGAATACTGATCGGCTGTCAGTAAACTGGGTAGTACCTATCATCATTATGTTGTGCCGGGATTGGACAACACAGGGAAATTCTTCCGGATTTGCTTTCTCTGTTTCACTTCAGCCGGTTTATTCAAATTGAAGACGACAATAAAAATAAAATTTTGAGTAAAAGCAGCTTTATTTTTTGTACATAGGTTGAATATTGTTTGTTAGTAATAATTTGTCATAATTTAGTATCGAACCATCTTATTATTACGACATATAAAAGTAATATTTACATTACCTATTAAAATAAGTATTTAAAAATAAAACTCTCAAAAGAAATATATTTGAAGGCATACAAATTTATCATGATATTTTATCATCCTCACGTCAATTATTATCTACAATTAAGTAGGTTTAAATACTCCACGAAATATAAAGAGTGTAAATAGACCCCTAACGATACTGAAAGACACTAATTGTTCTCCCCGTCATTGCGATCAATTTTTTGGTGTGCACCATACCTGGGAACCTTTTAGTTTTGGAGATATTGGAGGTTAAATTTCCAACTTTTTCACTGTGTCTTTTTTACTAATTTTTAATAGGTATCTGTATTATAAACTATACTTTTAATATCTCCATGAGGCGTTTACTATTCAATCAATGTTTTGAGCACATTGGGTTTTACTGTAAAACGTGATTTTTCACACCAAATTATAAGTCGTTTTTCAGCAGTATTTTTTGCGTAGGGTTATAATACTTAGAAAACTTGGATAACGACTTCGTCAAAAGTCCGTTTACACCTCGTATACTCACATAATAATAAAATAACGCGAGGATAATTTCCACTTCTAGTCCAAGCATAATTTTATTTTAACTTAACTTATTTAACTATTTAAATAAACTACATGAAATCAATAGAGGAATGAGGATCTCTAATTATATTCTTGATGTACAAAATAAAACCGACTTCAAAACACAAAAAAGTGAAAAATAACTTTAGCTTCAGAAGTCGGTGACCTTTTTTGATTCATTTAGTTTTTTTTTTGTCACCGACTTCTGAAGCTAAAGTTATTTTTCACTTTTTTGTGTTTTGAAGTCGGTTTTATTTTTTTTCAAAAAGTTTTTTTATTTTTCCATTTTTAGTCGTATCTATTATTCTATACAAATATATGCTATGCATTTATTTTACATTGTTAACAATACATGTCATGGTAATAGGCTTATCCCCAAGAAATGGAACTTAACATATCTAAACTGTCGAAATTTGCGTGTATTGTACACATCTGCGTATCCCTCAGAGCATACAGGCGTGATGTTACGTCATGATGTTGTATAAACAATAAAAATCCAAGCGATTGCAAAAATCACGACCGATTTACCATCTAGTTTTGAAGAGTTCCATTGTATTTCTGCGAAGACCAGCATCAGATCTTCACCAAATTTAAATGCGACCATCTCAGGAGTATACTCTTTCAAATAAAAAAATAATTTTGAGAATCACTCCACAAATGGAGGAGAAATCGGTGAACATACATGAAATTATACCACACGACTGAAGTAATTATTGAAAAAACCACATGATGAAAACGCATTGCGTGAAATGCAACGGTTAAGATTATTGTAAAAAAAGAGTAAGAGAAAACATAAAATTAAAATATACAAAATAACAAAATAAAGGTTGTCACATTCATAAATTCCTCTCACAATACTTCTGACAGGCCAATAAAATCTTATTCCATCCATTCGCAAACATACCTAACTGTCGAAATCTGGGTGTATTGTACACATCTGCGTACCCCCTCAGAGCATACAGGCGTGATGTTACGTCATGATATTGTATAAACAATGAACATCCAACCGATTGGAGCTATCACAACAGATTTGCCGTCCCTTTTTGAAGAGTTCTATTGTATATCTCCGAAGATCAGCATCAGATTTTCACCAAATTAAAATGGGACCACCTCAGGAGTATATTTTTCCAAATAAAAAAAGAATTTTGAGAATCGGTCCAAAAATGGGAGAGAAATCAGGTAAATTGTACACTTCTGCGTACCCCCTCAGAGCATACAGGCGTGATGTTACGTCATGATATTGTATAAACAATGAACATCCAACCGATTGGATCTATCACAACAGATTTGCCGTCCCTTTTTGAAGAGTTCTATTGTATATCTCCGAAGATCAGCATCAGATTTTCACCAAATTAAAATGGGACCACCTCAGGAGTATACTTTTCCAAATAAAAAAAGAATTTTGAGAATCGGTCCACAAATGGGAGAGAAATCAGGTAAATTGTACACTTCTGCGTACCCCCTCAGAGCATACAGGCGTGATGTTCCGTCATGATATTGTATAAACAATGAACATCCAACCGATTGGAGCTATCACAACAGATTTGCCGTCTCTTTTTGAAGAGTTCCATTGTATATCTCCGAAGGTCAGCATCAGATCTTCACCAAATTAAAATGGGACCACCTCAGGAGTGTACTCTATCAAATGAAAAAAGAATTTTGAAAATCGGTCCACAAATGGGAGAGAAATCAGGTAACATACATAAAAAAAAAAAAAAAAAATACATACACACGAACATATAACCTCCGCCTTTTTTGAAGTCGGTTAAAAATAAAACTTAAGTTAAAGCTAATTAGTGAATGTTTGATATAAATGGTCTGACTTGCGTTTTTAATAAGATTACAACTAAATTAGGTACTATGAAAATGTCTAAGATCATTTAAGTATGATCAGCCTATAATGTTCCCACTGCTGAGACCCAGGCCTCCTCTCTATGAGAGGGAATGGGCTATAATCCCGCGGGCCCAGTACAGATTGGTAGAGGTTCACGTCTTCGAAGTTTTGGTTCTAGGACATGCCGCTTTCCTCACGATGTTTTCCTTCACCGTTTTGAGAGCAGTGGTGATGAAATAAATTAAACAAAGTAATGCGCCGGCCTGGGTTCGAACCCACGACTAAGGTACTGCTCGTTAGTTGGGGCCACTACCACTGGGCCACCACTGCTCTCAAGAACTTACTTTTAGGTCATTTCTCTGAAAGCCCACTCTACCGAAAATAATTGTGCCCGGAATTGTATCTAAAAATATCAAAATACACAAAGAATCTTCTAATAACAACATGGGTAAAAACATAATACCCAATTGACTTAGCGAAGAGCCTATGTGTGCATAATAAAACGAATCAGGATTCGTTCGCAAGGCTATTAGAACCTTTACTACAGCAGGCTGTAGTAAAGGTTCTAATAGCATTTGCATAATCATAATTAATTATTAACTTCTATAGCGTTATGTATTTAAAACTGACTACATTTTTTCTTTCTCCCGTGGTATATAAGAAAATAGAAGTTTGTAAAATAGATAATATATAGGGTTGGTTTTCACTAACCGGCCAAATTTTTAGAGATGATTTAGAATAGATAATATTTTCGATATAATGAAAAAAAAAAAAAAAACCGGCCAAGAGCGTGTCGGGCCACGCTCAGTGTAGGGTTCCGTAGTTTCCCGTCCGTCACAATAAGTGTTCCCACTTATGAGTTTAAAGGTGAGTATCCATTATGTAAAAATGCTTGCATATACGAATATACAGAAATTATTTTGTACAAATTTTTGTCTTTTTTGTACAAAAACTGTTGTTTCCATCAAGTTCAAAATGATTTTCCTAGAAAGTCCTTATAAAGTTCTACTTTTCAGATTTTTTTCATATTTTCTAAACTTATGGTTCAAAAGTTAGAGGGGGGGGACACATTGTTTTTTTACTTTTGGAGCGATTATTTCCGAAATTATTGACAATATCAAAAAATGATTTTAGAAAACCCCTATTCATTTTTAAATACCTTTCCAACAATATATCACACGTAAGGTTTGAATTTAAAAAAAAAAATCACTTCCCACTTTACATATAGGGGGGCTACCCTAATAAAACATTTTTTCCAATTTTTATTTTACCACTTTGTCGGCGTGATTGATATACATATTGGTACCAAATTTCAGCTTTCTAGTGCTAACGGTCACAGAGATTAAGCGAGGACGGACTGACGGACGGACGGACAGACATGGCGAAACTATAAGGGTTCCTAGTTGACTACGGAACCCTAAAAACTATTTTATTTTAATACGATTTCATTCCTGTCTTCCTCTAAAAAGCGAACGTGTGGATATTGCAACAGCACAATTCAGTTCAACAACCTATAATAGGTCAGTTAGCACACGCATTAATTTGGCGGTGCATGCACGCACACAAGTGCGTAGATTCCCATTAGGTTTTTGATTTAGGAAATTTTTATGACATTTTCAAAGGAATGCTATTATTTTCTTTTTTTCCACAATAATATTTAAAATGCACTTTTGGTTTGATTTCTAGATCTTAATTTAAAATTTTGGCTGGTTAATTGAAAACTCATCCTGTATAAAATTAAAACTAATCAAGTAAAATACATCTAATAATACTTATTTACTAAGATACACATCTTACAAATTAGTGGTTTGTACTCAATTTTGAAATTAACGTAGTCGTACCTACATAGTTATTAAGAATTAATTTTACCACAGAAATTGAACGTGATCAGCATAATATTATTATTTAAAACGGTGTAAGTTTCATCATTGCCATTGAAACCAACTTGTTTTGAACGCTGATCGCATTCAGTTTTATTGGTAAAATTTTCGCTCAGTAAAAATAATAAGAATAATCAAGTATTATGTAAAATTATGACTAAATTCAGTTTACAGTAAAATCCACAAAATACAATTTCACAACCAACATTCAAGGCTCAAATTTACTAATAAAATATTTGTGAAAAATATTAATTACGACTTACATAATATCAAGCTATTTAAATTAGGAGTGCCTACCACTCGGTTTGTGATGCGACAATGGGGTGATTCTGTCAATGTGACCCGCGTAATTCACTCACGTTTATTGCGGAAAAGGATTTCAAACGAACCCCACTACTCCAGGTCCAGTTGAAAACTAGCTTTGGGCACTAGTTGTTATTTGCTGAACTGGGACTATTTGGTGCAGTCGTGAGGCACCCAGTGTATAAGAAAAAAAACTTAAATGTAAACAAAATATATTTTTTGTCAGATTTAAGTATTTTTTCTTAAATTATTTTTCGTTTTGTATTATGTGCCTGTGGCATGTGCCAAATAAATATATTTTCTTTCTTTTTTTATTAATGCTAAATTAGAGTGAGACATTTTCAAATCAGATACCGGATTTATGTATAATACTTATACTTAATGGTAACTTGTCTTACAATGCATCACATATCAATCTTCAAACTGTTCGATAAAAAACTAAACTTAAACAACTAAACGATGGAACCAACCAAGTATTCCATACACTTGATAACGTCACATAATCCAACATGACATCAGAATCACGTCAATGTTGCATTATCATGAAAATCGTGATTTTCCAGGCTGTGACCACCGAAATCCTCAATCATACCTTGAATAGAAACATAGGCTCCTGAGAAAAGAGCTATCAGAGAAATTATTACGATGAGCAGGTTCTTCCACAGGACATAGTTCAAGGGTCCTAGACCAGTATCCCAGTTGTAGACGGTATCTACCACGGCTGGGATGAGGAGTCCCAGGGTCGAGAAGAAGACTGCGCCGACGAAGCTGATGACCAGTTCCAAGTTGGGGAAGGCTGCGGCGATGGCGACTGTGGACAAAGGAAATTAGGAGTCAGTATTTATAAACAAAAAGTTTTTTTTATTATTTTGAGAATCAGTAGGTACGTTCAATCAATCAATAAAAAAAACTTTATTTCGAACAAGAGTCCATATTGGTCAGTAGCGAGTACTTAGCGCAACAGCCCAATTGAACATTCCAAATTAATTAATTAATGCAATTTAATCTCATCATCATCATCAGCCGAAAGACGTCCACTTCTGGACATGGGCCTCCTCCAATTGCCATAATCGCCACGCTTGGTAGGTTGGTTGGCGATCGCAGTATACGGTTGTTACAAAAGCACAGAGAACGCTGCTGGCCATTCTCTGGTAAGTCCCTTAGTCGCCTCTTACGACACCCACGGGAAGATATGGGACGGTGTTATTGTTTACGTCCGACACCATACAGAATCTCTCAATTTAATCTAATTTAATAAAATCCTTTTCCATTTCTGAACGTATGATTTCACAGACTTAGACTAGAATTAAGTATATTCATGATTGTATTTAGGTACTATCAAAACCAGACCTCTTCTAGGTCCTTCATAAATATTATCTGACATCTGCTTTTGCATTAAAGTGCGATGGGTTAAACAAAAGCAAATTTTTAATTAAGTTTAGTTTATTAAAAATAAGCTTTTTTAAAAAAGTAAATAATTTTAAGGTACTTTACGAATATACTGGTCAACAAACTCATATTTAACTGATTTATGGATAAACATCTGGCCTGTGAATTTAGATAAATTTTAAGTTTTATTGAAATTAGTTTTCAATGTAATCGTCTGGATTTCAATACCTGTCTGCAAACAATGTTTAATAATCTCTCACTATACAGTGAGAGATTATTAACACACGATTACACATGATTACACGTCATGTAAATAATACTATTTACATGACGTTTGAACATGGATCGATATTTCGAATCGATATTTGAACTGAGGACCTAGACAAATGACTGTCGCTCTCAAACTGTCTCGACAACGACTTTCAATAACATTGACAAAAGCTTTTCGGTCGCTTATGTCAGTCCCATACTTTTCACTTTTCTATAATCGTTATCGCTATAATATAGGTACACTTTCATAGATTATACAATGCAACTCATTAGAATTGGTCTCGCCTTGTCCCGGTCGGCTTCCAGTCTAACCAAATACAGCTGTGCAGTATTTTTTTTACACGAGTTCCCAAAAAAAGGAGAGTTGTTGAAGTATGTTTTCAGGGTTCATGTTTGTATGTATGTAGGTATGTATATGTATCTATGTTTGTGAGATTCTCTAATCCACCATAACTTCTAAACGCCTAAACCGATTTCAATGTACGTGGTATCGTTAGAATCCTTGTGTTACCCCGGGTAGCATAGGCTAATGGGGGTAACATAAGATAATATTGACTGCGACAGTCGGGACCCATTACACATAGACTAAAATCATTACATCCAATATGGGTCCCGAGTTCCCGACTGTTGCAGTCAATATGTTCCGTATTAGAATTTTTTATTTGTTCTTGTTTTTTTCTTTTCAGTTTTTATTTAAGTAATTATGAGTTATTTTTTTACGCAGTGGGGTTTTTTAATTTTTACATAGAATGACTGCCTAGCGCATTTCTGACTTCCAGAAGCCAGTTATTGGGTAATACGATAGGTACTCCTTGGTAAGAATGGTTGTCAGATTTTCGTGCAACTGACTACCTGTCACGACTGTCAAAGATCTACAAATAACAGCCAGGACCAACAGTTTAACGAAGCATGGAGGAAATACGGTGTGTAATGGATAATGGTGACCCATCCACGAACCAACCTTTCCAAACGCTGCTTAACTTTGGAGATCGACCTATGCAGCAGCTATGAGCTCCTCCAATGCAACTAAACAAACGCTAATCCTACAAAATAATGAACCAATTTTGAATCCGAATACAAAGACCATAAAGGAGGTATTCCACAATCAAAACTGCTAATTTAGCCGAAACGGGCAATTCCAACGTTCGCTCAGACATCGTATTGAGCTCAATGCGAGAACTAATTGCTCCATATAGTTCTGTGATTGTTACTGGACAGATATTTGGCTTGCAAATTGTTCGTTTAACAGGAGCTTTTGTACAAGTCTGCAGTTTTGTAACTGGTAACTAGCCCCATTAGCATTTAATAGCATTAGAAAAATTCAAAAAATACGACACACAAAAATCAGAAGCATATCAAAAGTCACGGATGCTCTAAAATATGCAAAAAAGCTCAAATGGAAATGCGCGGGACACGTAGCGAGACTAAGAGACGACAGATGGACCAAAAGAGTCACATCGTGGAATGGCCCAATAGGGAAACGCCAAAAAGGTAGACCGCAAACAAGATGGGAAGACGATATAAGAGAAACGGCCAGCCCACATTGGATGCAGAAAGCTAAAGACAGAACCAAATGGAATTCTTTGCAGGAGCCCTAACCTAAAAAGGGGTTCTTCCAATTGGCAACTTTAAAATAAAATAATACTTTTGAGCACCTACTTTTTTAACAAAATATAATGTATGTTTTTAATAGAAAATAGTTTATTTTAAGTGAAATGCAAGAAATAAAAGGCTTTTTTATTTTTTATTTTATTTTATAAATAGCCCCAATCATTTTTGTTGTGGACCGACCAACCTAATTATAATATTTTGGTATTGGGAGTATGTATTTTTTTTATTTTTTTACCTTTTTTTTGATACTTATTTGTCAATATAAAAAATGGAGTTAGAACGATTGTATGATAGGTAAGAACTATGTAAAACGTAAAAAAGTAAAAGATAAAATATTATCTTTGGAAGTCTTTCTTTATTTTATTTGGTAATCTAGGATATAGTGGCTTCCATCCTCCACAATTTTCGATTTTAGGGATTATTTATATAGGGTTGTTATAATCTAGTTTTAAGTAAAAATTACAGTAATGTGCAGCTGCATCGAGTGTTGGGAAAAACTAGGCAGATGATAATGATAAAAAAATGGGCGTTGACAATTCCGTCTGTTACTGCGATACCAACACGTTTTCTAGGATAAATAAAAAACTGTTAGGTGACGTTTCGTTAACATTATCCAGTGGCGTGCAGTGGTCGTCCACGGTGGATAGGCCACGAAATAATGATAACAAAAAACAAATTTCGTCGGCGCCGTGTTGGATTTTCATTTTGACCTCATTTTCATTATCAGCGACACCAAAAATCTCGTAAACGACACTCATGAAAAAAAACTGAAAATTTTCGTCAGCGCCATCTTGGATTTTCATTTTGACCTCATTTTCATTATCACCAACCCCAAAAACCACAAACACGACACCCATCAAGAAAAATATAATAACAATAATATTATTAATTATTATAATAATAAAACGCACCAATAACGCCCGGTAATCATTATTTTAATCAACATACAACCTAAACCTAGCACTGGCCTGCAAATTGCAAAAAACGCAAGGAAATTTGAATTTCGCGGGATAAAGAACATTGAACATCCACCTTGAATCCTGGCCTTGTGTTGAGCAGTCAATCACAGCCCAGCTACACTCGCAGGAGTTTCCGCCCTAAAATGACCGCAATCTATGTGCCGCTGCGTGCGTAAAATTATCAATGGATTTTAGGCTAGACGACTGTTTGCCTGTCCGGCGGAGCTCCAAGCTTCGTAGTAACTTCCAGTATAGTGTGAGTTACGTGACACGGGAGCGACAAATTGCTATAAGTGTTTTAACAGGAGTTTGAACTTTTTTTTAAATATTTTGTACCTACATAATGTGTTATTTTATTACATAGTTAATTAGTTATAATAAATGCCCAGTTAGTAGGGTAGACTTTGCCTAATTGCCTCTTAAGGGCGCACGCCCATGACATTATCAGCCTGTTTCTCTTAGTGCTAGGTGTGCTAGTAAGTATCCGGCTCGAAGGCACCTAAGAAGCCGATTGCTGTCGGCTAACCTTCAGAAACAAGGCACTCTACGTACATAGTATATCCTTTGTGCCAAGTTTGTTGTGTTTTTGTTTGTGTTTTGGCAAATACATGAATCTATCTATAAAGGGTGTACAACACCTCTTAACGAAGCCGAAGGGCACTTGTTTTCCTCGTCATTGCGATAATTTTTTTGGTCTACACCATACCTGGGAACCTTCTAGTTATGGAGATATTGGGGGTCAAAGTTCCAACTTTTTGACATGTTTTTTTTTTTAAATACAAGTTTTTAATGTAAGATTTTTACTTTAAACACCTCAGCGACCCCCGTACTATTCAATCTATCCATCAGCACAATGTTTTGAGTGCTACCACAAAACATGATTTTACCACCCCAAAAAAAAAAGTAGTTTCCCATTAATATTTTTTGCGTAAAGTTACTTAGTTTGATGTACAGAATGCTTGGTTGACGGCTTCGTGATGAGGTCTTTTACACCCTGTATAAGTTGTTTTAATTTGCATTAACTTTTTAACAGCCGTTAATGTGAATTTTTTGGTAACCTTTTTGTATCACTCTTGAGAACCGATCTTTTGCTATATTCAAAAGGTGTCAATTGATTTTGACGAACCATGATTCCATATTCCATGTAGACATGAACCAGACTCCATGGGTGCTACAGATATTTCCAATTACTGAATACCGATAGGTATTCAGACATTTGAAGTCCAATAACACTTTGCCTGACCCAGGAATCGAAACTAGGACGTCATGCTCAGTGGTCCTACTTGCAACCACTAGCACCAACCACTTGCATCAATGAGGCAGTCTATATATATTCTATATATATAAAATTAAATCAGTAAAAAAACATATTTCCAAACTTTCTCAGAGATTTTTCAAACAAACTTTATTTTAGAAAGAGTAACAAGTGGCGTAATTAAATAAAAGTTATGTAACTAGCCTTGTACCTGACGTTATGACATTACACGAGGCATCTCTTTAGTGCTATTGTTATGATTTTGAGCATTTCTGGAGCAATGAACAATTTTCTACCGCATTTCAGTGCCAAAAGCAATTCACGTCAAGCAAAATTACTTAGTTTGCTGCTTTCGCAGTGTAATTAAGTATTATTTAAGCTTCAAAATGGTGCATTTATTAGGTAATTCACAAGTCTTCACTAGTGAGGAAAATACGTGTTAAGGTGCATCCATACCAAAGTTGTTTTTTTTAGAGCAACAGTTTGCATAATGATAACGTTGAGTAACTTTCTCGAACTGGGATTTTTTGTTTAACTATTTGCAATATGTAACTTCTGTGTGTATGCACCTTTAGACATACGTTTGCATTTTTTCACTAGATAGTTCAGGCCTAAAAGGCTGCTTTAGAAGAATCATAATAAGATGGCCTTTTTAGGCTCGACAGTAGTCACTTAGGCTAATAATAATGGACTCTCCTCAAGCTGTCATGATATACATGAGACTAATTATACGAACGAATAAACAGGTATGCACTTCTTCAAACTCTATCACAAAATACAGACATAATGTAAAAAAAAAAAAGTAATCCTTACCTGACATAGTAACCATGACTGTTCTGATGACAATCTGGATCAGGTTCTCATATCTGGACTCCTTTCCTTTTCTCTTCCTGGTGATCATTTCCATGGGCACGTAGAACTGAAGAGCGAATGACAGGAATATCACGAACGCCATCAGCGCCTTTGCAACTTGGGCGATGCTGCAAAGATAAGAAATGAAAATGAGATAAGGTTGAGGGAAATATATATTTGTATTATTATAATATATATATATGTAAGTCGTGGGTTCGAATCCGGACAGGCGCATTACTTTGTTTAATTTATTTTATCACCACTGCTCTCAAAACGGTGAAGGAAAACATCGTGAGGAAGCCAGCATGTCTTAGAACCAAAAAATTCGAAGACATGTGACATCTACCAATCCACACTGGGCCCGCTTGGTGGATTATCACCCATTCCCTTTCATAGAGAGGAGGCCTGTGTCCCAGCAGTGGGAACATTTATAGGCTGATGATGATGATTATTATTATTATTGCAATGCACGTTAGATCGTTGTCGTAGCACGTACAGTTTCACGATCAGTACTTGGTCACTTCAGTACTCAGCCGTCGCCGTGGTGACACTACTGTTGATGTAAACTCTTCAAAAGACATTTCTACTTCTGTATATTTGACCTTATGTAATGATACCTTATGTACCTATGGCGATTAAAAAACCACGGTTTAATAGTGTGAAGAACCCCGATACTTAGAGTTTTTAGTTTAGTCTGATCTAGAAGAGATTACATAATTAAATGCAAGTCTTGGCAAGAAAATGTAACCAATTTTCTTTGCTGTCCGATTTTTACTCAAGTCTGTTGAAAGTTAGGTCACGAACAAAATCCTTAATCTCTAAAGATTTTGGCTTTCAGCCAAGAAATCTACGAAGAAGCCACTTGAAACCCGAGAGACTCATAACGAGAAAACATTCAACAGACAGGTAAAGTCACGACCGGCTTTTAAGAGTGCCTTTCTTCTATTTTATTGCTTGGAATTTTATGCATATAGCATTTTGGGTCTTACACTGTTTTGTAATAGGTTTGGTGACACAATCATTTCCGATTAGAGTTGATAATAGGGTATATGCATGGTTTTTTTATCACTCTAAACAAAGCGTATTAACATCAGAAATAACAAAGTGTTTTTTTTTTTTTATATCTTTATAAAATACTAAGTTATAAGCATTTGACTGATTAGACAGACAGGTCCGATACAGCGAATGACGTCATTCGCTGCATCGACGTACAAAATCCATACGAAATTCCGTTTATCTAGAAAGAGATAGAAACAAAAGTTTAAATGGTTATAACTTTTGCGCTGTTTGTCCGATTCATGTCTTGTTTTCGCTTTTTGTCATTATTTTTATAGTACTTTAACATTCCGTATCGAAATAAAAAATAAAAAAAAATATGCATATTCCCTATGAAAATTAAATTTAAAATTTTGCGTTGTTGTTGCGATCGTTATTTAGGGTCTAATTTAAGACCACAGGCTCAGCATTGCGGGCTGACTCAAGCAGGTCAGGGCCATAATCCTGGACGCCGCGACGGGCCTCGGCGACGAGGACAAGGATTGTAGATGCCACTTGTCTTAGAATTTATGATTCTAGGGACATTCAGATTTTCTCACGATGTTTTGATGTCCCATATACGAGTATTAAGGCGGCTCCCCGAGCAAAATGAGCAACTCTATTTGTGGTGGTTCAAACTTCATTTGAAATACTGTAAGAATAAAGTTCTAATCAGCTTGCACTACAAAGTGGTTTTTACGTCAGTCACTGCAGGCTGAATAGTGCGAAATGAGTGGTTTTTATTCTTTATAAAATCAAATTTTCGTCTTTTGGAAAAAATAAAACGACATAATTATATGTTCATTACTAAATTGCCTATCCATTAGTATAAGCAGCAAATCAAAATAATGGTTACTTTACGAAGAGTAGCATATTATAAATCATTATTTCTCATTTCTGTGGTTTCGTTGTGAGAGGAATTATTAAACATTAAGCTACTTAAAAAAAAAAGAAACGACCATTTTGGAGTCAATAATATTATGTTTTAATTTAATATATTTTTTATTAGTTGGTATTTCTTTTGGATAAAAAGGAGTAGCCTTCAAAGAACTGCTCGCTCAAGGTCGTTTGCTCGGGGAGGCGCCTTAACAACGTTTATTCCCATCCACCACCCCCAATTCTACCACCCGGGGTGGTGGATGGGAATAACTAGAAGCGTTAACGCGTTTAACTTTTATTCCCATCTACCACCCCTGGTAAAAGTGATTTTAAGGACTATTTGACTTAATTTTTTTTTCTTGGACTATTGTACTTCTGTTTTATATGTTTTTTTTTTTTTTTTCTTGGGCTATTGGACTTCTTGTTTTTTTTTTTGTTTTTTGAGCTGACTTTTTTTGGAATACAATTTTTTTTTTTCTGTTTATTGGACTTTTTTTTTTTTTTGGAATACCACTTTTTTTTGCTTTAGTTTTTTGCACTATTTGACTAATATCTTTTTTTTACCTGTTTTTTTTTATTTTGATTTTTTTTTTGAATACTAGGCTTATTATTTATTTGTTTTTATTTTTGGAATACTAGACTTTTTTTTGCTTCTGTTTTTTGGACTATTTGACATACCTTTTTTATAATAATTTTTTTATTTTTGTTTTTGGAATACTTGACTTATTTTTTTTTGTTTTTTTGAATTATGAATAAATTTCTTTTTCCTTAACACGGCTTAAATGAGGTCAAAATAAAAATCCAAGATGCCGACGACGAAAATTTTCGGCTTTTTCTTCATGAGTGTCGTTTTCGTGGTTTTTGAGGTCGCTGATAATGAAAATGGGGTCAAAATGAATATCCAAGATGGTGCCAATGAAAATTTTTGTTGGCACTATCTTAGATTTTCATTTTGACCTCATTTAAGCCGGGAAAAAAAAATATTCATAACCCAAAAAAACAAAAACACAAAAAATAAGTCAAGTATTCCAAAAAACAAAACAAAATAAACAAAATAATTAATAAAAAAGACATGTCAAATAGTCTAAAAAACAAAAGCAAAAAAAAAAGTCTAGTATTCCAAAAAAAAAGAACAAAAAAAAAGAAGTCCAAAAAACAAAAACAAAAAAAAATAAGTCAACTATTCCAAAAAACAAAAGCAAAAAAAATATGTTTAGTATTCACAAAAAAAAAACAAAATAAAATTAATAATAAAAAAAGATATAAGTCAAATAGCCCAAAAAACAAAAGCAAAAAAAAAAAAAGTAGTATTCAGAAAAAAAAACAAAAAAAAGTCAGTCCAAAAAAACAAAAAAAAATTAAGTCAACTATTCTAAAAAACAAAACGTTATTAATAAAAAAGATATGTCAAATAGTTCAAAAAACAAAAAAAAAGTCAGTCCCAAAAACAAAAAAAAAACAATAAGTTCATTAGTCCAAGAACAAAACAAAAAAAAAAAAAAAAAAAAAAGTTAAGTCAAATAGTCCTTAAAATCACTTTTACCAGGGGTGGTAGATGGGAATAAATGTTAAACGCATTAACACTTCAAGTTATTCCCATCCACCACCCCGGGTGGTAGAATTGGGGGTGGTGGATGGGAATAAACGCTTAACAAGCTTTCGATCCGAGCGCACATAGTGAAAAAAGCCACTTCAGATTATTTATTTATTTTACACCTCAACCGCAAATCTGAAGAACACAAGAACATCAAAACACAATACATATCTACCGACAAACGGAAAGTCCCTTATTCCTTTCACTCGTAAAAGCCTCTTCATATTTTACCAATACGAATATTGGTCTGTAAACCCAAATAAAAAGAAAATCCTCTTATAAATATCTTGTAACATTGAATAATACGATCAACTGTTATTACGGAAAACATGTTCGCGTATCGAAGATAATACTTTTTTCATGAATACATAGAACTAATAAATATTCATCATCATTTTGGGGTCGGCTTCTCGTCTAACCGGATGCAGCTGAATACCATTATTTTACATGGAGCGACTGCCTATCTGACCTCCGCAACCCAGTTAGCACTAGGTAATACGATACCTCTTGGTAAGACTTTGTCAGACTTTTTGGGCCACTGACTACCTGTAACGACTGTCAAAGACGGACAAATGATAGCCGGGGCCCAACAGCTTAATGTACTTTCCGAGGCACGGAGAAAACTCGGTATGTAAGGGTCTACCCATCTACAGACCAACCTAGGCAAGCACGGCTTAACCTAAAGATCGAACCGAGCGGCTGTTATTATTAAGCCACGAGCTCCACTACTAACAAACATTACTAATAAACTAATACACATTGAAGTTGAAAAAATATGTTGGAATATTTTAACAAAAGGAAGGATATAGGAAACAACTGTATTCAGTAAAAAGATGATTATGTGAAATTGCAAACAGACTCTTCAATTTGATTTATTTGTAATAAAATAAATAAATAAAAATAAAATTCATTTATTTCAGGTCATTGACCCATATTAGAAACAGCACATAAACAACATTTTTGACAATTTTAGTCTGCTGATTGAATAATAAGCAATAAAAAAAAATAAAAAATAAATACAGTGAATTCAATGACAAAAATAATTAAAACATTAGGAACAAATAAATGTCAGATCAAATCAATGTCAATGTCATGTAATCAATGTCAGATCATGTCAATAGTATGTGTATATGTGTATATGTGTGTGTGTGTATAGTATGTGTGTATGTGTGTTATGTGTATAGGTTTCTCGTTCAATAATACGCATCTAACTCTATATCTGTATAAAAGGTGCTGAAACGGAAAAATCTTACCACTTTATCTCGTCAGAAGTACGGGAAGTAATAAGGATTCGAGAACTAATTACAAAGTTGCTCTCTCAAACTTTTCGAATAAATCTTCTCTATACGTTTGGAATAAACAAATAGGGTTCCGTAATTCAACACGTTAACTGACTTTTAAATTATTCCTTAACGTTGTTGTTTGTTTATTATTTTTTTAATGAAAAGAAGGGTATAACTCACCTTTTGATCAATCTCTTTCATAAATATAAAAACAGAAATGGTTTTTAGAAAATTAAGGTTTATAAAAATATTCGGCTCTATTTAAACAAAACCTAAAAACTGGAAAGTAAATGATTATCTTATAATTAGTTGAAAATGGACTATAAAACCCATATTTTACAAAAAACAAGATTAATTTTATTAAAACCAAGTATCAGTTAATTAACTTATTAACATTGGGATTGTCTGGGACAGTCATTGTGTTTAAAACTATTGAGTTTGATAACATTACCTATTTATTTTAACCTATTTGTAATATTACAATTGCTATTAATTTGGAAAGCAAACTAATCGTTTAGGTACGTATACAAACAAAACTAATTGGATATGATTTCAAACTACACAGCTTATTAATCACTATTTGATTTGATATTATTATAGTATTATGAAGCTTTCATAATTCTGTAATATTATTCTAAATTAAACAAACACATAATACTAAATTCTGTATTATGTGTTTTGTGAATGGAATCGGAATTATGATCTTTGCTGTGCCTATATACATACCGAGTTTCCTCCGTGCTTCGGAAAGCACGTTAAGCTGTTGGTCCCGGCTGTCATTTCCATTTCCATCTTTGACAGTCGTTACAGGTAGTAGTCAGTGGCCCAAAACGTCTGACAACCAGTCTTACCAAGGGGTATCGTATTATCCAGTACTAACTGGGTTGTGGAGGTCAGATAGGTAGTCGCTCCATGTAAAATACTGGTATTCAGCTGCATCCGGTTAGATTGGAAGCAGACCTCAACATGGTTGGGAAAAAGCTAGGCAGATGATGATGATACATTTCATGATCACAGATAATAATGCACAATCATCAATCTATTTTATTCCACACTAGAATAAAATAGGTACATTCAAATATTTGAGTAATATGTGCTGAAATGTTTTGACATTAAATGATAAATATAATCATACTTTAATACACCAACATTTTAAAATAACAATGGTATCTAGCTAAAAAGATTAAGAATACTTTCACTTCAATTTACAAATGGCGTTTTAAGCCATCAAAGAATCACTGGTTCATCAACATAATGACTACAAAAACTTTAATTAAGATAACTGAGATTGAAAATGTTTGTGATTTAAGTAGACTAACTACTTTTTTTGTTTGTTTGTTGTTAAGATATCGATAACAATCTGATCTGTGAAGTTTCACAAACTAATTTAATTTGACCTTTTAATGTAGAGTCGAGGACTTTAATTGATAAGCCAACGACAACCTCACATCAGCTCGTTGAGCTAAAACTACTACGTATAGAGAAGACAGCGCGAACAAAATCTGTGCTTCGTTCAACTGCAGTGGGCCAGCTGCAGTTCACTCAGTCGCTTGCTCGCCACAGAGCGATATACGGGGTTAGCCGCCCCCCGCGCGCCCCGCACTGCGCACAGATTTTGTTCGCTTTGTCTTCTCTATACGTAGTAGTAATAGCTCAATGCTTCTACTGTTTTAAAGCTTGCTTCGTCGCTGTGAGTACATAAGACGATTCTTACACGATACCGCTCATATTTTGACCGAGGAAGAATTGCCTTGAATGTATACATATTAGAAACCTACATAAACAACAACAACAATAGCCCATAACGTCCACTGCTGGACATAAGTCTCTCCCATGATGGGAGGAATTTGCCGTAATCTCCACGCTTAGCAGGCGGATTGGAGATCGCAGTGATGCAAGACTAACAGAAAACGCCGCTGCCCATTCTCTGGTCTACGGAGGCGCAAGGTGTTCTGCCTCAGACATTAATCGCCTTATACGACACCCGTGAGTGTAATGGGTTGGTTCTATTATACTCTGCCGGATACCACACGGCCCCAACCGGCCCTAAACGAAACCTACATACGGCCACCGAAAAAGTATTTGTAAGTACTTACTCAAAGGGAAAAATATTTATCATAAGTACGTTATCCGTTTACTTATCCCCAAATAAATATTTAAAGGATCAAGCGATTGAACTTATGAGGGTTCAATAAATATTGTAGACCGTAATCGAGTCGTATTTGAGAACGGACTATTTATATGTAGTAGCCTGTCTTTTTAAAGAAGCCTTTTATTTTGCTAGATAAATAGTTTTGACTACTCATTTTGCCGCCTTTTAGAGTTTTATCTGGTTAGAAGAACAGTACAATAGCAACTAGAAATACAACATAGGAAAGTCAAGTCAGACGATGGGTCTTGAATTCAAAATTATAATACGTTACCTTAGAAAAGTAATAAAAACCAAACATTTATTTATACGTCGTAAAGCAATAACAGTATGTCGCATGATCTGTATTGCAATGTCTCTACAAGGTGCTCTAAATTTAGGGACTTGACACTCTTGACAGCTGATTCAAATTTAAACATTATGCGTCTACTAGTGAAAAATGTATTTTAATTTATGTTTTGTGTCTTTGTTGTCGTTGGATGTTTAACTTTAATTCTTTTCAGTACAATACGATATTTTTTTGACAATAAATTAATTTAATCAAATAATCCAAAGTATCATCCACCAAAGTATATCCGTCGTCGAATAATGTTGACTGAACCAAAAAAGTTTTGAAATCATAATTATATACTATTTTTATTTATTACTGATAATTTACAAACGTCGCCAGTTTTCTCCGGTAATTTCATGGGGTAATTTTTACGGCAAATGTCATCATCGTATCGTGTATTTATGTTCATCAGCTCTGACAGAAACTCTTTGTCACTTTGCCGTAAAAACATTTCGGCCATATTCTTCTTTTATTGGCGATACGATCATGTTATCCACAAAGATATTGTATGATCTTAAAACTGAAAAGTCCAAAATCGAGATAGCAAAATGTACTTACATATCCTCTTCAGGAAGATTCAGCGTAATGGAACCTTTCACAAAGTCACCGTACTGCAGGTATCCGAAGAACCCGACGATGCCGTACAGCGAGATGACGATGAACATAGCTACGTTGAGCACTCCAGGACAGCCAAGGAACTGCTGAGGCTTAGCCATCTCGTTCTCAACCGGCATCACGACGCCAATGCCTTCCATTGCGAAGATCACCGTACTGGAAAAATAAGAAATAATCAATCATTTACGTAAGCAGTTATTCCTGTTTTAAACCAAAATTAAATGTATCTTTTAATTCTAATCCAAAGGTGGATCATATTCAGGGGATAGCATTGTGAATAACTCTTCCCCACAAGAATCCCGAGTGACGAGGCTGTTTAGTCTGAACGGACCAAAATTAATAGAAAAAAAACAATTGAATAAACAATACCTAAGTAAAAAAAACCGGCCAAGTGCGAGTCGGACTCGCACACGATGGGTTCCGTACCATTGACTATATTTAGTATTTGTTGTTATAGCGGCAACAGAAATATATCATCTGTGAAAATTTCAACTGTCTAGCTGTCACGGTTCATGAGATACAGCCTGGTGACAGACAGACGGACAGACAGCGAAGTCTTAGTAATAGGGTTCCGTTTTTACCCTTTGGGTACGGAACCCTAATGAATAAAGGGTGTAAAAAACCTCTTAACGAAGCCGAAAGGCACTTATTCTCCCCGTCATTGCAATACGTTTTTGGTTCTACGCCATACCTGGGAACCTTCTAGTTACGGAGAGATTGGGGGTCAAAGTTCCAACTTTTTGACAATTTTTTTTTTTAGAATGTAAGATTTTTATTTTTAACACCTCCACAACTCCCGTACTATTCAATCCATCAACCAGCACAATGTTTTGTGCAATGCGTTACATTGAGATCTACCACAAAACATGATTTTTCACCCAAAAAAAAAGTCGTTTCCCAGCAATAATTTTTGCGTAAAGTTTACTTAGTTTGATGTACAGAATGCTTGGTTGACGGCTTCGTGATGAGGTTGTTTACACCCTGTATACGACTGCTGCACCATAGGAATTCGAACTAATTAACTATTTTGTCAACTGGCATATGTTTAATTAAATACGCATTTTCATTATGTATTAATAGACAATGAATGATGAACGTCACACGTCGTCAACAAGACAGGTGAGGATTCTAGGTGGCCAGTATAATATAACAGTTTTATTCCACAGATTGTTCTTGCTGGCTAGAATATATTATGTTGAGCCAAAAGAAAAAGAACAACCTGATAAAACATCAAATATTCTTTATATCTAGAGGTTAAGCAGAAGAGTAGGGGCTCTGTAGTCTAATCACGTAACGTCACTATTACTCCGTTCACTCGTTAAATTTTTTTTCACTGAAAGAACATACGGAATTGATCAAAACTTCCATAATTTTTGCCACCAGTAATAGAATAATATTGTTTACTTGTTATTGGAGCAAACCAGTCCAACGCCTTTAGCTGATGATCTATAACAGCTTTAGTTTTAGAACAAATACGGGTTTGTTTTGTTTTCAAAATGGTTGAGTTGAATGGTGCTGATCCATACGTCATGTTCGTGAACGAGCGCGGCTGTCAGTTGTGACTGGTCATCTCTTAGTTTCTATGGCTTATTTGAATGAATTATTTTGGTTTTTTTATTATATTATTTTTTTTGTGTTTTTACTATGAACACTTTTATCGTGCATATCTTGCTACATTGTTCTCACGTAATATTCCATCTCAACATTAATGATGTAACCAAGATTTTGGAACAATATTCTGATTTAAAAGAAAGTCCATGGAGTTTCCTGCCCGTTCTTCTCCATATAGATCTACGCTAGGGAATGGGCAACTACAGTACTTTCACAGTTTTTATGTCGTGTGACTGGGACTGTAGCTACATTTAATTTTCATGTTTGTTTCGACAATTCAAAAATGCCTGTAACTGGCTTACTTGAAATAGATGCTTTGATTTTGATTTTTGATTTTTTGGTAAACTTTGCTCTAGTGAAGGTAAAGTACTACTCTCTCTCTTGATAGTTCAACGTTTCAGTCCTTCAGATATTTCAACCGATCACTACAAGATTCAACGATAATTGGTTTACCCAAAGTCTTATCCGTCAATCAATTTGTTACTTGTCTAGGTATTAAATTTTCTCAATAAAATTGGTCTTAGTTTAAAGCTTATGCTTCGAGTTTCAAAAGGTCGATCCATCAAATAAGATTGGCTTTTAAATTAAATTATGTCAAGAGGTACGGTCTTTGTATATTGTATATTTACTTTGTATATTCGGTATTTGAATAGTTCAATTACGTATGTGTACCAAATCTTATACTGATTGATCTTCTACAAAAAGAGCGCCCCCTGAGGCGACGACGCGACGTTTAAATCAAAATATTAGGCCGACCAACATAAATTTCATTTTTTCTCTTCCTCTAGGTCTTCTTTTGTGTTGGGGTTCACAATAATTTTGGATTTAATTTTTGACTTGAAAAAACTTATGACTTGGGAATGCAATCTCAATTAAATCTCAAAATCTTGGTCTCGCCAGATTGACGGGCGAGATATCTGATGGAAACTTGCGACCCCAGACTTTACTTGCGAATTTGAGTTACCAATATCTTCTCGAAATAGCATTACAAAAAGAGCGACCCCCAGACGCGACAACGACGTTATTAAATATTACTGGCCAACCAACATATTTCATTGTTTTTCTTCATATAGGTCTTTTTTATGTTGGGGTTCACAATAATTTTGGTTTGATTTTTTTGACTTGAAAAAACTTATGACTTGGGAATGCAATCTCAATTAAATCTCAAAATCTTTGTCTCGCCAGATTGACGGCGAGATCTCTGATGGAAACTTGCGACCCCAGACTTTACTTGCGAATTTGAGTTACCAATATCTTCTCGAAATAGCATTACAAAAAGAGCGACCCCCAGACGCGACAACGACGTTTAAATTAAATATTACTGGCCAACCAACATATTTCATTGTTTTTCTTCATATAGGTCTTTTTTGTGTTGGGGTTCACAATAATTTTGGTTTGATTTTATTGTCTTGAAAAAACTTATGACTGAGGAATGCGATCTTGATAAAATCTCAAACTCTTAGTCTCGTTAGGTTGACGGGCGAGATCTCTGATGGAAACTTGCGACCCCAGACTTCTTCTCGCGATTTTGAATATCTTCTCGAAATAGCATTGCGTCCTTATAACCTTATTAAGCAACATGAAGGTATTTTCAGACACTTGTAGTGACACACTGTCTGAGTTGTGTTTATATAAATAAATTACAAGTTTTCCGTATTTGTTTTGTCATCTTATTTAACGTACTACCTACTATATCGTATACAATAAAGTCGCTTTTCGTGTATGTCTGTGTAACCACTTTGTTATTAGAAACTAATGGAGACCGGATCTGAGGGCTTGGTAAATTAACTGCCAAAAAGCTCTTCAACATTACGAGTTTTGGACTATTTCCAAGTACAGTCGAGGACTTTAATAGATGAGTCACTTGCCACTATTTGTATTTTAGCCGTGTAATTCAATTCAAATTCAAAATAATTTATTTTAATCCATTTAGGATCATAATTGCACACACACTTGAAATACAAATTAACAATTATAAAATAACAATTACAGCATTTACTCAAAAATAATCAAATAAGTAATAAAAATTAAAACTAAAATTCCAAAATTATAATGTCAAAGACTAAATAAAAATTAACAATTATAAAAATTAATACTACTATTAATACAAACGGGTGTAGTCGGTTATATTCGTACTCGTGAATGTATAAAAGTGCAAAATTGGAAAGTAGTGAAAGTGGCTTATCAATTAAAGTCCTCGACTCTATAAATAGTGGCTTTTGATCCATTTTTCACTGGCATGCAAGAATTTATTCAGGTAAGTTCCTCATCATCTGCCTAGCCTTTTTCCAACTATGTTGGGGTCGGCTTCCAGTCTAACCGGATGCAGCTGAATACCAGTATTTTACATGGAGCGATTGCCTATCTGACCTCCACAACCCAGTTAGTACCGGGTAATACGATACCCCTTGGTAAGACTGGTTGTCAGACTTTTTGGGCCTCTGACTACCTAACGACTGTCAAAGATCTACAAATGACAGCCGGGACCAACGGCTTAACGTGCTTTCCGAGGCACGGAGGAAACTCGGTATGTAATGGGTGGTCACCCATCCACAGACCAACCTAGGCAAGCACAGCTTAACCTAACGATCGACCCGAGCGACTGTTATTATTTAGCCACGAGCTCCTCATTCAGGTAAGTTCCTATTATAATGAAAACATTAAAATTAGAATCATTATCATCATTCTCTTGCCCTTATTCCAATTAATTTGGGGTCATCGCAGAATGTCTTCTTCATCGATTCTTCTCTATTACCCGTCACCTCAGCAGTCACCTCCTTTCGTGTCATATCATCCTTCACACAAACACTGTTTTAACACTTCAATACCCGCAATTACAGACACAATTAAAATAACAATGCACTGTGCCTCTGGAGGCACGGCCGGGAGCATACGGGGCTTTCACGGTTTAAAACTAAACTTATATTGGTGCCGATTCCCTTGTTTACAAACTAAACCAAATTTAAGTTCAGTGCATCTTTTTCTTTCTATTTCATTAAGAAAAGGACAGAAGATACATTTTAGTTATGTTCTGTCAAATTAATCAGCGCCATACAAGTTTTAGACGCGATTAAAAAGTTGACTACTAAAATTACATCAAATTACGTCAGGTGCTGACTAATTTGACAGGATTAAACTAATATTTATCTTCTGTCCTTTTCATAATGAAATAGAAAGAAAAAGATGCATTCAACTTAAATTTAGTTTAGTTTAGTCCATTAAACCATTGTCTTCTTGTCTGGTCTTGGATTGTTTTGTCTTATTTTGTTGTCATATCGGGAGCTCAAAACTATTAACTATCACAGAAGATATCCCGTAAGTGACAATATAATTATGTTTATCCTTCAGACAAATCCATCCAATAAAATGTTTCCTCAAGACTTAAAAAAATGTACAAATCAGGGGCTATCTAGTAGTTTATAATTATGATATCATAGGTCAAAATAAAAACCTGCAAAAATGCACTTGTGAAAATATGGATATGTATTTTGAAAACAATTGTGTTGACTGTCTATGCAGCTGAAGTCACGTTTCTTTTCACGTGGCTATTTAATTAAAAAATAAATACCAATCGAATTGAGAACCTCCTCTCTTTTGAAGTCAGTTAAAAATATTGAACAACACATTTTTATTTGATTTTTAAGGTTTCGTACTTACAGGGTAAAAACGGGACCCTATTACTAAGACTTCACTGTCCGTCTGTCTGTCACCAGGCTGTATCTCAGGAACCGTGATAACTAGAAAGTTGAAATTTTCACAGAATGTGTTTGTTTCTGCCGCCATAAAAACAAATACTAAAAACAGAATAAAATAAATTTATAAAGGAGGCTCCGATACACGAAACGTGATTTTTTTGCCGTTTTTTAATCGATATTAATAACGGTAACAAGTAGACGCTTAAAATGTTCCCAGAATATTTAGTTGTAATGTTCACTTCAAAAATAAATTAAAATAAAATAAATATTGAAGGGGGGCTCCGATACAAGAAACGTGATTTTTTTGCCGTTTTTTCTAATGTTGTATAATGGTACGGAACCCTTCGTGGGCGAGTCCAACTCGCACTTGGCTGGTTTTTAAATATCATGGTTGTAAATGCCATATTGCATAGATTAATAATGCAAGTAAAAAAATTGTAAGCATTATATTTTGGCTATTCTATTAAAAAAAGATTTCTCGATTCAACAAAAAGCTTATTTATTGCTCTATCAAGAAAGCATTGAATAGGAATTCAAACGTCAAAACAAAAGCTAAGTTGAGTATTTTGACTTATTTGAAATTCTATATCATCAACAATATTAGTAACTGTATTCACTGAAATGAAAAGCTATTAAAAGTATTGTATTTAATTCTGCATTGATATTAAATTTTGAATTTATGTAACTTTTGGGACAACTTTCATGACGACCCGTTTGGCGCAGCGGTAGTGAGGCTGCCTTACGTTCTTAGGGTCCCGGGTTCGAATCCCGGTCGGAGCATATGTTTGTGTGATGAGCATGGACATTTGTTTCCGAGTCATGGATGTTTATATGTATAATAAGTATGTATTTACAAACAAAAAGTATCTATGTAGTATATCAACTATCTCATGTCCACGACACAAGCCTCGTTGCTTAATGTGGCACTAGATGGCGCTGTGTGTAATGTCCAGCAATATTTATTTATTTATTTATTTATTTCATAATATAACTACATATTTAATAAGCGGAGATTAATCAACAACGTACTAACTAAATTGGCACTTATGTAGGTACTTAATTGGTTATATTCCCGTCTGTGTCATGCACTTGGATTTTGACAGTTGTACAACAGTGACAGTTTCTTTCCAAAACATGTTATAGAAACGATGTTTAATAGGTGGTAAAACTTTGTATGGAATTCCGTCGTTTTTGCTGAAAGGGAATAATACTATCATATCCTCGACTCGTTTTTAGGGTTCCGTACCCAAAGGGTAAAAACGGAACCCTATTACTAAGACTTCGCTGTCTGTCCGTCTGTCCGTCTGTCCGTCTGTCCGTCTGTCTGTCACCAGGCTGTATCTCATGAACAGTGACAGCTAGACAGCTGAAATTTTCACAGATGATGTATTTCTGTTGCCGCTATAACAACAAATACTAAAAACAGAATAAAATTAATATTTAAGGGGGGCTCCCATACAACAAACGTAATTTTTTTATAATAATTGGTACGGAACCCTTCGTGCGCGAGTCCGACTCGCACTTGGCCAGTTTTTATAACAATTTGTTTTCATTACTACAAAAATTTACAACATCATCTGTGATGCCGCAATAAACGTGGCTACCTACTGAGTATGAGCACCTATACCTAGATATACTATCACGTTGATAGGTACGACTGTTGAGCAAGAGATCCTGGGTTCAATTACCGGGTCGGGCAAAGTGTTATTGGGTTTTTCCATCAGGAGTTTCTTCTTTCTTTTGGTTGTTGGCAATAGGTTCAACCCTATTACATGGGATTTGAACAGAGCTTTCGAAATGTGGGTGTTCTTTTAGCACCTCTGCCTATATATGCCTTAAATATATAATATAATAATTAATAATGTTGCCTTAATTATATATATGTTATGTTGATAATTATGAAAATACGAGTAATAAGACCACTTCACCTCAAAGTACACTTCATACCTAAGCAACATTACAATTTGTAAGCAAAATGCTAAGTACGTAGAAAGCACTCTCTTTGATATTACGGTTGATGCACCCCCTGTCTTTGAAATGAGAATATATGGAGAAGCGGGGAATGAAGAATACAGCACGAATGCAGCTCCGGGTACAAAGTAATTTATGACTTTGGTTGTTACAGTTTCCATCCGATACGTTGTATTTTACTTGGAATGTATGCAAGCTGAACGTATATTTTCGTTTAGGTTAACTAGCATACAAGCTAAAGCTTGTAAGACTAAAGTCTTAGCTCGTGGCTAAATAATAACAGCCACTCGGGTCGATTTTTAGGTTAAGCCGTGCTTGCCTAGGTTGGTCTGTGGATAGGTGACCACCCATAACATACCTAGTTTCCTCCGTGCCTCGGAAAGAACGTTAAGCAGTTGGTCCCGGCTGTCATTTTGTAGATCTTTGACAGTAGTTACAGATAGTCAGTGGCCTGAAAGTCTGACAACCAGTCTTACCAAGGGGTATAACCCACCGCCGCGGGAGACGCCCCGAGCGTCGGCCACCGTAGGTGGTCTGTGGACGGTGGGCTATGGGCTAGCTCGCCGTCCGTCCGTCTCATGACGGCGGTGTCGACGGCGCGTTCGTGTGCCACGCGCGCCTCAAAGAGAGTCAGCAAAAAGGAAGGGGTGCGCAAGGACCGATGCCTGCCGGGGTTGCGGGACTGTTCGAAAGAGATACCGTGGCCTCGGAACACAAAGGGCGATGAAGGAAAATGGATGGGCTTTATAGTCAGTAAAAGTCTGACTTTGATGATTTCCCATCCGAAAAAAAAGGGGTATTACCCAGTACTAACTGGGTTGTGGAGGTCAAATAGGCAGTCGCTTCATGTAAAATACTGGTATTCAGCTGCATCTGGTTAGACTGGAAGCCCAACATAGGTGGGAAAAGGCAGATGATGAGCATAAGCATTAGTCTTGCTAGCTAGTCGTGTAGGCCATTAGTCTTGCTAGCTAGTCGTGTAGGCCATTAGTCTTGCTAGCTAGTCGTGTAGGCCATTAGTCATCGACGGGTATTAAAGTTTACAAACAAACAGTGCACTTTCTGGCACGGGGGTATCACAAACTCCCTGCCTCCAGAGTGATACTTAGAAATTCGTATCTAATAATTATGTGTGAATTATTAAGAATTTTGCTCGACTTGGAAATCGAACTCAGGACCCTACGATCAGCAGTCGAGTGTGCTTCCACGAGAATAACGGAGTATGTACTATCGAGGACACTCCCGCCTGACCAACACTAAGATTATTTTTGCTTGCACTCGCAACATAGAAACGCTCTCTAGCCCCGCCCCGTTGACTTTGTATAGAAATAATGAATGAAAAGATACCGAATCGGCCGAGCGCACTGACGACGCACGCCAAACGAGAGTTATTGTTATTTTGCGCGCCAAAGTTGAGGCTTTCCTAATAGCCCCAAACTTTAAGGGGGCGTGGCTCGGCGCCTCCGCAAGTTTTAAGCGAAAAAAATTCAAAATGGTCAGGCGGAAAAGACCCCGACTTTACATAGATACTGTTAAGCAAAGGGACGTTTACGTACTAATTAACATTTATGAATTTTAGCCTCAATATCTTGAAACTATTGTTTTGAGTAATTTACGAGTAATTTTGATTCGGCAACGATCCTGTTTCGACTGGCTGCGTCAAAACAGGTTTTATTTAAAATATAATTTTGCTGATGTTTTTTTATGATAAATTACCGCCATCAAGACGGAATAATGTAAAAGCCAAAATGCAACGAAAACTGTGTTTAACCTAGCATGAAATATACAGAGATGTGGGCAGAATATTAACTAAAAAATAAAATGCAAGAATAATGTTTCAGAACTTAATAAACAGTTAGGAGGTATTCATAATTTTTTAAATATTTTCTACTAGTTACGTACTAGTACGAATGGCGACAAACAAAGGTAGTTATTTACAGAGGAAAAGTCGGGGTCCTAGATGAACGTACACTGACTTTATGTTTTTCAGAAAGAACAGGTACGTAGTACTCATAACTGTCGGGCATGTATGACCAGATGACTGAATGTGGAGGACGCAAAAAGAGTGTGTAAGAATCGTAGTACTATCGAGGACACTTTCGCCTGATCACCACTAAGCTAATTTTTGCTTACACTTACAACATAGAAACGCTCTCTAGCCCCGCCCCGTTGACTTTGTACAGAAATAATGAATAAAAAGATATCTATCGGTCGAGCGCACTGACGACGCACGCCAAGCGTCAACTTTAAGGGGGCATGGCTTGGCGCCTCCGCATGATTTAAACGAAAAAAAAAAAAACTGATCAGGCGGAAAAGACTACGACTGTACATGGCGTTCTGCCTACCGCCATGTTAATAAAGGCGTAAATACTACTTCTCCCACAAAAGTGCCTTTAAAACCATTAAAAATTCTAACCCATTTTATATCGCTGTCAGTTGATAAGGGTACGATGCATCGTAAGTCGAGATGTTTCCGAGAAAAACACAAAGAGCCGTCAACAAAATGTACGCTCTTAGAAAAATGTGTTGCGTTATTTTAGAAAATATTTACTTTTAATGTCTCCACAACGTTCGACATCATTGTTTTGCTTGCGTTTCCGGGAAAAGGGAAAAATAAGCTTTATATGCAAAACCGTAAATATGTAAACATAGTATCTAATTGTAGTGTGGGTTTCGAAGATGTTCTTGATCGTACCTTATGACTACAAAAGAAATCATCAAACCTGAATGATAGCAATATACTATGCACACTAAGAAAACACTTCCCTGAAAGATAGAATTACCTTCTATAATATAATATGTTACAACAAAACAACAACAACAGCCCCTATCGTCCACTGCTGGACATAAGCCTCTCCCATTATAGGAAGAATTTGCCGTAATCTCCACGCTTGGCAGGCGGATTGGAGATCGCAGTGATGAAAGACTAACAGAAAACGCTGCTGCCCATTCTCAGGTCTACGGAGGCGCAAGGTGTTCTGCCTCAGACATTAGTCGCCTTATACGACACCCGTGAGTGTAATGGGTTGGTTTTATTCTACTCTGCCGGATACCACAAAGCTCGCATATAATATGTTAGCCTAGTACTTTCTAATGTAACTTTTCAATTTGTTTGAATAACTACAAGAACGCTGCATACCTACGAAAAAAAATGGGAATACATGGAAAACCTATCTACATAAAAGGTGTAAAACACCTCTTCGAAGCCGAAAGGCAATTCTTCTCCTCATCATTGCGATCATTTTTTAGGGTTCCGTACCCAAAGGGTAAAAACGGAACCCTATTACTAAGACTTCGCTGTCTGTCCGTCTGTCCGTCTGTCCGTCTGTCTGTCACCAGGCTGTATCTAATGAACCGTAACAGCTAGACAGTTGAAATTTTCACAGATGATGTATTTCTGTTGTCGCTATAACAACAAATACTAAAAACAGAATAAAATAAATATTTAAGGGGGGCTCCCATACAACAAACGTTTTTTTTGATATTTTGATAATAATGGTACGGAACCCTTCGTGTGCGAGTCCGACTCGCACTTGGCTGGTTTTTTGTTCTACACCATACCTGGGAACCGTCTAGTTACGGAGATATTGGGGGTCAAAGTTCCAACTTTTGACAAAAAAAAATTAAATACAAGTTTTTAATGTAAGATTTTTACTTTAAACACCTCCACGACCCCCGTACTATATTAAATCCATCCATCAGCACAATGTTTTGAGTGAGTTACATTGAGTTCTACCACAAAACATGATTTTTCACCCCAAAAAAAAAGTCGTTTCCCAGCAATCATTTTTGCGTAAAGTTACTTAGTTTGATGTACAGAATGCTTGGTTGACGGCTTCGTGATGAGCTCTTTTACACCCTGTATATAGCAATTCGGGTTAGGATAGGAACGATACGTCGGGTCAGGTTAGGAAGAGGGTTACGTTCGGAACAATTTTCAATTTTTTTTTTACAAGTTCCTATCCTAACCCGCGACCGGGTTAGGATTTCGGGTCAGGTTCGGAATAAATCGTAAGAAACGAAAATTTGTATGCAGTGCCCCGCGCTGAAGGGCGGGGCGGTGAGCGCCTCTCATCCACGCGGACAACCTGTGTTTGAAAACCGTCTATATCGTACGTGTGTTGTACTTTATATCTGCATATATTAATGTATATTTGTTACTAGTACAATAATATAAGACTCGATAATACTGAATAATTCAAATAATTGTATTATTGGAATATTATGATTTTGAAACAATGTTTTGTTTAACTCAAGTGTAACACCAACATGTTCGAGTAACGTTGAAGGTAAAATCATATTCAATTTTCCACGCAAATAGTTGTGTTGTTGTGAATGTTTTCTTAAAGTTTAATGTTTCACAGCTACCTACGTTACTTTCTGAAATCCTAGTAATTTAATCTGTTGTTAAATCTCTAGCGTGGACTTGTTGTTGTTAATTTTGCCAATAAGCCACAACTAACAGCTGACAGAAACTCATTGTCCTAGTTTATGAAATATTTGCGGGATTACGCAATCGACGCGTTCATTTTGTTCTGCGCACCCGAACATATTGTCACAGTTTTACAAACTAATCATGAGTGACACACACGTGAATGCAATTTCTTGCAGCAGCACAGTTCTTGCGACGATCTGTAATAATAGAACACGGCCTAATCTGATTGGAATTTAAAAGCCCAAAAGGTTACGAAGTAAAAAAACAGTGATGCAGTTACATATTATGTTTAGCAATAAACAGAATATAGTTTATTAACCATGTGTTAAGCATATTCCGAACAACATATCTTGAACCGTTTATTTTACAAGTTAGCTTAAATTATAAACAATTAAATAAAATTAACTAACTTTTGAAATTAATATTCAATAATTTGATCGTAGTTTGTTTGTTTAATTTGTTACATTATTTTGTACTAGGGAACTAATATATATATTTTTTGTATCTATCTGTGGAAGCTTGTAATTAGCAATTTAGATATATATTTTTGTTACTATAATGTTATTAGTCTGTAAGCTTTCCTAAAATAAAATAAATAAATAAATAAAATAAATAAATATACACTAGGTATATACAAGAGATATTATAAGTGGCCTAATGCTGCCGGCAAAACTAGTTTACACAATATCGTGTGGTTGCTAGTGAGCCTCAAACTAGATAGTCTGTATGTTAGGGCTCGGTACCTATTTGATTTCCAGTTACACAATTCCTGAGAACTCAGGAATGCGAGAGAATTCTCAGGAATATTTAGAGAGCCTAATGATCTTAAGCTATGCAAACAATTTAAGGCCAGCAGAAACCCTCTCGTTCTTCGAATGTAACCAAACCATTACTGTTTATTGCCTCACTAAACAAAATGGGAAAACATTTCTCCCTGTAAGAGCCCACCTGTTCTTTATAACTTAATTTATAAATACAATAGGCTTGTGTCCTGAATAAATATAATCTAATCCGTCAGAAAAATAAATGACACGTATTTTTTCTTTTGTTACGTAAACCAAAATTGACGAAGATACGACGCTTTTATAATTCTCAATACGTCACGACGTGCTATAATTATTAGTGCGTTGTGACGTCCCGAGTCCCACTCTCGAGTTTTGATGAGTTTTATCTTTGTCAATATTCATTGATTTACAAAAACAAAAATACGTGTCCATTATTTTCCAATACTCTAACTGACGGACTAAATAGATTTGCAATTTATTGATGGTGGGAACTAGTCTACTGCGAGTTTTATGTGACTTCAATTTCGTGGTCTGGCCCGAAGTATTTACTTTAACCGGGATTAAAATATGTATAGTTAATATCTATTTCCAGCCTGTAAACTATCACTATGCCAAATAACAAATCGATCCGTTGGACTTTGTCTGCCTAAAAGGACATCAAACTTACAATCGCATTGTCGTATTACTTACTCGTCTATAGAATGAATCATATTTCTAAACTGCTTCACCAAACCGCGTTTCGTTGCCGTAAACCAGCTAGGCAAGCTCCACCCACTGATGCAGTCAAACGGTCATTAAAATGCACAGGTGACTGGACATGTAGTTCATTTTGGGCTAAAATGGTGTCGCCTGAGAGTTTAAATCGTCGCTATAAATGCAACACCTTATCTATGTATCTTCTATGTAATTTATTTACAAGCTAACAGTATTATTTACACAATATAACTCTAAAATAGTAATAAAAATATGTACAATTATAAAAAGGGTAACAGGGCGTCAAAAAATTCGTCCACATCGCTGTCATCAGGAAAAGTGGCCAGAAGCTGGCAGTATTGCCACGTTGAATAGCAACGCTGATTTGGCCGCTGGTTGCATGTATCTGGCCAGTACAGTAATTTCGATTTATCTCGAAGAAGGTTGTTAAAATAATGCTCAAATTTCCAAGCATGTTTGAGAAAAAAATACTTTTTGCGTCGGGATTCGATACTTTTTGACCTTACATGCCTTCCAGTCACTACCTACTGATCATTTATGTCAGTCATGAATGGCCCCCCAAAGTTGACTCACATTACAAATATCTCAGGCTATGGTGTTCCTGGTCCTGTGACACAAGCCTTTCTATGGGAGACTGTGGGTGATTCAGAATCCACCACACAGGTACATTGCGGTTTTATGGCTAGTGCATGCCTTCGAATTTATACACCATTACATTTTATGTTGTTATAGCGGCAACAGAAATACATCATCTGTGAAAATTTCAACTGTCTAGCTGTCACGGTTCATGAGATACAGCCTGGTGACAGACAGACGGACAGACGGACAGACAGTGAAGTCTTAGTAATAGGATTCCGTTTTTACCCTTTGGGTACGGAACCCTAAAAACAGTGATGCAGTTACATATTATGTTTAGCAATAAACAGAATATAGTTTATTAATCATGTGTTAAGCATATACACTAGGTATATACAAGAGATATTATAAGTGGCCTAATGCTGCCGGCAAAACTAGTTTACACAATATCGTGTGGTTGCTAGTGAGCCTCAAACTAGATAGTCTGTATGTTAGGGCTCGGTACCTATTTGATTTCCAGTTACACAATTCCTGAGAACTCAGGAATGCGAGAGAATTCTCAGGAATATTTAGAGAGCCTAATGATCTTAAGCTATGCAAACAATTTAAGGCCAGCAGAAACCCTCTCGTTCTTCGAATGTAACCAAACCATTACTGTTTATTGCCTCACTAAACAAAATGGGAAAACATTT
This sequence comes from Xestia xanthographa, assembly GCA_905147715.2. Taxonomy (NCBI): domain Eukaryota; kingdom Metazoa; phylum Arthropoda; class Insecta; order Lepidoptera; family Noctuidae; genus Xestia; species Xestia xanthographa. Next base: position 26,015,129 of record LR990658.1, read on the forward strand.
CTCCCTGTAAGAGCCCACCTGTTCTTTATAACTTAATTTATAAATACAATAGGCTTGTGTCCTGAATAAATATAATCTAATCCGTCAGAAAAATAAATGACACGTATTTTTTCTTTTGTTACGTAAACCAAAATTGACGAAGATACGACGCTTTTATAATTCTCAATACGTCACGACGTGCTATAATTATTAGTGCGTTGTGACGTCCCGAGTCCCACTCTCGAGTTTTGATGAGTTTTATCTTGTCAATATTCATTGATTTACAAAAACAAAAATACGTGTCCATTATTTTCCAATACTCTAACTGACGGACTAAATAAATTTGCAATTTATTGATGGTGGGAACTAGTCTACTGCGAGTTTTATGTGACTTCAATTTCGTGGTCTGGCCCGAAGTATTTACTTTAACCGGGATTAAAATATGTATAGTTAATATCTATTCCAGCCTGTAAACTATCACTATGCCAAATATCAAATCGATCCGTTGGACTTTGTCTGCCTAAAAGGACATCAAACTTACAATCGCATTGTAGTATTACTTACTCTTCTATAGAATGAATCATATTTCTAAACTGCTTCACCAAACCGCGTTTCGTTGCCGTAAACCAGCTAGGCAAGCTCCACCCACTGATGCAGTCAAACGGTCATTAAAATGCACAGGTGACTGGACATGTAGTTCATTTAGGGCTAAAATGGTGTCGCCTGAGAGTTTAAATCGGTGCTATAAATGCAACACCTTATCTATGTATCTTCTATGTAATTTATTTATAAGCTAACAGTATTATTTACACAATATAACTCTAAAATAGTAATAAAAATATGTACAATTATAAAAAGGGTAACAGGGCGTCAAAAAATTCGTCCACATCGCTGTCATCAGGAAAAGTGGCCAGAAGCTGGCAGTATTGCCACGTTGAATAGCAACGCTGATTCTTTGCCCAAAAATAGGCCTGCCCTCTGGTCACGTGAAGAGTCGACCATATTTTTTTATTCATATTTTTTTTTTTGTCATCGGTACGCTAACAAGAAGAAGATAATCAGTCATTTATCACATGTAATGACAGAGCATCATTTGAGGACAGCTGAACCGATTTGGCTTATTTTTATTTTTTGTGTCATAATTGTCAGGACAAACTAAGCTTATATGAATGAAAATTTTGACATTTTCTTCATTAGCAAGTTTCACTGATACGAATCCGAGAGGATCGCTTGTATTTCTATACTAATATTATAAAGAGCAAAACTTTGTTTGTTTGTTTGTTTGTAATGAATAGGCTCAAAAACTACTGGACCGATTTAAAAAATTCTTTCACCGTTCGAAAGCTACATTATCCACGAGTAACATAGGCTATATTTTATCCCCGTACTCTCACGGGAACGGGAACTACGCGGGTGAAACCGCGGGACGTCAGCTAGTAAATAATAAACAACTTGGCACTTGTATGACAGAGCATCACTTGAGAACGGCTCGATCAATTTGGCTGTTTTTGATTTTGAGTTCATTATTGGTGTCGATTCTGTTGTGCACAAACAAAACTTAATTAAGGCTATTGTAACGTTGTACGTGATTGCTAATACATTTGAATCGTAGCTACAAACAAAAAAAAATAGATTATCAAATAGTTATTTACGCTCGCGGCTGAGGGTACTTTTAGCTGGCGATATTGAAATAATTATTAAAATACCGTCGCAATACTCGCGCACGGAACTGGTTGCGGGTGAATGATTTCCCTCTCCATACCGCACGCCTAACGTTCGCGGATTACCAACGGCAACGGTTCGAAGAACAAAAGGAAGTTTCTCGACCGGCGGCGGGGGTCACTTCGCACTAAACATCGGCAGAGTGATCGTGTGTGCACAATATTTAATTTTACCTCTGCCAACCTCCATAACGTTATTGCCTTGAACATATTTATAAAAATAGCCATACCATACTATTACTACTATTTTACCTGTTGTACAAATAATTAAATTCCGTGTAACCCCGATCGGGTGAGTGTTGCAAAACTTTTATTAACTAGATTTAAGTATTCGTTGCATGACCTGCCAAAATTTCGCTCTGTAATAGTGCTAACTTAGGACGCCTGTATTGTTGATTCATTTTAAATTAGTGAGCGGGTTCATCAACGGTGATTGCTATTTTAAACACCTAGTTATTTTCCTACTTTAATCTAGTTTGGTGAATTGAAATCAATCATTGTATTGTAATTTTCTGTAAATAATTCTTGTTATTTTTTCATCTACCTCACATTACTAGATATCATTTTTCTATTTCATTATGCTTCTAAATTGTACCACGCTGCTTAGACTGCTTCATCTTGATGGCTAATTGATGCTAGAACACCACCTTCCACCGTAGATTCCACGTTCAACGGTTGTCGGGATGTTGCAGTCAGTAGTACGAATTCGGTCATTTTCTAAAATGCCCAATTCCGGATATTCCAGGGTTCTTCCGTACCGGTCAACCCTTGATTAGCTGCCGCTGCAGGGACTGTGGCTGGACAACCCTGCATGCTACGCACTACCCTCCGACTGGAAGACCGACCTACCTACCTGTCTTCTATCTATCTCCTACGTTCTTCTGGAACCTTCAGGATAGTGGTTTTCTTTAGGCGGTCTAGAACCCAACACGAGCTCGATATTGAGAACCCACGCCAGTCTTCTACTGGTGTGATTTTAGAAGTCTACCTACATTTAATTTTATTTTATTTAATAATTATATTTTTGTTAAACTTACTCTTCCGAGTTTTATTTACCGGCTGAGCCCTAACCGTTACAGTGGCGCCCATGCTAGTGGTAGATATCGAGCCGTGTTTAGTTCTCTTCTGCTAGGCATTTCTTTTAGTTTTCTTGGTGATGGCTGTCTATTTCAGTTGTGTTAGTGATAATACCATGATTACGAGCTACCAAAAGTGAATATTTTTTTCTCTCCTCTCGAGTATCATCTAATTAATTATAATTATATTAAATATATATATATATATACTTGTGTTAAACTACCCTCAACTTTTTTTTCTCTCTTATTCACGTTTTGGTAGCACGAGTTCTTGATTTTGTTCTGTACTGTGTTTAACTATTTATATTTTGAATTTGTGAATTTTGCAACACACACTCTCGGGTACATTTTTGGAATTTTACCGGTAATATTTTTTTTTCTTAACACCCTATCACTTTTAAATATATTACGAACATGTCCTACCCCATAAAATTTTTGTCATTACAAAAGGCGGAACTCGAATATGAAGTAGCGGTTCGAGGTGGTGTAAGTGCCGATTCCGTAAATGAGCTGCGAAAACAGATTGTAAAATTATCAACTACCCTCCCCTCTGAAGATATTTTAGAATCGCATTTAGATCCGAATGAAGACTTAAAAGCGATCAAAGAGTGCCTGTTGAAGTCACATAATAGTATAATTACCCTCAAATCTAAATTTGAAAGGAATTTGTACACTCGCACCGAAACTTTATTGCATCACGTTTATCATCGGTTAAATCGAATTAATTACTCAGCTGGTGATGTATCGGAACTCTATAAAATTTGCTTGTCCAATTTCAATACCCAATACAAAGATATGACCTTGCTTAGGCCACAACCTGCAATGACCACTCAGCCTCATCTGTCTTCTCAACCAGAACCAGTTCGTGAAACAAACCCGGTTAATGTCGCTGTCAGTTGCGAGCGTAGACTGTTTACTGAAATTGGCAAACTAAAATTCTCCGGTAAAACTTGCGTGCGAGCATTTATTCAGAGGGTAGAAGAATTCATTTTAAGCAGAGCAATACCTCGCGAACAAATGCTTTCTTTCGCCTACGAGCTATTTACAGACGATGCTCTTCATTGGTTCAGATGTGTTAGGGATCAAGCTGGTACTTGGGATGACATAGTTACCTTGCTTAAGCAAGATTTTAGTCAAAGTGATTTCGACTACAAATTTCTATCCGAAATTAGAGCACGTACACAGGGAGAACTCGAAAACATAACTATTTACATTTCTATTATGCGTGGCATGTTTTCTCGTTTGGATAGGCCTTTGTCAGATGAAGATCAATTAGAGATATTGTTGCACAACATTCGACCATGCTACGCTAGTACGCTTGCGTCTTCTGCGGATATCACAGACTTAAATAGTCTACAAAAATTATGTAGAAACTACGAGAACATACAAACTAGGCTCAAACAGTTTCGCGAACCGCCAAAGGACACTGCCGAAACCTTAGCACCAGAATTTGCGTATAAACATCAACCAAGCGGTTGTAATTCTAGTAACTATAAAAATAATAATTCAAATTTTAGGTCTAGTTACTCTAAAAATAATACAGATAATAATAATTATAAAAATAAGAATACTAGCGAAACTAATACTAATTTACATGTGAATGAAGTAGCTCAAACGACTGATGATAAGAACAAACAGGTATATTGTCCTAGGTGTAGGTCTAAATCACATTCATTGGGATCATGTAAACAACCACATTTTCTTATTTGCTTTAAGTGTGGAAAGAAAGGTGTGAAGTTTCCCGAATGTCCTAATTGTCACCCTAAAGTGACAAAAAACTAAGTGGTGAGGGTTGTGGAAACAGTAATAGTACCAATTTCGATAGAAATGATTGGGATAATTGGTTGGAAACTGTTTCAAAATTCTTTTCTTGCTATACTGTTTCTTCAATCCGAGATACTAGTATAGATTATACACGGCCTTATGTTTCAGTTAGTGTAAACGGTAAGCCGGTAATTGGGTTACTTGACACAGGTTCTGCTGTTACTATAATGGGAAACGACTACCATAAGAGTTTCTTCTCGTCTAATTGCCATCCGAACATCTGTCATCCCATGACTTTTGTAGCGGCGGGTGGACAGAGACTTTCTTCCTTGGGTATTATTGCAATGCCTTTTACATTTGAAAATCAAACGCATGATTTAAATGTCCATATTGTTCCGGAAATAAAAAATTCTTTAATCTTAGGCATGGACTTTTGGCGTCAATTCGGTTTATTTCCTACTCACTTAAACACTATTCTATTTTTAAGTCCATCAGACGCTCAGTTAACTGAACTGAGGCCAGATTGCTCGGAACATCTTCAGTCGTATGATCATTTATCACAAGAACAGAGGATTACAGCAGATAACATCATTTCACAGTTCCGTGATATATCATACGAAGTACGAGGTCTTGGTCGTACATCTTTAATAACGCATTCCATAGACACTGGAGAAGCTACTCCCATTCGTCAACGGTATTATAGAATGTCTCCTGAGAAGCAGCGCATATTAGTGGAGCAACTAGATGAGATGCTGAAGGATGATGTAGTTGAACCTGCCGAGAGTCCATGGTCATCACCTGTACTACTCACACCTAAAAAAACTGGTGAACTTAGGTTTTGCTTGGATAGTAGAAAATTAAACGCCGTCACAAAGAAAGACGCATATAATTTGCCTTACATCTCAGAAATATTAGATAATTTACGCGACGCTAAATATTTAACCAGTTTGGATCTATCTAAAAGTTTTTGGCAAATTTTTATCAAGGAGCAGGACAGGTGTAAGACCGCGTTCTACATACCAACCCGTGGTACTTACCAGTTCAAATCTATGCCTTTTGGTCTCACTAATGCACCTGCCACACAACAACGTTTAGTTGACGTATTGTTCTATGGACCAGAATTTGAACACCGCGTTTTTGTTTTTGTCGACGATATTATCGTGGTGTCGTCTACATTTGAGCAACATATGTCACTTTTGCTTCTTGTTTTAAATAAATTAAAATTAGCCAACTTAACAATAAATTTAAAAAAAAGTCAATTTTTTCGCGACAAACTCAAATATTTAGGCTATGTAGTCGATGCCAATGGCTTACATGCTGACCCTGAAAAAGTAGACGCAATTAAAAATTATCCTACCCCGGTGAATAGAAAAGAAGTTCGTCGATTCTTGGGCGCAGCCTCCTGGTACCGCAGGTTTATACCAAATTTTAGTTCTTTGGCTTCACCATTGAACAAACTAACCTCACAAAGCAAAAAAGCACCTTCATTTGTGTGGTCTAAAGAGACCGACACAGCTTTTAATAAATTAAAAGCATGCTTAGTTTCGGCATCCGTACTCTCGTGTCCCGATTATTCTAAACCCTTTGAAATACACACCGACGCGAGTGACTACGGTATCGGTGGTGTATTGACGCAAAATATTAATGGTGAAGAAAGAGTCATAGCCTACATGAGCAAGTCATTGTCCAACCAAGAACGCAACTATAGCGCTACCGAACGCGAAGCTCTTGCTGTTCTGGTAGCGGTTGAGCACTGGCGCTGTTATGTGGAAAATGGACTGAAATTTATCGTTTACACAGACCATGCTGCTCTAAAATGGTTTTTAAAATTAAATAACCCTACAGGACGATTAGCTCGCTGGGGTGTACGGTTATCAACATATAACTTTGAAATAAGACACCGCCGTGGTTCCGAAAATGTAGTTCCTGATTTACTATCACGTTCTGTACCTATCACCGCTGTTGATAGTCCTCCCATAGATACGCAAACTACTGACGCGTGGTATCTAAATATCTTTAATGGTTGTCAGTCTTCACCTACCTCGTTCCCTAACTACTTAATTAAAAACGGGAAGTTATATAGGCACATGAAAAGCATGTGTCCCTTGCGTAGAGAATTTGAATGGAAGGAAGTAGTACCTGCGGAATACCGTAGTACCGTTATAGAAAAAAACCATTCCGAACCGTCTGCAGGGCACTTAGGTATTTTTAAAACATTTAAACGCCTTGCATTATGTTATTACTGGCCAGGCATGCACGCAGATATTCGGAAATTTATTTCAGCTTGCGATGCATGCACCGCTCATAAACATCAAACTCATGCCCCTTTAGGTAAAATGGGCGAGCCTAAAGTTTGCTCTAGGCCATTCCAAACTATTAGTGTAGATCTGGTCGGACCACTGCCACCTTCGAGAAAGCAAAATTGCTATATATTCGTCGTTACGTGCTGCTTTTCTAAATATTGCCTTTTGTTTCCGATTAAACGAGCAACCGCAGAAATCGTTACGAGAATCCTAGAAGAAAACGTATTTCTAGTACATGGGATTCCCTCTACTATTATACTTGATAATGGGAAACAATTTGTTAGCGCTACTCTTAAAAGCATGATTACCAAATATAGGATTCCCAATTTACATTTTACCCCAAAATACTCACCTCACGTCAACACGGTTGAACGCTACAATAAAACTATTATGACTGCAATTTCTACATTTATTGATGACGATCACCGTGTCTGGGATCTTCTAGTACCAAAAATTCAATTTGCGGTAAATAGTTCTGTAAACGAAGTAACCGGCTATACACCGTCATTTCTTGTATACGGACGTGAACTGATTACGTGTGGTTCCCAGTACATCGACACAGAAAACATTGAAGATCTTGTTTTTGTACCTCGCGATTCGTATGCAGAAAACCTAGGCTATTTATCTTCTGTCTTTAACAAGGTGCAAGCAGCACTTATCCAAGCACATACCAGAAACAGCCAAGCATACAATTTACGTAGGAAACCAGCTGAGTTCAATATAGGTGATGTAGTATGGAAGCGAACCTTCTATCAAAGCGACAAAGATAAATATTTTAACAAGAAGTTGGCCCCTAAATTTGTTAAATGTCAAATCATAAGAAAAAAATCACCATTAGTATACGAATTGGCGGATACGACGGGGAAGTCTATTGGCCAATGGCATGTTAAGGATATCAAGTTAACGAATTACAAGGACTAAATGCTTAGAGTTAATACTAGAAATTTAAATACAATAAAATTATACAGCTCAATACAAATCATTGATTATAAATACCAACTAAATTCATTCTATCTAAAACTATATAATATTTATAAATTAATAAAATACATTCAAATTACCAACCTAACGTACGTACTGTTAAAACTGTCTACCTACATATAACCAAATTCCAACTCGTACTATTTAACTATCGGTCCTACACCCATAGTAAAGAAGCGATCATGGCTCTACCCCACTGATTTCTTTTCCCTATATCAATGGCCCTACACCAGAGGTATTCTACGGACTGGTTCAACTCTAAAAAAGCATGAATCATTCGTATCCAATTAAATTATTATCAATAAAGGATTGGTTATATGTGGACTGCTCTGTTCTTCCAATATTAATAAAGAAACAAAACCAACACTAGAAACACGCGAGTGATTTGTACATAACTTTAAACAAGACATTCTGACTGTTAGGATGCGGAAGCATTGTTGCTAAAGTGTTACTGCCGATCAAATGATGAATGAATGAAGAGTGATGAATGAATGTGGAAGGAATAAATGAGTAACGTTGATCTAGTGTCTTCAGAAGCAGTAGCAGCGGATTTTACCTAGGAAAAATCCTACGCTAACAAGGGGGGTACTGTAACGTTGTACGTGATTGCTAATACATTTGAATCGTAGCTACAAACAAAAAAAAATAGATTATCAAATAGTTATTTACGCTCGCGGCTGAGGGTACTTTTAGCTGGCGATATTGAAATAATTATTAAAATACCGTCGCAATACTCGCGCACGGAACTGGTTGCGGGTGAATGATTTCCCTCTCCATACCGCACGCCTAACGTTCGCGGATTACCAACGGCAACGGTTCGAAGAACAAAAGGAAGTTTCTCGACCGGCGGCGGGGGTCACTTCGCACTAAACATCGGCAGAGTGATCGTGTGTGCACAATATTTAATTTTACCTCTGCCAACCTCCATAACGTTATTGCCTTGAACATATTTATAAAAATAGCCATACCATACTATTACTACTATTTTACCTGTTGTACAAATAATTAAATTCAGTGTAACCCCGATCGGGTGAGTGTTGCAAAACTTTTATTAACTAGATTTAAGTATTCGTTGCATGACCTGCCAAAATTTCGCTCTGTAATAGTGCTAACTTAGGACGCCTGTATTGTTGATTCATTTTAAATTAGTGAGCGGGTTCATCAACGGTGATTGCTATTTTAAACACCTAGTTATTTTCCTACTTTAATCTAGTTTGGTGAATTGAAATCAATCATTGTATTGTAATTTTCTGTAAATAATTCTTGTTATTTTTTCATCTACCTCACATTACTAGATATCATTTTTCTATTTCATTATGCTTCTAAATTGTACCACGCTGCTTAGACTGCTTCATCTTGATGGCTAATTGATGCTAGAACACCACCTTCCACCGTAGATTCCACGTTCAACGGTTGTCGGGATGTTGCAGTCAGTAGTACGAATTCGGTCATTTTCTAAAATGCCCAATTCCGGATATTCCAGGGTTCTTCCGTACCGGTCAACCCTTGATTAGCTGCCGCTGCAGGGACTGTGGCTGGACAACCCTGCATGCTACGCACTACCCTCCGACTGGAAGACCGACCTACCTACCTGTCTTCTATCTATCTCCTACGTTCTTCTGGAACCTTCAGGATAGTGGTTTTCTTTAGGCGGTCTAGAACCCAACACGAGCTCGATATTGAGAACCCACGCCAGTCTTCTACTGGTGTGATTTTAGAAGTCTACCTACATTTAATTTTATTTTATTTAATAATTATATTTTTGTTAAACTTACTCTTCCGAGTTTTATTTACCGGCTGAGCCCTAACCGTTACACTATTGCTATCTCTTTCTCTCTAATAAAACGAGAAAAAGACGGACGTAATTTAGAGCTGTAAAATTTAGTTGGAACTTATATTTCCATACAAATGAAGGGTGCACGTAAAAACGAGTCGACTAAAAACACGGTGAAGCGCAAGGCATAAACTAGTTTGACATCTCTCACTTAGTTTATAGATATAGCAGTCCTTTTCTCGCACTGCCTTTTAGTCAAAGATAGCAACATCCTTAATTAAGTTTAGTTTGTGCACAACAAAATCGACACCATTATTAAATTTAAGTACGAAAACGTCTAAAACATACCTCAAAAACAAAGGCCACTGCGTGATACCAGCAACCAGCTCCCTCTCCTTGATTGGGGGAAGGTCCAGGAACACGTAGTACAGGGTTATCACGAAAACCACGAGGATGAGAATGTTGGCGAGCGCGGAGAATGGCACCAGATACTTAAGGTTCCGAATCTGACAGATTATGACTAGTGGCACCAGGGTCAAGGCACAGGCTGTTTGAATTGATAAAGGGTTATCTGGCATGTAGACGTCGAGGACCTGGGAACAAAGAAAAAAGTGTTTTTAATGCTTTAAGAGAGAGCAGTGTTGGTGAAAGTAGGAACGGTTGGAACTCAGGCAAGCAATTTACTTTGTGTAATTTATTTCATTACCTACTACTACCTACCCCCTACCTACCTACCTACTATCTACCTACTACCTACCTACTACTACCTACTACCTACCTACTACTACCTACTACCTACCTACCTACCTACTCAGAACTTTTCCCATTAAAAAAACATTACCCTAAAGTTTGCTTGTCGTCGCCTCTGAGTTACGCTTCACCCACTCAACCTTCGTTACGCTTCTGATGGAATAGATTCTTCACGAAGCTGTCAACCAAGCATTATGTACATCAAACTATGTTATTTTACGCAACAATTATTAATCAAGTTTTACGGTAGGATTCAATGAAACGCACTCAAAACATTGTGTTGATAGATGGATTGAATAGTACGGTGGTTCACGAGATAAGTTAAAATCTTGCATTAAAAACGTGTATTTAAAAGAAACTTGTGAAAAAGTTGGAACTTTGACCCCTAATATCTCCGTAACTAGAAGGTTCCCAAGTATGGTCTAGAACAAAAAAAATATCTTCGTTAAGGCTCTTTTTACTCCCTCTATAGCAGTTAAGGAAACCATCATGAGACACCAAAACTTCGATGAAATGAGGCATTCACTAAGACGCATTGGGCCATACTAGTGAATTAGGGCCCAATATTTTTTTCATGAAGTTAGGATTTCTGAACAGTCTGGCTCACCGTATTGTTGGCCCCTGGGTACATCACTGTAGTTAAGAGGTCTGTGCCCTACGAGTAGGAGCGTTAAAACCTAAACATTAGCTGTAAGAGGCACTAGATATAGAAGATCATACACGCTTCAAGATCATTGAGTTGGCTGTGCTTTTCGTGATCTGTTTCCCTCTTATTATAAAACGTGGTCTTAAAAAAGTACCGGCTTTAGTACTAGGTTTAAACCATGACCTTGAATAAACGTTATTACAAAACGAAGTTTATCGCTAGTCCTAGAACTATCTATGGTACCAAAGTTAGACCATCGTGACCCCTAGTTTAACTATGGTACTAAATTGTCAACTCGTTTTTTAACATATTTATATTGGTTTTCGTCGACTTATCTTCAAGTATTTTAGCCGACTCGGCAATAAGTTGACGCAGTATAAATCCTAGAATGAAATTTGTGTTAATGTAAGTAATGTGGCATAGGTACCTGGTTTAGCTTATTGCATCAAATACTGTGTGTAGTTGTGTCCGTAATCTAACATGTCAGTTATCACTAAACTTTTCTTCTGAACTCCAATTTTCACCTCTTTTTTTCTATGGTTGATCCACACACACACACGACCTCACCACAAAGAATACTGTGCCCAAAGAACTGTGCTGTGCCTTTACTTGTATTATTACTCTTGAAGTGAAACCGAAAACGGACATTTAGTTTATTATAAGATGTAACATAAACATTTCGATAACATTACTCGAATTACGCGCGCGCGCCACTCCATTTCACTCCATTATACGCGCTAGCTCGATAGTTGTTCCAAAACAGAACAATTGGATTGATGCATTCAAAAAAATACAAGTTATATAATAATTTAAATATTTAAATACCTTTAAATAACAAAACTTTATATTTTACCACTACAAATAACAATTTATAAAATATTTTTTCTTTAAATTACGTAATAACATTCTGTAAAAAGGAACGGTGCAGAGAACGCTGAACGAATGATTGAATAGTTATAAATATTTTGTTACTTATAATCTGTGGATTATGTTTAGACCAGGGACTATCTTTGGTACTATGTAGTCCTTTGTTGGTCTACGATTTGTAATACGAAACGTTAGTACCGTAACAATCCTAGACCTTTTAGTCCTGGTTTAAACCTGGTACTTATTGGAAGTTTTATAATAAGACGGTTTATGTTTATTTACTGCAGCGGCCAGCAACAGAGGCATTGATGGACGAACGTAAAAATGTGGACCGACGCGAAGCCAAAGCACACATACGTAAGTCTATCAATGCCTAGTTGTGGCCAAGGCTTGTATATAGGGAACGTGCAGGAACTATAGGTGGCAGCACTAATCGACAAAAGAGACACTATGCGGACAGAAAAGGAAACTTATCACTTCTCATCGTGCTTTCAATTTACTTAGACAAAATTGTCTCTTCAATTATATTATTTTTGAATATGCTAAAAGGTATAAAATATGAGTTCCGGTCTATCAATAACGATCGTCAGCGTAATTTAAATGTTTAATAATATGAATTTTATATCTGTCGTTTACTTTCTGATGAAAATTGTGGTGTATGAAGACATGGTGGCTGGCATAACTAAGATAGCTTTCTTATTTTCAACACATGTTATAATGGAAGGGAATCCTTTATCAGCGAGAACAGTATCTCCAGGCTCTATTAAATCAATTAGTTCACAATCATTTGATGAAGTAATCAATAAAATGCAGTCCGTAGCATTTAGATACAAAACTTAAAAAACCAAAGGAGTGCAGCCAACTAATAACATTATTGTGGGTATAATGTTTATTTTCTGAGTACATGTGGAGTCTTTGATTAACTGTTGAGGGATATTCGGTTTGAACTTTAGTGCGGTCTAGTAGAACACGTCTATGGTGACGTATAAATGGTTCTGGTATGTTTGCATGGACGGTTGATTTTGAGCCTTTTCAATGCAGAGTGTAACAAAAACAAGTTGTTTTCAAATATTTTTCTTTACTGCGTTTATCCATTTTTTGCGTTTTTCACCAAAACATGGTATGATAGTAGTATTCTTTGGAAAGTAATAGAATTTTACGCTAATTGATTTATTTTAATTTTTGTGGATGTATTGGTACCTACATCCAGAAATGCAACAATGCATTATGATTAGTTAATTAATTTTCACTATAAAATTAATTCTGGTTACTTGTTAGAAAAGTCAATGTCAAGCATTAATAGAGCACAAGATTCGGATTGGCGACACCAGTTGGCAGCACCGTCGTTGTGCACGTTCCCTATAGTACTTTTCTCAAACAAAGCGAGGAAATTAATTCAATTACTTTTTAAAATCAACGATGCACACAAACAACAATATTTTTTTCTTGCGTTGAAGAGTTCATTTGTTTTTTTTTTCTCTAGACCGCTTTCTATTTACAAGCCAATTTAAATAAAACCTTTGATAATTTATCTCCTTGGTTGCCATGTTTCAGAGTAAAAGATCGTTCCATTTTTAAATAACACGACAGATATTTTTATGTAATTTATTTGGCCGCTGGTTGCATGTATCTGGCCAGTACAGCAATTTCGATTTATCTCGAAGAAGGTTGTTAAAATAATGCTCAAATTTCCAAGCATGTTTGAGAAAAAAATACTTTTTGCGTCGGGATTCGATACTTTTTGACCTTACATGCCTCCAGTCACTACCTACTGATCATTTATGTCAGTCATGAATGGCCCCCCAAAGTTGACTCACATTACAAATATCTCAGGCTATGGTGTTCCTGGTCCTGTGACACAAGCCTTTCTATGGGAGACTGTGGGTGATTCAGAATCCACCACACAGGTACATTGCGGTTTTATGGCTAGTGCATGCCTTCGAATTTATACACCATTACATTTTATTTAGTTGCTCGTCTACTGTCCGACATTTTACGAATCTCAATTACACGAGTTATGCTTAGAATATGTAACTAATATCTTCTGGGTTCATTACTAGAAGTAATTACTACACAAAACCTAGTCTAGGGAACTTTTACCCCACACTGATTATGCCGAAATATAACCAACCCTCCTGCCTTCTCACAGCCAACGGAAAATATCACTTATTACCTGCTCCCTAAGTCGAAAATGGCGTAAACCTAATTCAGCTCATTTGAAAGCATTTTGGTCACATTCTGGTGGTTCGAAACACTTTCGTATTCAGAATATTCGTTATTAACTATGAATACGAGTGAAATTAAACCTTACTCTTAAAATCAGAAGGTTTAAAATGGATTTTCGGTTGGGGTTCAAAAGCTCATTGAATGAGAATCGTATTACTATTAAGTTATACCATGTTTGTGAGGTAAGTAATAAATAAATTAGGTAGGTATATCTTTAATATTATAGTCGTTAACTACGCTATTTCGTATGTGCATAAATGAGACTTACAAAGTTCTATTTCTTTCTTACATACATAAATTAATTTATAGTTCTTGTTTACTTTATACAAAGGTTATACAGACAGAAATGATCATTCATATCATTAGGTAGATGAAAAAAAAAATCTAATTAAAAATATTGGACACATACTTTTTCTTTTTTCACGTAAAAAATAAATGAAGACGATACAGTGTGTCGAAAACTCGTATGACGACACATTAGAGTACATTTTTTACTCAAATGTGACGTCACAAGCCCCCAGTCATGATCTTTGACACGTTTTACCTTTGTCAAGTTTAATAAATTTGATAAAACAAAAAATACTTATCCAATATTTTCAGATAATCTAACTGACGGACTAAACAGAATCATATTTTTTTTAGTCAATTATCATCCCTTGATGTTAGGCATTTTAAATTGTTCAATTAATTTCGCAACTAACTATTATTATATGAAAGAGTTTTACATGAAGCTAATTAGGTCACCAACATCTGCCGCGCCTTTTCCCAACTATTTTGGGGTCGGCTTCCAGTCTAACCGGATGCAGCAGAGCTGAATACCATTATTTTACATGGAACGACTGCCTATCTGACCTCGACAATCCAGTTAGTACTGGGTCTTACGAGACCCCTCAGTAAGACTGGTTGTCAGCCTTTCGGGTCAAACAATTTACTATTGTGTTACATGCGGGAATCCGAACCGCGACACGTAACACAATATTATTATACACCGCACTGCCTACAGTTCTGCTAAACCACAAATTGCTATTATAAAAATTGTAGGCTCACAACAGCTATTGACGTTGCCATTGTTTTAATACTTTTAAATTTGAATTTTATTCGTATTCCAGAAAATGTTAACTTCACGGCGGTTATTCCGACCCGCGACACGTAACACAATATTTATTATACACCGCACTGCCTACAGTTCCGCTAAACCACAATTTGCTATTATAAAAATTGTAGGCTCACAGCAGCTATAGATGACGTTGCCATTGTTTTAATACTTTTAAATTTGAATTTTATTCGTTTTCCAGAAAATGTTAACTTCACGGCGGTTATTCCGAACCGCGACACGTAACACAATATTATTATACACCGCACTGCCTACAGTTCCGCTAAATCACAAATTGCTATTATACAAATTGTAGGCTCACAACAGCTATTGACGTTGGCATTGTTTTAATAATTTTAAATTTGATTTTTATTCGTATTCCAGAAAATGTTATCTTCACGGCGGTTATTCCGTCCTGCGACACGTAACACAATATTTATTATAAACTGCACTGCCTACAATTCCGCTAAACTACAAATTGCTATTATAAAAATTGTAGGCACACAACAGCTATTGACGTTGCCATTGTTTTAATAATTTTGAATTTTAATTAGTACTCCAGAAAATGTTCACGGCGGCTATTAATTGCACACAGACAAATAGATTTTGATGTTTTATGACTGACAAGTAGGTAATGAAGACATTGTCGAAACTTGATTTATTGAATATATGTGTACTTACTTCTTTCATGGAAGATCCGATGAAGACAACATACACGCATAGCACGCTGAAGTATGTCACCACCATTGAGTAGTCCACTAGAACTCTGAAAATAAAAAATAGGGTTAATAAAAAAGAATGGGTCTAAAATATCGTTAACGACGCCGGAAAGCACTCGTTCTCACCGTCATTGCTATCATTCTAGACCATACTTATGAACCTTCTAGTTAAAGACATATTGGGGGTCAAATTCCAACTTTTTCACAAGTATTTTAAATACAAGTTTTTAAAATGTTACAACTTATACCTCCACGACCGCCGTACTATTTAATGCATCCATCAGCGCAATAATTTAGTGTGTTACATTGATCCAACCGTAAACGTGAATTTCACCACAAAAAAAAGCCGTTTCCCAGCAATATTTTTTGCGTAGAGTTACTGAGTTTAATTAACAGAATGATTGGTTAACGGCTTCGTATAGGGTCCGTTTACACCTTAAAGGTACTATCGAGGACACTCCCGCCTGACCACCACTAAGCTTATTTTTGCTTGCACTCGCAACATAGAAACGCTCTCTAGCCCCACCAACAGCTTAACGTGCTTTCCCCACACCCATCCACAGACCAACCTAGGCAAGCACGGCTTAACCTAAAGATCGACCTGAGCGGCTGTTATTATCCACGAGATCCACTATAACAGTAATAATTAGTAAAGGCACTACGGTTTCAATAAGATTTAATTGTTGTTTTACCTACATAATTATTAAAACCATAAATAAAGTAAATGACGGTGTAAGCGAGCTAAACTAATTAAAAACAATTGAAAACTTACTTTACAAAATTACCCCATGATTGTAATTTCTTCGGTCCGTAAGTAAATGCCGCTCCGCAAGTTTCAGCGAAACTAAGCGATGGTTTCTTCGCATCGACACAAACTTCTTGAGACACTTTCACCTGGATTAGACAGAATTTATTTTAGAATTAATTGCTTTATCGCTGTGGTTTTTGTTAATTGAAACGACAAATTGCAAAAGCACCTAGTTATTTTTTTCACCTAAAACAATAACATAAATGATAAATGATGATTATTTTGCAAGTAGGTTTTTACAAACACTTTTTTTTACACGTCATTTTTTAAAACTAGATGGGGTCGGTTTTTCGTACTACTCTGAGAAGAAACAGCCGAAACAAACTCATAGCATCGCATTGTATTCTTTGAAAGGTAACAAACTAATAGAGTAGTTTGTTTCTTTTTGGTCCTCTGAAATAAGGGGTGAGCCTAATTGCCATCAACCTGGCACAAATCTCGACTCCAAGCAGCTTTCGAGAAATCACTATGTTCGTTCACGTTAATCTCATCGATTTCAATGAAATTTAGTGATGCAAGTGTATGGTCGGTTCTAAATTGCAAGATAGGATAGTTTTGGGCCCGACAGGAAGTGGTGTCGTTCGAAGCAGGGGCGGGTCGCTTATTTTCTATTAAAATCATTTAGTTATCAGTCATTATAGCCATCCACTCATTCTTTGACTACTCCAGTTTTCTGTACAAGAAGTATGTACTTATTCCGTTACTCACTTTATTACTAGCGGACGTCAAGCGATGTCACCCGCGTAGTTTCCATTCCCGTTAGAGTACGGAGATAAAAAATACCATATGTTACTCAATAAAGGCGTGGCTTTCTAATGGTGAAAGAATTTTTAAAATCGGTCGAGTAGTTTTAGAGTTAAATCGAAACAAACACACAAAAAAACAAATCTTCCTCTTTATAATATTAGTATAGATATTAGTTTAAACGAGTTTGTTGTGCTAGGTCTAACCGACAGTTAATCGTCTTCACAATCGTCTTTAAAACTGTATCCTTTTGTTACACTATGCGGTAAAATTAGTTTATGCAAATCTTAATTACGGAAATACGTTTCTAACCATGAAAATATTTACCATTATCATGATTTATTGAACTTTTTTGCATAATATTAAACTGGAGGTTGGTTTAACGTATAGTAGTTACTTAAGGAAGCTTAGGTACCTACTGGCCAGTTCATGCATCCTAATTTCAATTAAGAACGTATAAGAGGCCAGTGATGAAAAAATGCCACTAAATAACATATCTTTTATGATTGGCTTTATGAAGACAAGGCTAGAGGATCACTTTACCACATATTTGTCTGAAATCATCATCGCCAATGCTCTACAGCGTACAAAGGGATCCTCTTATGCATTTCTGTCGCTCATAACCGTCATTTACTAGAGCGAGAAACAGAGCAGGAATGCTATCGTACTCGGCAGCGTTCACGATGCGCTCGGCAGCTCGGCAGAGAGGTAATGGAGTGCTGACGGGTGCTATGGCGCGCAATACATAAAATGCTATCGTATGCTTTCAGTGCCAGCTTTGTGTTTTGTTTTAAAGTGCAGACAAATAATTCATTAAAATCATCCAAAATTACCCAAAACTCTATATGAATTTGCCACTAAATGCGGAAACTGCGTAGTGTCAACGAAGCTCATCTGCTTCCAAAAAGGATTAATTCCAGCAGTCTCTACATTTTTGCATTTCTTACAACATGCATACTATTATCCATCTCGTAGTTGGAACTCTTTATTCAAATCGAATGTTGAAAGAATGCGACTGCACGCGGCAGCACTCGATTGCGCACGACTTCGCGCTATCGCATTCGACAGCACACAATCGCACTCGGGGTATAAATCCGATTCCGTGCTGATAGATGTGGTTCAACCAATGATATTATATAGTAAAAAGAGGTAGATATCGCACTAGCACGCACAAATTGTTGAGGACAAAGTGACACAATTGTTGCACTTTGATAGCTAGCTATCTCTTTCTATCTTATACGTTCCGTATTATCTATCGCTGTCATAGTTTTAAATTACTCGCAACGATATCTGAACGCCATTCAGTATGAACATGGCGTATCTTCTTTATTTATTTATTTATTTTATTCAACTTACAACTATAATTACAGGTAATCTTAAACCTAATTCGATAGTGTGGCTATATCTTTACAAAATAAGAATAATTTAACAACTAGAAAAACGAAATTTAAAGTCATACATATATATAAGAAACTAAGTTTAACAATACTTTTGCGAATTCACTCAAAGTGCACGAAAAAATATCGATTCGCTCGTGAAGCTCGTTTACTACGCGGATCGTTCGGGTGAGAGGGGTCTTAGCCAGGAGATTGGTTCTGGCTACCGGCACGGCTAGTAGTAGTGGTATAATATCATTGGGTTCAACCCTAATCTGACATAGACGCACAATCTGTTCCCATGGAACCCTAAATTTCACTCCACAAATGAGTATGTGTGTGAATGTAACACACTTTGGTATGAACTGTTTGCATTATAGATTTCCCTCACACCATGTGTAAAACCTCGTTCCGTTTAACGATTAAATACAGATTCTTTCATAATTGCATTATTTACCTATCTTAAAAACTTGTCTTTGCCTAAAAGATTTTAAATGAAGACAGTTTATTGCAATTTTCATATTTTAATAACTTTATGAGTCGAGACTGAAAATTAATGTTTCTCACAACTTGTTGTCAAACGTCTAGAGTTAATTCATTTATGGTAACTAACGTTGCAAAGAGGGAAGAGCGCCGTATAATTAAGTTGCTGTAGTCCGGTTCCTATACAGGGTGGAATGAACACCGACGCGAAAATAGTTACCATACCATACAAGGTGTAGTTTTGCATCCTAGTCAAAATTCAAGAGCTTGTCACAAAAGACATAAATAATCAATTTAAGGGCTATATATCCCTCAAATGGCTTAGCATGATCCTCCGTTACACCTAAAATACTGCAGCATTCATTTTGAAATAATAAAAATATTATATGGTAAAGTTGAGGATTAATGCTAAGTCCTATGTGTGACGAAAACACGATTCCATAAACTTTTTTCGATAGGAAAAAAGTCCAAAGTTACCTCCAAATCGAACAATAAACCGCTGGTATTTAAAAAGTACTTCAAATTAGATCATGAAACTTTACATACTAACTGAGCTAACTATAAAGCAAGTTTTATGTGTTTTATTTTTTTAGTCCAATCAATAGATTTTTTGTTAATCGCAAAAAACCACTAATTTCGCACTATTCGGCCGCAGTGACTGACGTAACAACCGCTTTGTAGTGCAAGCTGATTAGAACTTTATTCTAACAGTATTTCAAACGAAGTTTGTACCACTAGAAATAGAGTAAAACTGAAAAGCTAACCAGGAAAATGTTATCTCTCTCCCTGGTTAGCTCGAAAGTGCCGTGCTTGACCGACGCAGAGGACGCCTGGAAAGTGGCTTGCCCGGACACGGATCGGCCCGAGAACCCGTTTTCCCAGAGACAGTGGGATGAGCCGCTCTGCAGGTTGGTACGGAATAAACTTATTAATACGTCTACCAATACTGCTGAGCGTGCCCGCCTGCTGGCTGTGGGTGAATGGGAGTCGGGCCTCTGGCTTCAGGCGCTACCGTCACCTAATATAGGCACTATGTTAGGTGACACAACCTTCCGGCTCGCTACATGTTTGCGTTTGGGCGCTCCTTGTGGGGCTCCACATCGCTGTCAATGTGGTGAAGCAGTCGACTGCCTCGGACACCATGGCCTTTCTTGCAGTAAGAGTGCAGGTCGGATAGCGCGGCACGCTAGCATTAATGATCTCATCCGTCGTGCTCTTGCCACCGCCGGGGTGCCAGCTGTATTAGAACCCACTGGCTTGGCACGCGTCGATGGCAAGAGACCAGATGGTATGACCATAATGCCATGGAAGTTGGGTAGGCCTTTGGTGTGGGACGCAACTTGCGTCGACACCCTTGCGCCATCCCATCTTCCTAGCACAGTGTACTGCGCTGGGGCGGCTGCTGCAGGTGCTGAAAACCTCAAACGGCGCAAATACAATAATTTAATTGGTAATTATGTGTTTGAGCCGTTTGGGGTTGAAACACTAGGGCCATGGGGTCCGAGTGCCCACCTAGTTTTTCGAGAAATCGCCAAGCGGTTGGTCGACTGTTCACGTGACCAGAGGGCGGGCCTATTTTTTGGCCAAAGAATCAGCATTGCCATCCAACGTGGCAATGCTGCCAGCCTTCTGGGCACGTTTCCTGTTGACAGCGATGTGGACGAATTTTTCGACGCCCTGTAACCCTTTTTGATACTTGTAAATATTTTTATTTCTATTATATAGTATGTAAATAATGTAAATATTTCTGAAAATAAAGAAAATTAAAAAAAAAAAAAAAAAAAAAAAAAAAAAAAAAAAACTAGAAATAGAGTTGCTAATTTTAGGGTTAGAAAGGCCTTAAATTACGATACCCGGTCAATTTTTTTTTTAAATAAATTTGTCGCTGCTATTTTAAATTCTTTAAATTTGACAGTATTTCAGAATAACACGAAAGTAATAGAAGAATCACCCATCGAGCGACATGTTTCTGTGTGCGTTTATTTGTATGTTAAGGCGCGGTTACCTATTAAACTTTGAATTAAGTAATGTTGCTCTGAGAAAAAAAAGGTAATATTTTTTCTTTTTTTTTATACGTAAAATTATATCTATAAGAATAATAAATAAAGGCGGTAATATGGCATTCAATAGTTACAGTTGTATTAAATTGATTATAGTAAGCCTCGTAAGGGAAGTTGGGTTTAAACAACACCCTAAGCCCAAAGCAGATTGATTTCTTGACAGCAGTCCAAATGCCGACATATTTGTGGATACTATTAGCACTATGAGGAAAGATGTATTGTCATTTTTAGGGTTCCGTACCCAAAGGGTAAAAACGGAACCCTATTACTAAGACTTCGCTGTCTGTCCGTCTGTCCGTCTGTCCATCTGTCCGTCTGTCCGTCTGTCCGTCTGTCTGTCACCAGGCTGTATCTCATGAACCGTGACAGCTAGACAGTTGAAATTTTCACAGATGATGTATTTCTGTTGCCGCTATAACAATAAATACTAAAAACAGAATAAAATTAATATTTAAGGGGGGCTCCCGTACAACAAACGTGATTTTTTTTATAATAATTGGTACGGAACCCTTCGTGCGCGAGTCCGACTCGCACTTGGCCGGTTTTTTTTTAAACAATTGATTTGTAATTTTCTCTTATTTAATTTAATTTTATTTCATGTTAATCAGGACTAATATTATTGAATTCCACTGACATGTATAAGTAACACTAGTGTTTTAGTTTTGACTTCGGTATCATCTGCCCAACCTTTTTGGTCGGCTTCCAATCCAACCGTACATGACATTATGACTTCTTTATATTATTTTATTCGTGATATGTAAACACCACTTGACATGTAATTTTTATTTTGTTTTCTGATTTATTGTAATTATAAGATGCTATTTGTAATATTATAATTATGATTATTGTTAGCTTTTAAGAATTTTTGTATAAAACTGTCAGCTTAATAGTACATTTTGATACAAGTGGAGAAAGTTTGTTATTGCATCCGAGGCGGAATTATAACACCCGAGCCGTAGGCGAGGGTGTTTTTGAGCCGAGAATTGCAATAACAAATGTCCACGTGTATCAAACGACGTTTTTCAATACACTTTTGAAGAAATAAAATAAATTAACGAAAAATATTTTTGTCACGAACTATGAAACTATGATTTTAATTTACTTTTTTTTCGCGCTTTGGTTGCGCCAGTTTGAAGGAGAGGCAATGGTATGAAGCCGTTAAACAGCCTAATATAAGCAAATAGATTTATTTTATATTTTTGAATTCAGACACACAATCAATAACACAAATATATGTTAATTTGTGTATAAAAGTAACTATTAGTTTTAAATAATCATGTTTATCTATGATATTCTATTTATAATCACAATTTGAATATTCAAAAAATATTTATGCCGTAAAGACGCGAAGTGCTTTGCAAAAATTAAAAAAAAAAACATTCACCTCAGACTATAGGCATTGAACCAATTTGGACTGCGTATATGTATAGTTATCTGTGGCAATTTTCATTCCCGCACACGTGCGGGAAAGTGGAAAAAATCGCACGTGTGTGAAATACATTGCATGTTGTACCTAATCGTAGTGCGTTAAGGACCAGTTTTCGAGGAAGTGTATTGAAAAATGTTTTTCCTAAATAAATAAATAAAAGCAGGTGGACGACCGGACCTAACTGTTTTGAGGCTTTTCGTTCTAGAAACCATTGATATTAAGTCCACTTACCAAAATATGCACAGTATGGGTGCAAACAAATCCAGCTATTAACGTTCCAATGGTCCCCACGATAAGTCCTGAGTTCTTGAAGGCGGCAGGCATCGCCAGGATACCGGAGCCCAGGCAACATTTGAGCAGATGTACTATTGATCCAATGGTTCTGTGGACAGAAAAAAGTTTTAAATTCCCAGGAATAAGGTTCACTTTGCATTGGATGGTCCTTTAGATTTAGGATAGAAACGTCAACTCCAACGTTGGATTCTGAAAATGGCGATCCAATGTTCGCTGTTGTGATGGATATATCGAGGCAAAACCGTGGCACAGGAACGTGAGGATTGGCTTAATAAAATAAAGGCTTATTTATAGGACCCAGCTTAATGCAACATGAAAAAGCAGGATCATCATCATCTGCCTAGCCTTTTCCCAAGTTTTATTGCGGTCGGCTTCCAGTCTAACCAGATGCAGCTGAATACCAGTATTTTACGAGGAGCGACTGCCTATCTGACCTCCACAACCCAGTTAGTACTGGGTAATACGATACCCCTTGGTAAGACTAGTTGTCAGACTTTTTGGGCCACTGACTACCTGTAACGGCTGCCAAAGATCACAAATGACAGCCGGGACCAAACTGCTTAACGTGCTTTCCGACGCACGGATGATGAAATAAAATTGATGAAAAATTTCGCTCTATTTCGGACTAAAACATTGATATTTTGTGCAATACGGAGCGGTAATTCATATTTTGACAAAATAAATATATTACAGTATAGATTATTTAACTAAAACAACGAAATATTTTGTTTGCTAATTGCGACTACTTTGTCAACAATAAAGAAAAAAATATGAAAAAACACTAAAAATTATTGCTATGACGGGGAGAATTTTTACGCCCATTATAGTTGTGAAAAGGCTAGGCAGATTGATTTGTCAATGTCCAGGTGTCTATAGCCAGTCCGCAACCGACCTAAGCAAACCTTAAAGTTAAGAGTCCTATTACATTTTTACGCAGTAATTTTCAGCAGCAGTAAGATATTTTAATTATTTGCATAAGAATAACGATAGTGCCATTCTCTTTCTTGTAAGTTGGATTGGAGTAACACGTTTTCATTTTTCTTTTCGTGTAATTTACTATAAATATTTTACGAACTCAGTTTGCAAGAAAAACCGTCGGCGATGGAACTTTGACGCTCAAATTCACAATGTTAAATTCAATTTTTATAAAAGCTAAAATTACAAAAAGATAAATTGAATGTTTTACTTGTTTATTGGAGTCCTAGAATTTCTTTAAATTCCTTGAGTTTCACTGAAAAAATCGTAAAGAAAGCGTAGTTTAAGCCAGAAATGTCTTGATTCAGCGTCCATTATATTCCAAATAAACTCAATTTTATCAAATAAATTAGTATGATATAAAACTTCGATCTACAATGAATACGTTTCATTAGTTTTCGTTTGTCAATATAATAAGACAAGATTAAAATAAATAAAATTGAAGTAGGTACTATAATTCTGCGTCAAGTCATCTCGCTCCCCAGTCTCATGTCAGTCTCGTCTCTAATTTGTGTCAATAACAATCAGCAATCGTCCGGACATCGCTATTATTATCGAGTCGTGTACGCCGATCGAAATAATTTGATCCAGGAAGTAAAAATCAAAAATTTGCGAAGAAATGTAATAGGACTCCTAACCACTGATGAGAAAAACTAAGATGATTTGCAACATTTACAAGATTTATTACAAAAACGTGATTGAAATGAAAAAACAAATCACACGACATTTCATTTTCGTCTTCTTCATTTAACTAGCTCACGTTCAAGCGATGAGTTTTCATTATTTTGGGCTTGCTTTGTATGGTTTTACGACATTGTTCTTTTTTCAAATCTGTTTATTATTACAAAGATGACACTTCAAATTAGTTTTACCCTTTTACATTGTACTCAACAAAAGAATAACTTTAAAATCGTTTAAGTTACAACGGTACAAATTGCTGGTACTCAAAATGATGTTTAGTAGTACCAGGAGTCGTATGAAAAACATTTTTGAATGGAACATGTTAATTTTCAAAATGCGTTGATAATATTTGTTTGCGTAGTAATATTGTTATTTCATACGAATTACGCTGAATTTTCAGCAATTTGCTTATTTTCTTTGTAAGGCCAATTTACGTCTTCTTCGCCTCATGTTTGGTTAACGTTATAGTAATTGTATGCTAATTTGGGTTGGTATAAACATCTTTTATTCTTTGATTGAATGTACATTTTGACGTAAGGGTATTCTGAGAATTTGACACAATATTGCTTCAAAGATATTATCCCTACAATTTTACACATTTATTTTTAACACCAGGCTTATCCACTAACAACTTTTCATTAGAGTAACTTACCCTCAAATACTGAAACGTCACTCAAAATTTAAGTAGCACTTATATTTAACAGATACTCAAAAGTGACATTTGGCCATACAAAATTTTAAATTTAGAAGCTGCTCAAATGTTAAGCAGCCCTTAAATTTTGAGTGACGTTTCAGTATTCGGGGCTTTATCTCACTCTTCTTTAATAAATGTAAATTATAAAATTCTTATTCCATTTTCAATTACTTGTCTCAAAATTTTGTTTAGTCTGTTTATTTTTTAAATTTTCTTAGCACCTGATTCTATTAAAACCTTCTAAATTAATAAATTAATGTTTTCAAAGTTAATCAGCAGACTTCTTTACATCTTCCTGGCAATTCTTAAGATAAATGATTTCAATTGCCTGAAGTATAGCCAATCTGTGACGTGTCCCAGCCCTATCAAACAGGTGTAATAACTCATTCTTTTTTTAAATTTCTGGATAAGGAATGTTATGTCTCTTGAGTAATGCCAACATTAGCGTTCTCTTTTGTAAAGGTTATAAAGGTATTCATTTATCTTCATTATTTAACACATTTATTTCAGTTTCCCACTAGACAAATATTCACGTTTATAAAAGAAATTGTATTTAGGTTAATTGGCATTTTGGTGCATTCTTATGGGTGAATGGGTGATACTAGACCTGATTTGCAACAATTTCGAACCCAATAACTTGGGGTCCGAACTGGGTAGTTTTGGAAAAATTAAACTTCAAAAGTTTTTTCGAAAATTTTCCTCTGCTCCATGATTGTGACCCATCTGTGATGGTCAGTAGGGCTATTAGGTATCTCTGTTGACAGCTCGAAATGATATTAACTGGGCTCAGTATCCATCAATTAACTGTCAAAAGATTAGTTTCGTATTACATAAAACCAGTCGCGATCAAATATGACGTCATTGGTTGGCATCGTGGCTGATAGTTACCGTAACTCATTTTGACAGACGCTTTCGTATCGATACTTATATTATTTCGATTATGTAAGCATAGTAGACAACAAATTGATGATAACTGAGTTTGAAGTGGCTTCCGTGAAAAACGTTACACCGTACCCGGGCTGTTAGTCACCGTAAAGTGATATCCACTCAGTGCGATACGTAATACCAATATTATGACATCCTTGGTTGTTATTAAAGTTCGGTGTACAACCGAAGATAGTCACTGGATATCAGAAAGATACGTAATAGGTCTACTGGACTTTAAACTGATACTTTTATAATAGCTCACGAATTCAGTGGGTCATGGTCATCATGGATTCAGTCAATCTGTATAGTAAAGCATCTGTACTTACGAATTGGGATGTTCTACAGTTCGATGCTCGAACGGGTTGTATGGCTTCTCATCGACGCTTTTTGAAGCTATACTAAGTGAAGACTGGAATCCTGGATTACTGGTCAAGTCCGCTCTGAAAATAGAAACAAAATTGTATGTCATGTTGAATGCTCGACCTTGTTTGAATTTGTATCTGCAATATCTATGAATCAGTGTGAATGATGAAATACCATCATCATCAGCCTACTAATGTTCCCACTGCTGGGACACAGGCCTCTCTCTATGAGAGGGAATGGGCTATAATCCACCACGCGGGCCCAATGCGGATTGGTAGATGTCACATGTCTTCGATTTTTTTTGGTTCTAGGACATGCCGGTTTCCTCACGATGTTTTCTTTCACCGTTTTGAGAGTAGTGGTGATGAAATAAATTACACAAAGTAATGCGCCTGTCTGGGTTCGAAAACTTCGAACCCACGACTTACTGTTCGTAAGTCGGGGCCGCCACCACTGGGCCACCACTGCTCTCAATCTCTTATGAAATACCATATGTAGTAAATTTATTAAGATCTCTTTCTTCAACTGTCAAAGCTTTCATAATTTGTGTTTTCCGGAAGTTTGACACCGAGTCCTAGATTCTCATGTCACCATCACCATCATTCTCCTGCCCTTATCCTGATTTGTTTTTTTATAGTCGGCGCAGACCCGGGACCGTTCCCAAAAGCCCCCCGACCCAGCATGTCTTCGTCATCCTAATTCTTTTGTTTTTTTTTTTTATTTAATTTTTTATCTGTTATTATTTTTTCTAAAATTGTTTTTGTAGCACATATGTTTGTCTATCCCTATGTTGACATTAGTATCTAAGCCAAATAAAATGGGAGAGGGCGCTGACTCCTGACATACAGGTACACCTAGTTTGGGAGTCAGAGGCTTCAAACAATTTATGTAACCTATTATGTCAAAAAGTGAGTGAGTGTTTGTGTTGGCTGTGTGTGGTTTGTGAGTGTGTGGTTATGAAGAGCTGTGGATTTTGTAATAAACAAATAGATAAAAAGATAAAAAGATAAATAGATAAATAGATAAATAGATAAATAGATAAATAGATAAATAGATAAATATATAAATAGATAAATAGATAAATAAATAAATAGATAAATAGATAACTAGATAAATAGATAAATAGATAAATAGATAAATAGATAAATAGATAAATAGATAAATATATAAATAGATAAATAGATAAATACATAAAGAATTTGATCAGAAACCTCCTTTCTTTCCATACCATCAATATCCTTCACAGAGTCCGTCCATCGTTTCTTTGGTCTTCCTCTACTCTTGGTCCCATCCACATTCTTTTCAGTCACCGGCACCACTTTCAGACTTCCTCTTATGTACTCATTTCTCATGTGAACCATTCAAAACCACTCCATAATTCAGCAGAGTAACGGCAACGAACACGTAATTCAGACCCTAAACTTCCTCATATTTTGTAACGATTTCAAGTATTCAAATATCAAGAATGCGTCACAGATTACGCAAGTGATCTGCAAATAAATCTTTTAGTCCACAATCCACATTCACACAGGTGTCTTTACCGTACATTACATTTTCAACTCTCAGCATTCAACAAAGAGTTGAAAATCGGAAACGAAAATGGTTTGCTGACAACATAACCGACCTTGTTGATGTGATGCTCAATGATTCGGAACGGGTTTTGTCATAAAAAGTCAATGAAAACCACTGAGAATAATTCGTATTGTTGATATGCACCATTGATTTGTTTGCACACTTATAAATTGAAGGTTTTATTTAGATCCGATGGGTATTCGTGGATTTAAGCAAAAACTTGTGATATGCCGTAATGAGAAGGCTTATCAGCCTGCAGAAATACAAATGGACTTCCCCTTGTTTTTTGTGGTGACTGGTGAATTAATGGGAATCCGCCACAATTGCCTTGTGAAAATATTGGTGATTGATAAATGGTATATTAACAGGATGTTAAGTTCTTCATTCCCCCTATAAAAAAGGGAGGATCCTCCGACCAGACCGATGTTGTGTCTGGTGAGCTACTGCCCGACAGTTTTTGTCGGATTTTTCTCGAATAACTTTAGCGCAATTCAGACTTTTTATATTGGTTCTTCGTTTATTTTAGAGCCCTGCCTCAGTACTCCCAAATTAATAATGCGCATGCAAATCTTCGCTAATTGTCGTATTCCCGGAAACACCCGAATCATTGAATCGGAGAGAGCCCTAAACAATGCACTTGCATTTTGTACCTTGTTCGAAAGAAACAGGAGTCAATGTCATATGTCAAATCATGTGAAACAATTGAAAACAATTCGAGCGGTCGGCGGCTGTCGCCAGTCAGTCAAAGGTCCATCAGTCGTCTTTATACATTGGTGGTGACTGCACGTGTTCTCTCTGTGTGGAATTATATAGAGCTGCTATTACACACCCTTCTTGGTTTTGTTTTCAAAGGTGAATTTAATTTCAACTTTAATTATTAAACCTTATAAAACCTTATTAAACCTTAAACCTTATTAAACCTTGTTTTAAACCTTCTTTTCTTCCATCATTACACCAGCTTCAGTATGAAGAAGTAAATCAATTCAACAAAGATTGTAGCATATTCGCAATCGTGTCGTTTTCCTCGCTATTTACTTACATTGAATTATCGAATCAATTTCGTTACTGATAAATCAATATTTATTTCTTTTAGCACAAAACACATAATTCTACTAAATTATGCATGAAGAAAATGCACTTAACCACTCTATATACATATCGTCTTCCAACGCTCGGGGAATACGACCGTTGCCGAACAGTGACGAAGATTTCTATGCGCATTATCACTTTGGGAGACCTGTACACGGTTTATTTTAAACGCGTAGATGACGTGCGTTTCAGGAACGCACGTTTACTGCGCCGTACATGCTAATTTTTGCGTTTTTAAAGATGCAAACGTGCCTAAAACGCGAAACAAACGCGCGTGTGAAGTGCGTACGAAACTCGTTTGAAGCGCGTACAAAGAGTCAAAGCCAGCGTAAGCAGTGTTGTCTCAACCGACGCCATTGTACAACTGACGAAGGGTCTCTGACCAAAACGCGGATGCTACGAGCGACTCCAGCGCGTCTGTATCTCTATATCGCTTTATCTACGCGTATACGTGCAGTAGACATGCGTTTCACGATCGCCTCGTGTGCTTAGGTTACAAAGTTGCGTTCAAATCTCGTTTGAAGCGCGTATACGCGCGTCATCTGCGCGTCGCCTGCGCGTCGTCTGCGCGTCGCCTGCGCGTTTAAAATACGCCGTGTGTTTAGGCCCTTATAGATGGCGCTGTAGTACTTTTTGTATTATGTTGCTTTACTGCTTTTTGTAGTGTCTCTACAGTTAGGTATATGAACAGAAAAAGAATAAAGGTACCCATAACTTAAAAACAATTCATCAGAAGCTATATCATTCTGAAGTATTTTTCTCTCATCTATTTTTCTGTCAAGTTTTGAGGAATAAAATGAGAAGTAAATTCAAAAGATTGAAACTAAAGATGCGATCTAGGAACTATTTTAAAAATGATAATAATAAAACTTAAGACTAGAGATGCCGATGCATTCCACCAGTTTCTATGACAAGTCTTTTACAGTTCAAGCAGTTCGGTTATGGAATGCCTAGCCAGTGACTATTAGGCGTGCTCAATCTCTGCCAATTTTTAAAAGCATGATAAAAGAACTATATCTCTCTCCTTAAGCTTAATTTTTATTTGGTATTTTAATTTAGTTCTTCGCACTAGTTTTTTGATAATCAAAAATAATAAAAATGTATATGTTATGTATGTGTAATATGTTTTATGTATGTATACGTATGTATTTATTGTATGTATGTAAATGGTACACCACAGGCTACAAAAGATCGCTTTTAGCAATAAGACCGCCCATTGTGTCACCCCTTGTAAAATGTTCTACATTTGTATCTGTAATTTTTATGGTGTACATAATAAAGATTATTCTATTCTATTCTAAAGTCAGTGACCACCGAGATTGTGACTCATGGAGAAGTGAATAATGATTAAATTGTATATTTACTACCATCTGGGTTATTCGAAATAGCATTATAAATTCCTGAACTTGGGTCAGCTGACGTCAAGAAATATTTTCTCACGGTTTTCTTAAATAGTATTGTTTTCTTTGTCTTGAGAACCTACCATTGTTAAAATTTGCCCATGGAATTTCATTACATTAGGTTCTAAATTGTCTTGTTAAAACCAAGATGAACCCGGATTTATGTTTAAATCTATGAAAGCCAAAACAGTTGTGTTATGTAAGTTTTCATTGACCTAGATGAAATTTCTATAAATTCCTAGTGTTAATAAAACCGGGTAATGCTTTTAATATTTTATATTTTCTAATATTTTTTCCAAAACTTACGTAGACTTGAAGTTGTCTATCTCCATCGACTCCTTGGTTTTCGCCATTTTGGAAATCTGTAAACAAAAGAAAACGTTATTATGGACCAGCAAAATAAATATTCGTCCACCAAATTCTCACTATTTACTTAATCAAACAAAGATTCAATTCATCGTTATCTTCACTAACTTCAATCACAAACTTTTTCTTCCAACCAGGAACCAAACCCAGTAGCAACGAGCTACACAACCAACACAGCTCACAACTTACATGCTACTAGTAACTGACTGTATTACGGAACTCCGAAGTTTAAAACTCCGATGTACGTTATTCAGAATGTTCGTTATCACGAAGTACGTTATTCCCAAAGTAAGCTATGACGAATTACGTTATTCAGAATGTTCGACATCGCAAAGTACGTTACTCTCACAGTACGTTAAGACGAATTACGTTATTCAGAACCAGTCACTATATATATGTATTTATTTTTGGGTTTTGTCGTGAAGGTTACTAAGTGTTAAGTTTATTTTAGGTAAGAGTATGTTACAGAAATAAAGTATAGAAGGCGATTATTTCTCTTAGTTGTTGAAAGCTACCCAGTTATAAGTTCACTAGGTTTAAAATCGTTAGTCATGTAGTTTTATTATGCTAAATTATGACGCGCATCGTTGGCCTAAAGTAGGCTACCGAGTAAGCAGAAAAATGTAAGGCGATGAGACCGTAAACAATGCAACTCCTGAAAGCCAGAATCAACATTGGCGACCACCAGAAAAGCGCCGAGACAATGAAGCTCGACAAAGTCCCAGAGAAGCAATAACTATCTTGGATCCCGCAACGAAGTTAAACAGAAAAGAATTGCGGGGGAGTAGGAAAAACTATTCACTATGTCGGAGAAATAAATAAGGCCCACAATCAGGCACGTAAATCATATTTGGGGGTACTATATCAAAACAAGGAAACCGAGCATATCCCTTTTGAGATGGAGATAACCGAATATCACTGACAATTTGTCCAGACAGGAAAATCCGACTTAAGTAGGTCTCAGGCAATGTACTCACGAATTATGTTTCCACGTTGGAAAGAGAGAACCATGGGATTTAAAAAGATTTGTGAGTCGAGAAAAATGCGAGTAAGACAGAGCTCGGTAGATAAAGGCTTTACATTTGTATTAAGTTTTGTAAGCGAGTTACTTTAAGGTGGATGCTCCAGGGTAGCCCGCGAAATTCAAATTTTCTTAAGTTTTTTGCAATTTGCAGGCCAGTAATATGTTGTATGTTGATTGTGATGAATTTTATTCATCAAAATTATCAATACAAACCTTGAAAAAGTAATTTTTCCACCTTTATGAACCCAAGTTCATAAAGGTGGAAAAATTACTTTTTCCTCTTGCACCTTTATGGATTTGGAGGGTTGTATTGATGATTTTGATGAATATTTTTCTGTAACTACATACGTCTTACAGCCCCAAATAAAATTTTAATCAACATACAACCTAGCACAGGCCCGCAAATTGCAAAAAACGTAAGAAAATTTGAATTTCGCGGGCTACCCTGGAGCATCAGCCTTAATACTGTACGAGAATTTTTTGGCATGTGGGCCAATGGCGTTAACACCACCTCTATAAATCCATCATCATCTGCCTAGCCTTTTCCCAACTAAGTTGGGTTTGGCTTCCAGTTTAACCGGATGCAGCTGCATACCAGTATTTTACATGGGGTGACTGCCTATCTGACCTCGACTTCTCCAGTTAGTACCGGGTAATACAATATCCCATGGTAAGACCAGTTGTCAGACTTTTGCCACTGAGTACCTGTAACGACTGTCAAAGATCTACAAATGACAGCCGGGACCAACAGCTTAACGTGCTTTCCGAGGCACGGAGGAAACTCGGTATTTAAGGGTGGTCACCCATCCACAGACCAACCCAGACAAGCAGGGCTTAACCTAAAGATCGACCCGAGCGGCTGTTATTATTTAGCCACGAGCTCCTCAAAAACCTCTGCCCCCATAAATCCAATTAGTCTATAATATTCCCACTGCCGACACTCAGGCTTCCTCTCTATGAGAGAGAGTGGGCTGTAATTCACACACTGGCCCAATACGGGTTTGTAGATGTCACATGTCTTCGAATTTCCTTTACCGTATTACTAGTAGTAGTGATGAAATTTATTACGCAAAGTAATGCGCGTGGCTGAGTTCAGATTCAGATTCAGATAACTTTATTTGGCCGACCCGATTGGCGCAGCGGTAGTGAGGCTGCCTTACGTTCTTAGGGTCCTGGGTTCGAATCCCGGTCGGAGCAAATGTTTGTGTGATAAGCATGGACATTTGTTTCTGAGTCATGGATGTTTATATGTATAATAAGTATGTATTTACAAACAAAAAGTATCTATGTAGTATATCAACTATCTGGTGTCCACGACACAAGCCTCGTTGCTTAGTGTGGCACTAGATGGCGCTGTGTGTAATGTCCAGCAATATTTATTTATTTATTTATTTATTTATTATTTGCTCAAACATGAGTGTACATACAATTATAATGAAAAAAATGCATGCAAGGTGTTATAAGCTAGTAGAGTTGTGCTAACATGTTTACCATAATATTGTCATGGTGTGCAAATATCAATACTAGAACCTCGTTCGAACCTCTACCTACAACTTCTAAGTTTAGGCTGATACCACTGGGCCACACTAAATACCACCTCTTGTTTTTTCAAATACATTTCACGAAACAATTTATGAAGTATATTATTATTGTATTATTTATATTTTGCTCGCTGCTTCGCTCCCGTTATGTATGGAAATTAACACCCGGGAACGTTTTAAATTTAGCTTATAGCACTCGGGGATAATGTAGATTATCTTTATTGAAAGAATTTTCGGAATCGGATCAGTAGTTCCGAAGATTACTCCCTACATTCAAACAAATTTTATAGCTCTTTATATAATACTAGCCGAGGTCACGCGGTTTCACCCGCGTAGTTCCCGTTCCCGTGGGAGTACGGGGATAAAATATAGCTTATGTTACTCAAGGTGAATGTAGCTTTCTAATAGTGAAAGAATTTTTGAAATCGGTCATTACTTCCGGAGATTACCCCCTACATACAAACTTACAAACAAATGTTACCTCTTTATAATATAGGTATAATATAATAATATATAATATAATAATTAGAATTAGAATTATATTATATAAGTAATAAGTAAGTATAGATTAGTATAGAAGTATATAATAGATTTACCAACATCCGCCCTCCGTCAACGTCATTCGAGCGTCTAAAGATCCTTCGAGGTCTTTTTTTCTGATACTTTCACAACAAAACAAAAAATGCCACTTTTAGACTGAAGTTTGAACGGCTCCGGCCCATCTCGTAACTTTCCCATTTCGACAACTAAACAAAAGACGTGCGAAACAAGTGACAAAGTGTGCCAACTCGTAACTATTTTAATCTTCATACATTTAATCCCATTTTGTAACTATTTTGATCTTCATACAATGAATCCCATTTGGTAAACTTTTTGTTCGGCAAGTACAGTTAGCACTCAGGAGAACTACTAAGAAAAATCACACATACTGTTCGAAATTATTTATTTCTTTCTAAGCTCGCTTCTTGAACTAAACTTGCTAAATAAATAATGCAAATAAAAATCAACCTTACGTGGTTATAATAAAGGAATGGCTTTCTCGTTGTTGCGGGTTTAAATCCTGCATAGCATAATGTCAGTAGTTTGCAGTAGAACGGTTTGTGTAAAGTTTTAGTTCCACTACCTCACATTCACGAGAGTTAAACCATAAATGATATTAGACACATTGCTGTGACATAATTTAACGTCACATATGGTTAAATATGTCAGTGTTTCACCGAAGTTATAGCATGAAACGTACTGCCTTTGAGACAAGTTTATCGCATTTTGAGAACTGGAAGCTTAGAATTATTTACGTACAGTTGTAACGGACTTAATGCAACGGGGTAATTCTACTAAAACCGACGAAACATGGATGAACATCATCATCATCATTTCACCCGAAAGACGTCCACTGCTGGACATAGGCCTCCCCCAAGTGTCGCCACATATACCGGTCCCGTGCGACTCGCTTCCAGCGGATTCCCGCAACCTTCACCAGGTCATCGGTCCACTTAGTGGGAGGCCTTCCAACGCAACGTCTTCCGGTTCGCGGTGGCCACTCCAGAACTTTTCGGCCCCAACGGCCATCCGTTCTGCGAGCAATGTGCCCTGCCCACTGCCACTTAAGTTTGGCAATTCTTCGGGCTACGTCGGTAACCATGGTTCTCTTGCGGATGTCTTCATTTCTGATTCGATCGCGCAAGGAAACTCCGAGCATAGCCCTCTGCTTTGGGTGACTTTAAGCCTTCTGATGAGGCCTATTGTGAGCGACTACGGAACATGAACAAGGATTAATTTATTTTGGTATTCTGTCATCATCAGCCTAGCCTTTTCCCAACTATGTTGGGGTCTGCTTCCAGTCTAACCGGATGCAGCTGAATACCAGTATTTTACATGGAGCGACTGCTTATCTGACCTCCACAACCCAGTTAGTACCGGGTAATACGATAGCCCTTGGTAAGACTGGTTGTCAGATTTTTTGGGCCTCTGACTACCTAAACGACTGTCAAAGATCTACAAATGACAGCCAGGACCTACGGCTTAACGTGCTTTCTGAGGCACGGAGGAAACTCGGTATGTAATGGGTGGTCACCCATCCACAGACCAACCTAGGCAAGCACAGCTTAACCTAACGATCGACCCAAGCGGCTGTTATTATTTAGCCACGAGCTTCCTTATTTTGGTATTTTGTATACGGGTTAAATTAAATACGAAACTTCACAGACTGGTATAAATCATATTTACGTAACATAACATCACGCCTGTTAGTCCCCGAAGGGTTATGCAGAGGCGTATCTAATAGTACACCCATACGACTGACTTGACTGCCTCATTGGTCTTGTGGTTGCAAGCGCAACTACTAAGCATGAGGTACTGAGTTTGATTCCCAAGTCGGGCCAAGTGTTATTGGGTTTTTCCATCAGGAATTTCTCAGTAGCAGCCACGAGGTCTGGATTCGTGCCTGGTTGATGGCAATAGGATCGCCCCCTATTACATGTTTATATTGTTTATTTATTGTGTATCACACTTGTTAGAAGATATACTTTCGAAACAAAAAGGACTCGAAAAAGAGTTTAATTTTGTACATAAAAACTAATAAAGCTGATAAAAATTCCTATAAAACGTTTTTTTTTATTTTAAATCTCTAAATTTTAAAAGTGTAGTACTTAGTTTTGCAAGCCAATGTAGATGAGATCAGTGTTCCGTACCTGACTACAGACTGCAAGCTCAGAGGTCACTATCAAAGGATAGTCAGAGCTTGCAGAGTCTAGGATTTTGAAAGCAAAATCCTGACTTAATCTTGGTCATGTCACATAAGGACCATGCAGATCTCGAAACATGGATGTGTCTGAGGTGATATTTTAAAGAAAGAACCACACAGATTTGAGTCTAGTCTATGTCCATTCAATTGCAATTTTTCAGTTATCGTAATAGCTCTACTCTCCTAATTGATATTAGGAGTTTGAAAATTAGTTTACTTGCTGTCACGTTTAAAACATATCAATGTTTTAAACGTGACAGCAAGTAAACAAATTTAATAATTGGGGTCAGTGACCGCCGGTGATTAACTTAAATCTAGTTAATTTAGGTTTCATTAACTAGACTTCATATCTGTAACTAAACTTAATCTGTGCCTTAATATTCAAGAACCTCTCATGGAAATATCAAGCGTAATATAATTTTACTTTTATTATTTCTTTAGTTAGATTTAAAGTACCAAAGTAACTTATTTTCATTGATCTTTTTCATTTAATGTTACACGTAAACTAATTATTCGGTTCTTTTGGTATTTTTCACGCATAAATGAGATTGAAAAATGTTTTTAATCTTAACGAACTTAATTCAAAGAATTTCTTGAATGTGACTTTGCTTCATTATAATATTACACCAATTTATTATTTAACTTGTAATCTTTGAATAAAAGCACTGCAATTTGAGTAACATAATAACTCTTTAATTAAAATGCAAGATAAACATTTCAATTATTCTACCATTTTTCATCTGTGATATAAAGAAAAAAACTTTAAGAAACTTTCACTTTGGGGACACAGTATTCAACAAAAAATATATATATTTCTGAACTTTTCACAATAATTAAATTAGATATTTACCGATATTCACTTCACTGTACGTATCTCTCACTTATTTGACTGACGCCTTAGACCTGTTGACGATCACTAAATATTTCAAGATCATCATAATTTTATCTGAATATTAAATTTGATAGTGTGATTTCGTCATAATGATGTCATCCTAATATCTCTTCTTAAACATGATGCACACTTCGCGATATCCAGTTCAATTTCTCTCAACAACAGCTGATAGATTTGGTTCGTAAACACCTGTCTAGCTTATCTGTCAGATTACTGACAAAAAACAAAAGATAAAAGTGACATCTGTCAAATCAAGTGATTTTTTTTAAATCTTTCAGTGAATTAAGCCTGGTAATCTTTCATGAGGAAAACAGATGGAAAAATAAACGTGTTTCTTGGTAAAGCTTTTGATTATACAATAGGAGATCATATCTTTTATTATGAGAACAGCCTAGGAGTGGAATTTCCTGTCTGCGTCAGTGTTCCCAAGTTTATATGACCCCAATCTATTTATATTTTTAATAGGCTTCTTTTGAGTTAGCTTGTTTGACAAGATTGAGGTCAAGAGTAGGCCCAAAAAATAATAATCGGGGCAGTCTTTGAGGACTGCCGATAGAAGTAAAAAAACTATATAGAATCAATCCAAAATAAACTTTATCTAAATTGTATAAGGTTGATTTTGACTAACCATTCTATGAAAGC
Organism: Xestia xanthographa; assembly: GCA_905147715.2. Taxonomy (NCBI): domain Eukaryota; kingdom Metazoa; phylum Arthropoda; class Insecta; order Lepidoptera; family Noctuidae; genus Xestia; species Xestia xanthographa. Next base: position 26,053,131 of record LR990658.1, read on the forward strand.
GTTCGGTGACGATGACGCGAGTTTCATGATTCTTGTTCACCCAAAAAGTCCTCTACGCACAGAAGTTTTCATTTAAAAAATAGTTAAAATGTCATGCTCACTAAAATGTTACGCTGATGGTGGCGCGTGTGTCATATCCTTCAGGTCTCTTCAATGCTTCAAAATGATTGAGTTAAATGGTACTGAATAACAGGCGCTGTCAGTAGCGAATGGGTAGCGGTTGTCAATTCAACATTGCTTGCGATTGTGCTTATTGTAATAAATACTTTGAGTTTGAGATGCGAAATTAATCTGTATGTCTTTCAAATTGCGCACCTTAAAATGTTTTGATTCGGTAAAGTACCAAATTGTTTCCTTGATAACGTTTTATTTTGTTCCATAAGCGTTTGAAATCACGCTGCTACTTACTAGCTAGAAACGTCTAGAATATTCATTTAGTTTTAAATCAATTATAGCAGTTTAAACAGAACAGGACCATATCCTGGAATGCCAGTAACTTTGACATACAACACCGTACAAGCATTGTACTACGTCGAATTGTCAACTTCTAAACGAATTTTGTGTTGTTAAAAAGTTGTTCCACGAATCAGCAGGGAAGCGAGATGGGACAACTACGAGATACTGTATCAGTGACCGAGTCCGAGAATCCAATTATATAATTGTACGACAAAACAGGGATGAAGGGTGGTCGGGAACATAGATTTATCACGGATTTTTAAAAAATACCTTTATTTGCTGGCGTCTGACACAACAACAACAACAACAACAACGTAACGAACGTAACGTCCACTGCTGGACATAAGCCTCTCCCATGATGGGAGGAATTTGCCGTAATCTCCACGCTTGGCAGGCGGATTGGAGATCGCAGTGATGAAAGACTAACAGAAAACGCTGCTGCCCATTCTCTGGTCTACGGAGGCGCAAGGTGTTCTGCCTCAGACATTAGTCGCCTTATACGACACCCGTGAGTGTAATGAGTTGGTTCTATTCTACTCTGCCGGATACCACACGGCTAACACACCTTGATTATATTAAGCTGAATTAACAAGCTTACTGAAAACGATGTGTTAAACCCTTTTTGAGAGGGTAAATTGTTGTTGACTGCCTCGTTAGCCTAGCAAGAGGTCCTGGGTTCGATTCCCAAGTTCAGCAAGTTGTTATTGTGGTTTTTCCATTAGGAATTTCTTATGTAGCCACGGGATCTGGATTTGTTCCCGTTTGCTGGCAATAAGCTCGCCTCCTTTACATGGAACTTAGACATAACTGACGAAATGTGGGGTGCACTTCTGCCTAATCCGTGGGGGATTACAGGCGTGATGCTATGTAAATTGCTGTTCTGGTGGATGAAAGCTCTACTGCTAAGTATGAGATCTTAGGTGTGGTTCCAGGCTGGACAGATATCATGGGATTTTTCATCAGGAATTTACTAGCAGCCCAGAGTCTAGAATTGTGTTAATTGCAATGATATTCTAATAAACAGATATGATAAACACCTACAAAACCACCGAAAAAAGTATTCCGCGGGGCAGAGCCAGCTCACATACACGCAGTGACGCAGAATAAAGACAAAACGATCCAATTGGCCCGTTTTCAAGTCTTCACGATTGCACGCTCACAACTTAACTGTTTAATAGAATATCATTGGTTAATGTAAACATCTCGCCCCTAATTTCATGGAACTTAAACATAAAAGGGATGATGACTGACTAAAAAAATATGATCTGTTTAGTCCGTCAGTTATATTATCGAAAAATATTGGATACGTGTTTTTTGTTTTATCAAATTAATTAAAATTGATGAAGATAAAGCGTGTCAAAGGTCATGAGTGGGGGCTTGTGACGTCACATTTGAGAAAAAAAACTCAAATGTGACGTCACACGAGTTTTCGACGCACTGTATCGTCTTCTTTTTTTGTTTACGCGAAAAATGAAAAAATGTGTCCAATATTTTTTGAAAAGCTATCTGACGGACTAATTGTTTTTAGGGTTCCGTACCCATAGGGTAAAAACGGAACCCTATTACTAAGACTTCGCTGTCTGTCCGTCTGTCCGTCTGTCCGTCTGTCTGTCACCAGGCTGTATCTCATGAACCGTGACAGCTAGACAGTTGAAATTTTCACAGATGATGTATTTCTGTTGCCGCTATAACAACAAATACTAAATATAGTCAATGGTACGGAACCTTTCGTGTGCGAGTCCGACTCGCACTTGGCCGGTTTTTTTTTGTCACCTACTCTATTGACGTTTGGGTGTAGGTACTATTTCGAGGATCAAGGTGGAATGTTATATTATACGAGTGTGTTTGTATAAATTGCTAGACCAGAAACTAATTTGGTGCAAAACGGGCTTCAAACGACAGTCTTTGACTTTACGTTGAGCGTAAAGTCTGTGCTATACAAGCTGGAATTAACTCATACAGGACTTTATAGGTAGTCGAGTAAGAATTAATACAATGTTAATGTTATTAATCTTACTATACAGTACACTGTTTTAAGCTTTCACGGTCGTTATTTTGAGCTCAACAACAACAACAACAACAGCAACAGCGTTGAAATATCGGGAGCTCAATAGTACATTGTTACCCTAGGGGTGAAAGTAACTTATTTAGTCCCGAGACGGGGTTTGGTGCCCGAGCGAAGTGAGGGCGCTAATAGCTCGAGGGACTAAATAAGTCTTTAACCCGAGGTAAACACTGTGCTTTTCATTACGAATACAAGGAAAGTAAAAAAAAAACATACAACTCGAAAAAACGAATGAAGATCGGAATTCGAATGGGGTAGATGACACACCAATCAATTGAGATACTTTTTAAGAGCTGTCAAAACGCGGTTCTCTAATAGACTTTGTATGGCAATAGCCTACTGTGACGTCACTGTTTATTCAACTCAATGACTCGACTATTTATTGATTTCAAAGCAACTAAAAATCGAATTTGGCAATTAATTGAAAATAAATCGGGTTTTCAGGCCCAAAATAAAGTGTTTTTTTTAGAGAAAGGTGTCTTGGAATTATTGTTTTATGGCGTCATCTACCCTATTGCCGCTTTCCCACCTATTTTGCTTTTTTTTTTCTGTGGCCGGCCAGCTATTCAGCCAATACCTATTTTTCATTTTCATCATCGAAAAATGGTAAATATTTTTCCCAAATCTATGTCTTTTTAAGAAATAGTTGAAACTTAATTATAATAAAGGTATTTAAAAAATATATATTCTTTAATTAATACTTAACTTTATGTTATTTCAATTTTACATCGTGGCTGTATAGAAAGTTGGAACATGGTTCAATAGAAAAATTTACCATTTTTTTTTAATAATTTGACAGCTGTCAGTTGAAAACGATTCTCCCTAGGGCTGAAAAGTATTACTTTCAACCCGCTCCTCAGGCAACTTCAGACCTACTTTCAGAGTATGAGTAATGAAAAATAAGTTTACTAAGCAGTAGCTTAAACAAAGTGAAAACTGAAAATGAAGTGAATAGTATTTTACTATCGTTATTTTCACTGGGTCTTGTATTATCACAAAACAGAATTTAATTAATGAAATTTGGTATGTTTAGTTGTTAAATATTTAAGGTAGTAATAGGTAAGGTACCTAGATTTACAAACGAAAGCTTTCGTGAAAATTTTACTTTGAATCAGTAAATGAATTGTTTATTTACCAGAACATTTATAATGTTGATAGTATAAATTCTGAAGCTTCTTTGTGTTCACAGTAATTCTTCTTTTCAAGTGTAAAATACAAATCTCCCTGTGGTATACAATACAATATTAGATGAAGTGTTTTTATAATATTTTTGTTTTATTTCGAACTAGCTGATGCCCGCGGCTTCGCCCGCTTGACAAATTACAGGGTTAGTTTACAATGACCAGCCAAAATTTTAAATTTAGATCTAGTTATCAAACCAAAAGTCCTTTTTAAATATTATTGTCGAAAAAAAAAATAATAGCTTTCATTTGAAAATGTCCTAAAAATTCCTAAATGATAAACTTAGTGGGAATCAATGCACTTGTGTGCGTGTGCGTGCACTGCCAATTTTATGTGTGTGCTAACTGCTACCTATCTAGGTTGTTGAACTGAATTGCGTTGTTGCAATATCCACACGTTCGAATGAAATTATATTTAAAAAAAAAAAGATTTTTTTTATTACATCGAAAATATTATCGATTCTAAACCATCTTGAAAATTTGATCAGTTATTAAAAACCAACCCTGTATACTAACTAACACTTCCTCTTGAATTACTCTATCTATTAAAAAACCCGCATCAAAATCCGTTGCGTAGTTTTAAAGATCTAAGCATACATAGGGACAGACAGACGCGGCGGTGGGACTTTGTTTCATAATATAGTTTTTTTCATAAGTAGTGATAGTGAAGTTTCAATACCAGGTACAGTTGACCTCGAAATGGCTTAATCACCCTAAGATTGAATTCCATAGGAAATAGGTACCCAATATCTTGTGTTAACTGCGAAAATCTATTACCCTGACCGTACCGTATGTTTATTTGGCGCATGACATAGCTATATACACTGAAAACTTACATAAATGTCCTATATAGGTACAATATCTATTTGCTTAGGCCTAGGTGATAATTAAATTGTTATTATAACCTTAGTGGGGTTTAAATTTCTTTCAAGTTATTATTACTGAGGTCTGGCGTCTATATCGAACAAAAGCCAATTAAACGCTGGTTTAACGACGGATATAGAGGCAATTGTGGGAAATTAGCCTGACCCTTCACAACAACATAACATATCATCACTCCCATAAATCATCACAACTGAAAATATCACGAAAATTTACTGAAAAAGTTCCATTGAACATTTTTGTTAATATCCAGCAATAATGTTTTCTTTTTTGACTCTGTCAATATTTAGACGAGATTGATAATAAATTGATTTATGTAATATTGGAGAATTATTTCTGTTACTCGGGTAATCAAGCCTAGATGCTACCCGCCACAACATAACATTATCATCACTCCCTGTAAATAATGGACTCTCCTTCCAGCCGCTCGTAAGTCGTTTTCCAAAGTAGTCTTGCTTTTCAATTTTCAAATATTAGTTTTCTTAGTGTGGCCATCATCTCATCTGACCAGTGTAGTCGGCCAGGACATATCCATGAGTGCGTAAAGAATTTTACAAATATAATTTTAAAATTAAGTTATTTACAGGGAGTGATGATATGTTATGTTGTGGCAGGAGATTGCCAAGCACAAGAAAAAGTGAAAAGCGATGGGGGGAGACTTTGGCCAGCAGTGGGAAACTACAGCTTAATTAAAAAAAAAATCTGGGGCTAGATGTTAAAAGTAGCAAAGTACTTACGTGGTCGAGTACATCTTTTCCCCTAAAATCCCTTTTAAAGACACAGCCTTATTCATAAAAAATCCTTAATTGAGGTTTGATCGGTCTACTAGCTAGCAGACTCATTAGGCTTGTTAGACGGTTGTCAAGAAGTATGATTCATAAACGCTTGCTAGCAGTCTGCTAGTTAATGAGCTGCTGATAGACGGATTAGACGAGTTATGTTGGCCATCTTGACAAATCAACAGACAAAAAAGTTCCGTAGCAGCAATAGTAACATAATATAAAAGTTCTTGTAGTTCGTTGTAACTTTGATCGATGTTTAATAATAGTGTATTTTTTTTTAAATTATTTAAAAACCAGTTTACGGTGGAAGTTGACATGTACATCATATATTTTTTTTAGTTTTGTCATTCTATTATTTTAGAAGTTACAAGGGACACATTTTACCACTTTGGAAGTGTCTCTCGCGCAAACTTTTCAGTTTCGAAAAAAATATTTCAGAAACCTCAATATCATTTTTGAAGGCCTATCCATAGATACCCCACACGTATGGGTTTGATGAAAACATTTTTTGAGTTTTAGTTTTAAGTATGGGAAAACCCCAAAATGTATTGTTTTTTTTCCATTTTTGTGTAAAAATCTTAATGCGATTCACAGAATACATCTATTTACCAAATAGTTTCGAAAAAGTGGCTGTGACATACGGACGGACAGACAGACATACATGACGAATCCATAAGGGTTCCGTTTTTTGCCATTTGGCTACGGAACCCTAAATCTGGCCTCATAGACAATTAAAAAAAAATTGACAGCAATGACATCAAATTAGCGGGAAAACGCAATTTTTTACAAATACACATGAGAAAAATGAAAAGAAACAAAAAAGAAATGATAAACCAATAAGAAAAGATAAAATTTAACGATACAACCCCAAGATCAACTTTTAAAAAAAGCGAGATTGTTGTTTTCCCGCCATTTCCGATCCGCATGTTTATATTGTACCTATGTGCAAATAGCCGTAACTATGTTAATCATCCTAATTTTATTTTTTTCATATTTATTGTTAGTACACGTATCATCTTAAATATCAGAGGATTTTTAAATACAAATTCCTGAAAATAAATTTTCCCTGTTTCGTTTTAAATCTGCGTAACCCTCCCTTCACTACAATAATTATCATCGGTATGGTTTTTAGCTCTTGTCAAAGTCAGCTGTTCAAATTTGCGGCGGCCATTTTGTGACTTAGCAGAGAGTTAGGAGGGACAACAGTCCTCTAACTTTAGCAGAGCCTTGATGGACTGATTAGCGTTAGCAGACGTTTATGAATCATGTTTTTTAGCATCGGGCCTTCAAGGAGCCTTTAAGAAGGCTCTAACTTTTTATGAATAAGGCTGTAAGAAAATAACATATAACATCTAGGCTTGATTACCTGAGTAACAGAAATAATTCTCCAATATTACTTAGATCAATTTATTTTCAATCTCGTCTGAATTGATAGAGACTTAAAAAAGAAAATTTTGCATTATTGCTGGTTATTAACAAAAACTGAAAAAGTTCCATTGAACAAATGGAACTTTTTCAGTAACTTTTCGTGAAATTTTCAGTTAAAAAACTTTGGTACAAAATCTTTACACGTTTGTTTTGTTACAGATTGAAATACACTGCAAATTTAACAAGGTTTTAATAAGCTTCTAGATAACTAGAACTAATAATTATTTTCATGTAGATTCTAGCTACAAAGTTCATAAAGGTCAGACAATAATTGCAGTCAACAAAAAATTCTGTATTAATTCATAATAATAGTCATCTTCTAATAATAAATGTGGCGTAAATAGCCAATGTTTTTGTTTATAATTATTATGGTCATCAATCAGCCTGTGTTAATCCCACTGCTGGGACACAAGCTTGCTCTCTGTAAAACGGAGTGGGCCGTAATCAACCACCTGTGTCTAGTTTGGGCACGCGGGATATTTTGTTGAAGGACATTTCGGTCTCGTCACGATAATTTTCGTCGATGTTTTGAATTAGCCATCATATTTCTCATAGGTGCATGTTCAGAGAATTCAGTTTAACAGGGAATGGTCCCTAATCCTATCATAATTCCTTCTATAATATTATAAATGCGAAAGCTTGTGAGGTTGTATGGATGTTTGTTACTCTTTCACACAAAAACTACAAAACGGATTTGGATGAAAGGAGACAATTTTTTTTGTTTGGAGAACAGGCCACCCACATAAAATTGTAACAGACATACAGATATTAATGAAACGTATATAGATTTCTTCCTTATAATTTCTAGATTACAGTGGTAATATTAGCTAAGCCATGTCTTACCGGAATGATGAGAAATTCGAAAATGAAAACGTGAATCTAACAATAAACAATAACACGTCAAATGTCAAATGAAGTTGTCAGTCAACCACCAAAAAGACGAATTTACAACGTTCCGTGCCATGATGATTTTCTATACCATCTAAAAGATTTTAGCGGAAACCTCTAAAATAGCATTAGAAAGCTCACAGTTTAATATTATTTCTTTTTAAATTAGATTATATTTTAATTAAAGCAGATACCTATTAGTACCGATGGATACCGTACTTTTTTTTGTAAACGGAAAAAAACGCCCCTATTTACGTAAGTATTTTCCGTCAAATGGCATTGACCACAACAGGAATGATTTGACTCGCAAAAAAATATCATAATACAACTTATTTGTTATGATTTTAAGATCCCGGTTTCGTTTCTATGTAATCTTTCGTTTATTATTAGAATAAAATGGTTACTTTTTTTGGTGTAAGACCGCAACATCGAACATCGAAGAGGGCCTAAAAAAAACTGTCTCCTTTTGCACACAGATAGTTTATAACCTGGATTAAAACATAGGATAATTTTTATCCCAGTAGTAAGATCCCATGGGACAATTATCAAACTTCACGCGGGCGAAGCAGCTGGCAGAAGCTAGTATTTTATATTGTGTATAAACATAACTTAAACATGAAGCCTGTGAACCCCAAAGGGTTTGACAGAGTTTGTGCCCAATATTAAACTAGCAGATTATGTTAAAGTCGTATGTATAACCGTGTGGTATCCGGCAGCGTAGAATAGATCCAACCCATTACACTCACGGGTGTCGTATAAGGCGACTAATGTCTGAGGCAGAACACCTTGCGCCTCCGTAGACCAGAGAATGAGCAGCAGCGTTTTCTGTTAGTCTTTCATCACTGCGATCTCCAATACGCCTGCCAAGCGTGGAGATTACGGCAAATTCCTCCCATCATGGGAGAGGCTTATGTTCAGCAGTGGACGTTATGGACTGTTGTTGTTTGTTTTGTATGTATAATAGGGGCGAGCCTATTGCTATCAGGCAGAGATACAGACTCCATGGCTGCCACTGGGAAATTCCGGATGAAAAAAACAAAACCAATAACGGTTAGCCCTGTGGTTTCCCGTCCCGGAAATCGAACGCACGACCTTTTATTCAGCATCTAAATTATACTTTACTGCCAACGCACAAACTTCAATTGACAAAACAACAGGTGTTTCAGATATGATATAATAAACAATAACGATTCTATACAAGTCATAAACAATCGGTCGTTATATACTATGACGTCACCCCCTAAGTGTTTTGGGTTGTTATTATTGTATTGAATAGCTTAATGAACTTAGGTCCTTGCCCTGTAGTAGAAAGAAGACTAAGTGTGCTTGCTATTGGTACACCTGTATCTGTTCCTAGAGGAGGCACAGTTTCCTCTTAAAAGACCTGTCCGGACTACAGTTTTAGTTTAAAACAGGGTGTAAACAGGCTCTTCACGAAGCCGGTATCCAAGCATTCTGTACGTGTACATCAAACTAAGTAACCCTATGCAAAAATGGTGACTGGGAATTTACTTTTTTTTTTGGGGGTGAAAAAACACGTTTTACGGTAAAAGTCAATGTAACGAACTCAAAACATTGTGCTTGTGGATGGATTGAATAGTGTGGGGATCGTGGAGGTGTTTAAAGTAAAGTTCTTTCATTAAAAACATGTATTCAAAAAAAACTTGCGAAAAAGTTGGAACTTTGATCCCCAATATCTCCGTAACTAGAAGGTTTCCAGGTATGGTCTAGAACAAAAAAAAATCGCAATGATGGGGAAAACAAGTGCCTTTCAGCTTCTTTAAGAGTATTTTTACACCCTTTATAGAAAAACCAATAATAGAAAATAAATAGGAAGCTAGCTCATAATAATGACACAAGATCCACAATAACATTAGTTGAGTCAACAGTGATGTTAGATTCGTGTTGATATTGAATGATAATATAGTATTTTTAGTTTGGATGATTCATTGGAAAACGGATGCACGTGAATAAAACGAAGCACGTGAACGAAACGGTGCAGAGTGTTCAAAAGCTTACCCTGATTGTATCTACTCGAATTAATCACAAACATAATACATGCATGACGTTTCAGAATAAGGCAACTACAAGAGCTAAACGCGAGTTTTATAATGCAAAAAAGCGCATGATTTACTGCAATAAACAAAACCACAAAAATATATGATATTCTTCAGGATATATGCTAGTATGATGGTCTTTTGAAAACTTAATACAACTAATTTTATTTGATCAAAAAATATCACGAACTTATCTCTAAAAATTTCTTATAACGAGTAAAAACCATACTAAAATACATGCAATCGTTCTGGTTTTTTGGCAAATAATTCTACCAGCAACATATTAGCATCGTAGTGTTTTAATTTTTTAGTCCAATCAATAGATTTTTTGTAAATCGCAAAAAAACACTCATTTCGCACTATTCGGCCCGCAGTGACTGATGTAACAACCACTTTGTAATGCAAGCGGATTAGAACTTTATTCTAATAGTGTATCAAACGAAGTTTGAACCACCACAAATAGAGTTGTTAATTTAGTTCCTGTAATCGACTTAAAGGCCAAATTATTATTTTGTGAAACTTCATAGATGTGAAATTTTCGATTTATGTAACTGTATAAACTTCAGTTTTAGACCCATCTATACTAATATTAGAAAGAAGTTAATTTGTTTGTAAGTTTGTATGTAGGGCGCAAACTTCGGGACCAACGATCACATTCTAAAAATTCTTTTACTGTCTACAGCTACATTTTCGTAAATGCTTTATGCTATGAATTATATTTATAATTATCATGCAAATTAGCCGAGCTCACAACTTTTGCGGATAAAGTCGCAGGCGAAGTCCTAGTTTTAAATAACTAGATATTTTACAGACTGGTTTGGTATCGATGTCACCGAAAATGTATGAAATCCGTCATTGTATACATTTCCTAGGAATTGTGTACATTAATTCTTTTTTGAACTCGGATCGGGCACTTTCGTTTTTTAATAGTCACTAGTTTAAATATGTTACCGGAAATGTATGAAATCTAGGAATTGTAAATAATTTCTATGAAATGTATACAATTTCGAGCCTATTTAGGAAATGTGTAAAATAATGATTCAAAGATTCTTTAATACACACATTTTGTTATATGTAATATTAATGTCATAATTGTGTGTAATTCCGAAATGATAGGTACTAGAAAATGTATAAAAACGAATGCTCTCTGTGAATAAAATAAATAAAACACGTTTGAGAACTGAAATCAGAATTTTTATTAAGATGGTTTGCACTAAAACTGTTTCAAAATTTGAATTTGGGTTGTTTTTTTGTTTGTTTGAGGTTGATTGATAGGTTTTCTGAATGGTTTAAAAAAATATATGTCGGGGTGCCCACCCCGACATATATTTTTATATATTTTTTTAAAAGTCACTACAAAAAAATAAATAAAGCTAAACTTTTTAAAGTGTGAACCATTATTTTTAAAGTGCATATAAATGCACTAGGGGGAATATATAAATATTCCCCCTTAAGAACATCAAGAATGTAACACATTTCCGATCGCACTTTAGGAAATGTATAGATATCCTAGGACAAATGCATACTTATTATAAAATATATCATACATTTCCTATCTATCTTAGGAATTGTATACATTTCCTAGGAATTGTATAAAATTACGGATTTCATACATTTCCAGTGACATTATATACAAAATTAGTGACTATCAAAACCGTAACCAACTATAGTTCCTTAATTGACCGATCCGAGTTCAGAAAAGATTTTATTTTGTTGTTTTGGATATTTAAAATGTCGATACCAAACCAGTCTGTAAAATATCTCTAGCTTATATTATTTATTTTTGCATATTAAGACCAATCAAACGCATCCTTGGAAATATTATTAGTATTTATTAAATCTGACCTTAATCATACATCAAGTTTAAAACTAGATCACAACACACGAGGTCCTCGACGCTTTGTAGCTAGCTCTACATAAATTACTTTGTCAATATTAATTTACTGGTTGGGTTAACTTACTAGCTTGTACCTGTAAACCTTGGAACTAAATGTGCAGAAAAGGTGAATGTGCCAAGGTTTCCTCTAAGGCTTTCAAGGAATATACATAAAGTACCTAAGTGGTTACATGACATTTTAAGACAAATACCTGTCTACGTTATTACCTTTATCTACACCCATGCTATAAATCTATAGATACTAATATTATAAAGCTGAAGAGTTTGTTTGTTTGTTTGTTTGAACGCGCTAATCTCTGGAACTACTGGTCCGACTTGAATGATTCTTTCAGTGTTGGGTAGTCCATTTATCGAGGAAGGCTATAGGCTATAGGATATAACATCACGCTGCGACCAAAAAGAGCGGAGCAGTTTTTCTTTTATGTGACGCAGACGAAGTTGCGTGGGTCAGCTAGTCCTCTATAAAAGTATCTGAAACAGTTAGCTTATTGCCAACATTAAAACAGCCAGTGTCATAATAAACATTATAACATCCAAACAGGTGTTATAATGTTGTACTAAATTTCATTATGCAACTCGTTTTAAAAAAAGAACATTGTCATGCACGTACAATTCACTACCACAGCGCCGCTGCGCCTTAATTAAAAAAAAACTTATAGGTTCATTCGAATTCACGTCTTATCCCGCCATTTTTGTTCGATATTAGTGTTGCATTATGTACTTTGTTGTTTACAAAAATGAGTGATACAAGCTGTGTGCATTTTAATAATTGTACAATCCAAAATGTAGTATGTGTGTGTAATGTATCCAATGTATGTGTAGTTATATTATTACCTATACATGGTTTGTTTGTATTAAATACTCAGCAATTAAACTTTCCATGAATTTACATAAACTTCTTACAACACTACAACATCCTATGGTCTCAGAACCTTTTATATGGAGGATTCTTATCATGGATGTAGATAAAGTCTTGTATGCAACTGTATATAATTAGGTATTAAAACACTCATGTGATACTATTATAACACTCGGCTACGCCTCGTGTGATAAACCCACATTCGTGTTTTAATACGAATGTGAACATTATATGCAACTGTTGTATAATGTGAACATTATACAACAGTTGCATAAATAATTATTAAAGTTTACTATAGTTGGTGCCAGTTAAGATGAGAATAGCGGTCATTGACCCACCTACATTTATTAACTTCTTAACTTTGAAAACCAAAAAAAAAATAAAACCGACTTCAAAAAACACAAAAAAGTGAAAAATAACTTAAGCTTCAGAAGTCGGTGACTTTTGTTTGATTGATATTTTTTTTGTCACCGACTTCTGAAGCTTAAGTTATTTTTCACTTTTTTGTGTTTTTTGAAGTCGGTTTTATTTTTTGTAAAAAAGTTTTTTATTTTACCATTTTTAGTTGTTCCCAAACAAATATTTGCTATGAATTTATTTGACTGGTAATAGGCGTGAGCAGCGGTGGCCCAGTGGTGGCGGCCCCGACTTACGAACAGCAAGTCGTGGGTTCGAACCCAGGCAGGCGTATTACTTTGTGTATTATTTCATCACCACTGCTCTCAAAACGGTGAAGGAAAACATCGTAAGGAAACCGGCATGTCCTAGAACCAAAAAATTCTAAGACATGTGATATCTACCAATCCATGGGCCCGCGTGCTGGATTATAGCCCATTCTCTCTTATAGAGAGGAGGCCTGTGTCCCAGTAGTGGGAACATTAATAGGCTGATGATGAATAGGCGTATCCCCAATATATGGAACTTAACATACCTTTTTTTTCGGATGGGAAATCATCAAATTACCCCTCCCGCTCTGGGCGGAGCGGAAGGGAGTGTCATACTTTTACTGACTAAAACCCATCCATGTTCCTTCTTAGCCCTTTGTGTTCCAGGGTCGCATCTCTTTAGAACAGTCCCTTTTGCTGACATCTCTTTGAGGCGCGCGCGGAACACGAACGAACTGTCGAGATCTGGATGTATTGTACACATCTGCGTACCCCCTCAGAGCATACAGGCGTGATGTTACGTCATTTGAGGCGCACGCGGAACACGATCGCACCAACTTAACATACCTATCTGTCGAAATCTGGGTGTATTGTACACATCTACCTACTCCCTCAGAGCATACAGGCGTGATGTTACGTCATGATGTTGTATAAACAATAAACATCCAAGCGATTGAAACATTCACGGCACTTTTGCCGTCTATTTTTGAAGAGTTCCAATGTATTTCTCCGAAGATCAGCATCAGATGTTCACAAAATTTAAATGGGACCACACGGGAAGCACCAGCTTTCAAATAAAAAAAGAATAATCAAAATCGGTTCACCCAGTCGGAAGTTCTGAGGTAACAAACACAAAAAAAAAAAAAAAAAAAAAAAAAAAAAAAAAAAAATACAGTCGAATTGAGAACCTCCTTTTTTTGGAAGTCGGTTGATAAGCCTGTTCAAGTCTGGAATCGTCATCTATCGTGATCTTCAACATCTTTTATAATGAAAAACGATACATATTAGAAGGACGTTACGAAGAGATATTAGGGAAAAGAGCAGTGACCGCTATTTTCATCTTAACAGGCACCAACTGTAGCCACTTCAATCATTACTCACGGTTTACGGTAGGATTCAATGTAACACACTCAAAACATCAAGGAGGTTTTAACAGTAGAGTTATAACATTACAATGCCTCATTGGTCGAGTGGTCGTAAACGCGACTGGTGAGCATGAGGTCCTAGGTTCGATTCCCGGGTTGGGCAAAGTGTTATTGGGTTTTTCCGTCAAGAATATCTCAATAGCAACTACAGAGTCTGGAATTGTGCCCGGTTGATGGCAATAGGCCCGTGGGCCCCATCGAAATGTGGGTGTATTTAGGCACACTTCTGCCAAACCCTTCGGGGATTACAAAGCATGATGTTGTGATTACCGTCCGTTAGTGCATATTTAACCGGACAGTACCGGGAAGTAAAACTACAAAAGCGTTGCCAAGATAAAACTTGATTGTGTCGTTGACCCTCGAAACTATTTGAAAAGCGGAGCCCCTATAATCTAGTTCAGAATCTTTAACTAAAGGGTGTGTAAACCTGCTTGATCAAATGTATCCTAGTTTTAAGTATCTGGTCCCATCCGGGTATTTGTTGAGGCTCTGCTAAAATCCTTTATATTATTTGTTCAAATTTTTCCGACCTACGGAGATTCTCCGTATTATGAGACAGGTGGCTATGTTTTGGCTATCATCATCAGCCTATTAATGTTCCCACTGCTGGGACACAGGCCTCCACTCTATGAGAGGGAATGGGCTATAATCCACCACGCCGGCCCAGTGCGGATTGGCAGATTTCACATGGCTTCGAATTTTTTGGTTCTAGGACATGCCGGTTTCCTCACGATGTTTTCCTTCACCGTTTTGAGAGCAGTGGTGATGAAATAAATTACACAAAGTAATTTGCCTGTCTGGGTTCGAACCCACGGCCACTGGGCCACCGCTGCCCATGTTTTGGCTATAAAGGATGTATTTTCATCAGAAATGTCAAAGGAAGCCGAATGGTACGTAGAGGTGTGTTCTAGTTTGGAATAGAGTGACTTTGACTCTGCTGTGTGAGAAAGCGGTCTTTTACCGACGACGCCAGTACATTTAGCAACCCGAAACTGTCAAATTTTCAAAATCAACATTGAACATAACAGAACCTGTTTTTTAGGGTTCCGTACCCAAAGGGTAAAAACGGAACCCTATTACTAAGACTTCGCTGTCTGTCCGTCTGTCCGTCTGTCTGTCACCAGGCTGTATCTCATGAACCGTGATAGCTAGACAGTTGAAATTTTCACAGATGATGTATTTCTGTTGCCGCTATAACAGCAAATACTAAAAACAGAATTAAATCAATATTTAAAGGGGCCTCCCATACAACCAACGTGATTTTTTTGCAGTTTTGTCTAATATTTTTAAATAATGGTACGGAACCCTTCGTGCGCGAGTCCGACTCGCACTTGGCCGGTTTTTATATCCCATAACTCTAGGGTTATATTATTATTCTGTAGGTAAAAATAATACTAAAACTCCTAGAATAGGTGGTCCAAAAATGCATAGTTTCGGAGATATCACCAATCATGATTATAAAATTATGTATCTAAGTTTCATTCAATTTACTAAATTAATTTAACATATTGTGGTAACTTCGTGTACTGGCGACTATCCATACGAAACAAGTAATGCGATATATGTCGCATACATCCCTTGAACACATTTCTTGAATGCCTCAGCCGCACACATTTCTCAAATGACTTTGTATGAACAAGACCTTGCTCTCACCAAACCCTTTTCTGCAAGGCTATTATAATTAAGATTAAGTAATTCTATTGGTAGGTACCCCACACATTTCTTCGCATCTTCGGTGGTTCATCCATGGTTGAATCGCACCCGTAGAAAAAAAACCGGCCAAGTGCGAGTCGGACTCGCACACGAAGGGTTCCGTACCATTATCTATACATTAGACAAAACGGCAAAAAAATCACGTTTGTTGTATGGGAGCCTCCCTTAAATATTAATTTTATTCTGTTTTTAGTATTTGTTGTTATAGCGGCAACAGAAATACATCATCTGTGAAAATTTCAACTGTCTAGCTGTCACGGTTCATGATATACAGCCTGGTGACAGACAGACGGACAGACGGACAGACGGACAGATGGACAGACGGACAGACGGTCAGACGGACAGACGGACAGACGGACAGACAGCGAAGTCTTGGTAATAGGGTTCCGTTTTCACCCTTTGGGTACGGAACCCTAAAAAACCGGCCAAGTGCGAGTCGGACTCGCACACGAAGGGTTCCGTACCATTGACTATATTTAGTATTTGTTGTTATAGCGGCAACAGAAATACATCATCTGTAAAAATTTCAACTGTCTAGCTGTCACGGTTCATGAGATACAGCCTGGTGACTGGGTTCCGTTTTTACCCTTTGGGTACGGAACCCTAAAAAGCATGTATCTGATTTAAGCAATAGTTAAACTTTAGATTTATTATATTGATTTCCTATGCTTTGATATCCATCACTTCCATCAGGCACGCGATCACCTAATTAATCTCAACCAGAACATTGACTATCGATAAGAGAATCTTGTTCTCAGATAGCTACTGAATAATATTTATCAATATTATGAAAGAACTGATGTTTGCAGTTGAAGGTTAAATCGATAATATTGTAAGATACAATATCTAAAATGTTAGGAAATATTGAGTTCTATCTTTCTAGTGTTTTATTATTCAAAAAATGTATTTCCGTTGTCTTACTATGATTACTATAGATTGACAATTGACGTCTGTTTCAAGATTACTGTCACAATACCCTATCTACGAATCCACTGCAGCAAACCGGTTCTAGAACTTTAAAATCTTCTTAAATAAATTGCAAATCTATTTAGTCAGTCAGTTAGAGTATGGCAAATAATGGACACGTATTTTTTTGTTTTTGTAAATCAATGAATATTCACAAAGATAAAAAACCGGCCAAGAGCGTGTCGGGCCACGCTCAGTGTAGGGTTCCGTAGTTTCCCGTCCGTCACAATAAGTGTTCTCACTTATGAGTTTGTGGGTATCCATTATGTAAAAATGCTTGCATATACGAATATACTACAAACTTAGTCCAGAAATTATTTTGTACAAATTTTTGTCTTTTTTGTACAAAAACTGTTGTTTCCATCAAGTTCAAAATGATTTTCCTAGAAATTCCTTATAAAGTTCTACTTTCCAGATTTTTTTCATATTTTCTAAACTTATGGTTCAAAAGTTAGAGGGGGGGACACACATTGTTTTTTACTTTCGGAGCGGTTATTTCCGAAATTATTGACATTATCAAAAAATGATTTTAGGAAACCCCTATTCATTTTTAAATACCTTTCTAACAATATATCACACGTTAGGGTTGAAATAAAAAAAAAAACACTTCCCACTTTACATATAGGGGGGCTACCCTAATAAAACATTTTTTTCCAATTTTTATTTTACCACTTTGTCAGCGTGATTGATATACATATTGGTACCAAATTTCAGCGTTCTAGTGCTAACAGTCACAGAGATTAAGCGAGGACGGACGGACGGACAGACATGGCGAAACTATAAGGGTTCCTAGTTGACTACGGAACCCTAAAAACGCATCAAAACTCGAGAGTGGGGGCTCGTCACAACAAACTATAGACCGGCATGACGTATTGAGAAAAAAAGAATCGTTAAAAGCGTCGTATCTTCGTTAATTTTGGTTTAGGTACGTAACAAAAGAAAAAATACCTGACAAATATTTTTTCATAACCTAACTGACGGACTAATTAGATTGTTTCAGGACACAAGCCTATTGTCATAAATGACATTCAGATGCGATCTATATCGATTAGATTATGGATGTCAAGAAAAGCCGCCCCCGACAACAAGGCTTGGGGGCTTGTTACCACACCAACGCAAATCAGTGTCAATCGACTGACAACATTATCAATGGACATAGATTGATTGGAGAACATATAACAATACGCCTTGTAATCACGAGGTGAGAATCACACCCAGGACTTTATGCTCATCGGTAGCGCTTACGACCACAAAACCAACGAGGCTGACATTATTCAATCAAACAACGAACTACATAACATCACGATTGTAATCCCCAACGGGTTAAGAGTCCTATTACATTTTTTACGTAAATTCATGATTTTTGACGCAGTAATTCTCAGCAGCAGTAAGATATTTTAATTATTTGCTTAAGAATAACGATAGTGCCATTCTCTTTCTTGTAAGTTGGAGTTACACATTTTCATTTTTCTTTTCGTGTAATTTACTATAAATATTTTACGAACTCAGTTTGCAAGAAAAACCGTCGACGATGGAAATTTAACGCTCAAATTCACATAGTTACATTCAATTCTTATAAAAGCTAAAATTACTGAAAGATAAATTGAATGTTTTAATTGTTTATTGGAGTTTTAGAATTTCTTTAAATTCCTTGAGTTTTCACGGAAAAAATCGTAAAGAAATAGTAATTTAAGCCATAAATGTCTTAATTTAGCGTCCATTATATTCCAAATAAACTCAATTTTATCAAACAAATTAATATGATATAAAACTTCAATCTACAATAAATAAGTTTCATTAGTTTTCGTTTGTCAATATAATAAGACAAAAATACAATAAATAAAATTAAAGTACCTACTATAATTCTCAATTCAGCTCGCTCCTCGGTCTCATGTCAGTCTCGTCTCTAATATTCGTCAATATCAATCGACAATCGTCCAAATATCGCTATTATTATCGACTCGTGTACGCCGACCGAAATAATTTGATCCAGGAAGTAAAAATAAAAAATTTGCTTAAAAAATGTAATAGGACTCTTAAGCAGTGGTGTAGGTACTAGTAGTATACACACATTTTGCCAGTTATGCTTAGGTAACACAATAGGGGGTGATCCTATTGCCGTTAACCGGGCACAAATCTAGACCCCATGGCTGCTACTGAGAAATTCCCTTCTGATTGAAAAGCCCAATAACAATTTGCCCGACCCGGGAATGTAAATTCTCAGTTGTGTTTGCGACCACAAGACTAATGTGGCAGTCGAACGAATGAACTGAATATTTACAAAATGAAAACAAATATTGCAAAGAAGAATTCAAAACTTAATTTCTACCACCGAAGAAAAAAAAAAAACTGCAACTGCAACAAAAACTAATTTGTCAAACAAAAGTAGTTAAATAGTAAATTAGTTCACATTACGAAAACTAAGCACCTGAAGTCCTTGTAACAGAAAGTGCTCTCAAAGCAAAAACCAATCTGTATTTAAATGCCGTTTTGGAAGCTGTTATGAAACTGCCGTTATTTTTTTTTAAACTTTTTTCTTAAAAAGGTAACGGCATTTAAAAAACCTTGGCCCCGTAGCTTCTTTTGTATTTATGGAGATGGACCGCCACTTTTATGGAAGGAATATACTTTTGGTGTCATCAAGTATGGAAATAATTAATGTATTGTGTGTGTTTAATTGATGTTTGATAATGAGTCCAAGGTTGATGTGGAAATTTTTAATGTGGGAGTGCAATTTGTTGTCTTTTATTTTGAGTAGATAGATGCATGTTTCATTTTATAACTATATGGCTAAATAATAACAGCCGCTCGGGTCGATCTTTAGGTTAAGCCGTGCTTGCCTAGGTTGGTCTGTGGATGGGTGACCACCCATTACATACCGAGTTTCCTCCGTGCCTCGGAAAGCACGTTAAGCCGTTGCTCCCGGCTGTCATTTGTAGATCTTTGACAGTCGTTACAGGTAGTCAGTGGCCCAAAAAGTCTGACAACCAGTCTTACCAAGGGGTATCGTATTAACCGTTACTAACTGGGTTGTGGAGGTCAGATAGGCAGTCGCTCCATGTAAAATACTGGTATTCAGCTGCATCCGGTTAGACTGGAAGCCGACCCCAATAAAACTTGGGAAAAGGCTAGGCAGATGATGATAAGTCTGATAGCAAAAGAAGGTATGACCATACTTGGTTCATCACCACTGCTATCAAAAAGGTGAAACCTACAAGTCTTGGACCCACAAATTCTAGCTTTTGTTTCAAATTTACTTCTGGCAATTAACATAAATCATAAAAATTATACCTCGTTGGTGTAGTGGTCGTAAACATGACTGCTAAGCAACAAGCCCTGTTCGGTTCCTGGGTCGGGCAAAGAGTTGTTGGATAATTCCAACACGAATTTCTCAGTAGCAGCCACTGATGTGGATGTACCAAAAGTGATGATACCAAATGGACCGGCCCACAAGGAAAGAGAAAAGTGGGCAGACCACAAAAACGATGGGTGGATGACATAATATCGGTAGTGAGGAAAAACTGGAGCAGAACAGTGCAGGACAGGGAGAAATGGAAGAAATTGGAGGAGGCCTATACTCTATCAAGGGGTTCCTTTTTCAAACCATAAAAAAATAGATAAAATAAAACAAATAGGTTTATATTATAAAACTAACATAGAGTGACTTACTAACATTAGACTAAGAATAAGTATTGTGTAAATACTTAAATGTCACTTACGGGATATCTTCTGTGATTATTGAATTATTTTTGAGCTCCCGATATTTCGACGCTGTTGCAAGCGCCATTATCGTGGGTTTAAGTATAGTAATGAACCGTGAGAGCTTAAAATAGTGTATTGTGTAAATGTTTTAAAGGCTTTCAGGAAATAAAAAGGCTTTTTTATTTTTAAGATTTTTTTAGCCACGGATGTGATGTTATGTTATCTTCAAACTCGTACAGGGCCCACATCGCTTACTTCCTCTTGCAAAGAGGGCCTGTGACCCAGCAGTGAAAATATAAGCTGATTATGCTTATATTACAAGACTTGTAAAATTTATTTCCATTTTAAATAAATAATTGTACGTTGATCAACAGGTATAAACTTCTAATGAAAAGTTTCGATAACTTTAAGATGAAAACTTACAGCAACTATTTGATGATTTTTGAAAAACTTCAGATTTGTCAAGTTAGTCCCAACTTTGAACTCTGACCTACTGTTTCTTAAGTCACAAAGTTCAACGAAGATTAAATTAGGTACTTACTCTAAAATTTTAAGTAAGTCTTAGGACTTTACTTATTAATATGTACCTAAATGGCAACTTATAGTTGAAACTGTTGAACTTATTAATTCTGAGTAATTTTGAATTTATTATGAGTACAAAACTTTTATTTCAAGTGATACATTACTTGAAGTTAAAGTTTTAGGGTTTAATAGTTTCCAAATCAATGTTTCATCTCAAAATACTGCAAAACGTTCAAAAACTAGCATTTGATCCCAACATAGTTGCAAAACGAGGAAGTTAATGTGATACAGTCTAAATCTTTCTGCTCACCACAAAAACAATGTCAAGCGTAATGTTATCAATAATAATAAACAATGACGTGACGTCATATCACTAATACGTGACTCTCACTTTAAATAGTAATCAGCATCGTTCTATTTATTACCAAATATTACATTACATTTTTTTCTACAAAACCACGTACCGATTCTTCGCTAGCAAATGTAAATAAACTTCGTGTCACAAATCCGAATTTGACCGAAATCATTAAATATACTAAACTTCCATTATATACAATTATTACCATAATTATCTTGGCCGTAATCTCCGAGGGGTAAGGCATATACAGTACCCAATTCGCAAGTAGTGTTTAAGTTCCTTAAAATACGGGGTGAGCCTATCAGCCTACTGCCAATAATACACACAACAAAAAGACAAGCCGATTTCTAAACTTACTAATGTTGGTTGGCATTGAACGAAAACCCTTTTCTCTCTAAAGTGAACCGAATTGTTTAACAAACGTCCATGCAAATATGGACAAAACGTTACTCAAGGTCATTTGTATCATCAGGGTGTGAAATGCAGGGCTACCAACGTGCGTTATCAACCGTTAAGGTTCCCATTGCTGGGACACAGTCCTCTTCTTTGTATTCTCTGGTCTAACCGGGTCTTTATCCAGGGATCCGGGTTGCTACTGAGAAAAACATGATGGTTCTCCCAACCGAGAAATTAACTTCACACTCAGCAGGCAGTATAATGATAATAATACAGCACAATCCTTAATGCAGAGACAAAGAGCATTTCTCTAGAGCTTCTGCTTATCTCCCCATGCGAAGTTGTCATAGTGTGATGTTTTGATTAGTATTCAAATGACTTCTAGATTAATGACTCATGATAACATTATTGTTAGAAACTAATATAGAATACAATTGATCGAACTGTCCTGCTGAGTGTACCATTAGTATGCTATTAATACCGGTCATTACACATAATAATATTTCCTCTGGTTAACCTTATGCGGAACGAATGACGATACGGAAGTAGAGAAATCTAGGAAAATTCAAGTAGATTACTTTACATCATGAATTAATTTACTGACCGCCAAATCACAGCTAAATCTCTGAGGTTTTGATCGCTTATATTCAGACACGAGGTCAAGATGGTAACCACATGTACCCAACACGACGATGAAAAGGAACAATGACATATGGGGTAAAATGATTTATGGATTGACGGTCAAGTGTGAAATTTCGGACATCCCATAACAAGTTGAGTTTGGCTTCGACATAACCTTAACAAGACCAAGGACGATGAAATTCACTTGGTATGGAATAGAGAAAGATGTTTGGCAGAACAGTAGAGATACAAAACAAAATTACCACTAATCTACCAAAAAATCTAGACAAACTATCAATCATTAAAACTAATCGCATTACGTGATTGGAACTGCGCTTCACAAACAGAGCAATCGTTCGCACAAATACATGATTGTCTTTGACGCAGACGTACAGTTTTAGGCAGAAAAGTAAGACCTTCAAATTCTCTAGCAATTTGCTCTCTAATGTTGAAAAACTTCAAGATTTAGCATGAAATTAAGATCTTGATAAACACAATAAGAAAATTGCAACCTGTTTCAATGATTTCAAGGTCGTCTCCTATAGTTTCCTCACAGTTACCGACATGAAGAAAGCTCAATGGCAAGGCTATAGTAATATAATGGGAGGAAGTGCTCCGGGAAATAAGAGGTAGACATCTTCGTGATGGGTTCACCTTGATCAATCGTCTTTCACAAAAGATTCCTGGAGAGTGATATCAAAGTAATAAAAAAAAAGAATCGAATGAAAGAACTATCAGGTTCAGATTTAAGTTAATTTTGGTTATCTACACTAGTATTATAAAGAGGAAAGATTTGTATTTTTGTATGTTTGTAATGAATAAACTCAAAAACTACTGCGCCAATTTAAAAAAAATCTTTCACCATTAGAAAGCTACATTCACCCTGAGTAACATAAGCTATGTTTTATCCCCGTACTCTCACGGGAACGGGAACTACGTGGGTGAAACCGCGTGACGTCTGCTAGTAATTATATAAACTAATATCATACAAAAATTCTGCTTGGGTTCAATTTTGTCTTTTCATTAGTCAATTTTTCTCAATTCTCAGCAGCATATAGCAGCATAACCGCGTGACGTCTGCTAGTAATTATATAAACTAATATCATACAAAAATTCTGCTTGGGTTCAATTTTGTCTTTTCATTAGTCAATTTTTCTCAATTCTCAGCAGCATCATAACTGGTAAAATAACTGGTGTATTAAAGCTAAACCTCTGCTCCGCTCTGCTCCTTTCCTTACTGAAAAAGGGTATAATGTTATTTGTGTCGTGACAACAACAACGTGACAAAATTTTTTATGTAGCGAAAGTTTTTGTGTATTGCTCTCAGTCACAACATAATAATATCTACACGCAAGAACATTGTCAAAGCAATTATTATCGTTTGACTGCAGGTTATTATGTATTTAGTTCATCATGTTTAGCTCTGAATTATGTCTAATAGAGGTTTAAACGATTTGTTGATGGTTTCACGTGCGTACATAGGATTTTCGTTCAACAAGTTTGCCCATGTATTTAGACTATGTATGACTTTTTTCACCATTTTACCTAGTTTCTGAAAGCTAATGAAAACAAAAACCTCTAAGGACATTAATTTAACAGTTTTCAAGATCAAATTAAAATAGCTAGTGAAACAATGATCAAAGTAATTTTATTTGATGATTTTATTGGGTCAACGACCTGATGTGGTTTCATTATTTAAAACCACCCACCAGATGAACTTTTAAAATCGTATGATTTAGCCTTTTTGATCATTGCTAAACTCTTAGCGTGAACGTGGGTCGTCCGGCGGCGAGATAAGCAGACGACATAGCTGCCGTTGTGGGAAGAAACTGGATGAGGCTGGCACAGGAACGTGGAGATTGGCACATGAAAAGAGAGGCCTATGCCCAACAGTGGGTGAGTTCGGGCTGGGGATGATGATGATGATGAAACTCTTAGATAAGAGAGTCTATTCTTTCAACTGATCATCATATTATTATGCCTAGCCCTACTACGTTAGGAGCGCCTTCTAGTCTAACTGAATGCAGCTGAATATCAGTAACTTACATGGGAGTACTGGCAATCTGACCTCCACAACTCTGCAACTGATTTACACGGTACCACTTGGTACAAGGTACAAATAGTTGTCAGACTTTAGAGCAAGATCTTCAAATGACCAACGGCTTAAGGCCAGGATCTTCCAATCGACCTGTTTTTGGTTGAGTCTTAAGGTATGAAATAGGCGTTGCTTTAATCCAGAAAAAATATATGTTGTTGTTCATGAGCTGTTCTTGATTATTTTTAGGCTCAAAACACGATACTAATTACTTCTCTCGATCATAAAAACATGAAAAGATAGGTAAGTTTATGACTATTTGTCAAGTTTTACTTAAAGATTCCACTATAAATAAAAAATAACACTGAAAAATAAGAAATGACATTGTCTACATTATTCTGAGGTTACATTTTTGAAATATGCATTATTTTTATTACACTAGTAATATTATAAAGAGGGAAGATTTGTATTTTTGTGTGTGTGTGTGTATGTTTGTAATGAATAAACTCAAAAACTACTGCACCGTTTTCAAAAATTTTTTCACCATTAGAAAGAAAGAAAAGAAAGAAAGAAAACATATTTATTTGGCTTAAGCCGCAAGTGTATACAACAAAATCAAAATAAGAATAATAAAAAAAAATAACTTAAAACTACACCATAAAAAACTTAAAACTAAATAGAAAAAAGAAACGAAATAATATTGTGTGTCTCACGACTGCACCAAATAGGCCCAGTTCAACAAACTGCCGAGCCGCTAGTGGCCGACGCTGGTTTCAACTGGACCTGAGATGGTGATGTCACGGACATAAAACAGTTTTGTGGTGAAGCTGAGTAAAACAGCTTTGTGAGAAAGCTACATTCACCTTGAGTAACATAGGGTATATTTTATCCCCGTACTCCCACGGGGACGGGAACTACGTGGGTGAAACCGCGTGACGTCCGCTAGTATTACAATAAATTAAAAACCACTCATTTCGCACTATTCGGACCGCAGTGACCGACGCAACAACCACTTTGTAGTGCAAGCTGATTAGAACTTTATTCTAACAGTATTTCAAACGAAGTTTGAACTACCACAAATAGAGTTGCTAATTTTAGAAGATCCTGGCCTTAACGTACTTTCCGAGGCACGAAGGAAACTTGGTACTTATGGAGTGGGTGGTCCCCCATCCACAGATGAAAGATTGATCCGAGGGGCTGTTATTATTTAGCCACTAAATCCTCCGTCTCGTCTATACTCCCAACTACCTTCAGGAAATCAACGTAACCTTTATTGTTATTCATTGAACACCTCTGATACCAGTTTTCAGAGCGATGTTAAATGGGGTTTTTGTACATTCGCCACAAAGTTAATTCGCCACAAAAAAAGTATGTGTAAACTCACTACAACTCTATTTTCATGTAGGAAATTCCGCCATGTTGTTTATTTCTGTACTGATAGCAGAAAAATAAAACAATAAGTAGAATAAAACGTTATTTTTCATAATCACAGAAATTTACATAAAAATCACAGTTCTACTTACAGCTTCAATTACGCTAAAATTCAAAGTCAAAGATCTTTAGTGTGAGACAGTGGTGGCAGTGGTGTTAAATGCTACTCCGGTTCAAATCCGCTGTGTTATCGAAAAAACTGGCCAAAGAAAAACCTATTTGCCCTCGGATGCCTTTTACGAAAAAAAAACAAACTTGCATTAAAAAAACACATCACTGGGTATTTATTTTAACAATCGAAATTCTTTTGTTGTTTTTTGTTTCTTGAGTACATACTTATTTATTAAGATGAGAACATACAATTTTCGGTTAATTATCTTTAGTATTGTGAGTAAATCAACAAAGACTCTTTGAAAATATTGAATGGAAAAAATATTGGTTATGAAAATATTATTACCCTTTTTGGAAGGGTATCATTTATAAATAAATGATACCCATTCAAAAAGGGTAAGAATATTTTCTAAACCAATATTTAATTAAATTAAAAGATAATTATTTAGACCTACGTGCAACTTTACCAAACAGCATACAAACATCCGATATAGTAAATTTAAAATGTATAGTATTGGTACGGTAGTATTGGTACGAGTACTCTTAAATAGTGAAAGCATTTTCGGAATCTGATCAACAGTTCCGATATTTACAGTCTACATCCATACGTTACCTCTTCATAATATTAGTTTAGAAAACTAGGTACACTTTATGTAAATTATATTGAAGAATACGTAGTAATGCTATGTAAAATGGTTGTACTTTGCATAATTATTTAAATATTTAATGTCTATGTTGGTTTTTATCCCGTGTTTACGTTTTTCCCACGATTAAATTAACATTAGAAGAATGAATTCATTCATTATTAAAATGCTTGTTTGCAATCATTTTTGTATGTATTTAAATATACTTATTTGATTTATCTGGTAGTGTCACGTAGTTCTTAGGAGGACGAGCTCGTGGCTAAATAATAACAGTCACTCGGGTCGATCTTTAGGTTAAACCGTGCTTACCTAGGTTGGTCTGTGGATGGGTGACCACCCTTACATACCGAGTTTCCTTCGTTCCTCGGAAAGCACGTTAAGCGGGACCAACAGGTCCCGGCTGTCATTTGTAGATCTTTGGCAGTCGTGACAGGTAGTCAGTGACCAAAAAGCCTGACAACCAGTCTTACCAAGGGGTATCGTATTACCCAGTACCTACTAACTGGGTTGTGGAGGTCAGATAGGTAGTCGCTTCATGTAAAATACTGGCATTCAGCTGCATGCGTTTAGATTGGAAGCCGACCCCAACATAGTTGGGAAAAGGCTAGGCAGATGATGATGTCACGTAGTTCTTAGGACTTTTAGCTTCGACCATCATCTGCCTAGCCTTTTTTCTAATATGTTATGATTACTTCTCGTCTCACAAACTGAATGCAGCTAAATACCAATTATTTACATGGGGACACTGCTAATCTGACCTCTATAACCCTGGGACTGTACTCTTTGGTTCAATTAGTTAGAGCAAGATCTTCAATTTACCCCCGCCCAATCCGCCGCGTCTTCAATTTGGCCCTCAAAAAAATATTTCTTTTTTTTTTTTATTTCAACACAGTGCTTTATTTCAAAACGTCAAAACGCATTAAGTTAATATTTTTGTTATTTTTAGGTTTGAGGCCGATATTTTAGAATTATGGTCTCGACCAACGCTATCCGGTCTTAAGGCCCTTCTAACCCTAAAATTAGCAACTCTATTTGTGGTGGTTCAAACTTTGTTTAAAATACTGTTAGAATAAAGTTCTAATCAGCTTGCATTACAAAGCAGTTGTTACGTCAGTCACTGCGGCCGAATAGTGCGAAATGAGTGGTTTTTTGCGATTTACAAAAAATCTATTGATTGGACTAAAAAGTAAAACACATCAGACCTGCTTTATAGTTAGTTTAGTAAGCAAAGTTTCATGATCTAATTTGAAACACTTTTTGAATACCAGCGGTTTATTGTTCGATTTGGAAGCAACTTTGGAATGTTTTTCTATCGAGAA
This sequence comes from Xestia xanthographa, assembly GCA_905147715.2. Lineage (NCBI taxonomy): Eukaryota > Metazoa > Arthropoda > Insecta > Lepidoptera > Noctuidae > Xestia > Xestia xanthographa. The sequence goes on from LR990658.1 coordinate 26,081,254, forward strand.
AAGTTTATGGAATCGTGTTTTCGTTACTAATAGTACTTAGCATTAATCCTCAACTTTACCATAATTATATTTATTTCAAAATTAATTCTGCAGTATTTTAGGCATAACGGAAGTTCATGCTAAGCTATTTGAGGGATAATATTTAGCCCTTAGGTAAATCAAACTGGTTTTGCCAGTTAGTCTTTATATCGCAACACTACAAGTACAATGTAAGTACATAAGTACACTGCATGGCATTAAGTAGGGTAAACTTGCCTAATTCGTACCCCTTAAGAGAAAACCGTCATATTTAGAAAATTAGGAAAGATAAATTAGTTTTAATTGAAAGTAATTTTTGTTTGCTAAATTGCTTTATTGTTTTCGTAATCAAATTTAACATAAACCTCATTATCTTCTCAAAAATAAACAATTTAAAAAAAAAACGAAAAAAGTACGATTTAAGACCATTCATCCCAAATCGTACTGCTATATCCTTAATTCGTACTTTGAGATCTATTCATTGGTATACAGTATTGAGAATCAGCATCATAATCAACAATGTGTTATTAAAACAAGTAGTAATTCTTAACAAATTCGACGGATGGTTTTCGCCAATTCTCGGCAATCAAATTCAGATTCATAAATAGTTTTCCTAAATCGTACCAGTACGTTTTAAGAACTTAACTCGAGTACCTACGAAATAGGAGCAAGAGCCAAACAAATTTTAAATTTACCGCCAAAAAAATTGACAACTGTTACGAGTATGACAACACGTCAGATGAAATCGCAAAGATACACATTAATACGTATCAAATCGTAAAATAGGTTATACACGACCTAATTTGAATAAAACTCTTACGAAATGTGTAAAAATATTACAACAATAGTTAAAAAAAACTTACTTTTTCAATATTTTGGTCGAGAGCAGCTTCACAGATGTTATCTGCCAGGTGGTGAAATGGCCGACTGTTATTTCTATTTTTTGACACTAGAGGCGCTGATAGCTGTTACCAAAGCCGAGTTTTAAGTGGAGTACGAATTTGGCGTAAGTACGAATTAGGCAAGTTTACCCTACCTTTACATTGCCGCAGCTGTGGTGCCGGTGTCTCTACAGTTCCTATATTGCAGTAACAATGTCAAACATTCACTATACATTCAACTTAGGTTATTTACCTACTACGAAACATCAAAGAGTCTTTATTACGATTGAATAGCAGATTAGGAATTTATCTTCACACTTTAAATATAGTTTGAAATGATTTAGGAGCATAAAAATCATTGTGTAGGTGCACAAAAAAGATTTTCAGTGAAGCGTATATTAATTTATCTTGCCAAACTACATCTACGCTTTAGAAATTGACCGAATCAAGGACTTCCAGACCAAAATAAATCTTAAGGAAAACCCCAATTCATAGACATCCTATCATAATAAATAACATAATAATTTATTCAAATGAACAGATTATAGATTTACAACGTTTTTTACATTAATAACAGGTAACACAGAATTTATATTCTACAATACGGTGGGTGAAGCTCTGTCCTCCTAGCTAGGCTACAAAATAGCCTGTGTTTAGGAGACACAGTTTCGATCCTTGGGAAGGTACTAATTGGCTCTGGTTCTTGTTACATGTGCAGATTGGCAAAAGTAATAATTAACAGACTGCTATGCAAGGAAAAATCAACAACGAATAAATAAAAGAAACTAAAAAAGTATATATGAATTAAAACAATTGTAGCAAATGCAATTATGTGTGTGGGTGTGTTTATTTGTTTATAAGTTCATATGTGTGCATCTGTAATTATTAAATGTTGTCGATTTTTAACCGACTTCCAAAAGGAGGAGTTTAGAAAAGTTTCGGTTTCGTCATAGTTTAGGTTTAATATGAATGAACGGACAGATATTTTACAATTGAAAAGGGACGAGCCGTAGACCGGTAAATGTGAGTTCATTTTGTTATACAAAGATGGGCCAAGGTAGATCTTATTTTTTTTTTATAAATGCAGTATGTGCAGATGGAGTATTACAGATTAGGTATTTGCAACGTTTAGTCATTTCTACTTAATTATGGAGTATTACAATGTTGAAGTAACACGGTGTGAAGAATAAATAGTTACCGTACCTAAGTACATTGCACGCTTTGTATAACTCTTTGTTTAGAAAAAGAATCGGCTGAAAGGTAGAATCCTTCAATATAGCTCTGTGAGCAGTCTCAAGGGGCTTCAATATGGTTTTAACAGCGCCTCCCCAGCTGGTTATACAATAGGTGAGGATTGACTGGCATAGTCAATCCCCGGGTCCCCGGGTCCCGGGTCGTCCTGGTTAGTCTGGTGGTAGACTTTTGGCCGAAGGGTGTCGTATATCGACGTTTCCGAGGACGGTTACGCGACACCACGCAGCAAAACACGACGCCGACAACGTTGCGTGTATAGTTTTAGTTTCGTATGGTTTAAAATATGTATTAGTGTATTATTGTTGTTAATTATTATTTTGTGTATTTTATCTATGGGCCTTAGTCGCCTGACAATAAAATGATTATTATTATTATTCATTTATTCATTTAAATACATATTTTTAACATTTTTAAATATTTCTTAATAAAACTACATAAAAAACATTTAAAAATATAAAAAACAGTAGCCCACCAGCGCTGGGAACAGGGTCCGAGCTGCCGGTGGTCAGGGCTCTTGAGAGAGGAACCTCCTAACGATACGTGCCGTGTCCAGAAGTACTGCTTTCTGAATCAAGCCCTTGATCCAGCTGCCAAGCGAGAGCCTCCTAAGATGTTGGTCGAGGCTCTTGGCTATTAAGCCATTGGCCGACACGACTATCGGCACAATGACTGCTGTACCCACGTCCCACATGTCGACAACCTCGCGAGCCAGATCTAGATATTTGAATTGTTTATCTTTCTCTGCTTTCACGAGGTTCTCGTCATGCGGGATCGTTATATCAACAATCATTGTGCGACGCTCCAATCGATCTATCACCACAATGTCAGGCCTATTGGCAACAACAGTCCTGTCAGTGGTGATAGGTCGATCCCAATACAACGTGATATGACCATTGTCGAGAACTGGGTCGGGCGCATACTTATAGTATGGCACTTCTGATTCCACAAAGTTGTATTTCAAAGCAAGTTGCTGGTGGATAATCCTGGCAACAAGGTTGTGTCTATGCAAATACTCTCCGTTAGCCAGACTAGAACACCCAGAAATAATGTGTCGGATCGATTCTCCCGGACGGTGGCATGCCCGACATATGTCAACCGTGCCATCTTTCACAATGTATTTCCGGTAGTTATTCGTCCTCATAACTTCGTCCATTATTGCACAGATAAAACCTTCTGTTTCCCCGAAGAGGTCACCAAAGCGCAGCCAGGATACGGACGGTAAGAAGTCTACATCGGGGCCATGTAGGGCCCGGTAAAAGCGTCCGTGAAGCTCCTTGCCCTGCCATTCCACCTTGCGGTCATTAGTGTCTAATACTTTAGGTTTGCGCCAGTTCTCGTTAGCCAGGGAGAGCGGGGTGAGGCCCTTGTCCACTGAGACCACATCTCAGTGCATCTCCCCGTCGGCTTCTAGGAAGTATTCCCTGAGACTGCACACCTCACGGTTGTGTAGGGTCTTAGCATTTTTTTGACGACTAGACGGTTGGCTATTTTTATACTATAGGTAAATAATTATTATTATTATTATAGTGCGAAATACACAGATTGACGGATTAGCAACGTGTCGTAAGTTTTAAAAAATATAAATCAGTTTTCGGACACGTCCTTATTATGTGATTTGAAGTTGAAATTTTTGTAATCGTCATATACAGGAATAATCTACTCCAGTCAAAATGGCAACACTGTTAAAAGAACTTTTTCCAGGTTAAGCTCAGTTTTACATACCCAGTCCAGGTAATATTGTATGTAGTAAGGAATAAAACAAAAATCCATAAATAGAATCCCAAATGAAGTAGGGTATATCAATTGATACACGTACATTTCCGATGCAACAACAACAACAGCCCATAACGTCCACTGCTGGACATAAGCCTCTTCCATGATAGGAGGAATTTGCCGTAATCTCCACGCTTGGCAGGCGGATTGGAGATCGCAGTGATGAAAGACTAACAGAAAACGCTGCTGCCCATTCTCTGGTCTACGGAGGCGCAAGGTGTTCTGCCTCAGACATTAGTCGCCTTATACGACACCCGTGAGTGTAATGGGTTGGTTCTATTCTACTCTGCCGGATACCACACGGCATTTCCGATGCAACATAACATCATTTATTTCAGACTACAAACAACAACACACTGTTGCCTTTTATCGATGCATTAAATCCCTTGAATCCATCCTATCCCTTACAATTTGCTATATATCCTGGATATAGATTTATTAAGGATTGTGCGATAAAAAGCCTGTTTTTTTATCACGGTCGTTGTTTTACGATACACATTCACTTCGTTGCAGCCGAGTTCTGTGAAGGCCAACTGTATAAAGTTGATCACAAAATAAACTTCGACAGTATAAAAAGAAGACATTGTAAGGATTTAATGATATCTTGGTGAATGTTGAAAAGAGTAGGTACTATTTTTTCTTGATTTTAGTAAAGAATATAAAGTCAAAGATCTCTCAGTTAACTAGAAAATTTACTAGCCAAGTAAATCAACAGCTAAATGTGTTAATCAAACAGCGCGTGGATACGCGCAGGCCACACCGATGCCTTGTCCTCGCTAGCTAGCGGTGTGGCCTGCGATTTATCATTAGTTACCTATAGTATAAAAATAGCCAACCGTCTAGTCGTCAAAAAATTGTGCACTCTTCGATTACTTCTGTTCATCAATATCTCTACATAACTTTGTTGTAGCTTCAGGGTCAGTGGTCACTAAAATTGTTTCTCAAGGTTGATTTTAAACCATTGAATTAAACCATGGTTACCAACCATTATAATTTAAAAGAAAATAGTATTGCCAAAGTAGTAAAACCACGTTTTAGATGCCAGTTATTTGAAACGGTGATGCCAACATTCTGAATGAAGGGTGCATTAGTACTTGTAGTCTCTACTTAAGAAAAAATAGCTTAACGTCTCTTCTTTTAAATTTCTTTCTACAAAAGTTAAAGAATATTGAAAGGTAAGTCTTAATACTGGCGAAGATAAAGTTGACAAAAGCTGAATACATTTCTCTGAAAGGTAATTTCACTGGACGTTCCGAGTTTATTCACTGAATACATTGTATTCAAACCACGATTGATTGTGAAAACCAAAAGAATGGTATTTTATGTTTTTCAGTTTTTTTTTTATAAACTCTACGTAGGTATATATCTTTTTGGCAACTTTTAAATAATTTTCCCAGCCTATCTAGTTTAAATAAATGTGCTGCATTTATTTGTATAACAAATAGGTAACTAGACCTACCTTATTTATTATTTAAGTATGGTTGACCTCGTAATGAATTTACTCTCAAAGGGTGAACGTCCCTGGCAGATCATACAAAGACAAAGTTTATTTGTTCATGTGACATTTAAATAGTTTCAATCTTCACGAAACTCCAATATACAGTGGTTCTTTTGTCAGAATTGAGAAAGCAATTACGTAGTCGAGTGTACGTTACGTCTGTACTAACATTAAATGCTAATTCAAATTAAGGGAGCAAGTTCGTTAATTAATGAATAGCCCTAATAACAAGTTCTGATTTGAATTTACTAATTATTATTCTAAGAAAATTAGTTTGTTCAAAGCTAAGTTATATTCAAGTCTGTGGCCTTTTCATAATATGTTAGTAACATTAATGAAGGTAAGAGCGTCACTACCATCATCTGCTAAGCTTTTTCTTAACTATGTTGGGGTCGTATTCCAGTCTAACCGGATGCAGTCAAATTCTGGTATTTTACATGGCTTTTTATATTTTACCGACTGCCTATCTGACCTCCACAACCTAGTTAGTGGGTAACACATTAAGGCTTGCAGGCATTTTTTTTTAAAAAGGTAAAACGTTTTTCACCAACGGAATGCGCATAAATAATTTCCGGATTAAATCGATTATTAGGTAGTGCATTACGATTGGTGTTGTTTTAACTGCTTATCGGAGAAGGCACAAATACAATAAAAAATATGCGTTCACAAAAAATGCACAACACAAATAGAAGTTGAAATTTCATTTAATTAGCACTGACTGAAAGACGCACACTATAATTTGCAAAATTAAAAAAATACAAGCAAAAAAGTAACAAATCGTTATAAATAAATAAAAAAAGTACAAACCTTATACAAAACACGTAGTCCAAGAAAATTGCCTCAAATAAAAAAAAAACACTGCAGCTGTCACATTGACGGAACGAAGCATAAAACAACGGTAGGTAAACAAGGCACTACCCGCACGGCACTCGAAAACTGACTGACTGCCGGCGCCTGCGCAATCACGCCGTTTGTCACAAATCATTATCACAACACAACCTACTTTGCGACCTCCAATTAAATGCACGTTACTGGTGAGGGTTTGCTTGCATTTACGACCTGTTTCAGCTAATTTGTGCAATAATATTGACATTTGCAACCTTTATAAAGATTTAGAAGCTTGTGAGTAAATAATAACAATCGCGCGCCTCAAAGAGAGTCAGCAAAAAGGAAGGGGTCTGTAAGGACCGATGCCTGGACTGTTCGAAAGAGATACCGTGGGCCTGGAATACAAAGGGCGATGAAGGAACATGGATTGGTTTTAGTCAGTAAAAGTCTGACACTCCCTCCTGCTCCGCCCAGAGCGGGAGAAGTCATTTGATGATTTCCCATCCAAAAAAAAAAACGCTTGACGAGGTCGGTCAATTGGTGGGTCACTATTCATTATCGTAATCGAGACTCCTCCGTCCCTCGAAAAGCACGTTAAACCGTTAGTCCCGGTTGTCATTTATAGATCTTTGACAGTGGTCAACAGGTGGTCAGTGGCCTGAAAGTCTGACAACAAGTCTTACCAAGGAGTTATCGTATTACCGTGCAATGCAATAATTTTGAAATGTACTCTATAGAAAGATGTAGTGGCTTTTGATATCTGTGAAAGGGCATCTTATTCTTCTGTGGGAGTTGAGCTAGAATTGGATGATCCTGAAAATTTGCACCGTCCAATTCGCTAATTACAATGAACAGTTAGGTACTAATATATCATCTTAACACGCCTGTAATCTCCGAAAGGAGAGTTGTAAAGAATGTTAGAGGTGTACGTAAAGTACACCCACATTTCACCAGCTGTTTTTAAGACACATTTAAAAGGAGGCTAGTCTAATGTCATCAGCGATGCACAACATCCACGTGACACAATGACTTTACTGAGATGAAATTCATTACACTTTGAGCTGAGAACCAAACCCTAGCCCTAATGCTCGGCAGTAGCCATTGTGACCACTGTCTAGACCAACGAGGTAATCTATACTTATATATATATAATATTATAAAGCTGAAGAGTTTGTTTGTTTGTTTGTTTGAACGCGCTAATCTCTGGAACTACTGATCCGATTTGAATGATTCTTTCAGTGTTGGGTAGTCCATTTATCGAGGAAGGCTATAGGCTATATAACATCACGCTGCGACCAAAAGGAGCGGAGCATAAATGAAAAGTATTGCAAAAACGGGGAAAAATGTATTCCTTTTGTGAGCTGTTTCTCTTTTATGTGACGCAGACGAAGTTGCGTGGGACAGCTAGTTACAAAATAAAAAGTGTTCTATTTGACATTTTCTGGTAGCATTATGTCACGGTATATATATTAAAGTATATTCGGCATGATCACACTGATCACCTGTATTTTACACACGTGTCGAATACTTTACAATGAAAACATTCACATCCAGCGACCGTGACCAGTGAATGATACAGTTTTTACGTAATTTATTTTTATTCTAAGCCCACGTATGAATAGGTGGTTTTTAACGCTTAGGGATTTTCATCGCTAAGATCAACTCCAGGAGTTGAAAATCCTACGACAAACATTCATGGGATTGTTTAGCGCGCTTTGTTGGTATTTCGACGCTTCGCTCAATGCCGAGAGTTCAAAATCCAGTGCGCAATGAGGTAACAGCATCAGCCGTGGCCATGACTATCCAAATGCCATTGACATGACCTTGAGAGAGACAACAATACAATCGATGTAGATCACAATGCTAATCGATGGATCAAGCAACGCCATAATTGGTTGGATTGCAGTTGTAGTATAGTTCAAATTAAAGTGATCTATTATTAAAGTGAATAAGATATATTTACTAGAGTGATATATTTATTAAAGTGAAGTAAAGTGAGGCACGACAGTGCCCCTGCCAAGACGAGCCAAGCGAAGCGCAAGGGCACTACCTACGACCTTTTTTCGAATGGCTTCGTCGTTTTTTTGAACCCTTATAACTTGAGTTTGGATTATACCAGATAAACAAAATTCTCGGGATATGTTGTTTGTTAACTTACAACTGATATCTTCTCTCCATCGATATTTACCAACGATAACACCACTTTAATTTTGGTAAAACTAAAGTGGCCCCTTATCTATCTATCTATATAAATAAAAACAAAAGGCCTGACTGACTGACTGACTGACTGACTCATCAACGCCCAGCCCAAACCCTTGGACCTAGAAAGCTGAAATTTTGCATAGAGGTTTCCTTTATAATGTAGAATATAAATAAAAACAAAAGGCCTGACTGACTGACTGACTGACTGACTCATCAACGCCCAGCCCAAACCCTTGGACCTAGAAAGCTGAAATTTTGCATAGAGGTTTCCTTTATAATGTAGACAAGGAACAAGGAAGGATTTTTTGAAATTCAACCCCTAAGGGAGAAAGGGGAAATAGGGGATAAAAATTTGTATGAAAGTCCGTCAGTTTTAAAGTTAGGATCTTCAAATTTTGTATTTAGGCTGACAATTAAAAATTAATAGATAAGTGTCTCGGCGTTTTTGACAATTCCACCCCCAAAGGGTTAAAAGGGGAGATGAAGTTGTGTAGTCCTTAATTTTCGAAGTAAAAAAAATATTATTATCTAGGCGTATAGTTGCAAGCTAACGCAACAGTGTTGTTAGAATTTCAATCCTTAAGGGGGTGAAATGGGGATGAAATTTTGTTTTAAATTAAAGTTCTTTATTTTTAAAGTTGAAATCACTGATATTTCGGCTTACGGTTGGAAACTAACACAACGTAAATTATTGTTGGTTTTATTTTAATTTCAGCCGTTAAGGGGGTGAAAAGGGGGATGAAGTTTATAGCAAATATTTGTATTCAAATCTTCTAAATATATAAAAGAAAGAAACTGACTGACTGACATATCAACACACAGCCCAAACCGCTGGGTCTACAGATTCCAAATTTAGCAAGTAGGTTCCTTATGTGGTCTAGGAGTGCACTTTGAAGGGGTTTTTCAAAATGTAACTCCTAAAGGGATGAAACAGGGCTCCAAAGTTTGTTGTATGGGAAAACAAGATTAGTTAGACTATTTTATTAGAAACTTCACAGCAGTAATCCTATTGATAAAAAAGGAGAAACGGGTTTCAGGTTTTTTCAGAATTCAACCCCAAAGAGGAGGAAATGGGGTGACAAAGTTTGAACATGGTTATTGTTTGTATGGTGTATCGGGTCGGGTCATCGGGTGTGTTACAAAAACAACGATTTTAAGATTTAATGTGGCAGACCTGAAATACCATCCCCTGTTGGGGTGCGATGGGGTTGAAATGTCTAAAAATCAATATGGGTGTCGATTTCGAGATAATCAGGGGTGCTGATTACGAATATGGCATTTATTTTGAGATCCAGAAGATGCCGGATTCAACTCCTATACAGGGTTATGGTTTATTTATTGTGAAGATTGTGATAATGATGATGATGATTGTGATTACGATGATGATGATTGTGATTACGATGATAATGATTGTGATTACGATGATGATGATTGTGATAATGATGTTGTTGATTGTGATAGTGATTGTGATTATGATAGCGATTGTGAGAGTGATTGTGATTGTGATAGTGATTGTGATTGTGATTGTGATTGTGATGATTGTGATAGTGATTGTGATTGTGATAGTGATATGATTGTGATAGTGATATGATTGTGATTGTGATTGTGATTGTGATAGTGATAGTGATTGTGATTGTGATTGTGATGATTGTGATAGTGATTGTGATTGTGATAGTGATTGTGATTGTGATTGTGATTGTGATTGTGATAGTGATAGTGATAGTGATAGTGATAGTGATAGTGATTGTGATTGTAATAGTGACTGTGACTGTGTTGGTGATGGTGATTGTGATTGTGATTGTGACTGATAGTGATAGTGATAGTGATGGTGATGATGATGGTGATGGTGATTGTGATTGTGATTGTGATTGTGATTGTGATTGTGATTGTGATTGTGATTGTGATTGTGATTGTGATTGTGATTGTGATAGTGATAGTGATAGTGATTGTGATTGTGATTGTGATTGTGATTGTGATTGTGACTGTGATGGTGATGGTGATTGTGATTGTGATTGTGATTGTGATTGTGAATGTGAATGTGAATGTGATAGTGATAGTGATTGTGATTGTGATTGTGATTGTGATTGTGATTGTGATTGTGATTGTGAATGTGAATGTGAATGTGAATGTGAATGTGATAGTAATTGTGATAGTGATTGAGATTGAGATTGTGATTGTGATTGTGATAGTGACTGTGATGGTGATTGTGATTGTGAATGTGAATGTGATAGTGAATGTGATAGTGATAAAGATTGTGATTGTGATTGTGATTATGATTGTGATTGTGATAGTGATTGTGTTAGTGATAGTGATAGTGATAGTGATAGTGATAGTGATAGTGATAGTGATAGTGATAGTGATAGTGATAGTGATAGTGATTGTGATAGTGACAGTGATGGTGATAGTGATGGTGATAGTGATGGTGATAGTGATGGTGATAGTGATAGTGACAGTGATGGTGATAGTGATGGTGATAGTGATAGTGATTTTGATAGTGATTGTGATGATGATTGAGATTGAGATTGAGATAATGATGATGATTGTGATAGTAATTGTGATGATTAAAATTGTGATTATTATGAAAATTAGAATTATTTATAGATAGTTTATAACCTGGATTAACATGTAGGATACTATTTATCCCTTTAGTATGATCCCATGGGACAGTTACCGAACTGCACGCGAGCGAAGCCGCGGGCAACAGCTAGTAATATTATAACTATATGCTTTTTTTTTCTTTGTGGGTAGACATAGCAACAACAACATTTTTGTGGGCTCTTCATTAAATAATTGTTTTAAAATAGTTTTTCTTAATTTTTAATGATATAAACAAGTTCATTTCACAATAGGCCCCCCCACACTTGCTATCTATTGTTTTCAAGTTTGTAACACCTGCTGTTGGGTCATTGTCACTACACTTCACCATGGACACCAAACTTGCTGCCAGCCTGGAGGACCTCCAAAAGTTGTTTGGTTCCCGAATGCAGGAATATGAAGCTAAACTAGAACAGGCTTCCGCTAACTCCACACCAGCTTCACCTGACATTGCATCCATCGCACGTGAGTTCTCCGAGTTTAAGCTGTTTGTCTGTCAAGCACTTTCCGCATTAAAATCTCAAATTGAGCTGCTCGCTGCTGGGTATGATAGGCATGAAACTGCCATGCGTAGAAAGGTCCTGCTGTTCCATGGTGTCCCAGAGCAGAATAATGAAAATTTACTTGTTGTGGTCAACAACATATTAACCAACCAAGTTAAATTGCCTGAGGTAAATAGGGACAAGAATATTATCCATGTTTGTCACAGACTCGGATACTCTCAGCAGAAGGCCCGTCCAATACTAGTACGATTCTTCAAAATGGAGCACCGGCAACTTGTATGGGACAGCAAGAAATCTCTCAAGGGTACTGGAATAACCATCTCCGAGTTCTTGACTCAAGCTAGGCACCGTGTGTTTACGGCTGCTCGTAAGCATTTCGGCATGTCAAACTGCTGGTCCATGGAGGGCAAGATTGTTATTATCTGCCCAGACAAATGCCGCCGCAAGATCGAAGTTGCAAGCGAACTTCACGATCTGATTGCCAAATTCCCGTCCACTGGAGCCGACACCGAGGATTCTGTGCAGTCGGAAGAACCTGAGTCTCCAAATATCGCAACGACAACAGCTACACCGGGCAAGAGATCCAGAAGGACGCGTCTGCGCAAGTAACTCAGCGTCTCTGTTGATACCGTTGTGCAGTTTATTTGCATCACGACTTCGCGACTTAGTCGCTTTGTACGAACACAATTATTTTGTCTTTTGTGCCGGTGATTAAATAAGTAATTTTATTCAGTTCACCGTTGAAATATTTCACTTTTATTTAATTTATTAAGCCGGTATTTTGATATTTCGTTCATGTTATTGTGATTTTGAGTGTGACAGTCAGAATGTGACGTTGTCAGTTGTGGACTGGTGTCATTTGTCATTGTTCAATTCCATCTGTCATTCGTTACGTTTCATTCTACGATCGTTTCGTTGAATAATTGTTTTTATTTTACTTTTCGTTTTCTCGGTAACGTTTAATTAATTAATTTTAGTGTTTCATAAAAATGTTGTAAAATTTCTACCAATAATCTAGCAAGTTGGGGAGGTTTTTCTTATTGTAAGAAAACCTACATTTTGTTTTTGTATTTATTAGGATATTTAGAATAATTTTATTTTAGATAAGTACATTTAAATTGTTATCTAGAATATTTATATAAATTATGGATGATGTAGCTGATCTCAACGACAGCTTCTTCTCGTGCTCTTCCGCTGATAGTTTTGTTAGTGTGGACAGTGACTCTTCCGCACCACTTACCTTACACGACAAAATTTCTTCCCTTTTCTCCAATGACCCTACGAATCTACATATAGCACACATCAATGCTCAGAGTGTTCCTGGTCACTATTCTGATCTTCTGGCATCCTTTAGCAGTGCTCACCTGGACGCCTTATTGATTTCGGAATCTTTTTTGAAGCCTTCTCTCCTTTCTACTCAATTTTCCTTGCCTGGCTTCGTCTTGATCCGCAATGACAGGACTGGCAAGGGTGGAGGAGGTGTTGCTATATACTTGCGTGCTGATTTACCCTACAGGGTGGTCAGCTCATCTCCTTCACTTTATTCTGGATCTGCTGAATACTTGTTTTTAGAAATTTCTTTTCACCACACTAAAGTTTTGCTTGCAGTGCTCTATAGTCCTAATCTAAATATTGACTACTTTGATTCCCTTGATTCCACCCTTAGTAATCTTTGTCCGTTGTACGACCACGTTATTTTAATGGGTGATTTTAATACGTGCTTAATTAAAAACGACGCTCGGTCTCTCAAACTCCTCTCCGTCTTGTCTTCCTTTAATCTTCAAGTCTTGCCTCTCTCTGCAACTCACTATTTTCCTAATTGTACACCGTCTTTTCTAGACCTTATGATTGTTTCTTCTTCTAATAATGTTAAATATCATGGTCAACTTACTGCTACTTTCTCCTACCACGATCTTATTTATCTGTCGTATCGCATCCGTGTCCCTAAGCGTAAGCCCCAGTTATTATATCTCCGTAACTACAAAGGCATTGATCCGGAGGCATTGCAGCGTGATGCCAACAATATCGACTGGTCCCCTCTGGTCGTGACGGAAAGTATCGATGAGATGGTGAGTTATTTTACTACACAAGTTCTCAACCTGTTTGACCAGCATGCACCCATCCGACGTGTCAAAGTGAGACATAACCCTGCTCCATGGATAACCACACAAATTAAAGAGCTTATGGCACGTAGGGATAAAGCTAAGAGTAGATATAAGCGCAGACCTTCTGAGCTGAATCTCTCTTATTACAAATCGCTACGTAATCGCTGCAGTCATCTGTGTCAAGATGCCAAGAGACGCTATTTCCACGACCAACTCACCAACCGTAGTTCTTCCGATGTTTGGAAATTTCTCAAGTCTGTAGGCATAGGCAAAACACCTACCAACCAGTGCAAGGATGTGAATCTCAACGATCTGAATAAACATTTCTCTTTCCTTCCCTTTTCTCTCGATTCGTCTGTCAAGGCTGTGACCCTGGAGAACCTTTCTAGACTGCCGTTGCCACAATGTTCTTCTTTTAACCTTAGCCATATTTCTGAGGATGACGTTAGGAAATCTGTCCTTGCGATTACATCTTCTGCAGTCGGTAACGATAAGTTGTGTTCAAGAATGGTTACTCTTATCCTTCCATCTCTACTTCCTGTTCTTACTTATATCTTTAACTACTCTTTTTGCTGTTGTTCTTTTCCCTCAGTTTGGAAGCAAGCTCTCAGATGCCAATGTATACGTTTTTTACAATAAACTTCCGAGCCAAATTCAAGCACTAAGCCTAAATAAATTCAAATCGTTTATAAAACGGAAGCTGTGCCTGAAAGCCTATTATCATGTTAATCACTATCTCGAAGATAAAAAGGCTTGGGATTAAACTGCTCCAATGAAATTTGCTCTGTGAATGTCGAAGCTTCGGATTTCGGTTGTTTATTATTTATTCCTTTCTTTTCCTTTTTTTTTATTTTTTTCTTTTCCTCCTTTTTTTTTTATACACTCTGACATTTAATGTTTTGACATGTATTTTATTATTTTTTATACACTCTGACATGTAATGTTTTGACATGTATTTTATTATTTTTTTATTTGACATTTACTGATTTGACATGAATACTTATTTTGTTAAGTATTTTAGTTTTTTTTTATCATCATTGTGCCTTTTAATGATTTTTGTGATTTTTATTTACATTATTTTTGAATAGAACTTGTTATGAATTTTATATGATTATTGTGAATGTGGGGACCATGTGGGTCACATTTATATTTTTTTGTTTATTTTTTCCCACAACTGTCTGACAGTTTGAGTACTCTAAGCGACCTACCCAAATGTCCTTTCTTTGGTATTGTTCGTCGTTTCGTTGAGCTCCTTGGGTTATAAGTCGAGCTACACGTTAACTGACAAATGCTTGCACTGACTGGACAGGTCCACTCAAAACTGTATGGTTCTTTCTTCAAAAGACCATATCAGACACTAATCTGCATAGTCCTCATGTGAATTGAGCAAGATTGTCTGGACTTTAAAAGAGACTATGACCTCTGAGTTTGTTTCGGCTGTTTCTTCTCAGAGTAGTCAGGTACGAAACACCGGCCCCATCTAGTTTTAAAAAATGACGTGTAAAAGTGTTTGTAAAAACCTACTTGCAAAATAAACATCATTTATAATTTATCATCATTTATCATTTATCACATCATACCTTTACCTAAAACTAACAATCCATCCTCTCTATCCCACTTTAGACCTATTTCTATTCTCCCATTTCTTTCCAAAGTTTTTGAGCACTTAGTTCATAAACAATTGTCATTTTTCTTAGCGTCGAACTCTTTAATATCCCCTTTCCAATCTGGCTTCCGCTCGGGTCATAGTACTGTCACTGCACTTCTGAAAGTAACTGACGATATCCGCTGGGCAATGGAGAGTAAGTCACTTACCGTTCTTGTATTGCTTGACTTCAGTATTGCCTTCAACTCTGTGGATTTCGACATTTTGCTAGGTATCCTCAAATCTTTGAACTTTTCTTCTTCTGCTTTAGCCTGGTTCAATTCTTATCTTCGGGGACGCGCTCAGTGTGTTCGCCTTGATGAGGTTTTCTCTGATTGGTGTAGCCTCACCGAGGGTGTCCCTCAGGGTAGCGTTCTCTCTCCTCTTCTTTTTTCAATTTTCATAAACATGGTTACCAGTGTAATCTCTTCTAACTTCCATCTTTATGCAGATGACTTGCAGCTATACCGGCACTTTACAGTAGCTGATGCCAATTCTGCCATTGCTGCTATGAATCATGACCTGGTTTGTATCAGCGCCTGGGCTAAGTCATTTGGATTGCAAATTAACCCTGCTAAATCTCAGGCCATGGTCATAGGCAGCCGATTTGTTCGTGGTGCAGCCGTTGTTGCATCTCTGATGCCGTTGTACCTCGATGGTGTTCGCATCGATTATACAGATACCGCCAAAGATCTGGGTGTAACTATTGACTCCTATCTGTCGTGGCGAGCTCATGTCAATGAGGTAAGCCGCAAGGTTCACTTCTCTTTTCATTCGTTGAAATGCCTTCAGAGTCTCCTACCTTTGAAGACTAAAATCTCTTTGGCACAAACACTTATTCAGCCGATAATAGATTATGCTGATGCCTGCTACCTGGATGCTACTGAGGAGCTATTAAATAAGCTTGAGCGTTTGCAAAATTTATGTATTCGCTTTATTTTTGGTCTCCGTAAATATGACCACGTTTCTCACCTTCGCAAAGAACTCAAGTGGCTCCCAATCCGCCTTCGCAGGAACACTAGGATCCTATGTCTCCTTTTCAATATCCTACACAACCCATCCTATCCTTCTTACCTGCGCGAGCGTTTTTCTTATGCTCGTCCTACTGACGCACCGTGTAGATCACACCTTCGATCCCTACTTAAATCCCATCCTCATAAATCCAGCTATTACTCTTATTCCTTCTCCGTCCATGCTGTAAGGTTGTGGAACGCACTTCCGCCTAGCATTCGTGATTTAAAGACCATTTCACTGTTTAAATCCAGAGTGAAAGAGCATTACCTTTCCTCTCAACCATGATTTATTATATACATATTTATATTTATTAGTCTATATATCTTAGCATTATGTATTTATATAAGTATATATTAATATTTACTGATATGTGTATTTATATATCTTAATAGGTTAAGTTAGGTAAGGCACCCAATGTCTATTCTCTTCCTTTCTCACACACTATTGTCTACATTTCTTTTTCATTTCTCCTTTTGCAGGTCTGCTGGAAGAAATTTCTTAAGAAATAAGCAGTTCCTTTGTATTCATATTTTTAATGTATTTTCCTCTCTTGTTTACTGTGTTTACATAAATAGTTAAATAAAATAAAAATAAATATAAGGGGCTGCCTCCACTAGTGAGAAAATCGCGGCGATTCGACGTATTTCTTTACGAAAATATTGCCGCGATTCTCTCGCTTGTAGAGACGGCCCAAAATAGAGTGTATAGAAAATCGTAGCAAAGACGATAATATCACCGCGAGTCTCTCGCTCGTGGAGGTGGCCCCTTAGCTAGCTAAAATACATTCAAGACCTCTGTCACTATGACGTTCAAAAAACACGAACATAAAAAAAAAACTTTTTTATAAAAAATAAAACCGACTTCAAAAAACACATAAAAGTGAAAAATAACTTTAGCTTCAGAAGTCAGTGACTTTTGTTTGATTGATATTTTTTTGTCACCGACTTCTGAAGCTAAAGTTATTTTTCACTTTTATGTGTTTTTTGAAGTCGGTTTTATTTTTTGTAAAAAAGTTTTTTATTTTACCATTTTTAGTTTTTTCCAAACAAATATTTGCTATGAATTTATTTGACTGGTAATAGGCGTGAGCAGCGGTGGCCCAGTGGTGGCGGCCCCGACTTACGAACAGCAAGTCGTGGGTTCGAACCCAGGCAGGCGTTGGTCACTTTGTGTAATTTATTTCATCATCACTGCTCTCAAAACGGTGAAGGAAAACATCGTGAGGAAACCGGCATGTCCTAGAACCAAAAAAATCTAAGACATGTGACATCTACCAATCCGTGGGCCCGCGTACTGGCCCATTCTCTCTTATAGAGAGGAGGCCTGTGTCCCAGTAGTGGGAACATTAATAGGCTGATGATGAATAGGCGTATCCCCAATATATGGAACTTAGCATACCTTTTTTTTTCGGATGGAAATCATCAAATTACCCCTCCCGCTCTGGGCGGAGTGGAAGGGAGTGTCAGACTTTTACTGACTAAAACCCATCCATTATCCTTCTTAGCCCTTTGTGTTCCAGGGTCGCAGTATCCCTTTAGAACAGTCCCTGTTGCTGACATCTCTTTGAGGCGCGCGCGGAACACGAACGAACTGTCGAGATCTAGGTGTATTGTACACATCTGCGTATCCCCTCAGAGCATACAGGCGTGATGTTACGTCATTTGAGGCGCACGCGAAACACGATCGCACCAACTTAACATACCTAATTGTCGAAATCTGGGTGTATTGTACACATCTACCTACTCCCTCAGAGCATACAGGCGTGATGTTACGTCATGATGATGTATAAACAATAAGCATCCAAGCGATTGCAACATTCACGGCACTTTTGCCGTCTATTTTTTATGAGTTCCATTGTATATCTCCGAATATCAGCATCAAATGTTGACAAAATTTAAATGGGACCACACGGGAAGCACCAGCTTTCAAATAAAAAAAGAATCATCAAAATCGGTTCACCCAGTCGGAAGTTCTGAGGTAACAAATACAAAAAAAAAAAAAATACAGTCGAATTGAGAACCTCCTTTTTTTGGAAGTCGGTTGAAAACAGCATGGATGATTGTGTCTATCATTTTAATGATGTCATACTTTCAACATTGAGAACGTTCATTTACCTCGTATATCTCCTGCATATAATACAGTTGAATGAATAATTAAGAATATAACGGATCGCAGTTCTAAAATTATTATATAATACAAGAATACAATACTTAGTGGTTAAAATAATTCATGAATAGCGGTAGACTCGTAGTATCTACTTAATTTCCCAAGACGAACTGTTGCACGAGAAGCTCTTCTATTTTAGCGAAACAATTTGCTTTTGCCAACAGTTTCGCTCGAGTTATGGTCCGAAATTATCCCACGTGACCGTTTTAAAGATAGCGTATGTCACTCAATTATAGTGTAGCTTCCCATTAGTGATAGGCATGCGTTGCCGTGGCGGAAATCTCTGAATAGAGTCCGAACCCAGGTCGGCCGTAGTAAAGACAATCTCCTCAAATGGGGGTTTATGGACGGCTCAGATCTCAAATGTGTATGCGGCGTGCCTCCACAGACAATGGCCCATCTTCCATCTTGCGCCGCATGCCCTGACACCTGCACACTTGACGATCTTATGACTGCATCAGCGAGCGAAGTTCGCATAGCTGAATTTTGGGCCAAACATATGTATTTAATTAAAATTTGCCATTGACACGCTAAGAAGAAGTGATAGAATCTTGGGAATTGGATCAGTAGTTCCGATGATTACCCCCTACATCCAAACTTACCGACTTTGCCCTTTTATTAATATTAGTGTAATATTTGTGTATGTAACCTTCTGGGTCTATTTATTCTTAGTTCATTTCGCATCAATTTTGCTGCAAAATAGTTAAAGTATAATTTTTGGACTCGACATTCTTTGCTGTCTCGACGCTTCTCTGGTGGTCACCATTGTTTATTGACTTTCAAGACTTACAAAGGTTACAGTACTAGTAAGAAAATTACACTTTCAAAACCTTTATTTTCAATGCTCATTAAAGACTAATAAGAAATATTATGGACGTCGTATTTTGTCGTAACTTTTCCTTAAAAGCTTCAACTCTAGTATGCAAAAATATGACGCAACCCACACCTCAAGGTTGCTACTTGTTCTCCTATTAAGTTCAAGATCTTTTTTATTTTATGACTATAAAAATATGGTAAGTATTAAGGAGGATAATGTTGAAGTTTTTTTTTTCTATTTGCTGGTATAGTGTTACAATAACAACATAAGAACCTATAGTAGCAATGGCACTGAGGTATAGGCACCGTCTTACGTGTCGCAAGTCATGGTGGATCCGAAATCTGGTAGAACTTTGTGTAATAGACAGAGCTCTTAACACAGTAAAGAAACCGGCGCGGTGTATCCTGGAACCTTAGTTCTCAGACATGTGACATCCATTTTACTCGTGGTTAAATAATAGCAGCCACTCGAGTCGATTTTCAGGTTAAGCCAGGCCTAGGCATAGGGGGTGCGTGGATGGGTGACCACCCATTACATAGCGAATTTCCTCCGTGATTAGAAAGGAAGTTAATTAAGCCGTTGGTCCCGGCTTTTATTTGTAGATCTTTAAGAGTCGTTACAGGTAGTCAATGCCCGAAAGTCTGACAACCAGTCATTATCCAGTTCTAACTGGGTTGTAGAGGTCAGATAGCTAGTCGCTTCATGGAAAATACTAGTATTCAGCTGGATCCGGTTATACTGGAAACCAACCTCAAAATAAATAAGTGGTTGGGAAAAGGTTAGGTTACGCTTACGATTACGCTCTGAGCACGCGTGGTGGATGATATCCCGGAACTCGCATACGGAACGCTCTCATAGAGGACGCCTTTGTAACATCAGTAGGCATGACATACACTGCTTGTTGTGTATGCTCAATCTTTCAACATGATTTGATTGCACATTGGCAAGCCAAATAAACTTGGGACCATAACAAAAGCTGTGATATTTTTTATGTTATTATTTTAGGTCATTAAACTTTCTTAAGAGGCCGGCGACCGATGCGTAGTCCATACAAACGTAATACCAAAATAATTTGTAAATCAAACATATTCATAAGGTAGTGTGTATTTATTTCGATTGGATTACAGAATATCTATGTTCCCAATTATATATTTTGAAAGGACTGCGATATAGAGACGAGATAATTATGAGGAATTTAAATTTCTATAGAAAACTTATTTTTCTCATAACTCTTGTATAAATCAGTGTTCATTCAAAATATATATTTGGGAACCTAGATATTCTGAATAGGTCGCCAGCCGGCCTCTTAAGGAAGTTTAATGACCTAAAATAATAACGTAAAAAAATATCACAGTCGTTGCTATGGTCCTCAGTTTATTCGGTTTGCCAATGTGCAATCGTGCATGTTTCCATACAAGGAAATATCCACTTTACATCGAACGAGTCGACCACATGTTCGCTGACCAGCTTCCAATAAAATAACCTGTATTTCGTACTCATATTGGGAACCCGTAAGGCGCGGGACAAATACAAGAGGCGACGGGCGGAGGTGTGGCGCGGGCGTGGCGCGGCATTTCGGGAATTCTAGTGTTTAAAATTCTATATCGTCACGCATTTTGACCGTCTAGTTCACCCCTGTGTACACTGTCGGCACGCCGCTACTAACTGCAGGCGCGCCGAGGGCGAGGAAGTGGTGCCCACGCCACGTTACGCCCGCGCCGCGCCGTCTCAGTGTGTCTCGCGCCTCACCTCTTCTTACATTTTGTATTAAATTGCAGAGAAGTGACGCCGCGCCTGCGCCTCGCCTACGCCCGACGATTCTTGTATTAGTCCCGCGCCTAAAAATCTGCCAACCAACTATAAAACTATGGCCATTTCTGATGAAAACGAGTTGTAAATACGGCCTGTCTTGGTCTTTTAATAAAACCTGTTTATAAGCGTAATTGGGTAATCGTCCAAATTAACTTAAGTACTCTCAGAAAATTCACTATCGAAATCACAATTGCATCGTTACGTGATCGAGACTAATTTGGTAAGTAATCGATTATGGAAACAAACGCATTATTGAAATTATCATTGGGATTATTGGGAACCTATTAACTTTGTTTTTGTTCGTTGTTAATTGATGTAGTACCTAGAAGTATAGTTTACGAGTCATAAGTTCAATTGCCCATGCTTTTCACGGGTAATTTAAAATTAAATTAATGTGAGATGGGGTGTCGATCCAACATTACCGGAGAGGGATCAGGCGTGCTTTTCTGGACACTAGGGTAGCCCACCGACTTCAAAATCCCGATTTGTTACTAATATATTCTTAACAGAAAACCCAAATGGGGGAATATTTACTAGCTAAATGTTATTTACATTTAAAAATTAAAATATCCTGATCCTCCATATCCTGTAACTAACTTAACAATAAACTTAAAAAATGTCGTCAAAACACTCCTCCTCAACGCTGTCAACTGGTAATGTCCCCAAGAGACTGTCGGCGTTACCTCGCTGTATGGCAACGCTAAGCCTTTGGCCAAGGTAATATAAAAGCCAGCCCTTGAGTCACAAAAAAAAAAACCCAAATTAATTAAAAAGTAGCGTCAACAAAATAATACGATTTTATTGGTTCGTATCTAAACTTATCTTTAACTATTGCAATATACTAAATTATTGAGGATTAGCACATATATTTATCAATCCAGACAATAGTATGATTGATGATCTGAACGCAACTTGTATCTGACTTTTTGCAACTTACGTAAGGGTCGTTGAACTCTTTTGTGTGAGGTTTAGGAGAATGCGCTAAAGTAGCTCGCAACATTGAAATTGTTCGATGTTTTTTGCAATGTGCAGTTCAGTTTCATGTTGTTGATTAAGATATATGATTTGCGAGTGTAACTGTTACTGTGTTAATATAATCATTATAATCATCAATAGATCCCTCTAAGTTCATTGAACTCCATTGAAAGTCTGTCAGACTTTTAAAACATGAGAAACTGTGACTTTACTTCCATAAAACGCAATTTAAGTCGTTGTCCTCCACGTTACATTCACTTTATTTAAACCATGGTTTTTTGAAATTGAACTTTATTCTCCAAGTTTCCTTCGGCAGTTTACCTTAAAGATCCCACATAATTGATAACCGACTCTACCTGCTAATTCTAACTTACACTTCGGTCAATGCCACTTAGTTTAAGGAAACAACGTATAGTCATGTACCTGACCTCTGTCCTTACACATAGAGATCATTAATCATCTCAAAATTAAATCGAAGCACATAACAATGACTCGATTAAACGGAAACAGGAAAGTAGTGAAAAATCGGTGTTGTGCCATGTCAGATCACGTACAATGAAGGATACGTAGTTGTCATGAAGGCATTGATATTAGAGACCACAAAAAAATCCAAATCATCAAACTATGGGAGTCGTATATCCACGTAAAACCTTCGTCGCATCAATAGACGGAACTACGTCCGTAATGAGTAATCTCATTGTAAAATATTTTACGTGGAAACACGACTCCCTTAAAACTAAGGCACCAGAAATTCAACTGTTATGCTCTTGCACCCGAGTCAAGGGAGACCCGGTCGACGGAGCCCCGCTACTTCTGAATGGTTTATAAAAAAATAACGGCCCCAAGTCGGCCTAGGCAAAACTAGTTTGTCATCAACCACCTCATAAAAATTTGGTGCTCAATTTACTAAATTTGGTGATCAATTGATGTTTTAGGAGATAGATGTTAGTGGTCACAAAGTTAGTTTTGGTGGTCATTATATTTTCCCCCTAAAACTAATGTACAGGACAGGCAGGTAAACTCAAGAATGTACGGAAATGAGAAACTTATAAGCTTCCCGATTTTGCCATATGGTAACAAAACCTTAATAGAATGATGATGAACCATCCTTGCCTCGTTCAAAGCACGGCGCAGGGGTCCTAATCTTTAACGCTTCGTCCGTATACTCGGATCTATACGTCTCTCTCGCGCACGTCTTCAGATGAGTGCGAGTGAGAGAGACGGATTTATTTTATTTTTATTTTATAAATTACATGTTCAAAAACACTTAAACAAAGCACACAATTAGACCTCTGGGGTCTGTCTTAGCACGCCATGGCCTGAGATTTGATGAACGCGCTATTAAAGTTAAGTTATAATCGACTTGATGTAATATTATTTATTCTTTAAACTTACGCTATATGTTTTTACTATTCATTGAGTCTGTGATGTTTAGAGGTATTTGATTTAGTAAAGTGGGTATTGCGAAAGAAGCGGTACGCCTGCCGTAAAAGTTATTTTTGCGTGGCACTTGAAGTGACTTTGATTTGGCGTGTCGTGTATCACGTCATATTTAACTGGAATTTGAATATCACTGTAGCTACATTTAATTTTCATCTTTGTTTCGACAATTCAAAAGTGCCTGTAACTGGCTTACTTGAAAATAAATGCTTTGACTGTTATCATAATGTTCCAAGAGGAACATACTCAGCGCGCGCTTGAATAAGAAATACTTTGCAAGGTTTAAATAACCCTGTGTAATTGTCTTGGTATTTATTTTTAACATAGTTTGGAACTACAAGTTTCAGCAAACGTGTTTGCAAATTATGTATTTTGTCTAGGTAAGTTTTAAATGTGCGTCCATAACTGGTGAGTCCTTATGAGATTATCGACTCGGCAAGAGCTGTATAGAGCCGGATAGATCCAAATATACGGACGAAGCGTTAGGGAGTGGTGCCGCAGCACGGTTGGCGCAGTGACTGAGCAATTGGCTGCTGCGCTTCGTGTTGCAAATTCGAGCCGCACACGGAACAAATATTTTTTCAATACACTTCCTCGAAAGCTGGTCCATAACGCACTACGATTAGGTACAACATGCAGTGTATTTCACACGCGTGCGATTTTTTTCATTTTCCAACACTTGTGCGGGAATGAAAATTGCCACAGATAACTATACTACTACTACTAACTATAACTACTATACTACTAACTATACTTAGTCCAAATTGGTTCAATGCCTATAGTCTGAGGTGTTTTTTTTTTAATTTTGGCAAAGCACTCAGCGTCTATATTTTTTGAATATTCAAATTGTGTTTCTACGTAGAAACTTATAAACACAATTTGAATATTCAAAAAATATTGATATTCGGTTGATATTCTTATCATAGATAAACATGATTATTTAAAACTAATAGTTACTTTTATAAACAAATTAACATGTATGTGTGTTCTAAATTCAAAACTATAAAAAAAAAAACCGGTCAAGTGCGAGTCGGACTCGCGCACAAAGGGTTCCGTACCATTATTATCAAAAATTCACGTTTGTTGTATGGGAGCCCCCCTTAAATATTAATTTTATTCTGTTTTTAGTATTTGTTGTTATAGCGGCAACAGAAATACATCATCTGTGAAAATTTCAACTGTCTAGCTGTCACGGTTCATGAGATACAGCCTGGTGACAGACAGACGGACAGACGGACAGACGGACAGACGGACAGACAGCGAAGTCTTAGTAATAGGGTTCCGTTTTCACCCTTTGGGTACGGAACCCTAAAAAACAATGTTTTATATTAGGCTGTTTAGCGGCTCATACCTTTGCTTCTCTCAACCTGGCGAAAGCAAAGCGCGGTAAAAAAGAAAATTAAAATCATAGTTTCATTACAGAATTCATGACAAAAATATTTTTCGTACTTATAATTTATTTCTTCAAAAGTGTATTGAAAATCGTCGTTTGATACACGTAGACATTTGTTATTGCAGTTCTCGGCTCAAAAACACCCTCGCCTAGGGCTCGGAAGTTAATTCCGTCTCGGATGCAATAACAAACTTTCTCCACTTGTATCAAAATGAACTAGTATGGCCTACTGCTAGTTGTCTAGCTGTTTGTATAATGTGAGTTTAAATGTTTGTAAGCCCACCCACGATACAGATGAAATTCCTTGTGTGGGGCAACATTTTTTTTTAAGTTAGCATATTATAGCTACGACAAGCAGTGACACTTACACAGATGACATCACATTGTTAAGAAAACCTGATTTAACTGGGTCGTGAAGGTCAGGAGTTGCTGCCCTTTGGAACTGACCATGCATTTTTTAACGAGAACGAGAATAATGATATACCACATAATAATATGATTTCAGTCTCGCTTTTATATTAAGAGTCAGTAGATGTAATAGACCCGAAACTTGATTAGGGTATTAATATTATGGTAAAGAAACAATTTACGACGACGAACGGTTAATAAAGCCATTCTAGTATTTTAAATTCCAATTTGAGATCCTACCATCGCAATAGGAATTGGTACATAATAATAAATAAAATAAAAAAGCCTTTTATTTCATGCATTAATAGTTTACAAATTCTACATAGATTTAAAGTTTGTCCTACACTAACACAATTTTAATTTGGTTTTATTATTACTACTTGATTTTATAATAGTATTATAAATTTTGTAAATATTGTATTGTATTTGATAATAGTATTGTATAAATTGTTATTATATAATCTTGATTAGGGTATTATGGTAAAGAAACAATTTACGACGACGAACGGTTAATAAAGCCATTCTAGTATTTCAAATCCCAATTTGAGATCCTACCATCTCAATACGAATTGGTACTACTACATGGTTATTGCATAAAGACTTACAGATACTAAATAATAGCAGCCGCACCGGTTGATCTTGTTACCCAGTACTAACTGGGTTGTGGAGGTCAGATAGGCAGTCGCTCCATGTAAAATACTAGTGTTCAGCTGCATCCTGTTAGACTGGAAGCCGACCCCAACATAGATGAGAATGGCTAGGCAGATGACTTACAGGGGTGTCGTTTAAGCAGTCGCTCCATGTAAAACATAACAGTATTCAGTATTTAGCTGAACCAGGATGGGTTGGAAGCCGAAGACAAAATAGTTAAGGAAATGCCAGATGTATGATGAGGAGAGAATAAATGGTGTTTGGATTTGATCAATTATGATCGCATAAGCACCTACCTCAGTTGGTCTCTGCTTTACCCTAAGATGCATCTGTAATCAAGTTTAAAAGAAAAGTGATGAAGAGAATTTATGTATTATTGGTGAGTGATGTACTCGCCATTGACGTTGATGCCTAGCCCTGTCCAGTCCAGAACCTTGAAGACATCCCCTAGTGCAGCGGTGAACAGTTTTGGAGATATGACGTCTCCCTGTCTCACACCTGGCTGCAGGAAGATAGGTTCCGAGACTTGGTCCTGAAGTCGGACTGACATGGTGGCGTTTTTGTACAAACACTGGTTTTATGTAAATCCAAGTAATAGAACCTCATCAATAAAAGGTGTTGCAACATTCATCATTTCTGTATCCTACGATTTTTCAGAGTCCAGTGACTTCGGTCAGATAAAAAGGACGGTGCCCTGGTACTCACCAGCTCACTCTTGTATTCAACAAACCCATCGCATCGTCAAACACCTGAGCGCTGGCTTCCAGCGTTCGTCGATGACGGGTGCGTTGTTCTTCGACATAGCGAAAGCTTTCGACAAAGTCTGGCACAACGGCTTATTATATAAGCTGTATCAACTGGGAGTGCCGGACCGTCTCGTGCTCATCTTGCGAGCCATCTCTGAGTCTCGTGCTCATGATCCAGCCTGTTCCCTTGCTGTCCTCTCCCAGCAACGCCCTAAGCCGAGGCCCGTACCCCGCAGGGGGTGCCCTTAGCATGCAGTCGTTTAGTTTGTAAGCTTTATGCCCTGACTGGAGGCCTTACACTTAAGGTACCCAGGACCAGTATACAGGATTGTCCGGTTAAGCAGACGACAACCTCTCTAGGTTGAACTGCGAGAAGCCATTTGGAAAAAAAAAAAAAGTACTCGCCAGGTGATCACCATCATCTGCCTAGCCTTTTCTTAACTATGTTGGGGTCGGCTTCCAGTCAAACTGGATTCAGCCTAATACCAGTATTTTACACGGAGCGACTGACCATCTGACCTTCACAACCCATTTACAACATAAGGCAACACCTAATTGAAAAACCCTCTTCGTTATTCTCTCCGACGACTCATTTAACAGACTCGGTGGCTCTGATTTCTATTTCCACATCGCAACTGTCATTTTTATAGCTAATTAAGATGTTTGTACGTGTGCTTGGGGTATGGAATAGCTGTTTAATACAACAAGTGTTGGAGCATGGTTCTGTAAATCATCAACACAATCTGCCACGCCTTTTAAAAAGGGAATTGGATTTAGGTCTTATCTGGATATGGTTTGACGGCACGATGACAGCCTGAAAAAGTTTTAGCAGTTTTTCAACAGAATGATTTGGTATATATTTTATTTGCTAAGCAAAGGCTTTGTTTCCAAATGAAATATGAGACAGGGTCCTGCAGGTCATAACAGCGTCCACGATTTTTCTTAGCTTTGAGCGTTTAGATACCTGTTTAACCCTTAACCACCTGCCGGCGGTCATGGTGACCGCAACGACTTTTTGAATTTGAATTTCGTCGAAATCTGTTATCGCGTGTTACTGTGCGTCTGTGTACCTTTTCTGTTGGCGGTTTAGTGTCGCGTGGGCGCTCGGCAAGGATACACGTGCGCGCGTTTGGCTTGGGTGAGAAAAATATTTTATTAGCCGGTCATGGTGACCGCGTGCAGGTAATTATGTGATTATTGTGTATTACATTCGTGTTTATTGTTTTAGCGTAAACATGGAGGTAAACAACGACAATGTTGTGAGATGGTTAGAGGAGGAACTGTCGGATGTGGAGGATACCCTTGATGAGAGTTGCAGTGATGTAGACCTGAAGATTTGGAAGTTCCTGTGATTTTAGAAGACTGAATCTGATGACTGCCTGCAAGTGTCGTCATCATCTTGAACCACGCAAAACGTGTTCAACTTGCGATTCCAAGAAGAAACGAAAAACATTTCATCTGTGTTTTATTTGTAAAAAACCAATCTGTGTGGGATGTTCTAACAAAATGTGCAAAAATTGTCGTGAAAAATTGTAAAACTTTACCCCCTGCAATTTTCTCGAAGTTTTGATTTTTTTAATACTTTATTTTTTTTATGTCATTAGAATATTATTAGATTCTTTAAAGAAATACCAAATTTGATATAATATTTTGTTCCTATGTTGATAGATCTCATAATGTAAGCATAATTATATTTTTAGTTGAAATGTGCCAGCAATTTAATTGTTCACATTTATGAGAAGAACATGTTTTGTTATCGTTTCTTTTTTCACTTAAATAAATAATTTTATATATATTAAAGACTATTATTAATTTATTTTTATAATAAAACCTTAACATCCTAAGAAAACTCATGTGTATCCGATGCGGTCACTGTGACCGCGCGCAGGTGGTTACGTAACTGATATAGGGGTCAGGTGGTTAAGGGTTAAATACCTATATTGCGTAACCCAATGTATACGTTTTTACAATAAACTTCCGAGCCATATTCAAACACTAAGCCTAAATAAATTCAAATCGTTTATAAAACGGAAGCTGTGCCTGAAAGCCTACTATCATGTTAATTACTATCTCGAAGATAAAAAGGCTTGGGATTAAGCTAATCCAATGAAAGCTCTGTGAATGTCGAAATTTCGGACTTCGCTTGTTCTTTATTAATTTTTTAAATATTATTCTTTGTATTTCCTGTGCTTCTCCCAAATAAATATATTCCTTTCTTTCTTTCTTTATTATTAATTCCTATATTTTATACACTTTGACATTGAATGATTTCACATGAATACTTAGAATTTAATATAATAGAATACTCTTTATTATGTACACCATAAAAATTACAGATACAAATGTAGAACATTTTACAAGGGGTGACACAATGGGAGGTCTTATCGCTAAAAGACAACTTTTGGATGGATTTAAGGGGGAAGGAGAGACAATACTGCAGGTAGCCTGTGGTGTACCATTTACATACATACAATAAATACATATACGTACATATACATACATGAAACATATAACACTTATTTATCATATACATTTTTTTTATTATCAAAAAACAAGTGCAAAGGACTAAATTAATATTATTAATAAAAATTAAGCTTAAGGAGAGCTAAAGTTGTTTTATCATGCTTTTAAAAATTGGCAGAGATTGAGCACGCCTAATAGACACTGGCAAGGCATTCCATAACCGAACTGCTTGAACTGTAAAAGACTTGTAATATAGAAACTGGTAACCTTTCTTTGGTATTGTTCGTCGTTTCGTTGAGCTCCTTGAGTTATAAGTCGAACTACACGATAACTGACAAATGCTTGCACTGACTGGACAGGTCCACTCGAATCTGTGTGCTTCTTTCTTCAAAAGACCATCTCCTAATCTGCATAGTTCTCATGTGAATTGAGCAAGATGAGTTTGTTTCGGCTGTTTCTTCTCAGAGTAGTCAGGTACGAAACACCGGCCCTATATAGTTTAAAAAAAAATGACGTGTAAAAGTGTTTGAAAAACCTGTTACATAAAATAAACATCATTTCACCAAGTAAATATGAAATGACATAATTTCTTTGAATCATTTCCACTACGTCGATTCCTTTACTTCGTCTCGTGGTTTTCCATGGTTTTAATGCACTGTCTTTTGTTTCACCTCGACATAGTAGCTGTCACAGAGTGCAGTCACATTAAAAACAAAATACCGTTCTATGCTTGATATTACATGCTTTTAAAAGTGTCAATTGTAGAATCTGTCAAATATAGAATCTGTCAAATGTAGAATATGTTGTCATAAGTAGAATCTGTCAAAGGTAGACTAAACGAAAATAAGTAGATGTTTGTTTTTTGTAGAAACTCGTAAGCGTTGCACCACTAGAAAATCAAACATCAACTTATTTTCGTTTAGTCTACCTTTGACAGATTCTACTTATGACATCATATTCTACATTTGACAGATTATATATTTGACAGATTCTACAATCGACACTACTATCGGTAAGGTTAATATCCTGAAATGTTTTTTTTTTTTAATAACGAAATATTCAGGACCAGACGCACATTACATGACACAAAACAAATGATTACACTGTACAACATCATTTGTGAAGGCTCTATATACAATTTTGATTGTAATCTGGACCTCACATCGTAATGAGGATCCTTGTGGATAATTAATTTATTCTTGACTAATGTAACAACGTTGGACCCGATTCTACACCCAACGTGACCAGTATTCATTAGTAGAATGTGATTACAATGTTTTTGCATTCGATTACTGTGTTTTACTGTGCAACAGCAAATTACCGAGCTGTAAGAAAAACATGTTTAATTGTAATCCTCCTTTTGTCACGTTTTGGTCGGCTGATCTGTTGTGTATGTTATCTTTGAGAATACAGCTGTTATCTTTTTCTGCAGTGGGGTTGTATGACCTGAATGGCATTGGACTTCAAGAAAATTCTCCTTATGCGTACCTTACAGAACTCAACTGAGTAAATGCAAATTTAAATGCAGGCCCACAATAAAAAAAAATGCACATGTTTAAAATAACAATATCACTCTTCTAAGAAAACAATAATATTAGAACAATAATATCACATCAGCTGTTTTCGCCAAAGAATTAGGACGAGGTGACCGCAAGTACGTCGTCTTTTCACCAGATAGGTTTAAGTCCCATGTGATAGATGGCAAGCATGATCCCATCAACCATGTCCAGATTTCCACCAGCTCCAGGCTACTACTGAGAAAGTAATATTGACTTACTAATGTACATATTCGTAAGGTAGGAACAAATTATCCACGGAGAGCACTTTCGAAGAGGCTCTACTACTTTAGAAATAACCCACTGTTGGGTCTTCTCTCTGTGAAAAGTCATCATCTGCCTAGCCTTTTCACAACTATGTTGGGGTCGGCTTCCAGTTTTACCGGATGCACTGCTGAATACCAGTATTTTACATGGAGCGACTGCCTATCTGACCTCCACAACCCAGTTAGTATCGGGTAATACGATACCCCTTGGTAAGACTGGTTGTCAGACTTTTTGGGCCTCTGACTACCTAACGACTGTCAAAGATCTTTAAATGACAGCCGGGACCAACGGCTTAACGTGCTTTTCGAGGCACGGTGGAAACTCGGTATGTAATGGGTGGTCACCCATCTACAGACCAAGCTAGGCAAGCACGGCTTAACCTAACGATCGACCCGAGCGGCTGTTATTATTTAGCTCCGAGCTCCATCCTGGGCTCCAACTGAGAAAGTAATATTTAATTCCTAATCTACATGTTCGTAGGAACAAATCATCCACGGAGAGCACCTTCGAAGGGGCTCAACTAATTTGGAAATAACCCACTGTTGGATCTTCTCTCTTATAGAAAGTATTGGGTCATAATCCATTACACGAGTTCAGTACGTTTTGGTGGATGTCACAAATCTGCGAATTTTCAGAGGACATGGTTTCTTCATATTTTTTTTTTCTTTTCCCGGGTTGAGAGCTGCGGTGATGTAAATAATAATAATAATAAATGTTTTATTAGCAATCCTTCTTACATTTGGTCTTATTCTAAGGTGTACATCATAACATAATAGTGACTTAAAATAGGAGAATGGACATTGGTACTTTAGCTAGGGCATAAGTATCCTTGACTCCGAAACTAGGCATAACCTGTATCTTCAGAGCCAGTGGTTCCTTCTTGGGATCTTGTCAGCCGTTACAATTTTGAGTAGTAAGGTAAATTTTGTAAACAAAGATGTAAAAATAATAAATGTAAAAGGGTTATCTACTTGGTACCGAAACAGAGTAAAAATGATAGTATCAATCAATATCAAAATGTAACGTAACACGCGATGGTAATGACACGACTATCTCTCCAGATTTCAATGTTGCATGTCAATTCGGACGTGTGATAACGAACTAGGTCTTCATCTCAAAAGATAACATGGAAATCTATTTGATCAATAATTCGATAACTATGATCTGAATTTATTTTTGTTGTCATGGCGGCCTCGCGCAGGCCTAGTGGAGGTCCGCTAGGGCCGATGCCTACCGGGGTTGCGGGACTGTTCGAAAGAGATACCGTGGCCCCGGAACACGAAGGGCGATGAAGGAACATGGATGGGTTTTAGTCAGTAAAAGTCTGACACTCCCTCCTGCTCCGCCCAGAGCAGGAGGAGTCATTTGATGATTACCCATCCGAAAAAAAAAGGCCTAGTGGTCGCATTCGCGACTGCTCTGGCTCACCAAGATACAGGCTGTGCCTAGTTTAAGACCCGTTGTTAAAACTATCTCAGATAACATAAAATTTAAAAATTCCATATGTCCTTTCCTTATAATCTAATTAGATCGTAAATCACTAAATGAAAAACACCTTGTAATACATAATAGGTACCTACATAAAGAACAATGTTTCCATTACCTACATAAATAAGAAATTACCGAAGCATTAGGTTCCATTAGTTTTAATTTTATTCTGAGAACAAAATATAATCAGTTAAAAATAATGCCTACATTACGACAATATTTTGACAGGCAATAGGCATAAAGCATCTTAGATTTATCTCGCATCGTGTAGGCCAAGTTTATCGTGTTGCTACTGACTATGTACCTACTGAGATGAGTATCTTATCTTCATCATCTTGCTGCCCTTGTAAAATGTTACTTGGGGTCGGCGCAACACGTTTTTTAGGGTTCCCACCCCGAAGGATAATCATCGGGACTATTACTAAGTGTTTGGTATTTGTAATGAAACCACGAACTGTTACACTACTACTACTACTACTACATCAGCCCATAACGTCCACTGCTGGACATAAGCCTCTCCCATGATGGGAGGAATTTTCCCGTAATCTCCACGCTTGGCAGGCGGATTGGAGATCGCAGTGATGACAGACTAACAGAAAACGCTGCTGCCCATTCTCTGGTCTACGGAGGCGCAAGGTGTTCTGCCTCAGACATTAGTCGCCTTATACGACACCCGTGAGTGTAATGGGTTGGTTCTATTCTACTCTGCCGGATACCACACGGCTACTGTTACACGAACACAATGTATTAAGATGAGCAGTTTATGTTTATTACACTGTTTAGGTATGTTGTAGACTTTTAAATTACATATAAACAATTAAATTAAATTAAACAATGTGCGAGGTAACCGTGCTGCTAGAGACACTAACGGAAGAGGGCAATAGCTCACGTAAGAGTGAGACAGCAATTCAGTAGTAAGAATAGGTACTAAACACTAATCCTCCGCTGTCCAACTGTCTGTCTGTCAGCGGGCTGTATCTCATGATCCGTAATAGGTAGACAGTTGACATTTCCACAGAATGTGTATTTCTGTTGCCGCTATAACAGCAACTATACAACCTGTTTTTTGATATCCCATAATTCTAGGGTAATATTCTGTAGGTAAAAATAATACTTAAACTCCTAGAACAGGTGGTCCAAAAATGCATAGTTTCGGAGATATCATCAATCATAATTATAAAATATGTATCTAAGTTTCATTGATAAATACGAGTAATTCATTTTAATTCAAACCTAACTTTTAATTTAAAGCTAAGAAAGTGTGATGTTGGCATATCTCACGTAAGGGTGTTTTACGTTAATAATCGTGACTATGCCGAATTATTTTGTATGAAAAGTTAAAAAAAGGATGATTGAAACATAATTCATATGCCAATTGATTCTTTGATATGGTCTCAATCATATCCTAGAGTTATGGGATATAAAAAAAACAGGTTGTATAATAAAAATATATTATTATAGCTGACGTCCCTCGGTTTCACCCGCGTAGTTCCCGTTCCCGTGGGAGTACGGGAATAAAATATAGCCTATAGCACTCACGAATAATGTAGCGTTCTACCAGTAAAACAATTTTTTAAATTGGTTAATTACTTCCGGAGATTACCCCCTACATACAAACTTACAAACATACAAACCTACAAACATACAAACTTACAAACAAAATAATTATGTTACCTCTTTATAATATTAAGTATAGATTAAAAATTGCAGGAGCTCCGCTACTACGATTGTACGGAACCCTCCATGCGCGAGTCCAACTCAAATTTGACCAGTTTTTTTTCTTCCAATCTCATCTGTCAACCGTCACTCTATCATTTACTCGTTGTTGATTATCGTATCTAGGTACATTATTGTCAGATCTGACGAAACATATTATATAAATATTGATTTTATCTTGAAAAGGTGTGAAATCAAGACACTTGTTGTCAAGGTAAAAAATACATAATAATACTTGTGTTCGATTTATTAATTTTTCGACCAAGATTGCTTACGTAGGTCCCGTGATTGTAAGCGCTAATCCTGAGCGTGGTTCATGGATTGATCCTTTTTTTTTGTTAGCCTATACTGTCTTATTGTTAGGCAAAAGCCTCCATCAATTCCTTCCATAATTATTCTTTTATCCCTGGCCTCCTCGGACCAGATTGATCCTTGCATCTGGAAAAACATAAAGATTTGCAGTAGCTGCTTCCTTTTCTCTTTTTCTCCATAATTTATTGACTGCTTAGAGTTTACTACGGGACTTAATAAACTACAGCACTATTGGAATTTCCACTCTCGACATGCTGAGCCGAGGGTCGAAATTATAACAGTACATATTTATCTAGGGGTTTTAATTCAGGTGTCACCTAGTATGAGTGAGAACAGCGGTTGCCATGGTAACAATGACAACACGTTTATGAGGTAAATTTTTGACAAGTAACTATAATCTCAGTGGGTACAAATAGGCATAAATTAAGTAAATTGCTCATGAACAATGCACATTGTACAACTACTCATAATTGTTGAAATTCTACCATATTAAACTTCAGCAATTATAACTGAAACAGTGTATACTGACAGTCTGGTTGGTCAACAAATTCAAGGTTGCTACGAAGCTATGCTCGGAGTTTCTTTGAAAAATCAAATCCGAAATTGAATTATCCGGAATAGACCTGAATTTACCGAGGCGACGTAGCTTGCAGAGTTAGCTCACTAAAGCGGCAGGACTGGCCACGTTTCTCGGAGGACGAAAGATTGTTTTAGAAAACACCATGATCAATACCTACTCGATATATCTTTGCATGTCACGACTAAATGAATTTCAAGCAAAAATTACAAAGGAATGCAATGTCTAGACAACATGCCTATAGAGTGTTCTTTTAATCTGTGTAACATGTTTTAAAAGTTCACTTAAGTTGGCAAAACTTAAATTTATTACTACTAACCCCCAGAGGTTATTTAGAAGAAAATTTAACTATTCCAGTTCTACATAAACTCGTAAAGTACTCTATTAATTAGTCTATATGACTAATTCATTTTATTATGAGAAGCTAAGTGCATTTTAAGTGAGAGTTAGTCTCGTTAATTAATTATATTAGATTCTACCGAAAATTTTAATAGATTTCTTTACAGTGAATTCGAGGTAGTTGGTCGGGTAAGTCTTTGTAGGATTTTAATCAGCTAATTTTACAGCCTTTGCCTTTCAGTCTCCAGGGTCCCTTGTAATGGCCTGTGGACGGTGAGCAATGGGCTAGCTCGCTGTCCGTCCGTCTTATGACGATAGGCCGTGTCGACGGCGCGTTCGTGTTCCACGCGCGCCTCAAATATATGCCAGCAAAAAGGAAGGGGTCCGCAAGGGCCGATGCCTGCCGGGTCTTGTAACAAATCTACTTGATCCTATGAAAATAAACGGATATAAGCAGACTTGTTCAATTAAAATTTAATAAGCGAAAGATAATTTACAGGCGAGATAAAAAAAATACAGCTAATTATAAAAGACCTACCTAGCACGCACTCAAGAAGGTAGTTTTATAGTTCACGCACTTAGTTGGCGACAAATCAGTTCAGCACTGTAGGAGAGACAGGAACAGGCGTTTGGGTAACGAGTTTGAGGAAACCTCTGCTAGAAGGGCGTCGTGCAGTTCTCAGTCACGCACCAGGTCAGCTCTGTAGGAAGGTACCAGTGTAGTTCTTAGGGCCAGACGTCAGGGTAGCTCTGTGAGAATATCAGTAAGTGAGGCACGAGGACAGCTTCCGAAGATCGGGAGTAGAGGTCCGGTCACGTTGACAGCTATCCAATATCGGGAGTAGAGGTCCCAGGTGGAATCTTTATCTGGATCCCCTGGGTAATATAGGTATGTCACAGGAAAAACCAAGCTGTTTTCTGATGCTTCTCATATCAGATCCAAGAGTAGACTGCTTTCAGCCGTTCGTAAGCACGTTTTCAAAGTAGTCTTCCTTTTTTCAATTTTCAAATAATAATTTTCTTCGTGTGGCCATCATCTCATCTGACAAGTGTAGTCAGTACACATATTGATAAAAATAATTTAACACTTCAATACCCGCAATTACAGACACAATTAAAATAACAATGCACTGTGCCTCTGGAGGCACGGCTGGGAGCATACAGGTTAAATTGTATAAACCAAAAAGTAAATATCATAGAGCCAGAAAGAGAAATAAAAAGTGAAGATTATGAGTAAAAATATTTTATTTCAGCTATTTTTATTCAAGTTAATGAATCGTTAGATCGAGTTGTTGAGTGTAAACTTATAAACAAATAAAAAGGATGATAAATCATAAATTTATGAATGATGAATATAAAGTGTAAGTAGAGCATAAATACTAGGCCGCGGGACTATTCGATAGAGATACCGTGGCCCTGGATCACAAAGGGTTAAAAAGTAACAGGGATGGGTTTTAGTTAGTAAAAGTCTGACTCTTCCTTCTGCTACGCCCAAAGCGGGAGCATTTGATGATTTCCCATCCGACTAAAAGGGTTTCCGAGTAATAATCATCATTCATTCCCTGAACACATTATTGTTTCTGCGTAGCTTTGAGTGGTAGCTCTTTAATGGTCACGAGCTGGTAAAACAGACATTAGGAACTAGACAAAGTGTAACATAATGTAACATAACATCACGCCTGTAATCCTCGAAGGGTTAGGTAGAGGTGTATGCTAATTGGTTTACAGTTTAACCAACAAATTACATTGTAAAATGTAAACCAAATAGCTTGTTCAATAAATATAACTGGTGAATTGTGGGTGAACGACCCACAATTCAACAATTATAATTATTTGAAGTCACATGGCGCGAGCTATTGCCATCAACTGGGCATACATCCAGACTCCATGGCTGCTAGTAAAAAATGACTGATGGAAAAACCCAATAACACTTTCCTAGACCCGGGAATCGAACCCAGAACCTCATGCTTAGCAGTCATGTTTACGGCAGCTAGACCAATCGGGCAGCTAATCAGTCAGTCGAGTCAGTCAGTTGGGCAATTGTAGGTGTTTAAAAACTAGATTATAATTAGGTATTGTTAGTAAATCTAGTACAAATCCTTAGCCCAAAAACCTCACCTTGGCCCAGCTGTCTTACAAGATTTTATTGTAAAGCTACATAATAATAATAATTATTCATTGAATACTAGTTTTCCTTATTTATCAGTTTATGATACCTTATTGCAATTATTCTAAGGTGCCCGGTGAAACGCACGGGACCTTTCAATGTGTCCACTGTCTTCAGCTGAAATGATGAGATGCCCAGGTGGCATAGAATTTCCCAGGTCATCAACACCTAGAAGAAAGAATGAAGAAATGTAGTAGACTCCGATCGACAAACAAAACAAACCAAATGTAATGATGTAACAAATAATGTATACAAACATTTTCGTTCTCGCGTCTAAACAACTTTAATTACTTACTGAAAACACGTGTTTCTGAAAACGGTCACTCGGTAAATGAAATAAACATGACTAGTGATAAAAGATCTCTGTTTACAAGTTATTTGATTAAATTGAGGGCTCTAGCTGTGACGCGTTAAAGGGGTCTGTTTCAATTACATGAATGTAGTTGGTAGCAATTTACATCTCCTTGACGAGAACTTCTACGTCGACTATGGTCTCTGAATTGTGCATCTGTTGTACAGGATTGCAATACAGATGCAGTTGGAGAAGTAAAAAATAAAATAAAATAAATAAATTATTCATAGAAAGAAAGAAAACGTATTTATTTGGCTTAAGCCGCAAGTGCACACAACAAAATTAGAATAAAATAAAAAAAACCGGCCAAGAGCGTGTCGGGCCACGCTCAGTGTAGGGTTCCGTAGTTTCCCGTCCGTCACAATAAGTGTTCCCACTTATGAGTTTAAAGGGTATCCATTATGTAAAAATGCTTGCATATACGAATATACTACAAACTTAGTCCAGAAATTATTTTGTACAACTTTTTGTCTTTTTTGTACAAAAACTGTTGTTTCCATCAAGTTCAAAATAATTTTTCTAGAAAGTCCTTATAAAGTTCTACTTTTCAGATTTTTTTCATATTTTCTAAACTTATGGTTCAAAAGTTAGAGGGGGGGGGATACATTGTTTTTTACTTTTGGAGCGATTATTTCCGAAATTATTGACATTATCAAAAAATGATTTTAGAAAACCCCAATTCATTTTTAAATACCTTTCCAACAATATATCACACGTTAGGGTTGAAATTAAAAAAAAAATCAGTTCCCACTTTACGTATAGGGGGGCTAACCTAATTAAACATTTTTTTCCAATTTTTATTTTACCACTTTGTCGGCGTGATTGATATACATATTGGTACCAAATTTCAGCTTTCTAGTGCTAACGGTCACAGAGATTAAGCGAGGACGGACAGACGGACGGACGGACAGACATGGCGAAACTATAAGGGTTCCTAGTTGACTACGGAACCCTAAAAAGAAACTTAAAACTAGGTACACAATAAAAAAATTAAACTAAACGGAAAAAAAGAACAGAAATAATATTGTGTGTCTCACGGCTACGCCAAATAGGCCCAGTTCAGCAAACTGCCGAGCAACTAGTGCCCAACGCTGGTTTTCAACTGGAACCGGGAACTGGCATCTTGGTAACATGAACATGCCAGAAATAAATATTAAAATGTAACTAAGCCTCTTCGGTCTAGTGGCCGCAAGCGAGTGCTGAGTATGAGGTCCTAGGGGTCGGGCAAAGTGTTCTTGGGCTTTTACATCAAAAATTTGTCAGTAGCAGCAAGGGAATCTGGATTTATGACTAGTTGATTGCAACAGATTCGCCTATTACGGTGTAGTATTAAGGTCGTGGCACATTACACAAGCACCGCTCCAGCACAGCACCAGCACAGCTGTTGCCCGGCGTTGCCTCGAATTTAGGCTATGGCGCGGCGTCCACATGGGGTCCGCGCGGCGTCCACCCGCGGTCCGCGCGGCGTCCACCCGCGGTCCGCGCGGCATCCACCCGCGGTCCGCGCGGCGTCCACCCGTGGCCTGCGTGGCGTCCGCGAGGCGTAAGCTCGCAGTCCGCGCACTGGCCGGGATAGTCCAGTAGCTAGCGTTGCAGTTTATGTAGTGTTTTTACGCTGATCGTTTGCCATCTTGTTCGTCGATCTCGAACGACAATAATAAGTGAACCCAGCGTCAGCTGACGCACCCGCGGTGGCTGGAGGATTGCGAAGTTAGGGAAGTGGTGAAAAAACGGTGACTATAGACCTACCTACCTCCTATTATGTCTAGTAATTTTATTTTTATGAAGTAGATTCGTGGATTAATTCACCTACCCCACTAACACGCTTTCCGTTACAGTTTAAAAGGAGACAGCGTAGTAGCAATGCTACAATATTTTTAACTTTTACTGCGTCAGCTGACTTTCTGTGCTGTCTTTCCACCGCTACCCACGCAGCTGATTTTTGTTTTCGTACTTTTGATAATTTAAACAATCACTTTTTTTTTCATTCGGCGTACTGTAACTTTATTTTACGTGTTTCTTTTACAAGTTTATGCAAGCGGCTGACGCATAATCCCCCCTCCACCATGCAGCTGACGATTTTTTTAAGCCCAGTATGATGTAAACTATTTATGAAAAAAGTTTCATGACTTTTTTGTTTGCAACGATCTCTCCTAGACTATGACCTTCCTGCATTTGTTTACGACATTGTTTCGCGGGCAACCGCGGGCAACTCGGAGTCGGCGCGCCGTAAGCAGGCGGTTCGCGCGACGGCGGCGGCGGCATGCCGACCACCCGCGGTCCGCGCGCGGGCCACCCGCCGTAAGCTTTTTCATACAGACATTATAAAATATATTTTATGACACACGATTTAATGCTCATATTTGAATGGCAAGTTAAATGCTGGGTTGGAGCGGTGCGGTGCTTGTCTAGTGTGCCATGACCTTTAGGTACACCTCTGCCTAAACTTTCGGGAATAACATGCGTGATGTTATGTCTATGTGGTCTTACAAGGTAGGTACTAAGGTGGTAGCGTGTAATCCACTGACTCTGTTGTGGTTGTCAGATATTCAGCTGCATCTAGTTTGACTAAGAATGTTATGTTGTTTCCAACAATGTTATGGAAAGGCAACGATACAATGATCACTATGAGGTTTATACGTAGTTCTATAATTTTTCCTTAGCGATTTTCCTTACTTTTCGTGCCTCGATAAGCACGTTAAGCTGTTGGTTCAGTCCCGACTGTCATTTGAATATCCTTGACAGTCATTGCAGGTAGTCAGTGACCCGAAAGTCTGATAACTCGTCTTACCAAGGTGTATCGTATTGCCCAGTACTAACTTGGTTGTGGAGGTCAGATAGGTGAAATACAAGTTCTGCAGCTGTATCTGGTTAGACTGGATGGTTGAGGAAAGGCTAGGCAGATGATAAATTTCCCTAAAAAAATAAGAAACAATCTAGCCTGACAAAAATTCCGACAATAAAATAATCTTCTCTTAACTCTCTGCTTGATCTGCAAACAACATTTTTGTACAAAATAATAAAATTTTAAGCTGCTTATCCATGGATTTTCATTTTACAAAGTAAAATCCCATAGGATGAACAGGGTACGTGTATTGTGTTGCAAACAAAATTATTTGCATTTTATGTAGATTGTGGGTAAAAAATATGAAACAAAAGTAATCTAACTCATGTAAAATTTATTACCTAGCTTACGTGATCCGGCATTGCAGGTTCGGAAACGAGGCCATACACCTGTTTCCCAAGTGGCTTACACAAAGGTGAAAATCAAAGAAAAATAATTAAAGTTTATACTTCTATTCGGAATCCGGAGGAGCTCGTGGTTAAATAATAACAGCCACTCGGGTCAATCTTTAGGTTAAGCCGTGCTTGCCTAGGTTGGTCTGTGGATGGGTGAGCGCCCATTACATACCGAGTTTCCTTCATGCCTCGGAATGCACGTTAAGCAGTTGGTCCCGGCTGTCATTTGTCATATCTGACAGTCGTTACAGGTAGTCAGTGGCCCAAAAAGTCTGACAACCAGTCTTTT
This sequence comes from Xestia xanthographa, assembly GCA_905147715.2. Taxonomy (NCBI): domain Eukaryota; kingdom Metazoa; phylum Arthropoda; class Insecta; order Lepidoptera; family Noctuidae; genus Xestia; species Xestia xanthographa. The sequence continues at coordinate 26,122,744 of LR990658.1, forward strand.
ACCAAGGGGTATCGTATCATCCAGTACAAACTGCGTTATAGAGGTCAGATAGGTAGTCGCTCTATGTAAAATACTGGTAATCAGCTGCATCCAGTTGGACTGGAAGCCGACCCCACCATAGTTGGGAAAAGGCTAGGCATATGATGATGACTTCCGGAATCAGAAATTCATATTGGCTCATGAAGAAACATGGTGTTTATGTGTTTTCAATACACTTCCTCGAAAACTGGTCCATAACGCACTATGATTAGGTACAACATGCAATGTATTTCACATGTGTGCGTTTTTTTCCATTTTCCCGCACGTGTGCGGAAATGGAAATTGCCACAGGAATACCTATACTTAGTCCAAATTGGTTCAATGCCTATAGTCTGAGGTGAATGTTTTTTTTTTAATTTCGGCAATGCACTGCGCGTCTAGATACGGCGTAAAATATATTTTTTGAATATTAAAATTGTGTTTATAAATAGAACATCATAGATAAACATGATTATTAAAAACGAATACTTATTTTTTTACACAAATAAAAATTTATTTGTGTTCTGAATTCAAAAATATAAAATAAATCTATTTTTTATATTAGGCTGTTTAACGGCTTCATACCTTTGCCTCTCCTTCAACATGGCGAAAGCAGAGCGCGAAAAAAAAAGAAAAATAAAATCATAGATTCTTAGTTCGTAACAAAAATATTTTTCGTTATATTTTATTTTATTTCTTCAAAAGTGTATTGAAAAACGTCGTTTGATACACGTGGACATTTGTTATTGCAGTTCTCGGCTCAAAAACACATTCGCCTGTGGCTCGGGTTATACTATAATTCCGCCTCGAATGCAATAACAAACTTTCCCCACTTGTATCAAAATGTACTATTATTTAATTTATTTTGGTCCATTCTTTATGTTAGTGTGTGTTAGTTTACCTTTGCACTTAAAAAAAACTCCTGACTAAATAAGTCGGAAGTTTTTTTTCAAGTGCAAAGGTAAACTTAAATTCAGCTTTCAGACGGAACCGTCAGGGCAGGAGTCCTACTCGCTCTAAACTACTATATTACTTAGTTTTTTTTTTTCAAAGACGTTTCCTCACACTAGGATTTTGTGCTGTATCGTGGGTGCATTTACAAACAATTAAATTCACATACACAACTAGTCCCGGAACAATACCGTCCTGTAGGTTATACAAATATTTATTTGCTGCGGAGATGGAACCCGCGACATGTAGAGTAGCAGCCAACCGCACAGTCACTGCGCCAAACCGAATTTGCACAAGAGTCTAACAGTCCAGGTTCACAAAACAAAAGTGACCTCTTAATGGCTATTTATATGGGTACCTAACTGCGGCCGTATGATTTCATTTCACTGTTATAAAAACCTATTAATAAATACTTTAAGACCTAGAGGCTTTTACAGGAGATTAACCAGGTAAAAATACTTTAACCCCCTTTAAAATATTTTACTTAAAATTTTATTTTTATAACCTAATTAATTTTTCCCCTGAGCCATGTGGTATCCGGTAGAGTAGAATAGAACCAACGAATTACACTCACGGGTGTCGTATAAGGCGACTAATGTCTGAGGCAGAACACCTTGCGCCTCCGTAGACCAGAGAATGGGCAGCAGCGTTTTCTGTGTCTATCATCACTGCGATCTCCTATCCGCCTGCCAAGCGTGGACATTACGGCAAATCCTCCCATCATGGGAGAGGCTTATGTCCAGCATTGGACGTTACGGGCTGTTGTAGTAGTAGTAGTAATTTTTCCCCAAAACCGTACAGAGAGAAAATGGAAGGCTTTGGGGGAGGCCTTTTCCCAGCAGTGGGACAATATAGGCTAAGTAAAAACCAATTATGTACACACTTTTTAGGGAAATTATAACTTTTGCTGTAAGCCTCAAGACTGCTTTGATCGAAAAGCTTTTTAAAAAGTTTCATCCATTGTTATTTAGTTTTCCTATTTCCTGAGGCAATTAACATAAAAATGTATAACGCCTAACATAAAAGCGGTAGCAAAAGTTTGTCTGAATTATATACTTTAGCAGCACTTAAGGTGTTATTAGTTTTCTAGTTATAAATAACGTAAACAATATTTTGTAGAGTACCTACTTAGTACTGACTTATTACCTACAACTTGAAAAACAACAAAGAGTGTGTTGACCTGTTGAATAAAAAATCTTTCGAAACTGTTTTCTTTGTGAAGGGAAGATAAAAGGAAAATACAATAAAGGCCTTTCTTTATGTGTCCTTCGCCTCAGGGTAGAACTTGAAGGTGTCTGTCCAGTCCCTTATTCCTGTTTTGGTTTACACTAAGCAATGCCTAGTTGAATGCTTACATAATATCTTAGCATTATTGAAATTTCAACTCTCTGACCTAAGGAGAGAGTTGAAAATTTAAAAACAAGCATTCTTTAGGTATCGTCGTATACCTACTTGTGAAAACGGGCAGTATCATGACTAAAACCACGAGGTTTCTTTCAATTACGTTATGCCGGGAGGCGATAGCGCCCCTTGTCAAGTTATCCTGTGTTTTTATTTGTTTGTGTTGATTCTTTGCTTTGATCAGCAGTGTTATGATTTCTTTGTTACCAGATCTTGTTCAAATATAAAACATATAAAGGGTGTCAAAAAACACCTCTTAACGAAGCCAAAAGGCACTATTTCTCCTTGTCATTGCGATCATTTTTTAACCGACTTCCAAAAAGTAGGAGGTTCTCAATTTGATTGGTATGGTTTTTTTTATGTATTTACACTGATTACGCTGACATTTGTGATCCGATTAACGTGAATCTTCTTTAGTTTGAAGCGGAATAGTTGCCATTTGGTCCCATAAAAATTTAACATAGTTTGGCCCAGTATTTTTCATTTTATGAACATTTTTACTTCAGTCGTGTGGTATAATTTCATGTATGTTCACCGATTTCTCCTCCACTTGTGGAGCGATTGATAAAATTCTTTTTTTTTGTTTGAAAGAATGTACTCCTGAGATGGTCGCATTTAAATTTGGTGAAGATCTGATGCTGATATCTTCGGAGTATACAATGGAACTCTTCAAAACTAGATGGTAAATCGGTCGTGATTGCTGCAATCGCTTGGATGTTTATTGTTTATACAACATCATGACGTAACATCACGCCTGTATGCTCTGAGGGGTACACAGATGTGTAAAATACACCCAAATTTCGACAATTTAGGTATGTTAAGTTCCATTTATTGGCGATAAGCCTATTACCATGACATGTAATGTTAACAATGTAAAATAAATGCATAGAAAATATTTGTATAGGATATTACAACTAAAAATGGAAAAATAAAAATCTTTTTTGGTAAAAAATAAAACCGGCTTCAAAAAACACAAAAAAGTTGGTTTTATTTTTTTGTTCTACACCATACCTGAGAACCTCCTAGTTACGGAGATATTGGGGGTCAAAGTTCCAACTTTTTAACAAGTTTTTTTTTTAATACATGTTTTAATGTAAGAATTTTACTTTAAATACCTCCACGACCCTCGCACTATTCAATCCATTCATCAGCACAATGTTTTGAGTGCGTTACATTGAGTTCTATCACAAAACATGATTTTTCACCCCAGAAAAAAAGTCGTTTCCCAGCAATAATTTTTGCGTTAAATTACTTAGTTCGATGTACAGAATGCTTGGTTGACGGCTTCGTGATGAGGTCTTTTACACCCTTTATTTAATAAAAATATAATAAATAATAAAATAATAATCACCACTGTATATTCTGTATTGCAGAAGTAAATTTGCTTTTAACATCATCTGCCTAGCTTTTCCCAGCAGACTATGTCGGGGTCGGCTTGGAGTCTAACCGAATCCAACTGATTACCAGTATTTTACATGGAGCGACTGCTATCTGACCTCCACAATCAATTAGTACTGGTTTATACGATACCCTTAGGTAAGCCTGGTTGTTAGACTTTCGGGCCACTGACTACCTGTGACGACTGTCAATGTTCTACAACTGACAGCCGGGACCATGGCTTAACATCCGTTTCGAGGCACAGAGGTAAGTCGGTATGCAATTGATGGTCACCCATCCACGGACCGACCCCGCCAAGTGTGGCTTAACCTTGAAGATCGACCTGAGCGGATTATCATTAAGGGCCTAACATGCCACAAATGGCTTAGCATGATCCTCCGTTACGCCTAAAATACTACAGCATTAATTTTGAAATAAATATAATTATGGTAAATTTGAGGATTAATGCTAGGTATGATGTGTAACGAAAACACGATTCCATAAACGTTTCTCGATAGAAAAAAAAAAAAAAGTTACCTCCAAATCGAACAATAAACCGCTAGTATTCAAAAAGTACTTCCAATTAGATCATGAAACTTTGCATACTAACTGAACTAACTATAAAATAGGTCTTCTGTGTTTTATTTTTTTAGTCCAATCAATAGATTTTTTTGTAAATCGCAAAAAAACACTAATTTCGCACTATTCGGCCGCAGTGACTGACGTAACAACCGCTTTGTAGTGCAAGCTGATTAGAACTTTATTCTAACCGTATTTTAAACGAAGTTTGAACCACCACAAATACAGTTGCTAATTAAGTCACAAGTATTGCATAAACGCCTTTGGCAAAGAGCATAGCTAACAGTCATCAAATAGAGCTAGGTTGACAAATGATCCACAAACAACAGCATATTGTAACGTCGCTCTGACATTGATTGGGGTGCTTCCCTAAAATTGTAACGTGCAAGTGATTTAGAAAACCGTACTAAAAACCTTTTATTAAATGAACAAGGTAATACTGAGGACAAATCGACTTGAGCGCCTGTGTAAACCGTGATAGCAAAGTATTACAAATGAGTGTCATTTGTTTCGTGAAAAAAATAAATAAAGGTAGCGTGTTAAAATGTGGTTATAGAACTTTACTTATATCAAGCGTGTTCCCCCGAAGAGTTAGGCAGAGGTGTGACTAAAACACCCTCATTTTGACAGTTACGTTAACTTAATTAACAGTAAAAAAAAAAAATACTACACTTAAACTTAGCACTTAATAAGGCATCTAAGTGCACACTCTGACGTCTAAGTGCACTTAGACGTCAGAGTGCTACTCCGCATCGCTGTCATCTGGGAACGAGCTCAGAAGATTGGCAGCATTGCCACATTGAATAGCAATGCTTCTATGAACAAAGAATGAGCCAGCCCTTGGGAAACGTGAAGTGTCGACCAGTAGTCGGCGAACGATTTTCTAAAAAAAGGCGACGCGCACTCGGTCTCTGTGGCCCGAGCGTTTCGACCCCAAACGGCCCAAAATTGAAGTTACTAATTAAGTATTTACGCAGCTTGAGGATTTCAGCAGCCGCAGCGCACGGCCCGCGTTATGTTAACGTGCCATGTCATAGGTGGCCATTTATCTGGCACAAATCCAAACACAGAGGAATTTTCAATAATTAAATTTAAATCAAAATAACTCTACCTTATTTTAAGATAGGTACATGAAGTTTTGAAAGTAAGTAGGTACTCACTTAGATTTTAGAGTACTTTCAAGTGACATAATAAATTACATACATTCTAGATAAATTCACCCCTTTTTCTGAGAGGATAGGCAGACCCTACCAAACGTGACCTGCTATGATCCTTACACACTCCTTTTGCTTCGTCCACGTACACAATACAATATCATTCGTCACCTATGAGCTCGTAGCTAAATAATAACAGCCGTGTGGGTCGATCTTTAGGTTTAGTCGTGCTTGCCTAGGTTGGTCTGTAGATGGGTGACCACCCTTACATACAGAGTTTCCTCCGTGCCTCGGAAAGCACGTTAAGCTGTTGGTCCCGACTGTCATTTGTAGATCTTTGACAGTCATTACAGGTAGTCAGAGGCCCAAAAAGTCTGACAACCAGTCTTACCAAGGGGTATCATTTTACCCAGTACTAACTGGGTTGTGAAGGTCAGATAGGCAGTCGCTCCATGTAAAATACTGGTATTCAGCTGCATCCGGTTAGACTGGAAGCCGACCACAACGTAGTTGGGAAAAGGCTAGGCAGATGATGAAAAATGTAGAATAGGAATGTATGTTTGTATTTACGTATGTTCCTCCGTAGCGCCTAAACTAATCATCCGATTTTTATGAATAAGGTGTCAATTAATAGGCCCGGGTAACATGGGCAACATTTTAACCGACTTCAACAATAGGAGGAGTTGATTTATATTGTGAACCCCGAATTTAAATAGAGCGTAATGTTTCAGCAGTCGTGTTTTTTAGTGGTATACCACACAAATTCTTGTATCAATTTCAAGAGAAAACACCTGTTCTATCCGCTTTGCTTCAATAATGTCAACACCATTTTTATTGTCTACCGTTGACCTCAATTTATTTTCTTATATCTCTCGAAGATTGGTGGGTTGACACTATAAGGAAGCGACCCCAAATATGTGCTAGATTCAGTGTAATTTATTGGTTCTCTGATATTGATGTTCGGTGATCTGGAAAACAGAAAATGTTATATTACCGGTTGTACACACAAATTGTTGCCAAAGATTGGGTGTTAACCCACAAAGGGCGCAAAATGTTACAAAGAATTTAAGCATGGTAGACCATTATTTATTTAGACCGTGAAGTTAGGGATGAGGAGGGGGGAAGGTCTCTTGTAATAGTGGCCATATACCATCCTTTCTTTCGTCAAATCGGCATGATCAAATCGTCAGTTGGTTAGAATACACCACACACGTCGGCGTCCAGTTGAAGCCCATCACCGGTGACAGACGACGATGTTTTGGGCATTTTACTCGTGAAAATAAAACATAAAAAAAGAAAAGATTCTGCAGAGTGGGGCCAATAGTGGTTAATGAAAAGAAAACAGTTTACTCATACAATTTTATTTAAAAAAGAAATGAGGATTACGACAAAAGATTATTGTAATTATTTACGAATTACTACTATTATTTACTATTATTTATTACTTACATGAAGTTTCATGTAAGTAAGTTTCTTCAAGTTAGAAGTTTCTAACGTTAGTTACTCCTCTAATTGAGAAGCAAGACACTGTTATCAGAAACGCTATCTCGTCACACGAGAGATTAACTTAACGATTTCTAGCAAAAGGGAGATCATAATATGAGTGCCTAAAATTTTCGGCAATAATACCGCCTCAATTCTTTTACATGTTGTGAGAACGCGCGCACGACGTCTATCACCGAAAAAAATCTTGAGCTGACTAAACTGACGATCGCCGACCACCATAAACGGTCCAATTGGCATGATCAAGCCAAAAGAATCGAAATTCGATCATGCCCGGCATTTGGCATGTCATGCCAATCCACGCCCACGCACGGTCAGTTCTAACTGATCCAATCGGCAGCGTCATGCCGATTCGACGATAGGAAGTATGGTTTATGGCCTCTTTCACCTAGCACAGGAGTCGACAGGGACTTCACACTATTTTGTAACCACTTTCTTGTCTAATAAAGATTATTGAAATACTATTAACTATGTATATGAAATAGGTGATTTTATTTAGTGAATGATAAAAAATTTCAATCCTGCTGGCTTTTTAATCATGTATTGGAATCATGGTATCATTTTGCGCGTCGGTATCAACTGTATAAAACTTATAAAAAGTCATCATCATCTGCCTAGCCTTTTCCCAACTATGTTGGGGTCGGCTTCCAGTTTTACCGGATGCAGCTGAATACCAGTATTTTACATGGAGCTACTGCCTATCCGACCTCCACAACCCAGTTAGTACCGGGTAATACGATACCCCTTGGTAAGACTGGTTGTCAGACTTATTGGGCCTCTGACTACCTAACGACTGTCAAAGATCTACAAATGACAGCCGGGACCAACGGCTTAACGTGCTTTCCGAGGCACGGAGGAAGCTCGGTATGTACTGGGTGGTCACCCATCCACAGACCAACCTAGGCAAGCATGGCTTAACCTAACGATCGACCCGAGCGGCTGTTATTATTTAGCCACGAGATCCTCTAAAAAAAAAAAAAAACACTAAAACTCAAAACAAAATAAAACTGATATAAAACTTATAAAAAGTGTCAGTATTTTATGAATTCGCTTTCAAATCTTTAGACGTACTTAATGTGAAAGGGTCAGGATAGCTCGCGAAATTCAAATTTTCTTACGTTTTTTAAAAACGACTTTTTCAAGGTCAAAGTCATTCCTCGACGTTTATGAAATTGGAGGGTTGTATTGATGATTTTGATGATTATAATTCTGTAACTACATCCGACTTACAGTCGCGAACAATATTTTAATCAACATACAACCTAGCACTGGCCTGCAAATTGCAAAAAACGTAAGAAAATTTGGATTTTGCGGGCTACCCTGGAGCAACCACCTTAATTAAAATAAAATATAACATCTTTCCGTAGGATTTGACTTTTCAGCTGACTTCTGAGAGAACGAGTAGTTAATAGAGAAGTAGCCGTGTGGTATCCGGCAGAGTAGAATAGAACCAACCCATTACACTCACGGGTGTCGTCTATGGCGACTAATGTCTGAGGCAGAACACCTTGCGCCTCCGTAGACCAGAGAATGGGCAGCAGCGTTTTCTCTTAGTCTTTCATTACTGCGATGTTCAATCCACCTGCCAAGCGTGGAGATTAGGGCAAATTCCTCCCTTCATGGGAGAGGCTTATGTCCAGTAGTGGACGTTAGAGAATTATGATCTTGATCTTTAGATAGGATCACTTTAGGATCAACTATTGTATAACATCACATCTGTAATCTAAAAATAGTTAACACTATATTCAAAACCGGGTCGAATTGGTGTTATTTCCACATAAACAAATACTTTTGTATTAGCTATATCATCATTCATCGTCATTTCAGCCGAAAAACCACCACTGCTGGACATAGGCTTTCCCAAAGTGTCGTCACATTGACCGGTTTCGTGCGACTCGCATCCAGCTGGCTCTCGCAACCTTCACCAGATCATCGGTCCACTTAGTGGGAGGCCTTCCAACAAAACGTTTTCCGGTTTGCGGTCGCCACTTCAGAACTTTTCGGCTCCATCAGCCATCCGTTCTGCGAGCCATGTACCCTGCCTTTTTTTTATTTCGATACGGAATGTTGAAGTACTATAAAAATAATGACAAAAAGCTAAAACAAGACAAAAATCGGCCAAACAACACAAAAGTTATACTTAACCATTAAAACTTTTGTTTCTATCTCTTTATAGATAAACGGAATTTAGTATGGATTTTGTACTTCGATGCAGAGAATGACGTCATTCGCTGTATCGGTTCTCTCTGTCTAATCAGCAGTTTCAAATGCTTATAACTTAGTATTTTTTATAGATCATCATCATCATCAACATTCTCTTGCCCTTATCCCAATTCATTTGTGGTCGGCGCAGCATGTCTTCTTCTTCCATACTTCTCTATTTTTCGTCATCTCATCAGACACTTCTTTTCTTGCCATATCATTCTTTATACAGTCCATCAATGATATTTAATTAAACAGATAATATGTTATGAGCGCGCAATCGTGAAGACTCGAAAACGTGTCAATTGGCCTGTTTTTCCTTTATTCTGCGTCACTGCGTGTATGTGAGCTGGCTCTCCCCCGCGGAACACTTTTTTCGGTGGTTTTGTAGGTGTATAACATATCTGTTTGTTAGAATATCATTGCAGTCCATGCATCGTTTCTTTGGTTTAGTATTTTTTATTGATATTAAAAAAATAATTTCAGTTTGCTATTTCTGATGTTAATACGCTTTGTTTAGAGTCGATTTCACCAAACATGACTTTACTCGAGAGTAGCTATCCACGGAATATATCTATTCTTATATTTTACTCTCGGATAACATCGTCCACGTTCCACCACTCTACACCGGAGTAAATTTACTCTCGGATAGTTATTCTGAGACAGGGAGTGAATCCGAATGTGTGAAATGAATGACTTTATAAGCCACCCAAATTCAATTGCTCGTTTCTCCTCTAATAAGTAAAGTGTATTGCATATTATTCTATTCGGTAGGGTTATACCTATATCAAAAGTGTCAAAACTAGAAATTCTAACCTCATCAATATTTCGTGATGTTTGTTTTTGAGATTGCTTGTGTTTTGATAAATTAAACAAACATAACGCAGCTCGCTTAGGTAAACGGAACCTTTTAATGATATCTATGTTATCGTAGTCGTCAAAATAATTATTTATTTCTTGTATCCATCTTGGTCGCCTTGGTAAATATTCGTCATCACTGTCAGAATCCTCAATTAATGCTCTCAAACGATCTGCCATTTTTAGACAATACACAGGCTCATCTAAACTATTTTCACTTTAAAAAAAAACAATACCTATTAATAGGTAGGTACTAATATTTTTATGCCAGCGCGCCAGTTAGCAAATCAGCTGTAAAAATAATGACACTTGGATGCCATATTGAACTTATCCTAGTATAAGCTCGCTGTTCCTTGAAAATCGGTGGAGTAGAGATCTACTCCAGCATAAACGTTTACTCTTGGATTAAGTCTATGGTGAAACGTAAAAACATGTTATAATAGGAGTAACTGCTCGTATACTCTCGAGTAAGATTTACTCTTGTTTGGTGAAATCGACCCTATAGGGTCGATTTCACCAAACAAGAGTAAATCTTGATAAAAAATATCATGCATATACCCTATTCTTCGGGTTACGTCGGTAACCTTGGTTTCCCTGCGTGATCGAATCAGAAATGAAAACATCCCTTCATTTGTTTTTCATTCGATCGCGCAAGGAAACTCCGAGCATAGCCCTCTACGTTGCCCTTTGGGTGACTTTAAGCCTTCTGATGAGGCCCATGACCGAGCACGATTATAAGTTAGTGTAGAATTTATTAGTTAATTTGAAAATTACTTTTACTTTTGCAAAGGCCAAAAAAATGTTTGAAGTGGTAGTGTGAACTGAACCGTGTGGTTAATAAAGCAATTTTTTCGTTAGCTTATTCTTATTTAGCTTTTTTGGAAACTTAATTTCAAACATAGGTAGGTTAAATTGTATGAAACACACGTGTTAATGCTAACAAATTATTAGTTATAGCCAAAAGCTGAAACACGTTTCAAATCGAAATGAGGCAGATTTAGTCGCTATCTAAACCATCACACTTAAACGTCAACCTTATTGCTAACGTTATAAAATTTAAACTCTAACAGAGTTCCAACTCATCAAAATTCATATGTGCATAGCCTATAATTTACACTCAGTTATGAAGCCTACCCAAGTATGTATCTACTTGCGTTTAAATATAGAATTACACTTTTACTTTTTAATAATTAATGATGATTTTATTGTCTGACATGTCTAAGAGTAGAATGTTCGAGTCGTTCATCAACTCGTCCCACAAGCCTACGGCCCATTTGGGACGAGTTGATGAAAACCAAAATACGTAATATTTTCGTTCTGCAACTCGTCCCACGTATGAAAATGTTATAATCAGTAAGTAGTAAAAATGTTAGTGTAGAAAAATTATTGCCTATAAAATATTAATCATCACAACATTGTCTAGATGCTATAGTTATTAGTAACCTTACGATAAGCACTAGGCGGGCATGAATTCAAGAAGGTATTATTTGATTGCATCCCACCTTGAGCTCGGTATCAGGACTCTTCAGTAACCTTACGAAAAGTACTATGCGGGCATAAATTCAAGAACGTATTATTTTATTCCATTCCACCTTTTACATTGGTATTGGGTGTTAAGTATAAAGGGTGTAAACAGACTCTTCACGAAACCGTCAACCAAGCATTCTGTACAGTCAAAGGTCAAAATTCCACTTCCACCGCAATGCACATTATCGTTTGCGCTATACGGGCGGCGGCGCCTATACACACATACGCATATTTATCCGTGTGAGTGATGTTCCAACGCTAACAACCAATTTGGCCACCGTATCACTTACACAACTCATTGAAATTTGTAATAACAATCTTAAGCGGGCAACAAGTTGCTAATGTGTAAGTGTTGTCAAACGTTCTTATAGAAGAAGGTCATAAGTACCACCAATATTGATTTGCCATTGTGTTGCGAGATTGGCAGTCGACTTCTGACTGTTACTGTACATCGAACTAAGTAACTTTACTCAAAAGTTATTGCTGGTAAACGACTTTTTTTTGTGGGGTGAAAAGTCACGGTTTACGTAACGCACTCAAAACATGGTGCTGATGGATGGATTAAATAGCATGGGGGTCGTGAAGGTGTTTAAAGTGAAAATCTTACATTTAAAACATGTGTTTAAATAAACTTGTAGGAAAGTTGGAACTTTGACCTCCATATATCTCCGTAACTAGAAGGTTTTCAGGTATGATCCAAAACAAAAACATGATTGCAATGACGGGGAGAACAAGTGCCTTTCAGTTGCGTTAAGGGTCTATTTCCCTTTACAAATTGGTTTACGAGTAATTAAACTTATTGACGTGATATAGACCTTATTGTATGCACATTAAATACCTCCAGGACCACTTTTTTTTTTTTTTTTCGGATGGAAAATCATCAAATGACTCCTCCCGCTCTGGGCGGAGCAGGAGGGAGTGTCAGACTTTTGCTGACTAAAACCCATCAATGTTCCTTCATCGCCCTTTGTGTTCTGGGGCCACGGTATCTCTTTCGAACAGTCCCACAACCCCGGAGTCCCGCAACCCCGGACCTCCATGACCCACGGGTCCAGGTACAGGTATAGTACAGGTACTATTCAATGCATCCATGCACAATGTTTCGAGTGCTTTACATTCAGCGCTACCGCAATAGGGTATATGCATGTTTTTTTTTTATTACTCTAAACAAAGCGTAAATAGCAAAGTAAAATTATTTTTTTAATATCTATAAAAAATACTAAGTAATAAGCATTTGAAACTGCTGATTAGACAGAGAGATTCGATATAGCGAATGACGTCATTCGCTGCATCGACGTACAAAATCCATACTAAATTCTGTTTATCTAGAAAGAGATAGAAACAAAAGTTTAAGTGGTAAAAGTTAAAGTTTTATAACTTTTGTGTTGTTTGGCCGATTTATGTCTTGTTTTCGTTTTTAGTCATTATTTTTATAGATTTTTAACATTCCGTATCGAAATGAAAAAAAGAAAATGTATGCATATTCCCTATTGTGATTTTCCACATTAAAAATAAAGAAGGTTCCCAGCAATAAAGTTGGCCTACTGTTATATAGATAGTTTGATTTACCGAATGCCTAGGTGACGGCTTCGTAAAGAGTTCCGTGCTAAATCTTCGTGCATTTTACACACGTAAAGTTCCTTATCAGTGAATTCATCATTTCATCAACATTTCAGCCGAAAGACGTCCACTGCTGGATATAGGCGGAGGCCTATGTCCAGCAGTGGACGTGGACTTGGGGGAGCCCAAGTGTCGCCACATTGTACGGTCACGTGCGACTCGCATCCAGCGGATTCCCGCAGCCTTCACCAGGTCATCGGTCCATCTAGTGGGAGGCCTTCCAACGCAACGTCTTCCGGTTCGCGGTCGCCACTCCAGAACTTTTCGGCCCCATCGGCCATCCGTTCTGCGAGCAATGTGCCCTGCCCACTACCATTTAAGTTTGGCAATTCTTCGGGCTACGTCGGTAACCTTGGTTCTCTTGCGGATGTCTTCATTTCTGATTCGATCGCGCAAGGAAACTCCGAGCATAGCCCTCTCCATTGCCCTTTGGGTGACTTTAAGCCTTCTGATGAGGCCCATTGTAAGCGACCACGTTTCGGTCCCGTATGTAATCAGTGAATTGAAGTTAAAAAAAAATCAGCATTGCCATTTAACGTTACTCTGGCCACTTACTCATCCTATTGACAGAGATGTAGACGAATTTTTGACGACCTTAAACTCTTCCCAACTTTGATACTTGATAAAGGGTGTAAAAGACACTGAGGAAGCTTAAAGGCCTTAAAGCTTAAAGGCTTGTTCTCCCCGTCATTGCGATGATTTTTTGTTGTGAACCATACCTGTTAATCTTCTACTTACGGAGATATTGGGGGTAAAATTTCCAACTTTTTCACAAGATTTTTTTAATACATGTTTTCAATGTAAGATTTTTACTTTAAGAGTCCTATTACATTTTTTAGGCAAATTTTTGATTTTAACTTCCTGGATCAAATTATTTCGGTCGGCGTACACGAGTCGATAATAATAGCGATATTTGGACGATTGTCGATTGATATTGACGAATATTAGAGACGAGACTGACATGAGACTGAGGAGCCAGCTGAATTGAGAATTATAGTACGTACTTTAATTTTATTTATTGTATTTTTGTCTTATTATATTGACAAACGAAAACTAATGAAACTTATTCATTGTAGATGGAAGTTTTATATCATATTAATTTGTTTGATAAAATTGAGTTTATTTGGAATATAATGGACGCTGAATTAAGACATTTATGGCTTAAATTACTATTTCTTTACGATTTTTTCCGTGTAAACTCAAGGAATTTAAAGAAATTCTAAAACTCTAATAAACAAGTAAAACATTCAATTTATCTTTTAGTAATTTTAGCTTTTATAAGAATTGAATGTAACCATGTGAATTTGAGCGTTAAAGTTCCATCGTCGACGGTTTTTCTTGCAAACTGAGTTCGTAAAATATTTATAGTAAATTACACGCAAAAGAAAAATGAAAATGTGTAACTCCAACTTACAAGAAAGAGAATGGCACTATCGTTATTCTTTAGCAAATAATTAAAATATCTTACTGCTGCTGAGAATTACTGCGTCAAAAATCATGAATTTAACAAAAAAATGTAATAGGACTCTTAAACATCTTTACGACCCCGTACTATTTATTTCATCCATTAGCACAATGTTGTTGTTGAGTGCGTTACATTGAGTTTTACCGTAAAACGTGATTTTTCACCCTACAAAAAAGATTCGTTTCCCAGCGATAATTTTTGCTTAAAGTTACTTCGTTTGATGTCCAGAATGCTTGGTCCATTTACACCCTGTTTAATAATTTTTATTATCATTAAATTTTAGATACACAGTTTGTAAATAACCCTCCTTTCGGGCGTCGCTGCAGTTGGGTAACCAGTCTGTAACGTTACATTTTCCTGGATAGAACCAGAAAACTGTAAGGACACACAAAGCACTCACCTACCTAACTTTCAGTCTGGAAAGGAGCACTGTTAAAAGAATTAGTCAAGGGGACGAGTTAAAATAATTTATTATTGAATACCCTAACTTATGGCTGGAGCTACCTAACCACTAATTAGGCCAGTGAAGCCGGCGGATAGAACATAATCTACAATTCTACATAGTCATTTTCTTCACCAAAATAAATATCAACATAAAAACTACCAAGACATCAGAACTCCACAAGACGTCGAATAGCAGCATTGGTACCGGTCATCGCACAAGAGGCTCTTGTAACAAGCAGTGAAAGGCGACGGAATGCCACTTGCTTTCGACTCTCGTTATTGCAACACCAGAACTTGTATTTAGTGGGGCCACGTCCAGTCGTCCAATTAGACGTGCAAGGGTCTTCGCAGACTGAGCGACTCGAAATCGACTATACGTATACTTGCAACGAATAGAACTGTGTGGCTCGAAGCCTAAAAGCCGGTGCACATGAAAATGTGCACCGGCTTTTAGGCTACGTTTATGATTATAGGTTGAACTATCTAAGTGTTACTTTTACTTCGTTGTTGAAATATTTGCACTGTTTTTGCCGGATTGCCAAAACCTCTAAGTACTTTAAGTATCTCTTAGTAGACACAATTCACAGGATTGTTGGGATTTGTACTTTGTTCTTTTATATTGACAAAAAACGTATTTTACTTTGTACTTTATTTTTGCTTAGAGATGTAAAGTCAGTATAAAGGAATAATTTAAGTTTATTTCTACTTCTTTCTTGCAATAGGAAATAAGTCGTTTTTGAGAAAGGTTTTAGCGTTAATCATTTTCGTTAGTCGTTAATCATCAAATTGAATAACTTCTTACCAGACCGGCTTTACTATTTGGATAAAATCGGCCCAAACTAACATCGGCCATCCGATGTTTTTCGCCAACTTTTTCAAATCGTTCAATGTGTGGACGCCCTTATTGTGCGCAAGATGGTGACGAGTGGTTTTAAGTTGGATTGAAGTGTATTGCCAAGGTTCCGTTTACGTTGGATTTTAACCCATAAAGTGCCAATAACCATATTCATCACGCAGTTCACACGAAATGTAACATTAACCGGATCTAGACAAATTGACATGCTAAGAGCAATAACGATGATGAAAAAATCAAGAATAGGATATATAGGATTTAATTATGAAACCGGACGAAGCCTATTAGTGAAATCCTGCTGAAAGAGTGGTAAAAACTCGAAACGCCTTGAAAACGACTGGCCATACACGACTTGCCTAGGCCATATCGTAATTCAATCCACGTGGCTATTAGTGTCGATTCTGTTGTGCAAAAACTAAACTTAATTTAGGCTATTGCTATCTTTTTCTCTCTAATAAAACGAGAAAGAGACGGAAGTAATTTTGAGCTGTCAAATTTAGTTGGAACTAATATTTCTATACAAATGAAGGGTGCACGTAAAAACAAGTCGACTAAAAACACGTTGAAGCGCAAGGCATAAACTAGTTTGACATCTCTAGCTTAGTTCATAGCTATAGCCGTCCTTTTCTCGCACTGCCTTTTAGTAAAAGAAAGCAATAGCCTAAATTAGGTTTAGATTGTGCACAACAGAATCGACACCATTATCTACGAAATAAGTACAAACACGACAAAACCACATTTAAATCCTCTACCTTTTCATCCCGACTTCTTTCAACCTTCTCATCCATTCGAGTAATTCATAGGCTTAACAAAATAATAACATTAATTAGGGCACGTCTGAAAGTGGCGCCGATGACTGAAAAGTTGTGCGGTAATCGGTTGTCGTGATGTCGGCGTATGATGCCGACATTTGTCGAGAGGAAAGTTTTGAGTACGAATGTAGAGAGGAAGTAGAGGAAGGTTAGGATTAAAGGAATACCAAAGAAACGATGGATGGACTGTGTGTAGGATGAACTACTTAGGATAAACTAGGATGATAATGCTAGACAGGATGAAGGTTAAGCAGGAAAGGGTAACAGACAGACAGTCACAGTTAAATGGGCATTTACAATATTAGGATGCAAGTATGGATTGAAAAGAAGATAAAAGACATTACTTCTTCATCAAAAACCCAGCTCCTAAAAGCCACAACAAACGTTCATTGTTATAGTTTGTGCCAGTTAAGATGAGAATAGCGGTCATTGCCCTTTCCCTAATATCTCTTCGTAAGAACCAAAACAAATAAACCATGTATTGTTGTTCATTACAAAAAATTTTGAAGAATAACCTCTCTCCATTGTAAGAATATTGAAGATCACGATAGATGACGATTCCAGACTTGAACAGGCTTATTTTTGGTTTTCATAGTTAAGAAGTTTAAAAAATGTCGGTGGGTGAATGACCGCTATTCTCATCTTAACTCGCACCAACTATAGAAGTAAATTCGACGAAAATTATAGCAACACACCAACCGTCTTAAAAGATTAATTTTAAGATAAGACAGACTAGACACAGACTAAAGTATCAAATCGCCGCAGGCAACCTATGACCGAAGACACTTTCATGTTTATTGTTCGCCGAAATTTCTAAAGTTATACAACAAACAGACAACAAAGATAATATACAGGGTTAGTTTTCAATGACCGGCCAAATTTTCAGAGATGGTTTAGAATCGATAATATTATCGATATTATGAAATAAAAACAACATTCTTTTTTTAAATAAAATTTCATTCCTTTCCACCACTAAAACGCGAATGTGTGGATATTGCAACAGCACAATATCAGTTCAACAACTAAGGTAGCAGTTAGCACACACATCAATTTGACGATGCATGCACGCACACAAGTACATTGATTCCCACTAGGTTTATGATTTAGGAAATTTTTAGGACATTTTCAAATGAATGTTATTATTTTATTTTATATTTTTCGACAATACTATTTAAAATGCACTTTTGGTTTGATATCTAGATCTTAATCTTAAATTTTGGCTGGTTCAATGACCAGCCAAAATTTAAGATTAAGATCTACTACTAGATCTAAGATCTAGAAACTAACCCTGTATAATAACTATTCCTACTAAGGATACATGTCCCAGACACAATATTCGAAGACATCTGACATCCCACGCACCCGCAATATCGCCGCTTGCCTTGTTGGATTGCGGCCTCCTCTAATAGAAATGAAACCTGTGTCCCAGCAGTGGGAACATTGTAAGCCATTGTTAATCATGATGAATACAATGACCCCTTAAGAGATTTCGTGTATGAATAGATAGACCTTATATTCAGTGAAATCACTATGATGGCGGGATTTTGAACCTCTCCATAAATCCTCTCCATGGTGATTAATGGGTACAAAAGAGGTTACCCCCTTTTTGATAACACCTCGTTGTGTGTACTCCATGTATGCTCATGTCTATCTATCAGGGTATTTACTTTATTTGTCATTGTCCATTTTGTACAACAAAGTAATAGTAAATTGAGAATTTCCACTAAACTGCAAATGAAGGCAAGTCGACGTGAAGTCAAGCGAAAAAAAAAAAAACAACAGTTACCAATGTTATGTAACTGTCAAACGGATACTTTGATGTTTGCCCAGTGAATGTTTGTGAATAACGTAATAATTTGCATGCTTTTAACAGTACAGTGACAAGTGAAAAAGCACATGTAGAATTGCATAATTAATGTTTCGAGGGATGGTTAGACAACGGAAGATAAACATTAGAAATAGGTTTATGTGTTTTTGTATTACTTACATTGCATCAATATTATTCTTAACTACCAATCAGCATATCGTAAAGAGGAGGTTTGCAGCTTAGAAATGGGAAAGCTTACAGACAACTTCTTTATCATTGGCCATTTGAGGAGCTTGTGGCTAAATAATAACAGCCGCTCGGGTCGATCGTTACGCTAAGCCGTGCTTGCCTAGGTTGATCTGTGGATGGGTGACCACCCATTACATACCGAGTTTCCTCCGTGCCTCGGAAAGCACGTTAAACCGTTGGTCCTGGCTGTCATTTGTAGATCTTTGACAGTCGTTAGGTAGTCAGTGGCCCAAAAAGTCTGACAACGGGTCTTACCAAGGGTTACCCGGTACTAACTGGGTTGTGGAGGTCAGATAGGCAATCGCTCCATGTAAAATACTGGTATTCAGCTGCATCCGGTAAAACTGGAAGCCGACCCCAACATAGTTGGGAAAAGGCTAGGCAGATGACGGGCATTTGAAGACAATTGCTAATCTCGATATTATAAATCGCGTTATGGAACTCAAATTGAGTTGGGTAGGACATCTAGCAAGGCGCGGTGATGGCAGGTGGAGTAAAGCTGTGACTGAGAGGCTTTCAAGGAATGGAAAGAGAAGTGTTGGTCGTCCGGCGGCGAGACGGGCAGACGACATTGTTGCCATTGCGGAATATCCTGGATGAGGCTGGTACAAGACCGTGGTGCTTGGCACAAATAAATGAGAGGCCTATACCCAGCAGTGGGTGACTTCAGGCTGTGGATGATGATTATGATCATGCTAAACTCTGACAAAGCAATAACAAAGTCCATATTTGATTGATCAATAGGGAATATGCACGGAATTTTTTCTTCACTTACATCAATAAAATACAGTACTATCAACTCAAGAAAAGTATTAAAAGTTAAAGTTCAACTACTTGTCGCTTAAAAATAATATTAAACTCCTGCAAGTTTCCATGACAGTTCAAACGTCCGTAGCTGTCGTGGCCATGATGTGACGTCATTTACCACAATCTGCCTTGTTTACATCAAATTTTTTGCCTTTAATTGAATAATTTTACTAATTGTATGTGCTTTAATCAAGTAAAAATTGCAATAACAATATTATAATAAAATGTTAGTGAAACTTTAAGCACTTTTTAAATAAAAGTGCTTTTTTGACGCATAGACTTTGACCGGCGTTATCGAGGACGACGCGTTTTGAGAGTGCGTTCCGTTTCACCAAAAACATACTACATAAAACAGTAAATTGTGAAATAAGTGATGTATTAGCAACTTAAACAAGTGTACCACAATGTTTTTATGGGCCAATACAAGGCATTTTTAATAATTATAAAGAGTTTTGTATTTCATGCATGTTCCCTATTACAATATTTTGTTAAAATTGTTTACAATCTTTATCCATTAAACCAGCAGACGATACCAAAACAGCAGCTGATAGAGAGTTACAAAACCTCGAAATAAAGGTTTCTTAAATCATAAAGCATTCAAAGACCTACTTCCGAAATACACAATAATTTAAGCTTAATGATGATCAAGCTAATGTAGGATTTCCGTGTGTTATATAATTTCGGCTTAGAGAGATTTTTTACATTTTCAATGCGCTGTGAACGTAACGCTTATGAGTCACATGAAGTAACAGATAATTGTGAGTGGGATCGTAGGTAAAGAATTCGAAGATTCGTACGCTGCCATATATAATCTATCTATAATATATCTATATATATATATCTCTAATCGAAAGATGACGTATGATCTTTCGACGATTTAAACCTCGCACAACTTTAATTAGCGTTTAAGAATAAACCCCAAAATCCGTTAGTTTCATTGTTTTGATCACCGAACTCTTCGAACTGATATAAAACGTGTAGCGCTGACTCCAAATAGAATGAGACAACGGCAAGAAGATGATGATGAATTTCTTTTAACGAGTAAAAACCGCACTAAAATATATACGATCATTCTGATTTTTTGGCTAATAATTCTACAAGCAACATTTAGCATCATAGTGTTTTACTTTTTTAGTCCAAATAATAGATTTTTGTAAAACCTCTCATTTCGCACTATTCGGCTCGCAGTGACTGACGTAACAATCACTTTGTAGTGCAAGCTGATTAGAACCTTATTCTAATAGTATTTCAGACGACGTTTGAACCACCACAAATAGAGTTGCTAATTTAGCTGTTGTAATCCCCTTAATGTATCTGATATCGGCAATTGGTTTGTTTGCGTCCTGAACGAAAGTTTCACAAATCAGTCCACTTTATTATTATTTTAAGATATAAAATATTTGGAGCAGTATTCATCGAGTTCAGTTCATTTTGCGAATATTTTGCACTCAGGCTGACTTTTTTATTTGATGTGAAAGTGGTTCAACTTTTACAGTGATTGGAGGTGGAACCATAAAATTTGGCCTTTTGATTGGGGTTCCGACTTTGAACCAGTTGAACCATGGGTAAATTTACTTCTCCGTAGTACAACCAGTTGGTCATCGCAGTTGTACCACGGGTCGGGAGTGGATATTCATTGTAAAAACCGGCCAAGAGCGAGTCGGACTCACGCACCGAGGGTACCGTGCAAACTTTTTAAAGGACAAACTTAACTTTGCTGTTCGATCCCATGAAACGGCTAATGCACCAACCGTAAATAATAAGTTTGTAATAGTAAAATCGCTTTTTTTTGTTATTAAACTACATATTTATGGTTTTCAGATTTTTTTCTTTACATGTGCTATAAAACATTGCTTCTCGCCAAATTTCGTGATTCTAGGTCAACGGGAACTACCATTATAGGTTTTCGACCGAAAACCTTTAAGGTATTTCCGGTTGACCTAGAATTGTCAATTTCAGTTAAAAGCAAGGTCTTACAGCACAAGTAAAGGGAACATTCCGAAAAAAAAAATCAAGTTAAATTTTGATACTTGCCGAGTGTCTTACATTTAAAAAATTCCCATGGGATAATTTAAGACCATAACGCGCATTTAAATGTAAATTAAACAAATATCAATTTTGGACTTGTTTAAATTAAGTTGTTTTTTTTTTTATATTATACATCTTGTTTTCATGTTTGGGTACTCAAACACGAACGCAAACAAAACAACTTGTTAAATACCTTAGGGCTCATTTACGGAGACGCGGCGCGTCGTGCGGCGCGGCCCGCTAAAATTCAAACATATGGCAATGAATGAGAGTGTTTACGGAGAAGCGATTTTACGCGCGTGTTCTGAAATGCAGCGTTGCCCGCCGCGTACACCGCAGCGGCCAACGCGGTAGTGCGCGTGCAAATACAAACATATGACAGATGACACCGCCGCTGCTGCACACACCGCCTCTCCGTAAACGGAAACACGTGGAACGCGCCGCGTGACGCGCCGCCCGACGCACCGCCTGACGCGCCGCTCAACGAGCCGCTCAACGCGCCGTCTGACGCGCCGCGCGACGCGCCGCGTGTCCAGAAATGAGCCCTTAGAATTTCGGATTTGCTTGTAGACTGCCAGTAAGTTAAAATGTTTTAGAGAATTATTTCGTATGCAACTACTTGATTAATTTGAGAAACAGTTTTGCAAAGAACATAATAATTACGTAATGTACTATCCTTTCTTCATTAGAACAAAAAACCGGCCAAGTGCGAGTCGGACTCGCGCACGAAGGGTTCCGTACCAATTATTATAAAAAAAATCACGTTTGTTGTATGGGAGCCCCCCTTAAATATTATTTTTATTCTGTTTTTAGTATTTGTTGTTATAGCGGCAACAGAAATACATCATCTGTGAAAATTTCAACAGTCTAGCTGTCACGGTTCATGAGATACAGGCTGGTGACAGACAGACGGACAGACGGACAGACGGACAGACAGCGAAGTCTTAGTAATAGGGTTCCGTTTTTACCATAAGTTTAGAAAATTTGAAAAAAATCTGAAAAGTAGAACTTTATAAGGACTTTCTAGGAAAATTATTTCGAACTTGATGGAAACAACAGTTTTTGTACAAAAAAGACAAAAAGTTGTACAAAATAATTTCTGGACTAAGTTTGTAGTATATTCGTATATGCAAGCATTTTTACATAATGGATACCCACCTTTAAACTCATAAGTGGAAACACTTATTGTGACGGACGGGAAACTACGGAACCCTACACTGAGCGTAGCCCGACACGCTCTTGCCGGTTTTTTTTATACTGTTTCCATGTCATCGAAATGAAAATGAAATAAATATTCTTAGACGTTTACCCATTATTTAGGAAAACAGAAAAAACTTTTCCTCATATTCACATCAACGTCTATTGCTATGTAACCTACGGTGTATTTCCATCTGCCCCCACCGTTACAGACCGGTGGGATGGGAATAGGGACAGCCCCATAAGTGGTTGTAGCAAATTTACTGTTTGTCGTCTGGTCAGTCGCATTTGCTTCTAGCCTCCTACCTCTTACCCGGCTTATTCCACAAATCCCCCTAAGAGAATCCCCATCAGGGGGGAAAACTGGACTTCAATGTAAAAATAATACCCCACTGGTGGCAGATGACACTGTATTTTAAGGTCCTGAATATCTTGTGTAATTTTTAACCTTCAAAAAGTACTGATTATCAGCCTAATTTGACTAAATTACGATTGATTTTGATATGTTTTTAATCACAAACATATTTTTTAACACAAACATACTTTGAATTCCTGGACAAAAGAATGTACTTGAATGAATATCAGAATTATTCCGAGACGGGCACAAACAGATTGGTATCGAACAAAGAGTCAATTTCGCGGACCTTTGAAGGTACATTACAATGGAGTTCGTTGTGTTGTGAGCTTTAGTTGTCTGGTTTTTGTCTACCCACTTGTCTGTCTCTTGTTAGGGAACAATCCTTGGCGTATGATGTAACCTTTTGTTAAACAAGGATGTACGGGAATGTATTTCTCATTTTAATATCGGAAATATTCAGAATATCGAAGTCGGTGCAATTGTAGAGCATTTGTGCGCTCTAAAACGAGAGAAAACAGGGATTTTTTCAATACATTCATAAATTCAATAAGATAAAGCACTTTTACTCAAAGGATGGAACTTTACAATATTGAAGAAAGAAGATTGCAATTTGCATGAACAAACACGTGGATATTGCAATACTCCTATGTAAATAGTTCTTCGTCATTTTAAAATCACAATGATGTCAATAATATATTGTAAATTACGTATAACATAAGTAATCGGATGGACCTTTGAGTAAAAGTGCTTATCCTATTGAATTTATAAATTTAGAATTAATGGTTTTCCCTTCATTTAATTTATCATGTTTGTTATAGAGATTTGATCCATATGATTTACCCTATCGATTGATGTTAAAAAAAGTACAGGATGTTATTTTTTCGAACTTCAGTCAGTTTGATTCCCGAGTGTGGCAAGCGAATTTTCGAAAATCTGTGGATGCAGATTTGTTTCTTTTTAAAAATAAAGGAATGTTTCCAACAGGAAGGTAAACAACCTCATCACGAAGCCTTCAACCAAGTATTCTGTACATCAAACTAAGTAACCCACCTGTAACACACCGTGTACTGTAACACAGGCTTCTTCGAAAACCTACTTCAGGCACCAGTCTCTTCCAATGGTGGAATATTACTTTGTCAAAAACATTGTTAATTTTTATGTACCAATTTTGTGAAGAGAGAATCATTGAATTGAATTGAGTAACTTTACGCAAAAATGATTGCTGGGAAACTACTTTTTTTTTTAGGTGAAAAATCATGTTTTGTGTTTACTCAATGTAACGCACTCAAAAAATTGTGCTGATGGATGGATTAAATAGGGTTCTCTATTGTATTACCTAACTTTTTATTCATAATTTAAAGTGCCATAACTTTTTTTGTCCTAATCATCATTTGTCCGAATGATAACTTACCCGAACTTAATATCACATAATATAACATGCCATAAAATTGAAATCCCTAAATATGTACAATATGCCCTAAACCCATTTGTCATAAATATTACAATCAATAATATACAAAAGACTTAAAACCGTTTTCAATAATAGTTATAAATCCTAAATTCAAAAAATATTCAATGTTTTGATCTTAATAATATTTTTAAAACAAGCCGGTATGTTCCCAGACGTTCCCAAAAGGGAACAGAACATTGTTATTTTAATTGTGTCTGTAATTACGGGTACCTACAGTAAAGTAAGTATTACTTAGCTTTTGCTATGCTATGAACATCTCTCAACACAACATATTTTTATACAATATTGCTCTTATGAAATTTGTAAGAATTAAAGTAGAACCATCATAATATCGCAGAAAGTTCACAGTTAGAATCTTCTTTTGGCATACATTTCATATCGGTAGTCACTAAAAGGCAGAAAATCAATCAATCAAACAAACATACTCCATGCAAGCATGCAGCAAGCATGCAGCAAGCATGCAGCAAGCATTCAGCAAGCATGCAGCAAGCATACAACAAGCTTGCAGTAACCATGCAGCAAACATGCAGCATGCAAGCACGCATACAGTGTGCAAGCAAGCATGCAGCATGCAAGCGAGCCAGCATGCAGCATGCAAGCGAGCAAGCTTGCAGCATGCAAGCGAGCAAGCAACATGCAGCAGGCATGGTTTCTGTCACGGCTCCGGCGCTGCGGGGCTCCGGCGTTCCCATGCGAGCTTATCGTCGCAGATGTGTTTAGCGCTCACCACGGCGCGGCGAGTGTTACAACCACCTGCTCCTCAACCCGCGGGCCGCCTCGCCCCTCCACGACTACGCGATTTTAAATTAAACTCTCGGGGTAGGACAGACAAGACTGCACGGGGTCGGATTTACAGCGATTCGTTTCTGTCACTAAAACCTAATTTTTAGCAAATGTTTAGGACCAACAATTTCATTATACTTATATGAACATTCGGAATAATACACATTATGTAATAAAATACTTAGGACATTTGACTTTATGGCATGTAAAATTAGAAGATTCAATTATTATAGTATTCAATATTATGACAGAACCGTTTTAGAAATAAAGATAATTATGTAAAACAAAATTTCGGGATTTTGAACATTATGGTTACTGAAGTTTATAGCAAACGTTTTATGGATAATGATTTTCGAACAAATTTTCTTTGCCTGCCTTTCAACTTCGTTATGAGGTTTTTTACACCCTTTATCTAGAATCCGAAAATATTTTTTTATTTATAAAATCTTCGTGACGTAGTTCGTGGCGTCGCGTCGCGAGAATCTTCTAGTCTTTGAACGGTAACGAGAAAAGAGGCCCTAGGGCAAAAATACCAATGACTAAAAAGGGGTCAATATGAAGTCAAACTATTAAATCAAGCTTTTAACACGTGAGTTCTTCTTTTGAACAATATTTATAAAAAATTGTTATCATAAGATTTAATACTAAACACTGTTTTGGGGGGGGGGGGGGGGCTGACAATCTGTGTGGCAGGGTTTTCCTTTTTCTAGTGCAGATACCAGTCTCCCGCAAAGGATTTATCTGATGTAGTATAGATAATGTTTATTTATTATTAAAAAAAATATGAATCTAAAGTTTTAAGTGACACTAAATAGACAGGAACAGAAGATTGACTGCATACAACGAGTGAGAACGGGCACACGCACACAATGCCTGTTACATGCCACAAGCCACTACACGACAAGCGACAAAAAGTGACGAACGTGACTGCATCAGTCGCATCACCTAGAGTCGTGAACGGGGCGGAGATCTCTATAGTCTGCGCCAGATAAGTAGGAAATAAAGGTCATAAACCCGCATACATTTACTCAAATACATAATTCCAAAAACAGAAATATTGACATAAACTTGTCCCGAAACTACCTTTATCGTGATCCTTGACTTTTTCTAGTAATAAAAAACGATGCTTAATGTATTGTTGGGGTACTTAAGCAGAGAAATTAAGGAAAGAGCAATGACCTTTAATTCCTACTTATTGTTGCGAACTCGCGAGCACACTTGCACTGCTGTAAGTGAAACGTGCGTGTGTGTGTGCGTGATTTTTGCTAGTTGTGTGAAGCTATCCTTCTGTACTTTATCTCCTCATGACTTTGACCCCAGGCCACGTTAAAATTCCATGACTACAGGCGTCACTTCATTGACGGCCATTGTTAACTATTACAGTTATTAGTCAACGTTTAAAGGTTAAACACAATGGGAGGCAACCACTTTCACTTTGACATTGTTTTGGTTAAGTTCAGGTTTGTGGACAAGGCTCTATGATTGGTTGCTTGTGTAGGTCGAGAAAAGTGTCTTTTTTTAAATAATTGTAACTTACCAAATGCGGATGTTGACTGGTGGTGGTCTAGGCTCATCTGCCTAGCTTTTTCCGGGTCGGCTTCCAGTCTTACCGGATGCAGCTGAATACCAGTATTTTACATGGAACGACTGTCTGTCTAACTTTTACAACCCAGTTAGTACTGGGTCAAAGATTTATAAATGACAGCCGGCTTAACGTGCAACGAGGCATGCAGGAAACTCGGTATGCAATGGGTGGTCTCTCATCCATGGACCAACCTAGGCAAGGACGGCTTAACCCAGAAATCGACCGACTGTTATTATTTAGCCACGAGCATCTCTTGTGTCTAGACTCGGGGCTACTAATGAAAAATGTGTGCTGTAAAATTCCAAAAACACTTTTACTGACCTGGTGTGGAAATCTGGATCTCAGATGCTTAGCAGTAGTGCTTGCAACTAGTATTTCATTGTTTTAAATTTGCAAATTATTTGCGTTATTGTAGGTTAAAGTCGGTATAAATGCATTTTCTTTTCTTATTTCTCCTTATTTAACTACATCTACACTAATCTATACATATAATAAATCTGTAGAAAAATTGTTTTTGTAGGTACATCGAAAATATTTTGAAAAAAAAATGCCAGGGTGTTAAAAGATAACCAACAGAACTCATTTCCAGCATTTTTGGAATTTTTGTCTGTTAATCTGTTTCGATGATCAAGCATCACGCAAAATTTACGCAACCAATGTAGATAACTTGTATACATAAAAATTGAGCGTATCTTGAGGTATTATTTAGTTTTTGTTTCATCGTAATCGGTTAATTCTATCAAAAGATATATGAATTTAAAGTGTTCAAGAAGAACTAATCATCAAATTAATGTAAGATGCATACATGCAGTGACATCTGTTGAACTAAAATGGTACTTGATGGAAAGTGTCCAGCAGAGAGCTAGCAGGCGTTACTTGCGATAGCATAAATTATTAAAAACTAAAAACACGTTTCAGTCGTCAGACATTTTATTAAGCACTGTTGTCATGACTACATACATACAGTCACTATGTGACAGATTACATACCATGAAGGTATCAACCTCCAACAGTACTAATGACTAAAAATGTGTAACATTTAAATATCATGATTTCCATGCATTACATTATAATTACGTCTATCTTTTAAGGTGGAGCTCTCTCTGTTATGTGACGCAGACGAAGTTGCGCGGGTCAGCTAGTCTATACTAATATTATAAAAAGGAAAGATTAGATTTTTTGTTTGTTTGTTTATGTGTTTGTTACGATTGAGAAAGATTTTTTTAAATCGGTCGAGTAGATTTAGAGTTAGCTAAAATTATTCGACCGATTTTAAAAATTATTTAATCAATGGATAGCTACATTATCGGCAAGTAACATAAGCTATATATTATCCCCGTACTCTTACGGGAACGGGAACTACGCGGGTGAAACCGCGTGTCGTCCGCTAGTATTATTATAAAGAGGAAAGATTTGTAATTTTGTAAGTAACTAATAAACCTAAAAACTACTGGACCGATTTCAATGCGAATGCAAGCGAAATGCTATAGTAACAAATGATAAATGATGTTTATTTTGCAAGTAGGTTTTTACAAACACTTTTACACGTCATTTTTTTTAAAACTAGATGGGGCCGGTGTTTCGTACCTGACTACTCTGAGAAGAAACAGCCGAAACAAACTCAGAGGTCATAGTCTTTTTTGAAGTCCAGACATAATCTTGCTCAATTCACATGAGGACTATGCAGATTAGTGTCTGAGATGGTCTTTTGAAGAAAGAACCACACAGATTTGAGTGGACCTGTCCAGTCATTGCAAGCATTTGTCAGTTACCGTGTAGGTCGACTTATAACTCAAGGAGCTCAACGAAACGACGAACAATACCAAAGAAAGGACATTTGGGTAGGTCGCTTATAGTACTCAAACTGCCAGACAGTTGTGGGAAAAAATAAACAAAAAATAAAAATGTGACCCACATGGTCCCCACATTCACAATAATCAAATAAAATTAATAACAAGTTCTTTTCAAAATGAATGTAAATAAAAATCACAAAAATCATTAATTTATGTCACAATGATAATAAAAAGTAAAATACTTAATAAAATAAGTATTCATGTCAAATCAGTAAATGTCACATAAAATAATAAAAAAAAAGTAAAAAATAATAAAACAACGTCATATAACTGCTAATATCTACTTAAAGATGGTTAATCTTAAAAGTTTTAATAATGTAGGTACTACAGAGTTGAATGATGAGTTACCACGCCCATATTTGAGTGCGAATTTATTGATGTCAGCTACATTGGCTATCCTTAACGGTCATCTTTTAATACTTTAAACTTTCTCTCTTTTATCGTGCACTCGCCTCTTTGGTCTACTGGGCACAAGGTGGCCCTGGGTTCGATTATAAGGTCGGGCAAAGTGTAAAGGTTTTGCCATCAGGACACTGTTTTAAGCTTTCACGGTTTAAAACTAAACTTATATTGTCACTTACGGGATACCTTCCGTGTTTGTAAACTTTTTTATTAAGTTTATAATGTGGTATTAAGTTTTCGGGTGCAACTCTTCTTCAGGCAGCTTCGGTTTCGTAGAAGTTTGCGCTATTCTTGGAAGCATTTTCATTGCTTTAGAGATTAAAACTGGTTCAAACGTCGGTAAATATACAAGCTTCGTTTCATTACCTTAAAACTTCTAATACACGCGCGGGTTTGCGAGAAAGTGAAGGAGTTGATGGAGGCCTTTGCCCAGGAGTGAAACAAAGTCAAAGTCAAAGTCAAATCATTTATTGCGAACCAAGTGTATAATAATACTTATGACTTAGCAGCTTTTTACAAGCATTGCAATTTCATATTCGCCTGCCCTTCTCACTTTAAATTAGCATGCATTAAACATTGATAATACGTAATATTTTAAATCAGTACAATTCAATAGCGAAAAAAAATAACTAGTTACTTATGTCAAAAAAAAAAATGTCAATAATAGTGATAATACAATTAATATAACAGTTATGTCAGAATTTAATGTCATTAATAGTGAAATGTAATACAATTATTCAGGAATGTCAATGTAGTCCTTTCCAGGTAGTACAAAGCAGGCAAGAAAATAAAAACTCTTATTTATGGGGTTATTGTAATCAGTAACATTTCTCGTTATTGTCATAATTTGGGTTCTATGCTGCCAAAAAAAGTTGTCTTATAGATTTGTGATGTAGAGAGCAGCTAGTTATTTACCACGATAAAAAAAAGAAATAAAAAGAAAAATGAGATAATAATAAAAAATAAAAAAAATGCATGAACATATAAATAATCCCCTCTCGCCTCACAGTTACTTTGTTTATAATGAATATTATAACTTCTTAAGAGGTTTATGGTATACAATAACTAAGGTTGTATGCAACTAAATCACGAAATGGTTTCGGGTTCAGGTAATTTTATAAACATTTTCTTTTAAAGAATAGTAGTAGATGCTTTCATATTCAGAATATCAAATTCTGCTAATCAAAATTAGAGATAATTTGACGATATTTGTTGAACTAGTCTTAATTAAAATTAATTAACTAACGCGCGTAAGTACACACGTAAATGGAAGGATGCTTGCTTACCTGCTATTTAATTATTAAGTAAATTACATAGTGTACATTTAAGTTTTAGTTTAAACATCGCGCGATGCCCAGGAGATGCTGGAATGAGCGAGGAGCTCGTGGCTTAATAATAACAGTCACTCGGGTGGATCTTTAGGTTAAGCCGTGCTTGCCTAGGTTGGTCTGTGGATGGGTGACCACCCATTACATACCGAGTTTCCCCCGTGCCTCGGAAAGCACGTTAAGCTGTTGGTCCCGGCTGTCATTTGTGATCTTTGACAGTCGTTACTCAGTGGCCCAAATATTCTGACAACCAGTCTTACCAAGGGGTATCGTAATACCCAGTACAAACTGGGTTGTGGAGGTCAGATAGGCAGTCACACCATGTAATACTGGTATTCAGCTGCATCCGGTTAGACTGGAAGCCGACCCCAATAAAACTTGGAAAAAGGCTAGGCAGATGATGCGTTTAGAAGGAGTTAAGGTATTATTTTCACATGCAGATCACGTAAGTAACCCAAAACCTAAACCTTATCCTTTAGAATTTAGGTCTGTATCCGAACTAAGTTAAGTAACTGAATTTATTGGTAACACCAACACTTATCTGAAAATATAACTAATTGAATGGATGGCAGCTTTCAGAAAGAAACTTATATGCATCAGTGAATCAATAGCAATCTATTAGCTGAAACCTTCATCATCATCATCATCATCATTTCGTCCGAAAGACGTCCTCTGCTAGACGTAGGGCTCCCCCAAGTGTCACCACTTTGACCGGTCCCGTGCGTCTCGCATCCAGCAGATCCCCGCAACCTTCACCACGTCATAGGCTAAAACCTTGTCAAAAGTTAACTTAAAGGCTCCTTTAAATTCTTGTCATTTACCTTAAAACATATTTTATTTATTTACTTACATAATGATATAAATAATAATAATAAAGATTTATTTCTCACCACAATATAGGTTCACTAAAGAGGTATAAATTAAGTTCTATAACCCAGAACAAAGTGAACGTTAAATCATTTCCTTGATTTCTTATTAAAAAAACCGCTTGGACTTGGGATTGTGTAGGTAACCTTATTTAGCAGAATTTTGTATAATTATGCATTTGTTTTCTTTATTTACAAAAAGGTCAATTTCTCGACTCTAGTTTGTTACAATGAAGTTGGCAGTGTTAAAAGTGGTACTAATAAAAGCGGTCACAAAAAGTGAGGGTTATACTTAAAGACGCTTTCTTTTTTCAGTATACCTGCGTCCACTGCTGGACATATTCCTCTCGCATGATTCTTCATTTGATTTTGGATGCAGCGGTTCTGGTCCAGGTCGGTCCTTTTTTTTTTTTCGGATGGGAAATCATCAAATGACTCCTCCCGCTCTGGGCGGAGCAGGAGGGAGTGCCAGACTTTTACTGACTAAAACCCATCCATGTTCCTTCATCGCCCTTTGTGTTCCGGGGCCACGGTATCTCTTTCGAACAGTCCCGCAACCCCGGCAGGCATCGGTCCTTACGGACCCCTTCGTTTTTGCTGACTCTCTTTGAGGCGCGCCCCCTGCCATCTTCTTCATGTCATCCGACCATCTGGCAACTGGTCTACCTACAATTCGACTTCCTGTTCGGGGTCTCCAGAAAAAGACGCTTTAAAGTAAAAGCCTCACGGTAGCCTGCGAAATTTAAAATTTCTTACGTTTTTTGCAATTTGCAAGTCAGTGTATAGTTGTATGGGTGTTTAGTCTGAACGGACTAAATCCAATGGACCGCGGTCCGTTCAGACGTAGACAAAAAAAGTTTACCTCCGAATCCGAACGGACCGGTGTCAAAAAAAAACAAATTAATGAATAAACTTCATCAAGTACATGCGGCTGTAACACGTATGTACCTACGTAGTTACAGAATTATAACCATCAATACAACCCTCTAAGTTCATGTAACCTGATTGAATGACTTTTTCATGCAATAGTCATTAATTTCACCTTAACGTATTTAATTAAAACATTTTCCTTTGAGTTCAAAAGGTGGTGTTCTTAAAGGTAGCATCTGATGGATCATCATAGCCTTTTACCGTCAAAATAAATAATCCGTCGGATAAGTTAACGGATTTTGATACGATTTGGCGCACAGTTAGACTTTGACCTAGTTTGCGAAATAACTTTAAGGGCCTATACTCCCCCCTCAAATCATGATCCTCTGTTACGCCTAAAATACTGCAGTATTAATTTTGAAATAATGATATAGTAAAGTTGAGGATTAATGCTAGGTACTTTGTGTGACGAAAACACGATTCCATAAACTTTTCTTGATAGAAAAAAATTCCAAAGTTACCTCCAAATTGAACAATAAACCGCTGGTATTCAAAAAGTCCTTCAAATTAGATCATGAAACTTTGCATACTAACTGAACTAACTATAAAGCAGGTCTTATGTGTTTTATTTTTAGTCCAATCAATAGATTTTTTGCAAATCGCAAAAAAACCACTCATTTCGCACTATTCGGCCGCAGTGACTGACGTAACAACCGCTTTGTAGTGCAAGCTGATAAGAACTTTATTCTAACAGTATTTCAAACGAAGTTTTAACCCCCACAAATAGAGTTGCTAATTTTAGGGTTAGAAGGGCCCTAAGATCCATAGGAAATACTGCCGCGCTTATCCTTTTAATAAATGTAATGAGCCTGTAGATTAATGTTCGACAAGTATGCGGTTGAAAACACAGGCAGAAGTTAGTACTTTCTCTAATAATCTGCCTAGTCTTTTCTAACTATGTTGGGGTCGGCTTCCAGTTAACCGGATGCAGCTGAAACAAGTATTTTGCATGGAGCGACTCCCTTTCTGAGAGCTCCACAACCCAGTTAGTACTGGATAATACAATACCCTTTGGTAAGACTGGTTGTCAGACTGTTGTTTCTTAATATACATTTTTCAAAACAAAAAAAACTATAAGCCTCTTCAGAAAAAAGGCTAAGTAGCCCAACCCTAGAAACAGGAGTTCCGTCAAAAGACCTGAATCAAAGTAAATCCGCGTCAAGTCGTCAAACTTTTAATACGATTTTCATCCCAACTAGTTAAAGTTTTGTATAGATAGTCCCTTAATAGTACCAAGTAATAAGATACCACATGGGAAGACTGATTGTCAGACTTTCTGGCGACTGACTACCTGTAAACCAAAATTGATGACACCCGAGGCCAACGGTTTGACGTGCTTTCCGGGGCACAGAGGAAACTTGGTAAATGATGGGTGGTCACCCATTTACATACCAACCTAGGCAAGCGATTGATCTGAGCGGCTGTTATTTAGCCACGAGTTTCTTCAGTCTAAAAGGCTTACGTAATTATCATCTAATTTTAACTGATGAAAAAGAAGCCTACTGAGCTATGTTTAATTAATTAGTAAATTACTAATGAATTTCGTGTTACTCTACCGTGTCTCACTTTCCATTTCTTTTCAAAGAGCCGACTTTAATGGCTGACTTACGTAACAAAGATATTATTATTTAAGTAATAATAAGTTGTTACTCTCATTTACATTTGATGGGCCTGTTACTACATAACAGTTTAAGCACCTCGTATCTCATACAGAGATCTGAGTCCCAGCACTGGGAAAGTTATTGGTCGAATAGATTTTGACGGCACGCTTGGCACAGTGGCTGAGCGACTGGCTGCTGCGCTGCGTGTCGCGGGTTCGATCTCCGTACAGAACAAATATTTTTATCACCTATAACTTACTTATTACGATAAGTAAGTTGTTCTCACATAATATACCATCTCAATATGAATGATGTAACCAAGACTTTGTTACAATATTTTGATTTAAAAGAGTGTCCATGGAGTTTCTTGCCCGTTCTTCTCCATAGAGATCTACGCTAGGGAATGGGCAACTACAGTACTTTCACAGTTTTCATGTCTTGTGACTGGGACTGTAGCTGACTGTACATTTAATTTTCATCTTTGTTTCGACAATTCAAAAGTGCCTGTAACTGGCCTACTTGAAATAAATGCTTTGATTTTGATTTTGAATACATAATGCACATAACAACTTTGTACAATATTCAGACAAATAATTGCATTCTATTGCTTTGTATATATGTCATGTATCTGCTCATATTTCCTTTACTAAAGAACCCCGTATCTTGTATTACTTGGATATTATAATCCTATGTTACCTCACATTGTGTGCCTTCCTAAACAACTTTTTTTTTTCTTTTTGCTTTCTTTAACTAAAATCAACTTAGAAAGTAACTTCATCTTTGTAACGATGTTCATATAATCACTTAGGTACACTACTTGGCAGCACTAGCTTAACTCCGATTACTGCGGGATGTAACTTCGTGCTCGACTCAGGAGGTCTACCCTCTACGCACGATATCCGTTGTTTCGGCTGAAGTTACGATTGTTTCCTACTCCGCATCACTTACGGACATAAGATTCGATAGAGACCCGAACTAAAAATGAATGGCAACACGATTGGTCATCTGTACTCCCGGTGTTTTTTAAAAACTCATAAATTCGAAAATATTAGGGAGTAGAGTTTATTTTGAACCTACTTCAAAAAGGAGGAGATTCTCAATTAGATTTGTTGGTACAGTGTACACCGATTACGCTGAGAATTATTTATTTTTTTTGCAAAAAATTATACCGACTTAAAAAAAAACAAAAAAGTGAAAAAGAAAAGTTGGTGTTTTTGTCACCGGCTTCTGAAGCAAAAGTTATTTTTCACTTTAATGTGTTTTTAAAGTATAAGCAACTGTCGGACGGCCCGTATCTTCGTTAAAGGACTTAGAGAGTAGACGCTCTGTAAAGTGCTGCATAACGTACCACTAAATACTGTCATTTAAAATAACATAACGCTTGTAATCTCCGAGGAGTTAGGCAGAGGTGTACCTAGTAGTACACCCATATTTCGCCAGTTACGTTTAGGTCCTATGTAATAGGCGCAAGCCTAGTGTCATCAACCGGGAAGAAATCCAGATTCCGTAGCTGCTACTGAAAAACTCCTGACGGAAAAACGTAATAACGCTTTGCCTAACCTGGGAACCTAGGACCTCATGCTCAGCAGTCGCACTTGTGACCCGGAACCCTAATTCAATGTATGAAGATCAAAATAGTTACGAAATGGGATCCAATGTATGAAGATCAAAATAATTACGAAATGGGATTCAATGTATGAAGATCAAAATTGTAATGAAATGGGATTCAATGTATGAAGATCAAAATAGTTACGAAATGGGATTCAATGTAAGAAGATCAAAATAGTTACGAGATGGGATTCAATGTATGAAGATCAAAATAGTTACGAAATGGGATTCAATGTATGAAGATCAAAATAGTAACGAAATGGGATTAAATGTATGAAGATCAAAATAGTTACGAAATGGGATTCAATGTATGAAGTTCAAAATAGTAACGAAATGGGATTCAATGTATGAAGATCAAAATAGTTACGAAATGGGATTCAATGTATGAAGATCAAAATAGTTACGAAAGGGACTTTTGTGATGCTATTTTGTTTAGTTGTCGAAATGGGAAAGTTACGAGATGGGCCGAAGCCCACTAGACCTACGATCCAATAGACTATCATTGGTTTGGAGTAAATGGAGTTAGTCCTCATAAACTTAACAAATGCAACTATTCAATGGGCGACCCCATCTGGAACAAACTTTGATTGGAGATTCTCAGACAAATTATGAATTAGTTTAAATTGAGTTTAGAATTTGAATGAGTGGACTGTGGACGAGATTTTATCGCCAATTTCAATTGTTCACTACGCTTGAAGAAATATTGAAAGGCTGATGAATGGAGCCTTTAAGTGGCAGTATAAGTTCTCCTTATTGAAATTCCAAATTCATTGGTTCACTGCCAGACAGCGTACTATCGTAGTCTTTTTCGCTTGACCAGTTAAATTTGTTTTCGCTTAAATCATGCGGAGGCGCCAAGCCACGCCCCCTTAACGTTTGGGCCTATTAGGAAAGCGTCAACTTTGGCGCGCAAAATAACAATAACTCTCGTTTGGCGTGCGTCGTCATTGCGCTCGGCCGATTCGGTATCTTTTGTTCATTATTTCTATACAAAGTCAACGGGGCGGGGCTAGAGAGCGTTTCTAGGTTGCGGGTGCAAGCAAAAATTAGCTTAGTGGTGGTCAGGCGGGAGTGTCCTCGATAGTACATCATCAATCGCTATATCTGGAAGCATGGAATTTTGTAATAACATAACATCACGCCTGTAATCCCCGAAAGGTTAGGCAGAGGTGCACCTATTAGTACACACACATTTGCACCAGTTATGTTTAAGTCCCAAGTAATAAGGGGCGATCTTATTGCCATCAATCGGGCCAAATCCAGTAATCTCCAGGGATAACTCCCTGTAGATTACTGGATTTGGCCTCTACCTAACGGTAGAGGTGAATTCTATGATACTTCCACATTTTGTTCCTCCGTTCCTTTAATAACGGAGGCAAGCATGAATTTTCAAGGATTAGTAAGGATTTTTGAAATCACCTGTATTTCGTCTTTTTTAGGGTTCCGTACCCAAAGGGTAAAAACGGAACCCTATTACTAAGACTTCGCTGTCTGTCCGTCTGTCTGTCCGTCTGTCTGTCCGTCTGTCTGTCTGTCCGTCTGTCCGTCTGTCTGTCACCAGGCTGTATCTCATGAACCGTGACAGCTAGACAGTTGAAATTTTCACAGATGATGTATTTCTGTTGCCGCTATAACAACAAATACTAAAAACAGAATAAAATTAATATTTAAGGGGGGCTCCCATACAACAAACGTGTTTTTTTTAAAATAATTGGTACGGGGTTCCGTACCAATTATTATAATTATTATAATTCGTGCGCGAGTCCGACTCGCACTTGGCCGGTTTTTGCCAATGATATATCCCACAGCCACATTGCTTCTACATCTATAAATTGTAATCAGTATGTTTTATAACTGAATAAAAGAGTAACATTGATTGTTATTTGCGTATAAAATTAAAATACAAATGACTATAAATGGTTTAATTACACGTATTTTAAATCGCGAAAGTCTAATTAATTACTTTCATTTAACGTAAGAGTTACAATACTGATAAATAAAAAATCAATCAAATTACGACTTTTGCCTAAATACGTGTTGATTGCTTTCTATAATTTAAATAATAATGATCTTCGCCAAAATGATTATAACATCCGCCTAAGCCTTTCCAAACTTTTTTAATACTTACCAGTATTTTACGTGGAGCGACTGCCTATCTGACCTCCTCAACCCAGTTAGCACTGGGTAATACGATACCCCTTGGTAAGACTGGTAGTCTAACTTTCGTGGCACTTAGAAAACGTACTACGTATAGACATTTCTTGCATTAGCCAACTCAGATTTGGCTCCTAAGATGGATTAAAGCCCACTGCCTGACATACACTGAGAGGAGGCCTGTGCTCCATTATTTTATTTATTTTATTTTATACTGTTCGGGAAACTTACAGCTAATATAAACAATGTTCTTAAACTATACGAATTCGA
The DNA here is from genome assembly GCA_905147715.2 of Xestia xanthographa. Classification (NCBI taxonomy): domain Eukaryota; kingdom Metazoa; phylum Arthropoda; class Insecta; order Lepidoptera; family Noctuidae; genus Xestia; species Xestia xanthographa. Next base: position 26,160,805 of record LR990658.1, read on the forward strand.
AGGCCATTTACAAGTTTCCGCAGATAAAAAACACTCGAAACTTTAAAAAGACAACCAAAGAAAGAGGTATAGGTACAAAATACTTTACACACATAGCATTTATTCTACAAACTAAAAATTTAAAAGAGAAAAAATACTAAAAACTACAGTTAAACACAAATAAACTACTTATCTACAAAAAAAAAACAGCTTCTACCAATAAACGCCTAAGCCGAGAATGTTTCTCGGCCCGGTGTTGAAAACATCCAGATCATGTTCACCAGTAAGTTTATTAAAGCTGCTGCATGCACGGATTAGAAACCAAATCGTTATTAAAAACATTATTAGCTGATGAAGCTTATGCAAATGGCTTATGCAGATGCTCCAAAGTGATGACAATTCCAAATTCACACGATTCGTTAGTGAATTTGTATGTATGCAAATTAAGTTTGGCTTACTTGATCCTTATTGATGACTGTTGCAATTTATGAATGTGTGATCTAACTAAGAATTCAATGCTGATAAAATTATTTTAACAATAAAGTATGTAATAACAAATCTTACATTAAAGAATATTGATGATAATTTATCTTTCTTTGAAACACAAAATCTGCTGACATAGATCTTTTTGAACTGAATCAATTCCATATAATTTACTTTTGTATTGAGAAACTGTTTGGCTTAGATTCCAGTATTGGCTTATCTATTTCTAAAGTCGTTTCGTTTTAGCTTGGTAAAAGTAGTCATTGACCCTTTTACATTTATTACTGTTCATAATTTCTAAAATAAAATTTATTAAATACTGTTCAAGTCCTGCATCGACAATCTTTCGTGATTTTAACATTTTTAGTCATTGAAAACGATACATAGTTGTTTTGATTCGCACAAAGAAATATTAAGTAGAAGGCAATGACCGCTATTATCATGCTAAAACATAAAATTGATAGAGAAGATTTAAATTTGACTGTCCTTACACCATTTTAATTAAATGCTTTTCATCAACTGACAGTAAATATCTGTTGGCCTTAATTCTTTTGTCATCATACTTTGTTTTTTTTTTATGAACAGTTGGATTACTGGGTGCCAGAAACAGGTCTCTAGTACGGCCAAGTCGTGATACATCAGTACAATACAGTGTAGGATTGGTGAGGGTAAAATACTCCTATACTTTCTTTATACGCGCGATTTTAAGCACCCTGTTTCTTAATCTCGTAGATATAGATTTTCAGGTGATTATCGTAAAACTATCGGATTTTGTGCAAGCCCCCATGACATTATTCCTTTGTCACCTTTTTACCTACACATAATATCCAAACAACAAAGAAACACTTAAAGCCTACATTTCGTCGCAGGAGTCTTCCCGGAACAAACACGAAGTGACTGTATAACCCCGAGATTGGAGAGTTGTGTACCAAACTTATACATCCGAGGACCTTCGCGTAATATGTTGTTTATCTTCCGCAGTTTCCAATACGGAAAAGTTAAGTTAAATATACACTTAACTGCGCTGTTTTAGTTTGTTTGATGGGTAACTTTTGTATTGTCTTACAAATGTAAATAAGGTTGGTTTAGGTAGTCCCGAATTTAGGATGATGACATTGGTGCCGATTCCCTTGTTTACAAACTAAACCAAATTTAAGTTCAGTGCATCTTTTTCTTTCTATTTCATTATGAAAAGGACAGAAGATAAATATTAGTTTAATCCTGTCAAATTAGTCAGCACCTGACGTAATTTTATGTAATTTTAGTAGTCAACTTTTTAAACGCGTCTAAAACTTATAGGGCGCTGATTAATTTGACAGAACATAACTAAAATTTATCTTCTGTCCTTTTTCTAATGAAATAGAAAGAAAAAGATGCATTAAACTTAAATTTAGTTTAGTTTGTGAACAAGGGAATCGGCACCACTGTCTAATTATTTTGCCAACAATACCCATTTCACTCGTCAAGCGTTTGCCTACAATCCGTCCTCTCCACGGTGTTAAAACAAACGAAACTGAAAATCTATATACCTACACAAAAACGTATTTAAAAAAAGACAAATAGGACCGCTTTTTTATGCCGGAATTTCAGATTTAAAAACCAGATAAATTAATAATATCACAATGCATCTAGATTGACCGGAAACATCTACAATTCTACATTTAAAAGTTGGGAGAAGGCAAGGTTGATTTATATTTTGACACTATGAAAAAAAAAGTAGGTATAAATACACATTAAATAACATCTTCAAATAAAATGTGCAATAAATCATATGGCAACCTTATGTAAGAGTAGCGAAGAGCTCAACCAGATGCAATTAATTTTGCCGACTTGTCAATCCGCAAAACAGGTTTTAGATAGCTTCATAAAAAATCATGTAGGTAGGATCTAGTATTCATTTATTTTACTTAAATTTAAATATATAATTATAATATGTATATATAATTTAAATTGCCGTGTGGTATCCGGCAGAGTAGAATAGAACCAACCCATTACACTCACGGGTGTCGTATAAGGCGACTAATGTCTGAGGCAGAAGACCTTGTGCCTCCGTAGACCAGAGAATGGGCAGCAGCGTTTTCTGTTAGTCTTTCATCACTGCGATCTCCAATCCGCCTGCCAAGCGTGGAGATTACGGCAAATTCCTCCCATCATGGGAGAGGCTTATGTCCAGCAGTGGACGTTATGGGCTGTTGTTGTTGTTGTTGTTATAATTTAAATTTATATCAACTGCTTATTTAGAATACATACATGATTGGTGAATTGTCGTAATGATTTATAATCAAGCTAAATATATTTTCTATTCTTGAAGCTTGACATATTATTTACGTAGGATTTAATTACGGATAGCATTGATATCTAGTACTTTTATTAAGGCTACTAGGCTAGGCTACTTTTATTTTACTTAGAAAAAAAAACAAAAAAAAGCAACAACAAAAACCTAATGGATTTCCAATTTTATGGGTAAAGTCCATGAAATAGCTAGTCCAAAGATTAGACCAATACGAGAGAAGCACTCAAGGTAGGCCTATTTTTATTATTTGGCCTATTTATTATTATTTTAAGTTTATTTTTGACCCTATACTGGATAGGGTCAAAAATAAACTTAAAATAATAATAAATAGAAAAAAGACATTATAAAAGATGTAAAAAACCTCCTAACGAAGTCGAAAGGCACTTGATCTCCCGTCATTGCGATCATTTTTTTGTTCTACACAATGCCTGGGAACCGGGTCTGGTTCTCTGGTTCTGGTCTAACTGGGTCAAAGTTCGAACTTTTTAACAAGATTTTTTAAATACAAATTTTTAATGTAACATTTTTATTTTAAACACGTCCTTGAGCCCCGTATTATTCAATCCATCCATCAGCACAATATTTTGAGTGTCGTTACTTTGAGTTCTACCACAAAACATGATTTTTCACCCCCCAAAAAAAAAAGTCGTTTCCCAGCAAAAATTTTAGCGTAAAGTTACTTAGTTTGATGTACAGAATGCTTGGTTGACGGCTTCGTGATTAGGTTGTTAACACCCTGAATAAGCGAAATCACAACGGACCTTTGTGTTGGAACTCAAAACTGAAGATAAAGTAGATCTCATCAACCTTGATGATTAGACTTAAACACATTTTTTTCCCATCTTCTGTTACCACCTGTGTCTTACGCTGATTTTTTTCCATTCATGGCCTCTATTTATGGCCACTAAAGACGCCACTTAACCTTGGTCTTTAACACCTGGACCTAAGCTTCCACACGCTGTCAAAAGTAAACTTGACGTGAATAAAGCTGTAACAAAAGCTTGACAAACGTCAAAAACACAGCTAAGTATCGCAGTGTTACTTTCCGGCCTGTCCCAAAAGAACTTAGATCGCGCTCACGTAATAAACGCAACGTAAAAAAACGCCATCAGACCATTCAGCGTGCTAATTATCTTACATAAGAGTAATCATTGTGGAAATTGTACGCATAACACAGAGACCCACCCTTCGTCATGTGAAGGTAAGCTGTCGGAAGTTGTCGTAAAGTTTCGGCGGTGCTCGTTCGCGCAGTCGCATTTGGCAAGCGCGGCGCATCGGCTGCGCCGGAGTCGGGAGTGATAGTGTTGCGAAAGTACATTCGTGAAGTTTCAGTTCTTCTTCAATTATTAGTTTTGTTTAGGATTTTATTAGGTAAGTTTTTTATTTATTAAATCTAAGTTTTTGTTTCGTAAACTAAAAAAAATCGATTCATTTTCTTTTTTCAACATTTCGATTTTCTTCTAACATGACCTACCACATAGTAAATAAATCGTTAGCATAAAAATATTCGCTCGTGTAACTTCGCATAACGTTATGCAAAAAATATGCAAAACGAGCATCGGAAGCTGCGAACTTGGACTAAAAACTTTTTGTTTACTACAAAAATGGTGACAATAATTTTATTGGATGTTTGATATGCAAATTAAATAGCCAATTTACAAATTGAGACAACAGAAAACTATAAGTGACAAATTGGATAATTAATTAATTTTGACGAATATACATAATTTGAAAATATTTATGAGAAATAGTCGGCAAGATGAATGAATTTAATAAAAACATTAGTCAATGGAAAAGAAAAGAATCTTTGGAAGAATTTAGTCAAAATATTAAACTGAGAAATTCTATTGTAATTTTCACTCCCAAATGCCAAAATCACTTTCAGGCTATTAATTATGAGCGGAGAAATATTATGACCTAGATACGAGATTCTTATTCTTTGATTTATTTACGTAACTTGAAGTATCTTTCGCTAACGGTGCGAACCTATAAAGTGACCTTAAAAGTGCCTCAGGGTCCCTCGTAAAAAGCATATGGTTTCCATTCAATAAAGTACTTTTTTTCTGTAGTTAGTGCCTAACTTGGCGTCAGAGTTTTTTATACAACTCATGCGACTTTGACTGGTGCTGCGGCATGCTGGTTTCCTCACGATGTTTTCCTTCACCGAAACAAGTGATAATTATGCAATACGCACATGAATTTAAAAAAATAGAGGTGCCTGCCGTGGGTTTTAACTCGAGACCTATGACTAGTCAGTCCAACGGTCACACCACTTTAGTCTATCACTACGATCTCGCAAAAAAGTACTTAGATAGTGTTAACCTCAGAAAACTAAGTAGCAGTAAATACAAAGGTATGACTACTAATTACTATCTTACAAACAATAGACCAATCAGTAATAATTGAGTAATTGGCCTTATAATAAATACAGCTAAATTTTTACTATTATTTTCACAGATTATTGTCCATGTACCTTGCAATAAAGTGTTACGGTGAATTTTCCTGTTAGGTTCTGGAAAATGGAATGAAAATAGAACGTCACACAGGCATACTTCAAATATGAAAAAGGCACTTGTTATATAGAATCAGATATGCTTTGCAGAAATACCTACTTAAGCCAGCGGAAGTTGGTTTAGATAGCTATACTTCCGCTACCAGGTTGACGGTAATGACGTCATTCGCTGTATCGGATCACTCTGTCTAATCAGCAGCAGTTTCAAATGCTTATAACATAGTATTTTTATAGATATTAAAAAAATAATTTCACTTTGCTCTTTCTAATGATATTACAATACGCTTTGTTTAGCGTGATAAAAAAAGATCATGCATATACCCTATTGGGATAAGGACAAGATAATAATGAAGATTAAACTCTAGAAAGCAGCTGTATGTAAATCTTGTTATATTTGGAAGATTGAATGTTAGAAAGTTTTAAATTGAAAGACTGAACGGTCCCTAAGCGTATTTGAAAAGAGTGTAAAGGAATCTGTGACTGCTCTCTAGAGAAGAAGATATCGTGATCGAAATTTATCTCAACTTCTTTAAGAAGAGTAATTTAAATTGACTTACATATAAGATTTAAAGATTTTAAAATAGTCAGATAACTTTTAACTGAAGATTAATAAAATAGTTCGTCATACTATTTTTTATATCGAAGTTCATCGCAACATTTATTTCTCTGGTTAATTCAGACTATTGAAAAATTTTCACTAAATTCATGAACAATATTGAAGTACTACATTACCAATATTGAGTCACTATCTTGAAGTAGTTAACAGAGTCGAGAATAAGTTCTTTGAAACAAAATAATATTTAGTTTACTAAATCAGAATATTGTGAAACTATGAAATACAGTTATTAAGTACTTAAAACAAAAGAAAGTTTAAATATTCTTCTCTTATTACCTTTCAAAATTTCATTCAATTATGAAACTTTTGCTGATTGCACTAAAGAAGTTTTTTGAAAGTTACTCAGTCAGTACTAATATATTTACATAACGAGCGGACCATTTTTTAAGTATCAATAATATTATTCTTAATATAAGCTAACAACGTTGCGCGTGTAACAACTTTCACTTATTTGTGCGTGTAGTTGTTACGTTAAAGGTAGTATGTGGGGATCAAACTGAGATGTTGGGAGACTTCGAGCCTCGAGTGAATAGGTTAGTTAGTTCGTGTAGGCGTGCGCTTCCTATTGACCGCATCATCGGTCTTCGTGAGTTTGTGGGCAAACGATTTGGCATCCTGGTCCTTCCAATGTCCCATTGCAGAGCAATGGCACTCTCTATTCACTTTTTCTGGATCTTGCAACAATAATTTTAAAAGTCAACTAAAGTTTTAGTCTATTTTTCGGATCTCCCAATTTTTCTTATTTTATTGAAGTATATAAAAAGTATAGCACAGCAGCTGAAATTTTTATCCATTTGCTTAATTCAGTCATAAAATTTTGATCATATTATTTTCTTGAAAATAAGACCAGAAAAGCAGGAATGTTTTGGAGTGCTCTATTTTATATTTGCCTAGCCTTTTCCAAACTATGTTGGGGTCGGCTTCCAGTCTACCGGATGCAGCTGAATACCTGTATTTTACGACTATGGAGCGACTGCCTATCTGACCTCCACAACCCAGTTAGTACTGGGTAATACGATACCCCTTGGTAAGATTGGTTGTCAGACTTTTAAAACTTTTAAACTGAACGCAATTAGCACATCATGACAGTTTTTAAGTTCTGTCAGTGTAAATATTCAATAGTCATAATAACAATAATGACTATGAGATTTCGATAAGCTGATCGCGATCATTGGTTAAATTCACACTTGATCAACGAACGATTATTATCAAGTAACTTTACATTCATCATGTCCCACAGATTGTTCTGAAGAAATTCTTATAAAATAATGGAATATTGATGATTAGGATCATCAATATTTCAACAGTCATCAGCATTCCAATAATCACAAAGTACCTGACAAATCTCGAACAAGGAAATACCGAAACATAATAAAACCACGTACTTTCAGAAAGCACGTACATACTTATATGTTGATCCTGACGCATAATTACATCCGGTAACGAAAGTGATATAAACTCGAGCACCCAGTTTTGTGCAATTTTGCAAAAATCGACCTTATTTTATCGCGAATTGCATCTTTGATTGTCGTTCCTTATTTGGATTAAAAAAGGAGAAAGTATATCTGATAATTATGTTTTGCAAGCCCTGTAACTGTAACAGTGTAGTAATCATGCGTTTACTTTTACTTTAAAATGCACAAAAGTATTACTAAAAACACTATGAGGAGCTCGTGGCTAAGTAGCCGCTCGGGTCGATCTTTAGGTTAAGCCGTGCTTGCCTAGGTTGTTATGTGGATGGGTGACCACCCTTACATACATACCGAGTTTTCTTCGTGCCTCGGAAAGCACGTTAAGCTGTTGATCCTGGCTGTCATTTGTCCATCTTTGACAGTCGTCCAAAAAGGCCCAAAAAGTCTGACAACCAGTCTTACCAAAGTGGTATCGTATTACCCAGTATGAACTGGGTTGTGGAGGTTAGATAGGCAGTCGCTCCATGTAAAATACTGGTACTCAGTTGCATCCGGTTAGACTGGAAGCCGACCCCAAAATAGTTAAGAAAAGGCTAGGCAGGTGGGTGATTACTAAAAATACTCTTGTGTATTATTATTGGTCGAAAATATCATAGTCATCATTTTTCTGCCCTTATTCCAATTTATTTGGTCGGCACAGCATAATATATACCAACTAATAATAATGAATTATTAACTAAGGCTTTGTTCCTATAACATCTACAACTAGCTGACGTCACGCGGTTTCACCCGCGTAGTTCTCGTTCCCGTGGGAATACAGGGATAAAAAGAAGCCTATGTCACCCCGGGATAGTGTAACTTCAAGGTGAAAGGAGTTTTCAAATCGGTCCAGTACAAAAATACAAAAATTCAAATCTCTCCTCTTTACAATATTAGTATAGATATAGATGAGATTTATATGTTCTACATAAACATGAAAAATTTTTACAAAGACAAAGTGTTAAAAGAAATTTAATTCTCTCGTGTTGTACTGAGAGAATTACTTACAACATAGAAGTAAAAGTCGCTGTAATGCGATCAGACTAAGTTCCCAAACTAACTCATAAGGCTTACTCTAATACACTTGTAAAAAGTTTCAAAATGTCCTAGAAATCCCACTCAACAATCAAACAGAGAATGCAGACAGTCGTAAAGCAGCTTTTCAAACTGCCATCAGTATAGACGAGGCACTAAACCATCTGTCTTCTAGCGGTTTAAAGGCTTACCACTTCGTCAGGCGCTAAGCCAACTTTCATACTTCAGACTCGAATGTAAAGTGCACTGAAAGTGAGGTATGCTGTGGTATAATTTTGAAATTTACGTTTTCTACGTCATGTTTCTGGGAATTTCATTTATCTTTTGTCAGACACTGCCTCTTGGCCTAGGACCAATATTGCGCGGGACAGTGAAAATATATATAAGTAGTGTAAAGTGATAGTGATACATAGACACTGCACAGACAGTATATAAAGTGATATAGTGGTTAGTTTTAGGGTCCTGGCTGGAGGCCTTACACTTAAGGTACCCACAAGAGTCCGGTTAAGCAGACGACAACCTCTCTAGGTAGAACTGTGAGATGCCATTACGCAAAAAAAAAAAATAGTTTTAGTGTTTTGTGTGCAGGACAACGAAGATAGCATAAAGCGGTGTTTAAAGGTGTATAGGGTACATAGGCATCGACAGGATAGTAAATAGGCAATACTAGTATAGTATATAAACGTTTGCAAACAGCTTAAGTTTATATTTTAATAGTTTTCTTACATTTTTGTTCGTGTACATAGTAGACTTAGCGTTAGGAGTATATAAGTGATAAGTGATTTACAAATTATTTTGGTGTTACGTTTGTATGAACTACGCATGCTCCGCGGACCTCTTAACCCTGTAATTTATTATGATAGTGACGTGACATTCATGATGCATTTTGCTTTTTATTTGGATTTTTTTATCTAAACAAGTCAGCGTTTTAAAAATATCTATTTCTTTTTTTCTTTTCCTATCTTTTATCTTTTCTTTTTTAAAGATTCTACAGATTATAATTTTGTATTCAAATTTTAATTTAGGCCTTACTAAGTCCTTTGTTTAGTATTTTTTAATATTTGTTGCTGTCTAATAAGATCATTGTAATTAAAAGAGATTACAATGTGTATTGTACATTTTATTAGTTTTTCTTAGAACAGAACTGTTCAATAACATTGTCACGCTTTCTTTACTCATTATATTTAAATGTAATTACATATTAAAAAGACTATATTATTATTACTGTTTAGTCAGAATTAGAAATTATGCATTCAAGCAAATATAATCAAAGACAGAATTGCAAACATAGCTTAGCTTATTGTGCAATGTTCGTATTTTATCACACAATAAGTGAACATTTTAGTAGGTAGGCAGATTTGTTGTTCTGTCAAGTGCTTGTTTAGTTGTTCAACATCTTACTATTATAAATGTGATGGTTTGTGAGAATGCTTGTTACTCTTTCATGTAAAAACGTCTGAACAGATTTAGATGAGATTTGGCACACATATAGTTTATAGCCTGGATTAACACATGGAATAGTAGTAGTAGGAACTCCACGCGGGCGAAGCCGAGGGCATAAGCTAGTAGTATTATATTTTAATATATTTAATGTTTATTGTATTTGGTTGGCCAAAATAACATTCAATCAGTCTGACACAAATGCAGATAAAATTGTTTCAGTGGGACATTCAACAACTCTATGTGAATCCAATTAAATGGTCGACACAATCGTTTTCGTGCGATTATAGGCGAATTTCACCAATGTAATTAAACGTGAGCAACTTTTTACTTATTTATTGTTTATGCAGCCGACTATCTGCCCGCTTATCATGACCACCGTGGAGACAAAAGAGAATCGACAAATCCTTTGTTTATCTGTCATTTTATCGATTCAATGACATGAACAAAAGATTAGTCGATTCTCTTTCGTTTTTATGGTGGTGCATGACCACCCACATACGCGGGCTGGTGTCTTTATAACCTCCACAACCCACTGAATAAAACCGATTTTATGGTGCGCATAATAACATGTTAAATGTGCCTATTTACGCATAATAATAGCATAAACACCTATCAAACACATCATTAATCATAACCATCTTTATGAAAGTACAGTCGTGTCAGGTCATTAAAGGTATTGTTGAAAGTTTATTTGATGTACAGTCGACAGAGATGACTAAGCATGCGGGTGACTCTTTTTGGCCCATATTGTACAGGCGTAGCTAACATCTATTATATTTATAATGGGTTATTGCCCATCTATTTATTCTGATCATGTATAGTTTAACCAAGTTGTTGGTGCTTGCGCCGCGACAGTGCCGAAATATCGGGAACACAATATAAATCTATACTAATATACTAATTTATACTAATATTATAAAGAGGTAACATTTGTTTGTAATTTGTTTGTTTGTAAGTTTGTATGTAGGGGGTACTCTCCGGAAGTAATGAACCAATTTTAAAAATTGTTTCACTGGTAGAAAGCTACATTATTCGTGAGTGCTATAAGCTATATTTTATTCCCGTACTCCCACGGGAACGGGAACTACGCGGGTGAAACCGCGGGACGTCAGCTAGTAGTAAATAATATGGTGAATATCTCCTTGTTGTGTTAATGATAGAGTTAGTGACCGTGGTGAACACTTTCCTGATCTGAGACTCAAACCCATTACTTCAACATGCTCAGCAGTTGCACTTATTCCAAAATATTCGTATCAAAAAAACTTTGCTCGACAGTTAAACATTGTGCTGCGTGGTCGAATTTTTGGCACTATTCGTCTAAGTGTGCCTCACGTTATAAAAACAACTTTATTTCTAACAATGATAACTTTATTCTTAACTAGCGGACGTGACGCGGTTTCACCCGCGTAGTTCCCGTCCCCGTGAGAGTACGGGGATAAAATATAGCCTATGTTAGTCAGAGTGAATGTAGATTTCTAATGATGAAAGAATTTTTGAAATCGGCGTAGAAGTTTTTGAGTTTATTCATTACAAACATCATCATCATCTGCTTAACCTTTTCCCAACTATGTTGGGGTCGGCTTCCAGTCTAACCGGATGCAGCTGAATACCAGTATTTTACATGGAGCGACTGCCTATCTGACCTCCACAACCCAGTTAGTACTGGCTAATACGATATCCCTTGGTAAGACTGGTTGTCAGAGTTTTTTGGTTCACTGACTACCTGTAACGACTGTCAAAGATCTACAAATGACAGCCGGGATCAACGGCTTAACGTGCTTTCCGAGGCACGGAGGAAACCCGGTATGTAATGGGTGGTCACCCATCCACAGACCAACCTAGGCAAGCACGGCTTAACCTAAAGATCGACCCGAGCGGCTGTTATTATTTAGCCACGGGCTCCTCATTATTCATTACAAGAACACACAAAAATACAAACATACAAATTTTTGATTGATTATATTGTACTTATATATTATTATTATTATAGTGTAGAAAATATGACTTCCTGGATTATCTTTCATAAAAATAGCTACACTATCCGGTTTGTATTCTTCGAAGTATATTCACCCACGTTTTCCGAATATAGAAATAATTTTCCATCTAACAAGGGTCTAGAAAATTGCCAATAACTGTACATAACTCAACAATTCCGGGATGTCACCGAGATTTTCATTTGGGGGAATATTTGCCCATAGATATGCCATGACCCCTCGTAACCAGTGTATTTTATTTAGGTAATATTACCTATAGTATTTTTAATGGAATCTGTTTATCTATTACTAGCGAACGTCACGCGGTTTCACCCGCGTAGTTCCCGTTCCCGTGGGAGTACGGTGATAAAATATAGCCTATACGGATTCGGAAGAATCCCTCTAAGTAATGATAAAAGAAATTTTGAAATCGGTCCAGTAGTTTTTGAGCCTATTCAATACAAACATACAAGAATACAAAAATACAAAGGTTTCCTCTTTATAATATTAGTATAGATGTATGTATATAAATGGAATAAGTTTTCCAAAACTACAGATAATAATGGATTTAATATAAATTTTAATGTAATCAAAAATTAAAATAGGCTTACTTGCTGGCTTGCTTAGCTTGCCTAGTTCGTTTCACTTTGCTACTCGCTAGGCTCTAGGCGCTAAACAAGGGTAGTCTCCACCGATCCGGATTATGCGAGCAAGCTACCTGTCAGTGCGTACGTAACCTTAGTGTACCTCACGGAGCAATTACTCCGTGGTGTACCTATTCTCCGAGTAAAATGTCTTATTAGATCTGTGTTAAAGCCTATAGAAGTACGCACCTAAATTGAACTTTATTTCTAACTAGCTTCTGCCCGCGACTTCGTACGCGGAACCTGTTGCTTATGCCAGCGACAACGGTGTCGTCAAAATCGAAGATCTGATACGTCTGATGTCGAAGCGCAATTCTCTATCTGTGAACGTCTCCGACTCGCGAGACAGTGCGTGTTGTTCACGATCAGCAGTCAGTCGCGCATCACGTTCCCCACTTGTCTCTAGATACTTAGAAGTCGATGTGTAGATACGCTGAGAACTCAAGCGTAATTCTCTTTCCATGAACGTCTCCAACTCGCGAGACAATGCAGACGTTCACGATCAGCGGTCAGTCGCGCATCATATTCTTTACTGGTCTCTACGTAGAGACCTGAATGTAGATGCGTAAATACGCTGAGAATGCAGGCGTGCTTCGCGATCCGAAGAGGTTTCCACGGAGCGAGTTGAAGCCTGATGTTCTCGAGCAGCATCAAGTCTCTCCTGACGCTCTTCGGTAGATTCTTGGGATCTTATCTTCCTCCTCAATCTTTTAGCTCCTTTGGAACATTGGGAAAGATTTGACCTCTTTCTAGGCATTGTTATAGTTTTATTAAAATCTAAGTGACTGCTCCGCTGCGTTACCGGGTAGGCTACCGTGTCACGAAGATAAATGGAAAAGGAAATTAAACACTAAAATAACATAAGCCGGAAGGCATATTTATTCGATAATATAAAAAAATAAAAGGTAGTTTTGGCCAGTACAGTCACATTTTCAATGATATACCATCGTCATCGAAAATCAGTCCTAAACTGTTAACACCTTCACCGCGTGGAGGTACTCCCAGCTTAAGTTATTTTAAATTAGTGATAGCTTTGCACATCAGATGTTTCTGATCTTCGATTTTTATTCAACAGGAAATGCCAATCAGACCAAACAACTTTTGCTAAGACGTCATTCCTATATGTGTTATGGTGTAGCTGGGCTCTCGGAGTTCCACAACAGGTGTTCCAGATCTTCGATTTTTATAAGTCAACAGAGAGTGCTCATCAGATTGAACAACTTTTGCTAAAACTTCATTCCTATATATATGTTATAGTGTAGCTTGGATCAGGTGTTCCAGATCTTTAACAGAAAATGCTCATCACGTGGAACAATTTTTGCTATGGTACCATTTTTGTATCTCTTATAGTTCAGCTGGTCTGTTGCGGTTCTGCATCAGGTGTTTGTTTCCAAGATAAAAGTCAACAGGAAATGCCCATCAGACCAAACAACACTTGCTAAGACGTCATTCCTATGTGTTATGGTGTAGCTGGGCTCTTGGAGTTCCACAACAGGTGTTCCAGATCTTCGATTTTTATAAGTCAACAGAGAGTGCTCATCAGATTGAACAACTTTTGCTAAAACGTCATTCCTATACATTATGTAAGTGTAGCTGGGCTCTTGGAGTTCCACATCAGGTGTTCCAGATCTTCAAATTTATTCTCTCAGCAGAAAATGCCCATCACGTGGAACAATTTTTGCTATGGTACCATTTTTGTATCTCTTATAGTTCAGCTGGTCTGTTGTGGTTCTGCATCAGGTGTTCAAGTTTCCAAGATAAATTATAGCCTATATCTTGCCCAGACTTAATACCTATACAACAATAAAAAAATCATTCAAATCCGTCCAGCAGTTCCGAAGATTAGCGTGTACAAACAAACAGACAAACAGACAAACAGACAAACAGACAAACAGACAGACTTTTTTTTTTGGATTCGTGCTCTATTACTGTTTCTAAACCCCCCTCAATTATTTATTTTTTAATATATTCAATGTACAGACACAGTTTTTCTACTGTTTTATTATATGTATAGATAAATTATAGCCTATATCTTGCCCAGACTTAATACCTATACAACAATAAAAAAATCATTCAAATCCGTCCAGCAGTTCCGAAGATTAGCGTGTACAAACAAACAGACAAACAGACAAACAGACAAACAGACAAACAGACAGACTTTTTTTTTTGGATTCGTGCTCTATTACTGTTTCTAAACCCCCCTCAATTATTTATTTTTTAATATATTCAATGTACAGACACAGTTTTTCTACTGTTTTATTATATGTATAGATTGTATTTTATTTTTAACCGACTTCAAAAAGGATCTTCGGAGACATACGTATACAATGGAACTCTTAAAAAATAGACGGTAAATTGGTCGTGAAGCTGCAATCGCTTGGATTTTTATTGTTTGATTTTTTTTGTTTGTTTTTATTGTTTGTTTTTTTGTTTTTTTTACATCATGACGTAACTTCATGCCTGTATGCTCTGAGGGGCAAGCAGATGTGTACAATACACCCAGATTTTGACAGTTTAGGTATGTTAAGTTCAATTTATTGGGGATAAGCCTATTACCATGACATGTATTATTGTTCACAATGTAAAATAAATGCATATCAAATATTTGTATACGATATTACAACAAAAAAGGAAAAAAATAACCTTAAAAAAAAAATGAAAAATAACTTTGGCTGAAGAAGCCGGTGACAAAAACACCAAATAAATCAAACAAAGGTCACCGATTTCAAAGCTTGACCTTTATTTGATTCATTTGGTGTTTTTGTCATCGGCTTCTCAAGCCAAAGTTATTTTTCACGTTTTTGTGGTTTTTTTAAGTCGGTTTTATTTTTGTTACATTAAATATGCAATGCTCATTAATAAAGGCCCAATCCAAGCTCTCTGATTAACACCCGGAATATGTACGTGAGTAAAGTCTCATGATCATAAAAATGAGATAACACGTGCGCGGTGTATAATCATAGTAATAATCTACCGTTTCCTACATTACCTACATAACTTGTTCCGATAGTCGTAACACGATGAACAGCTGAGAGGTACAGTCAGCACAACAACCATAATCAAGATTTAAATACTTTATGACTAGTTATGACCTTGTTAAAGTTCAAAATGTACTTTCCAGAATAAAAATGATTAATAATAATAAGATACAGAAAGAGATAGAACAAAGGTACTTTATTGTACACCAAAATTGGCAGTTTTTTATTTTATTTTTAGTTCTATGGATTCAATGGCGGTCTTATTTACTTCTGACATATAAAGCAATAACTTCTAGACAACCTTTGGTTAAACAGAATGTAATTACAATAGATATAAAGGACCCATACTTCTTTATATTTATTACTAGCTGACCCACGCAACTTCGTCTGCGTCACCTAAGAGAGAAAAAGCTAACAAAAGGAATACATTTTCCCCGTTTTTGCAACATCTTTCATTTATGCTCCGCTCCTTTTGGTCGTAGTGTGATGTTATATAGCCTATAACCTTCCTCAATAAATGGGCTATCCAACACAAAAATATTTTTTCAATTCCAACCAGTAGTTCCTGAGATTAGCGCGTTCAAACAAACAAACAAACAAACTCTTCAGCTTTATAATATTAAGTATAGATATCCTTTAAACTTTATAGTTAGTGGTTCGCTGTTTTTAACGCATGTTATAAGAGAAAGGTACCTAGACATGTTTAGTTAACTTTTTTTGCCGACCATACATTAGTTAAAAGTTTCAAATTTTGATGTGAGAACTGGTTTTATGCATGTGATTTATTTAGAGTGGAATTTAAAATTACGTATTTAACCCAATTTCTTGTATCGTAAGAAAAACTTGCCATGTGGTAAAGCAGACAATCCAGAATGACAAACGAACGATTTGTTGTAATTGAGTTTTAATTTATTAAAGTTTTGTTTTCAATTGTCTACTCATCATCATCATCAGCCAATTAATGTTCCCACTGCTGGGACACGGCCTCCTCTCTATGAGAGGGAATGGGCTATAATCCACCACGCGGGCCCAGTGCGGTTTGGTAGATGTCACATGTCTTCGAATTTTTTGGTTCTAGAACATGCCGATTTCCTCACGATATTTTCCTTCACCGTTTTGAGAGCAGTGGTAATTAAATAAATGACACAAAGTAATGCGCCTGTCTGGGTTCAAACCCACGACTTACTGTTCGTATGTCGGGGCCGCCACCACTAGGCCAGCGCTGCTCCACACTGCTTTTTTAATTGTCTACTCATCACTCTTAATTTGCCAGTAAGCTAATTGCATCAATCTCTCTTCCGTAAATATTTGAATACCAATACGAACCTATATCTACTTTCTCAATAAAACATCTTAAAAAATTACCTACCCATAAATCTTTCTTTATAAAATTCCCAAAACCACTCATAAATCAGTTTCCTCCATTGAATACAGTAAGATTTTCTCGTTAAACGGTGCGAAAGTGGAACACGATTAATAATTTTGTTAAGGCCCTACACACAACGTTGCAAAACAGAAATATTTCGGCGATGTTTAAAGCCTGTTCACAATGTAAATTATAATGTGGCAGGTCCAATTATAACGTCATCATTATATTTTTCGCTTGCAAATGTTTATTGAAATTATGTTGTTTAAACATTTTATTACGGTCATAATAAAGTTAATTTTATGCTAAAGAAATGTTTAAATGTGATTGCAAATGTAAATGAAACAAGAATATTTTAAGTTAATGAGGTTTTTGTAAAGGATAGTGCACATAAACTATTAATGTTTAAAAAAAAAATCCGCTGGGAGCAGGCAAACATATAGCCTACTTCCAGAGGATATATATTTTTAGTTAAGTTAAGGTAAGTTTAGTTTTACTTTTATTTTTAAAGGAGTCGTTGATTTAGAAACCTTTTTTTTACCTAATTTATCAAAACATCAGATTCCAAGAAAGCTCAAGTTTACTTTTTCTAATCACCACACAAATTCAACATAAGTTCAAAAACAATTAATTTAACAATGAATTTGACCTTTCTGATAAACGTATTATCCGTTAATCTAGTTTAAACAGAAGGCCGCTAACTTTAGTTTAAATATTATTGCCACAAATTTAATATTTATATTTTCATTGAGGTACTACTAAAAATGGATTTATTTTCTATTCAATGTTTGAAGCAGTTACTGAATTATAATGTTTTCTGCAATTTAAAATTTAATGATATTTATTCTTGCCCGTTATATAATAAGACAATGCCTTAAGGGCAGGTAGTCCCAATTTTCCCAATTTTACATAACTTTGATTCAATAGTAATCAAAGAAATAGTGATTTTTTAAAGCCAAAAAAAAATAGATATTATAGTTGACTATATTTACTAAGATAATTTGTGGTTCAAAACATGATATCAAAAACTTCACTCGATGAAAAAAAAATCCGAACAGGAGCCTAATTCGAATATTTTTTTATGTTTTTCTTATTTTACTTGGAGAATATGAAAGTTTTACTTCCAAAAAAAATATCTAAGCAAAGTTAATAACATATAGAACAATTATTTGTGGTTAATTTTTTCAAAACAATTTAATCCTTTTAATAATAAATTATTATATAAGAAAACGGCTTGCGCACGTGGATTCAGTCGCCCGCCAGGCCTTGACGAGGTAGGACCTATGTCCCTTTTGCTGGCGCACGGCTGTCCCGTCGATTTATCGAACGATTTATTTAAAGAACGTAGTGTAATTATAACAGTACAGTCTTTTTTAACCGACTTAAAAAAAGGAGGAGGTTTCACAATTTGACCGTAGGATAACTTCGTCGTTTATGAACCGATTTAGATAATTCTTTTTTTGTTGGAAAGAAGATATTCCAAGAGTAGTACCATGACCATGAAACTGGGATCTGATGATGGCATCTCAGAGAAATCGAGGGGAACCTTTGAACATCGTAGTGCGACTAGTGCGTTTGTTTTTTTGTTCATTGAGTATTTTAGAGCACTACTATTTAAAGAAAGTCTGGACTCGATCTGATGATGGAACCCGAAGACAGTCGAGGGCACTCCTCAACGATTCACAATAATTACCTGGTGTTTGGGCTTGATTAATTTGTATTGATGAGAACTTTACACCTAAATGGGTTGTGGTCATCTTTAGGGGTCTGATGATAAAGACGAAGGACAGTCAAAGGAACTCCTCAACGTTTTACAGTAGCTACCTTGTGTTTGGATTTAATTCATTTCTATTGATGAGAACTTTGCACCCATATGGGTTGTAAGTGCCATTGGTCTGATGATGGAGACCATAGACAGTCGAGGGAATTCCTCAACGAACGAGTTTACAATCTCACGAGATAGATTATAATCTAACGGTATTTACAATTTTACGGTGACACATACAACAAATAAAGCATGTGTCTCTTCGTGAGATAAAAACAATGTAAGAAACCTAGTCAAATTGTTCGCGACAAGTGTCTCAAACAGTGTTTTTATATAGTCTATAGAAAGAACGTTCGAGAAAGTACGCTATTGCCGTGTTTGTGATTCTTTGTCGAGTACTTTCTGTTATTATTAGTTTTAAAAGTAAGTAGGTACAAATTCCCTCGAGAATAGTCTCGTCACAGGTGCGCGTACGCAAACTACTTATAAAAAACATCGAGAAATGTTAATTTAATTTCGACCGTACGCCGAGAGCGTAAAGTACCTACTTCCTTCTTCCGTTCGAGTTATTTATTATCCTTTTGCTTATAGTTTCCTTTGTATTTTTTTGTTAATGTTTTTTGTTCATGCTTTTTGTATGAATTAAAAGATTGTCTAGCGAACAAATACTACACACCGCTAGAGGATTCGCGAATATTTTTTGTGTGTCTGCTAATAGTATGAAAGCACAGCGCAGGCACCGCATAGTAAGTTTTGTTTTCGACATTGGAACAGTCAGTTTTGTTTACGATATTCAAGCAGTCAGTTTCGTTTCGATATCCGAATAGTTAACAGTTCTTTCCGATTATAGTTTCAGCTCAGTTTTTCCAGTATTGTATGCTTGTAGTGTCTTACCATAGTCAAATAGTGTTTCATTTCTTCTCCATCTACAATAATAGTGCAGTATTTTCCAAACCCACCTCTCCGTTCCACGAAGCTAACGTTTACACCCGGAACTTTCGGTACAGGGCGGTTAGTGGCTCAGATTTGGTTCCGTTATAGTTTTTGAATTTCCAAACACGAGTCCACCCGTCTGGTACTTACACAAATAATTGAATAAATTACTACTTGCAGCAATTTGCATTTACAATATCTATTCAAATTAATTTATTACATTTAAATGTTAGGTTTTCGCAATTACTACCTATTATAATAAATCAAGCTGACAATTTAATAAAATAAGTTGACCTACTGCCTACACGACACGCTTACCTATACTGTGACACTTCGCTCAGCTTTGGGTTCAAGTCGGCGACGCGTGTGCACGACTCTTTTCGCATAAAGGGTGGTAGCGTTAAATACCTACTTTGCTTGGCGTAGACGGCCTTAAAATCTGAATGAAGCTTTGAAGTTAAGTAAACGCTTTAAATGTAAGGTAATGGTTATGATCTTTGAAGTGTCATGATTTATTAAGGTTAGCCATTGATTTTGAACTACTTGTCCTTTGCGAGTGATTTTTTGCAAGAGTTGTTAGAGTCATGATTTCCTAGGTTGGCCTATGGATGGGTGACCACCCATTACATACCAAGTTTCCTCCATGCTTCGGAAAGCACGTTAAGCCGTTGATCCCGGCTGTCATTTATAGATCTTTGACAGTCAGTAAAGGTAGACAGTGGCAAGAAAGTCTGACAACCAGTCATACCATGGGGTATCGTATTACTCAGTACTAACTGGGTTGTGGATGTCTGATAGGCAGTCACTCCATGTAAAATACTGGTATCCAGCTTCATTCGGTGAGACTGGAAGCCGACTCCAATAAAGTTGGGAAAAGGCTAGGCAGATGAGGATGTTTAGATTCAAGACAATTATTTTTTTTAACAAAAAGAAAAACATTTTTTTAGAAAGAGGAAATCACGGATATTATCCCGTAAGTACCTACTTTAAGTGTAATTTTTTTTTCTATTAATAATTGCTATTATGAATATAAAAATAACAATTAATTATTATTATTATTTCTATTATTAGGAGTGGGACTGCTCAGGCTAAAAAAAAAAAAAAAAAAATTGCTCTTTACAATTCAACGATACATACTCCTCAATTATGAACTTAGCTTTATCTCAACCAAACACGGAACACTTACATCTCAAAACGGTACGTGATTCAGCGTCTATACCCGTCTCGCTTACTCTTATCTAGATGCGTTACCCGTCCCGCTCTAAGATTTCACTTTCTCCGCAATGACCATCGACATAGGAAGTGACAATGAATGACCGCCATCAGTTGCACGTCAAGTTTTTGTTGTACTAATGAGTTATTATTACGAAAATAATATATTTAGAAATTATCATCATCATCTGCTTAGACTTTTCACAACTCAAACTCAAAGCATTTATTTCAATTAGACCATTACGGCACTTTTGAATGTCAAAAATACAAAAAAACTACAAAGCTACAGTCCCAGTCACAAGACATAATAACTTGAGAAAGTACTGTAGTTGCCCATTCCCTAGCGTAGATCTCGATGGAGAAGAACGGGCAAGAAACTCCATGAACACTCTTTCAAATCAAAATATTGTTACAAAATCTTGGTTACATCATTCATGTTGAGATTATACAAGTGAGAGCGATGTAGAAAGACGTGCTCATTAAGAGCGTCCAGAGCAAAATATTAAATCAAAAATGTATAAATAAAGTAGGTAATTAAAATGAACCTTGGCAGTTAAGAGATGACCAGTCCCAACTGACAGCGCCCCTACACGAACATGACGCATGTATCGGCGCCATTCAACTCAACCATATTGAAGGGAACTAAATTGACTCAACTCTTGGGGTCAGGTCCAGTCTAACCGGATATAGCTAAATACCAGTACTTTACTCCGAGCATATATACATATATCTTATTTTTGTTATTACTCTGTTCAGATAAAAGGTTTTGGTTCCGAGGAAATTTCCCGAATTTTTGGGTTTGAAAGGTTCAGGAATTTTAGCCATTTTTTTCCCACTTTCATGAACTCTCACGAGTTTGAAACACTTTACATAGTTGGTAATTTTTCACTGTAAAATACGCTGTCGGCAGTTTTTATGACCTACCTTTGCGGAAATGCGTATGCTCTGTCAACCGTCTGTTAGCCGTGTGGTATCCGGAAGAGTAGAATAGAACCAACCCATTACACTCACAGGTGTCGTATAAGGCGACTAATGTCTGAGGTGGATCACCTTGCGCCTCAGTAGACCTGAGAATGGGCAGCAGCGTTTTCTGTTAGTCTTTCATCACTGCGAATCCGCCTGCCAAGCTTGGAGATTACGGCAAATTCCTCCCATCATGGGAGAGGCTTATGTCCGGCAGTGGACGTGATGGGCTGTTGTTGTTGTTGGTGTATGGTCTGTCAATGTTAGTGTTGCCCAAATGCAAGACCAAGACGAGACCTTAGCCAGTCTTGGTCTTGTCTTGCGTCAATACACCTGGTCTTGGTCGTGGTATTGCACTCTCAGTCTTGGTCTTGGTCTTGGTCTTGCAGCAAGACTCTATTACTTAGACTAGACTACTTTCAAATACCTATTAGCCTATTGCTATGTAATAAACACGTTAGTTTAGGTCTTAGAACAACGTAACAGAGTAGGTACATGTTGAGCTTAAATTGACATAGGCATAGTGAACCACCAATTAATCAAATTGACAATAATTAAAAAAAAAATTACGCAATTTAGTACGTAAGCGTAATTACTAACTCTATGTAGGTACCTTTAATGATTTTCTGTACGCGTACTGGCTATCCTAAACTCTTCACAAACAGCTAGCGGTTGAAATAATTATCACAAACTAGCTGACCCACGCAACTTCGTCTGCGTCACATAAGAGAGAAAAAGCTAACAAAAGGAATACATTTTCCCCGTTTTTGCAACATCTTTCATTTATGCTCCGCTCCTTTTGGTCGTAGCGTGATGTTATAATTATAGCCTATAACCTTCCTCAATAAATGGGCTATCCAACACAAAAATAATTTTTCAATTCCAACCAGTAGTTCCTGAGATTAGCGCGTTCAAACAAACAAACAAACAAACTCTTCAGCTTTATAATATTAGTATAGATTATACTTTTCATCTTCATCTGGCCTTGATACTTCTAAGTAATAAAATTTGTCGTCAGCCAGACTTTTAATTACCAGCACAAACATCTAAAACATGAATTAAAATTTTGATACCTACATTCAAATGTATCAGACATATCATTTTTTGGATATCTTTTGTGGTTTGTGACGAACGAAAATTTTTAGTAGGAATTTTTAAGCACCTATTATTTATCTATCGCACTTTAAAAAAAAATCTGCTGATTAATGAAATAAAATAATTGATATTGATGTGTAACTGCGAGACGCAAGAGTCTTGCAGGCTTAGTCTTGTTCTTGCTCAAGTCTTGCAGGGTTCAGTCTTGGTCTTGGTCTTGCTACAATGAGTCGGTCTTGGTCTTAGTCTTGCAAAAATGCAAGAACAAGACCAAGACTGCAAGACCAAGACCGATTTTGGGCAACACTACCCGGAACGCAAAGGGCCATGAAGGAACGTGGATGGGTTTTAGTCAGTAAAAGGCTGACACTCCCTTCTGCTTCGCCCAGAGCGGGAGGAGTCATTTGATGATTTCCCATGCGAAAAAAAAAGGTATACTTCTGCTTACCTTTTGAGGATTACAGGCGTGATGTTATGTTATGTAATGTCTGTTTACATGTATGTCTTTATAAAAGAGAGCGACGAGTTTTTTTTCTTTTGATCTTACATTCGGTACATGTTTTAACGTAAGCCTATTAAAATGTCAATAACATACATAGGTACTCAATAAGTTTTACACAACATCCAATATTCCCCAGTCACATACTTCATTTTGGCGATCCATCATTTGGCGTCACCTATTTTCTGCTTCAGTGAACGTCTGTACAAGATTAAGATTCTGAGAATTCTGTGAAATTAATCGTTTATATACAGGGCGGAAACAGACTCTTTATACAAAGTCGTCAACCAAGCATTCTGTACATCAAACTATAAGTAACTCTACGCAAAAAAAATGTTGGGAAATTACTTTTTTGGGGTGGAAAATCATGATTTTCGGAAGGACTCAATGTAACGCACTTAAAACATTGTGCTGATGGATGGAGTGACCCCCAATATCTCCGTAAATAAAAGGTTCCCAGGTATGGTCTAGAACAAAAAATGAAAGCAATGACGAGAAGAACAAAGTAGGACACTTTGTTCTTCTCGTCATTGCTTTCATTTTTTCGGCTTTGTTTATAGGTCTTTTTACACCCTTTATAAGGCAGTACTCTGTCATGTGTGTTTTTGACAATCAACCAACCATAGAAACCGTACATTCAGCAAAAGCAAGCAAGCTGCAAGCAAGCAACAACAAGCAAGCAAGCTGTCAACTATATTTTTAAATTTACTCTTTGTTTATGTTCCGTTTTGTAATACTATGAGTGTTTGTTATGTTTTTAAATTTTGTATGCATGTCATGTCCCTGCGATAAATAAAGATTTTTTATTTCTTTCTTTCTTTCTTTCAAAAGAGTTAAGTGTTCAAGCAGCTATCTAGTAATCCATTGTGCGTGTGTTATGTAGTCGTTTTTTATATCGCTATTCTTATTGTGGCTGAAGTTTTAAAAGCTACCGTGTACACAATATGTGCTAATAATAAATTGTGTATGACAGTTGGGTTTAATTTCATAGCATAGTTTGATATTTGCCCAACAGGCTCGTTTCCACCATCAATAAATTGCAAATCTATTTAGTCCGTCAGTTAGAGTATTGGAAAATAATGGACATGTATTTTTTGTTTTTGTAAATCAATGAATATTGACAAAGATAAAACGCATCAAAACTCTGGAGTGGGGGCTCGTGACGTCACAACGCATTCAAAATTATAGCACGGCGTGACGTATTTTGAATTTTAAAAGCGTCGTATCTTCGTCAATTTTGGTTTACATAACAAAAGAAAAAATATGTGTCAAATATTTTTTGATAGGTAATTTAACTGACGAACTAATTAGATTTTTTCAGGACACCAGCCTATTGTAAGACGTTACAGGTGAATAGTAACAGTAGGTAACAGCGCAGTTTAGCTGAGATAGTGGTAAACAGTACGAAAACGAAGTTATTAGCTTCGTTATACCTCTTAATTCGCTCGCCAATTCGGCCTTTCAGCGAATATTAAATAGCGTATTAAAAAGACAATTAATGGGCCAGTATATACCAATCTCTTTTGATGACTATACATCTCGGTGAAGCGTAACAAAGGGTCTGCTTGAGAAAGGAAAGACGTATCATCCTTTATGTGTTCTCTATAAGTCTATAGTATAAAGACTTGAGTCTTGTTACCAAATATGTATCTGAAGTAAAGTTGAAGAAAGTCACGAAGTAATACTTGTTGTTTTTGATTAATAGCAGATAGGATCTCTTTTATGGTTGCAAAATTTTGCAGTCTGGGTGTAGGCGAAGCACAGTAATGCGAGCTTTATTTTTAGTAAATAAGTATGTACCTATGTAGCAGTTAAGTATCTTTGTAGCAATTAAGTACTTATGTAGTAGTTAGGTATTTGGTAACAGTAGAAAAATAACACGTGCAGACTGATTTGATGCATAGTTTGTTAGATAATAGGATAGTTGCAATAGAATAATAGCATAAGGATTGTCTGAATGTTCACGTTATGTAAGATATATGCTATTAATGTATAATACAACTTATCTATAGGTAAAATTATCGTTATTAGGAATAATTGTACCATTATGTAACCTTATATAGCATCAATAGGACCACTGTATCCTAAGATATCATTTATTAAGTATATAAACAGTAATATCACGTAGAAAGAGAAATTAGTAAGTAAAAACCCACCCGTAAATTCGGACTAGTGCCTTGGGCGAGTCCATTTGTAATTAGGGCACAGGGGTGAAGAGCGGGACGCGCGGGGCGGGGTGCCACCGGCTTACGCGCTACCGTATGGTGAACTGGCGGGGGTAACAGTGCGAGCCCACCGCTACCTGCGCTTACGCGCACGGATATAAATAAGGCGCCCCCAGGCGCATTAAAGTTAACCACTCAGATCCAGCCTGTCCCCTTGCTGTCCTCTCCCAGCGACGCCCTAAGCCGAGGCCCGTACCCCGCAGGGGGTGCCCTTAGCGTGTAGTCGTTTAGTTTGTAAGTTTTATGCCCTGGCTGGAGGCCTTACACTTAAGGTAACCACAGGATTGTCCGGTTAAGCAGACGACAACCTCTCTAGGTTGAACTGCGAGATGCCATTTCGAAAAAAAAAAAAAAAAAAAAAAAAACGCATTAAAGTTAGTCTTCTCACATCCTCCGTTCTCGTAACATCTATGTACTAGTTGTTACCCTGCGCCGCGAAGTAGTCAAAGTTTTAATAGTTTAAAGTCTGCATTATAATTTTATTCGTGAAAAGTCTTGTGTAAATAGTACCAGTAAATAATTGTGACTCAGTTAGTTTTAAGATATCCGCTTTAATTGTGTGTAAAACTGATTTGGTGTGAATATAGTGTTTTTGAAGTTGATATCAGTGTTGTGTTATTTATTCCACATCCTCGTAAAGGGAACAGCGTCACCCCCGACCTACCTGATCCTATTTCAGTGTCGCATCGCCGACACTGGGTCTTTATAAAAGTAGGATATAGTTACTAATTTTTTTTTAAGGTTTTTGTGCCTTAGTCGGCAAAAAAGGAACCATAATAATGATCCCTTTATTATCCATCTATGTGTAAGTCCAACTGTCAAGACCCTTTTTAGGGTTCCGTACCCAAAGGGTAAAAACGGAACCCTATTACTAAGACTTCGCTGTCTGTCCTTCTGTCCGTCTGTCCGTCTGTCCGTCTGTCCGTCTGTCTGTCACCAGGCTGTATCTCATAAACCGTGATAGCTAGACAGTTGAAATTTTCACAGATGATGTATTTCTGTTGCCGCTATAACAACAAATACTAAATATAGTCAATGGTACGGAACCCTTCGTGTGCGAGTCCGACTCGCACTTGGCCGGTTTTTTCTCAAGAACCCGTCAAGGTATCGAGCTGAAATTAATTTTTATTACTCAATCTGCTATTCTTTAGACCAGTAAAAAAAATCAATCTTGTAAGACAACGCGATCAAAAGATATGACCGTTTATGTCACATACATTACATATTATTTGATTTCACAAGGGAATGAAAACCTATAATTATGGTACTTCCCCGTTATTCAGAATTATGAAATTTGGCAAGAAGCAAAGTCTTACAGCACATGTAAAGGAAAAATGCAAGAAACCGTAAATATGTAGCTTAATAACAAAATACCTACGTTTATAATAATAATAAAAATAAACCATTTATTTCAGGTAACAAAGACTCATTGATAAATACCTTAACCTAAATATACATACTAAAAATATTTTTTGTTAAGTATACTTTATCTATATTGTTCTTCATTTGCACGATGTTTTGTTACACGGAACCCTTGCATCGGTGCACGAGTCAAACTCACACTTGGCTGGTTTAATTCACAAAGGACATTGCCAGTTTCTGTTATTCATTACGAAGTGCTAGTTTCTACAATTGATATATTCGACTGGCAATATTTGTGAACGGGTCTGAGAAACCAAATTTCCCATAAAACCTTCAAATAACCTTATCTTTTGAAAATCGTCTTGTAAATGTTTCTCATTTATTATAATTATCGCATTATCGTTACAAAACAATAAAGACACAACTATCGATACAACTTTCTTCACAATAATTTATACTATAAAATGCATTGTAATCTTCAGCAGCTTACATACGAAACTGGTTGACATGGTACGATGCACCCACATAGCATTTGTATAATTTTATAGGTTTATAACCAGCCTAAAATGAGATTTCTCCAATTTGCCTAGTGGCGTAATATTTCACAGATATTATTTCATTTTAACTTTCTAATTGTCATTGTTAACACTGCTTTTTATTGATTTTTATAGAAGTAACATGTCGTTGATAGATTTCAAACAATAGAGAATGCCAAATTGACAAAAAAATAAGATAAATCTTTTCTCTCTACTTGTATTAATTTCCGTTGTCAGCTGTCACATCTAAATAAATTGTTGAATCAAATATTACATTATTTTCTTAGAGCCAATTCATTTAACATACTTAATTACCTTTTAATTCAACTCGTTCCAGTACCCGCAAATAAGCAGTTCAATTTAATAAATTATTAAATGATTAATAATGCATTAAATTTGTATGATTTACGCGAATATGTTTAAAACTTATCTCAGTCAATTTCATCTTCAAACAGTTGATAAAAATAGAACGATATTTAAATAAGTTTGAACGGTTTTCAGTTATGATGTATTCTTCATTCGGCCCACTGAGTTTCGTCCCACATATCAAAATCCTGGTTCGTCCCAAACAGTATGCTTCCTTCCTCCCAATAATTTTGTGCTGCAAGAGTCAAAATCAAGAATATCTAGAACTCAAACGATTTTCCACTCCACAGATCAAAGTGTATGTTGGCTATTTGATCAATGCGTTTGTGTGCAATATTGGACCTTATTGCGTTATGGTAAGTAACAGGAAGCGCCTTTACGCTTCGTAATACAGAAGTTTACACTGTTACGCTGTTTATTAAGATTAGAAAATCTTTGTTCAACTTGGAATCTAAGTTGTTAAACTATGGCAAAGATCACATTCAATCTAAGACTTAGATTGAATGTGATCTTTGCCATAGTTTCATCATTTTAGAACTACATAACTTAAAACCAATCACAGTAGGTATTAAAACATTACCAAAAAAATTTGCTCCTAAGATACTGCCTTCTAATTATAAAGAAATGATAACGATTTGTTTTCATATTTTATAAGGGTCTTTGGGACTTTTTCCTAAAATATGTGAGTTGTTGTCTACCACAGCAAGTGAAAGAATTTAAGATTTTTATAAAGTGGAAATAGCTTTCCACATCCTTTTAAAGACACAAAATTTTCTTTTAATAAATTATGTCACAGAGCTTAAAGAATGTCATATTCGCCTTTTTTTTTACGTTTGGCAACAATATCAAAGCGGCGCCGCGCGCCGCGGCGGGAGGTATTTTCTTATTGCGAAGGCTCGTTACTAAGATTATGTCTGCTTAAGGCGACTACAGGAGCTAAATTAGCAACTCTATTTGTGGTGGTTCAAACTTCGTTTGAAATACTGTTGCAATAAAATTCTAATCGGCTTGCACTACAATGTGGTTGTACGTCAGTCACTGCGGGCCGAATAGTGCGAAATGAGTGGTTTGTTGCGATTTACAAAAATCTATTGATAGGACTAAAAAAATAAAACACTATAATGTTGCTTGAAGAATTATTTGCCAAAAAATCAGAATGATCGCATGTATTTTAGCATGGTTTTTATTTGTTAAAATATTTTTTTGAGATAAGTTCGTGATTTTTTTTTATCGAGTAAAATTAGTTGTATTATGTTTTAAAACACTATCATACTAGCATATATCCTGAAGAATATCATATATTTTTCTGGTTCTGTTTATTGCAGTGAATCATATGCTTTATTGCATTATAAAACTCGCGTTTAGCTCCTGTAGTCCCCTTAAAAGAAGGCAGAGGAATTTGATTAGGCATTGATGAAAAAAAAACCCTCACATGAAAAGATTACATTAAAATTGCGTTACATATAAAAAATGTTATTTAAGAAGAAGGAGCTTGTGGCTAAATAATGACAGCCACACGGGTCGATTTTCAAGGTTAAGCGGCTCTTGCCAAGGTCAGTCCGTGGAAGTCCACGGTTTGCTCCGTGTCGCGGAAAGCCCGTTAACATAAAATCGCACACAAGTGCATTGATTCCCACTAGGTTTATGATTTAGGATTTTTTTGTACATTTTCAAATGAATGTCAGTCATTGAAAACATACCCTGTATAGCATAACTGAAACATGGCAAAAAGAAGCCTCCTCTATTCACTATTATACTTGAATCCCTTTTATTTCCTTTGATTTTGTTCCAATTAATTGACATTTATCATGACAAAAAGGATGAAAACAATTGACAATCACGAAACCGTCACAAATATTCGTTTGGCAACTGGGATCAACAGATTAACGTGCTCTCTAAAGCCCATTGAGACGTTCATGAATGGGAATAGCTCGTCGTTTACAGATTCCCTCAAGCCTTTGGGAGAATTATTTGCACGAGTTACTCCCAAATTGAGTCTCTCAATCGATAGCAATGAAAAATTTTACTGTTATTTTAGTAGCAAGGTCAGTGTGTAATATTTCCACGGAAGGGATACAGGTAGGGTATGCGGAACCGGGTAGTATGTAACAGGTTTTTCCCGGGTTTTATTATGGGACTGAAACCGGGTTTCGTTTGCCCTATACAGATACTTCAGAGCTTTCGGAAGAGTGGGTCTTAAAATGAACATGCACAAAACCAAGATCATGTTGAATACCCATGTCACACCCACTCCTATCAAGATCGGAGACTCTACACGGTGTGTTTGAATGAGTTACGTAAGTTTTGTGAATGCTGTG
The DNA here is from genome assembly GCA_905147715.2 of Xestia xanthographa. Lineage (NCBI taxonomy): Eukaryota > Metazoa > Arthropoda > Insecta > Lepidoptera > Noctuidae > Xestia > Xestia xanthographa. Next base: position 26,190,852 of record LR990658.1, read on the forward strand.
TAGTTTAACCTAAGCAAAATTTTTGTGTAAGCCAAAAAATTTCTCGGGGTAGTTGTGGAAATATAGTGTTATGCTATACTTACACTTCATATTCATCATTCATAATACTATTTAACTTAAAGTTGTAGACGATTATGTGTACCTGGGACAAACGGTCCAGTTAGGTAGGTCTAACTTCGAGAAAGAGGTCAATCGTCGAATCCGACTCGGCTGAGCAGCATTCGGGAAGTTGCGTGGTATCTTCTCGTCCAACTTACCACAGTGTCTCAAGACGAAGGAGAAAGAGTAGACCACGACAAGTCTGTCTTGTTGTTTTTGTTCGCTTAGTCCGTTGTTTTACTTCCCTATTTAGGCAGCAGTAGTTTGGAAGCCAATATTTTTTTAGGATTAAGTTCTAGAAATTACTAAATATAATTTAAAAATATTTAAATTTGACAAAAAATTAAATTCATTTATGCAAAAAAATACACCAACTAACGCGTCTGGGTAGGTTTGAAGTCAAGACTGGGATGGATGTCTTGACAAGTCATATGGTGTATTTGTAAACTACGATAACTACTAAAATATTGTTCTTCACAAATTCCTAAGGTACAATACACACACTAAATGCTAACACACGAATTGACACCAATCAAAGTTGGAGTTATGCGAACCCTCGTTATTCATACCCATGCTTGCTTTGACCCACTGACTTAAACAACCTCCGGTCAATATGTATCTTGTACTGATTTGTTGGATCAAGAGATGTCAGAAAAAGGAAGGGGTCTGCAAGGGCCGATGCCTGCCTGGGCTGCGGGACTGTTCGAAAGAGATACCGTGGCCCCGGAACACAAAAGGCGATGAAGGAACATGGATGGGTTTAAGTCAGTAAAAGTCTGACACTCCTTCCTGCTCCGCCCAGAGCGGGAGGAGTCATTTGATGATTTCCCAACCGAAAAAAAAAAAAAATGGTATGCCAAAAATTATTCATATTCATGTGGGAATGTAAGGTGAGTTAAGTGGCAACACTGGTTGAATAAAGGAATGTAAGATGATGGAGTGGCAACACTGTATGGCAAAGGAGGATGCGCAGAGAGCATTATTAGAGGTACGACGGACGACGAATAAAGCGCAGGCCACACCGCCAGCTAGCGGGCGGGCGGGCGAACATCGTTTCACCTCTTTACATACTTCGGTTCACACGGTCACACCGCGAGCTACCGAAAAAGCCGAACGAAGTATGAAAAGGGCCTCGTTCGCTTCGCTCGCCCGCCCGCTAGCTGGCGGTGTGGCCTGCGCTTAAGATGGAAGACGTAAGATTTTTCAGAAGAATAATATTATAGAAAGTACTGCTTGCTGTTTCATTTTGGAATCCCTCAACACACACTACATTCATTTAACACGTACTAAAAATTTGTTCGTCAAGCAGTTGGTCCCGGCTTTTATTGGTGGGTGTTTGACAGTCGTTAAGTCAGGCAATCAGCTTAATCTAAAGTTTCTTGTTACTCAGAAACTTCTCAATTCTACTCCACTATTCTCGATCTTCATAGAAGGACTGCCAGCAGTAGTCGCGGTGTTTCCATGTAAAATACTGGTTTATTCAGTCAAACAGAAAGCCCACCTAGTTTGGAAAAGGCTATGTGATGTTGACTAATCTGTCTGGACTGGACTGGGTCATATGATTACCTATAGACTTTTTCAAAACGATAAATCAGAGCTCCTTCAAACATTTGTTATTCCTAATACTTGAAGATCTGTGCTTCTCTACTTCATATCGAGATGAAATTGTAACTTTCAAAGATGTAATATTGGGTTCAAGATATTAAAATGTATTTCTAGCATATATTGGTACTCGCAGATTTTGCAATATGAACCTAACAGGCCATTACAAGCAGTTAGCTTTTATTGCAATATTCACAAGGCTTAGAATGCACTTGAAACAAATACTTTTCAAAGAACTTTGGTTTAATATACAAGAATGTTCTTAGTATATTCAAGATAATATTAATATTTTTCGGGGACAAAATCTCTTTTATGAGGCACATAAAAGTAGGTTAGAGATGATTATTAATTATAAAAATAGCTTTTGCTTAGAACTTAATTAAGAATTCGGCTGTCTTATTAAAAAAGTAAGCATTGCTCATCAAGAAAACTTAATCTTTAATTTTTGCTAGTATTTTTCTTGCTTTTATATTATTTAATTAATATATTATTAAACAAAAGATAGGGGATAATATTAACATTGATTACTAAGAAAGAAACAATACAATAGGGAATATGCAAAAAAAATAATTTTTATATTTCGATACGGAATGTTACAGTACCTACTATAAAAATAGTGACAAAAAGAGAAAACAAGACTTATGTCTTGTTTGTTTGTTTGTGTTTGTTTTTGTGCCGATTTATATCGGCCAAACAACACGAAAGTTATAACCATTTAAACTTTTGTTCCTATCTCTTTCTAGATAAACGGAATTCAGTATGGATTTTGCACGTCGATGCAGCGAATGACGTCATTCGCTGTATCGAATCTCTCTGTCTAATCAGCAGTTCAAATGCATAAAACTTGGGTTTTTTTATACATATTAAAAAAAATATCTGCTATTTCTGATGGCTATTTCTTTGTTTAGAGTGATAAAAAAATCATGCATATACCCTATTCTGAAAATTATTTATGGTATGTTTATTAATTTAATTTTGTTTTGTTACAGATAGTCAACATTAATCCAAGATGGCGGATGTTATAATGAATTCTACACAAAGCGTGTTGAAAGAAACATACGACTATTACCTATGGACGTTATCATTGTCAGGTAAGCAATATGTGCAATAACCCATCTTGAAACTATGCAAAATTGTATAGGTACGTAGGTATAATTTGTTGGACAAACAACACACAAACAATTACAGTTTTGCACAGTTTTTTCAATTTGTACCTACTTGTAAAGTTTTGTACGTAGCCACTAATCAATGGAATTCATACGAAACATCACGCCTGTAATACCCGAAGAGTTAGGCAGAGTTGTACCTAATAGGTAGTACACCCACATTTCGTCAATTGTGTTTGAGACCCATGTAATAGGGGACGAGCCTATTGTTCTACTGAAAAATTCCTGACAGAAAAAACCCAATAACACTTTGCCCAACCCGGGAATCGAGCCCAGGGCCTTGTTCTTAGCAGTCGCGTTTGCAACCACTCAACCGATGAGGTAGTCTCGGTATTATGACTTATATTACACGGTTCATTCGTCTTTTAGGGTTCCGTACCCAAAGGGTAAAAACGGAACCCTATTACTAAGACTTCGCTGTCTGTCCGTCTGTCTGTCCGTCTGTCCGTCTGTCTGTCACCAGGCTGTATCTCATGAACCGTGACAGCTAGACAGTTGAAATTTTCACAGATGATGTATTACTGTTGCCGCTATAACAACAAATACTAAATATAGTCAATGGTACGGAACCCTTCGTGTGCGAGTCTGACTCGCACTTGGCCGGTTTTTTAAACTTTCACGATCAAAACACATTATAATACACATAAACGGGTATTTTCGCGAATTTTTACCTTTTTTATAAGCCCGACGCTTCGACAACTAAAAAAAGGTAAAAAATCGCGATAATACCCGTTTACATGTGTATTATAATTACACGGTTCAAACAAATTGATTTATTTTGATTGAAATACGTAATGCTGAACGATAATACGAATTAATGATTTACTTTTATGTTTACACGATTCAATATTCAGTTGTTTCGGCTCAATTGAAAGCCATAAAGTGTGAACCGTTTATTTTTGCCTGAACTAAACTAACCTGATTATTCCACTTCTCTTTTCAATTACTTTAACCATTACAACACCACACAATGCAATTTCAGGTCATTACTTATTCTAAAACTAGGTTTTACCCGCAGCTACGCTTGCGTAGACGGAAACGCCCACAGAACCGTCATCTCATGGTCTATTCGTAAATTTCATCAAAATCCGTTCAGCCGTTAGAGTGTGATGGTTAAAACCAACGCTCTTCACATTTATCATATTAATAGTTAGAATAAATCACCATTTATCCAAAAATTCGCAAAGAATTGTTTATTTTATTACGTCAGTTTGTAAATAAAAGCCGATCAGCACGCCTACATATATGGACCAATACATCGAATTCAAGAATAAGTGGAAGAGAAATAGACTATTTCATCCATACATATTACATGAGATCGTACCGTAAATAATGTGGACTACATTCTACCGGTTCAACCATAAACAATGGACTAACAGAACCAAAACGTTTGGGAGAAAAGAATATTAATGTTTATCGGATTTTTTCGTTATTGTTTGGGAGTTTGGGATTATGCTGAGTTTTCATGTTTAACCCCTACGGATTGTAAATAAAAATGTGTGAATGTAATCCGGAATGGGTCGAATGTTTTGATTTATCTGGAAATTATAATTTTTTCAGCGAAATTTTATGTTAGAAATGTTAGTTAGTTGTTGTATGTTAGTTATGTTTTATACTGTATAGAAACGTATTTCGTGGATGCCATTTTATTGCTAATAGGGATCAAGACATTTTGTTTAAAAACCGAACCATTATCTCACTTGTGGATATTATCTGTGCTTGTGGTAAAGTAGACAAACTTGAAAAAACTTTGTACGTTTGGAATGAATTCATGTGACACAATGTGAACTTTAAGATATTTTTTTATGATAAAAACCGACTACCGACCGACAAGTCAGTAGACGATTTATATTTTCTTTTGTATCGGATAGCTAACCGGGATATTTATTGCACTAAATTAAATGGACCCGAAGTAAATATTTTAGATAAGAATAAGATTATTTTTTTTAATTTAAAATTAAGATAGGATTATTGTACGTAGGTCAATGATATTTAATTAAACAGATATGTTATGAACGCGCAATCGTGAAGACTCGAAAACGTGTCAATTGGCCTGTTTTTCCTTTATTCTGCGTCACTGCGTGTATGTGAGCTGGCTCTCCCCCGCGGCACACTTTTTTCGGTGGTTTTGTAGGTGTATAACATATCTGTTTGTTAGAATATCATTGACGTAGGTATATCACCTATGAAAATAATAGTCAAAATATAATCCAACTTATAATCACTTAATTAAAATCCACCCAGAAAAGTGGAAGGAATGCAAGGAATATAGTTTCATACATCAACAACAACAGCCCATAACGTCCACTGCTGGACATAAGCCTCTCCCATGATGGGAGGAATTTGCCGTAATCTCCACGCTTGGCAGGCCGATTGGAGATCGCAGTGATGAAAGACTAACAGAAAACGCTGCTGCCCATTCTCTGGTCTACGGAGGCGCAAGGTGTTCTGCCTCAGACATTAGTCGCCTTATACGACACCCGTGACTGTAATGGGTTGGTTCTATTCTACTCTGCCGGATACCACACGGCGTCATACATCAACCTATTCCATTATTCCAAATTTGTTATTTTATTATCCCAGTCCAACTTTAACTCATAGACATTCAAAACTTATACTTAGAAAAGATTTAAGCTTAAGGCTGATGCTCAAGGGTAGCAAATTTTCTGCAAATTTTCTTACGTTTTTTGCAATTTACAGACCAGTGCTAGGTTGTATGTTGATTAAAATATTATTCGCGGTTGTAAGACGTATGTAGTTACAGATTTATATTCATCAAAATCATCAATACAACCCTCAAAGTTCCTAAAGGTGTAAAAATGACTTTAACAAGGTCAAAATCATTCCTGCACCTTTATGAACTTGGAGGGTTGTACTGATGATTTTGATCATTATAGTTCTGTAACTACATACGTTTTTCAGTCGCGAACAATATTTCAATCAACATACAACCTAGCACTGGCCTGCAAATTGCAAAAAAACGTAAGAAAATTTGAATTTCGCGGGCTACCCTGGAGCATTCACCTTAATCAAAGTGAACAAATGAAAATGAGTTACATTTTGATGTGGATTGTTGATATTGCTAGAGCTATATTTTTGACAAAACTGAGCTCATTATTTTATAAAAGCATTCAATTAACGGAATTTAGCTTATAGCACTTTTGAGCCGCAAATGATCATTAATTTTATTTTGTTAATCCTGTAATAATTAATTCATTTAGGTACAATTAGCAGAATTAACAATGTAGAATAATTATTTGGTGATTGTCGTACGTATAATGAACACTAATATAAATATTTTAATAAAATTGCCGTTGCTGTTATTAGTTTCATTACACTGCTAGTCACATAATACTTAAACAAATATGAATTCTGGGTTTGATTCCGGGTCGGGCAAAATTTTATTGGGTTTTTCTATCAAGAATTTCTCAGTCACAGCCACGGAGTTTGTAATTGGGCCCGGTTGATGGCAAAAGGGTCGACCCCTATAACATGGGACTTAAAATATAGCTGGCGAATTATGGGTAGGTATACTATTAGGTACACCTCTGCCTATCCCCTTCGAGGATTACAGGCGTGATGTTATGTTATGTATTGACAAATTTTATGAGTAATCCATAGATTACTCATAAAATTATACATAGACTTTACTTTCATAGTATGTATTTGCACATACACATTTTTCGCCGTGTGGTGTCCGGCAGAGTAGAATAGAACCAACCCATTACACTGACGGGTGTCGTATAAGGCGACTAATGTCTGAGGCAGAACACCTTGCGCCTCCGTAGACCAGAGAATGCGCAGCAGCGTTTTCTGTTAGTCTTTCATCACTGCGATCTCCAATCCGCCTGCCAAGCGTGGAAATTACGGCAAATCCTCCCATCAATGGAGAGGCTTATGTCCAGCAGTGGACATTATGGGCTGTTGTAGTAGATGAAAGTAAAGTAATTTGTGTCTATCACACAATTTCTAAGAAACAAATAAAACTTCCTATTTAAGTAACACAGTTTATTACTATTTTCTGAACCAATAAGAAACTTCGTAAAGAATTTTGATTTGGCTATCGGCTTTCATACCAACCGTAGTACATTTCCTCTATCGCTGTATTTCCTGGTATTTTCTGAATATTGGCAATAAATTGGTGGATTTTTCTGCACCGCAATGTTCGAACATAGACTCGTAGTTTAACGTCAATCGAGGATGGTATCCAACAAATGAAAATTGTTAGCGAATGTTCTGACCAATACTCTCACGTAGGTTTTTTTTAAATTTTCACTATAATATTTGAGAGTAGAGTAGAGTTGTGTTGAATAGTAGCATATTTACGTGTTTGTACACTTGAAAGTACTAGCAAACTACGATATAAGGAAAGCTGCTACATCCTCAAAATTCAACCACCAAAAACATTCTGTAAAAAACTAGCCAAGCCTCGATGGAGCTGCTTGTTTATCTCTAAAAAGTAATGAAATCTAGAAAAAGTCGTGCGAAGTCTAAGGTTCCTTACTGCGATTTCTTTATTATTATAGTTAATGTTGTGTGACTTGGCCGTTGAACATTCTTCATACGTTAGTGGGTACAAGACAATTTTGTTTACACGTAATGGTATATCTGTTGTAACTACCTATGTTTGTTAAGCAAGATAATAGCTCATACTCGTATTGGTAATTGGACGCTAGTGTCTCATTTTAGGCTGTTGTTGATTGTGCAACACATGCATTCAGCATTAATAATAATAATAAATAATAATAATAATAAAGCTGGCAACACTAGAGTCAACAAGTCGTTGAAATTTCATTCAACAAATTTTTTTGCAATTTATTTACTACAGATATTATTTTAAACAACCAGATACCAGTTCCCTTTTTATAATTATAATAGTCTTCAATACCCATAAAAATTAAAACGTGAGATCTGCTTTTTATAACAAGAAACATAAATAAGGAAAATCTGTGACCGTTGACATAATATGTCATATTATGTAAAAATGAAAGCGTCAAACCATCAAACCATCCAACAAAATAAGTAACGAAATGAAACAACGCCAATGTTGACAAGATCAGCTGCTGCTCGTCGCGCACGCCTACCGCCTCCGGACTCGTCGCTCAGCTCCGCCTCGCCGCCGCCGGAACCCAGCCCCATCATGAGCGCTGTGACACCGGCCGTGGCAGTTGCGTCGAGCTCGAGCGACGAGTATTTCTCTCCGCCCACGACTCCACCACCTGCTCGTCGACGGGGAGGACGCCGGCCACCGGACGGCTTAGGACCTCGAGGCCCACCGGCCTCTGATAGGGTCCCAGCTCCCGGCGGAAGTGTGCAGCGCATGCGATGGACGCAATCCATCAATGAAAATGTCATGCGCGCATACTATGGGGCTACAGAGGGGGTAACAACCTGACTGCGTACCGTGTTAGGATGCTCTCTCTGTTTCAGGTGCTTGAGCCAGCTGTCAACGTGTCGGCACAACGACTATCGGATCAGGTGCGGGTCATCCAGCGTAATCGTATGTTGGATGATACCGTACTTGATCGCTTGCGGACTGAAATACAGAGTAACCATGTCATTGCCACGCCGTCGCAGGCTGTTGTTCCACCACAGTCAAGCATAATACCAAATTGCGATAACGACGTGAGTAATGACATGGTTACTAATGTAAGTACCCAGTGCAATGTAGAAATGAGGAGTGCTTTGGAGGGTGCGATTCGGGAATATCGGTTCATGCAACCAGACCTGAGACCACGCATACCTCGTTTGCCCATGCATAACAAAAATAGGGCGCTGGTGGCTGTTCTGGATTCGCAGTTATCAAACTATTTTGATAACTGCGAAGACCTCACCGATGTTCACTCAATCCTGTATTGTGCGGCTGTAGCGGCATGTCGTGTAGCTCATGTCAAATTTCTTTCTGACAGAGCTACACGACCAAAACCAGCCGTACCGGCATGGCAGTACAGGATTGAGCGACGTATTGGTGTGGCCAGAGCACTCATCGGCAAACTGGTCTGCTTCAGGGAGGGCAATACTCGCCCTAGAGTGATGCGTTTTGTGAGGCAGGCGTTCTCGGGGACTGATATCAGCCCTCGAGACTACATGTCCCGTGTCACAGAACGCATCGACTTCCTGAAGCAGAAAGTATATGCATGGGCAAACCGTATTCGTAGGTATAAGCGGCGGGTGGACCGATACACTCAGAATCGCACATTCCAAAAAGATGAAAGGTGGGTTTATAGGGCTTGGGAGCGACTGGACCAAGGTGTGGCTGACACGCACCTGCCGGATGATGATGCAATGTGTTCGTTCTGGCGCAGCATCTGGTCGGTGCCTGTCAGCCATGCCGAGGGTGAATGGACTCAGGTGATTGAGCGAGCATGCGATCCAATATCAGAAATGGGGGCAATTACTATCAGCCCCCAAGACGTAGCTCGTGCAGTCCGTCCGTTGCCTAACTGGAAATCTCCAGGGCCGGATGGGCTGCACAACTTCTGGATAAAATGGTTCACAAGGTCGCACGCTCGCTTGGCGACCCTGTTCCAGTCAGCCTTAGAGTCTGGGTCGCTGCCAGAGTTCCTGACAACAGGTATAACCCACCTGCTCCATAAATCGGGTAGTACTGCGGAACAAAAAAATTATAGACCGATCACCTGTCTCCCGACAGTCTATAAAGTTCTTACATCCATTTTGAGAACTAAAATTAGCAAACACATAGATGACAATTCTGTCATGTCCGCTTCTCAGAATGGATGTAGGAACGGGTCCCGTGGTACTAAGGAGCTACTCCTCATTGATATGGCCATTAGTCACCAGGTTCGCCGTTTCCAAAAGGATCTGTCGACATGTTGGATAGACTATAAGAAGGCCTATGACTCGGTGCCACATACATGGCTCATGAGGGTGCTCGAGTTGTATAAAGTTCATGCAACTCTGCGCACCTTCCTGATGTCATGTATGGGGCAATGAAGGACAGTCCTTCGCTATCCAGGATGTCGGCAGATTCAGAGGAATAGCGAGCCGATAAGGATAGAGCGAGGTATATTTCAGGGTGATAGTTTGAGTCCGCTTTGGTTCTGCTTAGCCTTGAATCCTCTAAGCACACTGCTGGAGGATTCAGGTTTAGGAATCGGTCTATCGGTTGCGGAAAGATGGTCAGGTTATATCTCACCTCCTTTACATGGATGACCTAAAACTGTTTGCCCCCAACGATTTGCGACTGATGGAGTTACTGAAGGTAACTGAAACTTTCAGTAACGCCATCAGGATGGAATTTGGTGTGGACAAATGTGCGGTCATGCATGTAAAACGAGGGGAGATTGTGGAATCTGTGGGAACCCAGCTCTCAGATTCCATAACTCTTCGATCCCTCTCAGCAACCGAAACCTATAAGTATTTGGGTATGTCGGAAGCGCTGGGCGTCAATGTTGCTGACATGAAGCAATCGTTGAAGGAGCGTTTCTTTGGCCGCCTGAAAAAAGTACTTAATAGTCTTTTATCAGGTGGCAATAAGGTGCGTGCCTTCAACGGTTGGGTCATGCCGGGTTTGATGTACTCTTTTGGCATACTCAAATGGACTCAAACAGAACTAGACGCCTTGGATACGAAGGTCCGTAAATTGTTGACGGCGTATCGGATGCATCACCCACGTTCTTCGGTTATGAGACTGTATATCCCGCGGAAGTGTGGGGGTCGAGGCTTTTTAAATGCTAAGACTCTCCACAATCGCGAGATATGCAGCCTCAGGGAATATTTCCTAGGAACCGATGTGGGAATGCATCGAGATGTCGTCACGATGGACAAGGGCCTCACCCCGCTCTCCTTGGCTAAAGAGAACTGGCGTAAACCTCCAGTGCTTGACACTAACGATCGCAGGGAGGTATGGCAGAGTAAGGAGCTTCACGGACGCTTTTTCCGGGCCCTCCATGGGCCCGATGTAGACCTATCAGCGTCCGTAGCCTGGCTACGTTCCGGGGACCTATTCGGAGAAACTGAAGGTTTTGTCTGTGCAATAATGGATGAAGTTATGATGACGAATAACTACCGGAGATTTATTGTGAAGGATGGCACGGTTGACATATGTCGGGCATGCCGCCGTCCAGGCGAATCAATCCGTCACATTATTTCCGGGTGTTCTCGTCTAGCTAACGGAGAGTACCTGCATAGACACAACCTTGTAGCCAGGATTATCCATCAGCAACTTGCTCTAAAATACAACCTTGTGGAATTGGAAGTGCCTTACTATAGGTATGTGCCCGACCCAGTTCTCGATAATGGCTGTATCACGTTGTACTGGGATCAATCCATCATCACTGACAGGACTATTGTAGCCAATAAGCCTGATATAGTGGTGGTGGATCGATCAGAGCGGCGCGCAATGATTGTTGACATAACGGTCCCACATGATGAGAACCTCGTGAAAGCCGAGAAAGATAAACAAATCAAGTATCTTGACTTGGCTCGCGAGGTTGTTGACATGTGGGAAGTGGACTCAGCAATCATTGTGCCGATAGTCGTATCAGCCCATGGCTTAATTGCCAAGAGCCTCGATCAATACCTGAGGAGGCTCTCGTTAGGCAGCTGGATCAAGGGCTTGATTCAGAAAGCGGTACTCCTGGACACGGCTCGTATTGTTAGGAGGTTCCTCTCTCTGGAGCCCTGACCGCCGGTAGCTTGGACCCTGTTCCCGATACCGGTGGGCTACAATTTTTTATATTTTTAAATGTTTTTTATATATTTTTTAATTAATATTTAAAAATGTATCAAATTTGTTTGTAAATGAATAAAGGAAATAATAATAATATATTTATTCAAATTTAGAATTCGTACGAAAAATACAAGTTAAATCTTAAAAATAATGTTGGTATAACAGAGTTCGATGCCTGTACTAGGTTAAACCTGTATCACAGGCGGCATGTTTCCAATAAATACTATTTGGACAATGGATTTCTTAACAATATAAAACATAATAGTGAAATAAGTTAGTATGGGTTAATATATTATGATAAGCCTAATGTAAGTAAACGCTATTATAAGATACGAACAAAAAATAATAATTAAGGTCACACATGTATATAAATCTAAGGAAAACAGTTTGGTAGCACATATTTGCTAATACTAATACGTATACATATGATTGTCAGCAGTATTGCAAGAAAACACCGTCAAGGTATTTTTGTTGCGGGCGACAATTTGCTTAGACAGCGAAAGATCAACGTATGTCTGGCTTGGAGTATGACACACTAAGTGCCCTCATAATCGACGGAGTTTATAAATCGGTATTCCGCTATTTTTCTAGCAGGACATTCAGCGTCTCCCGTTTTGTGGTCACTGGGCTTTTTGAAGCGGGAGCAAGTCGCGCATTTCGGAATGTCAGCTTTCTTCGCACATTCGGACATCATATGACCTGCGTCTCCACAGTGACCACAAGTAGAAACTAGTTCTCTGCAAGATTTGGCTGCATGACCGTACTGCTGGCATTTATAGCACCTCGTAACTAAAGTGAAGTCCCTGACAGGACATGATGTCCAATTTATAAAAATCCTAGATTGAGGTATTAAAATTTTTCGTATGTTAGCCGCAACTTCAATAACGAAGTTACAGGTTGCAGCTTCTCTTTTCCCAGATTTGTGGCTTAATTTTATCAAGGTCAAAAAGGATTCTAGGGACATCGCTGGTAACTTGTCGGCTATATTTTGCTCGAAAATGCACTTGAAGACCTCATTTTCAGCCAAGGAAGTCGGCACTCCTACAACCACGATCCGAGGTTTGCGCTTGTTGGGTTCGTCGGCGGTAAGTCCAGATGTAGAGAGCTGGACTGCGTTCTTCAGCTTATCGGCGTCATGTTTCGTCTCGGTACTTATTATTACGCCACCATTTTTCGTTTTTCGGACTCCACGTACTTGCAGCTTCATTTGCTCGGGCCGTATGATTTTCTGCACCAGTTGTTTGGTTTCGTCACTGGTTTTCAACTTATCATTTGGATAGATGGCGACAGAACTTAAGTTATTGGGTCGAACGAAATGGTTTGATCCCCTTTTCACCATATCGGCAAAAGAAGCATTTCCCGCAGAACTAGATTCCCGTATGGTCTGCTTGAGCTCCGAGATATGTTCTGTAAGGTCACGCTGTTGTTTAAGGGCATCGATCTTGTTATCCGCGCTAATAGCTTTTTGTTTTAGCGACTGGTAAAGGACTGCCATTTGTGACGTACCAGATTCGACTTTACGGCAAAGGTTTGAAATCTTCATCTTCTGCTCGGTGTTGAGTTTCCCATCCATGGCAATAGAACAAACTTCATCCAGGTACTGCTGGATCTGGGACATCCATCCTTGGATTTCGGGCGTTGAAGCAATGACAACTTTCGTGAGCGACTGTGACGGCGAGCTGGAGGGTTGCACTGGCCCCTTTGGATTACAGGGGCTGTTTTCCATATTGTTAGTTTTATTGAAGTTAACTATTTCGTGTCCATCATTCACTAAAACTACACACTAAGCAAGAATACTTTATGCATTAGGATAGTAATACCTGCACGAAAGGAGGTCAATATTATTAAAGTAAGAATTAATTAAATATTGCTAATGAGCACGTCTGTCCGCTGCGAGTGCGCGAGAAATAACAGTAACAACAATAGCAATATACAATAGCAACAATAGCATTGACAATGCTGACTTCTGCTCTCTTCTTTTTGGAGCGTCAAATCGACCACCGATCTAACATAAAATAGACGTACAGACGGACTTGAGATCAATGATTAGAAGTCCGTCTGTACTGGATTTTTTTGTTTTTGTTTTTTCAGGCTCGCCTATACATAAGTATTATTGAAATACGCAGCTTTATCAAGCCTACATCTAGTAGTCAATGGGTAGTGGTTCTGGCGACAGATTGGTGCAATGGTGTCATGGAGCACCTGGTTTTGTACCCTTGTGTACCCTTTAACGGCCAAGTCACACAACATTAACTATAATAATAAAGAAATCGCAGTAAGGAATCTTAGATTTCGCACGACTTTTTCTAGATTTCATTACTTTTTAGAGATAAACAAGCAGCTCCATCGAGGCTTGGCTAGTTTTTTACAGAATGTTTTTGGTGGGATTTCACTTCTTTTTGTAGAAATGTGGGCATATTGATTTATTTTATTAGATTTTCGTATTTATATGCGTATTAAAAGCAGAAGGGGAGGCATTCGCCCAGCAGTGGGACGCTATAGGCTAGATTAAATTAGATTAGAAGATGTGTCCCACTACGCTGGATTTTTGCAATGACAGTCGATTTTTTAATGTGCCAATAGTAGAAGGGGGTATTACCATATCTCTAATACAGCTGAGATTACCTGAGGGTTCTTCATCAGATACTGCAGACCTTCGATTTTTGACATCAAATGAAGCGGCCCACCAAGTTGAATATTTTGTGTAAAGGCGGTATGTTGATCTCTAATAGTTTGGTTGGGCTCTTGTGTTTTCTAATCAGGTACTCCAGATCTTCGATTATCCTAGTTTTATAGTTTTCCCTTTATGTGGCCATTAAACCCTAACTCTGTACCAAATTTCAGCTCTCTGAGTTTATGGGAAGTACTAGTTCTATTTTGATGATCATGAGGGGGTGAGTGTCATAAATGTGAAACTTTGCTTTCGCTTAACTTCGGAACTAAATGACCTACAGACTTGAAATTTTGGATTTTAATTACGTGATTATAGTTTACTGGATGACGAAAATTTCTGCGTTCTAGTCTTATCCAGAGGTTCTCAAATAGGGGCCTGAAAATGCGGCAAAATGGTTCCAGTAAAGGATGGTACGGCAGTGTTTGCTTCGCGCTCGACTTGGCGGGGGCACAGCCGTGCCCTCCGATTTTTGAATATTTATAGATGTCATATTTTGTAGATTTTTGATAGGCGTTACAGCATAGCTATTCACAACGCTTCGAATCGATTTCGATTCGACAAGTCTGTCTTTTTTTGGCATTACGAAAGCGAGCGAGATAGACATACGACTTTCCGAATCGAAATCGAATCGAAACATCATGAATAGCTATGCAGGTAATCAGTGGCCCGGAAGTCTGACAACCAGTCTTACCAATGTGTACCATATTACCCAGTACTAACTGGGTTGTGGAGGTCAGATAGTCGCTCCATGTAAAATACTGGTATTCAGCTGCATCCGTTTTGGCTGGAAGCCGACCCCAACATAGTTGGAAAAAGGCTACGCAGATGATGATTGTACAACATTCTTTACAATCATTCCAAAAAACCCCTTATAACAAAAAATCTCTTTGTTACAGATAGCAGAACAAAAGGCTGGCCCCTAGTCGATTCACCAGCTCCAACCGTCTTCTACACCCTGCTGTACCTCTTCATCGTATGGTTAGGTCCCAAGATGATGAAGAACAGACGGCCCTTCACGCTGTCGTGGTTGCTAGTGCCCTATAACCTGGCTATGGCGGCTCTGAACGCGTATATTGCGCTGAGGTTGCTGACAGCATCGTTTAGGTTGCGGTACAGTTATATCTGTGAACCTTGCCGGCAGAAGTATGATCCTGATGAGTTACAAGTAAGTTTCTTATGATATTTTTTTAGTAATAACTTATAGTAAGCTTTAATTGTCGGGTCGTAGTACTACGATAAAAGTATCCTATACAAGTATGTTAACCCAGGTTTCAAATTCCAAAAGCCAAATTTCAAAAAGTTTCAAACATCCATCTATCCATGCATACTTCTACCCATCCATGCATATTTCCACTCATCCATGGATACTTCTACCCATTCATGCATACTTCTACCCATCCATACATACTTCTACCCATCCATGCATTATTCCACCCATCCATGGATACTTCTACCCATTCATGCATACTTCTACCCATCCATACATACTTCTACCCATCCATGCATATTTCTACCCATCCATGGATACTTCTACCCATTCATGCATACTTCTACCCATCCATATATACTTCTACCCATCCATGCATATTTCCACCCATCCATGCATACTTCTACCCATCCATGCATATTTCCACCCATCCATGGATACTTCTACCCATCCATGCATACTTCCACCCATCCATGCATAATTCGGTATGTAAAGTATTTTTCAGGTATTTTTTTTATATTTTTATTTCGTAAAACATTTAATTTTAAGCCACTAATTTGAACCTTTTGTTTTTCCAAGTAACAGTTTTTTTTAATGATTTTTTAAAGTATTTTTCGTGATGACGTCATTTCATGGTCTGAATAGCTTTAAGTCTTTGCCACGTTTTCAGTACATACAAAAAACTAATAGACAACTTCAAACTTGACATTGACAACAGTTGACACTTGTCAGATACGATTTTTTATTTTGTTTGTTGTGAAATGTGAATGCTGTGATCGTGGCTGTGATGTGAACTTTTTGTTTGAGTTACTTTTCCTACGATTTTTAGCAAATTTAACTTAGATTAAAATTTAATTTCTACCATTATCCGTGCTGCATATTCGTGCAATGAATCTGTTATCGACAACTGGTGCTAAATGCTACGAAGCAAGACACCGTCATGTAGAAACACTACAACAAATAGCCTATTTACTGATCCAAACAATAGGCAGGCAGTTCCGTAAAGCATGCAATGGTCGATCAATGTTGCAGTAAGTATCAAAGTCCAACGGGAAAGCAAGGTCTGTCGTATACAAAGAATTAACGTAGAGAAAGAGAAATTATGGCAGCGCGCGATCCATCTCTAATTACTAGCATTGACACTTTGACACTGACGGTATGACAGACTAACAACAGTTTTTTTTTTATTTATCTTGAAAAGCGCGAAGGAAATAGTCTGTTCAGGCTACGTTATGACGTCATTTAGAGGTCAAATGAAAGTCAAATGGTTACATGTATTATTGTGAAAATAAACTCAATCTTGTGATATAGAGAGCTAAAAATAGAAAAATAAGGCTTAGGACCCTAAAATCTCCAAATGGTTTTGGAATCAGCGTAAGTTAATTTTTACTTTACATATCGAATTGCACACATCCTCACAATCTTTCGCATTTTTAATAGTAGTACAATGCTATTGTTCTAACGGAAAACATTTTTAAATATTGACAGAGAACTAGGTATGGGTCAGTACCAAGGTTTTTAGTTCAAAGCTCTTTCGTACCTATCCCCAACAACATAGTATTCGAAATCACTGTGAAATAAACAGTCAATATTTAATTTCATTCCTATGCTTATACAAAATAATGTAACCTCAATACAAAAGGCAATGAAAACCTACGTGAACTCTAACGAAGATCTTACAAACGACGACCGCAGAAGTACTTAAACGGTAATTTAATTATTCAAAGAAAACCTTTAACAAGAGAACGGCCGTTGTTTTATGCCCTTTTTCCCCACTTCTCCTTTGTATTCAAAGCAATAATGCAATGTACATATTTATAGGTAATAAATAAAATACTATTGTGATTCCAACGACCTGCCAAGCTTTGTTTTATAACATTTTCTTCTTGTAAAATGCAAATCAAAGGTTTGTGAGCTTCTTACTGAAATCAAGAAGCTTAATTTGCAATTCCGCTTTGATTTTTTAAACAAACGAATGTCTTCTGTATTACTTATTATTTATTTCTTTGTTTAGTGCGAATGGGACTTTGTGTGAATGGGACATTCTGCGTCAATGGGCTTTTTGCGAATGGGACATTCTCCGCCAGATTCATAATAAAGAGTACCTATGGCCGATGTCATAGAAATTGTATCCATTAGTTGTATTCGGTTTATAGGTTCACAAATAAACATTTACTAAGAGAATTCATCACTCAGAATGTTTGATCGATTGTTGGTCTAGTGGTTCTAAACACTACTACAGAGCGTGAGATCTTAGGTTTGATTTCCAGGTGGTGTAGAGAGCTGGCAGGGGCTGTTAAAAACAGTATTATACTGTTTTTCACTACATTTTACTTTTTACTGTTGAACAAAAATAAAGTTAACAAAATACTGTTTTCAGCATACAAATTTACGGTAGGGAATAAATGCAAAGTGGCGGGAAGACAGAAATAGAGCTTCAATAAATTTAATAAAAAAATGCAAACTCCTCATTTAAGTATTTTAGTTTTGATTGTGGTAAGACTTAGAGGCTTTTAAAAATAATACTAAATTGATAAGTTGTGCGAGACACTAAATATATGTATCTAAAACGTTGAAAAAAAATACTGTTCGTTTTTCTAAAATACTGTTCATTTTCCTGCTCAGACGTAAATATACTTTATTTCTTGTAAAAAAAGTTGCCAATCGCCCCTAGTACATATAATTTAAATATAACTGGCGAAATTGATGGAAGCACATCCATCAACACATCCAGGAATATCCCCAAACTCACTCAAAAGTTAGTATCTAATAATAAATAATTTTGCCAGACACATTAATTATAAATCCTGGCACGTAGTTAGGCCTAAAATATTTAAAGATAACATTAAAATTAATGTCACGTGTACGTTTTTAATTTCTTGTTCATACACGTCGAGTATTTCAATTTTAATTATAACAGTTCTAAAGAAAATTTAACATACGCATGAAAAGAAAATTAACAGAGACCAAGGTATATCCATTTGTGCTGTGATACGTGAACTAACGGAACTAACAATGACTACGTCGGCACCTCACATGCGCGTAGACGACAGCAGGGAAGCGCGCGTTTTGGGGTACTGAACTCAGGCTGCGCGAGCGCCGCTTCGCCAGCATGCCAAACACATGACTGATACATGAAGAGGGAGAGAATTAACAAAGTCTAGGTGGATTAACGACCCGAATGGCGCAGCGGTAGTGAGGCTACCTTACGTTCTTAGGGTCCCAGGTTCGAACCCCGGTAGGGGCAAATGTTTGAGTGATGAGCATGGACATTTGTTTCCGAGTCATGGATACATGTGTATAATAAGTATACAAAAATTATCTATGTAGTATGTCAACTATCTGGTGTCCACAACACAAGCCTCGTTGCTTAGTGTGGCACTAGATGGCGCTGTGTGTAATATCCAGCGATATTATTATTGTTTTATTTATTATTGATTTTGTGAGAGATTTCATACTGTAATCTATAAATTTACCATTGCTACACAAAATGTGCACATAGAGACTGATTAGCGATTTATTTCATTCATTTGTTTTAGAAATGTGTGCTAGAATTGCTGTGCGTCACAGTGTACGATCTCGCCTGCAAGTTTCTACAAAGCAAAGACGATATAAATCGATTTAAATCGGCAGTCGATCAAAACACAGCATATGATCAGCATATCATGTGACAAAAGACATAATGCTCTGTTGTAAATCTACTCCATGTTACACACTCCTTCAACATTCTCAAACATATTACTTTTTATTTAAACGACGAACATTGCAAAGTAAACACAATCAAATTTTAAATTATTCTATGTTGCCTCAAGCAAAAACTTCAGCGAGATTTAAAATTAAAATTATTTATGTTAAATTCCGAGCCAACCTTTTGAAGAGGAATCTCTTCATTTGAAGAGGCAGCCAATGTTAAATGTTTTGATCACACTTTAACAATGAGAAGCCATTTATTTTATTTTAAGGACTCGTGAGTTGAACGACCAAAATCTTTGTAATACTGACATACATTTTTGTTATTGTATTGTACTGTTCTATTATTATCTCCCATTGTTAAAGGTCCTAAATCTAGAAGACGATTTATTACCCTAAACATTGGCAGTTTTTCTGTGCCTTTGACCTCATTTTCAGGAAACCTTGCATACCGTAAAAGGTATTCTACCCGAATAGTTTACAATTGTCTAATGGAACAATACCACAACAAAGTAGAAAAATACGATATTTATCTACTTAGCATTTATCATTCATTCGTAGCTGTCAACACAATGTTATTTTCCTTACATGTTCTTTAAAATTCTGGAATAAATATATTGGGATAGAATGATGTGAAACAATAGGGAATGAATGATAAAAAAAAGAAAAAAAAAGGAAAAAAAATGAAAGAAAAAAAAAAGAAAAAGAATGAATGTTAAATGAAATAAGGTTCGCCATATTTGGCTGCTTTACTAATAGGGGGCTAGCCTATGACCATAAACCGGCCACAAATCTAAGCTACTACTAAGACATTCTTATGGAAAAACCCAATAACACTTTGCCTGACCTGGAAATCAAACTCATCCAGGACATTAGACTCAGCAGTATCATCTGCAGAAAAGACACAGAAGAAAATGATGACGTCCTTTAAAATTCTAATTTCATTTTCAGATAGCAGACGCCGTCTGGTGGTACTACTTCTCGAAGCTCCTAGAATTCTGCGACACCTTCTTCTTCATATTGAGGAAGAAGGAAGAGCAGCTGACCTTCCTCCATGTATACCACCACTCCACAATGTTCAGCTTCTGGTGGATCGGGATCAAATGGGTTCCCAGTGGATCTAGTAAGTACTTTATTTTTATCTTACTTTTCATTCACGACCACCAATTATAAAAAACTTAACAACTCTAAAACTGTTTTTGTAATTTATCTACATATTTACGTTTTTTGGACTTTTTCCTTTACATGTGCTGTAAGACATTGCGTCTCGCCAAATTTCGTGATTGTAGGTCAACGGGAACTACCATAAAGGTTTTCGACCCAAAACTTCTTACTGCCCGCGTAGCATGGCGACGTAGAAACGGGGAAAGACTCGACAAATCTTTTGTTCATCTGTCATTTTGTCTATTTAATATCGACAAAATGACAGATGAACAAAAGATTTGTCGAGTCTTTCCCCGTTTCTACGTCGCCATACTACGCGGGCTGGTTACTTCCGGTTGACCTAGAACTGTAAATTTTGGTTAAAAGCTAGGTCTTACAGCACAAGTAAAGGGAAAAATCCGAAAAATAAAAAAGTTATAAATTAAGGTAAACTTTGGTACCTACTTACAAGTTTTCGCGAAAATATAAATTTGCCCATATATAATTATTTATATTGTGTTGACTCAGGACTTTGATTTTTAAACACCTAATAGGCCATAAAGACTTCAGTATCTGGTATAAATTTCAACTTTCTAGATCCACCCGTTTTTGAGAAAATCGGTGGTGACACACGGACAGACAGAGAGATGGACAAGAGAGTGATATTGTAATGATTCTTTTTTTTACTTTTTGAAGTACAAAAACCTAAAAATGAACGAGAATCCTTTTATAAGACAAAATATAAACTTCAATCTGTTGATTCTAGACGCTAGTCATAAAAATCCGTGAACGAGAAGAATTTAACGAGGATTTCCACTACATCTATCCTCAACCCGCTATAAAGTAAATGGACCATACCATATTTTAAAGAGTTCATATTGAAATATGCGACTTTACTTCACTCCTCTTAGGAAGCGATTATCGCCTAATGTCCCAATGTAATTTATTCCCACATATAAAATTTGTTCTTTTACATAAGTTCGTAATAAAAAAACAATTTGACGCCACAACTTTTGAACTCCACCTTTTATAGACAAAGTTGTGGAAAAAGAAATTAACAGCAGTTTGAAATGATTTAGAGCGATAACTGGTGACTCAAATACCGTTAACTTTGAGTTTTCAACTTTGACAAAGTTGATCAGAATTCATTAGCATATTTTCCTGTTCAGTTTTCATATTTTGTAATTTATTGGTTTCCAACAATTATGGCGACAGTGAACGACACGTGCAGGCTTTGTATTAAAAATAAAGTAGAATAAAAAACATCTGTTTAGCAATTATAAGCCTTTTGACGACCCGAATGGCGCAGCGGTAGTGAGACTGACCTTACGTTCTTAGGGTCCCGGGTTCGAATCCCGGTTGGAGCAAATGTATGTGTGATGAGCATGGTCATTTGTTTCCGAGTCATGGATGTTTATATGACAATAAGTATGTATTTACAAACAAAAAGTATCTACGTAGTATATCAACTATCTGGTGTCCACGACACAAGCCTCGTTGCTTAGTGTGGCACTAGATGGCGCTGTGTGTAATGTCCAGCAATATTTATATTTATATAAGCCTTATCTATCAATAAATCGGCCTCGTTCCAAAGAAGCTGAAAGTCTCCCAAGTAGAAATAGAGAGGGATATGCTAAGAGTGTTCCTAATTCCCTGTGCGATCGAATAATTAGCAGCCTGGAGTCTACCAAATTTCTGGTAATAGGCTCACCACCTGCTCTAAGAGTCTAATCATATCCGATAAAATGTGAGTGAAGGAAGACTGATCATAAAGTTACACCTCTACCTATCTCCTTGGGGAAACAGGCGTAGGTAATATTACGGACCTATGAATATTAACGAATAATAATAGACGAAATTTAGATACTAAAATCTCTAAATTAATACGAAAATGCGTAAATATAAAGGTTGTATCACACTTAAAAGCACTGCATCGGATCTGTATGACCGCAGTGCATAAAGGGTGTAAAAAACCTCTTGACGAAGCCGAAAGGCACTCGTTCTCCCCGTCATAACGATTTTTTTTTGTTCTACACCATACCTGGGAACCTTCTAGTTACGGTGATATTGGGGGTCAAATTTACAACTATTTTTATATACAAGTTTTTATCAGTTATAATAAAACACCTCCACGACCCGTACTATCCAATACATCCATCAGCACAATGTTTTGAGTGTGTTACATTTTCTACTACAAAATATGTTTTTTCACCACAAAAAAAAGTCGCTTCCCAGCAATGATATTTTTGCGTAAAGTTACTTAGTTTGATGTACAGAATGCTTGGTTAACGGCTTCATGATGAGGTTATATTACTAGCTGATCCTGTTCCGAAGCCATGCCTTTACAGTGCAATAAGGTTTGCTTTGCAGTAGGTATAAAGTTTCTTTGAGCAAACCTTGAACGGCTGAAATTGAGGAAGTTCTGGTACCGCGTAGTGCATCCAACTATACGTTAACCTCTAAACATTTAATTTTGGGAGAACAATGGCCCATTTCCAGACTCAGGGCATTTACTTTAGGCACTAACATAAATCTAGGTCCAGACATTTATCACGATAATTATTTATCGATATATTAAAGGTACTGAAACTTTTTATTTCTACCGTATTCTACTAAGTTCCAGTTTGAAAAATTTATCCTCGTTTTAAAACTAAATTACCTTTGCGACGGTAGTAAATCTTAGGATAAACTAAGATTTGGTTCCTGAAACAGACTAATCTGGTGAATTGACTTAGGGAGCTAGAGATTTGCCTTGGATAGACTAAAGTTCTAGCTAGATTGATGTCCTAGCTTTACATAATTATGTACTACTAGCGGACGTCACGCGGTTTCACCCGCGGAGTTCCCGTTTCCGTGAGAGTACGGGGATAAAATATAGCCTATGTTACTCAGGGTGAATGTAGCTTTCTAATGGTGAAAGAATTTTTGAAATCGGCGCAGTAGTTTTTGAGTTTAATCATTACAAACATACACACAAAAATACAAATCATTCCTCTTCATAATATTAGTGTAGATAATGACTAACCTTAGGATTGTGGTTAAATAATAAAACCCGTACGGGTCCATCTTCAGGTTACACCATGCTTGCCAAGTATGTGATGGACGGTCACCTATCCACCGACCGACCGCGACGGTCCGTCCATTACATAGCAAGGTTTTTCTATGAAAATATTACATTTGAAATGAGTTTATTTCAAAGCTGTGTCCACGAGAACACTGCCGACAAACTGTCCTGCAGTTTGGCAGAAGATTGGTGTTATAACTTCTATGTAACTTTTTGTTGAAATAAATAAATAAAAAAATAAAAAATTATAGGTACATAATTACAACAGACAGTTGTAATTATGTACCTATACAATTACAACAAACAGACCGTGGTGCTGACTAAAAAAATTTGATTCTGTTTAGTCCGTCAGTTAGATTAGCGAAAAATATTGGTGTTTTTTGTTTTATCTAATTAATAAAAATTGACGAAGATAAAACGTGTCAAAGATCATGAGTGGGGGCTTGTAACACACGAGTTTTCAACGCACTCATGATCATCATTATCATTATCAGCCTATAATGTTCCCTGCTGGGACACGACCTCCTCTCAGTGAGAGGGAATGGGAATCCACCACGCGGTTGATATATGCGGATTGGTATATGTCACATGTTTTCGATTTTTTAGTTCTAGGACAACGAACGGTTCGACGCACTGTATCGTCTTCATTTTTTGTTAACGTGAAAAAAGAATAAATATCTTTTGGAAATCTATCTGACGGACTAATTATTTTTTTTTTGTCATTTACCCGCTTTACCATCCATGGTGTTTCTGCCAAGTAAACGTCCTACTGTTCTCTTAGTAACCCATTAAGATTTACGTCTCCAACTATTTGTCATGTCCATTCAACCACGACTCTTAAAATATTTTCTCCGTAAAAATATTTCGCTGAGTAAATATTTTAGCACAATATCTGTTCTGACAGATGTCAAATAAACCGAAGGGCACAGGAAATTTAATATTCGTCGATCATTAATTACTTGATGAGATAAGTTGTCATGGAAATTAGTTATTTCCATTATCAATGAGATACTTAGATTTCTTGGAAAGCTTTTTTCGTTTATTCAGATTGTCTAGACTTTAGTGGATCGATTGGAACCTAGTTTATTAGAACGTTTTAGGGATTCAGGTAGTAATGAGGAGCTCGTGGCTAAATAATAACAGCCACTCGGGTCAATATTCAGGTTAAGCCGTGCTTGCTTTGGTTGGTCTGTGGATGGGTGATCACCCATTACTTACCGAGTTTCCTCCGTGCCTCGGAAAGCACGTTAAGCAGTTGGTCCCGGCTGTCATTTGTGATCTTTGACAGTCGTTACAGATAGTCAGAGGCCCAAAACGTCTGACAACCAGTCTTACCAAAGGGTGTCGTATTACCCAATACTAACCGGGTTGTGGAGGTCAGATAGGCAGTCGCTCCATGTAAAATACTGGTATTCAGCTGCATCCGGTTAGACTGGAAGCCGACCCCAATAAAACTTGGGAAAAGGCTAGGCAGATAAGGTAGTAATGACAGGATTTGAAAAATCTTGGCTCGTTCGAAGTTATTTTGTTCTGTCGTGACGGGGATTTCTGGTAAAAAAGACATTGAAAGACAAAATAAGTTTACTGAATGAAGTATTCTTTCTACCTTTCTTTTTAATCTGTTTTATGTATTGAATTATGAAAATTAGTAGTGAAAAATATGTTGGTCGATTTTGAATGATTTAAAGAAACCTGTTTAAAAACCTTTGAGTTTTTTTTGTTATAATAGTCTGTTGAGATGTGAATAAAAGATTGGTTTTTGTATAACACGTAAAATATAATCGGCTGTCTTTGAACCCTAGTTACGACAATTTTTGATAAAAGGTGACATGACCGTCTTTACTTATAAAAAGTACATCTATACTAATATTATAAAGAGGTAACATTAATTGTTTGTAGGTTTGTAAGTTTGTATGTAGGGGGTAATCTCCGGAAGTAATTAACCAATTTTAAAACCGGCCAAGTGCGAGTCGGACTCGCGCACGAAGGGTTCCGTACCATTATTATCAAAAAAGGGCAAAAAAATCACGTTTGTTGTATGGGAGCCCCCCTTAAATATTAATTTTATTCTGTTTTTAGTATTTGTTATTATAGCAGCAACAGAAATACATCATCTGTGAAAATTTCAACTGTCTAGCTGTCACGGTTCATGAGATACAGCCTGGTGACAGACAGACGGACAGACGGACAGACGGACAGACAGACGGACAGACAGCGAAGTCTTAGTAATAGGGTTCCGTTTTTACCCTTTGGGTACGGAACCCTAAAAATTGTTTCAATGGTAGAAAGCTACATTATTCGTGAGTGCTATAGGCTATATTGTTTTCCCGTACTCCCACGGGAACGGATGCTACGCGGGTGAAACCGCGGGACGTCAGCTAGTAGAGTATAATATTAGTATCAAAAGAGTTTATGACTTCGGATTAAGTTCTCATCCAACAGAGTCCAACACATTTAGTGAGCTGTATTGACGTGACGTACCTTTATTATGTTTTTGGAACCATAGTTTGATTTGTGAACCACTCCAAAATTCACTTAGTTACGCGAAGCTAGAGCCTATCTTCAAATATTGGGAAATTAAGGTCTTTTCAAAATTTGTGCGCGCAAAAAGATTTTTTCTTGAATAAGATGAATGTCTACGCTTACATAGATGAAACCATTCTTGACCTCTTTTATACTATCAGCCATATTGAAATTGGATGTTTTTTTGGCTTCGTAATTTATTGGACTTTAAGTTTTCAATTTATTGAATGGTCAATTTGTAAGGTTTTTTATTCACAGAACAGAAAATTCGTAGCTTTATGTATTTTTTTTAAGAAGGTTTCATCATTTCTGTCTCACATCAATCACTGTAATAATATAATATAAACCAACCATTACCCTCAGGACCCAATGTCTAACGGCCGTTTTCTATAACTTACTTACGTATAACTGTTAGTTAATATGCCTACGTCTCGTAGTTATCGGTGTTTCTATAAACAAATTTAGCTTAAACATCCTATCCGCGTCGTCTACCTGTCACTTGTTTCATAGAATACTCAAAGAAAACTTTTCTGTGACTTTTTATTTCTAACGGTCCGTAAGCTAAATGTCAAACAGACAGATAGTAACCTTCCGTTACCTGTTAGTAAGTTACTAAAAGTGCTCGTAAATGTATTAACACCGTTGTTTGTTTCCAGCGTTCCTCCCTGCCATGGTGAACAGTGGTATCCACGTGCTCATGTACACTTACTACGGTCTCTCGGTCTTCGGACCTGGCGTCAACAAGTACCTCTGGTGGAAGAAGTACCTCACCATCATGCAGCTGGTGAGTTTTATACTAAGATCATCTCATAAAATGTCTATCCTTACGTGCTATTGTAGTAATAAATAGATAATTATAGATAAAATTAACTGATAATTATCAAATGGTAATTAGATAATTTTATCAGTTACTTGGCCGTGTGGTATCCGGCAGAGTAGAATAGAACCAATCCATTACACTCACAGGTGTCGTATAAGGCGAGTAATGTCTGAGGCAGAACACCTTGCGCCTCCGTAGACCAGAGAATGGGCAGCAGCGTTTTCTGTTAGTCTTTCATCACTACGATCTCCAATCCGCCCGCCAAGCGTGGAGATTACGGCAAATTCCTCCCATCATGGGAGAGGCTTATGTCCAGTGGACGTTATGGGCTGTTGTAGTAGTGTAGTATCAGTTAATTTAATAATTATACATTATTATTAAAATATTTTTTTTGTTAATTAAGAACCCTGATATTTTTCATTAATAAATGTCAGGGTTCGACGGCAAAGTCTTTGTTACCTTATTATTCAATGGATATTGCGACAGGTTTGTCATAGATCCTGTTGAGAGCTTTTTGGTGGCAGTACTAAAATTAGTGCTTTTTGCTTTTTACATACAATAACGATGAAAAGATGTAAATTACTGCATGCATAAAGATCACTTCAATGAACTCATTCAAAATGATTACTGCAGGACATACACCTCTTCAATTGCACGCCACTGACCTCAATCCTCAGACAGTGTCATCCATCTTTTATATTCGAATTGATTTGGTCAATTGTGTCGACGCTCAGTCAAAAACATTTTCATCATGGCCGCCCCTTTTTATTGGCCAACAATAAGTTGCCAAATATTCCTTATTCTACGAATACCAACAAGAAAGTTTAATGTGACCAAAATACTTCAAGTATTTAGGCCCAGATTTTTCGGGACATAGCATAAAAGTTTGCGAATAAAGGGCTATATAATTTCTTAACCGACGAAATTCCTGAAATTTCTAGACAAAAATGTGTCTAGAAATGTAGAAATGTCTCAGGAATTTCGTCGGTATCTATGGTAGGATATGATGGCTTCTTTTATCTATAATGTTTAGGCTATCCTAAAGATTAATTTATTATTAATATAATAGAAGACATCGTATAGGCCCAAATTTCTCATAGTTTCCTAATAGAGTAGATTTTTCTACTTTCTGATATAAACACGTTTTAGAATTAATTCTGTTGCTTTTCCAACTTAGAGAAGAAAATTTCTCAGTAAATAATTTCTAGCTAAATATTTTCCAATATTACTAAAACAAGAAGTTTCGAACGCTACTTTCCGTGCTTAAATGACCAGCCTTGTTACTGCTTAAGATGTTTCTATTGAAAATGTGCATAGCGCAAACTAAACATATTCAATACAGATCTGTGGGTGACTGACTGAGAGACAATTTATCTATCTATAGTATAAACACCTGAAGATGGAAACAAATGCGTAAACCGTGAGCTTAATCTTCAGAGGCCATACCACGATAACACGATGAAAACGTATCGTAAATTCGAATTGAAAGTATGACTTACATGCATGTTGCATTTTGGTTTATTTTTTTGAGACAGTCACAAATAGTCTGTCTAGCAAGACTTTATTGATCCAAAACAAGGCTTAAAGTCTTCTCTTTAAAACTCAGTCAGTACCTAAATTATAGTGTATACCGAGTATTTTCAGTTTTATAATCGGTTAAATTTCTTTACTACAAAATATTGTTTGAAACTCAACCCATAACGGTGGTAAAGTTTATGAACAAAGCCACGGGAAACTGCTAGTTAAACCATAATCTGAAACCAGATTAGTAAAGTTCATAACGTTAAACTGTATATTTGTGTTGATTTAAATCATAGATGTGCCCTCACCGTAGGTACCTACAGACTGAGGTCGCGCGAAAAACGTGATTACACTGAAATGAGTGAGGTCGCACATTCTGCATGATACGATAGATACATTCAAAAGTGAATTCATCAAATTAGGCTGATAATCACGTCGAAGTTTACAAGAAACGCCCTCACCTTTCGACGCTATGATCGATCGAGATACGATATGCAGCATGAGTGAGTGAGACATGGATATTCAAATCACATCGTCAAAAAATAGTAATGTGAACATTTTTGGTGCGGTATGGCGAATCATCATTGTTCTGGCCTTATCCCAAATTATTTGGTGTCAGCGCAGCAAATAAATTGACTTATGAACTTCGTTTGTCTTCTTTTTTCAAACTTCTATTTTTCATCATCACGTCAGTCACCTCCTTTTTAGCTCTATCATCATTGACACAGTCCATCCATCGCTTTTTCGGTCTTCCTCTACTCTTACAGCTATCTCACACTAAACATTTTCCTTGATAAGGTGAATCTATGATTTAAATCTTAGTAGGTATATTTGTATAATCAGAGTTTGTGGCGACACGCCACACGCATACCATCGCGTGTTTATACTCCTTTTGTTTTCTTTCAATGTTATGAAATACTTTAGTTAGGTAATATTACGATCATTTACTATGTTAATGAATGTTTATCTAACTACTCTCATCCGGGTTGAAAAGGCCCTTTGAATTTAAATTTAATAGTAGTTTTAAAAGGTTTAACACGTGGCTGTAATTATTCCAATTAAGTTAATAGTTTTCGGGTTACGATTGACCCAAATTACAAAAGGTGGGACTAATCGGGAATTAGTTTTCAATTAATTTGGAATTCCCCTACTCAAGGTACGTTCAAATTTGCTTTTCAATGGTCATTGGACGATTTAGTTTCTTTGTGCTTTTTTTTATTTTAATCTATAATTGACATATAAAACATCACGCCCCTAATCTGGAAGGGTAGGCAGAGGTGTTCCTAATATTTCAACCACATTTCGCGAGTTACGTTTTAGTCCCATGTAATATGGGGTGAGCTTATTGTCATCAACCGGGCGCAAATCCAAACTCCGTGGGGCTACTAACAAATTCCTGTTGGAAAAACCGTTTGCCCGTCCTGGGAATTGAACCCAGGACGTCATGTTCAACAGTCGCGGCCACTAGGCCACTAGGTCAATGAGGCAGTCATTTATCTTATTTCATTCTTATTTTCGATTCCTTATGGGAAGATTAGACAGGATTTTTAGAAAAGAAATCCGGTTTTATCTGCACCACGATTGCTGTTTTCACTACTATATATGTCTTTAATTTTGGGTCATCTGATGACTGGTTTGCTAGCAGATAATTTTGGTCTCCCCAGAAACCTCTTCATAATTTTATTTTTTATTTACTCTAAACATACAAATATCCTTACAGGCTAGACCCAATGCGATACTGTAGCGCACTTAAAATTTAAATAGTTTCATACTTTGTATCACCTCTGAACCTACAATAATTCTAGCTTTCAGTATTTACATTTAATAATTCGGTATTCATAGTAGCATGGCCGATCTTCGCTAGATACGAAAAGTGTATTTTTATTTTTGAGACTCTCCCATAAATCTAAATGAAACAACTCAGCGAAAATATTACGAACAAAAATGAAGGTCCTAACTGGACCATCATTTCGGTCGCTTATCTACCCTATTGAGCAAGTTGCCTTGTTATTAAACCTAGCTTTATTATACTCGTATTTATAAAAGACATTGTCACTCCCAATTATGAGAACAATAAAGATATAGTGAGGATTCTGCTTGGGATATTATTGCCTTTGTTTGGTGACCTATATCTGTATATTTATGTGCGACTGCGGGTGAGCCTAAAATGAGGGTAATATTTTTGATTTAGTCTGAAATCCTTATCTCTTAATAGGAAGGGACATGTAGGTAATAGGTTTTGAAAATGAAAGTCTAAATATTTATTGAAATAGTATAGTTGTAATGATAAATGGCAAATATTGTTTTTTCTATTCGTAAAATCTTAATATAGACAAAACTCTTAGTCTAACCCTGATACTATAGTCAAGTTCAAGTAATTACTGGAGTTTATGTAATTACTTAGGAGAGCAGCGGTGGCCCAGTGGTAGCGGCTCCGACTTACGAACAGTAAGTCCTGGGTTCGAACCCAGACAGGCGCATTACTTTGTGTAATTTATTTTCATCACCACTGCTCTCAAAACGGTGAAAGAAAACATCGTGAGGAAACCGGCATGTCCTAGAACCAAAAATTCGAAGACATGTGACATCTACCAATCCGCACTGGGCCCGCGTGGTGGATTATAGCCCATTCCCTCTCAATGAGAGGAGTCGTATCCCAGCAGTGAGAACATTATAGGCTGATGATGATGATGATGATGTAATTACTTATGCAACCGTTCTCATTATAATATACAAGAATTTAAACGAAGTAAAAACCGTCAAAGAAAGCAGAGCTAAGAATTCTAATTTTTGACAGATCTAACTTCAAGCAGTTACTAAAATACAGAATAAAAATCGTATCTTAAGTTATAACTTTTACTCAAGTAATCACTCTGACTTGTTTATTCACACGAGTGTAAGTCATAATATTTCTTTTCCAAATCATCACCATCATCATCATTTCAGCCGAAAGACGTCCATTGCTGGACGTAGGCCTCCCCCAAGTGTCGCCACATTGACCGGTCCCGTGCGTCTCGCATCCAACGGATTCCCGCAACCTTCACCAGGTCATGGGTCCACCTAGAGGGAGGCCTTCCAACGCTACGTCTTCGGGTTCGCGGTCGCCACTCCAGAACATTTCGACCCCATCGGCCATGTGCCCTGCCCACTGCCACTTAAGTTTGACAACTCTTCGGGCTACGTCGGTAACCTTGGTTCTCTTGTTTTCCAAATCGTTTCGCTTCTTCTTGGTGGTCAATTATTTCTAGCCCATCGTCTCCCTGCTGTTCAAAAGCTTTCGTATACTCCTTCTGGCTCTGTAAGCTGCTAAAGACTAATTTTTGTCAAAGGAGTCCAGTTCATCCATTCATAGAAATAAAAATTGAAAAGTTATTTATTTGTTTACCTACTTCAATCGTTGTTCGAAATCTATCATTGAGTATTTAGTAAATGCAGTCAGAAATCGTCTATTCGATAAAAAAAAGGATTTTTCTTATGAGCCTACATGTTTTTTTGGGGCCACGTAGTGGACCCTGGCCACCACAGGCGCGGGCCTGTGGACGGTGAGCAATGGGCTAGCTCGCCGTCTGTCCGTCTTATAACGACAGGCCATGTCGACGGCGCGTTCGTGTTCCACGCGTGCGTCAAAGAGATGTCAGCAAAAGGAAGGGGTCCACAAGGGCCGATGCCTGCCAGGGCTCCGGGACTGTTCGAAAGAGATACCGTGGCCCGGAACATAAAGGGCTTTGAAGGAACATGGATGGTTTTTAGTCAGTAAAAGTCTGACACACTCCCCCCACTCCGCCCAGAGCGGGGAGGGTCATTTGATGATTTCACATCCGAAAAAAAGGGCAAAGCCCTCCCTTTCCTTCTTCCACTTTTCGCGATCTAGTGTGATTAAGAAGCACGATATCAACGAATGGTACGAAATAAGTACAAATAAAAGCAAGAGCTTTAGTAGTTAAAAAATTAATTAAAAAAATTAAAAAACCCGACTGCGTAAAAATAACTAAGTAAAAAAAAAAAGTTTAGTTTTAGTTTTTATTTAAGTAATAACTTTAAATAAAAACTGAAAAGAATAAAACAGTCGGAAGAGGAGGAGGAAAAGAAAGAAAAATCAGTCGGGACCCATTAAATAATCTAGACCAAAATCATTACATCCAATATGGGTCCCGACTGTTGCAGTAAATATGTTCTGTCTCCGAAACTTGTTTTATTCTTTTCAGTTTTTATTTAAAGTTATTACTTAAATAAAAACTAAAACTAAACTTTTTTTTTTACTTACCTAGTTATTTTTACGCAGTCGGGTTTTTTAATTTTTTTAATTAATTTTTTTATTTTATACTTTTTAGTTACTTAGATATACCAATTAAAAATCCTCATGATGAGCCCTTTATCGAGCCGATCAGGCTGCAGAGCGTGCCAAACATTTGAATTTGGCGCCAAAAATCCGCATTTTTTTATTTTTATTTTGATATACCTAGTGACACTCTCACGTTTAAGACGAATCTAACGACACCTCTCAAGTTAAAATCCATCAAACCGTTTAGGCTGCAGAGCGTGCCAAAGAAATATACCCATATACATACAATACATACACTCGAAAAACATAACCCTCCTTCTGGCGCAGTCGGGTAAAAACATTATAGCACAAATGCTGAAAAGAATTCATAAAATCAGAGTAGAGCAATAACAACCTAAATAAATTGTGGGTTAAGCTCTAGATTCCAGATGATAACATTTTCTTGTTTTTCGCAATTCTTTTCAACGATAGTCTTCTTCCAAGATTGTCGAGAGATGGTTTTCTATTACGATAAATTTAAGTGCTATGCTGAGTTTCAGTATACGCAAACAATCAATACTGATCGTTTATTGATAAAAGTTCATTCTGAAAATAGGTTCTTTTTATCTTTATTCCTATCGAGTGGGTCAATAGCTTCATTGAATTTTGTTTAAATGTGATTTTTTAATGAAATTATATAATTTATCACATAACATAACATCACGTCTGTAATCCCAGAAGGATTAGGCAGAGGTGTACCCATTAAAAAAAAAAAAAATTTTCAGGTCCGAGACCCATATAAAACAAAAATAGCAACGAAACACATAAATTATAGAAATATCAGAAATATTAAAATTACATTAAAAACATTATTGACATTAAACTCGATTAAATTAGCAAGTCAAAAGTAAAAATACACAAACGATCCAGAATAAATAAATAAATGTCAAAATTAATTATTTAACGCCGAATGTGGTGCATTAGTGCACCCACATTCAGCGAGTAATTTTTAAGTCCCATGTTATAGGGGCGAGCCTATTTACATCGACCGGGCACAAATTCGGACTCCGTAGCTACTACTGAGAAATTCCTGATGGAAAATCCCAATAAAATTTTGGCCGACCTGGGAATCGAACTCAGAACCTCGTGCTTAGCAGTTGCACTTATGAACACTCTACCAACGGTGCAGTGATGAGGATCTAAGATCTAGTCTAATATTATCGTTCTTATCTTCCTCTAACAACCCATCTTCTCATTTCAGATCCAGTTCACCTGCGCCCTGGTCCTCGGTGTCAACGGCATCAGGACTGGCTGCGAATTCCCGCTGTGGATGCACTACGTTCTCATCATCTACATGATATCCTTCATCATTCTGTTCGGAAACTTCTACATGAAAGCTTACATTGCTAAGGTTAGTTGAAAATGATGCAGAATGTTAATATTTTATTTGACCATATTAAAGATCTAGACTCGCGGGAGCGTGTCAAGCCAAGTTCTGGCGCGCAGCTCACCATGTGTAATATTACACGAACCATTTGGAGCCACTTTTGAGCCCCCCATAACTCAAAAAGTATTTCTCCTAAACTTGTCAAATTTGGCTCAAGGTAATATGACTTGGCTAGTTCTCATATACGAATTATTATGCTCGATGGTTAGTTTCTATCAGCAAGCCAAATTTTCGGATTAATAATATAAGAACCGACAAGTAACAGGTTGAACTTGCGAAGGCTATAGTATAATTCGTATATGAAAACTAGCCAAGTCAGACCTTAGGCTACAATATATTCTCCTAAGTTATAAGAAAAAATGATATTTTATGTTGTTATAAATAAATTTCGGGACTGACCATTGAACTTGGTACCCATTTAGATTTCACTTCTTTTGTCGTTGAAGTCAACAACCAAGGCATATATCATAATATTGAACTTGGCTCTTCATTTTACATTTATGTTTTTGATGGGATCTGCATTAAAATATCAAAAACTCATTCATGAATTTAAAAATTTATAACGTAATAATATCTTTGAAATCGAAATGTATCAAATAATAAATTGACAAACTGATGGCTGGTATAGCAAAAAAGTCTTGGAGTAAAGTCTGCCTATCAGCAAGCTTAGAGTGGGAAGACCCCAAGCTAGATGGACCGAGGACCAGGAAAGAGTGGCTGTGATAGGCTTTTAGTGTTGTGGCGAATTCTGTGAAAGGCCCAATAGTCGCAACGTCGCGTCGCGGCATCATTTCACGATGCTCGTATCGTGGGAATCTATATCAAAATAAGTAGCAACAAATCTGCGTGTGTTCATCAGTGTTCGCAAAAAATGGGTCGTAGGTATTTGCCTGGTCTTAAGCACAGTGAAAAGATAAGCAGTAGGTTAACTTCATACGTGTTTATGTGTACGAGCCGTTACGTGTACCACGTGGCAACCGACGATGTTGGTTGGTGACGGAACGGTGGCTATAGTGTCATACTTTTCAATACGTACTAATTCTTCCCAGTTTTTTTAAATCATACTTACCTATGTCTCGAGTTCGAATCCAAAACAAACATCTCAAATTTTTTGGATTCATATGAGTATTGTATAATCACTTGCCTCGGTGAAGGAAAACATAGTGAGGAAACCAAACCAACAAACCTGAGAGATATTTTTTGACGTCATGTAAAGCGTGTGTAGTGAGGCCTGTGACTTGAGAGGCCTGTGGGCGGCAGAAAAACTCTGACACCAAGTACTAACCACACGAAAAAGTAAAGAAAATAATATTTCTATTGCCTTAAAGGTTGAAAAAGATTAGGTATACTCCAAAATTGATTAGGAAGATCGAAAGTGGTATCACTAGTAACGATATGTGTCTGACTTGCATCCGATACGGTCTTACGATTCTGTGATAAATATCTCACAACACTAGTTACTCTTCAAACTCCACTATCAATTTCCACACATCTTAATTACGTAAGAGCTTTTCCAGAGGCCCTCACAATACCCACCGGCCCAAAACGAAATTTCACGAATAATAAATAAATTTAAACCAAAGATTAATGGGAAGGTACCTGCAGTTACGTCAGTAGCGTTATGTAAACTCTTGCGAGGGAAAGTTAACGCGACCGGCAGTCGTGTTTCGTTATGTCATCGATCATTTTACTTTCCTTAAGTATCTTAGTAGTGGAAGATGGAAAGTATTGTGTCAATAGTTGGTGTGAAGAGCAGGCTTCACTGTGAAGAAAGTTTCGTTTGTTTGGTTGGGTTTTGTGTTAGTGGGTCTTAAGATATTGGTGTTAAGAATAAATAGCGTGACGGTTTGGAGGAATGTGTGGAACGGATAAGCATGTGACAGAAGAATTTTTAATGTGGCCGATTGGAGATAGATCAAAGCCATATCGATGAACGGGTGATAATGATAGCCAGAAAAGAAGTGGTATAGTAGTGTACGCCACATCCTTCCTGATGACGAGAGTTACTATTTCACGCAGAAACTACTGAAGGGATTCAGATAAAACTTTTTAATAGTAGGTAATGTGTAAAAAAAAAAATATTTAAAAAAACGCGGACGAAATCGTGGGATGAAACATGTCTATAGCACTATCAAAATATTAGACCATAGCTTCCGCCCACGATTTCGTCCGCGTTTTTTTTTTTAATATTTTTTTTACTAATATAAATAATATTTCTGAAAAGTGTTATCTAAATCGCTTCAGTATTTTTTTCGTTAAATAGTAACTAACATTCAACCATCCATCCTAACAAAGTCTCACATTAAATATAAATTATTATAGTAGAAGTAAGATTAGATTATTCTCCATTACTATCAGCGTACACTTATGTTTGCCAACAAATATTTTTCGTCTAGTTAGGTGTGTGCAGAAAATAATTTTATTTATTAGCATGGGCGTGAGAGCAGTCAGATGGTAAAAATGGGTCAAGTAATTTTAGTTTTCTGAGGAATCGCCCAAAAGCGCTGGTTTTTCCCAGAGGGTAGACTAATATTTACCCTGTGGAGGTTTTCAGGCGGTTACTAAGTTGTTCAGTAAACAACAAACAGTAGACTTAATTTAATTTGTTAATCGCGAACCTTTAATATAATTTACCTTATTAAAACAACATTGTAAGCAAATCTGATTTCGCTTTACCAAACAGATAGGAGAGGTTCCCGGCGACTGGGACCGCAATTAACTGGGACCGCGGTCCCAGTCGCCGGATCCGTAAAAAATAAATATTTTTCTTCCAGCGACTGGGACCACTCATAGATAACTTAAAAAAATCTATTATTCAAGCCAAAATTAGTACAGTCAATATTGACTGTACTAATTTTGGTGTTATCTATGAGTGGTCCCAGTCGCTGGAAGAAAAATATTTATTTTTTACGGATCCGGCGACTGGGACCGCGGTCCCAGTTAATTGCGGTCCCAGTCGCCGGAAACCTCGATAGGAGCGTACACTTTAAAATTAGGCACTAAAGGTGTTAAAATAACGAAAGCTTTTCATAATTTTTGAAGTTCAAAAAGTGTCGATTCTTAATGAAATAATTTAAATAATTGAATAAATGACACTTTATTTTGATTAAAAAATAAAACTTTTAACATTTTTTTTTCTCGCTCATCGTTATCGCTATCGTTAGGTCATTGGGTTGATAATATAAAAAGAAAAATCTCTATCAATCGCTAAGAGATGGGTTACTCGTTGAATAAATGAAAATGTGCGAGTGTCTAAAAAGAGTGAACAAAAGAAAAGTGTTTTATCGGTGAAAAAATATCTAGGTATATTTACTTTTACTTTACCAAACACAATGGAAATATCTATCATAAAATTTAATGTTTGCTTTCGTATGGCATAAAAAGGTATTTTTTCAATGCATTTTTTTTTACTCCTCTTGTTATGGAAAGAATTAATATATTATTATGATACCGATTTAGGTAGGTACTAATAATAGTGTTCGGGGTGAAAGGTCGTAGGTAGTATAAAGCAAAGTTTGGAATTGGTTCTAAAGAGTTTATTAAAGGCTCTTTAGGATTAATGTTTTAATGTCTTAAAGTAAAATGTTATGTTAAATGTTTTGAATGCACCCGGTCCGTTTGATGTCGCGTAATGCACTGATGTTAAAGTATTAATAAAATTGTCACTTAGCGACAAGTATAACGATTGTTGTAAATTGCTGCATTATCAAGTCTTCGGTTGCTTAGACCGAACAAATAGACAGGTTTATAATAGGGATTATTTCCACTTAAAATTCAATGACTATTACGGCTGTTACTATTCGTTATTAAAAAAATAAATGTCAATAAAATATAAATGGCATTCAGCGATCCTCGGGAAATTCTTAAAAAAGACAGAAAATGATCCTTCAATACTTTCATAGTCATAAATCAGTGGCGGCAAAGCCACTTGATCGTAGCGACACAATCGTTAACATAATGTAATTATGTG
Source organism: Xestia xanthographa (assembly GCA_905147715.2). Taxonomy (NCBI): domain Eukaryota; kingdom Metazoa; phylum Arthropoda; class Insecta; order Lepidoptera; family Noctuidae; genus Xestia; species Xestia xanthographa. Next base: position 26,228,731 of record LR990658.1, read on the forward strand.
AAAACAGAACCTCTTTATACAGTACCTACTTAGAAACCGTAGTGTTATACATCACTCCCTGGACAGTTTACGGTTGCATTCGAAATTGTACCTTTGCTAATGAATGCCAAAATCTACAATCATTTACTCAAGTTTTTTCTGTTATTTTTTCAGGGAAGCAAGTGCATGGAGGTCAGGTACGGCCAATGTCTCGACGACGAAGAAACCATAGCTAACAGAAAATTGAAATCTAATTAACTTAGCTAAGTACTAAAATTGTGTACATTAATTTATTCTAAACTTAGTTTTAATGTTAATGTTAGCTCTCTATAGAGGCTTTGTAAATGCTTAATAAATATTTTTATTATATTTTAAGTGTTGAGTTTTATTATTTTCAGATAAAGTGGTTGTAATTTTAGTAAATAATGTAATGAGCAGTGGTAGACCTGAATAATGAATCAGTTTAAACCCAATCAAGCACCTAAGCTATGTATAAGTTTTTTGTAACCATTAGTTTGAAGACAGTGAAAGAAAACATCGTGAGGAAACCGGCATGTCCTTGAACCAAAAAATCAAAGACGTGGTACCCATCAAGACGCACGTGGCCCGCTTGGTGAATTACAGCCAACTCCTCACAGACACAAGACCTCGAGCTGTGAGAACCTCAAACATCTATCGCAAATATAATATTATAAAGAGGAAAGATTTGTATTGTTGTGTGTGTGTTTGTAATGAATAAACTCAAAAACTACTGCGCCGATCTCTGTGAAGATGGCAAAGACGAAGCTGAAGGAGCCTGTGAGAAGAAACATGCAATGTGTGGTAAAGATCCTTACCATAAAGGATGTGGTAAGTAAAAAAAGAAAAAGAAAATCTATTGGAATCTTTATAATGGTGAAAATTCTTTCACCATTAGAAAGCTACATTCACCCTGAGTAACATAGGCTATATTTCATCTCAGTACTCCCACGGAAACGAGAACTACGCGGGTGAAACCGCGTGACGTCCGCTAGTAATATAATAAATAGGGTAAGAAACAATTACCAACAACAACAATTGACAAATTGATAGAAGTGTGTAGAAAAAATGAATGAAAAGATACCGAATCGGCCGAGCGCACTGACGACGCACGCCAAATGAGAGTTATTGTTACTTTGCGCGCCAAAGTTGACGCTTTCCTAATAGGCCCAAACTTTAAGGGGGCGTGGCTCGGCGCTTCCGCATGATTTAAGCGAAAAAAAAATTAAATGGTCAGGCGGAAAAGACCCCGATAGTACATCACAGGGAATCCTTAAACCGAAAAGTTTAGTGTGATGATAGACCCTTTTAATCTAAGTCCTTCACCACTACAAAGACGCGAGCTAAAAGTAACTTAGTGAGAGATCTGTCTTTTATTTAAGTAGTTCCCTGTTGCTAGTCGGGGCATAAACAAATGAAGGCGAGTCTTTAATGTATTATTTAGGAAGGGTTATCATTGTCAACTGTGTTATGTGTACGATACAATCCAAAAATACTTTCTCCCTCCAGAACTCAGACCTTCATCATTTCAACAAGCCAGCCGGAAAAACTAAGGTTTATATACATATAATTAAATAAAGAAGTACGTTCGTGTTCCACGCGCGCCTCAAAGAGAGTCAGCAAAAAGAAAAGGGTTTGCAAAGACCGATGCCTGCCGGGGTTGCGGGACTGTTCGAAAGAGATACCGTGGCCCCGGAACACAAAGGGCGATGAAGGAACATGGATGGGCTTTAGTCAGTAAAAGTCTGACACTCCCTCCTGCTCCACCCAGAGCGGGAGGAGTCATTTGATAATTTCCCATCGGAAAAAAAAGACAGTAAGTCGTGGGTTCGAATTCAGACAGACGCACTACTTTGTGTAATTTATTTCATCAGCACTGCTCTCAAAACGGTGAAGGAAAACATCGTGAGGAAACCGGCATGTCCTAGAACCAAAAAATTCGAAGACATGTATCTAACAATCCGCACTGGGCCCGCGTGGTGGATTATAGCCCATTCCCTCTCATATAGAGGAGGCCTGTGTCCCAGCAGTGGGAACATTAATAGGCTGATGATGATCAATTAAAGAAACTTCAAAATAGATTATAAAATGTTTACCAAATAACACTAGTATGCAGAAAGAGTTTCCGGAATAATTTAAGCTAATTTCTTTTCTGTGGGACACGACTCATCGTGTGAGTTCACCTCTCCAGTTAGATAGACCGATGACCTTGAAAAGGTGGTTGAGTCCGACTGGATATAGAAACCGGACTAAGGAGAGGTCTAGCAGTGAACTGTAATAAGCCGAGTCAATTGATTAAGTTAAAAAAAAAAACAAACACGGCTTGCAGTAAGTACTATATTCAATAACACTACATCTGCTGGCACTGCGCGCGCGCCATGTATGCTACTTTCTGTGCGCGCTGCACCACCTCAGGGCAGCGCTTGCGACGCACCAATCGACAGTCTTGAAAGAAACCCTCGTTGCGAGGGAAACCGTTGCTGCCGTCGCTGAATGTGACTAGGCCTGAAAAAGAGAAAGCAGTTTTAATTTTACCTGTGCTTCCAAAGAGGTGTACGAGTATGTGTTTTACTGTTTTTCCAATTTTGTTTAGATTAGTGCAAAAATCCAGATTGTGACTGATAACTTCCAACCAGTGAAGCTCAATAATACTTTTTCCAATCTGGGGATCGAGATCCAGAACTATCCACAGCTGCTGTAGTGCTTCCAAACACCAAATCGACATCATTTTCACGTCTACACGACATTAAATTTCATAGGAATGAATGCTCGTCCACTTCTTCCATTTCATTTTTCTTTAATTTAGCAGTCGAGAATCATCTGCCTAGCCTTTTCCCAACTATGTTGGGGTTGGCTTCCATTCAAACCGGATGCAGCTGAATACCTGTATTTTACATGGAGCAACTGTCTATCTGACCTCCACAACCCAGTCAGTAATGAGTAAGACTGGTTGTCAGACTTTTTGGGCCACTGACTACCTGTAACGACTGTCAAAGATCTACAAACGACAGCCGGGATCAACGGCTTAAAGGGCTTTCCGAGGCACGGAGAAAACTCGGTATGAAGGGTGGTCACCCATCCAAACACCAACCAAGTTAAGCACGGTTTAACCGACCCGATCGGCTGTTATTATTTAGGCACGAGCTCCGCTCTCGAGAATGTGCACCAAAAATGTTGAGTGCCGAAATCCAACATCGTTGCATTGATTCAATTTGATACATTTTGTGATCATAAGTTTCACTTCCTTCCCTTAACCTTTGTTCTTTACTAGCGGACGTCACGCGGTTTCACCCGCGTAGCTCCCGTTCCCGTGGGAGTACGGGGATAAAATATAGCCTATGTAACTCAGTAAAGACGTGGCATTCTAACAGTGAAAGAATTTTTGAAATCGGCACAATAGTTATTGAGTTTATTCATTACAAACATACACACAAACAAAATACAAATCTCTCCTCTTTATAATATTAGTGTAGTTTGCTCATAAAATCACTCATTCACTTCGACTGAAAGACACGAATTTAAAAAATAAAAAGCGAAGCGTTTGTTCTTTTTAAAACCCCTTAGTTGCAAAGCCATTTGCAAAACATTACGAATGACAAATCCCTTGGTGGTATTTTGTGTGCCCAATGTTATTTGTTACTTCAAAGTTTAAAACATCGGTCAGTGACTTTGCAAGAACAGTCAAATTTTAAACAATGCAATTTAATATTTTTAATGGTTAGGATCAAAATAATAAATTATAATATTTTCTTTAACTCTTTACAAACACACCAACCATCCTTTTCACTTTAAAAATTTGTTTATTTATTTTAAATTCTGCTTCAAAATTCATCTATTAAAAGCCACAATTTATTTGAAAATCTCATGCAATGAAAATATTAAATGACGTATCAAAAAGCCGCAATAAATTGCGGTTTTCTGAAAACCTTTGATTATGATATAATGATACTTTTAATATGATTTATGTGTTCAAAGACTCATATGTCTTATGATTACAATTTCTATGTTCGTACGTGTCATCAACCTCAATTAGGATAATCTTATTATTTCGAAATCTTCCATCTGCCTCGCTGGTTTGGAGTTTCTGTTTTATCTAAGCTTGGGTCTTCGATCTGCTCCATTTGTTTACCGACTTTTAAAAAGAACGAGGTTTTAAAAAGCCAAAAATAGTCTTTTTTATTATATTCAGGGCTATGCCCTAAAATCCTAAAATTAATATCATATCTATAACAATGAATACGTTCTTGGATATCGCAGTTTAATCTCTCAATAATTTAATAACTGCCATTCAAGAAAATATTAAGCCCTAGAAATATTACAATATCCATAAAACCTTTATCGTCTGCGACCCATGGCCACAGGTGATATTGTATTAAGCTAATAGTTATAAATCTACATTAGTCTACGAATCACAGACAATATATTAGGTTCGGATTAATACCTAATAATCTGAATAATGGTATTTTGTGCAAGGGACAAAATGACAATTATATACTTTAGCTTTGACGGTAACACAGCTTGATTTATAATAACTTAACAGACATGCAGCGCCATCTATTGTTGCGGATTATGAACTTAAAAGCATTTTCATTATCTCTTTTTAGTGTTGTTTTAGAGCCTCTTCAAGACAAACTTTGAAGGTTAAATATTAATAAAAAATGGAAGTATTTTTTTGACATTATGTCTTGACCTGATAAGTGTCTAAAAAAACACGGTAAACCGTTGATTCTACGCCTGTCGGATTGCCGTCTCATTGCAGTGAAGGAAGCAATAGTGTACCTATATTTCCGCACACACTAGCGTCTGCTAGATTGGCCGCCGTGACAAAAACGATCAAAAATCAAATATTGAAATCAAACATTTATTCAAATAAGTGTGATAATAGTAGTGTACTAATACTTAGTAGTTTTTGAATGTGAGACATGAGACAGTTCCCCGAAACACCGACCCTTCTTCAGAAATTCTTAGTGTTTTAACTAGGAAGAAGTTGCGGAACAAACTTTTCAGCAACACATCAATCTGTTAGGTTGATTTCGTTCGTGCTCCACGCGCACCTTAAAGAGATGTCAGCAGAAAGGAAGGGGTCCGCAAGAGCCGATGCCTGCCAGGGCTGCGGGACTGTACGAAAGAGATACCGTGGCCCCGGAACACAAAGGGCGAAGAAGGAACATGGATGGGTTATAGTCAGTAAAAGTCTAACACTCCCTCCTGCTCCACCCAGAACGGGAGGAGTCATTTGATGATTTCCCATCCGAAAAGAAAGCTTTATTCTGTTCTGTTAATTGCTAGGTCTTTCTGTATGTCAATGCCTAAATTGACCATTATAATTTCATTCCGTTTCTATTGTTCCTAGAAACCTAAATATTTTGTACAGGCACCCTAAACTTTTGTTTTAGATAATACTCACATAATTGAAAATTGTTTTAAATTGGACTATTGTTTCTGGTCATTGTTTGGTTACCACATCATAATTTGTTTTGTTCTAGTGTCCCGATTTGAAATGTTATTCAATTAAAAGAGTTTGAGTTCGAATTGGAGACGATATTTACAGTTTACCCATCTTTCTAAACCACGCCGCTGTCAAGGTCGGCTGTGTTTTGTCCGTGCGACGCGCTAAGTTCGTCGACGCACTTTGTAATAATGTCTCAAGTGTTAAAATGTAACGTTTGCAATATCGTCATCGACGAATTATTAGCTTATGTACAAAACAAAATTTCGGTAATTGATGAAGAAACGCTAAAGAGAATCTGTGTGTCTGCATTCACAAGCAGTGAAATCAGCAAATCAAAGACGTTGTTATTCGAAGCGCTGGCAACGGATCAACGTAAAATCACAAGAAAAAGGAAAGGAAGGAAGCGACCTAGACGACATCGTTAGTGTGTTTAAAAGTACAGATCCTGATGTGATTCCAGTATTTGTGGCGAAGGTACTTGAAAAATTACCCCCAATATTGTTCGATCATCTTGATTGCACAAAACTACTAAAAGATATAACGAAGTTAAACTCTGAAGTTCAAAATATCATGAATACGTATGCTACCGTCAAACAGCTTGAAGATCTACGAGCAGATATCTATGAATTGAAACACGCATCGCTACCTCCACCAATTCATCCGTCTGGGTATGTGAACATGAGACGGGGTGCTTGGAATCTGGACAGTGGACCTATAGGGATGACTTTGAGCCATAACTACACCTCGGACGAACATGACGTGCAACAGTCGCACAGTGGTATGCCGCAAAACTCCCCCGCATCGATGTCATCCCCAGATAATAAGTGTCAAGTGGGTATTGTGTGTACGCCGTTACCTCCAGTCTTGCAGAAGCATGAGTCACCAAGCGTGCCCGTCGCTGCGGCGAAGTCGGCGGCGCAGGCGGTCACCTGTGTTGGAGGCTTAGAGGGGCGAGAAATGCCGTTATCTAAGATTGTTGGCCCAAGTATTATATCCGAACAAACAAAGCAAGTAGAAGTAAAATCAAATTGCGAAAAGGAAGAAACTCCCTGGCAAATAAGAAAAGAAAACAAAAGTACAGGTATTTGGGCGAAAGAGGAAAAGCTGATGCACCATTATCTTCCTTTAAAGCTGCCAATAAGAAAATACCTATTTTCATAACAAATGTGCATATTGATACGTTGGAATTCGATATCGTGGACCATATAAAATTGCAAACACAGGAGAGGGTATTCTTGGAAAAAATCAACACGAAAAAGTATTGGATCACAAAGCATATAAATTCTTTGTCTAAATTGGACATGTTTTTAGACAAAGCAACATGGCCTGAGGGTATTATCTTTAGGAGCTTCGTCCACTATAAACATCGAAAGGCAGACGGAGAATCCGCTGCAATCGGCCCAGTGTCCTCTAACAATGGATAGTACGACTTACAAGTTTGCCAGCTATAATTGTAAGAACGTTAAGAGCGCCGCGCCGTCAATGATTTTCGACGTTTATGTGACGAGTGTGTGTTGATAGCACTACAGGAAACTTGGCTGCTTCCAGAAGAGTTGGCGTATCTGAGTAGCATAGATAGCAGATTTGTTTCCATTAGGACCTCAGCTGTGGACACGACGGCGGGCCTACTGCGCGGCAGGCCTCACGGTGGGACAGCGCTGTTGTGGAATACAAGTGTGTTTCTTAGTGTTACAGTGATAGACTGCGATAATCCGCGTGTGTGTGCTATTTGTGTTAATGCGGCCGATGGCCCATTGATAGTAGTGTGTGTCTATATGCCGACCAACAAATCAGATAACCTGCCGATGTTTACTGACTGCATGGGAACTGTAAGTGCTATTAATAATGACTATGTAAACGGACCTATTTTTGTTTTAGGGGATTTTAATGCTCATCCTGGAGAATTATTTTTTAAATAATTTGAATATTTTATGTAATGATTTTAATTGGGTAATTTGTGATGTAAATATGTTAGGATTGACCTTGGAAACATTTACCTACATAGATCAAGCCTGTGGGTCTAAGCGCTGGCTCAATCATTGTGTTGTATCGCAATCAGCTGTTGTCTCTGTGTGCAATGTGTACGTTAATTATGACGTACTCTGGTCGGATCATTTTCCCGTTATATGTGAATGTAAACTAGAACGTTTGACCCCTCTTACGTCGAATAAAACTGATAATCGGGTCATGTGGGGAGAAAAAACCGCAGAGGACATCTCACAGTAACGAACTGAATGTCATAAACGTCTCAGGCTTATTGATTTTCCGACTGAATTCCGAATGTGTAGTGATCGGTACTGTGATGACCCAACTCACAGCTCAGTTATTGACAAAATGTACTCCGACATCATGCTTGCGTTATCACAGGCTGGCGGGCACAGGGGGGCGGGGGGGCAAGCGTGAGCAGAGTAAACGTCCACCTAGAACCATTGTTGGATGGAGTAAAATTGTGAGCGACAGTCACGGGGCGGCCAGGGCTAGTTTTCGGGAATGGCTATTGTGTGGTACTACTGGTGTTATGTTTGCTAAAATGTGTGAGACCAGAAAAATATTTAAGTCACGTTTAAAATGGTGTCAGAACCATCAAAACCAGGTACAAATGGACGTCCTGGCAGCTAAACATAGCACGAAGGATTTCAAAGGGTTTTGGAAAAGTACCAACCGTTTGAGGATTCGCCCTGGTCTTCCCGTGACTGTTGACGGGACGAGTGATTTGAAAGGGATAGCCGATAAATTTAAAAACAACTTTATTGTAAGGTCACCGTTAGGATCATCCTCGTCACTTGGGGGGGAAGGGGTGAGTGGGGAATATGTTGATACCAGAATTTCAGCCAGGGATGTATATATGGCGGTAAAATCAATTTCCCATGGGAAATCTCCTGGTCATGACGGGTGTGGAACATGTTCAGCATGCTGGGCCTCATATGTGCAGGGTGTTGGCTATGTTCTACAATTTTTGTATTTCACACTCATACCTGCCGGCTGACATGTTGTGGACTATATTAGTGCCTGTAGTAAAAAACAGAGCAGGGGATTTGTCGGATGTATCTAATTACAGACCTATTCCTCTAGCTACAATAGTTGCAAAAGTGTTTGACAGCATTTTTAATACACAATTAAATAAATACATAAAGTTATACGATAATCAGTTCGGTTTTCGGCGACTGTCTACAGAAGCTGCAATATTGTGTTTTAAGAGTGCTGTTAAAATCAAAATCAAAGCATTTATTTCAAGTAAGCCAGTTACAGGCACTTTTGAATTGTCGAAACAAAGATGAAAATTAAATGTAGCTACAGTCCCAGTCACAAGACATAAAAACTGTGAAAGTACTGTAGTTGCCCATTCCCTAGCGTAGATCTCTATGGAGAAGAATGGGCAAGAAACTCCATGGACACTCTTTTAAATCAGAATATTGTTACAAAATCTTGGTTACATCACTCACGTTGAGATGGTATATTATGTGAGAACTATGTAGCAAGATGTGCACGGTAAAAGTGTCCACAGCAAAAAAACACAAACAAAAAAAAAAATACAATTCAAAATAATTCATTCAAATAAGCCATGGCAACCAAGAGATGACCAGTCACAACTGACAGCGCCCGTTCACGGACATGACGCATGGATCAGCACCATTCAACTCAACCATTTTGAAGGGAACTAAATGATCCGACACATGCGCCACCATCAGCGAGACAATAGAGTGAGCATGACATACTCCAAACCGCCAGGGCACATTCAAGTCAAAAAAAGACGTAGGTTTCCAGTGAATGATAGCTTTCTAGTACATAGTACTCACACAATATGGGCTATGCATTTATATAATACTAAAGAGATTGATTCTATACAATGCAAAGATAGTTGTACAATCTTCAGCAGCTCCAACAATACAATTTAATGCTATAAATTTATGCGCCCCTGTCCATGTGGAGCAGGACCAGCATTGAGCCAAGCATTTTTATCATCGATATAATCGCTCAACTTGTAATATGCTTGCTTACATAGTGTGCGTTTAATGCATGTTTTAAATTTCGTCTCATTCAGTTCAAGAATACTTTGTGGAATTTTATTATAGCATCTCAAACAGTACCCCATGAAAGATGAGTCTACTTTAGCGAGTCTGAAACCTGGCTGAACTAGTTGGTCCCTATTTCTAGTACTCTAATTATGTCTGTCACCCCTTTTACCAAAAAGGTGCAGATTTTTTCTGACGTACATTATGTTTTCGTAGATGTATTGACAATGTACCGTCATGATGCCAATATCCTTAAACAGTTCCCTTAGAGAATCGCGCCTACGAAGATTATATACGGCTCTGATGGCTCTTTTCTGCAGAATAAATATAGACTCAATATCTGCAGCCCGTCCCCACAGCAAAATGCCATAAGACATTATACTATGAAAGTAACTAAAATAAACCAGTCTAGCGGTATCTACATCAGTATACTGACGGATTTTTCTAATGGCATAGGCTGCTGAACTTAGCCGCCCCGCAAGAGATGTCAAATGAGAACCCCATTGTAGCCTTGAATCAAGCGTAATCCCCAGGAAAACCGTTTTATCTACGAATTCAAGTTTCTCTTTATTCAATATTATATCACAATCACTACTTTTAACATTCGGTAAAGCAAATCTTATGCATTTGGTTTTTTTTTCATTTAATACCAAATTGTTTGCTGTGAACCAATTTTGGACCTGAAGTAGGGCATTATTCACGTCATCTAGATTTTGGGCCCGCCTATTTATCTTAAAAATTAGGGAAGTGTCATCAGCAAATAACACCATATTTTGAGGTTGGTTTTTCAGTAAATAGGGTAGATCATTTATATATACTAGAAAGAGGAAAGGACCCAATATTGAGCCTTGTGGAACCCCCATTTTTACTTTTAACCCCTGTGAATTAACACCATTTATTTGAACATGTTGTTGTCTATCATTCAAATAAGATTTTACCAAACTAAGTGCAGGTTTACCCAGTCCATAATGCTCAAGTTTCAAAAGTAATGTGTCGTGATTTACGCAATCAAACGCTTTGGAGAGGTCACAAAAAAATCCTATGGCGTCTTGAGACTCTTCCCACGCAGTAAATATGTGCTTTAATAAGGTTACACCGGCGTCAGTTGTACAACGTCCCTTGGTGAAGCCATACTGTTGATCATGTAAGATTCTGTTGGTGTTAAAATGATAGAGCATTTGATTAAGCATTACTTTTTCAAAAACCTTGCTAAAAACTGGTAACACGGATACAGGTCTATAATTATTAGTATCTTTACTGTCCCCGGATTTGAAAAGAGGTATGACTTTACTGTATTTCATTAAATCAGGGAAAACTCCTTGGTCTACACATAAATTAAAAATTAAAGCTAAGTAAGGGGCTATAGTCTCAAGTATGGATGTACAAACTGTGACAGACATTCCCCATTGATCTTCGGTTAGTTTGATCTTTATTTGCCGGAAAGTTTTAATAACAATCATAGGGTTAATGTGTTTAAATTTAAATTCAACCAGGCAGCCAGACACATTCGCCTTTAATAAACCAATTGAGAGTTCAGGTGAGGAAATAAGAGCCTCCGTTGTTTTTTGTGGTATATCGGTAAAGAATTTTACAAATTCTTGAGCTACTTCCTGATTAGAGCTTTTAGGACCACATGCTGTATCTAATGTGTAGCTAGTGTTACGTATTTTCTTCCTGTTAGTCTCATTATTTATAACTTTCCAAACTGTCTTTATTTTATTTTCTGCTGTTTTGATCTTGTTGCTAATGTGCAGTGCTTTAGCAACCTTGCATGTATTTCTAAAAATGTTTGAATACTTAGCAACATACTTGTTAAAAGTTTCAGTGTTTATAAAAGGCTTAAGACCATAAAGCTCAAATAGTCTTTCCCTACTTTTTCTGATACCTCTAGTTGCCCAATCACTAAATATGAATTTAGGGCAAATACTTTTTGTATTCTTTTCAAAAGTTTTATTGAATTCCGTGTGAACTATTGAAAAGAAACGATCATACAATTGATCTATATTAATATCATCAAGGCCCATAACGCTTAACTTGTTCTGTAGCAAAATATTATACCTATTTAATCTGCTAGAAGTTATAGGTCTAAATTTAATTTGAACTTTTTGCGATGGGGGTGTATTACACCTGAAGGTTACAGTTTGTCCACTATGGTCAGAGGGTAGACAATTTACTATTGCTTTATCTAAGTAATCACAATCGCAGAAAATATTATCTATACAAGTAGCAGAAGATGGAGAGACTCTAGTAGGTTCTGTAAAAGTGTTGGTCAAGTCAAATGACTTAAAAAGATTTAATAAGCGACTGCTTTTTGCACATTCTTCTAAAATATTGATATTAAAATCACCACAAATAATTGTAGATTTATTACTGACTGCAAGTTTTGCCATCACATCTTCCATTATTGATTCAAACAAAGAAAAGTTTTGATAGTTTGGGGGTCTGTACACACACACAATTACATGCTTATCTAGCTCAACACAGGACAGTTCAACGCAATGTTCAACCGAGAGACCTACTATGTCATTACGTTGCTTATATTTAAAACAATTTCTTATTAATATTAGGGAACCTCCACGAAGCATAGTTTTACGGTTAAAGCAGCTACCCACCATATAGTTCTCATAATTGATAAGCATTTGGTAATCCTTAAGCCAATGTTCAGTAAAACATATAATGTCAAACTTACTATTTTCTAAAAACAATTCAATTTCTAATAATTTGGAAGAAATGCCTTGGATATTTTGGTGGAATAATTTCAAAATATTCTGCTGAGGCCCTTTTTTACTAACTAATTGAGTGCAAGAAGATACGTTGGTAGGATTAACAATATTGTTAATCGTACCTCCTGTTGTCTTATTTCCTAGTTTAAATTAATTTTTGGAGTGAGGCTGGAGACACCCGTACCATCCTCAGACAACAAGACCCTATCACTAATACTAATATTTTTTGAAATTGAAATTGTTTATTTGAAATTGTTTATTGAAATAATTGAAATACAAAAATATTACAGAGGCCTTAAAAACTATAGGTATACAATAATTTGATTCTACCTGAACTAGGAATAAACCTGTATCTCAGGTAACTCACTCAAGCGCTTATACATACATATTATCTAAGATTCCTTAAACAACTAGTAAATAACTTATCTATAAATATGCTAGGTACATAATTATTATGGTTCTATTCAAAGTAAGAAAAAACAGTTTGTTTAGCTAACTTCTCTGCAAAATTCTATTATTTTTGCAATGAAGCATAACACAAATATCCAGGTCACGTTTACTTTGTGTGTACGTACAGAGAAAAATGCTATGTCACTAAAATGTAAAATATACATAATGATTGTATTATAAATTTATAAGTATTAAAGACTAAAATTACAATAAGTGCGACAATTAATAGGTACATAAAGGTCAATATGCTTAGGAGTAAACTAAGTATAACACAAATAAATAAACAGAACGTTCTCACGCGTCATTATAATCAATGGAATTGACATATCTTGCCTCAGCTATTTTCTTAGCGGGGCACTCTAGATCGCCTGTTTTGTGGTTACTGGGTTTTTTAAAACGCAAGCATGTTGCACACTGCGGCAGCTCAGCATTTTTATTGCACTCCTTAGACTGATGGCCTTGTTCTCCACAATGTCCACACGTGTAGGAAGCTTCCCGACAAGTCTTTGCAGCATGTCCATACTGTTGACATTTAAAGCATCTGGTCACAAGTGTAAAGTCCCTCACTGGGCAGGATGTCCAATTAATGTACACTCGGTTTTGGTTTATAAGAGCCTTTCTAATGCTGGCAGTTACTTCAAGAATAAAGTTACATGTAGGTCCTTCCTTTTTACCCGACTTGTGACTTAATTTTATGGAAGCCATAAAAGAGTCACGAGGTAAATTAGGCAGCTTGTCCGCTAAGTTCTGCTCATAAATGCAATCGTAGACTTCTTGATCACTTAAAATGGTCGGAACTCCTATAACAGCAATTCTTGGTTTTCTCTTATGGGGCTCTTCCATTTTCAGGCCTGAACTGCTTAGTTGTGACGATTGTCTAAGTTTTTCAATGTCGTCTTTTGTCTCTGTGCTGATAATAACGCCCCCGTTTTTAGTTTTGCGTAATCCTCGAACGTGCAATTTCATTTGTTCCGGGCATATTATTTTTTGGACCAAAGTTTTTGTGTCGTCACTAGACTTTAATTTATTTGTTGGATAAATTGCAATAGAGCTGAGGTTATTTGGGCGCAAGTAATTATTGTTATTAGTTTTAACCATGTCAGCAAACGACACTTTTTCTGCCACAGTTGTTTCTTCAATGCTAGCTTGAATGGTTTGCTGGAAATTTTCAAGACAATTCGTAAGGTCCCTCTTTTCTTTCATCACTTGATATTCTTTGAGCTTGAGCCTCAAGTCCTGGTAGTAAACTGCCATTTGTGAAACGCCATGTTCTACCTTGCGCGAAAGGTTATTGATCCTCAGCTTTTGTTCGGAGTTCAGCTTTCCTTCCTGAGCAATGAAACATACTTCACTCAGGCATTTGTCGATGGAGGTCAACCAGTTACTGATATCGCTGGTTTCCACTGCTTCTGATCTTCCTTCTGCCGCACGGTAAGGTGTTTGGGGTTTGGTCGCAGGGCTGCTAGAAGGTGGAATATTCCGAGGGCTGTTTTCAATATTTGACATATTTACTTAGTTCTTAGATATTTCTCATAACTACTTGTTATTCACCAAAGTAAATCACAAACTTAGCACAAAAATGCGGTTTGGTATCTAGGTCACTGATCAATTAAATATTATTTTTACGCCATATAATGAGTAAAATTGCTAATACACACGTCCGCTCTACTTGAGTGCTAGTAAAGCTATCCATAATAAATAAAAAAATAAATATCCGTAATATACCCTAATTGAGAATTCTCCACGGTGACACATGGATCCTCCTCAGTACAATGTTTGTAAACATTTATAGCACTAGTGCTATATTCATTGAAAGTCACCTGTATATTAGTATTACTACTAATAGTCGCAGTGTTAATAATAGAACTAAACTTAGACATACTATTTATGTCTGTGTGAATATTATAAGCTAATAGCCGAGCTATTTTGTGTCTACATCTAATAGGTAGATACACCTTACCCCGTGTCGACTTCAGTTTACCAACAATAGTGTTGATATCCAGATATATAAGTCTGTCACTATAGTGACCTACTAAAAAATGTACATGGTTATTTAACATATGTATATAATTATTTTTTCTATTACCCAAATTTTCAAAAAATGGAAAACCACACAATATTATTTTGTTACAATTTAACTTTAACAACTCTGAAACACAGTCAGTGATGTCTTCCTTTTTAATCTTAGAACTATTACCAACACATATAGTAATGGTGGTACTAGGATCACAAACGGTCTTTGTTACTGATGCCATAATCTGTTTGTAGGTTGATCCTGGCATGCAATAATTTTGGGTACAATAACTCAGGTTATTAGGTTAGATACTATACCGAGAGAAAAACATATGTGTACGCTTGCTTCCTCGATCTTTCCAAAGCCTTTGACCTGGTCTCATATGATATTCTGTGGAATAAGATGAAATCATCCCAGATACCGTATGAACTTATTAAAATCTTTAAGTATTGGTACGGGAACCAGGTGAACAACGTGAAGTGGGCGGGCACGTTGTCGGACCCATATAGGTTGGAATGTGGGGTGAGACAGGGGGGGTTGAGCTCTCCCTCCATTTTTAACCTGTATGTGAATGGACTGATCGAGGCACTCAGCGAGCAACATATCGGTTGCCACATAGATGGCGTCTGTTTTAATAACATCAGCTACGCGGACGATATGGTGCGTCTGAGCGCCTCGGTCTGTGGACTCAGGAAGCTGATGAGTATATGTGAGGATTACGCAGCTGATCACGGGCTGCGTTATAATGTGAAGAAGAGTCAGTGCATGGTTTTTCAAGGTCGGTCTAGGAAGGTTCGAGAAATGCCACCCATAAAGCTGAATGGCTCACCCTTGGAAAGGGTGGACATTTTTAAGTACTTAGGACATTTCGTGACTCCTTGAAAGATGATGCGGACATTGAGCGGGAGTGAAGGGCGCTGTCGGTCAGAGTGAACATGGTTATCCGCAGGTTTGCACGTTGCTCTAAAGATGTTAAATTAACGCTTTTTAGAGCCTACTGCACTACACTGTACACGTGCAGCTTGTGGACTGACTATACGCAAAAGTCATACAGCGCCCTTCGTGTCCAGTTCAACAACGCGTTCAGGATGATGTTGGCGCTCCCCCGCTTCTGCAGCGCCTCGACTATGTTTGCAGAAGCGCGCGTGGATTGCTTCCACGCCACTATGCGCAAGAGAGGCACGTCGCTGGTGCGGCGAGTGCGGGGGAGCGCTAACAGAATGCTGGCCACGCTCGCGGGAAGGCTTGATTGCTCCATCATCTCCCACTGTTGCATGCGACATGTGGCAGGCTGATGCGACTAACAGACCTGATTTTATTACGTAAATTTGTTAATTATAATTATTTTTATTGGTGTTTTTATTTTTAGTTAATTTTATTGAATTTAGTAAATGAAATTGTTACAAATTGAACATATTGTGTATAATGTAATGTGACTATGATTTTGTTTGATTTCTATTATGAGTCTATGATACTCGAATTAAATGATTTTATTATTTTATTTATTTATATAAATCGACGATGTTAGGATCTTATCCGCCAAACCGGAGCTTCTGAGGGAGATCGAGAGCTTCTATGGACAGTTGTACACGTCAACCAGTAAACCCGTCGTAGATCTGGCAAACGACCCAAGAGCTAGACTGACCCGACACTATACCGAAGACATCCCGGACGTCAGCCTGTACGAGATTAGGATGGCTCTGAAGCAGCTCAAAAACAACAAGGCACCGGGTGATGACGGAATTACGGCCGAACTCCTGAAGGCGGGTGGAAAACCGGTACTTAAGGCCCTTCAGAAGCTGTTTAATTCCGTCATACTTGAGGGAAAAACGCCACAGGCATGGTGCAGGGGTGTGGTGGTGCTCTTCTTCAAAAAGGGTGACAATGACCGGCTGAAGAATTATAGGCCCATCTTACTTCTAAGCCATGTCTACAAGTTGTTTTCTAGAGTCATCACAAATCGTCTCGCGCGCAGGTTTGACGATTTCCAGCCACTCGAACAAGCCGGTTTCCGAAAAGGCTTTAGCACCGTGGACCACATACATACGCTGCGGCAAGTTATACAGAAGACCGAAGAGTATAACTTGCGTCTCTGTTTAGCGTTTGTGGACTACGAGAAAGCCTTCGATTCGATCGAGACCTGGGCTGTACTGCAGTCTCTCCAACGGTGTCAAATCGACTATCGGTACATCGAGGTGTTGAAGTGTTTGTACAAAAACGCCACCATCTCAGTCCGACTTCAGGACCAAGCCTCGAAACCTATCCTCCTGCAGCGAGGTGTGAGACAGGGAGACGTCATATCTCCGAAACTGTTCACCACTGAACTCGAGGATGTCTTCAAGGTTCTGGACTGGAGAGGGCTAGGCATCAACGTCAATGGCGAGTACATCACTCACCTTCGGTTTGCCGATGATAAAGTGGTAATGGCTGAGACCATGGAGGACCTCAGTACAATGCTCGATGACCTCAGTAGAGCTTCCGGAAGAGTGGGTCTAAAAATGAACATGGACAAGACTAAGGTCATGTTAAATGCCCATGTCACACCCACTCCTATCAAGATCGGAGACTCTACTCTCGAAGTTGTAGACGATTATGTGTACCTGGGACAAACGGTCCAGTTAGGTAGGTCTAACTTCGAGAAAGAGGTCAATCGTCGAATCCGACTCGGTTGGGCAGCGTTCGGGAAATTGCGCGGTATCTTCTCGTCCAACCTACCGCAGTGTCTCAAGACGAAAGTCTATGACCAGTGTGTGTTGCCAGTGATTACATACGGGACCGAAACGTGGTCGCTCACAATGGGCCTCATCAGGAAGCTTAAAGTCACCCAAAGGGCAATGGAGAGGGCTATGCTCGGAGTTTCCTTGCGCGATCGAATCAGAAATGAAGACATCCGCAAGAGAACAAAGGTTACCGACGTAGCCCGAAGAATTGCCAAACTTAAGTGGCAGTGGGCAGGGCACATTGCTCGCAGAACGGATGGCCGATGGGGCCGAAAAGTTCTGGAGTGGCGACCGCGAACCGGAAGACGTTGCGTTGGAAGGCCTCCCACTAGGTGGACCGATGACCTGGTGAAGGTTGCAGGAATCCGCTGGATGCGAGTTGCACGGGACCGGTCAATGTGGCGACACTTGGGGGAGGCCTATGTCCAGCAGTGGACGTCTTTCGGCTGAAATGATGATGATGATGATGATATAAATCCAGTTGAAAACTGGCGTGAAGCTACAAGCGACTGGTTGTGAGATATTTTTCACTGGGTATATTTAGCACAGTTGTAAAACACTCATTGCTTTTTTTCCTTATATCTGTTACTTATTTTACAGAATATATTGTGTGACTAGCCTGTAAATGTATTTTTTTGTGTCTTTTGTTTCAGCATTTTTTTAATTAATTATCTTGTAAAATACTGGTATACAGCTGCACCCGGTTAGACTGGAAGCCGACCCCAATAAACTTGGGAAAAGGCTTGGCAGATGATGATCTTGGAGTTTTCTTCCTTTTTAACAAGCAACAGCTTATCGTTTTTCTTAAAAGCGATCATTCTAAGAACTAACCCCCCCCCCCTCCTTTATCTTTTCTCTTTATCTTTAACTGAGTTCTTGTTACATAATAAGGTAAATCTCCAGTATACCCAACATCTTGCGTTACTGAAAATAACATTTAAGTAATACAACATGAAAATAAACTTGATGCAACCCTTGAAATATTCAGGCGTATCAGCAGTCTGGGCTCCATTAAGAGTAGAGGTTATGAGGATTTTCAATTAGGTGGAGCCTTCTGTCGCGTGACTTAAAATCTCATACATATTAAGACGTTTAAATAACTCTGTAAGAAATAATGGAATTGCCTAACTTTTTCGCTAAGATTACGTTACATAAAATCTTGTGGGTTTAGTAAATTGTTAGTAGAACTGGCTATAGGTGAAACAGTTTGCTAGTCTGCTGATTTATAATGATTTTTATGGGTTTGTTGTGAAATTTACATAGGCGCGCCTTGGCAGTAAAACTGACTCGTATGCCGACGGCAAGACTCATCTGTCTCTTTGTGTATTGTTTCATCACCACGGCTCTCAAATCGATGCCTCCATCGATTAATAATCAATATCGTAAAAAAACCAGCATGTCCTAAGAACAAAACTTCGAAGATTTATGTGGAATCTTCTTCTTAATCGTTCACTCTTGACAGAGTGGTCGTGGTCATGTGAGGTCGCCCACAACTGCGGTCGCTGCCTTCGCTCTCCTTTTCCACTGGTCTCTATTGGCCGCATGGCGAACACATTTTGTCAGAGGGATCTTGGTGACAGATTTAATGGAGTCTGTCCATCGGGTTGGTGATCGAACATCACGTGGTCTCGTGCATTCGACCCTACCCTGAATTACCAAACGCTCCATGGAATCGTTGTTGCGGGTAACGTGTCCAACGAATCTGAGGAATCGTAATTGCACAAGCGACGACAGTCTTTGTTTAATATTGAGTTCTTTGAGTATTGACACGTTAGTCCGATGAATGGCCCAGGAAATCCTTAGCATGCGCCTCCAACATCATATCTCAAGGGCGTCAATCTTGCATCGGTCCTGTATACGCAATGTCCATGTCTTTGCTCCATAGAGGAATAATAGGGAGGGTTTGCTCCAAGGAGGAATATAAGGCAAATTTTGGTATTTTAAATTATTCGGCGGTCTCTCCAGAATTTGTCTTTTCTAACTTTTGTGCAGCCAATCGAGTTATGGCGCAACGTCATCTAATCTCGGTGTCACAGCCCCCACAGTTGGTGATAGTAGAGCCTAAATAGATGTAGCTGTTGACGACGTCACAGTTGGCAACTATTGTGATATCTGGGTTGCTCTCGTGAGCTCTATCCACTATCATCGTCTTGGTTTTTTTGCGGTTCAGGGCGAGTCAAAACTTTAGACTAGTGGTTTCGAGAACACCACAACAAATTACTGATATCCTCCTTAGACGACGCCAGGAGGGTGTTCATCAGCATACCTCAGGTCGGATATCATCCTGCCTCCAACCGACACACCCTTATCCCAGTTATCTAAAACAATCCGCATTATGTATTCGGTTATTATGTTGAACAGTAAGGGTGATATTATACTTCCTTGTCTGACACCAGCTTGGTGTGTGTGATGTGGAATCTATCCGTGTGGTAAATTACAGCCCATTTCATTACAGGCTGATGATGCTAAAAATGTTGGCAATGCGATCCATTACAATATGTTAAGTGAAGTTTGTAGCTCTTCATTTAAATTGATGTAACGCTCGTCAATATCAGTGAACAATTATAATCTTTTTCCATTTGACTGATTCCATTAAAATTCTGTTCAACTTGGGTCTAAAATATTATTTATTAAATATTTTGCTTTCTAGATTTCAGTTATTTAAAATTCATAAAGGGGTATTGGACTGAATAGAGTGCTAGTTCTAAAATATTAAAATGGAACAGCTAAAACATTAACAAATTAACATTAACATTAACAAATAAAACATTAACTGAATAGTGTTCAATCAGTAAATAAGACTTATGGTACGAAGATTCATCATTCAGTATTCCCGTATAATAGGACAGAGCTTATTGCCATCTACTGGGCACAGACCTAAGCTTCGGGTTACTCTTGAGAAATTCCTAATGGAAAAACCCAATAACACTTTACCCTACCCGGATATCGAACCTAGGGAGTCATGATCAGCAGTAGTGCTTAGTGCTTACGAACGCTAGACCAACGATGCGTAAAAGCTTCTTCGGCAACGCTCCAAAAATTTATAATAAAATACTAAATGTCATTAAAAATACGCCATTATTAAAATTCAAAAAGGCTTATAAATTGCTTATTGACCAATGTTACTACACTTTAGATGAATTCCTGAATGATAACTCAATATAAACAAAATTAAATTACTTATGATGACGTCCCGCGGTTTCACCCGCGTAGTTCCCGTTCCCGTGGGAGTACGGGAATAAAATATAGTCTATAGCACTCACGAAAAATGTAGCTTTTTACCAGTTAAACAATTTTTAAAATTGGTTCATTACTTCCGGAGATTACCCCCTACATACAAACTTACAAACAAATGTTACCTCTTTATAATATTAGTATAGATATAGATTACAATGTGTCATTATTAATTGTGCATAGGTATTTCTTTAGTCCATGTTTATATGTTAAAATAATATAATGTAATTTTTGCAATCATTCTTTTTTTGGTAATTAAATACCATAATTATGCATGTCTTTCAAATTTGTTTTTTTCAGTCACTTAAAATTGTAATCTTGAGCTAGATGCTTATCATATTTCTAATCCTGCTACTGGCATAACATAGCGCTCGGTTTTATCAATTATTATAAGATCTGTATTTCGGTACATGTGTTAACAAATAAAAAGTGATTTGATTTGATTTTTGAGGTATACAAGAAATCCTTAAGTTTCTTACTCGAGAAGAATATCTATCGAGCCCATCCGTATGTGTATGAAACTTACCAAGTCCCCATACTCGTCCTCCACGGAATTCCCCCTCAAACTTCATGCCATCAGCTCTCCAGAATACGCCATGGCCATGGAACCAGCCCTGCATGAACTCGCCTTCGTATCTGGAATCAAAAGTAAACAATCACACTTACGACCGTTTTCATTAACTTACTAGCCGGTTTCGGTAGGTTATGTCTGTCTGTTTGACATTTTGCTTACTGAACGGTTAGAAACAAAACGTCACAGAAAAGCATTACTTTATTTCAGCCGGTTCAGCCAAATTGTAATCTGGTTGAACGTGAAGGCATACCGTATAACATAAAGGCGCGCGGCGCCGCGCCGCCGTATTGAAAAACGTAGCTGTTATGTAATGCATCGTGTTATACGATATGCCTGCGAAACATAGATGGTACTGATTGTGTTTGTTGCAAACAATTGAATTAAAATTACTATTGGATAGTTGTATTTTCGATTATTTACGTTACGTTTACAACGTGCATAGAGCCTCAGATATACCTATAGTATATGTCGCCGCAAGAGGCTCTATCTGCTAAGATTTAATCTAATTAATAGCACTCATAATTCTATTCCATGATAAAACTAGTGAACCTGCCATCTCTGCTTGGCAGTACAATTATTACATAGAACTTAATTAATTGACAGATGAATTAAGCGCCATCTATTGGCTTACCTAGTACTTAGACAGTTCGTGGTTTCAAATAGTAATTTATTAAACAAAAGTCTAGCTAAAGACTCTCAGTAAGTCTTTAGCTAAATCTATAGTTAAAATTATGATAAGCAAGTATTTTATGACATTGGATTTGTAATTATTATTGTTCATTTTGACACAAGATTTTTATGAGGCAACATTACAGGCCGAATACGGTTTGATCAATAAATCAATTAATAATTTGAAACTACAATTAAATCAGATTATCTAACTAAATTACAAACTAAAAAGTAACAAGATTATTTTACAGAACAATTTATTAGTGAAAGACTTCGTAGGTGTTCTTTGTACTAAATACTTTGATTTGCCGGAAATGGTTTTAAAATAAGATTGAATATTGTTGTAAAAAGTATTGAAGCGACTAATTAGCTTTAACTTGATAAAACCTTTGCATTTGTGAATATTGGTATTGTTTAATTATTAAAATGATTAATTATGAATTACTCTAGTATTGTTTGTAAGTTTTAATGAACTTATTATGTAATGAGTTACCTGTACTGTGTGGAGGACTTCCGCCCACTCAGAAAAATGGACGCGTGAGCAACGAGCAGTTACGTTATCCTATGATTAGCAAAAACAATTGAAATACTATGTGTAGTACTAGTGTATAATGAAGTGAACGTTAAAAGTTAACCAGTTTCTGTACCTAAATGGTTTCATAGAAATAAACGTTTGGAATTTGAGTCAAGTGCTGTGTGTGATTTCAAATACCCACCTACCTATCTACCAACAATGAAGAATTGTAGGTGTCGCACGGCGATGTGATGGCTAGAGAAGTAGAGACTGAAAGACAGGCGGATTGGCGGCGGATGGCACCAATATTTGGGCAGAGTGCTCCTCTAGGCTTTCCCTGCCGTGATATATATAAGTGAGGAGAGATGAGGGTTATGTAGGTCTTATTATTATTATTTCTTTACGAATTAGTTTGGCGATTATCTGGCAGTTTGAGTAGGTCCTTCATGCAGCCTACCCAAATGCAATTTATTTGGTATTGTTCGTGGTTATGAGTCGACCTACACCTTCTTCCTTCAAAAGGCCATCTCAAACACCAAGCTGTATGGTCCTCATATGACTTGACCGACTTGAATGGGTGGACTTTAAAAGAGACAGTGAGTGACCTCTGAGTTTGTTTCGGCTGTTTGATTCTTCTCAAAGTAGTCAGGTACGAAACACCGTTTTAAAACATAACATGATGTGACATGGAAAAGGTTTTTTGAAAATCAATTTACAGAAATAAGTAAGATTTATGTCAATGAATATTTGCTTTGTAGTATCCTCAATTTTTACGCGTGCCAAAATACCTATCTCCATACACAGAATGGGTGTTGGCAGGTTGTATTATACAGGATGGAATTTTTGCAGGCCACCTGGAGGGAAAGTACTCTAAATACTGGAGATAGCAGATTTTACTCAAAGGAAACATTCCTTTATTTTTAAAATTAAATTAATCTGCATTCAAAGATTTTGAAAATTCGCGTGCCACACTCGGGAATCGAACCGGCTAAATTCCAAAAAAATAACACCCTGTACTTTTATGGCACCAATCGATAGGGTCAATCATAAGGATCAAATCTCTCTAACAAGCATTATAAATTAAA
The DNA here is from genome assembly GCA_905147715.2 of Xestia xanthographa. NCBI lineage: Eukaryota > Metazoa > Arthropoda > Insecta > Lepidoptera > Noctuidae > Xestia > Xestia xanthographa. The sequence continues at coordinate 26,252,176 of LR990658.1, forward strand.
TGAAAGGAAAACCATAAAATCTTAACTTATAAATTCAATGGGACAACATAAAGCACTTTTACTCAAAGGTCAATCCAATTACTTATGTTAGAACCTAATATAAAATTATCTTTTGACGACATTTATTGATTAAAATGACGAAGACCTATTTAGATAGGAAGATTGCAATTTGCACAAACAAATACGTGCAAAGTGCAATATTTTTTCTTCAATTGTAAAGGTCCATCCTTTGAATACAAGTGCTTTATCGTATTGAATTTATCCCATTGAATTTATAACTTTAGATTTCATGGTTTTCCTTTCATTTAATTTATAATGTTTGTTAGACAGATTTGATCTTTATGATTGACCCTATCGATTGGTGCTATAAACGTACAGGTTGTTATTTTTTTGAAATTTAGCCGGTTCGATTCCCGAGTGTGGCACGCAAATTTTCAAAATCTTTGAATGCATATTAATTTCTTTTTAAAATTAAGGAATGTTTCCTTTGAGTAAAATTTGCTATCTCCAGTATTTATATATAACAATTCCATCCTGTATAGTGTATTATTTATGGTTGGCAGTTTGTGAAGGAATGTTTCATATGTAATGAAAATTCGTTCACAAACTATACCAGATCCAATTAAACTTTGACGAAATCACATCAAAACTGTTTGGTTCTGTTACGGTTCTGTTGCTGCACTGACACTATTAAACAACAACGTTGTTAGTTTTAGTAAAAATGTGAGACTTTCAGCTTTGAACAAACAATAAAATTAATCTTACTTTTTGATACGGTCTACAGGTAATAACGGTCGAGGGATATCGACACAGAGCTAATTATGCTTCAATTATGTGTGACAAAACCACCTGAAAACTTGGGCATCTGAAAGAGCACTTTATATAATAGTGACTGTATTTGTAAAAACATAACGCTGAATACTGACTTTTAAAGAAGCGAACAGTGCTTTTTTTTCGTATAGTTTAACCTCGTGTTAGAGTGTATTTAAGTAATAGTGCTTTATCTGCCTAGCCTTTTCCCAACTATATTGGGGTTGGCTTGCAGTCTAACCTGATGCAGCTGAGTACCTACCAGTATTTTACATGGAGCGACTGCCTATCTGACCTCCACAACCCAGTTAGTACTGGGTAATACAATACCCCTTGGTAAGACTGTTTGTCAGACTTTTTTGGGCCACTGACTACCTATAACGACTGTCAAAGATCTACAAATGACAGCCGGGACCAACAGCTTAACGTGCTTTCCGAGGCACGGAGGAAACTCGGTATGTAAGGGTGGTCACCCATCCACAGACCAACCTAGGCAAGCACGGCTTAACCTAAAGATCGACCCGAGCGGCTGTTATTATTTTGCGACGAGCTCCTCACTTAAGTAATAGTGCTTATTGTACTTTATTTTAATTCCTTTAATTTTTATTTTGCATCCTAAGATTTCTACTAGGTACTTTTTTCTGTTTTTACTCATTTTTCGCCAAGAAATTCTGATGGCTTTGATACAAAAGCCACAGAAATTAGAAATTCTTGCAGAAAATTATACCTGAGTGAAAAAGATAGCAAAGGCGACGACTGGCAGTGGGTAAAAAAGAAACATTTTAGTTGAGTTCAACAGCCAAAACTCCGCACAGCTTCAATTTGTCTAGACCCAAAAACGTACACTGAAGATTTTTCAGTCAAAGATGAATGTTGCCAGACGTGAATAATTTCCGAATCGCCTTTTCGAGGATTGCTTTAATTAAAAACTCTGTCAGATGGGTACTATTTTCAACTTCAGACATTTTTCATTGGCGAAGAAAATTAGCTCATTAACTATAACCAAACACAACAATGCTTCTTAAAAAAAATTGTTCTTTAGAGTTAATGTTTAATTTTTTAGAATAATGTAGGTACTACTTCATCATCTACAGCCTGAATTCTCCCACTGCTGGGTATAGGCCTCTATTTTATTGTGCCAATCTCAAAGTTTTTGTGCCAGTCGATAGATGAAGAATGTCTATGTGGGGGGTTTAGAATGACGTACTGAATACGTGGTTACCGTTTTAATGTCGTTGTCCCATGCCTTTTTATAGATAGAGACTTCAATTGAACGATGAAATTCACCCCCAAATCTCCCGAAAATTCATTCTTTCGACCATGTCGTAGTAGATGTAGTAATCTTTTTGACTACGTAGATTTTCCTCTCCTTTGACCTCTCCTTTCATTTTCCTTGAAAAAGTCAACTGAAAAGCTTTCAGGGGTTCTTTTGTGAATATTCTGCTTTCAATTTTTCCAATATCAATCAGTGTAAAAGTCGCTATTAAAGTTTGGTTATTTAATCAAAACAGGTAAGTAGGTATATGTTTAGTTCGCTAAAAATATTTTTGACTGCATTTATCATCAACAATGCCAGTGCTAGCATGAGTTCACTGCACCCTCTGCTGAGCAAACTGCACAAATAGTACACCTGGTTACCCTTATGTCCCCAGCCATGCCCGATCGGGCACGGTGCATTGTTATTTTAATTGTGTCTGTAATTGCGGCTATCTAAGTGCAACGCTATAGCAGCTATATACGCTATGGATAAGGTAGCCATCCAGTTACCTTCTCCTATTTGTGTATTAATAATGTAGAAATTAAATGTAACATTAATTAAGTGCAGTGAAACAGAATATCCCACTACCCGCATCCTGAATTGTTTCACACAAATTATATTTATGGCAACACACAACAGAATTTTCACACACACCCTGCGATTTTGCCGCCATCGGTAATACGGGCACCTCTGAGGACCGAAAATGGGGATAAATGATCCATATTGGACGCACGTTTTTTTGGTTAGTAAGGCTTAATTTCTGTATTTTTTTTCACCTGTTTTCTGTATTTCTTTTTGTTACGGTATTAGAATTAATGAGAACAAAAACTGCCAACATTATAGGTGTTCTTTCGAACCCCATGATTATCATTCCAGGTACTTTTAAAATATAAACGACAAGAATTGTTTTACTTTTGTTTTAAAATTCAATAACGGCTTTGTTCCAAGATAAAAATACAATCCCAGTTAAGATTTTGAAAAAATAAAATTGAATTGGGTCACTCAAGCTTTTAACTTATGTAAATCTTAGCTTTTTCTTTCTATATAACTCGCTAGAAAATGAACACAACCTACTTGATTGAAAAATAACTTTGTTAGTTTGGGCTGGTTACCTTTAACTCGTAATCTAACATTTTTTTCGAGCAACATTTTGAGCAGACTAAAAATTTTTTTAATTCAGGGTCAAGAACCTGGTTGACCGAGCTCTGCTCGGAGATAACACATTTACCCCGATATGGGACCTAGCTAGACCGAATTTCGCCCCGTAAACTCCTATCTATCTAAATATATAAAAGAAGAAACTGACTGACTGACTGACTGATTGACTGACTGACTGACTGACTGACTGACTCATCTATCAACGCACAGCCCAAACCGCTGGGTCTACAGATTCTAAATTTGGCAAGTAGGTTTCTTAGGTAGTCTAAAGGTGCACTAAGAAAGGATTTTTCAAAATTCACCCCCTAAGGGGGTTAAACGGGGCTCCAAAGTTTGTATGGGGAAACAAGATTAGTTAGACTATTTTATTCGAAACTTCACAGGAGTGCTCCTATTGATAAATGAGTAGAAACGGGTTTCAGGTTTTTTCAGAATTCAACCCCTAAGAGGGGGAAATGGGGTGGCAAAGTATAAAAATCAATGCACAGCCCAAACCGCTGAGTCTAGAGATTCCAAATTTGGCAAGTAGGTGGTCTAGGGGAGCACTAAGAAAGGATTTTTCAAAATTCACCCCCTAAGGGGGTTAAACGTGGCACCAAAGTTTGTATGGGGAAGCAAGATTAGTTAGACTATTTGATTCGAAACTTCACAGGAGTGCTCCTATTGATAAATGAGTAGAAACGGGTTTCAGGTTTTTTCAGAATTCAACCCCTAAGAGGAGGAAATGGGGTGGCAAAGTATAAAAATCAATGCACAGCCCAAACCGCTGAGTCTAGAGATTTCAAATTTGGCACAAAGGTTCTTTATGAGGTTTAGGGGTGCATTAAGAAAGGATTTTTCAAAATTAACCCCCTTAGGGGTTGGAACGGGAGTCCAAAGATTACATGGGGAAATAAGATTAGTTAGACTACTTTATTCGAAACTTAACAGGAGTACTCCAATCAATAAATGAGTTAACATTTGTGTTTCAGGTTTTTTCAGAATTCAACCCCTAAAAGGGGAAATGGGGTAACAAAGCCTGAAATTCAACATAGGTATTGTTTTTATAGTAAACTGGGTCGGGTGTAATACAAAAACAACGATTTTAAGATTAAGTGTGGCGGACCTGAAATACAATAATTCCCTGTTGGGGTGCGATGGGGTTGAAATGTCTAAAAATCAATATGGCTGTCAATACCGAGATTATCAGGGGCGCTGATTACGAAAATGGCATTTATTTTGAGATCCAGAAGATGGCGGATTCGACTTCTAGACAGGGTTATTGTTGATTTATTGTGATGGTTGTGATAACGATGACGATGATTGTGATAATGATTCTGATGATGATGAAGATTGTGTTAATGATGATTGTGATTAAGATGATAATGATTGTGATTACGATGATAATGATTGTAGTAACGATGATGGTGATTGTCATAGTGATTTTGATGGTGATTGTGATGGTGATAGCGATGGTGATGGTGATTGTGATTATGACAGTGACGGTGATAATGATGAAGATGATTGTGATTACGATGATAATGATTGTGATAACGAGGATAGTGATTGTGAGAGTGATAGTGATGGTGGTTGTGATAGTGATTGTGATAGTGATTGTGATTGTGTGATAGTGATAGTGATTGTGATTGTGATTGTGATTGTGATAGTGATAGTGATGGTGGTTGTGATAGTGATTGTGATAGTGGTTATATATGTGTGTGTCGACATTGTGTATGTGTGCGTGGGCTGCGTCCCTGCTCCACTCTAACCTACGAATAAACAGTGTGCTTATAGCTGTCAGTAGTATCACTTGTGTCCCTACGTACCTACATAACAGTGGCGACGAGTTTAAACGTTTACCTACAACCGTAAAAATAAATCCTTTGTTAGAAAATGGCACAGTCATTTTGTGGGATTTTATCGACTTTCGATCATAATGTTTATTTATTTTTTATTTATTTAAACCACACATACAGCTATTATTACAGGTTAAGGTACCTAATACAATAGCGTAGTTATAAGTATTTAAAGTTACAGTTAAATTAATTATTTTGACAACCAATAGTAATTTTACAAAATGCGGCCCGTGTGAATTCACTCAGTGTGCAATTGAAGCAGTCAATCTGTTGTGACACCATATTGAGTGTACGCAGCGCGCGCGTCAGTGGCGCGTGCTGCAGCATATTGGTGCGAGCGGGCGGCACCCACAACAGCGGTGGCCGCCTCCTTCGCCCCACGTACCCATCAGGTACACACAACCCAACCGTGCTTAGAACGCCTGGGTTGTGTATTTTACCACGCATAATCTTAAATAAGTAAGTGGCGAGAGCTACTTCCCTTCTTACTTCTAGTTTATAATAGCCTACCATGCCCAGCACAAATAGAGTAGGATATAGCAGTGGATATCCGGGATATACACCATACAGCTTTAAGTACAGGAATCTCACAAACTTGTTCTGGATACGTTCTAGCATTAGTTTGTACTTGGCTTCATGTGGCGACCATACTATAGCATTGCATTCCAAATGGCTTTTTACAAGCGCTTCGTACAACGATCTCAGAGCACTGATGTTCGTGAACTGGTTTCCTAGCCGTAAGACCAACCCTAAATTGCGGTATGCTTTTTTACAGACATCCGTGGTATGCTTACGAAAATTTAAATCAGTTGTAAAGCGCACGCCCAAGTCCTTAACCTCTGAAACACGTTGAAGTCGGATTCCATCCATGCAATATTGATAATGACTAGGGTTGCGGGCACGGGAAAATGATACCACCGAACATTTGGTCACATTTAAATACAATTTATTACTAAGGCTCCACTTTACCACCCTATCAATATCTTGCTGCAGTATGTCGTGATCAGTCTCCTGCTTTATTTCAAGAACCAATTTCAAGTCATCCGCGAACAGCAATGGTTTGGATTTATTGACCACTCCCGGCAGGTCGTTAGTTGCTAAAATGAAGAGAAAAGGCCCCAAATTGCTGCCTTGGCTGACTCCCGATCTCGTAAAATAGGGTTCGGAGAGCTTCCCACTGCAGTCGACGTACTGACGACGGTCTCGTAAATAGCAGGCGAAAAATGTTAAAGTGTGAGGTGTACAGCCTACATCAGCTAACTTAGCCAAAAGGACGTCGTTATCTACCGTGTCGAAAGCCTTCCTGAAATCGAAGTAGGCCACATCCACCTGTTGACCCGCATCCACCGCCGGTACTATTTGTGTCATAAGATCCAGTAAGTTGCCCGTTGTCCCCCGCCCAGGACGGAAACCATGCTGTGCGTCGGACAACAGAGCGCTAATCTGTGGATACAGGCTACTGTGAATGGTTGACTCGAACACTTTAGCTGGAGTGCATAATACCGCTACTGGTCTATAATCGCAGGGTGCTGAACCTCCACTACCTTTAGGGACGGGTACAACCCGGGTAAGTTTCCAGCGCGCAGGAAAAGTTGCGGTCTTGATACAGACGTTGAACAAGTGTAGCAACGGCTTAACCAACACCGCACGGCAATCCCTAAAAATGTACGCCGGAATACCATCCGGCCCAGCTGAGCGCTTCGGCGGCAAGCGTGCGAGAGCGCCCCGTACGTCCGCCGGGCCCACGCTCGCTAGGTGCACCCGCGCGCCGGGCGACGCACTCGTCACCTCACCCGCACTCGCCGCCGCCACACTCAGCTCAGGAGGTTCCGGATTGTATACCGACTGAAAAAACCGAGCGAACTCAATAGCACACTCGGATTCCGATAGTACCCGTCCGTCCTTAATTAACTTCCGCTGATTCGAATCACCTTTCCTAGACCTAATATACTCCCAAAACGCTCGTGGTTCCTTCGCCAGGTGCCCCTGCACGCGGTTGCGGTACTGATCATGCGCTAGAGCAATCTCGGTTTTCACTCTCGCCCTGTATCTTGCGAATTCCACATAATCACTGCGTGATTTACTTAATTTATATTTTTTATGTAATAAATATTTAACTTTAATATTTTTTATAATGTCAGCTGTATACCAAACTGGATAAACGTATCTACTATTTAATGAATTAATATGTTTACTTTTTGGGGGAACACAGTTGTCAAAAACTTCATATAACTTATTATAAAATAAATCTAAAATTATGTCTGGATCATCTGAACCGTAAATCTCACTCCAATCTATTTTACCAATGTCAATGATTGGAAGACATACAAAGGACGTATTACACAATGGTTCATCGCGAATAACATCGATGCGAAAAATGATGCGGCGGGAACCAGGAGGCGAGCCATACTACTCAGCGCACTCAATGACAATACCTACAAGTTGGCAGCAGACTTAGCCCTGCCCAAAGACGTACAAGAGGTGCCGTATGAGGATCTAATTGCGTTATTGGATAACCATTTCACTCCAAAACGTTGTGGGTTCAGCGAGCGGTACAACTTTTACGCAGCTTCGCAGCAGCCGGGCGAGACATATACGCAATGGGCAGCAAGATTACGTGGACTGACGGTTCATTGCGGATTCAGCAATGTAGAGGAGGCGTTGCGTGATCGATTTGTGATGGGGATGGCAGCGGGTCCTGAACGGGAGAAACTGTTTGCTCGCGACTTGGATACTTTAACCTTGGCGAAGGCGGTGGAGTTGGCAGAGAGCATAAGATGCGCGCGCGCGGGCGCTGCCGCTACTGCTTCTACGTCGTCGTCAACAGATCAAGCACAAGTGTTCAAGATCGAGAAGGGACAAAATGGCGCCAACCCGGTTAATAGTGCCGAGAAAGAAAAGTGTTCGGTGTGCGGTCGTGCTAATCATAAGTCGTCTCAATGTCGGTTCGCAAAGTACAAGTGTAAAAAGTGCAACACAGTAGGGCATTTACGTAGAATGTGCAATAAAATTAACTACGTGCTAACGGGGGATGTGAGCGAGGACGACGATGGTAAGTCGCTTTACAACATTTGTTCAGCTCGGGGGGAACCCATGACAGAAACGGTCACAATAAATGGTCAGAATTTAGTATTTCAAATAGATAGTGGATCAGCTGTGACAGTCATATCTGAGGGTACATATAAAAAGTTGTTCGCGAATATACCATTGCATGCGTCTCACAAAGGATTTTATAGTTACACGGGAAACAAGATGCAGTGTGTAGGTTATGTGCGTTTAGCAATAACATATATGCAGCACACACACACCCTAGATGTATTCGTTATACGTCACGGCGGCCCACCGTTGCTAGGCCACGACTTCATATCAATATTTAAATTAAAATTAACTCGGGTCAATTTTCTTAACGATAGTCAAAACACAATGGAGCGGTTGCAAATACAGTTCCCAGAACTATTTTCAGACAAGCTGGGCGCTTTCAAACACTATAAAGTAAAATTACAACTAAATAATGATGCAAAACCGGTATTCTTTAAAGCACGTCCCATTGCGTTTGCTTTGCGTGACAAAGTCGATAAGGAAATAGAACGATTGCTAAGCCTAGGAGTGTTAAAACCGGTTAAACATTCGGACTATGCATCACCTATTGTTCCCGTACTCAAGCGTGATGTTTCTGTCAGATTATGTGCGGATTACTCAGTGACCATTAACAAACAATTATTAATAGAACAATATCCATTGCCGACTGTACACGAATTATTTTCTAAACTACACGGTGGCCAACAGTTTTCGAAAATTGATTTATCCATGGCCTACAATCAATTTCTGCTCGATGATGAGTCACAAAATATAACGTGTATTAACACTCCCCGGGGTTTGTTCAAATATACACGTCTGGTATTCGGCTTGTCGAGCGCACCGTCTATTTTTCAGCGCGCAATGGAAACCGTTTTGTCGGGGTTAGACGGAGTGTTATGCCTGTTAGATGACGTGTTGATAACAGCAAACACTGAAGATTTACATATGGAAAAACTACATATAGTTCTCAAAAGACTTCAGGACGCGGGACTAACTTTACGAAGAGACAAATGTGATTTTTTTAAAGACGAAATAAATTACTTAGGTTATGTCATCAACAAGAACGGACTAAAGAAAGATCCGTCTAAAGTAAAGGCTATTGTAAATGCTCCCGTTCCTACTAATGTCAACACATTGCAATCATTTTTGGGGCTTGTTAACTACTATCGGAATTTCGTTCCGCGAGCGTCAAGCATACTTAGTCCTTTGTATGATCTACTAAAGAAAGGAATTAAGTGGCATTGGACAGCAACTCATCAAAATGCATTCAATGAAATAAAAAAATGCTTAACGTCGGAACAAGTATTAACACATTTTGATCCAAACTCTAAAATAATATTAACGGTGGATGCATCTCCACACGGGTTAGGCGCTATTTTGTCGCAAGTAGGTAACGACGGGTTAGAGCGGCCCATATCATTCGCGTCCCGCACGCTCGCGTCAGCTGAAAAACAATATTCGCAAATACAGAAAGAAGCCACAGCGATTATATTTGGAGTAAAGCGTTTTCATCAATATTTATATGGCCGATCCGTACCGTTTATACTACGCACCGACCACAAACCCTTGATTTCTATTTTTGGACCGTATAAGGGCATACCAGAGGTATCGGCTAACAGGCTACAAAGATACGCTATGTTTTTAGGCGCGTATAATTACACGATTGAGTACGTTCGGAGTGCCGATAACAACGCAGACTATTTGTCACGAGCGAGCTTACAGCACGAGCGGGAACAGGCAGAGGAGCGCGGGGAAAGCGGCGCTCACGCGGCTGCAGCCGCGGCGCCGATAGACCGGGCAACTTACGTTAACTTCGTGGTTGAAGGAAGTATGCCAGTGACACTGGACGAATTGCGCATTGAAACAGCGAAAGATATCACTTTAGCAAAAGTAATTAGTTACGTTAATAAAGGTTGGCCCAGACAATTAATGTCGGATTTATGTATTAAGCCCTATTATTTGTGTAGGACACAATTATCAAATGAAAATGGTTGTCTTATGAGAGGACATAAGGTGGTTATTCCGGAATCATTGCGCTCAAAACTTTTACACGAGCTACATAATTCACATTTGGGCATCGTGAAAACCAAAGCAGAGGTTAGATCACGATTTTGGTTCCCAGGGGTTGACGCAGCGTTGGAGGCAATGATCAACTCGTGCGATATCTGTCAACAGTTGCGTCCGTCCCCGCCGCGAACGCCGATCTCTCCGTGGCGGTACCCGCCAGTGCCATTCCATAGGTTACACATTGATTTCCTAGGTCCATTAAATAATCAGATGTTTTTCGTGGTTGTAGACGCGCACACCAAATGGGTGGAGTTGTACGATGTTACTATGTCTACAACTTCCACAAACGTCATAGCAAAGCTATACGATTTTATGTCCAAGTACGGGCTACCACATACAATAGTAAGTGACAATGGGACCGCGTTTACATCATTCGAATTTAGGAACTTTTGTTCAAGAAACGGCATCGAACATTTGACGTCACCAGCCTACAATCCAGAAAGTAACGGGCAAGCGGAAAGTTTTGTCAAGATAGTAAAAAAAGGCATAAAATCCTGTGTTATCGCTTCACGTAATAAAAGTGAGTGCAAGTTAAAAATATTAAAACACCTTTTTGACTATAGGAATTCTGTTCATTCTGTCACAGGGTTCTCACCAGCTGAGCTAGTGTTTGGCCGCAAGTTGAGGTCACGCTTAGATTTAATCAATCCAAAAACGCCGGCGGCCTCTCTCACAACCCCCACTGATAATGTTAATCGTCAACAGTGTTCGCAAATTGAATCATGTGGAAGAAAGAATAAACAAGTGTTTAGCCCAGGGAATGAGATAATGTACAAAAAGTTTTTAAATAATGTTAACTACCATTGGTGCAGAGGTATTATTAAAAAGAGACTGGGTAAAGTGCTTTACCTTATCCAGGATTTGAGTTCGTCGTGTGATGTTAAAAAGCATAAGAACCAAATTATATTATATAAAGGTGGCAAGGGCAATACTTCACAACAGCCGCGACACCACTATGACTTTGACGACTTTAACATCAGTCATAGCGAGCCGTCAACTGGCAACCCTCAGGAACAGTCTCCCGCTGAGGAGGAAGGTGAGGAGGTGAATCTGCAACCACCACCATCTGCAGACGCAGATACAGTGTCGGATCCGGTTTCAAGGAATCCAGACAGACTGTTAAGAAACATTCCCAGGGTAGATTACAAACCTTTTCTGTAACCTTGTTATTATTTAATAATCTTGTATTTTGGTCAAATAGGGGAGGAAATGTTATATATGTGTGTGTCGACATTGTGTATGTGTGCGTGGGCTGCGTCCCTGCTCCACTCTAACCTACGAATAAACAGTGTGCTTATAGCTGTCAGTAGTATCACTTGTGTCCCTACGTACCTACATAACAGTGATTGTGATAGTGATTGTGATAGTGATAGTGATAGTGATAGTGATTGTGATTGTGATTGTGATAGTGATGATTGTGATAGTGATTGTGATTGTGATAGTGATAGTGATGGTGGTTGTGATAGTGATTGTGATTGTGATAGTGATAGTGATTGTGATAGTGATAGTGATAGTGATAGTGATAGTGATAGTGATAGTGATAGTGATAGTGATAGTGATAGTGATAGTGATAGTGATTGTGATAGTGATAGTGATGATTGTGATAGTGATAGTGATAGTGATAGTGATAGTGATAGTGATAGTGATAGTGATAGTGGTAGTGATAGTGATAGTGATAGTGATAGTGATAGTGATAGTGATAGTGATAGTGATAGTGATAGTGATAGTGATAGTGATAGTGATAGTGATTGTGATAGTGATTGTGATTGTGATTGTGATTGTGATTGTGATTGTGATTGTGATTGTGATTGTGATTGTGATAGTGATAGTGATGGTGGTTGTGATAGTGATGGTGATTTTGATGATAATAATAAATTGTGATTATTATGAAATTTGGCACATACATAGTTTATAACCTGGATTAACATGTAGGATACTATTTATCCCTTTATTATGATTCAGTGGGACAATTACCGAACTTTACGCGGGCGAAGCCGCGGGCAACAGCTAGTAATACTTATATTGCAACTTTAATCAAAATCAATAGAGAGACGTAATGCCTGCATATTGCTCATTTAATAGTATAGAAGCACACATTTACTTAATAGGATGAAACTACTGCATAGACTTTGAATTTAATATTAATATAAGAGTTGGTTTTGTTAGGCTCGTTAGAAACAAGTACTTATGAACAATATCACAATAATGTCCATTTATACAAAATGGTCAATTACATCATCTTTCTTATCATTTCCCTTTCCTCAACCACGTAGGGGTCAGTTCACAGAATGACTGTGCAGCTGGATACCAGCAGTTTACATTAGCAAAATAGGATAATAATAAGAATCACATTAAAATACATAAAATGGTCACGGACGCAGTTTAAATTATGAATTATCACTTCGTGATCTTTTATGAATTGTAACGTAATTAATAATGAATAATAATAATTTATCATTTAGTTTCTCTTCACAAAGCTAACTTATATTAAAAATGTACAAAAAAAAAAGTTTATATTATTATTCTGCTAAAGTGGCCGTTAAAGGCTCCCATCTCTACATTCAAGTTACTGGGTAAGCTTAAAAGCCTTCGATAAAACTGCTCTTATTACATAACTGTGCATATAAACAGGAAAAGTCTTCCATTTTCAAAAAAGTAGGTGAATAATTTTTTATTCAAATATCTCACATTTGATAAAAACTCGCTGACATGTCTGAAATCTATTTATTTTGCCCTTCATCCTATTTGCCGAGGGATATACCGATCAAATACGTGAAAACCGAAATGTCATTCCACCTTCCTATTTTACATTTCTTTGATGAAAATATATAAGTCGGGAAGGTGGATGAAATAAATCTTTCAGGTTGTTCCTGTAGACTTTGAATGATTTATAAGAAGCTTTCATGGTAATGTTCGATTCCAGGAACGGTTGCTACTTTTACATCTAGAATAAGCTACAAATTATAAAGAGGTAGAGATTCTATGTTAGGATGTACGGATCTTCGAATTACTGTGTCGAATATTCTTTTACTAATGGGAAATAGGCGAGACAAAAAAAATCTAATTAGTCCGTCAGATAATTTCCAAAAAATATTGGACACGTATTTTTACGTAAACTAAAACTGACCAAGATGCGCGACGCTTTTAAAATTCTCAATACGTCACGCCTTGGTATAATTTTTCGCTAGTTCTGACATCACGAGACCCCACTCCCGAGTTTTGATGCGTTTTATCTTTGTCAAAATTCATTGATTTACAAAAACAAAAAATGTGTCCATTATTTTCCAATACTCTAACTTACGGACTAAATAGATTTGCAATTTTTTGATACTGTCGTCATGCCTCATAATAGACAAACAGATACACGCATGCATACAGGCACACACAATAAATTTTAATGCCAATTAATTCGAGATACTCTCAGCAATCTTTTTTTAGTGCCCTCGTGATTAGCGTAATGTTTGATATTATAAGTCATTCATAAAATAAATAAATAATCGTAAATCGTCTGAAACTTCTCAATTTTGAAGATAAATTATCACCTAATCTAAAGACTCCCTTTCAATCTTCAAAGATTTTGTTCATGTTTTTGTTGCCAGTAGCAACAAAAACATGAATTGCACTCAAAAATAAATAATCCTATGGAAATGCCTATAATTAAAATTGTTGAAGTTTCACGTAAGTCCTCCCAAGATGAGCACTTTGGCCAAGGTCTCTCCAAAAACATAGCATAGTCCTTAATAACTTTATCTTGGCAATGATTTGAGAAAAATAACAAAAACAAATCACAAGATTTGTAAAGAAAAATCCAAAGTAACGACAAAACTGATAATAAATATCAACGTTATTTCGCCATTGCATTTGAAAGGTACTTGGTAGGAGTGCCTAGTGCAAATAATACACAGACATTCTTATTTTTCTCGATGCGCAACTCCCAGCTCAGTTAAAAGTGGCTTGGAAAATATTTTCATTCACAAGAATAAAATTTTATGAATAAAATAGTTGTGAACTTGTGAAAATAATGTTTTATCTTAGGAATGTTTTCTAGCAAAGTTTTTCTAGAGAGATTTTCTTAGATTTTTAAAGATTTTCTAGTTTTTTTACGAAACCGAGATAAGAATATCGCATTATCTCAATATAAAAGCGACAAAAATACAATGAGAAAGCCGACATAGTGTTTTTAAACGCTCTCTTTATTTATATATTTTTTATTCAATCTTATTCACAGATTGACACTTTCGACAGGTTATTAAAATATAAAGTCGAATAAACTCCACATAAGAAAACTCCGGGGCCGGCAGGCCTAGCTCTTTCTTGGTTCACTTTAATATAAAATAAAAGACTATTTTATAAAAGATCGCTTCGCGTCAGTTTTAAAACCGTATAATTATTGTTACACCATAAAAAGCTGTCAAAAGTTCATAGTAGTACGAATATTTCGTTATGTTATTAATAACCCAAAAGAATCGAACTCACTTGGCACCATCAGGGAACGCCATGACACCCAACCCAGAGCAGAGGCCTCCAATCAGCGACCCATCGTACCTAGTACCATCAGGTAGCACCAGATGTCCCATGCCATGCTTCTGACCCTTAGAATTCCACTCGCCAACATAGCGGGTGCCATCTTCGTATTTATATGCACCTGTCTTGACCACGCCTGGATCTACAACTGTAAGAATTACAGACTAGGTTAGTGGTCCTCATAACAAATAAAAACCGGCCAAGTGCGAGTCGGACTCGCGCACGAAGGGTTCCGTACCATTATTATCAAAAAAGGGCAAAAAAATCACGTTTGTTGTATGGGAGCCCCCCTTAAATATTAATTTTATTCTGTTTTTAGTATTTGTTGTTATAGCGGCAACAGAAATACATCATCTGTAAAAATTTCAACTGTCTAGCTGTCACGGTTCATGAGATACAGCCTGGTGACAGACAGACGGACAGACGGACAGACGGACAGACAGCGAAGTCTTAGTAATAGGGTTCCGTTTTTACCCTTTGGGTACGGAATCCTAAAAAAGGTCACTATTAAAACACAGGACAGACTAGTTTCCCGTAAGCCTATGTTTTATGGCCTGTGACGCTACTCACATCAAGTTGATCAGAACTAAGGCGCTCAAACTAGTTGAAATTAAAAAAACCTTTCGTCTTGTTATAGAGACTTTCAACAAGTGTGACAATAAGCATTTTGGTTGCTTTGCTCAATTCTATGCATTAATGGCTATTCCATCATCTTTATCAACATTACCGTCGTCATCATTATCGATAATAAAAAAATAATATCACTTCCAGCTCTTTTGTAAGGGGGGTCTACCACTAGTGTGTCTTTCGTATGTTTTCTTGCTACGCTAGTTACGAGCTACTAAATTAATGATTTTTGTTACTAGGCACAGGATGACACTTCCTATAATGTCATTTGGTCATAAAAAAATCAAGCCACTCAAAACTAGCAAAGAAAAATAATGTTCTTACCGTCTACCATTGTGAAACACAACACTTGCACTGACACAAGCCGCACTTCAGCGGCTTCGACCTTTGTCAGTAATCTAATAAGAGAGATAGGGCAAATCGTTCGTTCGTTCTGTGCTTGTAATGCCCTATAACCTAGATAAGTTAAAGGCACATTTCCGAAGACACACACACCCTGAACCACCACACACACCACCACAGACGCGAACAAAGAACACGGTCGCGTTGCGGTAGACAATTGGGATGATGAATGACTAAAATAAATATGAAGGAACTTGGCCCTCATCAGCGATATTAATTGGCTCCATGATATTAAGTTTCACTTTGTAGGTAGGCGTGGATTGTCGGGCGAAGAAAATAGAAACCTCACGTTGTTGCACAATCACTTTTATTCCAAACTTAATTTTCTTTTAAAATAATCACTACTTAATTACCGATAAAATAAAGTAACAAAATAGGTAGCACAAGTAAGACACTCCACCGAACGCGTAGCACGCCTGTGCGATCCCGACCGAGTCTCAAATCATACTGCTGGTAAATCGTTCCTTCACTGCGCGCTAGCGCTCGGTGTTGTGTCAGAGTGTCATGTGATCGGATGTGACGTAGTAGACAAAGATAATTCATGTTCACGACACTCTTAAACTAATAGCGACATCTATGAAATCTAACTAACACTAATTTAAATGTTAAAGCGCCGTCACGGCCAGACTGACATTCGCACGTCCTCGTGCGTCTCCGTCCTCTTAAGTCGCCGCTTGCCCATTATTCTGTAAAGAGAATAAAACTGGTAGATACATTACTTTGTACGCTCGTCCATCACTGACATACGTTACAATATTCTATAGCCCACGAACTCAACATCTAAGAGCTGACCCAGACAACTGAAATAGGCGTCCCCTCGACCAGTCACACTAGTCCACACATATCTCAATTGATCTCATAGCCTCTCAGACTAGACGATCAGTGCAATTATAATGATCCGGAACATCGGCCTGCTTAAGCCAGTTCCTTAGATCACACAGCTGTCACACCGTAGGATATGATCTGGAACATCGGCCTGCTTAAGCCAGTTCCTTAGATCACACAACTACCCACACCCAGGATATGATCTGGAACATCGGCCTGCTTAAGCCAGTTCCTTAGATCACACAACTGCCCACACCGTAGGATATGATCTGGAACATCGGCCTGCTTAAGCCAGTTCCTTAGACCAAGCAACTACACACACCATAGGACGTCGACCCACATGAGCCAGTCCCTCACCCAGTTAAGGTAACCACACAGATTAGTAGCAATGTTACCTTTAATTAGGTTTCTTCACTCTCGGAGGCCGAGAGGGTTCCAGAGCTAGCGGTCAACGTGCGGGAACTACAAATCGACAAGGTATCACTGTCATCACCAGATGATACCCAATCCGCTCCCCGATCGTGGACCGCCGTCTCGGCCTCCTCTAAGTCATTAGTTAAGGTTGTAGCTATATCTACCAAGCCTTCATAGCCCCCGGGTACTGCACGCAAATTCTCATGACTATATTTGTATGTTCTACTAGCTGTTGCCCGCGGCTTCGCCCGCGTGAAGTTCGGTAACTGTCCCACTGGATCATACTAAAGGGATAATAGTGTCCTCCATGTTAATCCAGGTAATAAACTATCTATGTGCCACATTTCATAATCATAACAATTATTATTATCACAATCACCATCACTATCAGAACCGCCAGCATTATCACAATCACCATCACTATCACTATCACAATCACCATCACAATCCCCATCACCATCACTATCACAGTCACCATAATTATCACCAATTATCATCATTAACACAACCACCATAATTACCACAATCATTATCACAATCACCATCACAATCACCATAATTATCTCAATCACAATCACCATCACTATCACAATCACAATCACAATCACGATCACCATCACAATCCCCATCACCATCACTATCACAATCACTATCACCATCACCATCACAATCACCATCAAAATAACTATCACAATCACCATCACAATCACCATCACAATCACCATCACCATCACAATCACAATCACAATCACCATCACAATCACAATCACCCTCACAATCATCATCACACTCACCATCACAATCACCATCACAATCACCATTACAATCAGTATCACAATCACGATAACGATGATGTCGTTATCACAATCATTATCATCGTAATCACAATCGCTATCATCATTTTCACAATCACTATCATCGTAATCACAACCATTATCATCGTATTTACAATCATCATCATCACAATCACCATCAAAATCACCATAACAATCACAATCACCATCACTGTCACAATCACAATCACCATCACAATCCCCATCACTATCGCTATCGCAATCACTATCACAATCACCATCACCATCACCATCACAATCGCAATCACCATCAGAATCACCATCACAGTCACCATCACAGTCACCATCACAATCACCATCACAATCACCATCACAATCACCATCACAATCACCATCACAAACACCATCACCATCACCATCACCATCACCATCACCATCACCATCATCATCACCATCACAATCACCATCACAATCACCATCACAATCACAATCACCATCACCATCACAATCACCATCACAATAACCATCACAATCACCATCACAATCACCATCACAATCACCATCACAATCACCATCACAATCACAATCACCCTCACAATCACCATCACACTCACCATCACAATCACCTTCACAATCACCATTACAATCAGTATCACAATCACGATAACGATGATGTCGTTATCACAATCATTATCATCGTAATCACAATCGCTATCATCATTTTCACAATCCGTATTTACAATCATCATTTTCACAATCTCCATCCTCGTCATCACTATCATTATAATCGTAATCACAATAATTATCATCGTAATCACAATCACTATCATCTTAATCACAATCATCATGATCACAATCGCCATCACTATCTCAACCACAATCATTATCACAATTACCAACACTATCACAATCAAAATCACAATCACCATCACCATCACCATCACCATCACAATCACCATAACTACCACAACCACAATCACCATCACAATCACTACCCTCGTTATCACAATAATTATCATCGTAATCACAGTCATTATCACACTCACCATCACCATCACTATCTCAATCGCCATCACAATCACCATCACAATCACCATCACAATCACCATCACAATCACCATCACAATCACCATAACAATCACAATCACCATCACTATCACAATCACAATCACCATCACAATCCCCATCACTATCGCTATCACAATCACTATCACAGTCACCATCACAATCACCATCACTATCAGAATCACCATCATCGTTATCACACTTATTATCATTGTAATCACAATCATTATCATCGTTATCACAATCATCATTATCACAATCATCATCGTCGTAATCACAATCATTATCATCGTAATTAAAATCATCATCATCACAATCATCGTCGTCATTATCACAATCATCATCATCGTAATCACAATCATTATCATCTGGATCTCAAAATAAATGCCATTTTCGTAATCAGCACCCCTGATAATCTCGGTATCGACACCCTTATTGATTTTTAGACATTTCAACCCCATCGCACCCCAACAGGGAATGGTAGTATTTCAGGTCCGCCACATTAAATCTTAAAATCGTTGTTTTTGTAATACACCCGACCCAATTCACCATAAAAACAATACCTATGTTGAATTTCAGACTTTGTTACCCCATTTCCCCCTTTAGGGGTTGAATTCTAAAAAAAAACTGAAACACAAACGTTAACTCATTTATCGATAGGAGTACTCCTGTTAAGTTTCGAATAAAGTAGTCTAACTAATCTTATTTCCCCACGTAATCTTTGGACTCCCGTTCCAACCCCTAAGGGGGTGAATTTTGAAAAATCCTTTCTTAAAGCACCCCTAAACCTCATAAAGAACCTTTGTGAAAAATTTGGAATCTCTAGACTCAGCGGTTTGGGCTGTGCATTGATTTTTATACCTTGCCACCCCATTTCCCTCTCTTAGGGTTGAATTCTGAAAAAACCTGAAACCCGTTTCTACTCATTTATCAATAGGAGCACTTCTGTGAAGTTTCGAATAAAATGGTCTAACTAATCTTGTTTTACCCATACAAACTTTGGATTCCCGTTTAACCCCCTTAGGGGTTGAATTTTGAAAAATGCTTTCTTAGTGCACCCCTAGACCACATAAGGAACCTACTTGTCAAATTTGGAATCTCTAGACTCAGCGGTTTGGGCTGTGCATTGATTTTTATACTTTGCCACCCCATTTCCCCCTCTTAGGGGTTGAATTCTGAAAAAACCTGAAACCGGTTTCTACTCATTTATCAATAGGAGCACTCCTGTGAAGTTTCGAATAAAATAGTCTTACTAATCTTGTTTCCCCATACAAACTTTGGAGCCCCGTTTAACCCCTTTAGGGGATGAATTTTGAAAAATCCTTTCTTAGTGCACCCCTAGACCACATAAGGAACCTACTTGTCAAATTTGGAATCTCTAGACTCAGCGGTTTGGGCTGTGCATTGATTTTTATACTTTGCCACCCCATTTCCCCCTCTTAGGGGTTGAATTCTGAAAAAACCTGAAACCCGTTTCTACTCATTTATCAATAGGAGCACACCTGTGAAGTTTCGAATAAAATAGTCTTACTAATCTTGTTTCCCCATACAAACTTTGGAGCCCCGTTTAACCCCTTTAGGGGATGAATTTTGAAAAATCCTTTCTTAGTGCACCCCTAGACCACATGAGTAACCTACTTGCCAAATTTGGAATCTGTAGACCCAGCGGTTTAGGCTGTGCGTTGATAGATGAGTCAGTCAGTCAGTCAGTCAGTCAGTCAGTCAGTCAGTCAATCAGTCAGTCAGTCAGTCAGTTTTTTCTTTTATATATTTAGATTGGATCCGTCTAAGTTTTTTTAATTCATATCTGTCGTTATCTAACACGTCAGTTATAACAAAGGGACCTCTGAATTTTCTATGAAGTTTTGTCTGACTCCTTTCACTACATTTAATGAAGACAAAATCGCCCTTGGTTAATGGTTTCACCGTTGCTCTACCGCGATTGAAACGCGCAACCTCTGACGCAGCAGCTTTTTTAATATTCTCGGATGCTATCTCGCGAATTTCATTTAGATCTAACCGCGACTCAGGCTCGGTATTTGAAGCTATGCGTGCTAGACCTAAAGACCGCGCCCGAATGCCAAACATTAGCTCTGTGGGTGTGTAGCCAGTTACCCTAGACCCTGTACTATTCAACGCTAGTTGTACTTCGAGAAGTTCATCACGCCAAGTTTTGTTTGGATCATTTTCTATTATAGTGAGTAAGCATTTTAATGTCCGCATAACTCTCTCAACTTGACCATTTGCCCTGCTAGAACCGGTAGCAATAAGATGTAATTCTATACCATGGTCACTACAAAATTGCTTAAAATCTGCGCTAATATAACATCTGCCTTGATCTGCAATGATTCGTGAAGGTGCACCGAAGAGACAGACAGCTTTTTTTAGTGCTCTAACTGCACTAGCTGCATCTAAAGAAGAGGTGTACTCTAGAAGGACGTATTTAGTGAAGGAGTCAATAATGACGGAAAAATACTCTTTCCTGTCGCTTTTTCCACTCAACTTCCCCGTGATGTCTATATGTATAGTATGCCATGGTGTAGAGACTTTAGGTATCGGATGAAGTCTGACTTGTTGAGCCCCTGAACATCCCTTTGAGGCCTTGCATACAATGCACGATTCAACAAATTTTCGCACCTGCTTAGCCATCTCAGGGAACCAGTATTGTTCATAAATCTTATCAAGGGTTTTGTCTGCACCAAGGTGTTTAATTTCTGTGTGAACATGATTAATTAAAGTCCAGGTCAGTGATCTTGGGACTATTGGGAGCCAGAAGCTATTTTTGTTGCGCTCAATTTTCCTGTATAAAACTCCTTTACGGACGTCGTAAGTGTGAGCAACTGCTTCTGGGAGCTCTTGATTATTATGCTTACTGATAAGATCCTGGATCTCAGAGTCGCGTTTCTGCTCTACTGAAAGCCAACCTTGATGCAATTCAACAAACTGTACAATTTTAGTTTTATTTGTTTCCCCAGATTGTGGGACGGGATTATGTACCAGCTCCGGAATAGGGTTTCTGGACAGAAAATCAGCATGTTCCATGCTACTCCCACGCTTGTGGACAATATCGAAATCATAGGCCTGCAAAAAGGCCCACCACCTGTGAACGCGTGGGGTGAGGTCGATCTTCGATTTCGATGCTTTGAGAGAGTTACAGTCTGTGTAGACTGTGAAATGTTGCCCGTACAAGTAATGCCTGAAATTTTCAACAGCTCTTACAACGGCCAGGGTCTCTAACTCGTAAGAGTGATATCGCGATTCTGTTTCAGAAGTTCGCCGGCTAAAGTAAGACACGACATGAGGAACGTTATCTTGTCTTTGGATCAATATTGCCCCGTACCCCTCAGAACTTGCGTCGGTGTGAAGTTCTATAGGTGCGTCACGGTTAAATATAGTCAGTACTGGTTCTGATGTTAGTATTTCGACCACTTTCTTGTGAATATCATTATGTGTCTCTGTCCATTTAATAGGCCCTTTTAATTTAGTCAAAGGATATAGTGGTCCAACAATACGAGTGTAGTTTGGTATAAATCGTCTAAAGTATGAAGCGAGACCTAAAAACTGCCTAACTTGAGAAGCGGTTTTCGGAACGGGTGCCTGTACCAAAGCTTTTACTTTCCTAGGATTTGGAGTTACTACTCCTGCTTTTATCACATCAAATTTATGAAAGCTGAAGAGATAATCAACTTCAGCTTTCATAAATTTACATTTTTTGAAATTAAATGAAAAACCAGCATCTGATAATGCCTTTAATGTTACGTCTAAGCGTTCTAGACCTTGGGAAACATTAACCGAATAACACAAAACGTCATCCATGTAAGCAAGTGCTACTTTGTCTTTAAGGGTACCTAA
Organism: Xestia xanthographa; assembly: GCA_905147715.2. Taxonomy (NCBI): domain Eukaryota; kingdom Metazoa; phylum Arthropoda; class Insecta; order Lepidoptera; family Noctuidae; genus Xestia; species Xestia xanthographa. The sequence continues at coordinate 26,274,885 of LR990658.1, forward strand.
AGCTTTGTTAATGCAACGCTGATACACAGACGCAGCATTTCTAAGTCGGAAGGGCATGGCCAAATATTCGTACTGGCCATCAGGGGTCACGAAAGCTGTTCGTGCTATACTATCGCCCTCTGGGTCAACACAAATTTGATGGTACCCTGAAGCCATATCTAGACAAGAAAAATAGTGCGCCCCGTGAAGCCGGTCTATTTGTTCGTCTATTCTGGGTAAAGGAAAATGTTCGGGGCGCGTGTTAGCGTTAAGTTCCCTATAATCTACGCACATCCTATCCGTGTTATCCTTTTTTTTTACAAGTAGGATGGGGCTAGCGAATGGTGAAGAACTTTCACGAATGACACCCACTTTCAAGAGGGAATCGATTTTTTCTTGGACTATTTCTTTCTCTGTTGGGGATAACCTATATGGGCGCCTTTGTACTGTTTTACTTGGATCAATAGGGTCTAAACGTAAAAAGGCCCGTTTTAACGCGACGCGTCGGTATACCATCAATAAAGAATTCACTATACTTTTGCAACATCTGAATTAATGCGAGTTTATCTTCACCCTGTAGATCAGTGTCGATACTATTAAAATCGAAATCATGAGGCTTTTCAGTAATGTTAACTTCTTTGCGCAGAGAGAATGTAATTTTGTCACTATCTATACGTACATGAATACCGCTATCTAGTAGGTCCCTACCTATAATTACCGGTTCTGTAATTGAGTTATCAGGCACAACATGAAACAAAAGGGACACTGTGATGTTTTGAATTTTAACACGGCTCAATATTTGCGATTCACATTTTACATTTTCTTTGCCTATGCCTGTAAGATAAACTAAATCAAAGCGCATAGTACCCGGGAACTTGTTGACAAAGCTAAAAGTTACAAGTGAACAAGCGGATCCACTATCAAAGAGAAAAGAAACGAGCTCACCAGATGATGTGGTCAGGTTACTCCCTGTCGATTTGAGTTCGCAGACGTTGACCTCCTTGACGGCAGCCGCCGCTACCCCACTGCCTCCTTTTCGGTCGGGGCACCACGATGCAACGTGTCCCGGTTGTCCACACACGTAACAGGTGATACGGTTCTTATCGTGACTCTTCGGTGTTGGGGTTCGATTCGAAGTCTTCACTTGAGATGAAGGCTCGTCCTGCCTCCTGCGGCAATCCATTGATCTGTGGCCTGGTTTGCCACAACGATGGCATGTGCCGTTGAAGCGATTGTCCGTGCTGTAGCGAGGTCTTTTGGTATCACCATCGTATCCTTCGCTGCTTTCATGTCTTCGTTTATGAGAAATTCCATTTAGGATGCGTAGTAGTTGGGCTCTTGTTACCACGTTGTGCGAGTGCAATTCTCTTCGAATTGTGCTATCTTTTTGGCACAAGACTGATGCAACAAATCCCGTCAATATGTCTTCGGCCATTTCTGTTCGTGGTATGCGCTCTATGAGACTCCACAGGCGCATAGCGGCCTCGCTAGCAGTTTCCTTTGCGGTTATTTGGAAATGTAATATTTCGTCAAAATAGTCTTGCCCTTGCATGGGCTTTGCAAATTTGGCTAGCAATAATTCCTTTACTCGAGGCCATGATAGCTCAGACAGCTGCAATTTCGTTAGACAGGTAGCGGCCCGGCCTTTTAACGCATGGGTAAGAGCTAATAGTAATTCGGCACCATCTAGCTTTCGGCTATGAACTACTATCTCCGTGATTTTGCACCAACCTTCTATGTCATCATCAGGATCAAACCGTATCAATCGCGCAGTTGCGTTCAAATTTGAAGTTTGCGGTTGAGTGGTTGCCAGCAGTCGTGATAACAAAGTCTCCATATCTTGCCATAGGTTAGACTTTGGCGGGACCACTACACTGTCTCCGTTATTTTCTTCAGGTCTTTGCCCTTCGAATCCCACTTCTGATGAAGGAACTTGGCCCTCATCAGCGATATTAATTGGCTCCATGATATTAAGTTTCACTTTGTAGGTAGGCGTGGATTGTCGGGCGAAGAAAATAGAAACCTCACGTTGTTGCACAATCACTTTTATTCCAAACTTAATTTTCTTTTAAAATAATCACTACTTAATTACCGATAAAATAAAGTAACAAAATAGGTAGCACAAGTAAGACACTCCACCGAACGCGTAGCACGCCTGTGCGATCCCGACCGAGTCTCAAATCATACTGCTGGTAAATCGTTCCTTCACTGCGCGCTAGCGCTCGGTGTTGTGTCAGAGTGTCATGTGATCGGATGTGACGTAGTAGACAAAGATAATTCATGTTCACGACACTCTTAAACTAATAGCGACATCTATGAAATCTAACTAACACTAATTTAAATGTTAAAGCGCCGTCAAATATGATTCTGTTTAGTCCGTCAGTTAGATTATCGAAAAAAATTTGGATACGTGTTTCTTGTTTTATCAAATTAATAAAAATTGACGAAGATAAAACGTGTCAAAGATCATGAGTGGGGGCTTGTGACATCACATTTGAGTAAAAAATCTACTCAAATGTGATGTCACACGAGTTTTTGACGCACTGTATCGTTTTCATTTTTTGTTTACGTGAAAAAAGAAAAAATATGTGCCCAATTTTTTTTATAAATCTATCTGACGGACTTATTAGATTTTTTCTACCCTATAGCCGCTAGCTACTATGCCGCACCGGCATTTCTCGTCTTTAGTTCCACGAAAATATTTTGCAAACCAAAAAAAAAACATCTAGTAGGTCTCTGTTAGTTACAGACAATGACTGTACTACTAATATGTTGTTCTGCGGACAGCGTCTGGCGTTAATGTCGCCATGCCAAAAGAGTTACATCTAAATTCGTCCTTAGGGACGAATTTAGATGCAACTAAATAATAATTAATAATAATAATAAAAATAAATTAATAATTATTATTTAGATAATAATATTTTTCCGATCCAGCCCCCTTTCTGTCCTCCCCCAGCGGCACTATATGCCGAAATAATCAGTATTTTTTAAAAGGACGATTCCAGAAAATCAGCCACAATAACCTGACGTAGTTGTAAGCAATGCTGCGGTTTGCCGTTGTGGTAGACTTCGGAAGTGTAATTTGGGGATACTACAAAATTAAAGGCTAAACCGAAACTTCATAGAATTAGTAGTAAAATTATTCCCCGAAGGACCAGAAATAATTGGTACTTTAATTGAGGGAACACAAGAACTGACCTCAAAGAGATAATTTACTAGAAACTGTTCCCTATTCAAATAGATCTTTCTTATTATTCTGCAAATCGTTTTGAGCTATATTTTCTAGGTATTTTAGGCTCATTGGTGACGATAAGCTGGTGGGTACCAATCTTCATGGCCTGGCCCACCGTCGTAAAGTTGTACTTCGGTGAGTGTGTTCCACTGCGGGTTATCACCTATACCTTTTCGATGTTCCACAAGTCATTCGCACGAAACGCTTATATGACCCCAATCTATTTAAGTCGCAAGTTAATAGGCTTCTTTTGGGTTACCTCGTTCCAACCTCGACCTCATCTCTGTCCCTGAGGACCTCCTGATCTCCTATCCTGAGATAAGATTGAGGTCCAGAGTAGGCCCATGAAATATTTAAAAAAATGTATACGTAAAGTATTGGTTGCTGGCATTGTTACCAAGGATGGTGCAACTGAGCTCTGTGACCTCTATCGGTTTTAGGACGATGATTATCACAATAGTGGAACAGGTGCTCAATGTCACAATAACATCATGCCGGTTTTCTGTCAAAGGGTAGGCAGAGACAGGTACCAACACAGCTATACCCACACTTTGCCAGTTATCTTTAAGAGTCCTATTACATTTTTTACGCAAATTCGTGATTTTTGACGCAGTAATTTTCAGCATCAGTTAGATATTTTAATTATTTGCCTATAAATAACAAGAGTGCCATTCTCTTTCTTGTAAGTTGGAGTTACACATTTTCATTTTTCATTTCGTGTAATTTACTATAAATATTTTACGAACTCAGTTTGCAAGAAAAACCGTCGGCGATGGAACTTTGACGCTCAAATTCACATTGTTACATGCAATTCTTATAAAAGCTAAAATAACTGAAAAATAAGCTGAATTTACTTGTTTATTGGAGTTTTAGAATTTCTTTAAAATCCTTGAATTTTCACGGAAAAAATCGTAAAGAAAGCGTAATTTAAGCCATAAATGTCTTGATTCAGCGTCCATTATATTCCAAATAAACTAAATTTTATCAAACAAATTAATCTAAATATATAAAAGAAGACTGACTGACTGACTGACTGATTGACTGACTGACTGATTGACTGACTGACTGACTGACTCATCTATCAACGCACAGCCCAAACCGCTGGGTCTACAGTTTCCAAATTTGGCAAGTAGGTTCCTTATGTGGTCTAGGGGTGCACTAAGAAAGGATTTTTCAAAATTCACCCCCTAAGGGGGTTAAACGTGGCACCAAAGTTTGTATGGGGAAGCAAGATTAGTTAGACTATTTTATTCGAAACTTCACAGGAGTGCTCCTATTGATAAATGAGAAGAAACAGGTTTCAGGTTTTTTCAGAATTCAACCCCTAAGAGGGAGAAATGGGGTGGCAAAGTATAAAAATCAATGCACAGCCCAAACCGCTGAGTCTAGAGATTCCAAATTTGGCAAGTAGGTTCCTTATGTGGTCTAGGGGTGCACTAAGAAAGGATTTTTCAAAATTCACCCCCTAAGGGGGTTAAACGTGACACCAAAGTTTGTATGGGGAAGCAAGATTAGTTAGACTATTTTATTCGAAACTTCACAGGAGTGCTCCTATTGATAAATGAGTAGAAACGGGTTTCAGGTTTTTTCAGAAATCAACCTCTAAAGGGAAAGGGGTAACAAAGTCTGAAAATTAACATGGGTATTGTTTGTATGGTTTATCGGGTCGGGTGTATTACAAAAACAACGATTTTAAGATTTAATGTGGCGGACCTGAAATACTATCATTCCCTGTTGGGGTGCGATGGGGTTGAAATGTCCAAAAATCAATATGGGTGTCGATACCGAGATTATCAGGGGTGCTGATTACGAATATGACATTTATTTTGAGATCCAGAAGATGGCAGAAACGACTTCTATACAGAGTTACTGTTGATTTATTGCGATGATTGTGATAACGATGATGGTGATTGTAATGATGATGATTGTGATGATGATGATTGTGATGATGGTGATTGTAATGATGATGATTGTGATAATGATTGTGATTACGATGATTATGATTGTGATTACGATGATGATGATTGTGATTACGATGATGATGATTGTGATAACGATGATGGTGATTGTGATTGTGATGGTCATTGTGATACTGATGGTGATTGTGATAATGATGTTGGTTGTTATAGTGATGGTGATTGTGATTGTGATTAAGATGATAATGATTGTGATTACGATGACAGTGATGGTGATTGTGAAAATGATGATGATGATTGTGATAACGATAACGATGATTGTGATAACGATGATGGTGATTGTGATTGTGATGGTGATTGTGATAGTAATGGTGATTGTGATAATGATTGTGACAATGATGGTGGTTGTGATATTGATGGTGATTGTGATGGCGATGGTGATTGTGATAGTGATTGTGATGGTGATAGTGATTCTGATTGTGACTGTGATAGTGATTGTGACGGTAATTGTGATTGTGATGGTGATTGTTACAGTGATGGTGATCGTGATAACGATGATGATTATTGTGATTACGATGATAATGATTGTGGTAACGAGGATGGAGATTATGAAGATGATGATTGTGATTACGATGATAATGGTTGTGATTACGATGATAATGATTGTGATAATGATGATGGTGATGGTGATTGTGACACTGATTGTGATTGTGATAGTGATAGTGACGGTGACTGTGATAATGATTGTTATAATGGTGGTGGCTGTGATAGTGATTGTGATAGTGATTGAGATAATGATGGTGATAATGATTGTGATAATGATGGTGGTTGTGATAGTGATGGTGTTTGCGATGGTGATTGGGTTGGTGATTGTGATGGTGATTGTGATTGTGATGGTGATTGTGATGGTGATTTTGATAGTAATGGTGATTGTGATAATGATTGTGACAATGATGGTGGTTGTGATATTGATGGTGATTGTGATGGCGATGGTGATTGTGATAGTGATTGTGATGGTGATGGTGATTGTGATGGTGATGGTGATAGTGATTCTGATTGTGACTGTGATAGTGATTGTGACGGTAATTGTGATTGTGATGGTGATTGTTACAGTGATGGTGATCCGTGATAACGATGATGATTATTGTGATTACGATGATAATGATTGTGGTAACGAGGATGGAGATTATGAAGATGATGATTGTGATTACGATGATAATGGTTGTGATTACGATGATAATGATTGTGATAATGATGATGGTGATGGTGGTTGTGACACTGATTGTGATTGTGATAGTGATAGTGACGGTGACTGTGATAATGATTGTTATAATGGTGGTGGCTGTGATAGTGATTGTGATAGTGATTGAGATAATGAGGGTGATAATGATTGTGATAATGATGGTGGTTGTGATAGTGATGGTGTTTGCGATGGTGATTGGGGTGGTGATTGTGATGGTGATTGTGATGGTGATTGTGATGGTGATTGTGATTGTGATGGTGATTGTGATGGTGATTGTGATGGTGATGGTGATTGTGGTGGTGACTGTGATAATGACGATGGTGATTGTGATAGTGATTGTGATGATGATTGTGTTGGTGATTGTGTTGGTGATTGTGATGATAATAATAAATTGTGATGATTATAACATTTGGCACATAGATAGTTTTTAACTTGGATTAACATGTAGGACACTATTTATCCCTTTAGTATGATTCAGTGGAACAGTTACCGAACTGCACGCGGGCGAAGCCGAGGGCAACAGCTAGTATGATATAAAACTTCAATCTACAATGAATAAGTTTCATTAGTTTTCGTTTGTCAATATAATAAGACAAAATTACAATAAATAAAATTGAAGTACTATAATTCTGCGTCAATTCAAGTCGCTCCTCAGTCTCATGTCAGTCTCGTCTCTAATTTTCGTCAATAACAATCGACAATCATCCGGAGATCGCTATTATTATCGACTCGTGTACGCCGATCGAAAAAAATTGCCCTTGTTCGCTTTAGGACAGATTCACCTTAGGACAGATTCGCTTAGCGACAGGTTTGCTTTACGGCAGATTCGTTTTACGGCAGAAATTGTACAGCATAACAAACTCGAATCATTTTGTTTCTGTCAATATCATGTTAATGGCCACTCATATTATTGTGTCATGGTATATTTTTATTGTATGACATTGTATTATGCAGGCATTGATTTGTTGCTGATATTTTTTTTTTTTCGGGCTGAACAGAAAACAAATTAAGTATGTATCGTAAGATAAATAATAAACAGCATTTTTGTTTATTGTTTTATTAAAGTACCTACAGTGAACTACTCGATATAGATAATAGACTTCACTGTATTTCTGCCGTAAAGCGAATCTGTCGTACGCGAATCTGTCCTAAGGCGAATCTCTCCTGTTGCGGGACTGTTCGAAAGAGATACCGTGGCCCCGGAACACAAAGGGCGATGAAGGAACATGGATGGGTTTTAGTCAGTAAAAGTCTGACACTCCCTCCTGCTCCGCCCAGAGCGGGAGGAATTATTATTATTTGATGATTTCACATGCGAAAAAAAAAAAAAAAAAAGGCGAATCTGTCCTAAAGCGAACAAGGGAAAATTTGATCCAGGGAGTAAAAATCGAAAAATTGCGAAAAAAATGTAACAGGACACCTAAGTCCCAGTAATGGGAGACGAACAATTTCACATCAAGTTTCTCTTCTTTTCCTGGCCTGCAGTTGAAAAATCCAAATTACGCTAGATACGCTAGATAGATAGAGACAGGGTGTAAAAGACCTCATCACGAAGCCGTGCCCAACCAAGCATTCTGTACATCAAACTAAGTAACTTTACGCAAAAATTATTGCTGGGAAACGACTTTTTTTTGGGGTGAAAAATCATGTTTTGTGGTAGAACTCAAAGTATCGCACTCAAAACATTGTGCTGATGGATGGATTGAAGTAAAAATCTTACATTATAAACTTGTATTAAAAAAAAAACTTCTCAAAAAGTTTTAACTTTGACCCCTATCTCTGTTACTAGAAGGTTCCCAGGTATGGTGTAGAACAAAAAAATGATCGCAATAACAGGGAGAACAAGTGCCTTTCGGCTTCGTTAAGAGGTGTTTTACACCCTTTATTTGTCAACATTTTCAATCGCAGTGAAGAAGAATTGTTCAGTAATTGCCCTCAACCTTTTCCAAAACAGCAACTCCAGAATTGAAAGTAATCACAAAAGTGCTAATGTTTTCCAAAGTAGGAAGTTTCAATTGAGTAGTTGTCATCCAGTTGGGTTCAGTAATCGTTAAGTTGTTAGAACAAATTCCTGTAGATCGGGTAATTTTTGTTGTTTACTGATTTGCAGTATCCAGCTAGCGCGCACGTGGATAGTAGACTTAGATATCATGTTTATATTGGTTTCAAGATTTTATTAGTGTTGTATCATCATTATTACAGCCGAAAGACATCCACTGCCGGACATATTGTTGCCACATTGACAGGTTTCGTGCGTTTCGCATTCAGCGGATCCCCTCAATTTCACCAGGTCATCGATCCACGTAGTGGGAGACCTTCCAACGCAACGTCTTCCGGTTCGCAGTCGCCATTTCAGAACTTTTTGGCCCCATCGGCTAAAGTGTAGCAAAGTGTAGTGTAGTGTGTGTGTGTGTGTGTTGTGTAAATGAGTTTATACCCGAAAGACTGACGAGTATTTACCCAGAGGTTTTGGAGTAGGCTGAACTTCATCACTTAACAAGATCACATTAAATAACAATTACAATGTTAGTTTTACTGCTTCTTAGCATAAATAAATAAAATAAAATAAAAAAGCCTTTTATTTCTAGCAAAAACACAAAAGAAAGTACTTAACTTAGATTCTATTCTGTTTATAGTATATTTGTTAGTATGTACTTAAGTAAAGTTTCTTAATCTAAGATGTTAGTTTAAAATAATTTAACTTGATTTTTTTTTTTTTGTTCAATATGACAATTTTTGTTAGTAAATTAGGTTTAGTTCTTAAATTTTTAAATTTAGCTGTTAGTTTTAATATTACTTAGATATTTAGTTATCTGCTAGAACTCCTCTGCAGGTGAAGGCCTCCCCCAAAGATAGCCAGTCCTCTCTGGATTGGGCTACTTGAATCCAGTTTGGGCCGGCTGTTTTTTTGAGCTCATCTTCCCATCTATCTACAGGTCTACCTCTTTTTCTTTTGCCTTGAGGGCCTGCCCATGCGGTCACCCTTTTGGTCCATCTCTGGTCTCTTAGGCGCGTCACATGTCCGGCCCACTTCCATTTTAGTGATTGAGCATGTGTCAATACATCTCTTGCCTTGGTCCTATGTCTTATTTTTATGTGTCTTATTTTTTGTATTTTTCTAATATTCATCATACTGCGCTCTATTCCTCTTTGGCATGTAGTTATTGTTTCTTTTGTTTTTTTGTTAAACCTCCATGTTTGGCACGCATACGTTAGGCACGGTATAAGGCATGAGTTGAGTACCTTAGTTTTGATTTTTATCGGCATGCTGCTTTTGAAAATGTCCTTCAATGCCCAGCATTTGTTCCACGTTAACTGTTTCCTGCGCTCAACTTCTTGGTCGTTGTTTTTTTGGTCAAAGCTAATTTGTTTTCCTAGGTATATATAGTTGTCTGTATACTCGAGAGCATCCTTTTCAACATATATTGTTCTCTTACAGCCACACTCAGAGTCGTTCATTAAATTAGTCATAATGAACACTTAACTAATTATCATTAAATCTGTTAATCAATGCTACATCCCAGAGACATAATTTAAGGGTTCATTAGCTAATGACAGATTTAAGTATACGTAGGGCGAAGCATCCTAGAATTATCTTATCGATTGCATATCGATAAAGCCTTGGTGTAGCCACATTTAAAAAGTGTTGATATTAAATCACATTTAAGTTTATTTATAAATGTTGAAAATTATTATTCATAGTAATATAATGGATAATCAGTTCTTTAACTGTAAGTTTTTACTAAATTACAAAGGGGAACAGCTATTTTCATTGAAATAAAATAAAGCAATTGCGATCTTTTTTCTATGGCATCACTGAGCTGTCAACTGTCAATGTCAAGTAGTATTTACCGAGCGGGAAAGTTTGTGTTGTAAATTTTAATTTCATCTGTATTAATTTACGTTATGGTAAGTTTATAAGCATTTTCAGTGAAAATGTTATATCAATAAAATTCATCAACACAGCTTGTGTACTCAAAGAACTTCCGTTCATATTTCATCTGTTTCAATTATTTCTATGATAGGTAAGTATCTGCTAACCCAGGCAGGGTTTTGTAGCGAAGTACCGTAATTTTATTGCTAACATTATTTCCGGTGCAAATGGTAATCCTCTTTTCGTTGGTTTCCTGAGGTCGGATTGACCAACGGCAATATGACACTTTTTACAGATTCAGGTGTAAATCTATAACTTGCGTGAAATTCCTGAATAGAATATTTTGTAAAGGGATCAGAATAATCTCGTAAATTCCGCCTCGGTCCCTCTTCTGTATATCTTCTGGCATAATATAAAAACTTAAGAGGGCCCTTCCCGGACCGCCTTTCGTCAACGCGAGCATGGTCGAAAAGCTTGTTGTTTCATCCAGAGCCACAGCGGTGGTATTCTTTTAACTCCCCTGTCTTACCTAGCCCCGACCCCGCACTATTTGCCTCCCGCATACCTCATACCGCCTAACGCGAGGACATTGAACGAAAAATATTGTTCAAAAATTTATAAAACTTGTTCCAGAAAATACGTGTTTTTGAATTAGTCTTACAAGTATGTGAAATAAATATTTGTTATTTAGAATCTCCACTACATTTGCAAGGCTTCTATCAGGATGTTTTCTTTACTTTTACAATTTATAAGTACATTATGAACGGCCAAAGTTGAGGTAAAAGTTGTGCAAAACAGCAATTTTTGGAGGCTTTTACTGAATTTGATTCTACAAATTTTTATTTTTTCTTCGATAGAAGCCTAGATATAGTCCACAAAATACTTAATAGTTCGAAAAATTCAAATATATAATTATGTCTAACAACGGCATAATCACGCACGAGCTATTGTCAAAATTCTCGCGAAAAGTATGGCGGGTTGGCCGGTCATAGTGAAGTCTGCCAAATCAGACATTATTCCTTTTTAATTAATAAACGTTTATTATGAAATCGAATTCGCGGGTAAAAATAGAACCCGAAACGTAGATGTCAAAATCAGCCATTAAATATTTAAGTAAAGGTTTTGCTTTACTTAACTTTAATTGTCATTAAGGGACGCTAATGAACCGTTAACTGACTCTGAGGGTGAATTTTTTTTAATTTTTACTAAGGAACCGTTTAAGTAACCATTAACTGACTCTGAGTGTGGGTGTTAGTGCTGTTAGTCATCACCGTTGTTTTGGATAGGTTCATTTCCAAGCCTACTAGTTGACTGGCGGTATTGAGTGACTCTATCATGTGCTGTAATTCTGATACTGTTTCTGATAGGAGGACCAAGTCATCTGCAAATCTTAGATGACTTACATAGGCTTCATTGATCTTTATACCCCGATCTTTCCAATCGAGTTGGCTGATAATTGACTCTAGTGTTGCTATAAACAGCAGTGGAGAGAGAGGGTCGCCTTGTCTTACTCCCCTTTTGACCGGAAACCATGGCCCAGCTGTCTCTAGTTTTACTCTACTCTTGCTATTATTGTATATACTTTTGAGTACACAGATGTATTCTTTTTCTACTCCTTGTGTTTTTGGAGTTTCCCATATGCTGTTATGTGATACGCAGTCGAATGCTTTTTTGTAATCGATATATGCAATGTAGAGTGGTCTATTTTTCTCTCGATATTTTTCGATGAGAAGCTCTATTGTGTGAATGTGATCGATCGTTGAGTATCCTTTTCTAAATCCCGCTTGCTCGATAGGTTGACGCGTTTCCAGTGTAGAGTTTATCCGCTTATTTATTATTGAAGAGAAGAGCTTATAGATGGCAGGTAGCAGGCTTATTGGTCTATAGTTTCCGATGTCATTTGGGTCTCCTTTTTTGTAAATAAGAATAATGTCAGACTCAGACCATTGTGTGGGTGTCTCTCCTGTTTCGATAATGAGGTTGAACAAGTCAGTTAGGTGGGTGGCTAGGGTTGTTGAACCAATTTTTATTATTTCATTAGTTATGCCGTCAGAACCTGGGCTTTTCTCTGTCTTTAGAGCTTTTATTGCCCATAATACTTCGCTTATTTCAAGCTGTGGTATCTGTGGATTGCTGTCAATTTTGTTTGTGTATTGATCTCTGCTATCTAGTCTAGTCGTTTCTCTAGTGCTGTATAAATTCCTGTAAAAATTTGTAGCTACGGTGATAATGTCGTTACGGTTGTTGAGTATTTTTTCATCTTGTTTCAATCCTTCTATCCATGTTTTATTGGTTCTCAGCTCTTTGAAAGCTTCTTAGCATAACCAGCCAAAAATGTTTTATCTGCTGGGATTCTTCTCTATGAGAGAGTCATAATCCACCACCAGTGCGGGTAGGTGGATGTCTTCGCATTTTTGATTGCAGGATATATGTAAATTTCCTCACGATGTTTTCCTTCACCGTTTTGAGCGCAGGTGTGATGAAATAATTTACACAAAGTAAGGCACCTTTACTTTCCTTGCCGGATTGCCGCCATGGGATCTGGAGGCGATAGTCCTCGCGCGCCTGCATGAATGGCGCGCGGAGGCGCTACGCCGGGGGGAAACTCCGCTGCAGCGACAAATTGTCGCTCAGCGGACAGACTTCCGGCGGGATCTCATGGCGACATGGAGAGAGCGACTGTCGCAACCCCGTGCAGGGCACGCCACAATAGTGGCGATAAGTCCCCTCTTTGAGGAGTGGCTTGAGAGACGCCACGGCGTCCTCACCTTCCGCCTGACGCAGGTCCTCACCGGACACGGAGTGTTCGGGAGGTTCCTGCACCGAATCGGGCGGGAGGAAACGCCCGGGTGCTTCCATTGTGAGGATCGACCGGAGGACACGGTGGAACACACGGTGGAGAGCACCGCCGTGTCCTCGAAGCGGCGATCGGCGGCGGCGACCTCTCGCGTCCGGCCCTGGTGCAAGTCATGGTCCGGAGCCAGACGGAATGGGACGCCGTCACCTCCTTCTGCGAAGCAGTAATGCTAGAGAAGGAGGTGGCGGAACATGAGAGGGAGAGAACCTCTCAACGTCCCGGCCGCCGCGGGAGACGCCCCGGGCGTCGGGGGCCACCACCACGTAGCCCCCGGCCACCGTAGGCGCGGGCCTGTGGACGGTGAGCTATGGGCTAGCTCGCCGTCCGTCCGTCTCATGACATGACGACAGGCCGTGTCGACGGCGCGTTCGTGTTCCACGCGCGCCTCAAAGAGAGTCAGCAAAAAGGAAGGGGTCCGTAAGGACCGATGCCTGCCGGGGTTGCGGGACTATTCGAAAGAGATACCGTGGCCCCGGAACACAAAGGGCGATGAAGGAACATGGATGGGTTTTAGTCAGTAAAAGTCTGACACTCCCTCCTGCTCCGCCCAGAGCGGGAGGGGTTATTTAATGATTTCTCATCCGAAAAAAAAAAAAAAAAAAAAGGCACCTTTACTTTGTCTGGGGTTCGAAGTCGTGACTTGCAAGTCGTAAATCACAACTGCTCAGTCAATCAAAATAGGTATACTAACTTCTTATCCTCAGTCAGTCCTCTAGCTTAGGAAGTCTAGGGAAACATGGCCGTAATCTATTTCACCAAACTACCGTAGATAAGGCGCAAGACAGACAATCATTAGCTAATCCCCTCGCAGATTAACTGACTCACTATCTGCGGCATACTTAGACAAGTGTAAACCGGCTTAAATAATTAATCAAATTAATGATTTACACTACAACTTGCTTCTCTAATCCCTGTGTAACAGATAGCTGTAGCCCGTGTCTTCTCTTGCGTTTGTGTCAGAATTTATTTGACGCCTATAATCCGACGGGTTAGGCAGAGGTTTATTTAATAGCACACCCACATTCCGCCTTCGTCAGTCATGTTTTAAGTCCCATGTAATAGGGGGCGAGCCTATTACCATCAATCGGGCACAAATACAGACTGCTTTTGAGAAATTCCAGAAGGAAAAACTCAATAACAGTTTACCCGACCTGGGAATCGAATGTCGACGTCATGCTCAGCAGTCGCGTTTGCAACCACTACACCAACGAGGCAGACCTTTATAAATACTAGGAGATTATTTAGCTGGCCATTAGTAAAAGATTTTTTCGAAATAAGATCCGACGATTGTCTCTTACAGACGGACGGACGGCGAGCTAGCCCGTAGCCTACCGTTCGCGAGCCTGTGGACGGTCGGCTATGGGCTAGCTCGCCGTCTGTCCGTCTCATGACGACAGGCCGTGTCAACAGCGCGTTCGTGTTCCACGCGCGCCTCAAAGAGAGTCAGCAAAAGGAAGGGACAAGGACCGATGCCTGCCGGGGTTGCGGGACTGTTCGAAAGAGATACGTGGCCCCGAAACACAACGGGCGATGAAGGAACATGGATGGGTTTTAGTCAGTAAAAGTGTTTTCGTTTGACACTCTCCCTCCTGCTCCGCCCAGAGCGGGAGAAGTCATTTGATGATTTCTTATCCGAATAAAAAAAGGTCAAACATACTAACTTTACATCTTTATACTAAGTTACTAAGTTATACTAACTTAGAACAAATGAGAAAGTGCTTTTGATGGATGGGAGCTGTGTTAATTAATGGGTTCCGTAAAAGCGCCACCATTACCCGTTTCTCTAAATAATTTGAAATGCTCTTAGTAACTTAAAGAACCTTGTACAGTTTTAAGTGGTAAATAACTGGGTGAATAATTTGCAAACGCCTTCTTTGGAATTTTAGGCTGGGTCAGACCAGGTCAAAGGCTTAACTTGAAAATAGTAATTACGATTCGCGGAAGCTGCCAATTTGTAAAATGTTGCTCAGAACAATAATTAACTAAGCAGTTTTTTTAAATACAATTTTAAACCACTACATTTCTATCATGTTGAAAAAAAACCTGTGTCATGAACACATAAAAACATCGATATTTTGTGCTATATCTGAGCTAAAATATGTTTTCTCCAGAATATATGAAACTGAAATTAGTTACATAAAATAAAGTGAAAAATAAATCATGTGTAATCAATTAAGTGAACAAACGGATAAGCACGTAAAATTATTTTTCTACTGTCAAAAAATATCGGAGTGAAGAAGAAGAATAAAAAAAAGAAAGTAACATTTCTATAATATCTCTTCCTGCCTTCGTTTGACCTTGAACACAAAAAACGTGTTGAAAAGATAAATAAACATCATATCTTTTACTTGAAGCATCAGTAATTGGAACATTCGTCTCGTTACATGATCAAGTGTCTTCATCGGTAACATAAGTCGGGCTTATTTCCATTGGGACACGCTGTATGTTATGTATATAATATATTCAGTTTCAGTTATCTATGTTATTCTCGAATACAAAAATACGTTTACTTACGCAACATCGTAAGCGTAAAATCTATTCAATTTTGTACTTCGATTTAAGTCAAATGGAAAAAACTTAAAAGTTTTTATTTTGTAGCACTTGTTAATGTAATCTACATATCAAGTAACACCTAATAAAATACGTCAACTTATTGTATTAAATAAATATAATAACATATGTCAGTAATCCTTAAAGGTATAATCAGAGGTTAAAATAGTTAACCCACATATCGCCAGTTTCGAGAAACCCGATAACATCTCTCCCGACCTAAGAATAATCCAAGACTCCATGTTAAGCAGTCTGTACTGCTTTTGGAGGTCAAAGTTACAAATTTTCACAAGATTTTTAAATACTAGTTTTTACGCTCATAACTTTACTTGAGATATCAGCAAAAGGAAGTGGTCCGCAAGGGCCGCTGCCTGCCAGGGCCACGGGACAGTTCGAAAGAGATACCGTGGCCCCGGAACACAAAGGACGATGGAGGAACATGGATGGGTTTTAGTCAGTAAAAGTCAGACACTCCCTCCTGCTCCACCCAGAGCGGGAGGAGTCATTAATTTGATGATTTCCCATCCGAATAAAAACAGATCATAACTTTAATTTAAATGCCTGCATAAGTCGTTTACTATTAATCAATTCATCCATCAGCACAATGTTTTGAGTCTCACATTGAGTTTTATTGTAAAACGTGATTTTTCACCACAAAAAGAAGTCGTTTCACAACAATCATTTTTGCGTAGAGTTACTTTGTTTGATATACTGAATGCTAGGTTGACGTTCTCGTGAAGAGTTCGTTTACAGCCTGTATTTATTCAAATGTAAAAATTACCGGGCTGAATAAAGATCAAAGCAATTAACGTTTCATTATAAACCCAACAAACACGTGTACAAATTTGAGACTGAAAACTCAACACAGCATAGTTAAGGCTCAATTACCACCAAAAGCAATCAAAATTTTCAACCGTTAACAAACAAATAAAGCGAGCCAGTGAACTCAACACGATTGATTTTTGATGTTCAAATTATAACTTTGATATTTCATTAGTGTTTCGATGCTCTGGTATAAAGTTTCTGGCATAAAAGTATACAAAAGGACTATAATACAAAATGACTATAAATACCCCTTTATTCCTCTTGTTTATTTTTATTTCACACTAGCAGACACTAGCGTTTTCACCCGCGTAGATCCCGTTCCTATTAGAGTACGGGGATAATATATATGTTGCCCACATATCATAGAAACAAAAGGAGATATGCCCTGTTGTTAAAATGTATCGGTACCTGTTGTCGCCAGTTTGTCCCCACCACTCGCCAACTACTACACATGCAGTTCAGAAAAAGCAATAGATACGCAGTCGCGCACACACCCGCATTTCATAAGTCAGAACGTACTGCACAACCAATTATAAACCTTATCCCATCACACACAGCGTGCATTTACCATGCACTGTACAACTTACTCACACAAAAACATCTGAAGCTATAGTTGTGCTGTGCAAAAGCTAGTGATTGACTAAATCCGAAAGTTATCGATTCTTCTCTTTATTAAAGATTATAACTAAAGATTTTTAGGGGTCCTGAAAGAAAAAATAAATAAAAAACTAAATTCCATAAAACGTTATAATAAAAATTAACAATAAGTAGGTATATAGTTAAAACAAAATATTATTAAGTAAATTATAATTAACTAGCTGATGCCCGCGGCTTCGCCCGCCCGCAAATTATATACTAAAACCTTCCTCTTGAATCACTCTGTCTTTTATAAAAACCCGCATCAAAATCCGTTGCGTAGTTTTAAAGATCTAAGCATACATAGGGACAGACAAACAGACGTGGCGGGGGACTTTGTTTTATAATATGTACTAGCTGTTGCCCGCGGCTTCGCCCCCGTGCAGTTCGGTAACTGCCCCACTGAATTATACTAAAGGGATAAATAGTGTTCTACATGTTTTAGGTTATAAACTATCCATGTGCCAAATTTCATAATCATCACAATTTATTATTATCATCACAATCACTATCACTATCACAACCACCATCATTATCACAATTACCATCACTATCACAACCACCATAATTATCACAATCATTATCACAATCACCATCACTATCACAGTCACCATCATTATCACAATCACCATCATAATCACCATCACTATCACAACCACAATCACATCATTATCACAATCATCATCGCAATGACCATCACAATCATCATCACAATCAAAATCACCATCACAATCCCCATCACCATCGCTATCACCATCACAATCACCGTCACTATCACAATCACCATCACCATCACAATAACCATTAAAATCACTATCACAATCACCATCATCGTTATCACAATCATTATCATCGTAATCACTATCACCATCACTATCACAATCACCATCACCATCACAATCACCATCACAATCACCATAAAAATCACCATCACAATCTCGATCACAATCACTATCATCATTTTAACAATCATTATCATCGTAATCACAATCATCATCTTCACAATCCCCATCCTCGTCATCACAATCATTATCATCGTAATCTCAATCATTTTCATCTAAATCACAATCATCATGATCACAATCGCCATCACTATCACAACCACAATCATTATCACAATCACCATCACTATCACTATCACAATCACTATCACTATCACTATCACTACCACAATCACAATCACCATCACAATCACCGTCACATCACCATTACAATCACCATCACAATCATTATCATCGTATTCACAATCATTATCATCGTTATTACAATCACAATCTCCATCACTATCACAATCACAATCACCATCACAATCACCATCACCATCACAATCACCATCACAATCATCATCACAATCACAATCACTATCATCATTTTAACAATCATTATTATCGTAATCACAACCACTATCATCGTAATCACAATCATCATCATCACAATCTCCATCCTCGTCATCACAATCATTATCATCGTAATCACAATAATTAACATCGTAATCTCAATCATTATCATCTTAATCATAATCATCATGATCACAATCGCCATCATTATCACAACCACAATCATTATCACAATCACCATTACTATCACTATTACAATCGCCATCACTATTACAATCACCATTACTATCACTGTCAAAATCACGATCATCGTGGCTATCACCATCACAATCACCGTTACTATCACAATCACAATCACCATCACCATCTCAATCACAATCAAATCACTATCACAATCACCATCATCGTTATCACAATCATTATCATCGTAATCACAATTATTATCATCTTAATCATAATCATCATCATCACAATCAACATCATCATTATAACAATCATCATCATCGTTATCACAATCATCACAATAAATCAACAATAACCCTGTATAGAAGTTGAATCCGCTATCTTCTGGATCTCAAAATAAATGCCATTTTCGACATCAGCATCCCTGATAATCTCGGTTTCGACACCCATATTGATTTTTAGACATTTCAACCCCATCGCACCCCAACAGGGAATGATGGTAATTCAGGTCCGCCACATTACGTTGTTTTTGTAATACACGCGACCCAATTCACCATACAAACAATACCTATGATGAATTTCAGGCTTTGTTACCCCATTTCCCCCTTTAGGGGTTGAATTCTGAAAAAACCTGAAACACAAATGTTAACTCATTTATCGATAGGAGTACTCCTGTTAAGTTTCGAATAAAGCAGTCTAACTAATCTTATTTCCCCATGTAATCTTTGGACGCCCTTTTCAACCCCTTAGGGGGTTAATTATGAAAAATCCTTTCTTTATGCACCCCTAAACCCCATAAAGAACCTATGTGCCAAATTTGGAATCTCCAGACTTAGTGGTTTGGGCTGTGCATTGATTTTTATACTTTGCCACCCCATTTTCCCCTCTAAGGGGTTGAATTCTGAAAAAACCGGAAACTCGTTTCTACTCATTTATCAATAGGAGCACTCCTGTGAAGTTTTGAATAAAATAGTGAAACTAAAATTGTTTCCCCATACAAACTTTGGAGCCCCGTTTAACCCCCCTAGGGGATGAATTTTGCAAAATCCTTTCTTAGTGCACCCCTAGACCACATAAGGAACCAATGTGCCAAATTTGGAATCTCTAGACTCAGCGGTTTGGGCTGTGCATTGATTTTTAGACTTTGTCACCCCTTTTCCCCCTCTTAGGGGTTGAATTCTGAAAAATCCTGAAACCCGTTTCTACTCATTTATCAATAGGAGCACTCCTGTAAAGTTTCGTATAAAATAGACTAACTAATCTTGTTTCCCCATACAAACTTTGGAGGCCCGTTAACCCCCTTAGGGGGTGAAAATTGAAAATTCCTTTCTTAGTGCACCTCTACATCATATAAGGAACCTACTTGCCAAATTTGGAATCTGTAGACCCAGCGGTTTGGGCTGTGCGTTGATAGATGAGTCAGTCAGTCAGTCAGTCAGTCAGTTTCTTCTTTTATATATTTAGACTAGCTGTTGCCCGCGGCTTCGCCCGCGTGAAGTTCGGTAACTGTCCCACTGGATCATACTAAAGGGATAATAGTGTCCTCCATGTTAATCCAGGTTATAAACTATCTATGTGCCACATTTCATAATCATCACAATTATTATTATCACAATCATCATCACTATCACAACCGCCATCATTATCACAATCACCATCATTATCACTATCACAATCACAATCACCATCACAATCCCCATCACCATCACTATCACAGTCACCATCATTATCACCTATTATCATCATTAACACAACCACCATAATTACCACAATCATTATCACAATCACCATCACAACCACCATAACAATCACAATTACCATCACTATCACAATCACAATCACCATCACAATTCCCATCACTATCGCTATCACAATCACTATCACAATCACCATCACCATCAACATCACAATCACCATCAAAATAACTATCACAATCACCATCATCGTTATCACAATAATTATCATCGTAATCACAGTCATTATCACACTCACAATCACCATCACTATCTCAATCACCATCACAATCACCATCACAATCACTATTACAATCACCATAACAATCTTAATCACCATCACTATCACAATCATTATCACAATCACGATCACTATCACAGTCACCAACATTATCACAATCACCATCGCTATCACAACCACCATCATTATCACAATCATCATCAAAATCACCATCACAATCACCATCACCATTACAATCACCATCACCATCACAATCCTCATCACCATCGCTATCACCGTCACTATCACAATCATCATCACCATCACAATAACCATCTAAATCACTATCACAATCACCATCATCGTTATCACAATCATTATCATCGTAATTACAATCACCACCGTAATCACAATCACCATCACAATCACCATAACTATCACAATCACAATCACCATCACAATCACCATCACCATCACAATCTCGATCACAATCACAATCACTATCACTATCACAATCACTATCACAATCACTATCATCATTTTAGCAATCATTATCATCGTAATCACAATCATTATCATCGTAATCACAATCATTATCATCTGGATCTCAAAATAAATGCCATTTTCGTAATCAGCACCCCTGATAATCTCGGTATCGACACCCATATTGATTTTTAGACATTTCAACCCCATCGCACCCCAACAGGGAATGGTAGTATTTCAGGTCTGCCACATTAAATCTTAAAATCGTTGTTTTTGTAATACACCCGACCCAATTCACCATAAAAATAATACCTATGTTGAATTTCAGGCTTTGTTACCCCATTTCCCCCTTTAGGGGTTGAATTCTGAAAAAAACTGAAACACAAACGTTAACTCATTTATCGATAGGAGTACTCCTGTTAAGTTTCGAATATAGTAGTCTAACTAATCTTATTTCCCCACGTTATCTTTGGACTCCCGTTCCAACCCCTAAGGGGGTGAATTTTGAAAAATCCTTTCTTAATGCACCCCTAAACCTCATAAAGAACCTTTGTGCCAAATTTGGAATCTCTAGACTCAGCGGTTTGGGCTGTGCATTGATTTTTATACTTTGCCACCCCATTTCCCCCTCTTAGGGGTTGAATTCTGAAAAAACCTGAAACCCGTTTCTACTCATTTATCAATAGGAGCACTCCTGTGAAGTTTCGAATAAAATAGTCTAACTAATCTTGTTTTACCCATACAATCTTTAGATTCCCGTTTAATCCCCTTAGGGGTTGAATTTTGAAAAATCCTTTCTTAGTGCACCCCTAGACCACTTAAGGAACCTTTGTGCCAAATTTGGAATCTCTAGACGCAGCGGTTTGGGCTGTGCATTGATTTTTATACTTTGCCACCCCATTTCCCCCTCTTAGGGGTTGAATTCTGAAAAAACCTGAAACCCGTTTCTACTCATTTATCAATAGGAGCACTCCTGTGAAGTTTCGAATAAAATAGTCTAACTAATCTTGTTTTCCCATACAAACTTTGGAGCCCCGTTTAACCCCTTTAGGGGATGAATTTTGAAAAATCCTTTCTTAGTGCACCCCTAGACCACATAAGGAACCTACTTGCCAAATTTGGAATCTGTAGACCCAGCGGTTTGGGCTGTGCGTTGATAGATGAGTCAGTCAGTCAGTCAGTCAGAAGAAACTGACTGACTGATTGACTGACTGACTAGTCAGTCAATCAGTCAGTCAGTTTCTTCTTTTATATATTTAGATAAGTATAAGTGTGATAGTGATATTGTTGAACCCGGTGTTTCACCAATGTACCCCACATTTTTTTTTTTTATTGACCAGTAATATGTAAATATTTATTTAAAACTTGCCGCTTAGACAGTTTAGGTGTTGCGTTCGTAGTCAAATAGTTTAACCTTACGTTTATATATTTTTCCATAAACGGCTACGGATAGCTGAAATGTTATAATAAAAGCAAGATATGAATGATGACGATAACAAATAAATCATGTATGAGTACTACACGACTACACAAATTGTGTTTTACAATAATTAATTGTATCATGCATAATCATTCGTACTTAGTAGAATATCGACAACCACAAACATCACATCACATCTCTAACTAACAAAAGCCGGCAGCGACCACTTCACGAAACTATCATGTAAGTGAGAGTATCAGTAAAACACTTATCCATTGCGCTATTAGACCAACCGATTCACTGGTTGATTTGTACTAAGCGAGCAATGGTTTTTGTTCCTAATGAAAACATTTGATTTGGTTTTTCATCGTGTTTCTAATACCACGAAGTAATATTTTAATGAATTTAATAAGAAAAACATCGATATTTTAGTACTAACGTATGAAATGAGATGCAATCTTTCATATAATTCACGATACAGCTGTTATTTTTGCAAACAATCACTGAACAACGCGGCATTTTGTCAAAAATCACGAGCATTGAACGTGTCACAAGTTGACATTCGACTAATACCTAACTGAAACTGGCATCTAGCCGCTTTGCGGCCAGATGCGTTCGCAAGCGCCACGCCTCCTTACCATATCTCCTTTTGTTTCTATGATCTGTGATGTTGCCTATGTTACTCAGGGTCAATGTAGCTTTCTAATGGTGAAGAAATTTTTGAAAGAAAAATTATTAAAAATAATTTTTGAAATCGGCGCAGTAGTTTTTGAGTTTATTCATTCCAAACATACACACAAAAATACAAACCTTTCCTCTTTATAATATTAGTGTAGATAATTTCACCCTTTCACTCTGTATACGAAGAACATAGGAGCGAGCCTATTGGTATCATCATCATCATCAGCCTATTAATGTTCCCACTGCTGGGACACAGGCCTCCTCTCCATAAGAGGGAGTGGGCTATAATCCACCACGCGCCGTCCCAGTGCGGATTGATAGATGTCACATGTCTTCGAATTTTTTGGTTCTAGGACATGCCGGTTTCCTCAATATGTTTTCCTTCACCGTTTTGAGAGCAGTGGTGTAAATTACACAAAGTAATATGCCTGTCTGGGTTCGAACCCATGACTTACTGTTCGTAAGTCGGGGCCGCCACCACTGGGCCACCGCTGCTCGCTATTGCTATCAACCGGGCACAAATTCGCAAACAATAACACATTGCCTGACCCAGGAAACTAACCCAGGACCTCATACTTAGCGGTCACTATTGCGACCACTAAACCAACGACGGTTTTTGTAAATAACACAATTTTTTAATTACTATTGTTGAGTTAAAAAAATCTGATGAAAGTGATACTTATTTTTAGCAAAATCTTTGTTTACGCTTTTATCGGATACTTCAAGACGAGGGAATAGAGCTAAATGTAAGTAAATGAATTTTAATTGAAACTGAGCATGGCATGGGTCCGTTCTATACTTGCAAATGGCTCGGGATCCCAATGTTACTTGAGTTTGATCGGGTTCCGATGGAGTTACTATTTTCTTGCATGGTGTGGTCGGGCTTTAGTACAGATTTTGCATTCACAGTTCTGAGCTAGTGTGAACCGGCCCTAATTAACATTTATGAAGATCAAGTGAGGGTAGTTGAATAAACACCTTCGCTCTGCTGTGGCGGTACCTCCAATACTTCAGTCTTCCCGCGACCACAGCTGGTGCAATCCGGTCGAAACGTCGGGCTTATATAAAAGGTAAAATGCGCGATAAATACCCGTTTACATGTGTATTATAATGTGTTCTCGTCGTGAAAGTTTAAAAAAGACAATCACAGTTCTGAACTTTGGATTTAATCATTTTCTGAGGGCGACAAGCGGCACAAGCGACAATCGCTTTCAAAGTGTTCTTCTAATTTTTAGAAGTATCAGCCATCGACAGATATCAGTATGTTAACAAGGCAATCAACAACAGCGATTATTTTTAAGATTGTTATTATTTTTATAACATAACGTCACGCCTGTAATCCCCGAAGGGTTAAGCAATGGTGTACACACATTTCGGCTGTTATTTTTATGTCCCACGTAATAGGGGGCGAGCCTATTGCCATCAACTGGGCACAAATCCAGACTCCTTGGCTGCTACTGAGAAATACCTGATAGAAACAAAAACAAAACCTACTTCAAAAAAAAATAAACAAAAAAAAAAAAAAACACAAAACAAAGCAAATAAAAATAAAAACACTAAAAGAAAAACACAAAAAAGTGAAAAAGGACTTCGTAGCTTGACCTTTGTTTGATTGATTTGGTGTGTAACAAGTCGCCATGAATTTATTTTACACTAGCGTCAGCTACTGCGCAACTTCGTCTGCGTCACATGAGAGAGAGAGAGGGTCAGAGAGAGTGTGAGTCAACCTTAAAAGATAGACATTATTATGCTATTGCGGATTTTATGTTGAACTTTTTAAGAGGAACAATTCCCTAATACGTGATTTTTGCGTAACTTTAGCCGTTTATGCAGCGCTCGCAACGGAAGTTTTCAAAAGAAATACATTTTCCCCGTTTTTGCAACATTTATCATTGATGCTTCGCTCCTATTAGTTACTAAATTTACATCATCACGCTACTGCGTGAGTTGTCGCTAAAGCTCGGTAGTAAAACTACCTCGTATATAATGGGTCATTTTAGCCCCTTGTATTACAATGTACCTACTATAAAAAGCTGAGCAGCGGTGGCCCAGTGGTGGCGGCCCCAACTTACGAACAGTAAGTCGTGGGTTCGAACCCAGGCAAGCGCATTACTTTGTGTAATTTATTTCATCACCGCTGCTCTCAAAACGGTGGAGGAAAACATCAATCTGCACTGGGCCCGCGTGGTGGATTATAGCCCATTCCCTCTCATAGAGAGGGGCCTGTGTCCCAGCAGTGGGAACATTAATAGGCTGATGATGATGATGATAATGATTATAAAGCTGGTCAGTCAATTTAAAAGTTATCTGGTGAGCGCATTTTTAGTCATTAGTACCATTCTAGCACAATAGATGTCGCTGCATCTTACATTTGATGATTATTTCTTCTTGAACATTTTAAATTCGTATATCTTCTGATAGAATTAACCGATTACGATGAAACAAAACTAAATAATACCTCAAGATACGCACAATTTTTATGTATAAAAGTTATCTGTATTGGTTTCGGATATTTTACGTGATGCTTGATCATCGAAACAGACAAACAGACACTTCAGAAACACGTCAGTTACGTCAGAAAAAATCTGCACGTTTTTGGTAAAAGAGGTGATAGACATAATTACAGTACTAGAAATAGGGACCAACTCGTTCAGCCAGGCTTCAGACTCGCTAAAGTAGACTGACTGATATACAACGTTTGCTCAAATACCTATTTGGGATAGCACCCAAACTTTATGATTCTTTCTTTTTTATACTTTTTAAATTCTTTCGTTATGTGTGTTCTGTGTATTATGCTGTGTTTGTTTACACACACACAAAGACTCGTACCTAAATACACACACCTCACCACTCATGTCACACTACTCACATCAACGCACATATCCCGTCTAAAGCACACACACAATTACACACCACACAAACTGTCTTACGGAAGCATCCCACACATAAACACAAATATATTTCCTGCAACAACCGATATTCTATTTAAAATCTCCCTCTTGAGTCTTGGCTTCAATTTTCATAATATAATTTTTAATTATGGCTTTTTTTTTTCGGATGGGAAATCATCAAATAACCCCTCCCGCTCTGGGCGGAGCAGGAGGGAGTGTCAGACTTTTACTGACTAAAACCCATCCATGTTCCTTCATCGCCCTTTGTGTTCCGGGGCCACGGTATCTCTTTCGAATAGTCCCGCAACCCCGGCAGATTATGGCTTTACTTAGTGTTTCCGACGACCTAGACGATTCCTTTGACATAGAATGTCGTTCTGTAGAATCACTTGAATCTTGCAGGAGTATCCTTAAAGCTTCCACAGACAATATCAAGGTGCTAACATAATTATAACATCAGAAGCTATCAAAAAAACTTCGACGATTTTGCTATTGCTCTGAATCGTCTGGACTCAGATATCGACTATATAATACTCACTGAATGCTGGCTGTCTGACGGTACTATTATAGAAGATCTACGTGGTTATAGCGCTCAAAGAACTACAAATCTAGTAAACAAAAATGGAGGCATTATTGTCTACACAAGAAAAAGCCAGAGTAGCAGTATTACTACTATAGAATCCAAGCTTTCCGACGCCGATAGTATATTATTAAAAATTAACAACAATTTCAGTCTCTTAGCCATCTATAGGTCACCTTCCTTCACTAATGCAGAGATTTTCCTCAGGTCCCTTGACTCCACCCTTTTTGAACTCAAAAGCCAACAAACACTAATTGTTGCCGGTGACGTCAATCTTAACATTAACGACTCAAGCAATAGTCAAGTAGCTAACTACGCGTGTCTCATGGCTTCACATGGGTTATCTCCCGCCATTACACTCCCAACAAAACAAGGATCCTGTATCGACCACATATTCATAAAATCACCTGGAATACCTCTTGGTCTTGTATGTAGCTTATTTATTACTGATCATGATCTTGCCCTATGCAGTGTGCCTATTAAACCGGAAAAGTCCAAAAACACTAAGCGATGGCGGGTCAAAACTGACTGGACAGCCGTAGCTAATGAGATTATTAAAACAAACTGGGATTCTGTCACTGATGAAACCTGTGTGAATACTGCACTAAACTATTTCAACAAAACGGTATCACGAGCCACTAAGACCCACACTCAAAATGTTAAAATTAGTCGCAAAATGGCTATCACTCAACCCTGGGTTACCCCTGGATTAATAAGGTGCATGCGACACCGTGACAAACTCCATCTTGACTGCAAAGCCAACCCCGATGATCACACAAAAAAAATAATTTACACTAGATATAGGAACCATGCAAACACAATTCTTCGCAATCTTAGAACAACACACAACAGAAAAGAAATTGAAAGTAACCAGAACAATCCCAAAAAACTATGGACAGCAATAAAAGATATATGTAAGACCAAAAAATGCAACACTCAAAACACATCAATTAATTTAATCGCATCCAGTATGTCTCCAACAACATCTCTAGACAACTACAATCAGCATTTCGTCTCAGTAGGGGAAAAACACTCGGCCAAGATCCTCTACAAACTAGCAACCACTCACCAATCACTAATAGACTCACATATAACTCCGAGCTTTAACTCTCAATCATTTGATTTGCACCCGACAGACGAAGACGAGGTCTCTAACATAATACA
This sequence comes from Xestia xanthographa, assembly GCA_905147715.2. Classification (NCBI taxonomy): domain Eukaryota; kingdom Metazoa; phylum Arthropoda; class Insecta; order Lepidoptera; family Noctuidae; genus Xestia; species Xestia xanthographa. The sequence goes on from LR990658.1 coordinate 26,302,689, forward strand.
CAATCTGAAAATAGATAGTGCACCGGGGCCAGACCAAGTAACAGTTCCACTAATCATAAACTGCAGAGAAAGCTTAATTAAACCACTCACACATATATTCAACCTCAGTTATATAGAAACAGGTGTCTTCCCCGATGCCTGGAAAGTTGCTGCAGTTTCTCCTATCTATAAAAGCGGTCACAAAGACTTACCAGAAAACTACAGACCTATTGCTCTGCTATGTATAGTCTCAAAAATTCTGGAAAAAATTGTCAATAAAAGACTGGTAAATTTTCTGGACAAAAACAAAATAATCTCGGACAGACAATTCGGATTTCGACGAGGAAAGTCTACTGAAGACGCGGTGTCTCTCTTGACTAATCAAGTTTCACACCACATAGAAAATGGAAAATGCTGCGTCGGTGTTTTTCTTGCAAAAGCATTCGACACCGTGTCTCCCGGTATTCTTCTAAAAAAAATAGAAGCTTCGGGGATAAGGGGTGTACCTTTGGAATGGTTCGCTAGCTACTTGTCATCACGGTGCCAATACTCTAAAATAGGCAGTCTCCAAAGTTCCTTGCTACCCGTCACGTTTGGTGTTCCGCAAGGCAGTACCCTCGGCCCAACGCTTTTTACGCTTTATATAAACGATCTAGTAAGCCTCCCTATAAACAGCGCGGAAGTGATCTGCTACGCCGACGACACTGCCATCATCTTTCATGACTAGACTTGGGAACGGGTGTATCGTTTGGCGGAACAAGGCCTCTCTCAGATAGTGCACGCCCTAGACACTAATCTACTTACATTAAATGTCAGTAAAAGTAAATATATTGCTTTCTCAAAAACCAGTGCCTCCAGCCCATCCCAAACTATGTCCATAAAAATACACACTTGCTCACAAGAACACAACAACGCTTCCCACCACACATGCCCATGTGAAGTCCTTGAACGAACTGACACAATAAAATACCTCGGAATAATCTTAGATAACCAATTAACTTACAAAGCCCACATATATGCCGTATCCTCCAGAGTGCGAAAACTGATCCATGTCATGAAAAAACTCCGTGACTGTACCCCAATCGATGTGCTGCGAACGGTCTACTACGCACTCTGCCAGTCAATCATGCAGTACTGCATCGGTATATGGGGTCGGGCTTGTAAAACCACATTCATTACATTAGAGAGGGCACAACGGGCACTGATCAAGGTTGCACTTAGAAAACCTTTTAGATTCCCCACAGACCTTAGTTATCAGGAGTTTCAAGTTCTAAGGGTACAACAACTTTTCATATTACAAGCAACGCTTAAGTACCACGCAACCGTAAAAAAACTGCCTGATTACAACAAATTAATAAACAAGCGGGTATTTAGAGTACCTATACCAATTACCAAATCGGAACTAGCTAGACGCTGTACTAATTTTTCACATCCTAACACCTTCAATAAAATCAGTAAAATTTGCGACCTAAGAGACTGCTCAACCTCCACCTGTAAAAATATATTAAGAGTAGCCCTTTTAAAATTGACATACGACGCTACCGAAGCCTTGCTATAGCACCTGCACAACAGTCACACACACACCCATACACACACACACGTACACTCACAAAAACTCAAACACACCAGAACACAAGCCCAACAAATGCAGACTTTGCTTTATTTCTATTTTCTACCTTGCTTTAACCTTTACCCTGTTAATAATATTTTTAATGTCCACATGTTTGTTCTTCAATGTAACAATTTTTTGTAAAATTCGCACTCCCGAGCCACAAGATACAAGCGATGCTTAGTTTGTGGCTCACCGACTATTATGACACACCTGTATTTTTATATTGATTAATAAACTGATTTTGAAACTGATTTTGATCTTTCATGGGGTACTGTTTGAGATGCTATAATAAAATTCCACAAAGTATTCTTGAACTGAATGAGACGAAATTTAAAACATGTATCAAACGCACACTATGTAAGCAAGCTTATTACAAGTTAGGCGATTATATCGCTGATAAAAATGCGTGGCTCAATGCTGGTCCTGCTCCACATGGACAGGGGCGCATAAATTGTTAGCATTAAATAGAATTGTTGGAGCTGCTGAAGATTGTACAACTATCTTTGCATTGTATAGAATCAATCTCTAGTATTATATAATCGCATAGCCCATATTGTGTGAGTACTATGTACTAGAAAGCTATCATTCACTGAAATCCTACGTTTTTTTTTTTCTTGACTTGAATGTGCCCTGGCTGTTGAGAGTATGTCATGCTCACTCTAATGTCTCGCTGATGGTGGCGCGTGTGTCGGATCATTTAGTTCCCTTTAAAATGGTTGAGCTGAATGGTGCTGATCCATGCGTCATGTTCGTGAACGGGCGCTGTCAGTTGTGACTGGTCATCTCTTAGTTGCCATGGCTTATTTGAATGTTTATTTTTAATTGTATTTTTTGTTTTTATTAAGGACACTTTTAACGTGCACATCTTGCTACATTGTTCTCACATAATATACCATCTTAACATGAATGATGTAGCCAAGATTTTGTAACAACATTTTGATTTAAAAGAGTGTCCATGGAGTTTCTTGCCCGTTCTTCTCCATAGAGATCTACGCTAGGGAATGGGCAACTACAGTACTTTCACTGTTTTTATGTCTTGTGACTGGGACTGTAGCTACATTTAATTTTCATCTTTGTTTCGACAATTCAAAAGTGCCTGTAACTGGCCTACTTGAAATAAATGCTTTGATTTTTTGATTTTGATTTTGACAAAAATTCCAAAAATGCTGGAAATGAGTTCTGTTGGTTATCCTTTCACACCCTGGCAATTTTTTTTTTAAATATTTTCGATGTACAAAAACGATTTTTCTACAGATTTATTATATGTAAAGGTAAAGATTATTAACATGGAACTTAACATTTATTTAATTACAATGGTTATATTTAAACCAGTTACTGTAACTAAAACTAGAACGAAAAGAGTAGAGATACCATAAAAATAAAATATACAAAATAACAAAGTAAAGGCATATTCATAAATTCCTCTCACAATACTTCTGACATGCCAACAAAATCTTTTTCCATCCATCCGCAAACATACCTAACTGTCGAAATATGGGTGCATTGTACACATCTGCGCACCCCCTTTGAGCATACAGGCGTGATGTTACGTCATGATGTTGTATAAACAAGCGATTGCAGCTATCACCACAGATTTGCCGTCTATTTTTAAAGAGTTACATTGTATATCTCCGAAGATCAGCATCAGATCTTCACCAAATTTAAATTCGATCACCTCAGGAGTATATTCTTTCAAATAAAAAAAGAATTTTGATAATCGGTTCAAAAATGGAAGAGAAATCGGGTAACACACAAATAAAAAAACATACACACGAACATTTATAACCTCCTCCTTTTTTTAAGTCGGTTAAAAACCGATAAAACTTTGTTCGACCTGGTAATTAAACCTAGGACCTCAAGCTCAGTGGCGCTTACGATCGTCGTTTGTGGTCGTTTTCAGCTCAGCACAAAATCACATTTTTGAATTGGTGTACAGACGACCTTTTTTGCTGACTTTTAACCTACTTTTTTTTACAACTCGCCATGTAATCAACAGAATTTCAGCTTAAGGGGCTGACAACACCTAATTTGTTGAAATTGATGTCATTTAAGCAGTTTTTTAAGAAAAACTATTTGTTTTAGCACATCAAAAAAAATATAATATGTTAATATTCATCATATTTCAAAGACCTTGAATGGACTCGATACATAATTAGACGAAATCGGCTCGATAGAAAATAATTGCAAAGATTGGTCTTAAAATCATCATTAACGGTTATATTTCTTTATTTTTTTTACGTATGTGTCTGCAATTAAAAACATGAAGTCAACATATGCATACCTAAACCGCTAACGAGTCATATTTCACAAATACTCCACACTTTTTTTTATTTCAATATTTATTCACTATTTTCTTCTAAAATTTGGCCGCCCAGTAATAGTGACGTCTCGTTTACTCCCATACAAATAGACAGTGTGCGCGATTTTGGTGTTGACAGCGCCTTAACGAGCAAATTGTTATACTGTCTTCAAAAATAGTCGTTTAGCAAGTTCATAATTGAAGTTCAGTTATACGAAGCTAACTTTTTGAATCAATTATGCCCATGGAACTATGTGACCAGTTATCTAACTAGTGAAAATTGAATTTTGTAATATTAATTTCGTTTTGAGTTGTATCAGTTTACCTAGAGCTGTTATTATTTTAATAGGCTAAACTTCGCTCCACCTGGGTATCTTAAATGTTAACCTAAAAGGGATTATGCCAGACATTAACCAGAATTATTATCTTTCTTTGTGACATCATAATAATCCTAACTATCATCATCATCAGCCTATTAATAATCCCACTCCTGGGACACAGGCCTCATCTATGAGAGGGAATGGGCCATAATCCACCACGCGGGCCCAGTGCGGATTGGTAGATGTCACATGTCTTCGAATTTTTTGGTTTTTTAGTTCTGGTTTCCTCACGATGTTTTCCTTCACAGGTTTGAGAGCAGTGCGTGATGAAATAAATTACACAAAGTAATCTTAACTATATAATAATAGAAATTCGAAAGTAAGTTTGTTTGCTTGTTAACTTTTCACACCTAAACAACAGAACCAATCATCCTGAAATTTTGCATACACGTTGTTAAGTGTACTTACAGAAACGGACATAACTCACCTTTCGTCCTGAAAAAAGTACCTACTGTTCTTGATGGCGCCACGTGTCTTTCTATTCATGATTGAATTATATTATTACAAGCAGAGTACAACCCAAATATTGATGGTCAAATTCTAAAATTTTAATGTAATGCATTGTAATGCATTGAGGAGGTTATGTCGTAGATTCGTAACCATTTTATTATTTTTCTTTCTTTACTAAAATTCCCCAGTGGTGGCGGCCCCGACTTACGAACAGTAAGTCGTGGGTTCGAACCCAGGCAGGCGCATTACTCTGTGTAATTTATTTCATTACCACTGCTCTCAAAACGGTGAAGGAAAACATCGTGAGGAAACCGGCATGTCCTAGAACCAAAAATTCGAAGACATGTGACATCTACCAATACGCACTTGGCCCGCGTGGTGGATTATAGCCCATTCCCTCTCATAGAGAGGAGGCCTGTGTCCCAGCAGTGGGAACATTAATAGGCTGATGATGATGATGACTCAATATTCATTCCAAAAGGTACCATAGTACAAATCAAATTAGTGAATTTGATTTGTACTATGGTACCTTATTATGCTACCTTAACCTAACCACTTCTAAAACCCCATGAAGTGAGCTAGTCTGTTTGCAATCGACTCCACACAACACAAACTAGTGGCACTTGCCAGCTTCGCTTTGTAGCAGGGATAGCGAACCTTTGGCATGAAGCAGAAAATCCAAGATACTGCCAAGTTCAGTGAAGGTTTACTTTGCTCCCCTATAGTAAGTCAGCGCGCTAATATAGACCAGTCAGCACGCACATATTCACACCATAGTAATTCAATGTGTTTTATAGTAATTCAATGTGTTATATTAATTTTATCTTTACTTTAACAATATCCGCCACAAAAACTTGTAATAAAACCCGAGTTCAAGGAAGATCTTATTGAAATATTGTTTAAAAATGTAATTTTCCTTCATCTGGCATCCCTTTACACACGCACACACAGTTACGCCACCGCCATTGTGGTGCTTCAAATTGTTTCTTAGTGAAGTTCCTTCCGCCTTTAGGTCCATGCTCTTTGTCCTAACCTAGATTTTAAAGTGTCGACCGTTAGTGAACTCGATAGTACTGCAAAAAAATATTTTAGGTTCACTATGGTTCTTTTCTTTGGTTTTGTTATCTTTAGGAGGCCGTGTCCCAGCAGTTGAACGTTGTAGGCGTTGTTGATGATGATGATGGTTCTTTTGGCTCGTATATGCTCATGGTCAGGAAACTGCTGTTGGTAAACATGTCTCTCTGGAAAATTTACATTTATTAATATTGAAATCTTTTGTCACTTGATAATTTTATCTGTTTACTACACATTATAAACGGTTAGTAAATATATATGTAACAAAAAAATTGGTATACTGGTAATCATCTTTAATGTAAAGGATTATTATTCTGTTTGTTTTTAATAGAGTTTTTGCAACACAACACTTTTTACCGAGTTTATTAAAATTACTGAGGTTAGACATCTCTGTTCGAGGTAAGTCTTCATCAAATATAGAGTTCCTTCTCTTGGCACGTTAGCCAAGTCTGTTTGCACAGGAATTAATTAACTAACCCTGCAGTTGTTTGTAGGTAACTAGCTAATACGTACCTGTGTTGTAGTTTTTTAGGAATTTAAAGCTTAAGGTCTGGAGGGTTTATTTTTAAGTGAAGTATTAATTTGTAAACACGAGCTTCCCTTTTATTCAAGGAAGGGTTCAATATGCAAATGTCTTGGGAGTTCATAGCTTAGGAATCTACAGAAGAATCAGGAACACAAAATATTTGTTTTGAGATCACTCTGTCTTTACTGTACTTGAGAAAATAATCATTCTGACATCTCAAACATTCAGTGTTTACACCCTCCACGCTTACTGGTAAACAATTAGACCTTTTAACCATAAAAGGTCTAATTGTTTACCAGTAAGCGCGGAGGGATGAGGAAAACAACGTGACGAAAGTTTTGAGAATGAATGTGGATGGGCATAAGAGTAAAGGATGATATGGCAAGCACCTTTCTTGCCATATCATCCTCTACCATCAGTATATGTAAAGGAAGGCCAAAGAAACAATGGATGGACTGTGTGAAGGATGATATGGCTAGAAAGGTGTCCAATGAGATGACGAATAATAGAGAAGATTGGAAGAAGAAGGCATGCGGCTCAAACACCATCAGTATATTATGTAGAGGAAGACCAAAGAAACAATGGATGGACTGTGTGAAGGATGATATGGCTAGAAAGGGTCCAATGAGATGACGAATAATAGAGAAGATTGGAAGAAGAAGGCATGCGGCTCAAACACCATCAGTATATTATGTAGAGGAAGACCAAAGAAACAATGGATGGACTGTGTGAAGGATGATATGGCTAGAAAGGGTCCAATGAGATGACGAATAATAGAGAAGATTGGAAGAAGAAGGCATGCGGCTCAAACACCATCAGTATATTATGTAGAGGAAGACCAAAGAAACAATGGATGGACTGTGTGAAGGATGATATGGCAAGAAAGGTGTCCAATGAGATGACGAATAATAGAGAAGATTGGAAGAAGAAGACATGCGGCTCAAACACCATCAGTATATTATGTAGAGGAAAACCAAAGAAACAATGGATGGACTGTGTGAAAGATGATATGGCTAGAAAGGTGTCCAATGAGATGACGAATAATAGAGAAGATTGGAAGAAGAAGGCATGCGGCTCAAACACCATCAGTATATTATGTAGAGGAAGACCAAAGAAACAATGGATGGACTGTGTGAAGGATGATATGGCTAGAAAGGTGTCCAATGAGATGACGAATAATAGAGAAGATTGGAAGAAGAAGACATGCTGCGCCAACACCAAATTAATTGAGATAAGAGCAGGAGAATAAATAAATAAAACAATTAAAAAATAACACACTAATAATTAAATGTTTAGTAATATCAACGTCATGTCAGTTGTCAAAACTAAATACGAACCTGGCAACACTGGATTCCTTCTATTTTCACGATGAACAGAGCGCACACGTCTCTTGTGATATTTAATATAATAAAATGTTTATAAAGTGCTTATTATCTCCTAACAATGTACAAAAGTGTAACAGAACAGTCAATAAACGATAACAAGTACAGTGCATAGTGGTTTCCATCAAGATTCCCAACATTTTGGTCCTTTGAGCCTGCCGACGTTTTATGGATCACCACATAGGATCACCATCTTTTTTTCTTCGCGTCATTTGGTGTGGAGGCGAAGAGAACGAAGCAAACATCGCTCGTATGCATTACAGTTAAGTACGCACCACGCAAACGCAGGAGTTTTGGCGGCGAATCAGCAACAGGCAGCGACAACAGTCGAAAATCGATAATGAATTCAAGATTTCAAGAAGTAATCAATCAAATCAATCGGACATTGCTTTACTGACACAGCGACATCTACATTCGGACATAGGCAACAGCCACATACTTCGTACATCGGCATCTCTAATTGGCCAATCAGCGAACACGCAAAACTGTCATCTACAAGACGTACGTCAACTGACAGTGACAACTGACATATCGAGCGGACAGAACAATCCAGAACATTTGGAACTTCCGCTTTGCTCCACGCGGTCAGCAAGCAGACACGCGGTTTTTTCTACGGCTACAACGCACCGTACCCATTCTATTTAAATTCAACTCAATATACGCAACAGCGAAACAACACATGAAAATATTCTATAATGTCTCACAATGGAGAAGAAAATATCGAGATCAATCTACAAACCCTCAAACAGAAGAGAAGCGCAATCAAAGGCAAGCTTACTAGGATAGAAAGATACTTGCAGAACTTCGACGCAGATCGACACTCCGTGAGCGAAATCAAAGTCCGACAAGGCGACTTAGAACAACTGATTCAGCGGTTCGAGGAGCTGCAGCTACGAATCGAATCAATCGACGACGCCGCGGACAGACAAGACACACACGAAGATTAGCGGGGCGCCTTCGAGGACAGATTCTACGGACTGAAGGCATCTATGATGGACGCCTTGACGGCAAGATCGCTAATACCCGCGGCGACGGCGTCACCTTTACGCCACAATGATCAATTATTGAACTGTACGCACTACGACCATGCCAAGCCACGTGTCAAGTTGCCTTAACTAGAACTCCCTAAGTTCGATGGGGACATCCGGCAATGGCCAGCATTTAAGAACATCTTCTTCGCATCCGTGGACAGCTCCGACCTGCCCGTGGTGAACAAGCTGCAGCACCTGAAGACGGCGCTGACGGGGGAGGCTGCGGGCCTTATAGCCTCACTGCTCTTCATAGAAGAAAACTATTCCAGAGCCCTCGAAATCTTAGCAAAGAGGTATGAAAACCAAACCATAATTGTAAACTTCCACTTAAAAAGTATCACTAGCTTTAGTAATATCACTAGAAATAACCTCAAAGAGTACTTGGTTCTGCTACAACAAAGTTTAGATTCCCTAAGAGCCAACCAGCTCCCTGTGGAGCACTGGAATGCATTGTTGGTTTTTATAATAACACAAAAATTAGACAATTCACTCCGAGCCGCTTGGGAAATCAACCGCAAAGAAAATTCTATTGCTTTCCTGAGCGAGCTACTTGATTTCTTAAACCAACGCAGAACAGCCTTCGAGTTAATGTATGATGCTAAATCTAATAATGATAAAAATCAAAATGTTAAAGTCTCTCATGTAGCATCTGCATCAAACAGTGAAACCTGTATTCTATGCAATAGCGGTCATGCTTTGCATAAATGCCCTACATATCTCGAGCTTACAACTACTTACTCAGAAACGTATTGAACTGATCAAATCTAAATCATTGTGTTATAACTGTTTACAGCCCTACAAATTCAGGCATAAGTGCTCCAAATTTCACTGCCTAAAATGCAAAGGTAAACATCACACATCCATACATGAAGACAGGCCTCAACCACAGGTTAATCTCATTACAACTACTCACAGCCAACAGGCAAACAATTCAACTTATAGCCAACAGGCGGTAGATTCTCCACAAGTAAACATTCAACAAGGTTCTTTACAGCCAACTAACACTCAATCTACAAACACATCAGTCACTACACCTTCTACAGTACTAGTAACAAACACTAACAGATATCAAATGTTGCTTTCCACAGCTCTGGTACGGTTTCAACATACTTCAGGCCGGTGGACCACTGCCCGAGCACTTCTGGACACAGGAAGTGAAGTCAACGTTGTTGCCCACAGACTTGCAACTCAACTGGAACTACAGGTCAAGCAGCAATCATGCCTTATAATTGGTGTAGGCAATAGCAAAGAGCATACTCAAGTAAGTGTAAACATGAATGTTGCATCTCGGTATAACACCTATCAAAGCAATCAAACTTTCTTGGTCATGGACAGTATTTCAGTGCCACTACCGCACACACATGTACATACACAAGCATGTCATATACCAGACAAACAAGCTCAATCACTCGCTGACCCCACATTCTTCATGCCGGGTTCTATTGACTTACTGCTTAACGCTGAAGTGTTCTATGCTACACTGCAAACTGGGCGCATACAGCTTGGTTCGCGCCTACCATTCCTAATTGAAACACTATTTGGATGGGTTGTTTCTGGTTCCTACTTACCTGATACTCACCTAAATACACCTAAATGCGCCATGCATGCTATAAGCATGATTTCTACATCTACATCAACAGATGACATACTACAATCCTTTTGGGAGCAAGAGGAGCTGCTTCCAAAAAAGCTGCTCTCACCTGAGGACAAACACTGCGAAGAGTTATACATGTCTACAACTACACAGGACAGCTCTGGCAGATACACAGTGGATCTACCACTACAGGTTGATAGAATTGAGGATCTAGGGAATTCCTTCAACACAGCTTATAGATGCTTATTAAAGCTTGAATCTAAAATGCAAAGAGATACAAATTTCTACACACAGTATAAAGCGTTCATACATGAGTTCATACAGTTAGGACATGCTCACTACATTGAGGACTACTCACCCACAGATACACATGCTTACTACATGCCACATCTAGCGGTCATAAAGCCTGACAGTATCACCACAAAATTACGTACAGTCTTCAATGCTAGTGCCAAGACATCCACTGGTATATCACTCAATGATATAATGTATGAAGGTCCAAACATATACAATGATCTTTTAGAAATTATCCTTAGATTTAGACTTTACAAATATGCTTTCTCTTATGACATAGTCAAAATGTTTAGAGCTATAAAAATAAATTCACAACAGACATCTTTACAAAGAGTGCTATGGAGAGGCTCCAGATCTGAACCGCTCAAGTGTTTAGAGATCAACAGAGTCTGCTATGGTACAAAGTGTGCACCATACTTAGCTTATCGCACTATGATACATTTAGCTGACACACACTCAGACACTCACCCACAGGCAGCTGACTGTATTAAAAGCTCTGGGTACATGGATGATTATTTGTATGGCTGTCAAACTCTAGAACAATGTAAACAAGTATGCTCTGAGCTTATAGACTTATTGAGCAAAGCAGGTTTTCAACTGCACAAGTGGTCATCTAACCACACTGACATTTTATCACATGTAGGCACAAGTTCTACAGAAAACACAAAACATATACAGTCTCTACATAACAATGTAGACTCAAATAATACATACAATTTTACATCATCTTCTGTCAAAACCCTTGGCTTACAATGGCTACCCACACAAGACACAATTCAGGTTAGCATACCGGATTACAGTGCTGCTCCTTGCACTAAAAGGAACATACTCTCACAAATAGCTCAATTATTTGATCCTATAGGTATCCTAGCACCTACAACTATTCTAGCTAAGATATTAATGCAAGACATATGGAAACAAAATATTAATTGGGATTCTTTGATCTCAAAGGATTCTCTAGTCATCTGGCAGAACTATGTTCAGCAACTACACTGCTTGAAAGCTATACACATACCTAGATATTATTTTACAGATATACCTACAGAAATAATATTATTAGGGTTCTGTGATGCTTCTCACAAAGCTTATGGTGCTTGCCTGTATCTAAGAGCAACCTACCTTAACAAACCTACAAATTGCACACTAATCACAGCTAAGTCTAAGGTTGCACCTATCAAAAAACAACAATCTATACCACGCTTAGAACTGTGTGGATCACTCTTGCTATCCCAATTATCAAAAAGATTCATAAACACTACATATAACAAAATTAACATTGGAAAAACTTATTTAATCACAGACTCATCTATTGTACTACACTGCATCAAAGCTCCATACAAGCACAAACACGACACATTGTCACAAACCGCCTCATGCAGGTCATTGATACCACCAGCGGTGATGACTAAACACAAAACAAAATTCAGCTGATCTGATCACCCGGGGAATCATGCCTAAAGACCTTCAATCATGTACACTATGGTGGCAAGGCCCTTCATGGGTGACTCGAGATCAATCACAATGGCCATCTTCAATGACACAAACGCCTAATGTAGACACATTTAATACATCACACAATCAAACCCCACAAGTCAAAGTAGTCAATTTATGCACAGACTCACTCATCAATCATTCATTCTTCTTTGATAAATTCACAAAACACTCCAGTTTCTCTAAGCTTATCAGAATTGTCGCATACATACTAAGATTTGTACATTATATAAAAAACAAACATAACAAACATACAACACATTTAACAGTGACAGAAATAAAACATGCTCACAATTTTATAGTTTTCACAACACAGAGTCATTCTTTCTCAAAGGAAATGCATGAACTACAATCTATAAAAAATATCACTATTTCACAGACTTCACATAAACAAAAGTCTTACACATTCACATCCAGCCCACTAAGGAAACTGAATCCATTCTTAGATGGAGATGGCATACTAAGAGTTGGAGGTCGCATAAAACACTCAGACATTCCATACAATCAAGCACATCCTATCATACTTCCTGCCAAAAATCACATCACACAGATTTTGGTACAGCATTATCACCTCAAACTACTACACTCAGGTGTTCAGAACACACTCTGTAACATAAGACTGAAATACTGGCCTATCAATGGTAGAGGTGAAGTAAAGAAATGCATATATTCCTGTGTTAGATGCACTAGGTTTAGACGCAAGGTTTGTGGGCAGCAGATGTCAGATCTTCCTGCTCCCAGAGTCACGTTGACCCGTGCATTTACTCATGCAGGGATTGATTTTAGTGGTGCTATTGCTATAAGAAGTTCACTGACCCGAAACTGTAAATACTCTAAGGGTTATATATGCCTATTTGTTTGCCTAGCTACTCGAGCTATTCTTTTGGAATTAGTGTTTGATCTATCCGCACAAGCCTTTATTTGTGCTCTTAAAAGATTTATTTCTAGGAGAGGAATACCTACTTGCTTATATACAGATAATGCAACAAATTTTAAAGGTTCCAAAACTGAGTTACATGAACTCTATAAAATGTTCAAAAATGATACTAGTTACAGTGAAATTATTGATTTATGTACCACGAATTGCATAGAATACAAGTTTACCTGTCCTCTTGCAAGCCACATGGAAGGGATATATGAAGCAGGGATTAAAGCTGTGAAATCTCTCCTCAAGAGACACCTATTTAACACAAAATTAACTTATAAATTGTTGTATACTATTCTGGTTCAAATTGAGGCAATACTTAATTCCAGACCATTGTATCCTATTACTGATTTACCTAACGACTTAACTTGCCTAACACCTGCTCATTTCATTATAGGTACTGCTATGACTGACCTACCTGAACCTAATGTACTAGATGTTAGCGAATCTAGACTGCATGTATACCAAAAAATAATACAATTAAAACAAAGATTTTGGAAACAATTCTACTTTAGCTATTTATCTGAATTACAAACTAGAAATAAGTGGTTACAAGTGCAAAATAACTTAAATATAGGAGACTTAGTTTTAATTAAAGATGAAGCTTGTCCACCCACTTCATGGGCTTTAGGTCGAATTACTTCTGTATACACTAACAAGACAGACGGCATAGGTAGATCTGTAAAGATTCGAACTAGTAAAGGAGAATTTACTAGACCTGTAAATAAAGTAATATTGCTACCACGCAAAGATTGAATCTAGATGTGTTAATACTGTGTATTTTTTACTTGTATTAACATATACCACATATATACCTATATGTAGTGTAACTTACTATACTTTAGACATAGGTTCAAAAAAAAAAAAAAAAAAAAAAAAGGATGTAAATTTACCTAATTAAGATTTACCTAGCTATGTTTGTGTAACTAACTTTTATGTTCTCATGATTGCTAGACTCATTAGATTTACTTTCCTTACTTATATAACTAAACTAATAAGTTTCCTAAAATTATCTAGTACCTAATTAATAATACTTAAACAGTAACTTATCTGATAAGTAAATACCTAAGTACATAATGTAAGAGACAAGACTACTACCTAGCTAATGCTATACTATAATATATTAAAGAAACTATGTTCCTTACACATACCTTATTATCATATAACTGTTCTCTACTCATATTAAGGTTCTAAACTACGTAAATGAAACTCAATGTTCTATTTAATTTCAATAATTTTATTTATGATTGTGTAAATTTAGATGTACTTATGTACTGAGGCTTTCCTTTCTTTGGAGGCCCGAGAATGTTTAGTAATATCAACGTCATGTCAGTTGTCAAAACTAAATACGAACCTGGCAACACTGGATTCCTTCTATTTTCACGATGAACAGAGCGCACACGTCTCTTGTGATATTTAATATAATAAAATGTTTATTAAGTGCTTATTATCTCCTAACAATGTACAAAAGTGTAACAGAACAGTCAATAAACGATAACAAGTACAGTGCATAGTGGTTTCCATCAAGATTCCCAACATAAAATAATAATAATAAACCATTTATTTCAGGTAACAAAGACCCATAGATAAATATGTAGCTAGCTGCACTGCAAGTCAAGCCATACATCCGTTACTTTAAGGCCCCCAGCCAGGGCTTACAAACTAACAGGAATTATACATTAAATGAACCGTCACTAAGGGCACCCCCTGTGGGGTTCGGGCCTCGGCTTAGTGGGTCATTGGCAAGAGGGCAGCAAGGGACAACAACAGGCTGGGTCGGATCATTAATTGGCTCATCGAGCATGTCGGGCTGGGGTCGGGCAGTGATGTTACTGGGGGGTCGCGGGGGTCCACGCCGGCGGGACCGGATTCGCGGTTTAAATCGGTTTTTGTATTTGTACCTACGTAGTGTACTCGTTTCCCTACAGCTCTCTTGATAAAGGGTGATGGGATCATCGGGAGTGACAAGGGTAAGTCTGGGTCTACGAATCCTAGATATGTTAGAGGGGGCATAACTGGCTGCTGAGGAGATCAGCGGATTAGGGTGTTTTTCGGCTGAATCGAAAAAGCCCTTGGTCAGACGTTTCATGTACTGCATCATGGTGGGGATTTTGAGATCAACGTGGAGTTGCTCATTCCTAACGTAAGGTGGGGCACCTGTGGCCTTTCGCAAGAACCTATTCTGGAGGGTCTGCATCTTATGAAGATGGTAGGGTTTGGTGTGCGCAAAAACGGGACATGCGAAAGTCATAATAGGCCTGATGCACGCGGTGTAAATACGCAATTTGCACTTGAGTGACAATTTGCTAAGTGCGTTCAGAATATAGTGAAGCCTACCGAGAGCAAAGGCGGCACGCGAACGCACCGTCTTTATGTGCTCACTAAAGTTAAGACGTCGGTCTAGGATAACACCCAAGTACTTGGCTCGCTTCGCCCAAGGGATCGGCTTGCCAAGCATGGTGATCGGACTGGAGGCGACCCGCGTACCGAGAGGGGATATTTATACGCGGCGCAGTTCAGCGCTCGCAAGGGAAGCGATCTACAACTGCGACTCGCGCGCCACCACACGTATTATTTAGCAACTACATTTTGTAAATATATCTTAAGGAATCCACTACCTGTGCTCATGCATTTTGCTATAAGACCTGTACATATTAAGCTAAGCTATCCTAGTCTTGATTATACCTAAGTACATACTACATCTGGAGTATCATTTACACTACCTAAGCGCTACAGTGGTGACCCCGACGTGATAGTGATTTTGTGAAGACCTCCAGATCAAGCATTCACCATGCCTAACGAAGGAGAACCAGAAGTATCAGGTGTGTCGACGTCGCTGCACATTCCACCCATCTGGCGTGACAGAATACGCTTGTGGTTTGCGCAATTCGAAGCCATCATGTCTCCGCAGAAGAAGGGCGATCAAGCCATGTACGAGCTCGTTATCGGACACCTTGAGAGGCAAGACCTGGATGAAATAGCGGACATCATTCTCCATCCACCGGAAAACCAAAGGTATGCCGCACTGAAGAGTCGGTTGTTCCAAGTGTACAAAGAATCTGAACAGCGGCAAGTTCAAAGATTGCTGTCTGAGATGGAACTCGGCGACATGAAGCCTTCGCAGCTGCTACGTCGAATGAAGAACCTCGCCGCGGACAACATCTCCGACTCAGCGCTGCGAATCATGTGGACCAACCACTTGCCGCAATCCGTTCGAGCAGTCCTCGCTGTCAGCGATAATATCGCTAAGAAATCAGACATCCACGAGCTGGCGGTGATGGCTGACAAATCCTCGAGCAGACGCAACCATACGGCACTGTCGCAGCAGTTAGCTCCACTCCCACCACCTCGCATGCATCTACGTCACTGGAAGAGAAGATCGACGCTCTCACACGAGAAATTGCTGAGTTGAAGGCAAAACAATCGCAACAACACAGCTATAGACGCAGATCGTTTAACAGGCGACACTCACGATCGCGTTCGTCGAGCCGGACCAATCACAGCCGCGCGCGAAACGACCAATCAGCGATCTGTTTTTACCATCGCAAGTTCGGCAAAGAGGCGAGAAGGTGCGCGCGGCCGTGCAGCTACGAAGACGGCATCGCCCGCTCGGAAAACTAACACCTGCGTTGGCCGAGGCGGGAACCGGCGCAAGCAACTCATCTTACCGCCTATTTATAACAGACCAAAACTCACGTTTATCTTTCTTGATTGATACTGGCGCCAACGTATCCGTGATACCGAAGAGAAAAGGCGGGAACGCAACACCAACCGATTTCTGTTTATATGCCGCGAACAACACAGTGATTCCAACGTATGGTGAGAAGACACTACAACTGGATCTCAACCTACGTAGACCTTACACGTGGAAGTTCATCATCGCCGCAGTCAGCAAGCCCATCATTGGCGCCGATTTTTTAACGCATCATCAACTTCTTGTCGACGTAGCCGGCCGATGTCTCGTCGACAAAGTTACCAACCTCACCGCCAGAGCACCGGTCACCCACTCCGCCGAGCCCACTGTGAGAAGTATCGATGTTGATCAGCCTTATCACCGGCTACTCAGCAAGTACCCCGACATCCTTCGACCGTCATGTATGAAGGACACTCCAAAACACCGTGTGAAACACCACATCGAAACTACCGGCCCACCAGTGTACAGCAAGACCAGTGATCGCGACGATAGGTCTTGGTGGAGCAAAATGAAACGTGTAGTGGACTGTATAAGATTATGTATTGAAGATAAAGACAACGTTCGGTTGGGACTAACAATAAGAAATATGGTCGCTAAGAAACGCGCAAGCGCAGCCGTGCGTGGAGGCGTGCTAACAGCTGACTGGTGTGGTGCGGGGGCTCGCGCTCGGCCGTCGGCCGGCTAGCTCCCCGCTGTCCCCGCACCCCTCGTTCACTGCCGCTGGCGCGCGGCGATGTTGAGAGCAGCGGTCTCAACATGCTCCCCCCGTTGAAGGGACTTCAACAGTAGAGACCGGCAGCGGGCAGATGGTGTTGAAGGCGCGCCGGATGACACCCTTTCTTGTGAGGATGTCGGCGACCCTCGCGACGCCATCTCTGCCTGGGAGAACATGTGTGATGCGTCCTAGAAGCCACATAAGAGGAGGTAAGGTTTTGTCCTTTATGACGACCAATGTTCCTTCCTTGAGCTCGCCAGACGACCGGCACCATTTGGTTCTTTCTTGCAACCACAAAACATATTCGTGGGAGAAGCGAGCCCAGAAGTGTTGCTTCAAAAATTCAATGCGGCGAAATCGTTGCAAGCTGTTGACTCTGGCGTTCTGGATCTGTGGATGAGGCAGCATAATTAAAGAACGACCAATAAGGAAGTGAGCCGGGGTTAAAGGAGCGAGGTCAGAGGGGTCGTTGGACAGAGGAGTTAAGGGCCTGGAATTTAATATAGCCTCGACTTGAATTAAACAAGTAGCCATCTCTTCAAAAGTTAGATTTGTTAAACCCAAGGTGCGTCGTAGATGATGCTTGGTGGATTTAACTGCAGACTCCCATAGGCCTCCGAAGTGTGGGGTATATGCAGGTATGAAAGAAAAGTTTATGCCAGGATCGATGTTGTTAAAATTTAAGTCTTGCGAAAGCAGTCTGGCCAACTCATTGAAAGCACCGACAAAGGTTGTGCCGTTGTCGGAAAAGATGTTACGGGGTTTTCCCCTTCGAGCAATAAAGCGGTTAAGTGCAGCTAAGAAGGCCTCCTTTGTAAGGTCCGACACAAGCTCGAGGTGGATGGCTCTTGTAGCCAGACACACAAACACACAAATGAAACACTTGATAAGCCTACATCCTCTACCTTTCCGGTCAGCTATCATGATGGGACCGGCATAGTCCACCCCTGTGTCTAAAAATGGAAACTCTAAATGTAGACGCTGCTCTGGAAGATTACCCATGATAGGCTGAATAGTGTTGGCCTTGATCCTGCAACATTTTACACATTGATGTGTGACCTTTTTTGCCAGGTTCCTACCTCCAATAGGATAGTAGTGATGACGAACAGTGGCCAATAAAAGTTGTGGCCCAGCGTGTAAAAGGCGCACATGAAACATGTTGAACAAGAGAATGCAAATTATATGAGAACTAGATAATAAAATTGGATGCTTAATATTATAATCATAAAATGAATTGTTTAATCTTCCTCCAACACGAATAAGATTCGAAAGAGTATCAAAGAAAGGAGACAAAGACAGTAACTTGTTCTTTGCTGGTAATTGTTCACCTGATTTCAGTAAGCGGTACTCTTCCGGGAAGGATTCCATTTGACTAAATTTTAACAACAAGTTTAAAGAATTGTTAAGTTCAATAGAAGTTAGTGAACCAGACTCAAGTGACTTCTTATTGCACTTATTAATGAATCGCATGACATATATACATCACACGCTGCAATGTACTACCAAAGTTTGAAATTTTTGAAAATAACGCAGTAATAGGATTTTCAATAGTGTGATTGGAAATATGACAAGAAGATTCCGGTATCGTTTCCGGTAACCCAGAATTACTGTGATGTGATTCTGGGAACTGAGGCCATGAAGACGCATCTTTGTTAAGAAATTGTGGTCCTGACCACCATAATGAAGATGACAGCAGCCTGTCAGTTCTAAGTCCACGCGAAGCGAGGTCTGCGGGGTTTTCAGCTGACGGAACATAATGCCAAGCTGCTCCGCCTACAGTTTCCTGAATTTCAGACACACGATGACGAACGAACGGTTTTAATTGATTTGGTGACGTAGATAACCATCCTAAGACGATGGTGGAATCACACCAACAATGAACTTCATCAAAATTTAAAGTAAGTGACTGACGAACCTTTGAGTACAACCTTGAACCCAACAACGCACCACACAGCTCGAGCCGCGGTATGGTTGTGGACTTGATTGGAGCTACCTTGCTTTTAGCGGTAAGGAGATGTACGTTAACCTCGCCGTCTCTCGAAACACTGCGAACATAAGCACACGCCCCGTAAGCTTTTTCGGATGCGTCAGTGAATATATGCAGCTGGAGACAGGACGCAGATTCACACAACACCCACCGAGGTATCTTGAACTTGTTTAAAAGGTGCAGACTATTTTGAAAGTCATTCCAAGCGTGCTGAATTTGCGTAGGAACCAGCTCATCCCAAGAGCATTTAGCTAACCAAAGATGCTGCATGATAATTTTGGCTTCCACTATGCATGGAACGACCAAGCCAATGGGATCAAAGATCTGTGCTATGGTTGATAAGATATGACGTTTAGTAGCCTTATCAGAATAATTTAAGTTTATAGAAAAAGAAAAGGTGTCACTTAAACTCTTCCATAGAAGCCCAAGAGTCTTCGACTGCTCGTTGTCGCTCAGGTCCACAACGTCAGAAACGTCGTGTTCACTGCTAAGCGCCTGCAGGACCTGACTGGAGTTGGACCGCCATTTCCGAAGATTATACCTTGCTGACCGAAGAACATCGTCAACACGGCGGCTTACTTCTAAAGTTTCTGAAACAGACGACCCACCTGACAAGTAATCATCCACATAGAAGTCATGTGCTATCGAAAAATTTGTTTTAGGATCTGAGCACCCTTCAGCCAAGTGAAGTAAACACCTTGTAGCTAAAAATGGTGCTGATGCCGTGCCATACGTGACGGTATTAAGCGTATACTCCTGTAATGGATGAGTTGGTTCTGCCCTCCAAAGATTTTTTTGTAAGGGACGATGACTGTCGTGAACAAGAGTTTGTCGGTACATTTTTTCAATGTCCGCGCTTATGACAATTTTATGCTGACGGAATCGAAGTAATATTGATAGCAAGTCATCCTGGATAGGGGGACCAACCATCTGTATCTCGTTGAATGATTTACCTGATGCAGTTCTGGCGGAAGCATCAAAAACTACCCTTAGTTTGGTGGTAGTTCTTGATTCCTTCAGTACACCATGATGTGGTAAATAATTAGAATGTGATGAGTCGAGTGGGCGTCTAGTAGATTCAGACATGTGTCCCAGCTCTATGTACTCATTAAGGAACTCTACATATAGGCTTTTAAGCCGAGGATCTCTACCCAAACGACGTTCAAGAGATAAAAATCGCTGCTTAGCCATCATGTATGAATCACCCAATACGTCTAGTGACTCTTTAAAAGGAATACTTACCACAAATCGTCCATCAGAATTACGATATGTGGTATCTATAAAATGTTGTTCACAAGATCTCTCTTCGACAGAGTGTTTATGTATAGACGACACAGAATCTAACTCCCAAAACCGATCTAAATCTACCTCTAAGTTATTAGTGTGCATACAAAGATGTGAAGAGAAATCGGACTGATGACATGCACCCGAAATGAGCCAACCTAATTTTGACTCAAGCAAAGTGGGCATACGGTTACCTAACGAGATACGGCCAGTGCCTATGATATCCCAGAAGACTTCCGCACCAACGAGGACGTCGATCAAAGATGGAGCATAATAAGTGGGATCAGCAAGACGCACGTTCGTAGGTATACGTATGTTGCTAATATCAACATAAGTATTAGGAACTGATGCTGATACTTTCGGCAATACAAGGCAGTCAATGTTCAGTTCGTACTCACTGTCATCAATTGATTTTAATGACACTAAGCACCCTTGAGTACAAGTAGAAGTTTGATAATTTATGCCCGTTACCTTAGACTTGGCAATGTAGGTAGGAGCATGTAACTTACGAACAAAGTCCTCCGAGATGAAGTTGGTTGTACTTCCACTGTCCAGCAAGACTCGTGCTGTATGATGGTTACCGTTAGCGCCAGTCACCTTCACGAGCGCGGTGGAAAGTAAAATCACTTGAGACGTAAGAAATTGACTAGCTGCTAATGCAGTGTTAGTAGTAAGAACGTTGTCACTGTCGATGTGTAACAGTGTGTTGTGCTTTTGACGACAATATTTACAATCTGCATTTGGAAATATCATGACCTGGACGAAGACAATTCATGCACACATTGGAACCCTGAGCCTTTTTAATGCGAGCCTGTACTGAAAGACCTTTAAACTGGTCACATGCAAAAATAAAATGATTTTGATGACACATGGGACACGACAAAGGTTTTGATGTTTTTTCAGATGGCAAAGTACTGCTTTTAGGTTTAGGTGTAGGTGCGATGGGTTCACTTTTAGCTGCTGCTATGGGCTTAGACTCCTCAAGTGTCTCGAGCAAGTCAGCCCTGTTACTGATGAAGTTAATAAATGCAGATAAAGTAGGAGGTTCTGAAAAAGTGTTTCTGTGTTCTTCCCACTGACGACTTGTCACGTGGTCGAGCTTACTGGTCATTATGTAAATGACAAGAACATCGACGAAGGCGTTTTGAACAGGTTGACCAAGAGTTGCTAAAGCTCTAAGATTTTTGTTTGTTGTGTCAATTATGTAACGCAGTGACTTACTTGACTCTCTATCTATGGGCTGAACGTGAAAGAGTGCTTGCACATGATTGTTGACAAGCAATCTCTTGTTGTCATACCTCTCACAAAGTAACTTCCAGGCAGCGTCATAGTTTTCTGACCTGAAGTCAAGGTTATCAACGACAAGAGAAGCACTACCTTTTAAGGACACACGCAGATAGTGCAATTTATTTATTTTATCCAAGCTTGTTGTTGCGGCCTTTCGCCTCACCACAGCCTTTCCACATCACAGCGATCGTCAGCTAATTGCTATCAATATTTCACCAGGCGTCACCGCAAACCGCTGTTCCCTCTCCATACATAGTGGCTAAGCCACTCCACTACCAACCTTGTTACTGTACGCATCATTTCATTAAACCATTTTTATGTAAATTGGACTTTAAATTAGCCCCAGTGTATAAGCAAAATATACATATTGGTGGCCCATGAGGGGAAATACAAACTAAAATACGAAGAAATTCAAATCAAGAAACCAAATTACGAAGAAAAAGTAGCAAGAAAACCGGATTAGAAACCTCGAAACCACGTTGCCGCCAACTGATGTGCTGGCTTCTGGCTTCTTTGGCGTGATAGAAGATTGAAGAAGGGTTCAAGATCGAAGGTGCCGGGTGCAGCCAGAATCATCTACGAGTTCAGGCTGAAGCGAGCAGTGATTCAGCGAAAGAAACACATCGCGCATCGGACTTCTGCGAAATCAGATGAGTGCCCTTTCCTTCCTATTTTCCTAATCTTCACACATCCTATATACCTTTAAATATTGTTCCTAGTTATTGGAAGTCGAATTCATTTGTGCAAATCAGTGATTTAATTAGATTTAATGAAAATTGCATCGTCATTTTATACTTTTGCCAATACACCCACAAGTTGAAAAAATATTTTCTTTGTTAAATAATTAGCTTCATTCGTTACAAGTCGTTATTACGAACGTTTATTTATTTCTATACTTAAATATATTCCTTGTTATTCTTAAACTAAATCGTGTAAGTAGTAGGATTCCAAGCAATACATTATTCCTACCTGCTTACACATTAAAAGAAAAGTAATCTGCAGGTCCAGGTCGCTAGCGTTTTTCATAGTTCGGTGATAAATGCTTATTTGTTAACGCCGATAATTTCAGATTGTTATCTACGCCGAGCCGAGTGACATACCTCGCCGTCTGCAATCAGCTGTGCGAGCGTAACCGGTTTGCGGTCGCCAGGTGTCGTCGAGTTGAGGAGCGTGAGCCATTCTTTTCTTTTGTTTACCGTTAAAAGTTGTATTGATAATTATTGAACTTAGTACTTTTGTACGTGCGCGCTCACAATGCCTAACGAATCTGCAGATAAATATCGTTTAAAAGATTTAATTGTTAAAAGATCGTCGGCCAAAGGTCAGATCACAAAGTTTAAGAATTATTTAGGTAGCATTTCAAAGCTTACTGAGCTGAATACTATACAAATAACTGAGTTAAGGTTAAGACTTGCAAAATTCGAGGCATTGTCAGTTAGAACTGATGACTTGCAAAATGAGATCGAGGTCTTGAATTCAGACAATTTGGAAGCTGAACTTAATGAACGCGAAAGTATCGAGTGCGACCTTATGATCAACATTGCCACTGCGAAAACATTAGTGGATAAATTTTCTAGAATCGAATGTGAACACAGACGTGGTTCCGTTCATGATAATTCTTGTTGTTCGGATAATCAATCAGCTGGCGTAAAATTACCTCAAATCCAAATAGCTAAGTTTGACGGTTCTTATTTTCGATGGTTGGAGTTCCGTGACACTTTTGAGAGTTTGATACACAAAAATGAACATATAACATCAATTCAGAAGTTTCATTATCTCATGTCGTATCTAGAAGGTGATGCCGCGAGAATTATTGCAAACCTTGAGGTATCAAACGCGAATTATTCAGAAGCATGGAAATTACTTTGTAATCGTTATAACAATAAAAGGGTTTTAGTCAATCACCACTTTAATTCACTTGTTAACGTTAAACAGCTTACACGTGAATCAGAGAGGTCCTTGAGATTTTTAGTTGACCACGTCAAGAAAAACTTGCGTGCTTTGGCCAGCTTGGGACAACCTACGGACCAATGGGATGGTCTACTTCTTTTTATTTTGTCGGAAAAGTTAGATAGTAATACTGTAGTAAAGTGGGAGGAGTATACTAAGCACATAGACGAACATAACCCAACGTTAGAACAGTTCTATAAGTTCATGACTGACCGCGCGGAGGTTTTGGAGTCATTAAATCGCAATAAACAAGATAGCAGTCTACCCAAGTGCTACATATCCGGTGCGCGCAGTAGTTCTATTACCGTAAACAGTCAAAAACGACCCGGTCAAAATACCCATACGAAGTCATTTGCTGCTTCTAATACTAAATTGAATAAAGCTAAAAATACTAATAATAATACTAACAGTTCTAACGCCTATTTATGTGTTATTTGTAACGATAATCACAGAATTTTTGATTGTCCCACTTTTAAGGCAAAAGGGATAGATGAAAGAATGCAAGATGTCAATAAATATAAACTGTGTGTTAATTGCCTTAGGCAGGGACATCATGTAGGAGGATGTCGCATGGGACCGTGCCGTGAGTGCAATAAAAGGCACCATAGTTTGCTGCACCGCCCTACGGCATGCCCTGATGTTAATAATCTTGTAGCGATAGACGAGCGAAACTATAATAATGATGAAACGATTGCTAGTTTTTCAAGACGAAATTCAAGTCAAACACTTTTGTCAACGGCTATGATTGAAGTCTCTAATCCATTGACCCAGCAAAAGGAGAAGGTTAGAGCGCTGCTAGACTGCGGCAGCCAATCATCCTTTATTTCTAAAGCATTAAAGGATAGGCTTTCAGTAAAATCTATACCTATTGACTCGCTAAAGGTCGTAGGAATTGGAAACACAGTTTCTTCTCACATTGCCGAAAGTTGCAATGTGCAAATTAAATCTCTAGATCATAAATACAGTGCAAGATGTTATTGTCTTATTTTAAAAGAATTAACCGGTTTAATACCAAAGTACCCGGTCAATATTAATTCATTGAATTTGCCTAAAAACATTGTACTGGCTGATCCTACATTCGGTCAGCCTGCACCTATAGACGTCTTGATCGGCGTTGATTTATTTTGGGATATCCTAGGTGACGAGCAGCGTTCCCTTGGCCCACAAAATCCAAAGCTGATAAATACACAGCTAGGCTGGATAATATCCGGACCTATAAATACATATTTTGCTAGTAAAAACATTTATTGCAATAAAGCCGTAGTGTCAAATCAAAATGATTTTGAAAAATCACTAAGCAAATTCTGGGAATTAGAAGAAGTTCCCACAAAACGGATAATGAGTGAAAATGAAAAGATTTGCGAAACACATTTTATCGCTCACACTCGTAGAGAAATCACGGGCAGATTTTGTGTAAACCTACCACTAAAGGACACTCCAGACTGCCTGGGCGATACTTATAACTTAGCAAAAAGGCGGTTGCTTTATTTAGAAAAGCGGTTTAGAAAAAATCCTCAATTAAAAATAGAATACGCAGAATTTATTAACGAATACGCCGAATTAGGGCATCTTTCCTTAGCTAAAGAAATACAAGGCCCATCGTATTATTTATGTCATCACGCGGTATTAAAACAAGAGAGTGAGTCGACTAAGATGCGTGTTGTTTTTGACGGGTCAGCAGCGTCCACGTCTGGTTATGCTCTAAACGATATCTTAATGGCAGGCCCGACCCTTCAAGAATCTCTCTTCGCTATATTAATCCGTGCTAGACAATACAAGTTCCTCTTAACTGGGGACATTGAAAAAATGTATCGGCAGGTTCTCGTAGCTGAAAAAGACCGTTGTCTACAGCGTATTCTATGGCGGGAGAACGAGTCGCAACCTATTAGAGCTTACGACTTAAATACACTCACCTATGGCACCGCAAGCGCCAGTTATCTAAGCACACGTTGTCTATGGCAACTGGGTGAGGAACAAGATGATGAAACAATTAAATGCATCATCCAAAAGGATTTTTATGTAGATGACCTTATAACGGGTGCCGATAACGCACAGGATTTACGTTATATTCAAAAGAGCGTTTCCGAAACTTTAAAAAAAGGCTGTTTCAATTTAAGAAAATATAAAAGTAATAACCCATTAATCTTTGAAAATCTAAACTTAAATCAAGACAACTTAACTATTAGTGAGTCATCAAGTACTCTTGGTCTCGGA
This sequence comes from Xestia xanthographa, assembly GCA_905147715.2. NCBI lineage: Eukaryota > Metazoa > Arthropoda > Insecta > Lepidoptera > Noctuidae > Xestia > Xestia xanthographa. The sequence continues at coordinate 26,328,857 of LR990658.1, forward strand.
TGGACGCCATCCAGTGACACGTTATTTTTTCCAATTAAAAGCTTTACGCTTGATAAACAAGCAACGATCACAAAACGGTTTGTTATGTCAAATTCTTTTAAAATTTTCGACCCTTTAGGAATTCTAAGTCCGGTTATAATTCAGCCTAAAATCATACTACAAAAAATGTGGCAACAAAAATTAGATTGGGACGAACCGGTTACCAAAGACTTGAGGGACGATTGGCTAAAATTTACAGACAATCTAGAATATTTGCATAAATTTCAGATTCCTAGATTAGTGTTATGTGACAAGCCTGAACTTATAGAATTGCACTCGTTTAGTGATGCGTCTCAATGTGCTTATGGTGCATGTATTTATTTAAAATCAATAAATTATAATGGTGACAGCACTATCAAGCTATTATGCGCCAAGTCAAAGGTATCGCCTATAAAGCCGACGACAATACCACGACTTGAATTATGTGCTGCACTATTGGCAGCTAAACTTTGTAAATCTGTTGTAGATGCACTCCGGTGCAGGCCGGGAAGATTGGTACACTGGTGTGATTCCAGTGTCGTTCTGAGTTGGATAAACAGTGACCCAACTAAATTAAAAATGTTCGTAGCTAATCGTGTTTGTGAAATAGTCGAACTAACTAAGGCATCATCGTGGCGTTATGTGCCCACTGCAATGAACCCTGCAGATTTAATATCTAGGGGAGTGGATGCCAAAAATCTGCTATCCATGGAAGTATGGTGGTCAGGCCCTAGCTTCTTGCATCAAAATGAATCTAAATGGCCACTGTTAAAAGAATGCATTGTGAATGACTTACCTGAACTAAAGGCATTCACGTCAACAATTAATAATAATTTAATAGATTTTAATAATTTTACATCATTCAATAAACTTCGTAACGTGATTGCACGTTGTCGGCGATTCATATTTAACATGAAGCATCCGAAAGACAAACGTGTAGGCACACTAACAGCTGATGAGCTGCGTGAGTCATTTCATTCATTATGCGTTATCGCCCAACGTGAGTCATTTTCTACTGAATACGATTTACTTATAAAGGGTAAACAACTGCCAGCCCGCAGTAAAATATTATCATTGTCTCCGTTTTTAGATAAAGATAATTTAATTCGTGTCGGTGGACGCATAAATGCGTCCGTATGTAATTTTGAAAAAAGGCATCCAATTCTTTTGCACGCCGCGCATAAATTAACCAAATTGTATTTTGACAAAGAGCATCTCGTGAATTTACATGCAGGCCCGCAATTGCTGCTAGCAACAGTAAGGGAAACAGTCTGGCCTATCAATGGTAAACATCTTGCTAGGCGGACAGCTAACAACTGCGTGCGATGCAGGCGCTTAAGTGGCAGAACGCTGTGCCCGAAAATGGGTGACTTACCTTCACAGCGAGTGAACCCAGATTTTCCTTTTTTGTCCGTGGGTTTGGACTTTGCTGGACCATTTTTTATTCTTAATCGTAAAGGTCGTGGAAGTCGCTTAATTAAGTGTTATATGTGTATTTTTGTGTGTTTACGTTACAAATGCATTCATTTAGAGGCAGTTAGCGACTTAACTAAAAATGCATTTGTAATGACACTTAGAAGGTTCATTGCACGTAGAGGAAAACCATCGGAAATATTTAGCGACAATGGTCGTAATTTTGTCGCTGCCGCGAAGGAGATAGGCGATTTTCTTAAACAAAATACAGAACCAATATCTGATTTTGCAAGTCAACAGGGTATTAAGTTCAATTTCATACCGACTTACGCTCCTCACTTCGGCGGCATTTGGGAAGCCGGCGTTAAATCGGCTAAATATCACATCAAACGGGTTATTGGCAATAGTAATCTGACATTTGAGGAAATAATAACGTTGTTCGCACAAGTGGAGGCGATTCTTAATAGCCGTCCCTTGTGTCCTTTGTCATCCAGTCCTAACGACCTCCTCTCCTTATCCCCAGGGCACTTCATCATAGGTCGGCCGCTAACTGCGCTGCCCTTACCAGCCCTGGCAGAGAAAGATGGCAACCAACTCAATAGATACAAACGCCTAGAAACAATAAGGCAGCATTTCTGGCAGAGGTGGCAGAAAGAGTATTTGTCGGAGCTGCAGCAGCGAACAAAGTGGCGCAAAGGAAACGCTCAGCTCAACGTGGGCGATATGGTACTGTTGGCGGAAGACAATGCGCCTCCACTAAGCTGGCGCCTTGGCCGAGTTCTGCGGCTGTTCCCTGGACCAGATGGAGTGGCGCGAGTCGCCGAAATCAAGACTCCTCGAGGCTGCGTTCGTCGGCCGTTCACCCGACTATGTCCGCTGCCTACCGCTGAGGAACTGAATGCTTGAAAGGAACCTTTCAACGGCCGGGAATATGTTGCGGCCTTTCGCCTCACCACAGCCTTTCCACATCACAGCGATCGTCAGCTAATTGCTATCAATATTTCACCAGGCGTCACCGCAAACCGCTGTTCCCTCTCCATACATAGTGGCTAAGCCACTCCACTACCAACCTTGTTACTGTACGCATCATTTCATTAAACCATTTTTATGTAAATTGGACTTTAAATTAGCCCCAGTGTATAAGCAAAATATACACTTGTGTTGTTATGAACTATGGAAACAAAGGTATCTCTAAATTCCAGCCAATCATGATAACTGCCTGAAAATTTGGGTAAGTCAATTTTGGGTAAACGAATTGAATTGTGTTTGTGTGTACTAGTAATACAAGAGTCCACCTCGTTTGCGACGTCCCCTTCAAGAAGCTTTCTCGAACCGCTGATCAGCTGGCGCGCAGAAGCCACCAAGCCGTAGTACAGCTTCTCAAACTCTTCGCGTTCCGCATATTGCTCGCTGGGGTCATCCGCCAACGCCTCCAATTCATCCTGTAATGCATCATATTTTTCGTATAAGCTTTCAAATATATTAAGTCGATATTCGATTTCGATGACTTGTACCTCACTTAACTTTTCGCAAGACTTAGAAATATTTAAATAAGAAGAGAATTGCGTAAGCTTGGCTTTAATTGAAGCTCGCTTCTTAATAAAGCTTTTCATTTCAGCCATGACAATGAAAATTTAACAGTTGCAGTAAAAAAGAGAAGAAGAAAAAAAAAAAAAAATCACTAGTTAGTCTTATGCAAAAATTACTGACACTAAACGATTAGCAATAAGTTGTAACGTGAGTACTGGAGCTATAAGCAGCAAGAAGTGAGATTGCTGTTACAAAAACGTTAGGCGTTTTCGTTCGAATCAGCTGAGTAGTGCCACGCGGATGATGCAATGTTTTTCTGCAAAAAAGATGGAAATAAACTTAAATTCAATTAAATGGATTAATGCAAAATATGTAATTGGATACTGTGACACAAGAAATTTAATTTAATGTTGGGAATGGTGGATTGGCACAAATTAATAAAACGTTAAAATCACACAACAATAAAACGTTAATTATCTACACCTTGGTACTATTAAAAAGAAAAGACACTGTTCAAAACAAGCTGTAAGGCTGAAAATTATAGATGGATTGACGGAATTACTAATTAATAAGTTTAATTAATTGTAAATGATTATGGATAGGTGAAATGACTAGGCAAAATGTTGGAACAAAGAAATTGGAACGTTCTCACGGTTTTATGCTGTCAACCTCTGATGATGTGCTGACTGACGCCTGTGGCTCCGATGAGTAGATTCTGGGGTATTCCCGACGCAAGTTGACGAATGCAGACGTTCAAAATCTTCTTGCACCGAAGTCTCGACGATCTTTTCTTGCGCCGCCCGTTGGTTTGAACTCGATGAAGACGGCTGTTGCCGTACCGACGTTCACGATGACCAAATGCAGGCGATGACGCGTAGAACACGAAGATCTCTCGTAAAACTTGAACCCGAAGATGAAGTCCTTTGTTCTCCAACCGACGAAACGTTGACTTTTTTTGAAAATTTCCGTTGTTCGGTTCAAACGTTAACGGTAGAAGGACCAATGATCGCGACGATAGGTCTTGGTGGAGCAAAATGAAACGTGTAGTGGACTGTATAAGATTATGTATTGAAGATAAAGACAACGTTCGGTTGGGACTAACAATAAGAAATATGGTCGCTAAGAAACGCGCAAGCGCAGCCGTGCGTGGAGGCGTGCTAACAGCTGACTGGTGTGGTGCGGGGGCTCGCGCTCGGCCGTCGGCCGGCTAGCTCCCCGTTGTCCCCGCACCCCTCGTTCACTGCCGCTGGCGCGCGGCGATGTTGAGAGCAGCGGTCTCAACACCAGACCATTACCACCACATCGATACCTGCCCGTGAAGAAGGAGTTCGAGACGATGATGCAGCAAGGAATATGTCGTCCCAGCAAAAGTCCATGGTCCAGCCCGTTACACGTCGTACCAAAGAGAAACGGTGACATTCGCGTATGTGGCGACTACCGTAGACTCAATGACGTCACCAAACCAGACCGCTATCCAGTACCACGACTCAAGGATTTCACCTACCTACTTCACGGCAAGAAGATTTTCACTACGCTTGACCTGAATCGTGCGTATCAACAGCTGCCTGTATATGAACCGGACATCGAGAAGACTGCCATCACCACTCCATTCGGTCTTTTCGAATTCCCTCGAATGTGTCCAGGTCTCAGAAACGCCGGACAGACATTCCAACGGTTCATTAATGAAGTACTCACCGGGTTAGATTACGCATTCCCATTCATTGATGACGTCATCGTCGCATCAGATAATGAAGCATGCCACATCGAAGACTTACAAAAGGTGCTACGTAGATTAGACGACTATGGAATAACAATAAATCCATCGAAATGCGTCTTCGGCAAAGAAAATGTCAAGTTCCTGGGCTACGAAGTGACAAGTAACGGAATCAAGCCACCACAAGAAAAGATCACTGCAATCACTGCCTACCCCCAACCAGAGACAATTCATGACTTACGTCGATTCATCGGGATGGTAAACTTTTACCGCGACAGCATTCCAAACGCCGCACACATACAAGCACCACTCAACGCGTACCTGCATAATTCCAAGAAACGTGACAAAACCAAAATCGAGTGGAATACAGAAGCTTTACAAGCATTTGAGTTGTGCAAAGCCGGCATACAAAACGCAGCTTTGCTCGCTCATCCATCCCCATCACCGAACGACGCCATCTCCCTAATGTGTGACGCATCGAATACCTGCGCAGGAGCCGTACTACAACAACTTGTAAACAAGAAATGGATACCACTGGGCTATTTCTCAAAAAAGTTCTCCGACACACAACAGCGATACAGTACATTCGACAGAGAATTACTATCCATCTACATGGCGATCAAACACTTCAGGAAAATGTTCGAAGGAAGAGAACTCATTGTTTACACCGACCACAAGCCGCTGACCTACGCCATTCGCAAGCCGCCGTCAGACAACGACACACAAAGACGCACTCGGCAGTTGTTATTTATCAGCGAGTTCACTACGGACATTCGTCATGTGAGTGGAGTAAACAATGTTGTCGCCGACGCACTTTCACGCATCGAAACCGTCGACCTACCATCGCCAATTAACTACGATGACGTATCTCAAGCACAAGAAAGGGACAGCGATATACCCAACTTATTGAAACAAACAAATATTCAACTCAAGAAAATCGTCATGCCCGCTTCAAACAAGCCAATATACTGCGAAACGTCTACGTCACACGTTCGACCGTACCTACCAACTGACTTTCGTCTCATCGCATTCAACGCCGTGCACAATCCAAGTCATTCCGGGTTACGAACAACATGCAAGCTCATGCAACAACGCTATTTCTGGCCCGCAATGAACACCGACATTGGCAATTGGGCGAAAACATGCATACCTTGCCAACGCTCGAAAGTTCTACGTCACAACCACAGTGAAGTTGCAGCGTTCCCACCAAGCGAACGATTTCAACATGTACACATCGACATCGTTGGCCCGCTACCCACTTCATCGTCTGGACATCGCTACCTGTTGACAATGATCGACCGCTGCACACGATGGCCCGAAGCAGTACCTTTACGAGAAATCACTGCCGATATCGTCGCCAAAAAGCTATATGAGACATGGATATCTCGCTACGGGTGCCCTACAAGAATAACGACTGACCAAGGACGACAGTTCGAAAGCTGTCTATTCCGAGACCTCGCACAACTACTGGGAGTCGAACGAAACCGTACCACTGCCTACCACCCGCAGAGCAACGGCATTGTCGAACGCTGGCACCGAACACTGAAGACCGCACTTATGACTCGCCTACAAAATAGCAACAAATGGATCGCCGAGCTACCTACAGTGCTAATGGGATTACGAGCCGCCGTGCGTACAGACACCGACACCAGCGCCGCGCAGCTAACCTACGGCCAAGCATTGCGACTGCCTGGAGATTTCATAGCACCATCACCAGCAGCAGCCAAGTCAATGGATCACAACTTCGTCGATCAACAACACGACGTCATCACGAAGCTAACACCAACATACAAATCGCATTCCAACAAGCGATGTATGTTCGTGCACAATGATCTACAAACATGTAGCCACGTGTTGCTACGCGACGACACCGTCCGCAAACCGCTACAGCAGCCATACAAGGGTCCATACAAGGTCATCGAGCGCAACGAGAAGTTCTTCACCATCCAACTACCAGGAAGATCCAGCACAATATCGATCGATAGACTCAAACGGCATACACTATCAGCACTGAAGAACACGACCACACGAGTAGTGAGACACCCCAGTCAGCTGCAGCTACCAGCGAAGATAACACCAGCCCACTCCCGGCCAACACCAACGAGCACCGCACCAGATCAGGGCGATTAGTGAAGATGCCTGTACGTTTTCACTAGGGGGGGAGTACTGTAGCTGCACTGCAAGTCAAGCCATACATCCGTCCACTGCCGCTGCCAAACGTGTACTGGCGACCCGCGTTTTTTTTTTTTTTTTTTTTGCAGTTGCAATTCTAGACGATTGCTTGACTGCTTAACCGGACAATCCTGTGGTGGCCAAAAATTACTTTAAGGCCCCCAGCCAGGGCTTACAAACTAACAGGAATTACACATTAAATGAACCGTCACTAAGGGCACCCCCTGTGGGGTTCGGGCCTCGGCTTAGTGGGTCATTGACAAGAGGGCAGCAAGGGACAACAACAGGCTGGGTCGGATCATTAATTGGCTCATCGAGTATGTCGGGCTGGGGTCGGGCAGTGATGTTACTGGGGGGTCGCGGGGGTCCACGCCGGCGTGACCGGATTCGCGGTTTAAATCGGTTTTTGTATTTGTACCTACGTAGTGTACTCGTTTCCCTACAGCTCTCTTGATAAAGGGTGATGGGATCATCGGGAGTGACAAGGGTAAGTCTGGGTCTACGAATCCTAGATATGTTAGAGGGGGCATAACTGGCTGCTGAGGAGATCAGCGGATTAGGGTGTTTTTCGGCTGAATCGAAAAAGCCCTTGGTCAGACGTTTCATGTACTGCATCATGGTGGGGATTTTGAGATCAACGTGTAGTTGCTCATTCCTAACGTAAGGTGGGGCACCTGTGGCCTTTCGCAAGAACCTATTCTGAAGGGTCTGCATCTTATGTGGCGACCCGCGTTCGATGGAATTCGCTGCGCCCCCGTTAGGGGGCGCGGCAGGCGGTATCAGGGCTGTGCCCTCTGACCGCGGCGGCCATACCTCGGCCCGCAACTGCGGACCCGTCACTAGGTTGGACTTTGTCCAAAACCTGGTGGGCGCATTTCATGCGCCCATGTGTGTGGTTGCTGTATTGTGACTGTAGGCGCGCCACAGCGCTGTTGCACAGCGCTGCTTTCTTCACAGTGCCCCGGCGGTCCGTCTCCGCCAGGTGAGACCCCCGGTTACCCGAGGGAAGCCCAGCGGGTGACAACCAGCGACAGAGGCACCGACTTACAGCGCACCTACAGTGGATGTGTGATTCCCGCCCGCCCCACTAACCAGAGCTAGCCGGCAGTGGTACGGGCTGCGGAAACGACGTGTGTGTGTGGGCGGTATTGTATGTGTAACACCGCCCATGTGTGCGTTTTCCGCGGGCCCGAGGGCCGCGTCCACGCGTGTGTCTACGTGCTTGTAGAGGAGTGCATGTGTGGTTATAGCTGCGCGCCCTGCCTATATTAACTTAGAACAGGTCGCACAGCTGGGCGTGAGTGATGTGTGTGGAGTCAAATTGTGCAGGTAAGCTGCGTGTAACGAGGAACAGCTTACCTGGGTCAAATCCGGTGATGAAGGCGGCGGAGGGGGGGCGACCATGCGATGCCGGTCGCGGACGCTCCTGAATCATCCTTGACGGTCTATCCACTATACAAGGAGAGTAACGCAGCTAGGCCGTCAAGGACGACCAGTTCCACGTCGCGGCCCTGTCTGATGGCCCCGATCAGGTCCATCAGCAGCAGGATGGCGCGGGCTGTGAACTCCTTATTCTCGGCTTCTGAGCCGGCGGCTGGGCCGGCACTGGTGGTGCCTCTACTGGCACGGGATTCTTCTCGTGGTTGGGCCGGGGGCCGCGCCATGCCGGCGCCAGCTGTCGGTCCAACGGTCTTCCTCACCTCGGGCTGCGTTGGAGCCGCAGCCGGGGTCACAGCCCGCTCCAGGGTCGGAGGCAGGTCGCCCGGTAGTTCTCCCTCAGGTGCGGTGGGGGGCGCGGGTAACTTACCCTTGCCGCCCCGCTTCCTCTTCTTTCCCCTCCGCCGCTTCGAGGAGGGGGGAGCTTCTCCCCTGTTGGTGGGCCCGTTGGCCGCCGCCATCAGCGACTCACCTTGGGCCTCATTGGTGGCCACGTCTGTAGGCCCCTCGGGGACCGTTGCCGGTCGTCGTGAGGCGGTAATGGCGGCGGCTGTACCCGCTCGCCTGTTGGCCCTTATCTCTGCTTGGAAAGAAGGGCACTTGATGTTGTTGGCGGGATGCTCGCCCCCGCAGTTGACGCACGTAGCTGGTACGTCACGTGGGCGGGGGCAGTCCCGCGCTGTGTGCCCCTCTCCGCAGCGGACACAGGCGAGCGGCCGGTGGCAGTGGTGCGACGAGTGCCTCCATTTCTGGCACCGGTGGCACTGGGCGGGCCCACGCTTGCCCCGCCAGGCTTCGATCTTGACACCTCTCATGTATAGAAACACGGAGGTGTCGAATATCCTGCGTACCTCAGGCGTCCTCTTCAGTACGGCGTGGAATACGCAACCGGGTCGTCCCTGGCTCGCCTTGATATGGCGAACGTACTCCGGCTCGTATCCCAACGCGCGGAGCTCCTCCTCGATCTCCTGTGGAGTGGTGTCGACAGGCAGCCCCCTGATGGCCACCTTGCAGCTTCGCTCCGCCGGCAGCGAGTAGGCAAACCATGATGTGCCGTCCTCCTTCTCCAGGCCAGTCAAATAGCGCTGGACCACCCTATATTCGAGTTCACTCTCTGGAGTGAACCGAATTCCAGTGCCAAATGGTTGGGCACTGGGGAGGTGACCCAGCTCTTCTTTGAGGGCCCTGAAGTGAGCGGCCCATCCTGGCAGCTTTTCCACCGTCAGCGGAGGATACCTCGGCCGTTTCTGCGGCTTTGGCTTGGGCTGCGTGGCGGCCGTGTCTCGGGGGGCCGCAAGCTGTGAGGGAGAAGCAGCGTTGTCTGCACTCACCCCATGCTGCGTCCCTGCTTCCGTCGGCGTCGGTAGTGGTGACGGAGGAGGCGTGCGGCGGATGGCCTCCGCGTAGGTAGGCGACCCGGCAGCGGCCTGCCCCCCCCGCGGCGGCGCGTGGTCGCGCCGCGGCGGCGGGTCGAGGCAATACCGCTTCGCCTCCTCCTCGGACTCGTCCGTGCTGCGGCGCCGTCTCTGGGGTCGTGACTCCGGCCGGAAGTCAGAGCCATAACCCCTGGACGGCGACGGTGGCAATCCTGGTGTGCGCCTCCCTTGCGCACTCGGCCCCGAGTCATCCGACCTCGCAGACGCGAGCGACATGCTCGAGCCGGCTCGCGACGAGCATGCCGACCGTTCTGCTGGTGAGTCGTAGGCCGAGGCACGAGGGGGCGCCGGCGATGAGGGCACCTGGGGCGCCAGTAGAGCCTGGCGCGCTCCCGGTGCCAGCCTGGGGTCCCGGCTGGAGAGCCTCGCCACGGACGCGGCCCCGGAGGGCGCAGTCGACGCGGCGGGGCGTGCAGCCGTGGCGGCGCGGTGTTGCACGGCGGGGCGCACAGGTGGCGCTGGTGCCGGCACTGGGGTGGCCACTAAGGTGCGTGGCAGCGGAGTGGGCGACACGGGCAAGGGCGCGCGCCACGGAATCGTGGGCTCTTGCACGGGCGGTGCGGGATTGCGCACAGCCACATGCGTGGGAGCGGCGGCGCGCAGTTGCGGCGCGCGGCCTGTGTTCATAGCGGCAGTGGGGGGGGCGGGTGTCTGGGATGGAACCGGGCGGGGCGCGGACGGGCGCACAGACTCGGCGTGCGGTTGGCTCGGCGGTGGCGCCGGCGCAGCACGCGCAGGCGCCGGTGACGTCGACGGGCCACACGCATCGGCAGCCGCGCCTCGACTCGCCCCGACCCCTTCCCTCTCCGCCCGGGCTTCAGACGACCTCTTCTTCCGCCTGGAGGCCGCGGACCTCTTCTTACCGGTCGTCTTCCTCTCCTCACTACGAGGGGGGGGGGGGACCGGGCGGCGCTGGATCGGGCAGCACGAAGCCGATGTTTGGCATCGACACCGTCCGCTCCAGCGCCCAGAGACGAGCCTCATAGTCGGCGTCGCCGTGACCGGACGAGTCACGGGCGCCGGACATCTTCTTCTTTTGGAGCTTCAGTTGGTTGGTTGTGGGCTCGCGATCGCAGGCAGTGCCCGAGGGCACCGGGCAGCGTCGGTGACTCCCCCTGTGCTCGCACCGGTGCTGAGCACTTGCGCGAACACAGGGAAAGCGAAGGTGGTGGCGATCCGCGCGAGCGGAAGTTTTCGGCAAGTACCCCCAAGTTGGTTCACTTTACCGAAAACTTCCTCCGTAGTCCGTCTGCGGCGCTGTACAATAGCGGCGGACGTCTGCAGTGGACCACTGGCCGATCCTGGCGACCCGCGTGCCGAGAGGGGATATTTATACGCGGCGCAGTTCAGCGCTCGCAAGGGAAGCGATCTACAACTGCGACTCGCGCGCCACCACACGTATTATTTAGCAACTACATTTTGTAAATATATCTTAAGGAATCCACTACCTGTGCTCATGCATTTTGCTATAAGACCTGTACATATTAAGCTAAGCTATCCTAGTCTTGATTATACCTAAGTACATACTACATCTGGAGTATCATTTACACTACCTAAGCGCTACAAATACCTTAATCTAAAAATACATACTAATAACAATTTTTGTTAGTCAGCAACTTAAAAACTATGTTAGTAGCACTTCACTTGCACGATGTTTTGTGTATACTTGTGGAATTTGTCCGCGGAAGCGACGGAACACCACATCCTGCGGCCAAAAACTTTCAACACCAGATGGAGCATACATGTTGGGATGCGCACCACAAACGCCTTGAAACTGACGTTGCGGCGCGAATCCAGAAGCTGTACTCTTGGTGTGTACTTCAATCTTTGGCTCACGTACTCCTCGATGTCCTCAGTGGCCTGAGTCGTGTACACCAGATAGTTGATATACTACATAGATACTTTTTGTTTGTAAATACATACTTATTATACATATATAAACATCCATGCCTCAGAAAAAAATGTCCATGCTCATCACAAAAACATTTGCTCCTACCGGGATTCGAACCCGGGACTCTGAGAACGTAAGGCAGCCTCACTACCGCTGCGCCATTCGGGTCGTCGTCGTCGGGTCGTGATGATGACCAGTAAGTATTTCGCCTGTCGACTAATGGGCGTGGTTTTGTAATTTTCACAGCTGTTTACAAAATATCAATACTAGACACAGGGTTTTCAGAAAAATCCTTATTTTATCATTATACTGGAACACTTGTAGGTACTTTCTTCGTGTATGTTTTGGTGAACAACACCCGGTTTCCTCGCTCAAAATTCAAGTACCTACATGTTTAAACTTCGAGTGCTGACAACGGAAACAATAACAGTGTGTATTGCACAGCTGTTACTTGACTCGTCTGAGCAAGTTACGTTGTTTTAATGGCGTCTTATTGTTTGTCTTAAAGTTACGGATGCTGCTCAGCGTTTCAAATGAGAATCTATATAGCAATGTGAACTTTATACCTTGATAAGCTAAAGGCAAAACAAGTCGGATCAACATCTAAATAAGATATCTACGAATTGCGACTTGTAGATTCATCATCATCATCATCATCATTTCAGCCGAAAGACGTCCACTGCTGGACATAGGCCTCCCCCAAGTGTCGCCACATTGACCGGTCCCGTGCGACTCGCATCCAGCGGATTCCTGCAACCTTCACCAGGTCATCGGTCCACCTAGTGGGAGGCCTTCCAACGCAACGTCTTCCGGTTCGCGGTCGCCACTCCAGAACTTTTCGGCCCCATCGGCCATCCGTTCTGCGAGCAATGTGCCCTGCCCACTGCCACTTAAGTTTGGCAATTCTTCGGGCTACGTCGGTAACCTTTGTTCTCTTGCGGATGTCTTCATTACTTGTAGATTAGACACTGCAAAAAACAACTGAAAATATTGCGCTGAACCTGAAAGAATACTTCTTAGAAAAGAAATGCTTTAAAGCCAGCGGATTTTAAGGGTAATGAATTTCCTATCTTAAAACTGCTTTTGGTGATAGTACTGGTCAAGTGAGGACCATGGAGAATCATCATGGTGACAAAAATGCAACTGAATTCTGTGTTTCCCAGAGGCAGGTGTTACCAAAATGCGTCGGGAGTTTTATCACGTCTTGGACCGTCGCTCAGGGAAGCTCTTCTGAGGCCTACCTACTCATGCTCTCAAGGTGGTAGAACTTATATCGAAGCTTATTTAACTTCAAAGGAATCATCAGCACAACAAAGAAAATTACCACCTCTGCAGTTAAGATATAGCTACTCGTAGATCAAAACACAAACAAAATAATAAATGAAGATACACTAGAAGTGAGATGTATAAACTCTAAAGCACGTATGATCATCATCTTCCTAGCCTTTTCCCAACTATGTTGGGGTCGGCTGCCAGTCTAACCGGATGCTGCTGAATACCAATATTTTACATGGCGACTGCCTATCTGATCTCCACAAATCCCTTGGTAAGACCGGCTGTCAAACTTTCGGCCAGTCACTGACTACCTTTAACGACTGTCAAAGATTATATAAACTAAGATTTATTGCTATCTTCTTCTTCTTCAATCGGTCCCTCATTACCGAGGACCGTGGTCAATGGAACCCTTTAAACGGACAATCTGCCTCCATCTACTCCGGTCCAAAGTTGCCATCACCACCTGCTGAAATTTGCTTGGGGACATAGCTTCTTTTACTTGGTCGGACAGTTTGCCTTCGGTATTACCAATAATGACCAGGTTTTCAAGGCTGCTATCTCCTCTTCGCATTATGTAGCCGAAATAGGTCAAAATACGCTGAAGGCAAACTGTAGACAATCGGGTCTTGATATCTAGTTGGGAAAGGATAGACACATTTGTGCGTTTGGCTGTCCATGGAATTCGGAGCATCTGCCTCCAGCACCACATTTCGAATGCGTCTATCCTCTGTCTTTCTCTTGTTTGGATTGTCCACGTCTCAACTTCATAGAGGATAATCGGGAAAACCAGTGCTCTGACCAAACGGGCCTTCGTTTTAAAACTTATACCACGATTTTTCCAGATGTTCTGGAGACGTGTCATAGCATCTTTAGCCATGGCTATCCGCCGTTTTATTTCTGGGACGCAGCTACCTTCATTACTTCATTATTGCTGTCACCATTACAAATATTTGCGTTTGTCCATCAAATGTAGATCAGCCATATCAGATAGTACCAAAGCTTTCTGTAACAAAAAAAAACAACAAAATAGGTGAAGGTTCCATGTGAAAACAAAATGCAATCAATACAAACTTGACCCATTGAACAAACACCTACCTACTATAAACGACTTTACGTCAAGCCAACGCACAGGGTGGAAAAGAATTTCATAGCAGAGTTTACTAAAATCATTGACGATAGACAATATAACACAAAGGAAATATTTATGTTTGACTTCTTATGCCATAAGCTCTTGTGCCTTGGAGTTAGTAATTGCCCCTTGAGATTGTACTCGTTTAAGAGTAATGCGTGAATGAGTAACAAACATTCATCTAAAATAATATATAATAGATATTCATCCTCACAAATAGTAAGATTGTAGAAATCATTGTAAAAATCTGTAGTACAAAAACTTCATTCCCCAAAATGGCATAAATAAACAGCAGAAATATTTTGACAATTCAACCATATTCTCTAAATTCAGTCGAATAGTCGTTTTTAGGGTTCCGTACCCAAAGGGTAAAAACGGAACCCTATTACTAAGACTTCGCTGTCTGTCCGTCTGTCCGTCTGTCTGTCACCAGGCTGTATCTCATGAACCGTGACAGCTAGACAGTTGAAATTTTCACAGATGATGTATTTCTGTTGCCGCTATATCAACAAATACTAAAATTTAGTATTTGTTGATATAGCGGCAACAGAAATACATATAGTCAATGGTACGGAACCCTTCGTGTGCGAGTCCGACTCGCACTTGGCCGGTTCTTTTAAACAAATAAAGCAAATTTAAAATTTTCTTCATAATCCTCCGGATTGTGATTGAAAGTATGTTACGTAATTAGGTGTAGGTTTAATGATGTCGTTTTTTTTTTAGGATTTCCTTCACTGACTGACTTTGCTCACCCTGTTTACAATATGTGCTAATGTGTTCCGGGCGCAAATAACTTGACTCAAACGTTGACCTTGATAACGAAAGTGGCCCAAGATAAGCTGATAATTTATTATCATAAGGGCCAGTAACGATATAGGTAGCTAGGCACTTAAACCAGACCGCTACATATTGGGTTAGGCTAAGCCAGACCATGTTAATAGGGTTCTAAGAAAACCCTGTGTGGTTAGGATGGGTTATAAAGAAGGCCTCTAACGCTCTTTGAGCTTGTGGTTAAGTGTTAGGATAAATATACCTACCCTCTCGTATCTGACATAAAATGTAGATTAGGAACAGTAGATGTGTATAAATAGTAGGTACCTACAAATATGAACCACATCTTATATAACATGACGCGTCTACCTCGAAGTGTTATAGGACCTATAATTACACCGACATGACACCAGTTATGTTTATGTTTATTTCCACCAGCTGAACACAAATCCAGACATCTACTAAACCTACTAATAAATCCCAGATACGAAAACCCATTACCAATTTATCTTTTACTACTAACCGTCCACTAAACTAAATTTTAAAGCATTACTTTATGTTTATCGAATGGTCTTGAGACAAATATTTTCATGGCTACACTAATTTATAAGAACCCGTATTGTTCCACTTGTCTCAATGTACAGCGACTAAGAATAAGTCTATAATAATAATAATCATTTTATTGTCAGGCGACTAAGGCCCATAGATAAAATACACAAAATAATAATTAGCAACAATAATAAACTAATACATAATTTTTAAAACCAAGAGAATTAAACTATTGAACACGAAGAGACGGCGTCATGTTGCGCTGCGTGGTGTCGCGTAGCCTTCCGCGGAATCGCCGATACATGACACCCTTCGGCCAAAACTCTTCCTTGAGGAAGGTCTCAATATGATGAGTCGGAACTCGCAGCACGAACGACTTAAAATTCGTGTTGTGGCGCGACTCTAACTTCTCGACCCTCAAGGTCCAGCTGGTCTTCGCTCGGACATACTCCACGATCTCCTCAACCTTCGTGGTGTGATGTAGCCGGGACACATAGAGCTGCGTCGTTGGTATCGCCGGACGCAGCATATTGGGTCCTGCCAGCGCGGTTCCGCACTGGTTCCTACTAGGAGGCTTCTTCCTCTTCTTCCTCTCCACCTTCACGAAGCCATCCTCGTCACACGTGGCCGTTGCTGAGCCATGCTGTTTAAATCCCTGTTGGCAGGTTCACAGCAGCTCTTATTTTCCCCCATCTTGTGCGTGGCGACAATAGCAGCATAGGCACGTTTAGGGGTCGACGTACCTACACACGTCACTGCCTCGACCGGCACCGAGTCAGCAACTTCGGCGGCGCGTGTTGCAACGCGTGCGATAGCAGCGGGTGACGCAGTGGAGCTCGCCGACTTAAAACTGCCGACGCTAGCGTTTCTCGCTCCGCAACGTGTGTTCACGTTGGTGGCATCAGGCGACCTATTTACCTTTATAGCGTTGCGCAACAACTCCACTTCGGCACGTAGTTCACCAATGGTGTTATTCGATGCCTCCAACTTGGAATGCACCTCGACCAGGCTTGCCTTGAGAGATGTGATGTCCTTCAGCAACCTGATGACGTCGACGTGGTCAAACGTGACTGGGGGCAGCTTATGAAGCTCCTTCGCCACAAAAGCGGGCACGTCGTCCGGGTCGGTGCTCTTCATCAATGTGATGATGTCCTGCACACACTTCTGGCCACCATCCCTCCGGCGGGACTGCATCTGCTCGACTTTGCCGAGCGACTGGAACAGAAGCAGCTTGGCACCGCTGATTATAATGAAGAAGTCTAGCTCATCCCAACATCATGGCCTGGGCATCTGAGATGTTAAGACACCTAAGTCAAAATCATGGACAATTAGGGGAAGAAAGAAAGAAAAAAAATAACTTTATTCTTCGTTAGGTCATGACGTGCATGTGGCGTGCGTGATCGTTTGCAATGGTCTCAATGAAAAAGAGCGATGGACAAATTGTAATGTATGTTTTGTAATACATACAGGGTGTAAAAGACCTCGTCACGAAGCCGTCAACCAAGCATTTTGTACATCAAACTAAGTAACTTTACGCAAAAATTATTGCTGGGAAACTGGACTAGACTGGACTTTTTTTTTGGGTGAAAAATCATGTTTTGTGGTCGAACTCAATGTAACGCACTCAAAACATTGTGCTGATGGATGGATTGAATAGTACAGGGGTCGTGGAGGTGTTTAAAGTAAAAATCTTACATTAAAAACTGGTATTAAAAAAACTTGTCACAAAGTTGGAAATTTGACCCCCAATATCTCCGTAACTAGTAGGTTCCCAGGTATGGTGTAGAACAAAAAAATTATCGCAATGACGAGGAGAACAAGTGCCTTTCGGATTCGTTAAGAAAGAATAGCAATGAGTTTAAGTATTATTAAACAAAGGATTTTATGTCTTTATCAACAATGCAAATATTACCCTACACTAGGGGCAGTGAAATCTAGACTTAATTCCACTAAAGAAGTTTGGCGTAATAGCTACTAATGAAATTGAGAAATATCTTCACAATTTAATTAAAGTATACCGTTACCTACCTATTTAGGTAGGTCTTTAGAAATCTAATAGGTACTAAGAAAAGATCCAGTTTTGGAATCTTATTCAGGCGATAAAAGAAATACCTATAAAGGTTACCTAAATGAAATTGCCTTTCGTTTAGTACTAGATTTCTAGTTGAGTTGTTTTACTATTACCTATCT
This sequence comes from Xestia xanthographa, assembly GCA_905147715.2. Taxonomy (NCBI): domain Eukaryota; kingdom Metazoa; phylum Arthropoda; class Insecta; order Lepidoptera; family Noctuidae; genus Xestia; species Xestia xanthographa. The sequence continues at coordinate 26,346,382 of LR990658.1, forward strand.
AAGAATAAAAGAATTTAATAAGAATCTTATTTCCATGTTGACATTTGCTGTGAAAGTCAATTAGCTTCTCTCTTCAATTATAAACTAGCATTTGCTCGAGGCTCTGGGCAGCGTTCGGGAAATTGTGCGGTGTCTTCTCGTCCAACTTACCGCAGTGCCCCAAGACGAAAGTCTATAACCAGTGTGTGTTGCCAGTGATTACATACGGGACCGACACGTGGTCGCTCACAGTGGGCCTCATCAGAAAGCTTAAAGTCAACCAAAGGGCAATGGAGAGGGCTATGCTCCTTGCGCGATCGAATCAGAAATGAAGACATTCGCAAGAGAACCAAGGTTACCGACGTAGCCCGAAGAATTGCCAAACTGAAGTGGCAGTGGGCAGGGCACATTGCTCGCAGAACGGATGGCCAATGGGGCCGAAAATTTCTGGAGTGGTGACCGCGAACCGGAAGACGTTGCATTGAAAGGCGTCCCACTAGGTGGACCGATGACCTGGTGAAGGTTGCGGGAATCCGCTGTATGCGAGTCGCACGGGACTGGTCAATGTGGTGACACTTGGGGGAGGCCTATGTCCAGCAATGGACGTCTTTCGGCTGAAATGATGATGAATGATGATTTGCTCGAAGCTTCGCTATCGTTATGTACGGAATTAACTCATGGGAAATGTAGCCTACGACACTTGAAGGTAATGTAGCTTCCCGTTAGTCAAAGAATTTTCAGAATCGGATCAGAAGTTCCGAAGATTATCCCCTACATATAAACTTGCAAACCAATTTTACCTCTTTATACAATTAGTAGAGATAGGTTTTGTTTTTTTCCTGAAGTATTAGTAGCTAGTAGTAGTAGTCATGGTAGTAGTGTGTAGTAGTAGTTATTATAGCTAGTCCATATTTTCCTACTGCTGGGCAAATGCCTCCCTCCATTCCTTCCAACGGTCACGATTCTGTGCTACTTCTTTCCAATTCCTAAGGAATAAAGTAGTTTATTTATTTAGAAGCAAACAGCAATGCAGTTAATGCTCTCAGCTATAAATTCAAGTGAATAAATAAAAAGATTTAAGTACTTAGTGACTTTACTCAGCTCTTTACAAGCCAAGCTAATTAAATGTTTATCTCTGAAAACAATGTTACTTTACATCGGAAACTCGGAAAACAATAAAAATAAAAGAAAAGAGTAGTAGAATATTTAAATTGGAGAAAGAGAATAAAAGCGTTGAATTATCAGCTAAACTTTCATAATTTCCGTCATTGGTAGCTTTCTCTTACCCACTCTTAAGTAAAGCCCGTCTCTTGTCTGCAAAAACTCTACTCTCTCTGAGAGAACATCATTTGAGAGAGTCATTTGTGCGAACTACGTCGCACAAATGACCTAGTTCTCTCGTACCGTTACCATATTTATTACAGAATGTATTTCTGTTCAGTTACGTATATTGATTTGAATTATTTTCTACAACAATATTTGATAAATAATTTTAAATACTAAAATTCCGTCACGGTTGAAATGCCTCTTAAACGGACGCCACCTACAACACCTAAGACGACTGAGATGTCAAAAAACTGTACATCTGACATGACTACTAGCGGTGTCGCTACGGGCGCAACAAGGCGCACTCGATCGCGCAAGCAGATTTCTGATCCCGAGAAAACCGATTTTATGTCTGAAATAAGGAACATAATTGCCGAGTTTAAACAAGAACAGAACAGTAAGCTTGACGCTCTCCAAACAACGATCAGCGATATTAAAAAACAAAATATTGGTATAATACAGTCGATCGAGCACCTATCGGAAGATTATAATAATCTAAAAAAACACGTAGAGTTAATCGAAAAGGAAAAACGGGATAACTTGCAATACATCTACACCCTCGAGACTAGAATTGAAAACCTTGAAAATGCGCAAAGAATCTCCAGCATAGAGATAAGAAATATTCCCCCAAAGAGAGGTGAAACAAAAGATGATCTCGCTAAGTTAATTAATACAGTCGGTAGAGCTATAAATCTTGATGTTCAAAATAGTGACATAAAAGATGTCTTCCGAATTAATACCAAAACCGAAGAAAACAAACCTATTATCTTGGACTTCAACTCAGTTCTACTTAAGGAAAAGTTTATAGAACACACAAAAAATTTCAACAAGCAACATAAAGAAAATAAATTGAATACATCTCATCTACATATCCATGGTTCCAGTAAACCAATTTTCATAGCAGAGAATCTAACGAGCAAAGGCAAAAGGCTGTTTTTCTTAGCGCGAGACTTTGCTAAGACCTATAACTTTGCATATTGTTGGGCTGCTTACGGCAAGATATTTATTCGGAAAAATGAAGGAGATAATCGTATACGTATTAACTCGGAGGCGGATTTAGATAAGCTTAAATCTGAACTCTGACTAGACACCTTTTGCTTGCTACACTTTTTTACCCAATTTTATGTGTCTTTGTATAAGTTAATTTCTTTTGTTAATGTTTATTTTATTCTTAATATTTTGTTAGTAGCTTTTAAAACCGTATTAATTACTAGTCAATACTTTAAGATATTGATTTTAATAATTTAAAAAAATATTTTGATAGTCCCCAAAAACACCTTGCATTATGATAACTCCACATTATTCAAAACATATTCTCTCACCTCATTTTACTCATTCACACACACAAACACACTCAATGACACAACATATGAAAACTCAAACTCTTATCTTGATAAACTAAATACTTTATTCACTTCTGTTAAGACTCCAGGCGTAAAACGTAATGTCACTCGTTGGTTTTTAAAACATATTGATAATTTAAATTGCACCTCTAAACATTTTTTCTTCAATAATGGATAATTTTAACGTGATATTAAATAACGATTTGGATTCTGTAACTGTAGCTCAGTCAGCGACTTGTAATATTGAAGACTTCCACGTTTTGTTAAAAAACTCTTGTAATACTCTAAAAATATTAACTCAAAATATACGTAGTATTCATTGTAACACACCCTAGAAAACTTTGAAACATTACTCGCTAGATCAAAAGTTGATTGGGATATAATTGTTCTAACCGAATGCTGGTTGCAGCGTAATGCTAACATTCCTGAACTTGATGGTTATATTTCATTCGCTACAAGCAATAATCGAACGCAAAATGAAGGTGTGGTCATGTACTGCAAAAATATAGATCAGTACAATATTGATGAACCGGAAATGGCGGACTCAAATTGCCTTATTCTAAAAATAAACACAAATACTGTAATAATTGCCATTTATCGACCACCTAGTCATAAAAATATAGATAACTTTTTATTATCCCTCAACGATTGTTTAAGTAAATTATCATCCTATCAAAATATCGTATTAGTTGGCGATATTAATATTGACATTGTTGATAATTCCCAAGACAATAGATCCTATGAATATCTTAACCTCATCGCTTCTCATGGTATGCTTCCAGCTCACACGATTCCTACTCATAGTCGCACATGTCTAGATCACATAATGTTAAAGACAAGATTATCGGCGCTCTGTTATGTTGCTCAAACTTCGGTTACAGATCACAATAGCGTCATTTTATTTTTAGATCGAACCACAAACAAAAATCAAGGTCCCAAAACTATTAAACGAATAGACGACGAAGGACTGGAAACAGACGTCAAGAACATAGAATTTAATAAGATTTACAGCATGTCAGATGTAAATGAGGCAACAAATTTTTTTGTACACTCGCTAGGTCAAGCTATAAATGATAACACAAAACAAATCCCGACACCTAGACGCAAAATAATTCTGAAACCCTGGATAACACCGGGCTTACTTAGATTATGAGAAATCGTGATCAACTACATATCAAAACCTTAAAGAATCCAAATAATGAGGTAGCGCTTTGCATTTACAAAGGGTACAGGAATTCTTGCAACGATATTTTAAAGAAAGTTAGACAAAATTACGAGCAAGACGTAATTAAAAAGGCAGGTAAAAATAACAAAAAGCTTTGGGAAGCAATTAAAAATATAACGTATACTAATAAAACCAAACAACAATCCACCCAGCTTATTTCAATAGAAAATCCTACTGAATCAATTAATTCAGTAAATTCATTTTTTGCAGGTGTAGGTAAAAATTTATCGGAAAAATTACTGTCACAAAATGTTAATTTGGTCAATACAGAACCCTATACTCAACCAACTATTTCTTCCCAAAATTCTTTTGTTCTTCTACCGACTGACGAAGAAGAAATACGGTCTTTAATTTTTAATTTAAAAAACGAGTGTGCAGTTGGCATCGATAATATATCCGGTCCGTTTTTAAAACGATTTGCTGATATTATTGTTCCTCCACTTACATTCATATGCAATCTATCTTTCTCTTCCGGTGTATTTCCATGTGCCTTCAAGAAATCTAAAATTGTACCCATATTTAAATCCGGAGACAGATACTGTGTCAACAATTATAGACCAATCTCCATACTCCCTACGCTATCAAAAATCTTAGAACGATTAATGAATTCCAGACTTACTAATTACCTCGAACAAAATTCTCTCTTATCTCCATCACAGTTTGGTTTTCGATCTGGTAGGTCAACAGCTGAAGCCGTCCATGAACTAACAGATCACTTAGTTAATAAACTAGATGCAAAATAAAGACCTTAGCCATTTACCTCGATTTAGCTAAAGCATTTGACACAGTATCTGTTCCCATTTTGATAAAAAAATTAGAAAATATGGGTGTGAGAAGTCAATCACTCCGACTTTTTACAGACTATTTGTCCGACCGAACACAAATTACTAAAATAGAAAATTGGATCAGTGACGAACTACCTAATGAGTACGGCGTTCCACAGGGCAGCATCCTAGGCCCAACATTATTCTTAGTTTATATAAATGATTTATGTAATATTAAGCTACAAAACGGAAAGATCATCACTTTTGCGGATGATACTGCTTTGGTATTCGATGCTGATACGTGGATTGAGGTCCAATATCATGCTCAACAAGGTTTTGATACAGTATATAAATGGTTGTATGGTAACTTACTTACCCTAAATATCGATAAAACGAAATACATGACATATTCCCTTAGACCACAGGATCAACCGGACTTCAACTTGAAAGCCCACTCTTGTAATTCAGTCAATCATTTTTTTTGTCCTGTATTATTAAAAACGGAATCTATCAAATATCTTGGCATAATTATAGACTACCGTCTCAGCTTCCAACAACACATTGAAACGTTAGTTAAAAGAACCCGCAAATTAATCTACATATTTAAAAATCTACGACATATATCTAATACTTCAGTAATTAAATCAGTTTATTTCGCCTTATGCCAGTCTTTGCTAGCCTACTGTATCACCACCTGGGGCGGTACCTCTAAGTCGTATTTAATTAACTTAGAGAGAGCCCAAAGAGCTATATTAAAAGTTAGTTGTTATTTCCCTATTCGCTATCCAACCTTAGATCTCTACCAACACTGCCAAGTTCTAACGGTCCGGCAGTTGTTCATACTCATGACTGTATTAAAAAAACACGCTGAACTTCCCATTGATCACGATTTCCTTACTAAAAATAGACGATCAGCAAATGTTTGTCCAATTATCCGTTTTAACACTAGTTTTTCCCAAAAATTTTTTGCCTTCCTTGGCACTTTTCTTTATAATTCAATTAATAATAAAATTTCTATTTACATACACACTAAAGCTATTTGTAAAAGAAAACTGCGCACCTGGCTATTAAGTGTTGACTATGCTTCCACAGAAAATTTACTTAAACCTGTGTCTTAACACTCACGCATAAACACTAAACATTTACACTCTCACATTCGCACACTCACATTTACACACACATCTACTCACGCATTGCATCAATCCACTCTCATCACTCCATTTCCACTTTCATCCTTTTGATTTTAAATTTTGTTTTCGTGTATGTACCTACATAAGAGCATCTTAACCCACTTTTTTGTACAATCATATTTTTATTTTTTTATTATGCCTGCAAGCATAATTAATATAATTTTATTTTTTTATTGTTTATGTTTGGTCTGTACCTAGTACTACTTTTGAACCAAAATGTTCCACAAGTTATTTTTTTTTAATATGTCAATTGCATATTCTATTTTACGTATAGTTATTGTAAAATTTCAAATAATTAAATTTAAGTACCTACTTCCAACTTTAACTCTAGAATCTTGACTTATTTTTGTTGCTAAAATTAAAATGTTATATTATATAAGCCGGAGAGGTGATCTGTGCCTCAGGATTGTCCTACTTCAGACACCTTTCTCTATTTAAGTTTGTGCATAATACCAGTGCCTGTAATTTTTGATGTCGAGATAAATAAAGATTTATGATTATGATTATGATTATATGCAGCGATATTAATTTTTCCTTTCTCCCCTGTCAGTTTTCAGGACTTATTCCTAGTCGTGGCACTAACTTGTTCCACCAGTGGCACGAAAAGGAATTATTGTCATTCCTCGTCGTACCACTGACTGCAGATACATGCAGTGAATATAAATAAAAAATAAAATAAAATAAAAATAGCCTTTATTCTACCACAAATTTAACAGTTATTTAACAAAACTCAAAAATAATCATAATAATTGATGAATATACTTAGGATAATGTTTGAATTTAAGTTTTAAATTAATATCATTATTGAATAAAAATAAAATTATAAATTACCATTTTCATGAATAAATTAATATAATATAATTATTGATTTAAAAATATAAAATATCATTTTCGTGCATTATTATAGAATTAATATATTTATTATTTATTTTTCTTTTATTTAATTTGTGGAAGTCGCCTCTTTGGCGTAGGCCTAGGCAGTGAATATAGCTCTACATAATTTCCCCCTATAAATAATTGTTGTCTTAATCACAATTTTCCTGTAACTGCAAATTTAGTAGTATGTACTCGTATTTTATGTTATTTAAACTCTATGGTGCCTGCAATATTTTTTTGTATAAATATTTATAAGTATATTGTTTATTTTATTTTGTATTTGAAATAAAAAAATCAAAAGACTTTTTTATTACTAGTAGAGCAGTAATCACTCAGTGGTACGACGACGAATGACAATTCCTTCTCGTGCCACTGGTGGAACAAGTTGGTGGAACGACGAGGAATAAGGGGTTTTCAGGGGTTCTATCAATCACTTATTTTACTTTTATTTTATTCCTCATATAATCCATCCGTCTCTTCTTTGGTCATCCTCTCTCTCATCATTCACCAACTTTTGAATTCATAACTCTTTTAGTTCCCCGCATTCAGGGAAGATTATACGAGATAATATCAACCCACCAGAGTCAATGAACTGCCTATCGGTATTCTAGTACTGTAATTAATTCTAGACCTGTTGCTAACTTGGTTCACTTGTTGGTTCAATAATTAAGTTGTCTGTAAGTTATAGTTTGATCTCGACTCAGCCTAAACAATGTTTTATTAGTACTCTATGGAATGGCGGTTGTTAACTTGCTAAAGTCTATTCAAATACTTGTTTCTAGCAAATAAAATCAGAAAATAATAAAAAGGTGTCAAAAATGCGTCCGCAATACTATTAACTGAAATTGTGCCTAAAAGGTCAAGGATTCTTTTGCCAAAAATTAGGTCAGACGAGACGAGTCGACCAACCGCTTGAAAATATCCCGAAAAACTGTAGGTGCCCACACTCGGGCCGATAACCCTACTAATTCAACTTCAAACACAATGAAAATATTTCCAGTTAATATTGACAAAAAAAACGAATGTTTATCTCAGGGTTGATTTTAGATTAACAGGCTATTGACATTATGAGGGCTAGTAAAAGTTAAGTATTTTGCCGCAGTTGTAGATAAAACTGACCTTAAACGAAGGTTCTCAAGTTATTTTTCCAATAGCTCAAATTTGTTTACGAGTTTGAAAACTAAACTGCGAACACAGATTATCTACAACGCCTACAACGTCCTATGAGACTATTGTTACATTTAACAAACAGCATAAATGTTCGTTAAGCATCTACTTAGGTATTTAGACCTATTTCTAATCTACAAAATCAAAATCAAAGCATTTATTTCAAGTAGGCCAGTTACAGGCTTTTGAATTGTCGAAACAAAGATGAAAATTAAATGTAGCTACAGTCCCAGTCACAAGACATAAAAACTGTGAAAATACTGTAGTTGCCCATTCCCTAGCGTAGATCTCTATGGAGAAGAACGGGCAAGAAACTCCATGGACACTCTTTTAAATCAAAATCTACATTGTATTGTGACGGTAATGAAGTCACAGTACTCACGAGGTTACCTCAAAACTCCAGCTGCTCTTGAAGTAGTATTTTGGCCTTCCATAGTAGTTCTCACCAAAGCTTAAAATTGTTATTATGTTACATTCAAAACTGTTAATCGCTAAAACCCATGATTGACTAGTGTCAGATAAAACCGTCTAAGTAAAAAGTCGTTTTCGCTATTAAAAATTGTTGTTTCAAAACACCTCATAATTACTTGGAATTTCTACGACACGATGTTTTTCAAAGTGTCACGACAAGAAAATACAAACTACCTAAAAAGTTTCTAAGTAATGCAGGGAAGTACCAGGGGAGCACGGGAAATTCAAATTTTCTTACGTGTATGTTGATTAAAATAAGATTCGCGACCGAAACAAATATGGCTTAGGAGAGTTACAAACATTAAAATCATCAATACAACCCTCTATGTTCATTAAAATAATTCATGAAAAGTCATTCAATGGAATTAAATCATCATAATATGTTAAGGATTTAATAATTCCATGCTTGGTCCACAAACCATACACATCCGAGTGACTATAAAAGTAAAATAAATCCCTACAAAAGCATGTGTCCACATGGGCCCTATTTTAAAATGACGTCAATTAACCAGAGCGTAATCGTTAGTTAATGGAAAGCAGCCGCTGTGCAAACGACATATCCTTATTCGCGGCGGCGCTACAATAATTGCGAGCCATTGTCGACGTCATCAGTGCAAAGATTTGGGGCGCAGATGCGACACTGAGAGAATGGCGATAAAGCTGTTTCGCATGAACCTTGATCATGAATTCTTGGGCTGCTTTACGAGGTCAGTTTACGAGGAATTCCTGAAAAGCTTTTGTAAGTTTAGCTATCATATTCTACGGGGGTCAATTTCAAGAGGAATCTAGGAGATTAGCCATATTATGCAGGTGATATTATACCTAGTGCATAGGTGTGTGCGCAGACACAGATGCGAGCTCTGTTTCCTTACACAATCCGATCGGACGGCGATCCGACACTAACAAGAAGAGATACCATGATCAGGCCTGAAGTTTTTCACAAGATGGGGAAAACCTATAGATAATAACGCATCGCTTGATATAGGAACCAAAATCAATACGTCATGCCCAGCCGTCAGGTTTTTGACTACTAGATAAATGAGGTAATCAGACATCTATCATGTTACTCACTGACGAATAAAATAACATAAAAAAAACGTTTTTGCAAAAAATAAAACCGACTTCAAAAACACAACAAAGTGAAAAATAACTTTAGCTTCAGAAGTCGGTGACTTGTGTGTTTGATTCAGTTTCTTTGCCACCGACTTCTGAAGCTAAAGTTATTTTTCACTTTGTTGTGTTTTTGAAGTCGGTTTTATTTTTTGCAAAAAAGTGTTTTTATTTTTCCATTTTTAGTTGTAATATCTTATTCAAATATTAGCTATACATTTTATTTTGACATAACATAACATTACGCCTGTAATCCCCGAAGAGTTGGGCTAAGGTGTACCCAATAGTACCTACACCCATACTTCGCCAGTTATATTTAAGTCCCATGTAATAGATGGCGAGCGCTGGCGCAAATCCAGACTCCGTGACTGCTACTGAGAAATTCCTGATAGAAAAACCCAACAACACTGCCCGACCTGGGGAATCGAACCCAGGACCTCATGCTGAGTAGTCACCACCACTAGACCAACGAGGCAGTCATTTATTTCAAATTGTTAACAATACATGTCATGGAAATAGGCTTATCCCCAATAAAATGGAACCTTGCATACCTAACTGTCGAAATGTGGGTGTACTGTACACATCTGCATACCCCCTCAGAGCATACAGGCGTGATGTTATGTTACGATGTTGTGAAAACAACAAACATCGAAGTGATTGCAGCAATCACGACCGATTTGCTGTCTATAATTGAAGAGTTTCATTGTATATCTCCGAAGATCACCATCAGATCTTCACCAAATTTAAACGGGACCACCGCGAAGTAATTTTCTTCCAAATTAAAAACAAAAAAAAACATCAAAATCGGTTCCCAATTGGCGAAAAAAGGCTGAACATACACACAAAAAAAAACAGACGAATTTATAACCTCCTCTTTTTGAAAGTCGGTTAAAAATCACGCCTGTAATCACCGAAGAGTAAGGCAGAAGTGTACCTAGTAGGTACACCCACCCACATTTCACCAGTCATGTTTAAGTCCTATGTAATAAGGGGCGAGAAAAGAAATATAAAACAACAAATAATACTAGCGGACGTCACGCGGTTTCACCCGCGTAGTTCCCGGTCCCGTGGGAGTACGGGGATAATATATAGCCTATGTTACTCAGTGTGAATGTAGCTTTCTAATGGTAAAAGAATTTTGAAATCGGCGCAGTAGTTTTTGAGTTTATTCTTTACAAACATACACACACAAAAATACAAATCGTTCCTCTTTATAATATTAGTGTAGGTAGATAAAATATTTCTGAAAATGGTTGTAAGTAAACTCTGTAATGAACTAACTTAAGTAGAGGAAAGCAACCAACCGAAGCTTGAAGTTACAAATCTCTTTTTAAAACTTGTGTCCACGTGGACCCTTGATAAATAGAATTTGCGGTAAGTTACAAACTCAGCAAATAGTTTCAACTTGAGGTAGTAAGTACAGATCCATTAAGCTTAAAGCTAGACATTAGTCTGACTTAAAATCTTGGCTTGTAGAACGTTTTATAAATAAAGCGATTAGTGCTTTATTTTTTGTTTTGGTATAGGAAAATCCGAAAGTCTGAAAGTGGCGCCGCCGGTAACTGAAAAGTTGAGTGGTAATTGGTTTACGTGGTATGGACATGTGATGTGGAGGAATAAGAAAATGTCGTGAGGAAAGTTTTGGGTATGAATGTGGATAACTATATAAGAGTAGAAGAAGACAAAAGAAACGGTAGATGGAGTATGTGAAGGATGATATGGCAAAGGCATTGACTGCTGCGATACACTTACATTTTTTTTTTAATAATGCCATCTCGCAGTTCAACCTAGAGAGGTTGTCGACTGCTTAACCAGACAATCCTGTGGTTGCCTTAAGTGTAAGGCCTCCAGCCAGGGCAAAAAACTTAGATACTAAACGACTACACGCTAAGGGCACCCCCTACGGGGTACGAGCCTCGGCTTGGGGTGTCGCTGGGAGACAGCAAGACAAGAAGACATGCTACGCTGACCGCAAATAAATTGGGATATGGGCAGGAGAATGATGAAGTAGTAAAAAATAAATTGGGTTATGGGCAGGAGAATGATGAAGTAGTAAAAAATAAACTGGGTTAAGGGCAGGAGAATGATGACGTAGTAAAAAATAAATTGGGTTATGGGCAGGAGAATGATGAAGTAGTAAAAAATCCGCAACTGTGTATCTTTGAGAAAAGTATCTATAGTCTTTAAAGCCCTAATCCTACTGTGTGAGACTGCACAAACAGACTCACGATGTCCGCGATTACGCGGAGCCCTAATCAAAACATATTTGTCCAATTGACAAAGGAAAAACAACTATTCAATACACTTACCATCACGTTGGTACCGGTGATGTGACGCAGTCCTGGTCACGTCTTATCTGAGTGGGGTGTAAGTATATCTGTGGTTTGTGTGGTGTATGTGTAGTTATGTAAGGTTCGACGGTAACCAAAGACGCCCACAGCGCGCACCGTCGACTCCAGGATCAAACCTTCAGATCCCACACGTGGCACCTTTCACCAATGTCCAACTGAATTTTATCCCGGTTTGCTCACCCAATCGGGGATATAAATTAGTCCAGCACTGAATTTAGGAATTTACGGCGTTCAAAGACACAAAAGGCCGTCTACATAACTAACAAATTACTCGCGGTCAGGACCCAAAGTGGCGAGATCTCTCAATTTTCACTCAATTATCAACAAAATATCAAACACCGATCACGATGGCATCGGATTAACGTTAACTCAAAGTTTTAATCAATAATTACACGAAACAAGCGTGCATCAAAAAAAGACAATGGAACCAAATTTCTTTCCAACCAAAATTGCACTGACAAGCAAAAAACGTCATCGCACAGACAACGAAACGTAATCTGTCAAACGTCAAAAAGGTGCGTTCAGAAACTTGGTGGATGAAACACCTACCTTTGGTTTTTTACTGACAATAAAATTAATCACCTTCATGAGCCTATATAGCACCCTGTTGTCTGCATAATAGGGAGGACGACTGACTAAAAAATATATATTATTTATTTATTTAAACCACACATACAGCTATTATCACAGGTTTAGGTACCTAATACAATAGCGTAGTTATATTTAAAGTTACAACAGTTTACCAAGACTAGAATAATTAATTATTTTGACAACCAAGAGTAATTTTGCAAAATATGATTCTGTTTACTCCGTCACTTAGATTACTTAGTTAGATATAAAAATATGGGTACGTGTTTTTGTTTTATCAAATTAATTAAAAATACGACGATAAAACGCGTCAAAGATCATGAGTGGGGGCTTGTGACGTCACTTTTCGGTAGAAAATGTGCTCAAATGTGACATCACACGAATTTTCGACGCACTGTATATCGTCTTCATTTTTTGTTAACGGGAAGAAAAAAATACGTGTGCAATATTTTTTAGAAATCTATCTGACGGACTAATTCGTTTTTTTTGTCGTCTACCCTATTAGGCCATTACTTAAAGCCAAGTAACTCAATTAGCCACTATCATCCAGCTTCTAGCAGCCACTCTGCGGTAATCATTGCTCTGCCTAGACCAAGGACAAAGTTCATTGCCCAACACTCTCATAACATACATAAACTCTCGCTTTTTTCCTATCAGGGATAGCAGAATCCACAGAACAAAACTTGGTACTATCCTTTAACTTCTTCTCTGTTCAAACATCTGTTCAAAAGCTTATGGAAGTTGCGTGCACTGCGCATTTGACTTTTCTGAAGAACATCACTTACTATAAAAAAAACAATCGGGGCAGTCTTTGGGTACTGCCAATAGAAGTGAAAACAAAAATTAAATAGGCCCGTCCCCAGTTGTAGCACTGGTTGTGCCCGCGCATGCCTATGTGGTGCTACGCCATAGCGGATCGCCTACGAGTGCTACGAATCGTGACCGCACGTTACGTCAAGACGATGAGTTCAATGTTTTTCCTTCACCCAAAAAGTGCTCAACGCGTCTTATGAAGTTTTCACTTCAAAAACTTTTGTAAACAAGCAGGACACTAAAAGATAGACAGGAATTAAATAACCTTGCCTTGTTCTTAGCTCAGTAAGTTGTATGAGTAACTTTAGTAAAACTTTAATGCGGGATCTAAACAACTTTTGTTGCGGACCATAAAACAGCATTTTTCACTTCTTTTCCAACTACTTATCTTTCTAAAGTTACACAACTATTTCCAAGATTACCAATGTTATACACTTCTTTTTCCAAAGTAAACTCCGTGACACAGAGTGACCACTCTGCAACAAATAATCTAATCTATGTCGCCCACGGACCAGGTACATTGACAAACGCTCGCCTTTTGAATTTACAACTGGCACCAATCTAACGCTTCCCGTCGCGTCTCTGGCGAATTGCACTAGCCACTAGCGCAAGTTCAAGGGCGAGTGCAATGTGGAATATGTTTTGTACATAATCTGTACTAATAAATGTGAAAGTAATTCAGTCTGTTACCTTTTCGTTCTGAGATAAACGTCTGAATGGCTTTCAAAATAAAATTGGCACATGTAGACCATATCATAGAAATCTTTTCATCTCGGTAGGACGTTCTAGTAAGATAATGGTGTCGATTCTGTTGTGCACAAACTAAACTTAATTTAGGCTATTGCTATCTTTTACTAAAAGGCAGTGCGAGAAAAGGACGGCTATAGCTATGAACTAAGTTAGAGATGTCAAACTAGTTTATGCCTTGCGCTTCACCGTGTTTTTAGTCGACATGTTTTAACGTGCACCCTTCATTTGTATAGAAATATTAGTCCCAAATAAATTTGACAGCTTTAAATTACGTCCGTCTCTTTCTCGTTTTATTAGAGAGAAAAAGATAGCAATAGCCTAAATTAAGTTTAGATTGTGCACAACATAATCGACACCAATTTGCGACTTCCTCGCGGGTGATGCAGCAAGTTTAAATGAGTAGTGTTTTATGTTATTTTTGCGCTGTCTTCTTGATTGCAATTAAATTATATTTTAAATCATACAAATGCCTAGAATCTTCGAAGGGTTGGGCAAAGGTATAGGTACCTACCTAATATCACATCTACATTTCGCCAGTTATGTTTTAAGTCCCATGGACCCCTAGTCCCACAGTCCCAATGGAGGAGCTCGTGGCTAAATAATAACAGCTGCTCAGGTCGATCTTTAAGTTAAACCATGCTTGCCTAGGTTGATCTGTGGATGGGTGACCACCTATTACATACCGAGTTTCCTCCGTGCCTCGGAAAGCACGAGTCCCGGCTGTCATTTGTGATCTTTGACAGTCGTTACAGGTAGTCAGTGGCCCACAAAGTCTGTCAACCAATCTTACCAAGGGGAATCGTATTACCCAGTACTAACTGGGTTGTGGTCAGATAGGCAGTCGCTCCATGTAAAATACTGGTATTCAGCTACATCCGGTTAGACTGGAAGCCGACCCCAATAAAACTTGGTCCCACGTCCCAAGACCTCATGCTTAGCAGTCACTCGGCCAATGAGGCAGTCCTCCTCATATCATCCTCCTCAAATCCTCACCATTTCATGATATAGCTATAATAGAAGAGCCATTGCGCCAAAACCTACTGGCCAAGTTCGTAAACGACTCAGACATTTCCGTCACTAACCACCTAGTTTATAACAGTTCTATTCACATCAAACCGAGAGTTAGGTTCATCTGTGACCATCGTAAACCAAATCATTCCATTGAAATTTCGACAGTAAATAAAATACGGCCAAATAATCTCTCGCAATAAAACAGAAATATGGGCAAATAAATCATAATCAAAGAAGCGCAAAAACATACAATACTACTATACCTAAATCATCATCAACTGCCTAGAATTTTTCAAACTATGTCAGGGTTGGGTTGGTTTGGCTTGGGAAGACTAGTTGTTAGTTTCGCGTGAATGTTAATGATCTACGAATGTCATCTGAGACAACGGCTAATTTTTTTAAGGCACGGAGTAATCTTGGTATGTAATGAATAACCGGCCCATCCACGGGCTCACCTAGACAGTCGTTGCTTAACCTTAAAGGTCTATCCATGCAGCTATTATTATTTAGCCTCGTAGCACCTGACCTTGTAACCTTTTTCTAGGTAAATTTGCATTAAACATTTGTTCTATAATTATTATAACAACAACAACAGCCCATAACGTCCACTAATAAGCCTCTCCCATGATGGGAGTAATTTGCCGTAATCTCCACGCTTGGCAGGCGGTTTGGAGACCGCAGTAGTGATGGAAGACTAACAGAAAACGCTGCTGCCCATTCTCTGGTCTACGGAGGCGCAAGGTTTTCTGCCTCAGACATTAGTCGCCTTATACGACACCCGTAGTGTAATGGGATGGTTCTATTCTACTCTGCCGGATACCACATGGCTACCTAATTAATCTTATTATTATAAAGACGCTATAAACTAGAACGAAACGTAAAAGCGCATCAGCAGCTCCCCATAATGGTTCTATCAACAATAACACTGTACCATTAGCTTCAATAGAAACGTTCAACCATTTTGTCAATTGACTATCTGTGCAAATGGTCACGTCATATGTAGGTCGTTGAAGAAGTAAATGTGCTTATAAAAGAAACAGTGTGGCTTTCGTATTTTGTTTTAATCAAAATTATAATGCAATTTTTGGATGCACTTGATGATCTTCAGAATGCATCAGTGAGCGGATATAATAATATTATATGGATATATATTATACATAATATTATATTAATCAATTAAATAAATAAAAACGCTGGACATTACACGCAGCGCCATCTAGTGCCACACTAAGCAACGAGGCTTGTGTCGTGGACACCAGATAGTTGATATACTACATAGATACTTTTTGTTTGTAAATACATACTTATTATACATAATTATAAACATCCATGACGCGGAAATAAAATAATGCCCATGCTCATCACACAAACATTTGCTCCTACCGAGATTTGAACCCGGGACCCTAAGAACGCAAGGCAGCCTCACTACCGCTGCGCCATTTGGGTCGTCACATTATTTCTATTCTTGGTAAACGATTGTAAATCTAAATATATAAAAGAAGAAACTGACTGACTGACTGACTGACTGACTCATCTATCAACGCACAGCCCAACCCACTGGGTCTACAGATTCCAAATTTGGCAAATAGGTTCCTTATGTGGTCTAGGGGTGCACTAAGAAAGGATTTTTCAAAATTCACCCCCTAAGGGGGTTAAACGGGGCTCCAAAGTTTGTATGGGGAAACAAAATTAGTTACACTATTTTATTCGAAACTTCACAGGAGTGCTCCTATTGATAAGTGAGTAGAAACGGGTTACAGGTTTTTTCAGAATTCAACCCCTAAGAGGGGGAAATGGGGTGGCAAAGTATAAAAATCAATGCACAGCCCAAACCGCTGGGTCTACAGATTCCAAATTTGGCAAGTAAGTTCCTTATGTAGTCTAGGGGTGCACTAAGAATGGATTTTTCAAAACTCACCCCCTAAGGGGGTTAAACGGGGCTCTAAAGTTTGAATGGGGAAACAAGATTAGTTAGACTATTTTATTCGAAACTTCACAGGGGTTAACTATTAAGAAACGGGAGTAGAAACGGGTTTCAGGTTTTTTCAGAATCAACCCCTAAGAGGGGGAAATGGGGTGGCAAAGTCTAAAAATCGAGGAAAAAATGAGATTCCGAATTTGGCACATAGGTTCTTTATGAGATTTAGGGGTGCATTGAGAAAGGATTTTTCAAAATTTACCCCCTAAGGGGTTGAAACGGGGGTCCAAATATTACATGGGAAAATAAGACTGGTTAGACTATTCGAAACTTAACAGGAGTACTCCCATCGCTAAATGAGTTTACATTTGTGTTTCAGGTTTTTTCAGAATTCAACCCCTAAAGAGGGAAATGGGGTAACAAAGCCTGAAATTCAACATAAATGATAAATGATAAATGATAAATGATGTTTATTTTGCAAGTAGGTTTTTACAAACACTTTTACACGTCATTTTTTAAAACTAGATGGGGCCGGTGTTTCGTACCTGACTACTCTGAGAAGAAACAGCCGAAACAAACTCAGAGGTCATAGTCTCTTTTAAAGTCCAGACAATCTTGCTCAATTCACATGAGGACTATGCAGATTAGTGTCTGATATGGTCTTTTGAAGAAAGAACCATACAGTTTTGAGTGGACCTGTCCAGTCAGTGCAAGCATTTGTCAGTTAATGTGTAGCTCGACTTATAACCCAAGGAGCTCAACGAAACGACGAACAATACCAAAGAAAGGACATTTGGGTAGGTCGCTTAGAGTACTCAAACTGTCAGACAGTTGTGGGAAAAAATAAACAAAAAATATAAATGTGACCCACATGGTCCCCACATTCACAATAATCATATAAAATTCATAACAAGTTCTATTAAAAAAAAATGTAAATAAAAATCACAAAAATCATTAAAAGGCACAATGATAAAAAAAAAACTAAAATACTTAACAAAATAAGTATCCATGTCAAATCAATAAATGTCAAATAAAAAAATAATAAAATACATGTCAAGACATTACATGTCAGAGTGTATAAAAAATAATAAAATACATGTCAAAACATTAAATGTCAGAGTGTATAAAAAAAGGAAAAGAAAAAATAAAAAAAGGAAAAGAAAGGAATAAATAAGAAACAAGCGAAGTCCGAAGCTTCGACATTCACAGAGCAAATTTCATTGGAGCAGCTTAATCCCAAGCCTTTTTATCTTCGAGATAGTGATTAACATGATAGTAGGCTTTCAGGCACAGCTTCCGTTTTATAAACGATTTGAATTTATTTAGGCTTAGTGCTTGAATTTGGCTCGGAAGTTTATTGTAAAAACGTATACATTGGCATCTGAACGTACCTCCTATTTTTTTGAGCCTCGTTGCAGGAACAACAAATTTGTGTTTGTTCCTCGTATTTATGTTGGTATATACTCGTATTTATGTTGGCATAGGTATTGTTTGTATGGTAAATTGGGTCAGGTGTATTACAAAAACAACGATTTTAAGATTTAATGTGGCGAACCTAAAATACCATCATTCCCTGTTGGGGTCTTGGGGTGCGATTGGGTTGAAATGTCTAAAAATCAACATGGGTGTCGATACCGAGATTATCAGGGGTGCTGATTACGAAAATGGCATTTATTATGAGATCCAGAAGATGACGGATTCGACTTCTGTACAGGGTTGCTTCTGTATTGTTGATTTATTGTGATGATTGTGATAACGATGATGATGATTGTGATAATGATGATGATGATTGTGATGATGATGATTTTGATTACGATGATAATGATTGTGATTACGATGATGATGGTGATTGTGATTTTGATGGTGATTGTGACAGTGATGGTGATTGTGATAGTGACGGTGATTGTGATGGTGATAGCGATGGTTGTGATAAAAAGGATGGAGATTGTGATTACGATGATAATTGTTGTGATTACGATGATAATGATTGTGATAATGATGATAGTGATGGTGATTGTGGTTGTGATAGTGATTGTGATGATGATGATTGCGATTAAGATGATAATGATTGTGATTACGATGATAATGATTGTGATAACGATGATGGAGATTGTGATAGTGATTTTGATGGTGATTGTGATGGTGATTGTGATAGTGATTGTGATTGTGAGGTGATTGTAATAGTGATTGTGATTGTGAGGTGATTGTGATGGTGAGAGCAATGGTGATGGTGATTGTGATTATGATTGTGACAGTGATGGTGATTGTGATAATGATGACGATGATTGTGATAATGATCATGATGATTGTGATTACGATGATATTGATTGTGATTACAATGATAATAAGTGTGATAACGATGATAGTGATTGTGATTGGGATTGTCACAGTGATGGTGATTGTGATTGTGATAGCAATGGTTATGATAACGAGGATGGCGATTGTGATGATGATGATAGTGATTAAGATGATAATGATTGTGATGACGATGATAATGATTGTGATAAAGATTATGGTAATTGTGATAGTGATTTTGATTTTGATGGTGATTGTGATGGTGATGGTGGTTGTGATAGTGATTGTGATAGTGACGGTAATTGTGATGGTGATAGCGATGGTGATGGTGATTGTGATTTTGACAGTGATCGTGATTGTGATAATGATGAAGATGATTGTGATTACGATAAAAATGATTGTGATAACGAAGATAGTGATTGTGATAGTGATAGTGATAGTGATAGTGATAGTGATAGTGATAGTGCTAGTGATTGTGATTGTGATAATGATTTTGGTTGTGATAGTGATGGCGATTGTGATCATGTTGATTGTAATTAAGATGATAATGATTGTGATTACGATGATAATGATTGTGATTACGATGAAAAATATTGTGATAACGAGGATAGTGATTGTGATAGTGATTGTGATGGCGATTGTGATGGTGATTGTGATGGTGATAGTGATTGAAATAATGACGGTGTTTGTGATGGTGATAGCGATGTGATGGTGATTGTGACAGTGATGGTGATTGTGATATTGATGAAGATGATTCTATTACGATGAAAATGATTGTGATAACGAGAATAGTGATTGTGATAGTGATTGTGATGTGGAATGTCATGGTGATGGTGATCGTAATGGTGATGGTGATAGTCATGGTGATTGTAGTAATGATTGTGGTTGTGATAGTGATGGCGATTGTGATCATGGTGATTATGATTAAGATGATAATGATTATGATGATAATGATTGTGTTTGTGATGGTGATTGTGATTGTGATGGCGATTGTGATGGTGATTGTGATGGTGATTGTGATGGTGATTGTGATGGTGATTGTGATTGTGATTGTGATTGTGATAGTGATGGTGATTGTGATAATGATTGTGATTACGATGATAATGATTGTGATTACGATGATAATGATTGTGAAAACGATGAGGGTGATTGTAATAGTGATTTTGATGGTAATTGTGATGGTGATGGTGATAGTGATTGTGATAATGATGTTGGTTGCGATAGTGATGGTGATTGTGATAATAATGGTGGTTGTGATAGTGATGGTGGTTGTGATAGTGATGGTGATTGTGATAGTAATAATAAATTGTGATGATTATGAAATTTGGCACATAGATAGTTTATAACCTGGATTTACATGTAGGACAACTATTTATCCCTTTAGTATAATTCAGTGGGACAGTTACCGAACTTCACGCAGGCGAAGCCGCGGGCAACAGCTAGTCTAAATATATAAAAGAAGAAACTGACTGACTGACTGACTGACTGACTCATCTATCAACGCACAGCCCAAACTGCTGGGTCTACAGATTCCAAATTTGGCAAGTAGGTTCCTTATGTGGTCTAGGGGTGCACTAAGAAAGGATTTTTCAAAATTCATCCCCTAAGGGGGTTAAACGGGGCTCCAAAGTTTGTATGGGGAAACAAGATTAGTACGACTATTTTATTCGAAACTTCACAGAAGTGCTTCTATTGATAAATGAGTAGAAACGGGTTTCAGGTTTTTTCAGAATTCAACCCCTAAGAGGGGGAAATGGGGTGACAAAGTCTATAAATCAATGCACAGCCCAAACCGCTCAGTCTAGAGATTCCAAATTTGGCACATTGGTTTTTTATGTATTCTAGGGGTGCACTAAGAAAGGATTTTTCAAAATTCATCCCCTAAGGGGGTTAAACGGGGCTCCAAAGTGAAAGAAGATTAGTTAGACTATTTTATTCAAAACTTCACAGGAGTGCTCCTATTGATAAATGAGTAGAAATGATTTTCAGGTTTTTTCAGAATTCAACCCCTAAGAGTGGGAAATGGGGTGGCAAAATATAAAAATCAATGCACAGCCCAAACCGCTGAGTCTAGAGATTCAAAATCTGGCACATAGGTTCTTTATGAGGTTTAGGGGTGCACTAATAAAGGATTTTTCAAAATTCACCCCCTAAGGGGTTGAAACCGGGGTCCAAAGATTACATGGGGAAATAAGATTAGTTAGACTTCTTTATTCGAAACTTAACAGGAGTACTCCTATCGATAAATGAGTTAACATTTGTGTTTCATGTTTTTTCAGAATTCAACCCCTAAAGTGGGAAATGGGGTAACAAAGGCTGAAATTCAACATAGGTATTGTTTTTATGGTGAATTGGGTCGGGTGTATTACAAAAGCAACGATTTTAAGATTTAATGTGGCAGACCTGAAATACAATCATTCCCTGTTGGGGTGCGATGGGGTTCAAATGTCTAAAAATCAATATGGGTGTCGATACCGAGATTATCAGGGGCGCTGATTACGAAAATGGCATTTATTTTGAGATCCAGAAGATGGCGGATTCGACTTCTGTACAGGGTTATTGTTGATTTATTGTGATGATTATGATGATGATGATTGTGATTACGATGATAAGGATTGTAATTACGATGATGGTTGTGATAATGATGATTGTGATTAGGATGATAATGATTGTGATAACGATGATAATGATTGTGATAACGATGATGGTGATTGTGATAGTGATTTTGATGGCGATTGTGATAGTGATGGTGATTGTGATAGTGATTGTGATAGTGACGGTGATTGTGATGGTAATAGCGATGGTGATTGTGATTGTGACAGTGATGGTGATTGTGATAATGATGAAGATGATCGTGATTACGATGATAATGATTGTGATAACGAGGTTACTGATTGTGATAGTGATTGTGATGGTGATGGTGATTGTTATTGTGATTGTGATAGTGATAGTGATGGTGATTGTCATAGTGATGGTGATTGTCATAGTGATGGTGGTTGTGATAATGATTGTGGTTGTGATAGTGATAGCTATTGTGAATTTGTGATCATGATGATTCTGATTAAGATGCAAATGATTGAGGTTACGATGATAATGATTGTGATGACGAGGATGGAGATTGTGATGATGATGACTGTGATTACAATGATAATGGTTGTGATAATGATTCTTAAAATGATGGTAGTGATTGTGATGGTCTTTGTGATGGTGATTGTGATGGTGATTGTGATGGTGATTGTGATGGTGATTGTGATGGCGATTGTGATGGCGATTGTGATGGTGATTGTGATGGTGATTGTGATGGTGATTGTGATTGTGATTGTGATGGTGATTGTGATGGTGATTGTGATGGTGATTGTGATGGTGATTTTGATGGCAGTTGTGATGGTGATGGTGATTGTGATAGTGACGGTGATTGTGATGGTGATAGCGATGGTGATGGGGATTGTGATGGTGATTGTGATTGTGATTATGATTGTGATTGTGATAATGATTGTGATAATGATGGTGGTTGTGATAGTGATGGTGATTGTGACGGTGATTGTGATGGTGATTGTGATGGTGATTGTGATGGTGTTTTTGATGGTGATTGTGATGGTGATTGTGATGATGATTGTGATGGTTATTGTGATGGTGATTGTGATGGTGAATGTGTTGGTGAATGTGATGGCGATTGTGATGGTGATTGTGATGGTGATTGTGATGGTGATTGTGATGGTGATTGTGGTGGTGATTGTGATGGTGATTGTGATGGTGATTGTGATTGTAATGGTGTGTGATGGTGATTGTGATAGTAAAGGCGATTGTGATAATGATTGTGATTACGATGATAGTGATTGTGATAACGATGATGGTGATTATGATAGTGACTTTGATAGTAATTGTGATGGTGATTGTGACAGTGACGGTGATTGTGATGGTGATGGTGATTGTGATAGTGACGTTGATTATGATAGTGACTTTGATAGTAATTGTGATGGTGATTGTGATTGTGATGGTGATGGTAATTGTGATGGTGATTGTGATAATGATTGTGATAATGATGGTGGATGTGATAGTGATGGTGATTGTGATAATGATGGTGATTGTGATAATGATGGTGATTGTGATAATGATGGTGATTGTGATAATGATAGTGATTGTGATAGTGATGGTGGTTGTGATAGTGATGGTGATTGTGATGGTGATTGTGATGGTGATTGTGATGGTGATTGTGATGGTGTTTGTGATGGTGATTGTGATGGTGATTGTGATGATGATTGTGATGGTTATTGTGATGGTGATTGTGATGGTGATTGTGATTGTGATTGTGATTGTGATTGTGATTGTGATGGTGATTGTGATGGTGATTGTGATGGTGATTGTGATGGTGATTTTGATGGTAGTTGTGATGGTGATGGTGATTGTGATAGTGACGGTGATTGTGATGGTGATAGCGATGGTGATGGGGATTGTGATGGTGATTGTGATTGTGATTATGATTGTGATTGTGATAATGATTGTGATAATGATGGTGGTTGTGATAGTGATGGTGATTGTGATGGTGATTGTGATGGTGATTGTGATGGTGATTGTGATGGTGTTTTTGATGGTGATTGTGATGGTGATTGTGATGATGATTGTGATGGTTATTGTGATGGTGATTGTGATGGTGAATGTGTTGGTGAATGTGATGGCGATTGTGATGGTGATTGTGATGGTGATTGTGATGGTGATTGTGATGGTGATTGTGGTGGTGATTGTGATGGTGATTGTGATGGTGATTGTGATTGTAATGGTGTGTGATGGTGATTGTGATAGTAATGGCGATTGTGATAATGATTGTGATTACGATGATAGTGATTGTGATAACGATGATGGTGATTATGATAGTGACTTTGATAGTAATTGTGATGGTGATTGTGACAGTGACGGTGATTGTGATGGTGATGGTGATTGTGATAGTGACGTTGATTATGATAGTGACTTTGATAGTAATTGTGATGGTGATTGTGATTGTGATGGTGATGGTAATTGTGATGGTGATTGTGATAATGATTGTGATAATGATGGTGGATGTGATAGTGATGGTGATTGTGATAATGATGGTGATTGTGATAATGATGGTGATTGTGATAATGATGGTGATTGTGATAATGATGGTGATTGTGATAGTGATGGTGGTTGTGATAGTGATGGTGATTGTGATGGTGATTGTGATGGTGATTGTGATGGTGATTGTGATGGTGTTTGTGATGGTGATTGTGATGGTGATTGTGATGATGATTGTGATGGTTATTGTGATGGTGATTGTGACGGTGAATGTGTTGGTGAATGTGATGGCGATTGTGATGGTGATTATGATGGTGATTGTGATGGTGATTGTGATGGTGATTGTGGTGGTGATTGTGATGGTGATTGTGATGGTGATTGTGATTGTAATGGTGTGTGATGGTGATTGTGATAGTAATGGCGATTGTGATAATGATTGTGATTACGATGATAGTGATTGTGATAACGATGATGGTGATTATGATAGTGACTTTGATAGTAATTGTGATGGTGATTGTGACAGTGACGGTGATTGTGATGGTGATGGTGATTGTGATAGTGACGTTGATTGTGATGGTGACAGCGATGGTGATGGGGATTGTGATGGTGATTGTGATTGTGATGGTGATGGTAATTGTGATGGTGATTGTGATAATGATTGTGATAATGATGGTGGATGTGATAGTGATGGTGATTGTGATAATGATGGTGATTGTGATAATGATGGTGATTGTGATAATGATGGTGATTGTGATAATGATGGTGATTGTGATAGTGATGGTGGTTGTGATAGTGATGGTGATTGTGATGACTATTTATCCCTTTAGTATTATTCAGTGGGACAGTAACCGAACTGCACGCGGGCGAAGCCACGGGCAACAGCTAGTTTAAATATAACTACTCTATTGTATTAGGTACCTAAATCTGTGATAACAGCTAGAAGTGTTGTTTAAATAAATAAAATATTTGAGTAAGAGATGAAGTCTGCCTCGTTGGTTTAGTGGTCGCAAGGATGACTGCTAAGCATGAGAACCTGGGTTCGATTCCCGGGTCGGGCAAAAGTGTTATTGGGTTTTTCCATCAGTAATTTCTCAGTAGCCTCCACGGAGTGTGGATTTGCGCCCAGTTGATGGCAATATGTTCGCCCCAATAACATGGGACTTGAACATTACTGGCGAAATGTGGGTGTACTATTACGTACACCTCAACTCACCCTTCGGGGATTACAGGCGTTATGTTATGAAAGTATAGAAGAACACTGTTTAAGACTTTCACGGTTTTTCACTTCACTCAAAGTACTTACGGGATAATATCCGTGGTTTTCTATGTTGATGAGCTCCCGATATTTCGACCCTGTGGACTAAAGACTAAGAAAGAGGGTAGACAGATTTGTCTGCTCATAATAATAATTTTCGCCTCACCCGCATACCTCTTTAGTATTCCCGCGATCATGATGCTTGCAACAGCGTCGAAATATCGGTAGCTCATCAACATAGAAAACCACGGATATTATCCCGTAAGTACTTTGAGTGTAGTATAGAAGAAGTCAACAAATCTGGGAATTGCCTGCTTGGTTTTAGCAGTTTAATGTTACTGTTATAGAAGTTGACGCTACGACTAGTTCTCGTCACCTTTATCTTTAGCTCAACTTGATATCTTCAGGTGAAGTGACCTGTGAAGTGGCAAGGGCCGATGAATGCCAGGGCTGCGGGACTGTTCGAAAGAGATGGGGGGTGTCGCCAAAGAGGTTCCGGGAGCGCGGGGTGGACTGGGACCGATTCCGAGTAATGATCCATGAGCGTGTGGGAGGGATTGACTGGGGGAAGCCTGCGCCCGAAGTGTGTAAGGAGTTCACGCGAATCATCGCGTGGACAGCAGGTGAGTGCTTGGGAACATGTGGGGACGGTAAGAAAGCGAAGGGGTATGAGTGGTGGTCTCCCTCGCTGGAGGTCATGCGTAAAAGGCATAACAGACTGAGGAAAGCATGGCAATCGGTACGAAAGACCAAAGGGGACATCGAACTGAGCGCGAGGTATGAGTTTCACGAGTGCCGCAGTAGTTATAGGCTTTTGATGGAGAAGGCGCAGCTCGACTTCTTCCGCAAGCTAGCGGATTCCGGAAACCAGGACCCCAGGACGGCTTGGCTTACCGCGCTGCCAGTGGCAGGTTCAGGCCACCACCCAACGTGGTGTATGGTACCAGGCTTGCGGAGGGATTCGCCGTGGATGCGGGTACTGCCATGGACGGCCTCGTAAGGGTCAAGGGGCTTATGCCCGGATGACGATCCGCTTCAGGACACTCCCTACCATCAGCAGGTGCGCCTGATGGCTGCCTGCATCCCGTCGGGTCGGGATGCGCCTCCTCCGTCAGCTCAGGATTTGGAGAAAATAGTTAGGGCCTTGCCCAACACGGCACCGGGTATCGACGGGATCTCGGCGCGCATTGTCGGGCATGTGTGGCAGGCGGCTGGTGCCGAAATGACACACATGTTCGGCAGATGCGTTACTGAGGGCATCTTCCCCGATGTGTGGAAGGACGGTAGGCTGATTGTTATTCCGAAAGGCAATGACAGGCAGCTTACCGACCCTAAAGCATATCGGCCCCTCACCCTCCTACCTGTCCTGGGCAAAATTCTGGAAAGGGTCCTGTTGCGTTGCGCTCCGGCAATCACGCGGAGTGTGTCGACGTGCCAGCACGGGTTCTCTCGGGGTAAGTCTACTCTCACAGCGCAGCAGTTTTCCTTGACATCTCAGGTGCATTCGACAACGGGTGGTGGCCCATGATCCTGCTGAAGGCGAAGGGGGTGGGGTGCCCGCCAAACATTTACCGAATGCTGGCGGCGTACTTCACAAACCGACGAGTCGGACTTTTCGCTGGAAGCAGGGTTGTGTGGAAAGCCATGACCATGGGCTGTCCGCAGGGTTCTGTAGTGGGCCCACCACTATGGAACCTTCTGATGGACGACCTGCTTCGGTTGCCATACCCGGCTGGTGTGAAGGTGGTCGCGTACACTGATGATGTAACGGTACTCGTCGAGTCTGATTCCAGAGCCGGCATTGAGGTTTCGGCCTCGTGCGCCATGGGCCTAATCTCAGAGTGGGGGGCGCGGAATAGGTTGGGCTTCTCCCCATCAAAGTCATACTCGATGACTGAGGTCGATCTCTGAGGGGGGGTCTGTCCAAGCGCCCTCCCACGGTCAGACTCGGCGGGACCTCAGTCAAAAGTGTGCGCGCAACCAAGGTTCTGGGTGTGGTGATCGACGCGGGTCTTTCATTTAAAGAAAACGCTACGTCCATCGGCGAGCGTGCTGCGGCGGGGCTGGGCAAGATGTCACGCATCTCCGCCTCCTCCTGGGGAGTCCGGTACAAGGCCCTTAAGGTCCTGTACAAAGGGATCTTTATTAGCAAAATCACCTACGCGGCAGGATGCTGGTGGAGGCGTGTGAACACCTACATGGTCAGGAGCGCGTTGTTGAGGACACAGAGGTCAGCACTCGTCCTTCTGACGAAAGCGTACCGGTCGGTCAGCACCGCGGCTCTGGCTGTCCTGGCAGGAGTGCTGCCTGCTGACCTCGAGGTTGCCCGTGCGGGCATGATTGACGACATCCGGCACTTGCCTCGGGATGCGTTCAGGGCGGGGAGGAGGGATATCGCGAACGATTCCGTAGCCAACTGGCAGCGGAGATGGGAGACGGAAGACAAGGGACAGGGGACTTTATTCCATTCATAAATAAATTACAACAATTTTTATTATATAAATGTTATTATACTATAAATGAATATCTAAATGACAAATTTTAAATTACTTAATACACATAAATATTTTTTAATTAGTATTGTTACTTTGTATTACCAATTTATTAGAAAAATTAAGCTCTTTCTCTGTCCTACTTTGCAGTGCCCTAACAGGGTCCATATTTATGTACCTAGCTTTAAGCCCTTTGTAACACCTTTTATACAATATGGAATGCAAAATAAATGAATATGAATATGAATATGAATAGGGTAGGGAACTGTATCGATTCTTCCCGGACGTGGCGGCTAGGCTCAAGGCAACTTGGGTCGAGCCGGACTATCAAGTCTCGCAGATCCTGACTGGACATGGATGTTTTAGGAAGAGACTGAATGAGATGAAGCTATGCGAGGTTAGTGTGTGCTACTGCGGGGAGGAGGATGAATGTTTGGACCATATACTATGGCGATGTCCGCTGTACGAGGAATTTAGAGTAGAGATGATGGACGGGACCACGCGCGCTGAGGAGGGCCCGGCCTACTACAGCGACCTCGTCGCCTCAGAGGAGAACTTCCGGCGGCTCAAACACTTTGCCCACAAATGGCACCAAATTAGGAGCGGGCTAGAGGTGTGAGGACCAGGACGGGCAGCGAAGCCGTGCTGTGGTGTCACGCACTCCGTGCGGGACGAGCTGGATTGCCGCCCCAGAAAGGGGAGAAAGGCACAAAAGGGACTGGACGGTAGATTTGTTACAAGGAGTCAAGCAGCGGCTGCGGTGATAGCACGCCCATCTAGGCGGGCTATGTCCGCAGTCGTCTCCTTGGCGTTTCGGCCCATATGACATGATTTCGGTGGGGCCATGGGAGGTGGTGGGTTGTTCGAAAGAGATACCGTGGCCCTGGAACAGAAAGGGTTTAGAAGGAACATGGATGGGTTTTAGTCAGTAAAAGTCTGACACTCCCTTCCACTTCGCCCAGAGCGGTAGGAGTCATTTGATGATTTCCCATCCGTAAAAAAAAAGGATTGGATGCAAGATGCAGTACCACTCGCCCGCTAGAATACGTACATGCAGAATAAGCAATCATAGAATTAGCTTGTCGTACATCCAAACCTTTCTCGATACGTTTTTCGCTCCTCCACGGGACATCTTCAGGATATTTATTTATTAACATACGGTCACCAACAACTATTGTAAAAACCATCCTGGTTTTTGCAGTCTTGAACTTATACAGTCACCAATTACTGGTTAACCAGCAATCACAAAAATAAGTGATAACATAAAAAATAAAATTAAAACGAGTGGCTTTAGAAATGAAATATAACAGTAAACTCTTTTTTGGTGTTTGATAAGATGTTGGCTCGAATTCGTGCCCAAGCACTGCTTTTAAATAAAATCAATGAAGATGACGAAAATCCACTAACATCAACATTATGCTGTCATCATGACATTCCTGAATTTTATAGGTCATAATAGCGTAATTTACAGTAAAACAAAAGTTATTAAAACTTGAAACTACAATCCGTTAATGCTTTAGAGTAGACCCATTCATTAAAACTACGAGAATTTCTATAAAGGTTTTCAACTTTGGATAAAATGAAATCCGTCAAGTTTTATTACAAGAGTAAATAAATGGAATTGCTCTAGATTTGTGATTTAACCTTTTAGGCTAGATTTAGAGGCATTGTGAGGGGTTTAATAGAAGCCTCTTCTTGTTGCTTTATTGTTTGGATCAATTAAAGAAACACCTAAGCCAGAATTTATTGGATTTGACTTAGGGCTTGATCTGGTATTTATTTTAATTTAAAAATGAGCTCTCGATTTTTTATTTGTAGTCGCCTTAATAGGCTTGCGTTTGGGCCGCAACTCGCCTAATGTAAAGCGATAACAAAGACTATCAAAGGTCTACAAATGATAGTCGGGACCAAAAGCTTAACGTGCTTGCTGAGGCACGGACGCCACTCGGTATACAGGGTGTTAACAGACTCAGAAGCCGTTAATCAAGCACTCTGTACATCAAACTAAGTAACCCTACGCAAAAATTATTGCTTTGAAATGACTTTTTTTTTGTGGTGACAAATCACGTTTTACGGTAAAACTTAATGTAACTCAGAACATTATGCTGGTGGATG
Source organism: Xestia xanthographa (assembly GCA_905147715.2). NCBI lineage: Eukaryota > Metazoa > Arthropoda > Insecta > Lepidoptera > Noctuidae > Xestia > Xestia xanthographa. The sequence continues at coordinate 26,376,452 of LR990658.1, forward strand.
GATTGAATAGTGTGAGGGTTAGTCGTGGAGATGTTTAAAGAAAAGTTCTTACATTAAAAATATGTATTTCAAAAAACTTGTGAAAAAGTTGGAAAATAATCAAAAAACTTCATCTGTTAGCGAAGTAGACACAATAGTTAAACAATGGCGTCAGAACGATTTGGTCGGGCTTCACAGATGAAGGGTTTAAAGACCCAGCCCAGGTATGGTCTAGAACAAAAAAATTGCAACGATGAGGAGAACAAGTGGCTTTCAGCTTCGTTAAGAGTCTTTTTACACCCTTTATAATGGATGGTCACTCATCCACGGATAGAAACATGCCAAGCGCTGTTCTGAACTGACATAAAAAAGTGGAAAATAACTTTACTTCCGGAACTCGATGACTTTTGTTTGTTTCATCGACTTTTTTGTCACCGACTCACGGAAGTAATGTTATTTTCCACTTTTTTCGTGTTTTTGTTTGTGTCAGTCAGTACAAATAAGAGCGATTGAAGGTCGGTTGTTTTTTTTTATTGCAAAAAAGTTTTTGTTTCAGCCTGTTTAGTTGTGCTCTGATAGTATCTCAGACAAATTCTTTTCGAGTATTCATTTTCTTTTGTTACTAAAAGTATTATAGAAGTTAACTCATAAACTACTCAAGCAATGTGAAAAAAATTACCACTACCACCAAATGAAAACGATTCACGTAAACCGGATTGGTCCTCCAAAGGACCAATCTCCTGATTCGACTGCTCATGCTCATGATTTGCCTATATATAAAAAATACACCCAAATTGAGAACCTCTTCCTTTTTAGAAGTCGGTTGAATGAAAATTATTTGAATACTTAGTTACAAGAAAGTCTTCATTTCTATCTAAAATCATAATAAAATAACATTCTTCGTTTAAAGTTGTAAACAAAGAAACTATTCCAAAAGCAGACGAGAATAATTCAAATTTTCATGCAAACAAATTCCAAAAACTGTTTGATTAATGCCGACAATTTAATGGAAAGGAAAGAAACATTTAAATAATGCTGAAACGATTTGTTCTGTTATTTGAGTTAAAAGTTTTGCTTTTAGTGGTCCTCTATTCACGGAGTTGTAAGACGCAAAATTTCCAATATTCATTTAAAGTGCTAGTACCTAAGAACTGCAACAATGACAAAATAATTTATTTTATATGTTAGTCTAACGTTTAAGGCTTTGTCTGTCTGTGTAAAAAATGTTAATAAAAAAAAATAAAAACCCGACTGCGTAAAAAATAAAAACTGAAAAGAATAAAACAAGTTCAGGAGACAGGACATATTGACTGCAACAGTTGGGACCCATTAAATAATCTAGACTAAAATCATTACATCCAATATGGGTCCCGACTGTCGCAGCCAATTATGTCCTGTCTCCTGAACTTGTTTTATTCTTTTCAATTTTTATTTTTTACGCAGTCGGGCTTTTTTTTTTTTTTTATTTTTTTTTTTATTACACTTTTTGGTTCCTTAGATATACCATTTTAAAATCCTCATGATGAGCCCTTTATCAAGCCGTTCAGGCTGCAGAGCGTGCCAAACATTTGAATTTGGCACCAGAAATCCGCCATTTTGTTTTTGTTTCTTTTTTTTTTAATTTTGATATACCCAGTGTCAGTTTCACAGTAAATACAAATCTAACAACACCTCTCAAGCTAAAATCCATCGAGTCGTTCAGGCTGCAGAGCGTGCCAAACATTTGAATTTCGCGCCAAAAATTAGCCATATTGTTTTTTTTTATTTTGATATACCCAGTGTCACTCTGACAGTAAATACAAATCTAACGACACCTCTCAAGCTAAAATCCATCGAGCCGTTCAGGCCACAGAGCGTGCCAAACAATTATACATACATACATACGTACATACATACTCTCAAAAAACATAACCCTCCTTCTGGCGAAGTCGGGTAAAAAAGGAATTTGTTCAATGGACATAGGGATGCCTATTAAAAACAAAAAAACTGCGCAAAAAATGACTCATCATCTACCTGACCTTTTTCAAAACATAAGATATTAAGAGACCTTAATTATCTTAAATCTAACTATGACTAGAGCAGCGGTGGCCCAGTGGTGGCGGCCCCGACTTACGAACAGTAAGTCGTGGGTTCGAACCCAGACAGGCGCATTACTTTGTGTAATTTATTTCATTACCACTGCTCTCATAACGGTGAAGGAAAACATCGTGAGGAAACCGGCATGTCCTAGAACCAAAAAATTCGAAGACATTTGTGACATCTACCAATCCGCACTGGGCCCGCGTGGTGGATTCCCATTCCCTCTCATAGGAGGCCTGTGTCCCAGCAGTGGGAACATTAATAGGCTGATGATGATGATGATGATGAACTATAACTAAGGGGACGCCGGGAGAGTTTATGGCATTTCTATTAGTCCAATAAATAAAATTGCCGGCTAGCGCACCCAAGCAAACTGTAATATGAAATTGAAACCATTCCTGTTGAGAACCCTCTAACCAGGAATGTGGTGACAATGTTTTAGATATAAAATCAAGTTGTCCATTCATACATACATATATAAATCTCCAACAGTTAAAGGGCGTGACGCAGGCACCATTAAGTCATATCTAGACAAGTGAGTTATAAAGCTATTGATATTATCCACGTCGAAAAAACAACATGAGCGCATGGAATATTTCAAAGCATACATTACCAATTGGAGGAGGAGATGGCGGGACGAGCTGGACAAAACCAATGACCAGTCATGGTCCACATTAGCCCTGGAACGAAGGAGTTGGGAGTCATGGGGAGAGGCCTTTGACCAGCAGTGGGATAACACAGTGATACGACTCCTTGTCGTACAAACGCGGGTGAACGGGCGTCGCTCCATAGGATACCTATGAACATTTTGTTAATTTAGATATGTTTTAGCTTTAGGCCGCCAAAAATTTAAGAAACTTATAGTCAATAGTCTGCAATTGTGTTAGTCTTTATTTTTATAATTATTTTTACTTTTATTTTTTATACCTTTAATCATAAAATAACTAATGTACATTTTCTGTCTATGTCTTATTTTATTATTACTTTTTCGTCTTCTACAATAGTATTATAAATAGGAAAGATTTGTATTTTTGTATGTGTGTATGTTTGTTACAAAAAAAAAGAAAAAGTTAAATTCTTTCTTTTCTTTCGAAATTCTTACACCACTAGAAAGCTACATTCACCCTGAGTAACATAGGCTATATTTTATCCCCGTACTCCCGCGGGAACGGGAACTACGCGGGTGAAACCGCGTGACGTCCGCTAGTTTTATAATTATGTACGTTATTGTTATTTAAAATACTGTGTCTACACTGTATTTTTAACATAAGTAATATGTGGAAACGTCGTGGATTGTACATTAGCCTACTTATACGTTGTAATATTTACTGTAACATTACTGTACAATTGTTTGTTTTCCCTAAATAAATAAATAAACACAGGCTTACAGTAATAGTAGTAACGTTACTTATGACACAGGAAACTGCAAATTACGCTTCCGTACATTCAAACAAAACTAATCTAACAACACATAGATATTATGGAACAGTTTTGATTGTTCCAATAAAGTTCGCTCGTTTCCTTAGACGTCGCGTGGGCACATAATATAAAGGGTTCAATGCCTTTAACTAATAAATGAACTGGAGTTAAAAGAAATGACTGGTACCTAGGACTTCGACCTAGGGCGTGGAAATATGCTGCGAATGCTTTGAACATAAAAGTACGTATTTGGTTGAATTTCAGGGTAATAAAAATTGGTGAAATTTCAAATATTTTGTTTTATTGAATTTTTTGTGGGTTCTGTTTTCGAAAATTTAATACACGTCTAATCAATTACTTATTTTTATCTCATAATAAATAAAAAGGTATCTACATAATGTCATTACAGCTTTTTTTTTCTCTTCTAACAATCGATAACAATCAATATTTTATGTACCTTTCGTTACATTTTTATTATTTTAACGATTTCATTATTTTTAACTAAAGCTCGCACATTTTTTTTTCCACCTTTTGTATTGACATGAATTTGCAAAGTAAACGTATACTCTAACTCTACAATCACGAGCACTAATAAATAACGTAACAAATTTCAAAAAGAACTTTATCATGAAATATCGATTGAACCTTGAAGATCAGACCTATTTCGTAAGGTTCCAAAATAGTATATGTACTTGCAACAACAAAACAGTAGGAGATAGTCACTTTCAAAAGTTATTACGTATCTCAGTGCTCGTGATACATGAGTCCTCTTCCTACGTTCACGACAATTCCAGTGAATCCCCAAGGTCGTGGGCTGGTCAATGTCGCGTGCCGAAGCCCGGCCGACGCAACGCGGCGACGCACAGTGTACGATTTGACCAATCTAGCAGGACAATAGGTATTTAAATGAAATGTTTAAAACTACGTTTTTTTAATCTTATTCCACTTTCGAATACATCTTTTAACTGACAGCACAAGGCAAATAATTCCTTGACACGCAAAACTGGTTTTAATAATGGGCGAAGTTACTTGAAAATTTTCAGAGTCGGCCGACCGCTCAGTGTGACCGTTAACGCTAACGTGTATACATGTTCTTTGGTGTTTTGAGTGCTTGTAAGTGTTTTTTTGTGATGGAGTCATCAAATAGAGGTAATTATCCATATATTAAGTTATTAAAATAAATCAAATTGTATGCTTGCGAATTGTATCACTCACTGAAAAAATACATCAATAAAAATGCATTTTTATATTTAATATTTTTTGTTTGGAGATCTACCATGTAGTCAAATGTAGTCAAGCTGTGATAGTAGTCTTAAAAATTCCTGTGTGTTATATACTTTGGCGCTATAGTAATCGTTTTTTGCGATTTTTTGCGATTATTTTTTTATTTTATTTTTCTTTATAGGTGCCAGAATGCAGCGAAAATCAATATTTAAGTTTATACCGATGGTATAACATGCTGGCAACAGTGCATAAAATGTTGGTACATGGAGCAAATATAATAAAAGACTGTGATACCGATAGGACAAATGTCCGGAGTTTTCAGAGGCCAAAAATAAAGGAATAAGAAAAGCCAGATTGAAGACATCAAGACACAGAACTAATTATGATTTACTTATTAAATTTACTTATTAAATCATTTGTTAACATCTTGAGACCCTTATTTAACATTATTAAAGAAAACTTCCTCGAAAACAAATATCTAAGCGAGACATAGATATAAGATTTTTATTAAAAGATTAAAAAAAATATGTAACACATTTAGTTTTGCCTTTTATTTACTACAACATTCCTATGTATACAATAAATGTAATAAATAATATTAATATTCAGGTTCCGAGTTTTGTCCCCCTAGATTAGTCAAATCGTACACTGTGCGACGTCGCGAGTGCCGCACTCAAATGTCATATTACTGATACACCGACGCTCGCGGAGAGGTGCTCAACATTTTTTTTTAGGATTGGTGCCCACTCGGCAATGATTTCGTTGGTTGGGGAAAAGTTAGTTACCAAAACACTAGTAGAGTATGCGCGTTAAGGACACAAGTGAAAACTATACAAAATAGAATAGAATGTGTGTGAGTTGTTACAGAATTATGTTTAGTTACTTATTTGGATAAGTAGGAATAGCCTCTGTTGAAGTTATTCTATAGGTATGTAACAAAAGGCATAATCTAAGAATCGATTTAGAAAAGTTTGTAAGTTATTAAGTGTAAGTAATTTTAAATTGTGTTTTTTTTTTTTTTTTAAATTGTAAGTAATGATAAGTTTAATATAGAAAAAATCGTCAATTTCATAATGTGCCCTAAGATGACCCACTGACCAAGTTTAATAGGTTTGTCCAAATAACAACAACTAATCAGGTGAGTCAATTTGAGATTAAGCTACACCGCTATTAAATCGACTTAGAGAAATTGATGATAAATCTCAGACAATCGTATAATTTCAGTAGTTAAGTTTGCCGCATAAAAATTTTATACTATACACATTTTTAGTATGATTAAGATAAGTAATTATCATAGCTTACTTTGAATTAATATTTTAAGACAACAATAACAGTTACTACCTAGCCGTTGTAAAATTCAATAATGCCATAAATACCGGTTAAGTTACGAGTTTGCTTGTTATTATGTGAGAAACGTCTCAGTTTTACGACTATCTTCTCCAAAAGAAGGTAGAAAATAAAATTAAATCTTTTATGACTATTGGGAATTATAATTTGGGATTACTCTCATTTTTCCTTTGAATTTATTGTTCCATAACTGAATTTGAAATTAGGTTTTTCTAACAATTTAATATCTCCACTTTTATAGGGTACTAAAATCAGAAACTTTTTCACTAATATCCTCGGATTTTAAGCTTACCTAATCAAAATAAACTAATAAATACTAAACATTAAAACCTAAGCAATGTCATACGCAAACTGGAACAACAAACGCAAAAACACATTTCTCAAAGCGTGTTTTCCTTCTGAAACAAAAAGTGTGACTCCTCGCGTAACCATGGCAACAGGATATCAACAAACAATTAATACTACTCTCTAGAATGTAACTACTAATCTTCTTTCAAACTGTATACAAGTCGCACGTCATTGGCAAAAAGACATCACGAAAAAAAAAATTACGCTATCTTTTTTTTTCTGTCAAGCCTAATTCTTTATTCAAATGTTATGTGCAACTGCCTTGCTGACGGTTGCTAGCGGCTTAACACGCGAACCGCGTTTGCAGCAAGTTTTCAGTTCAAAACTACGTCGGGGTTCGAGCCGACCGGCTTATGGTGTAAATAGTGTGTTACGCGAAGTTACTGTGCTGTGTTGTGTTGTGTTATGGATTGTTGTTCCATGCTATTGTTGTGTTGGTACGTACTTGAGTTTATTTTTCTATAAATAATTCCAATGTTCCAAAACGCAGTTACGGCAGCAAATTGATGGTGTCGTATATACATTGGTATTTTTATTAATATGAGGCAAATAGTTTACTTTCAAGGTTTTGTTTGTACTCTTTATTCATGCGTTTTATGTGTTTATAGTTTGTTCAGTTCGGTTATGTGTTTTGCATTTTTTATTTATTTATAAAAAATACAATACATTTTAGTTCGTTATTATTAATTTACAAGGAAACACAAGATTTCAGATTTTTAAGTAACTTTTATTTTTAAGAATTATAATTCGTTTTAAATACGTATATGACACTAGCAGACGTCCCGCGGTTTCACCCGCGTAGTTCCCGTTCCCGTGGGAGTACGGGAATAAAATATAGCCTATGTTACTCGTGGATAATGTAGCTTTCGAATGGTGAAAGAATTTTTTAAATCGGTCCAGTAGTTTTTGAGCCTATTCATTACAAACAAACAAACAAACAAAGTTTTCCTCTTTATAATATTAGTATAGATAATAATTTTTTTTTTTTTTTCTCTTTATTAGTTTATAGAAGGTTTGATCAGTAATGACCATGCCACCCTCATAGGGGCATTCTATGTCTATCTACGCTTAATACCTAAATTTACAATTTTGTATAGTTTTTTGGCTGTCCTGGACAAGGGCGCAGCCAAAATACTATTATATATGCCAACATCAATAGAATTTAAACAATTTTCTACGAAAAAGTTACTCCTCTCAACCTCGTTCCGGACACATTCCGCTAAAATATGAGTGGTATCCTCTACCTTATCGCACTCGGTACAATTGGGCGAATCACTCTTTCTCATTAAAAAGGCAAAGCTATTCAACGGGACATGTCCCGAACGCAGTCTGAAAGCAGTAACAATGTCTTTTCGTTGCATATCTGTGCCTACAAACCAAGGGAGGCGGGAAAGGCTGTTTTGAATAGTTTTATACCAAATTCCCTTACTCAGCGACCTCTCATCAAAGTATTCTTTCCATAATTTTAGACATTGGTCGCGAACTTGATACAAGAGGTCACTGAATAGGGGAAGACATACAACAGGTATTCCATCCGTGATAGCCTCTTTTGCTAAGCGATCTACTACCTCATTTCCATACAAGCCAATATGGGATGGTACCCATTGAAGAATAATTCTTTTGTCTCGTATCTTACCAATGGTGTCCAGAATTTCATAGGCTATCGGTGCACCTCGACAATTCGAGGTGCATCGAGCCAGGTGTTGCAGAGCACTCCTCGAATCTGTCAGTATTACATAACTACCTGATTCGAATGACTCAATGTATGAGATAGCTTCTGAGATTGCTTGTAATTCAACGTACATTATTGAGACTTTAGCACTTGATCTAAACTTTATAGATGACTTCGTTTGCGGATCAAAAACAGCCCATCCTGACTCGTTACCTTCCTGTGATCCATCAGTATAGACTGAGTAAAAATGTAAATAATTCGTGTTTATAAACTGCTCACAAATTTCGAGTATGTTGCTACATATATACTGATGTTTCGGTTTGTCTATTACATCTATATATGGTTTTACTACATTGGATAGGTCCACACTGCTGACCCATGTGTTCAATGAAAATCTCTCTAATTCCTGCGATGAAAGCATTGGATAGTCAATTAGAAACTCATGTACCGTCACAAGTAGTGGTTTTTTTTTACGTCTCCAATATAATCCTTGACATGACTCTGCAAGACTGTTTACCAAGAGAAATACTTGACTACCCCGGAATGAATTCACCTTCAACCAATATTTGCCGGCTAAGAAGTATCTTCGTACATGTAAAGGTTGAAGGTGAAGCTCACATTCCATCACGTGTATTGCAGTAGTTCTCACAAAACCACCAATAACACGCATACATTGATTTTGTATTCTGTCCAATTTACCTATGTTGCTTATGTACCCATAGATAATAATGGATGCCAATTTTGCCAATCTTTCAAAATGATACAACCAGTACTAATTTTATATCTAAAACAATACAGTGCAATGCAAGTGAAAAAAAAACTTTAAATCTCAAAGAGATCCAACTGTCAGCACTTTATTTAAATTAAAATGCTGGCTTTACAAAGTTTTAGAAGTTCATAATCTTTAAGAACTCAACGAGAAACTTCCCCAACTTTGCCAATAATACTATCTTTTGTTGGCCTTCCGTTGGAGATGAAAGCTGAAATCAGATAGAATAGTTATTCCTAGAAGAAAGAGTTCTATCTCTCGCCCTAATTCCTGTCGACCAACTTTGAACTTAACAGTCTTAACCTCAGACAATCACTTTGTGGAATTTGAATCAAAATGTTTATTTGTTTTCTCTTTGCCGATTAATTTTAATGGTTGCTTTAAGAATTATTTTTGTTTGCATTTTGAAGATAAAAATTGAACTATGTTTTTCTAAGGTAAAACATGTTTTTTTCATCGACGCACAAAGGAATACCACGGGTTCTGTTCAAATCATTCCAAATCATAGGAATTTATCATACAAATTATGGTAATTAAAAAAAAAATCATCTGTTCTATAAATTTTGACCGTGTAGATAATGCACTTTAGTAAGAAACAGCAGTTTTATTTAAATTACCTGAAAGATATGCTGAATATGTGGTAATAACCATTTGTGCGTCGATCGTATCAACGTTAGTCCGTGTTTTGACTAAGGCCCGATTTCTATTACTTCATCATCATCATCAGCCTATTAATGTTCCCTCTCCTGGGACACAGGCCTCCTCTCTATGAGAGGGAATGGGCTATAATCCAACACGCGGGCGCAGTGCGGGTTGGTAGATGTCACATGTCTTCGAATTTTTGGTTCTAGGACATTTCTAGGAGTTTTCTCATGATGTTTTCCTTCACCGTTTTGAGAGCAATGGTGATGAAATGAATTACACAAAGTAATGCGCCTGCCTGGGTTCGAACCCACGACTTACTGTTCGTAAGTCGGGGCCGCCACCACTGGGCCACTGCTGCTATTATTTTACTTTCTTACGTATAACTGTCAGTTAATATACCACCTCTCGCAGCGCAGTTATCGGTGTTTCTTTAACTAAACAAAGTTAGCTTGAAATATTCTATCAGCGTCACCTACCAGCCACTTGATTCATAGAAAAATCAAAGAAAGATTTTCTGTGACGTTTTGTTTCTAACCGGTCCGTAAACAAAATGTCAAACAGACAGAGATAGCAACATACCGAAACCGAACAGTAAGTTATTGAAAATGGCCGTTAGACAACATGTCCAGGTTTACATTTTGCACTTGTAGTTAGACAGTTGTTTGACAGTGACAGAAATAATGCTCAGCCAAAGTAAAGCTGCACTAGGGTTTCCCGGCGCGTAGTCAAAATCTGGTTTTCAACACAATCCATTTTACAAAACATCTGCTCATAAGATTATTGTAGCCTTTTGCGTGCTTAGTAACGTTTATAGAGGTTGGTCTAACGAAATAGTTACTGCCTGATTTATGGAATTATTGTTACAACAACAACAACAGCCCATAACGTCCACTGTTGAACTTAAGCCTCTCCCATGATGGGAGGAATTTGCCGTAATCTCCACGCTTGGCAGGTGGATTGGAGATCGCAGTGATGAAAGACTAACAGAAAACGCTGCTGCCCATTCTCAGGTCTACGGAGGCGCAAGGTGTTCTGCCTCAAACATTAGTCGCCTTATACGACACCCGTGAGTGTAATGGGTTGGTTCTATTCTACTCTGCCGGATACCACACGGCACCCGGAATTATTGTTAAGTTGCTCTTAGTTCAATCTCAAGCCAATTTCACGTGTAAGCTAAATTGAATTAGGTACAAAACCAGCTCTTGTAATAGCAAACACGTTTAGCACTGAAGTCCTTGGAAATATCTGGCTAATCTACAAAGTGAAACATTGTAACAGGTATTCAACTTTAGCTAGAAACAAATTAAACCCTGTTTACACGTGCTCATAAAGTGGTACGATATACTACAATAATGTAGAGTGCACCCACATTTCACCGCTTATGTTTAGGATCCAAGTAATAGGGGGCGAGCCTATTGCCATCAACTGGACACAAATCCAGACCCTGAGGCTGCTACTGAGAAATTGCTGAAGGAAGAACCCAATAAAAAATTGCCCTGCTCAGTAGTCACGATATACTAATCATTAGTGTATAGTGTGTAAAATGATACATTCGTGACTAATGTATCATTTTAGGATAACATAGCATAGCACTTTCATTTTTTATTTTTTTTAATCGTATGGACACGGAGAGCAGCGGTGGCCTAGTGGTGGTGGCCCTGACTTACGAATAGTAAGTTGGGTTCGAACCTAGACAGGCGCATTACTTTGTGTAATTTATTTCATCACCACTGCTCTCAAAACGGTGAATGAAAACATCGTGAGGAAACCGGCATGTCTTAGAACAAAAAAAATCGAAGACATGTGACATCTACTATTCCGCACTGGGCCCGCGTGGTGGATTATAGCCCATTCCCTCTCATAGAGAGGCTTACGTCCCAGCAGTGGGAACATTAATAGGCTGATGATGACACGGACAGTTCCAATTCCTCTCGAACTTTTTACAGTAGAATATCGTACTATTTCCGCAATGTCATCGGGGCCTTGGGGTTTTTAGATCCATTTTCAAGGAAACGCTAACGAGGTAGCTAGTCAGGGAATACAGAAAGTAAACTAAGTAATTTGCTTTTGACTTTAGCTTCGTAGTAAAGGTAGTAAAAAAAAAAGTATTTTTTAAAATATGACGTGACAGAAATTTCTCAGAAGAGCTCGTGGCTAAATAATAACAGCCACTCGGGTCGATCTTTAGGTTAAGCCGTGCTTGCCTATGTTGGTCTGTGGATGGGTGACCACCCATTACATACCGAGTTTCCTCCGTGCCTCGGAAAGCACGTTAAGCAGTTGGTCCTGGCGGTCATTTGTGATCTTTGACAGTCGTTGCAGATATAGTCAGTGGCCCAAAAAGTCTGACAACCAGTCTTACCAAGGGGTATTGTATTACCCGTACTAACTGGGTTGTGGAGGTCAGATAGGCAGGTGCTCCATGTAAAATACTGGAATTTAAAAAAAATAATGAAAAAGCGTGTAGTCGAGGTGACTTCGTATTACAAAAAATGTTACTTCTGCCAAACTGTAAAACAGTTTGTTGGCAGATAAAGCTCCCATATAAAACATTTTACTATACTACTTGCCATTTAGCTGCATCTGGTGAGACTGGAAGCCGTCCCCAATAAAACTTGGGAACAGGCTAGGCAGATGATGACGGCATAACAGATATTTCTCAGATATAAATAGACCTTAATTTGGCTAAGCGATCTCAAATAATATTCCTATTCATCATAATCAGCCTAGCTATTTCCCAACTATGTTGTGGTCTGCGTTTAGTCTTACCAGCTACCTTTAATAAAATAAAATAAATAAACTCAAAAATGTAAATCAAGCAGACGATGGAACAACTAATACATTCAAACAATTCCGCTTTCTCATGAAATTCCAATATTTAAATAAATAAATATTGCCGGACATTACACACAGCATGCACAACTCAAAAATGCGGCATTAACTCCAAAACGTTTAGTCACTAATTTGATACATTCAAAAATTCCTCTTCCTCATTAAATTCTAAGCAACATCAAAACCTACATCATCGTCTGGAAGTATTCCATTATGAATGTCCTAAATACCATAACTCATTCATGTTCCATGACTCATCATCGACAAACGACGTAGCAAAGGAAAGGCTTCCTGTCAAACACGAGTTCCATGGCTGTTTGAAATTACTCAAACGTTACGTCTTAGAAGTGCTACTCACTTATTCGGGTCCAGACATTCAAATCGGTAATACATAATTTTGTTGAACGATGAAGCCAGACCGAACAAAAATGGGACATATTCGGATTTCAGTCGTCTGTGGTGAAATGGGCAGACGAGGAAATATTCATGAAATACAAAACTCTTTTTATTTACCTATTGAAAATGCCTTCGTAAAAACATTGTGGTACACTAATTTATTGTTTTATGTGAATGTTTTTGGTGAAACGGAATGCACTCTCAAAACGCATCGTCCTCGATAACGCCGGTAGTGACGTCAAAGTCTGTGTCAAAAAACACTTTTATTTGAAAAGTGCTTAAAGTTTTACTAAGATTTTATTATAATATTGTTATTGCAATTTTTACTTGACTTCATCATCATCATATCAGCCCGGAATCACCCACTGCTGGGTATAGGACTCCCCTTTTTTCCGCCACACTTCCCGGTCCCGTGCTTTCCTGATCCAGGTGTTTCCCGCGACCCTGACGATATCGTCAACCCAACGTGTTTTTGGACGGCCCTGGTTTCTTTGGCCAAACGTTGGCCATCACTCGGTCAAAGCCTTGCTCTATCGGCCATCTCCGCGTCTAGCCAGATGTCCTGCCCAGGTCCACTTGAGCCGCACCGCCCGGTCACCGACGTCGTAGACTTTCATCCGACGGCGGATTTCAGTGTTGCGCACTCTATCTAAGAGTGTTATGCCGAGCATGGCCCGCTCCATGGCCCTTTGTGCCACTCGTACTCGGTGGATAGTCTCCTTTGTGAGCGTCCATGTCTCGGCACCACTTGACTTAGGCAAAAAATTAGATTTAAACAAGGCAGATTGTGGTAAATGATGTCACATCATGGCCGCGACAGCTACGAACGTTAGAACTGTCGTAGAAAATTTCAGGAGTTTAATATTGTTTTTAAGCGACCAGCAGTAGTTGAACTTAAATTTTAATACTTTTTTTGGGTTGATAGTACTGTATTTTATTGATTTAATCGAAGAAAAAATTACGTGCGTATTCCGGCACAAGAACTAGCAGAAGAAGCTAGGCTCAGGTGAAGTCATGCTCTGGATGATGGTGCTGATTCAGATTTGATTCAGCTTCACTTGTTACGGTGAAGGAAAACATCGTGAGGAAACCAGCATGCCTGAGAGATATTTCTTGACATTTAAAGCAAAGTCAGGAGCCCATGGGCGGCACAAATACTCTGATACTAGGTTACACTTATCATGTGTACAAAAATAGGCAAACTCTATTTGGCATCTACCGACGCCTAACCATGTTTCCGGTTCAACATGATTAGGGCTGAAACTGACCTTTTTTCATTCAAACCTGAACATGACGTATGTAGCACCCCTGTTACATCACCGTGCACACAATGAAATGATGATATGGAACTTCCTTAATGAGAGTCTCAACGTAGACGGAACTAATTGACGTTTTCTTAGAATTTGCTTATCGGAAACGTCTGAGGTTGATTATCTTGTAATGTTCAACGTGTTCATGCTATTTATTGTCGTCTTCATTTATTTTGGATATACAGTCAAAATCTATTATATAACGACATTGAAGGGACTACTCCTATTGGTTGTAAAAACCGATAGTTGTAGCAACCGGTGATATTTTTGAGGTAAAAGTAAGTGCTTCTTGTGTACTTACCACAGATAAGTAAAAATCTGACTGAATAGATATGAGAAAGCGGGCTTTGATTTTACTGCTTGCACGTGTATTTTGTTTCTGAGAATTACAAAAGACCCTAAACTAGACACGTGTTTGTTTACTTTTGCGATCATAATAGCCATTGACCAAATTATTAACAATACAAGGTTGTACTAACAGATACAATTCTCCGAAAATGTTTGATAAAATAAAGTCGCTCAACGAGGTATTTCGTATTTTATTTTATTTTATTTTATTTATTCGGGAAAATAAACAGTTATACATTACAATCTTACACTAAGTTATAAATATACAAGGTTTATAAATGTATAACCTACGACATTTTCCACAAAATATTTAAAAGTTATATGTAACAGTACGCTATTCTAATATTTTACATTTGAAAAGTAGTTAAAAGTGAACTTAAACATAGACAGGCATGCAAACAACAAAAAAAGAGAGAGAGAGAATGAGCAAATATTATACTAAATTATTAAACTAACTATTATATTCTAAAATTATTTTTTTGGTAAGGTTTCTAAATTTTTGAGCAGAGACAAAGAAGAAGTCGATGTCTTCAAAGATCTTATTATATTGGTTGGTAAGGCGGCGTAAGGGTGCTCGCAAGCCCGCGTTTGTGCGACAAGAACTTACTGCAAATAAAGGTCTTGCGCGCACCCCACGGCATATAGTTGTTCTGGGTACTACGTAGCTGATTTTGTTGCGAATATCAATACAGTCCGTATTACACAGATCAAACAAGAACATTGTTTCCAACATAGTACGTCTAGCCTTTAAACTTTGCAGGTTATACTTCTGCAAAAGGTTATTGTAGGATGCATAGGTACGATGGCAACGAAAATGCATGGCCTTTAAAAATTTTCTCTGTACCTTTTCGATCATATCGGAATATTTACCATAGTGAGGATTCCATACGGAAACAGCATACTCTAGCTGAGAGCGAACTAACGACCGATACAAATACAAATAGGTAGAGGACCGGGTAAATACTGTAGCCGTTCTCATGATGAAACCAAACATACGGAAGGCATTATTAACAATTTTGTTAATATGGGAATCTAAATGTAGTTTGTCATCCAATAGAATTCCAAGATCACGGACCAGAGTTTCTCTTTTTAGATTTTCGTCTTTTAAGGTGTAGGGATATAGTATTTTATTTTTATTTTTGGTAAAACTAATGACATGACATTTGGATACACTAAGTTGAAGTTTATTGCGTGTACAGTAAGCCGAAAACGCATCTAAGTCTTCCTGCAAGAGTGAGCAATCACGACGGCTTTTAATAGACCTAAATATTTTAATGTCGTCAGCGTACAACAGTAATTTTGAATTTGTAAAACATTTGTCGACATCATTGATGAATAAAATGAATAGGAGAGGTCCCAAAATGGAACCCTGTGGTACTCCAGAAGTAACATCTACAGTGGTAGAGCAAAAACCATTTATTACAACTCTCTGTGTTCTGTTGCAAACATATGAATAAAACCATCTTAGCAAGTCCCCACGTATCCCATTAAACGCAATTTTCTGCAAAAGCAGTTCATGGTCAACTTTGTCAAAGGCTTTCTTGAAATCAGTATATATGGTATCTGTTTGAGTACGGGCATCCAAGTTGTTAAACAAATAATCTGCGAAAGTCACTAGGTTCGTCGCAGTTGATCTCTTTTTGACAAAACCATGTTGCTGTGGTAATAGAATGTTGTGAAGTAGAGGGTACACTTTGTCGTGTACTAATCTCTCGAAAACCTTTGACAAAGCTGACAATATAGAAATTGGTCGATAGTTCTCGACGTCATGCCTGGGTCCTGACTTGTAGACCGGGGTTATGTTTGCGAGTTTCCAAGCTTGTGGAAATATCCCCTTTGAAATGGATAAATTAAAAATGGTACGCAATGGTATACAGAGATTAGTGGCAGTCTTCTTAATAAAGATTACTGGCAAACCATCTGGGCCAGGTCCTTTTGAAGGGTCTAATGACTCGAGCCCCCTCAGTACATCAGCCACTGAAAATTCAATGTCACTTATAAGCGAGCAGGCAGGGGAGCAGTCGGTATGCGAGGATGGTACATTCGTTAAGGTAGATGGTTCATATACCGAATGAAAAAAGTCAGAAAAAATATTGCAAATGTCTTCGGGGTTATTAGAAGGTTGATTTTTATATTTCATGGTGGAAGGAATTCCAGTAGTGGATTTTTGTTTGGAAATGAATGTCCAGAAATGTTTCATGTTGTCTCGAATACCATCTTCTACAGAATTAATGTATTTTCTATATGATTCTTTGCACTCAGACTGAAATCTCGTGCGGTATAGTTTAAACAGCTCGTAGTCCGATAAATTCTTGTACGTTTTCCATCTAACCCACGCTTTGGATTTGTTCTTATATATGTGTATCAGAGATTTTGAAAACCACACAGGAAACCTCAAAGACCTAGTACTGACCAAAGGTACATGTTTTCTTATTATGCCAAAAATTGTGTTATAAAACGTGCCTAAATACTCGTCAGGTGTTTGATCATTTAAAAACGTATCTTCCCAATTTATTTCTTTTAAGTCATGGTTAATGTTTTCATAATTGGCTTTAAAATAATTATATTTTTTAATTGTCTTACGAACCATTGAACAACTGGGTAATGAAACAGATATCAACACACAACATGGGGGATGATGGTTATCTAACTGCAGTAAATAATCCGTAGGCGAGTATGTGGTGCAGTCGTCGTTACTAATGACCAAGTCCAATATTCTCCCATTCAGATTCCTTGTATTATTAAATTGATGTGCGCCGAGAAAGGACATGAACTGACCTAAGTGGATACCCGTAGGAGAATTTCCTCTACATGTCAGAGCAGTTTGTGAGGTACCCGCGGTGCACGTGACCCAGTCGATTTCGGGTAAATTAAAGTCTCCTAACAGATAAAAATGTTCAAGATTATTATGCCCAAGTAGGGATTGTAATAAATCGAAATAATCAACATATATACTTTCAGGCGCTTTAGGTGGTATATAAACTGCAGCAATAATTACATTTTTACCTCGACCTGAGCATGGCAACTGTATTAGTACGTGCTCAATATGCGTATGTACAGAGGAACATGGAAGTAATCTCACTGAGCGCAGTCCCTTTAACACAGCGACAAGAACGCCACCTCCGTCTTTTCTTTTGGTGGCAGCGCGATCTCTATCACATCGGTGTACAGTATATCGTTCATCAATGAACTCGCTGTCAGTTATATCGGGCGTTAGCCAAGTCTCGGTCAAGATTATTACGTCATAGGAATTAGCAAGGATATTCATATATAGCGTATGCAGCTTCGTACGGATTCCCCTGCAATTCTGGTAATATATTATTAAATTATCCGTCACTGTAACTTTGAGCTACCCGGAATAAAATAGTGCCAGCGTTATGCATTGCGAATATTAAAATCATTAATAGTATTGTAGTCTTAGGATATTCATTAAATTTCAACACAAAATAATATAACCTCGAATGAAACATGTTATAGGCATGATACAATGTAAGTTTGTAGTTCAAAAATAATAGTACAGAGTCCGTGCAAATATGATCTGATAATTCTGATATTATTATGCCACCAACGCTCAGCGAGAAATACATTGCAATCACGTCGAAGAGGTTATTTACCACAAAATTAATTATTTCCATTTCAAAAGTTAATCCATTCAACACCAATGCCAAGCACAACTGTATACAAAAACTGAAAAAAACATAACGCAATACAAATATAAACATGTAGTTCAAGAACAGTGAGAATCTTATTTTATAATCCAGGCAAATATTATGTGATGTGCCACCAACGCCTAGACAAAAGCGCATAGCAATTACATATAAACGACTTTTGACTTTAATTATTATAAAGGCAGAACATATTAAGATAAGGGCTTTACACGTAAGATCACTTATTACTAAGAATACAAGAAGTGTCTTTCTCTCAAAAACTAGAACTAATATAATAAGGAAGTCTATGACAGAAATGCATGCAATAATGTACAGTGCAATTAGAGAAGCAACATAAAAAAAGTATTTGCTGTAAGTAGCATAATTGTAGCAACTTTGTCTCTTAAATTTTTGCAGAGCCAGGCTTGATTTTAGCGATGTCCTGTGGGATCCGGACTGCAATGGCCTTAGTGCCTTCTTTTTCACGGACAAGAATGGTTCCATGCTTGACCCAGATAAACTTGTAATCATGCTTTTTGGCTGCGTCCCGGCATTCACGAAACAATTGTTTGTTTTTTAAGGTTAGGTGTTCGTGCATGTAAATTGTCAGTGAGGTACCCGATACTCCCAGTTGCTCCGTTGTGAGCCCCTTGCAGAGTCGATGAGCGCTCAGGATGTTGTCGCGTAATATTCTCGAAGCAAACTTCACTATAATATTTTTAGGCATGTTATTATGCTGGTGCGCGTGTGGGACTCGATGAATAGATATTATATCGTTTTGTTGTATGTTGCACTTGACAGCAGAGCCAATATTCAGCATTAAATTAATAAGATTTTCATTACGCCTTTCCGGTATATTGCATATTTCTATATTACAATTTCGTGCGCCCTGTTCGAGGCTATCAATCTTAGACACCAAATCCGACACCAGCTTATTTAAACCAGCGGACTCTTGAATTTGTTTACAACAGTATTCTATCTTTTTGCTGAGATCGCTGTGATCGTCAGCCACAAACTGGACTGAGTTCTTAAGGGAATCGACTTGACACGTCAGACTTTCATGTTTCTCATCCAGTTCAGATACTCGCTGGCGCAAAAGAAGCTGATCCGAACGAAGGGAATTAATATCATTCTTAATCTCAGAAGTAACTTGAGTAAGGGAAGCCAAGTCGCTTTTTATTGATGCAACGTTATCAGATATTTTGGTGATACTGGCTTCCATGTCAACCCTCCACTCACTCAGCGTACTCTTGAACTCAGTAGTAAGATCTTTTATGGCCTGGATCCACTCATGATCCGGTTGTTTACGCTTACGTAATGACACATTTTGTTCGCCGATCATTACTGTGCCAGGTTCTTTGTTTAAGTCGGTATCGGAAAGAAACTTTTTATTCTCTGAGAACTGCGACATTTTGTTGTAGTAGGGTAGAACCTCTAAACTTATTCAAATTATAGTAAATAATAAATGGAAAAAGTTTTGCGTTTAGTGGGATTCGATCCGGCGACACTTCGCGCAGGTCCACTAAGACAAAAAGCTTAACAAATACCACTCGACCACAGCGACTTGAACGTTGAAGGCGAATTTAAGCACCACTAGTTAAAGCACAACATTGACGAGCACGCGCTGATCATGTGGCTGTCGGCTGCTTTGTTCTCAACACTGAGGAATTATTAAAGTTTTAGACCGTTTTTTGCGGATAACTGAGATTACACTAAGTTAATTAGGAAGTTATTATGATAATTCGTTAACACTATAGTCACTGAGTGCCACAATTAGATTTTGTCCAGTTTAACAAGGTATTACACCACTTTTTCGATTTTATTGCAAGAACTGTCTATGACACACGGTACTCAGGTGATAGCGCACGGCGGAATGACTAAGGGATATCGTAAATCGCGGTGTTTTTTTATAAGACGATCATATAAATAGCATTCAGCCGGGACCTATGATTTTGGTCAATATAACCGGTATGTCATTCTAAACGATGTGGTCGTAGATGGTTTTAACTGTATTAGTTTCCCAAACTTAATCAATTTAGTTTATTCAGCCTATGGAGCAGTTGAAGCAGTCCTTAAACGGCAAAAATTGTTACGAAACTGATAGTGACGAAGACATAGGTACTGTGGTCTCGCACTCATACAGAGGAGGCCTGTATCCTAGCAGTGGGACCGTTAAAAGGATGGTTTTAAAGAGCACTCTGTTGGTAGTGTAAGTAGGTATATTGACCTACTTACCCATATCTTAGGGTTTCATTATTTAAAATATTTCATCTCAACATTCCGCTCGTATCAAGCCCGAATTCCCTTGTGAGCTAATTTGTAAGCAAATGCTTCACATTCAAGTCTGCTAAGACTTGGGACTTAATACATGCGGAAAATATTAAATTACGTCGTAGATTTCTGAACTGTGTCGGTTTTCTACCAATAGGTATCTCTCCTGTCCTGTAGTAACACAATTTGAGCTGCAAAATAACTACCATCAATAGGGTAGATGACAAAAAAATCTAATTAGTCCGTCAGATGAATTTCCAAAAAATAAATATTGGACACATTTTTTTCTTTTTTCAAGTAAACAAAAGAAGAAGACGATACAGTGCGTCGAAAACTCGAGTGACGTCGCATTTCAGTACATTTTTTACCGGATTTTCAAGTAAACACAAGAAGAAGACGATACAGTGCGTCGAAAAGTCGAGTGACGTCGCATTTCAGTACATTTTTTTACCGGATTTTCAAGTAAACAAAAGAATAAGACGATACAGTGCGTCGAAAACTCGAGTGACGTCGCATTTCAGTACATTTTTTACCGGATTTTCAAGTAAACAAAAGAAGAAGACGATACAAGTGCGTCGAAAACTCGAGTGACGTCGCATTTCAGTACATTTTTTACCGGATTTTCAAGTAAACAAAAGAAGAAGACGATACAGTGCGTCGAAAACTCGAGTGACGTCGCATTTCAGTACATTTTTTACCGGAAAGTGACGTCACATCACAAGCCCACTCACACATCTTTGACGCGTTTTATTTAAGTTATTATTTATTTATTTTTATTAATTTGTATTTTTTTTTATCAAACAAAAAACACGTTGTACCTATCCAATATTTTTCGATAGTCTGACGGACTAAACAGAATCATATTTTTTTTTTTATTCACCCATCTAAGGATGATTTCTGACTGCTGAGAATAGACCTCTTTTTTAGTGTAGCAATCTTTACATTTCTGTGCCAACCTCATCTAGGATTTTCCGTCGGTCATAGAGGTGTCTTATATTCTATGGAGCTGTTGTCAAAGATAAAATTATGATTAAGTCATTACAAACGGCGGAAGAGAACAGCATCCCTGATGCGGGGTTGGACAAACGGTATAAGGGTTGTTGCGGATAAGCCAGTCTGCCCTTTCCTGGAGTACTGTTCCCGCTTGCACAGCGGTGGCTCCAGTGCAACGGGAAATAGATATATGAACTGATTGATTATTAGTTATTTATTTAGGCATTTTATTGAAGGATTTTTAAGCTTTCACGGTTTAAAACTAAACTTATATTGTCACTTACAGGATATCTTCCGTGATTGTTCACATAACACAACAACAACAACAAACAACAACCAACACAACAAAAACAACAAAGAACAATGAACAATCACGGAAGATATCCCGTAAGTGACAATATATAGGTTTTGATTGTTTCATTGTTTTTATAACGATTACATTATTAAATTATGTAAATTTTACATAAGTGTATTACAGAATAAGACTTTTTTTTTTTTGTTTTTTTATGGGACAAGCCCGCCACACTGTTCCCAACCACTGTAACTCCTGAAAGCCAGAATCAACAGTGGCGACCACCAGAAAAGCGCCGAGACAATGAAGCTCGACGAAGTCCCAGAGAATGAATTTAACTGTCTTGGATCCCGCAACGAAATTAATCAGAAAAGTATAGCGGAGGAGTAGGAAAATCTGTAATTTTCACTTCCCTCCATATCAGCAGGACACACAAAGAAACAAGGCCAATAGGCGCAAAGGGACGTTCACAACTGGGATAGGCCCAGTTGCCTAGCACCACGGATAAAATATTAACATTAATGGGTCCTAAGTTGTGAGCAGTTATATTTGATTCCAATAATAGGTATGGCAAAAACCCTTGAACGCACGGAAATTTGTTCTAGTTTCTACAAGGTCTGTGTAGTAAATAACTCCGGATGTAACCTGTACACTATCCAACATAATATTGCGTTCATTCTGCCAAAGACTGCACTCCCATAAAATATGATGTGCTGATTATTCATATTCGCAGTCAGATGTGGAACATTGACAAAGAGGCGAGTCAACAAGCTTGAAGGAAAATAATTTACTCTTAAAGTTACCATGACCGGTGAGAAATTGAGCAACACAGTGATCAACCTCCAGCCATGTCCTGGCCAGCCGTTCACGAACGGATGGAAAGAACTGGTGGAGGTGTCGGCCCTTGATGGAATTATCCCACCTACATTGCCATTCAGACAAAAGTTCCTCCCAGACGTCGGTCTGTGGTTTGAATAATCTAGAAATCTTATCACGGTCACGTAGGGTTAAAAAGTCTGCGTCCATGGTCTCACGCGCGTTATAGTACATTGCAGCCCGTCGCTGCACTTCAAGATCGACTGGAAGTACACCTGCAAGTACCGGTAAGGCTTCAGTACTAACCGTCCTATACGCTTTGCATAAGAATATCAAAGCCAAACGCTGGCTTTGAAGCAATTTACGTCGTACCGCTCCTATGGTGGCCCTATCGGCCCAAACAGGTGCCCCGTAGCACATACACCCCAAATAGGTAGCCCCATAAATGGTCTTTAAAGTTAGAAATGATAGACCCCACGTAGATTTGGATATTCTAGTTAAGGCATAAAAGTTCTTTTAGCTTTTTCACCGACAGTTTTTATATGATCTATGAATGAAAAATTCTTCTCTAAGACCAAACCAAGGTAGCACACGAACTGTTTTCTTTTCACGGGAACGTTATTAAATTTAATACTAGGCCACAATTTAAGATTACCTTTTAAAATTAGTTGATAAGTTTTTTGCGGTGCAAAGGTCAGACGGTTTCGATCGCCCCACTGAGATATTAATCGTAGGCAAGTGTCAGCTAAATTCTCGAGTCCAGCCCGAGTACTCGACTGAATGAGCAGCAGGCCGTCGTCCGCGTAACCGGATAATGAACAGCCGGGTGGGAGAGGAATCGCGAGAAAATCATCGAAACCTAAATTCCACAGATACGGAGCGATTACCGAGCCCTGAGGACATCCCATGGTAAGACTTTGACATAGAATGATGTCCGAGTTTGAGTTTCGCGGAACCATTTAAAAAATATGAATAAACAAGATTATATATGTTTTTATAGCAGCCGCGATTCTTCATTTTAAGTAGTAGCATCGGCCACCATGCGTTATCAAAAGCCCCGGAAATATCTAAAAAGATTCCAACCACGTACTTGTGTTCCGAGTTATTAACAATTTTTCTAACAGAAAGTGCCGCGTCTACGGTAGATTTTCCCACGGTGAAACCGAATTGGTTGTTATGAAACTTTGGCCCGTCTGGCAGCAAACGTGGAACGATAAGGCGCTCCAGGAGTTTTCCCAAAGATGGCAGTAGGGTAATGGGCCTGTAAGACTTAGGGTCGTCCGGTGGCGTATCACCACTTTTTGGAATTATTCGTATAAAGCCACGTCGCCATACACGAGGAAAAACGCCGTCCGCAATACATCGGTTGAAAACAGATAAAATGGCGTCACCCGCTGTTTTACAAGCTTCTATTATCATCCGATTAGATATTTTATCTTCACCTGATGATTTGTTAAGAGGCAGTTTCCTGACAAGATTAATGAATTCGTTAATGGATGGAAGGTCTGACGTTGGTGATTCAGGTGGCACAGATGCCCACGCTCTGATCTGCTGATGGTAGTCATTGTCATTTACTGGCGAATCATCAGGTATCAGACTATTTAATAGAACTTCGGTTGTTTCCTCAATACCGGTCGTGTGTCTATTATTTACTTTAATGTTCTGGACAAACGCCAGGTCGACTGATCGATTAGCTTTGAACTCGTGATACAAAGGAGACCACGGACCTTCTTTATCTAGTTTTTCTACTATTTTTCGCAGTAAATTACCCTTAGACTTTTCCACTGATGCTCTGTAGCGGGACTTGGCAACTCTAAAAGCATTTAAAGCAAAGTTAAATGGGTCTCCGGTGACTTTTTGTTTTCTAAGCTTGTTTAAATGTCTGCGCGCTCGGCGATAGCTTTTACGCTGCTCAATTAAGTAGTCACACCACCAATCACATCTATGGATGTTGGTCATAGATGCGCGACCAATGGCGATGTCAGCACAGTAAGTGAAGGTGTCTGACATAATTTCAGCACTTTCTTCAGCTGACAGCCCATCACGAGTGAAGTCTTTGGCGTGACACGCAAAAAGCAAGCCAAACAATTCCCAATTCGCGTCTTTACTTTTATATCTAAAATTACCAGTGATATGAGATGGACCTTGAGTAGACCTCGGAACAAATTCGTACACGATCAGGCGATGATCACTACAAGACGCATCTGGTAGGACACGCCACCTATCCAATCGTACGTCTGCACTAGAAAGTGTGACGTCAATACAAGATTCGCCCATTGGGCTGCAAAAAGTAGGTGGTGCATCAGGGGTATTATGAATTGATAGGTTCATTTCTGCTATAAAATCTTCAACAGCACAACGTCGGTCGAAATCCGTTGACCTAACCTTGCCATACCACAGAGACGATGACGCGTTAACATCAGCGCCAACGATAACTTTACTGCCCGCGAGTGACTGTAAGACGTGACGGAGGTTATGTATATGAGGTGCAACAGGGTCTGAGTATTGAAAGTAACAGCTCACAACGTAAACTTTAAAAGAAGCTAATGAGACTTCCGCAACGGCACAGTGGGGCGTCATGAGGTTGCGCAAAGACGTTACTGTAAAGTTAGAAGAACGCGCCACGTAAATTCCGGCTCGTGCTTTGCTGTCCAGCTGAACTACTTTGTGACGTAAGTGAGCGTTCTGGTATTGTTCTTGAACAAGTACTATGTCTAAGTTATAATCGATAATTAATTTGTCTAATTCAGAGGTCGCCACCTTATCGTTGTGGAGATTTAATTGTCCTATAGTTAAACTATCCATTATTTTAGTAGTTGGTATTGAGGATTAACTGTTCGAGCTTAAGTTTGTAAGTGGTACACTCTGGGGACCCGCAACGATGGTCAAACGGTTTTTTAAAACGTTTACACGCCACGCAAGTCGGTATGTAATTTAAATTATCCTTGTGCGGGCAGTTATTTGTTTCATGTGCTTCCGAGCAGTTAGCACAGGTAGGTGATTTATTAACGCAGTGTTTCTTAACGTGACCGAACTGCTGGCAATGTAAACAACGAACTACTTCGACATCATCGATGAAACGGCAAGTCGCCCAATCAATAAATAATTTATCTTTGGTGGACACTAAATGTTTTCGAACTGTGGACTCGATTTCAACGCCTATCCACTTGCGACCGTTATCTAAGGAACGCCTACGAATAATTTTAGTTGACTTAATAAAATCATCCTCATTTATTGGCAGCTCGTCTTTAATGTTTTGACGGTATAACGCGTGCAGAAAAGCATTGTCTTCCATTGAGGATGGGACGTCCTTAACTAATATACGAGGCCTTCGGCCTTTCGGTTTTTCAAGTCTTAAGCCGGCACGACAGAAAAAGACTAGACAGATAATGAAAAAAAAAATTGAAATTAAACATTTATCAAACGATAATTATTATTTATAAATTAATATTTAAATACTAGTCCCAAATATACACATGGACAGCCTGTCTCCTAGAATTAAACATTCCCACAAGATAATCCACAACAATCGTACTCCAGTTGACAAAGAGCTTAGCAATAGCAGTGTACACGTCACCTCGCAATTTAAGCCCAGTATGACAAACGTCGCTAGCGTTTTCCGTACTCTGGGCAATAAACACGTTAGATTTTATCATTACCGTGTGGGTTTCCTCACGTTTTCCTGCAACAATATCGTTTAGATCTCTTGGCTCTGTACGGTGTACATCATCTGTGTCGAGTTCTATCACTGCATAAGTGCTTAGTAACTATAGTTTGTAATAATCTAGTTTCTAGGTAGTTTATTCAAGTTCTTTGTACGATAAGCAGTGACAGCCTAGTGGTGGTGTACCTAGTTTTAAGTTTCTTATTTTTAGGGTTTCGTACCCAAAGGGTAAAAACGGAACCCTATTACTAAGACTTCGCTGTCTGTCCGTCTGTCCGTCTGTCTGTCACCAGGCTGTATCTCATGAACCGTGACAGCTAGACAGTTGAAATTTTCACAGATGATGTATTTCTGTTGCCGCTATAACACCAAATACTAAAAACAGAATAAAATTAATATTTAAGGGGGGCTCCCATACAACAAACGTGATTTTTTTGCCGTTTTGTCTAATGTATAGATAATGGTACGGAACCCTTCGTGCACGAGTCCGACTCGCACTTGGCCGGTTTTATTTTAATTTTATTCTTATTTTGTGGTGTGCACTTGCGGCTAAAGTCAAATAAATACTTTTTCTTTCTTGGTCTGACCGTTGGGCTGCCAAGTTACAGGTCTCAAGTTCGAACCCCAGACACGCACCTCTGATATTTTGGATTATTTTGCCTATTGTACAATCATCACTTGCTTTGGTGAAAGAAACATGGTGAGGAAACCAGCATGCCTGAAAGACATTTCTTGACGGCATGTAAGGCCAAGTCAGAGGCCCATGGCTGGAGTAAAAACTGACACCAGGTTAGACACTAACCACACGATAAAGAAAGAAAGAAGTCATATAATTCAGAATAAATATGTGAAAGCATGAATCCTAATTTATTACAAATGTAACATAACTCACCTTTTTGAAGTGAAAACTTCTTTAGGCGCGTTGAGCACTTTTTGGGTGAAGGAAAAACATTGAACTCATCGTCACGTAACGTAACGTGCGGTCACGCTTCGTAGCCGTTCGTAGCACTCGTAGCATCCGCTACGGCTTAGCACCACATAACTCAAAACTCAAAGCATTTATTACAATTAGACCATTACGGTACTTTTGAATGTCAATAATAAAAAAAAACAAAGCTACAGTCCCAGTCACAAGGCATAATAACTTGAGAAAGTACTGTAGTTGCCGATTCCCTAGCGTAGATCTCTATGGAGAAGAACGGGCAAGAAACTCCATGGACACTCTTTTAAATCAAAATGTTGTACAATATTAATTGTCAAAATTACATAGGCATGCGCGGGGCATAACCATAACTACGGCTGGGGCGGGGCCTGTATACTTTTTGTTTTCACTTTTATCGGCAGTCCCCAAAGACTGCTCCGATTTTTTTTTTCGGATGTGAAATCATCAAATGACTCCTCCCGCTCTGGGCGTAGCAGGAAGGAGTGTCAGACTTTTATTGACTACAACCCATCCATGTTCCTTCATCGCCCTTTGTGTTCCGGGGCCACGGTATCTCTTTCGAACAGTCCCGCAGAACATACCTAACTCACCTGCAACACACTAAAAATTCCGAAGAGTTAGGGAGAGGTGTACAACTACAGTTTTGCCACTTATGTTTAAGCCACATGTAGATAGGGCGAGCCTATAGTAATCACCCGTGCACATGTATGAGACTCCTAGACTGTTTCTGAAAAAATCCGTTTTTTATTTAAATCTAATTTATTAAAATAAAAATTAAAAGAATTAAATTAGGTTTATCTATCAACACTAAACGTGTATACAAAGTTTCGTGTCTGTGCTATTTACCGTTGACGAATACTCTCGTGGGGAGGCGATCCTGGCGGCAGAATCAAGTCATGTCCATAAAAATGTACTGTTACTCGAACTAAAGATGTGTCCAAAGTTTCAGCTTAATCGATTGAGGGAAACTGATTTGAAATTTAGTTGCTAGATTAAGACTTCAGACAAGGCAAGTTAAAAAATTAAAAAGTTATATAAAAACAAGTAACACTTTACCAAACCGCTTTGAATCACTAGAACCCAGCGCTTGCGATTATAGCCCAGTCAAATTAGACATGCAAGGTTACAATAATTCGCATAGAGCTAAAAATTGGTACGAATGTTGAGAACATCATTACAAATGAAATGTTAAAAGTCCCCATCGATCCGACCTTTGCAAAAAAAAAAAATTCAAGGTCAAAGGTTGCGTAAATGGGTTTTTTGTATTTTTCAGCCAAATGGTAAGTTTTATCATAAAAATATGTAACACATAATTGTAGATCGTGCAATTATCTATAATAATTGGTTTTATACTTTTTCCTAAAAATCACCATTTCTGAGATATAGCTGTTCAAAAAATGAAAAAGTTGTGTTCTTCATAATAATCAAACGTTTCCACGCCACAGCTTTGAACAGCTATATCTCAGAAATGGTGATTCTCAGGAAAAAGCATAAAATCAGTTTCTATAGATAATTGCACGATTTACAATTTTTTCGAATATATTTTTATGATAAAACTTACCGTTCGGCTATTAAATGAAAAAAACCTATTTGCACGACCTTTGACCTTGAATATTTTTGTTTGCAAAGGTCGGATCGATGGGGACTTTTAACATTTCATTTGTAATGGTGTTCTCAACATTCGTACCAATTTTTAGCTCTATGCGAATTATTGTAACCTCGCCCCTATTTTTTGAGCTAATTTGACTGGACTATTTCCAGACCAAGAATATTACAAAAAAAAATAAAAAAAACTCTAAGAAAAATAAATTGTTACATAACCTTTCAAGTGAGATGCTTACTAAGCAGTTTTCTGGTAAAAATACTATCAATAAAAAAAAATACTATTATAAGCCTATATCGTCCTACTGCAGGGCATAAGCCTCCCTTCCCTCCTTCCACATTTCGCGATCTAGTGCGATTGTTGGCCAATCCTTTGTGAAAGAGTCTAGCTCATTCCGCCATCTCCTTCTGGGCCTGCCGCGTTGTCGTTTCCTGCTACTTGGTATCCACTGAGTGGTAATATTTTCCCAGTGCCATTTTGCCATCCAATAAAAAAATGGTCGTCTATATTTTCCTGGAAGAGTGTAACGAATTCATAATACTAAAAACTGGAAATTACGTAAAAGCAATGGAGTAATAGATTATCATGTCTAGACGTAGTTCAGCGGCAATAGTACACAATAGTATTATACCTACAATAGATAATCATAATTTATTCGTTTATAGGTTTCGTCATATAAATGAAGACAGCTCCGACCTTGGAGATATCAGGTTGAAATAATTTGAGTAACTTGGTGTTTAATCTAGTTCCAAATAATGTAATTAACGTAATAGTTTTGGTAGTTGGTATAAACCTAGACCTAAATATATTAATACATTAATTTGTGAATCATTTCCCCTACAAATAATAGGAATTATATCTTTAGCGAAAGGTAACTTGATTCCAATTACGGTACTTATGCTCGAGATTTTAATCCATCGGCTCAGAAAAGCTCTAAAATCCAGCAGCATACTGCATCGTCGTTTACGGCATTTTAGACACATATTTTGTCAAAATGTTGAAAATTAAACACGCAATGACAGCTGCACACATGACACTTTCTGTGTATCTCTTTGTAGAAGTCTGTGTATACTATAGTCAGAACTATAGTACACACAGACTCCAACAAAGTCCAAAAACGAATAAAGAAACCTGGAAACAATAACTAAAACCATTTCAATAGCTATCTCACCTCAAAGAAACAGGTGGTCAATTACGTTTCCAGTTAGAGCTTGTTGTCCGTGTCCGGGAAGGATAAACACACGGTCTGCCTAATATGACTTCAAGGGGACGCTTGATTTACGGGAGCACGATGTTCCGTCTTCGTGATTATAATGTAACACGTGCTCATATGAGTGCTTGTAATTATAGAGGTAAATAGGTGGATAGGATCTAATCACACGAAGCACTAGATCTTTCCTAGAAGAGAAGATTAGATGTTAATGATGAAACAAATGACTAAAGACAATATACGTCGTCAATCAGACAAGCGAAGTAAATAATCGGTGTGTCTACAAAACATACTGGTACGTATTTGAGAAAGCCAGTTTCCCAGAATTGGAAACGTTCTACACTGATTAGGCTTATGCTAATCAAGTAAACCAATATCCAGTTCTTGGAATGAAACAAGAGACATCAATGATGAAACAGGTGCCAAGTACACGATCAATTGCTACAGTGATGCAAATGATGTAATATTTGTTTTGAACACATGGTCACTGTGATTCTCTTAGCTTGAAACTGTTTTTATACATATTGACTTTTATTACGAAATACGTAAATAAGATCTTTGTTCTTTATTTGCTCACTCGAAAAATATAATAAAATACCTAACAACGTTTTCAATATCAATTTCTTAAGAGCATTTTTGTCAGCCAGAAACTATTTTCTTCCAAAGAATCGCTTTTGTTGTTAACTTCTTTTGTTGAAGCCTTCATTGATGTTTTCTTAGTTTTCTAACCATTTTATTTATTCCATTATTGGTCCACTTGTCGTTTATGTAAGTCTTATTAAAACTTTTTCTGATGTAGGTACGGACTCATTTATCCATAATGATGTGTTTCAAATCTTACAGATCGTCTATTATGTCCCATTCTAATATTGCCAGTCATTCAACCTCACAATTTGCTATCATTATGAACCCAAGAATGTCTGCTGGGGATTGGTTCGCCCAATCAAATTTTGTAAAAAGGTTACGAGATAAATCATTTACCTATCTTATAACAAAAAAAGCCAAAAGTCCGACATCCAGTCTTACCAAAGGATATCGGTTTTGCCCGGTTACTGGGATGTGAAAGTCAAATAGGCAGTCTCTTTATGTAAAAAGGTGCATCAGCTGCATCCGGTTAGTTTGGAAGCTGACCCCAACATTGTTTGGGAAAAGGCTAGGCAGATTATGGTAGGAGATAAATTATTTATTATGACTCATCACAAGACCCATGACCCATCGTTTAGTATGGTGGTCAAGGTTTATCATCTCTTCCGGGAGTAACTGCCTCATCATTCACTTAATCGCCTAATCTCCCAATAGGCCGTGTTCCGAAAGGAGACTCCGTAAAAAGGTTGATTCATGCTGACAATATACAGCCATTTTATTATTATTTTGTTATCTGTATTATTGTGAAAGTGTGCGAGTGTTTGTGAACGAGGAAGATAGTGTTAATCAAGATCAATCAACCGTATAACCTACACAGGTATTTATAATACGTAATTATAATTGTATATTAGCAGACTCTACTACTACCTCTCCCATGATGGGAGGAATTTGCCGAAATCTCCACGCTTGGCAGGCGGATTGGAGATCGCAGTGATGAAAGACTAACAGAAAACGCTGCTGCCCATTCTCTGGTCTACGGAGGCGCAAGGTGTTCTGCCTCAGACATTAGTCGCCTTATACGACACCCGTGAGTGTAATGGGTTGGTTCTATTCTACTCTGCCGGATACCACACGGCTAACAGCAGACTCAAATCACAGGATTGTTGCGATTTGTATGTTAAGGTTGTTATTTTAATGGTCAATAAACTTTTAAACTTTATTGTTAAGTAAATCAATCAAGTCATTCTTCCTTTTAATACCTTTGATATTATTGTTACAAGTCTATCTTACCCGTTTTGCAACGGTTTTAGATGATTTTTGTCTGGGGTCTTTATTATGTTCTCTGGCTAAATCTTAACCCGTATGCTCCCGGCCGTGCCTCCAGAGGCACGGTGCATTGTTATTTTAATTGTGTCTGTAATTGCGGGTATTGAAGTGTTAATATAATTAGGGTTGCGACACATCTATTAGCACGCAATCGCACTTTTCAATGCTCCTATCCAGTTCTGTCGCTCAGAACCGTCAGCGTGCTGCTGATCTCATTGTCGACGCTACTGCGAGCTGTAAAATTCCCGCTCTGTTTCTCGCTCTAGCGAATGATGGTTATGAGCGACAAAAAAGGATGGAATCATGGGAAAATGCAAATCTGTGCTGTCAAATGAGGCGCAACATCTTCTCCGTGGGAGAAGAACCAGGGGAAAGGTAGTATTTAAAACCCAGTATTATAATACTTTTATTACTTTGAACTGTTTGAAATTTCTCTTGTGTAACGTTAACTTACTTAAGACCTCTCTTCAGAAGAGATTTAAGCATCAAAATTGCTGGATTTCAAACACATTATAATACACATTAACTTCACCTTTTGCTTTCAGTAGGTACTTCTATGAATTAAGTACAGTCTAGACTTACTAAGTTATCAAGTAAGTAGAAATCCAGTACGGGACCGTCCATTGATCACGTGATGTTTTTTAGCATGTTTACCCCCCCCCCCCCCCTCCGCCTTGGTAATACGTGGTGAGATTTAAAGGCCTTATTACATTACACGATGTATCGGGCCTTGCCCACAGGGACAGGGAAGTGTAATAAGAAACAGGGAGTCAGAGTCCCTCAATAATAAGCGGCTCCCTGCCTGATCGGGGCAGGGCACACGATCGACAGGGCCCGAT
Source organism: Xestia xanthographa (assembly GCA_905147715.2). Taxonomy (NCBI): domain Eukaryota; kingdom Metazoa; phylum Arthropoda; class Insecta; order Lepidoptera; family Noctuidae; genus Xestia; species Xestia xanthographa. The sequence continues at coordinate 26,409,009 of LR990658.1, forward strand.
AAATCATGTAATGTAATAAGGCCTTAAGACTAATCCTCCCCCCCTACCCAAAATCACGTGTATTTTTTAGTACTTACAAAGAATCGTTCGTTGCCTGGCAACGGCGAGTCAAGGTCGCACTACACACCGCTTTTCGTTATAGAAATCGCGCGTTTGACGAAAAAATAAATACACGTGATATCTTACTACACCCCCCTTTCCCCTTGTGATATTTCGTGATTTTTTCCAAACCCCCTCCTCCCCTCCTTTCGAGCCTCACGTGATTAAACGACGGCCCCTACCGAGAAATGTATTCAAACCTTGTACGACGTTTACGTGCATCTATTTACCGTGTAGGAGGAGTTGAGTTAACTATTATACCAATCACGTATATCTATTTGTATACAATTCTAAAGTTGAGTAACTGGCTGTTATGGTCTGGCTGTGCTATAATAATGACTATATCGTAGAATATCGTCGTTTAGCCCATTGGCTATGAACCAGCGGGTGGTTAACATCTTCTTGGATGCGAATTCCAAATACTGTGTCTAGACTAAAAATAACGTCATGCTTGTAATTTCTGAAGGGTAAGGCAGAGGTGTGCAGTCACGAGCACCAATTTGTATACACTTTCTTAAATTTAAAAGCAATTTTTGCGAGAAATAATGATTGTAACTTGGAGATATGATATATATTTTTATAAAAATATGAGTTTTAAAATGATATGTCCGTAACAACATGAACAATACCTAGGAGAAAAACAGTTTTAAAAGTTGTTAAGTGTTTACATAATAATTTTGCTCGTGACTGTACCTAGTAGCTACACCCACATTTTGCCAGTTATGTTAAAGTACCATATATATATTATACTAGCTGACGTCCCGCGGTTTCACCCGCGTAGTTCCCGTTCCCGTGGGAGTAAGGGAATAAAATATATCCTATAGCAATCACGAATAATGTAGCTTTCTACCAGTAAAACAATTTTTAAAATTGGTTCATTACTTCCGGAGATTACCCCCTACATACAAACTTACAAACATACAAACTTACAAACAAATGTTACCTCTTTATAATATTAATATTATATTAGTTACTGTGAAATGTTTTATTTATTTATTTATAATAAATAAGAAATTACAGGGAAAAGTAATAACACTCGCAGACCTGGGAATCGAAGTCAGGCCCTAAAAATAAATGATTGGTATTTAATACATTCAACATTCTTTAATTTCAAATTAAATTAATTAAAAAAAAATGGTACTATTATGCATTTCATTTAAACTAGCATCCCACTAATTAGTTCTATGGAAAATTCTCAATATAAATAACATAAAAATATTAGGTATTCTCTATGAAAATGAAATCGACTGAACCCTAAATATATCACCAGCAGCGATCCGTTAAAACACCAACCAAAAATACTTGAAGTTTTAAACTTGAAATCGCGTGTTCGCACGAGCAGTTTGTAGCTTTTCTGAACAATAAAACCTTTTCTGTTTGGACCAGTGCACGAAAGTACAGTACTGTGACACGAATTTACTTTTCGTTGTATGTAGCTAGTTACTCTGTGAACTCAGTAACCCGTCGCTCTGTACGTTTTGGCTTTTGTTTGGTTTTTCATGTTATGTAGACATAGGTAGGCCGCACGCACGTCAATGATAATATTTTGACCTATAGCTGGCCTAGCGCAGGACGGAGTTTCAAAGGAATAAGAGCCCAGCTTAAACAGGTTTTTATTACCGCTAACGTGCAAATGAATTATCTGCTCTAATCGTTTCATGTCGTAGGTCAATTCTTAATTAAAGATTTGACACTCTATCAATAACGCTAGCTAGACTGGATGAAGCATTAGGCTCGCCTTTTATTAAATGTTACTAGAACATGGAGATCCTAAATAAATAAATAAACATAATGAGCAAAATATGGGTGCACTATAAGCACACCCTTCACATCTTCAAACGGCAGAAAAATGTAGGCGTGATAGTATATCTGTGTATGTTATAATGAGTAAATATCACCTACCTACATAAAAAATATAACATTAATAAAATTGCATTGATTGAGTCATATTACGGAGTTTGCATAACTTCACAAATTACTTATTGTTGAACTAAGGAGTATGACTTTGCGTTACTTTAATAAAAACTGAGCAAGGACCTTTCAATGTTTGTCTTTTCCATTTTCAACAGACAAGGCTACAATACTAACGAAGCTAAACATGACGCATTCAAATGACCTTATAAAGGCTAACGATACACTAAGCATAACAATAAAGACATTTAAACTAGTTCATAATAAGTAGACTATTTAACCTTTCGTTTTTCATTACAATTAAGCTGAACACGTGAGGGTTTTCTAAATAAGTTCTAATTAACAGAAATAAAATAGTATTATGTCGCTAGAACTAAAATTGTGTCCCCCTAGGCACTACACTGTGCCCTACTTTGGTTAAAGTTAAGTTGTTAGGGTTCCGTACCCAAAGGGTAAAAACGGAACCCTATTACTAAGACTTCGCTGTCTGCCCGTCTGTCTGTCCGTCTGTCCGTCTGTCCGTCTGTCCGTCTGTCTGTCACCAGGCTGTATCTCATGAACCGTGACGGCTAGACAATTGAAATTTTCACAGATGATGTATTTCTGTTGCCGCTATAACAACAAATACTAAAAACAGAATAAAATTAATATTTAAGGGGGGCTCCCATACAACAAACGTGATTTTTTTGCCCTTTTTTTTCCGTCTAATGTTATATATAATGGTACGGAACCCTTTGTGCGCGAGTCCGACTCGCACTTGGCCGGTTTTTTTTTCATCCTAAATTCTCTATTGTTTAACTAGCTTTTGCCGCAGCTTCGTTCGCTTTAAATTCAATTTGGTTCACCTCGCAGGAAATTAAATTAGTATGTGTGTTATTCCAGGTTATGGTCTAGCTACGTTTTAAATTTCCCCGAAATCCGGCCAGGAATTTCAGCGTGAAGCAGTGAAAAGCGTATACTCACAAAATTACACACATACATGCAAAGCTCCTTATTTAAACAGTATTGTGATTTCTATATTTAATTTAATTTTGTTTTCGTTACATTCGCTTAAACATCAAAGTTATGACCCAAATGGTCGGCAGTATTTAAACAGTAATGTGATTTCTATTTTCATTTAATTTGGTATTCGTTACATTCGCATATACATCAAAGTTATCGGAATCATAACAGGAAACGCGAAGTTATAATAACACAACGTTTATAATAACACACCGTTATTTGATTTAACTTGAGCACCACAAATCGAATAACGAGACCAAGTTCCCATCATTCATGAATGACTTGAAATGAACGTCACCACACACAAACGTTGTGGTTATTTTTTTTTCTACTTCTGAACAACGTCAGAACACGTACCTGAAAGCTAACATCGGTAATACAATTTAACTTTTCGACATAAAAAATACATAAAGGTAAGAAAATATCATCAAAATTAACAAGCATCTCTCTCGATTCCCCAACTACGATAATTAAGCGCGAACCTATCAGAAACTCCAATAGCACTAGATATTGAAAAGTTACAAAGTCATATTGGTAAGGTAGCTAAGGTAGACTGGTAGAAAATGCCCAAGGCATTAAGTCCGCCTTTGTACATTATGGAGCAGCGGTGGCGCAGTGGTGGTGGCCCCGACTTACGAACAGTAAGTCGTGGGTTCGAACCCAGACAGGCGCATTACTTTGTGTAATTTATTTCATCACCACTGCTCTCAAAACGGTGAAGGAAAACATCGTGAGGAAACCGGCATGTCCTAGAACCAAAAATTTCAAAGACATGTGACATCTACCAATTCGCACTGGGCCCGCGTGGTGGATTATAGCCCATTCCCTCTTATAGAGAGGAGGCCTGTGTCCCAGCAGTGGGAACATTAATAGGCTGATGATGATGATGATGATGATGATGTACATTATGTGCATAAAGTTTTATAAATAAAATAAATATAGATTCAAGCTTACCAATCGACATCAGCTCAGTTCTTACTTCAATCGAACTAATAACTGTTAGCTCAAAGACCAGTAAAACAATACAGACAAAGCATTAGCATTGAAGAGGATCGCATGCTAAATGAAGATAAAACCTTGTATGGCAGTTGATGATCGCAATCGCATTGATACTTGCGTGTTCCTTCCTCAAGGGTCTTAAATTTAATTTGTGTTCGCAATAACTGTTTGAATGTAGGTAATTATTGCTTTTTATTTGTTTTGGATTCTGTTAGAGGTTACGTACTGCTGTGTTTACTGAGGGTCTGCCAGTTTTCACCCTTATGTCTTAAGTGATAAGGTTGAAAAGTGGTTGACCTTAAGTACTAACTCTAACCTCTTGGCCATGGGCATCATGCTCAAGCGACATGCGTCTTGCAACAGCCACTGTTGAGCAAAATAATACGAAATTGTTTTGAGCATGCCACAAGTAACCATGACGCATTTTCCTTGAAGCAATTTGCGTCGAAAGCCCCATCGCTCTAAGTCACAAACGGGGCCTAAACATCTTGCTGAAATCAAATTGTGGCCGATCTTTTTCCAATTATTTTCGTATTAGCACCGCATTCACACAGAACGTCTGGACCCACTTCCTGAACAGGTACCGTAACCACCTAATGAACCCAAGTTTGATCAGTCATACCATGGATACGAAAGAAGAAGAATATCATGAGACACTTATTTGCCGCAAATTACAGTTTATTTATTTGTGCAAAATTATTTACAGACTATAAAATATAGACTTACAAACAGGGCACCAAAAAAATCATCCGCATCACTGTCGACAGGAAAAGTGCCCAAAATAAGATACTTTTGTAGTATCAGAAAAAAATATGCGGTAGCACCTACATTTTTATTTTTTTTTTCGGATGGGTAATCATCAAATAACTCCTCCCGCTCTGGGCGGAGCAGGAGGGAGTGTCAGACTTTTACTGACTAAAACCCATCCATGTTCCTTCATCGCCCTTTGTGTTCCGGGGCCGCGGTATCTCTTTCGAACTGTCCCGCAACCCCGGCAGGTATCGGTCCTTACGGACCCCTTCCTTTTGCTGACTCTCTTTGAGGCGCGCGTGGAACATGAACGCGCCGTCGACACGGCCTGTCGTCATGAGACGGACGGACGGCGAGCTAGCCCATAGCCCACCGTCCACAGGCCCGCGCCTACGGTGGCCGGGGGCCACGTGGTGGTGGCCCCCGACGCCCGGGGCGTCTCCCGTGGCGGCCGGGACGTTGAGAGGTTCTCTCCCTCTCACGTTCCGCCACCTCCTTCTCTAGCATTACTGATTCGCAGAAGGAGGTGACGGCGTCCCATTCCGTCTCGCTCCGGACCATGGCTTGCACCAGGGCCGGACGCGAGAGGTCGCCGCCGCCGATCGCCGCTTCGAGGACACGGCGGTGCTCCGCCCACGCTGGGCACACCTCCACCGTGTGTTCCACCGTGTCCTCCGGTCGATTCTCACAATGGAAGCACCCGGGCGTTTCCTCCCGCCCGATTCGGTGCAGGAACCTCTCGAACACTCCGTTTCCGGTGAGGACCTGCGTCAGGCGGAAGGTGAGGACCCCGTGGCGTCTCTCAAGCCACTCCTCAAAGAGGGGACTTATCGCCACTATTGTGGCGTGCCCTGCACGGGGTTGCGACAGTCGCTCTCTCCATGTCGCCATGAGATCCCGCCGGAAGTCTATCCGCTGAGCGACAATTTGTCGCTGCAGCGGAGTTTCCCCCCGGCGTAGCGCCTCCGCGCGCCATTCATGCAGGCACGCGAGGACTATCACCTCTAGATCCCATGGCGGCAATCCGGCAAGGAGGCTCGCCGCCTCGCGGGCAATCGTGCGGTAGCCCCGGGCCAGCCTTACGGCTACCACCTTTTGGGGCACGTTCAGGTAGTGGGCGGCTCGCCGCCTCAATGAACGCGCCCACACCGGGGCCCCGTAAAGGGCCATGGACCGCACGACTCCCGCGTAGAGCCTCCGGCAGGAAGCGTTCGGCCCCCCCAGGTTGGGCGGCACCTACATACCTTATGCACTAATACAATTTTAGAGAGAACCGCGCCTCTAACCCAGGATAGTGAGGTATTACTCGTATATTATCTTTAGGAGTATCGGGGTTCACTCCTAAATTCTAAGAAATTTGCAGGAAAGTGATAATAAAACCGGAATGATTAGTTACTACTTTTATTCGATTTATCTCTATAAATTGTTTCTCTTAAATACAGCAAATTTCACCAAAGAAACATTAACTTATTTCATTGGCTTCTTCTTCATGCGCAGTGAACGGGCAAAAATTAACAAAAAATAAAACACAAAATAAGGCTTCTATTAAACCAGAATCAAATACAACTTTTAAACCTCGCTGATATAAAACCAAAAGTTCGAAATTAAACAGAATTTTGTATTTAATCAAAAACTTTAATGTATCATAATTATCATCACTTTGAATTTTATGCCATTTTAATATAAAATTTTGGAGACGGTAATAAAAGGCTACTTTATTACTTTTTATCCGGGCTGAGATTGGTTACTATATTTTAAAAACCAAGCTATGACAGGCCATAAACTATGGATTATACACCCAATTTTATTCAGACCATACCTACCATATTAATATGCCTACCAAACAAACTTAAATGGGAGTTATATTATGTCGTAGTCAATACAGTTTCATAAGTAACAATCCACCCACCTCCAGAATCCAATGATATCCCAAATTGGCCCTTATTACACACGATTGACATAAATTCTACGTCCTCATCCCGCGCGTGGTTACCAAACTTCAAAATTGATCAGTCTCTATTGTAGCCAAGTGGGGGCAACTAGAGAAGCCAGAAACGGCGACAAAACATATTCTGAGATCGTAGTAGTATCGTGTCGTATTTATCACAATGATAAAACCTACTCTATCGCGGTAACCTAAGCTTCATTTTGCATGGAAGAATATTGAGTTTTAAAAACTTTGTCACTAGACGATACTACATAGTTCTGTTTCAGTACAATCAAAATCGAGTCGAAATCGAATCAAAGAAGATACAAAAACTTGCACAATACTCTCTGTTAAAGCATAATACATGTACTATTGAGAACACTCCCGCCTGATCACCACTAAGCTAATTTTTGCTTGCACTTACAACATAGAAACGCTCTCCCGTTGACTTTGTATAGAAATAATGAATGAAAAGATACCGATCGGCCGAGCGCACTGACGACGCACGCCAAACGAGAGGTATTGTTATTTTGGGCGCCAAGAGTTGACGCTTTTCTAATAGGCCTAAACTTTAAGGGGCGTGGCTCGGCACCTCTTTAATTGATCTGGCGGAAAAAAACTACGACTGTACCTATGTACGTATGCTTTTTCGAGTCCGCATATCTTTGGTCAGTTTCCCTCGCTGATTAATGAAAAAAAGATAAAAGTTTTCTGTTTTTTTTCTTAGCCTAAATTCTCCCAATGCTGGTCAAAGGATATCAAGTAAAATGTATCTGTACCAAATTGTTTATAGTAACCGATTTGTGTGCAGTTTCCTACCGACTGTAATTCGACTATCGAATCGAAAAAACTGACAAACACTGGAAACTGTTGAATTTGTCTAATTCACAAAACTGTCCAATAAGCGAAACAGACTAACCAACGAAACTCGCGAATTTAATCAACGCACGATTGAAACTGACCAGTGATACGCGTACTCGATATTTCAACAGTTATATGGAATTTTACTTTGATTGGGGCTCACCAAACTGTCTGCTAACTCATTCAATTTTGGTCCCGAAAAAGTTTACCCTGTTTTAACAGACGTGACCTACATGAAATAACCAGCCGAGTAAGAGTTGATCTCGCGTGGAGAGGGTTCCGTATAATGCCAAAGTCTTATATTGAGTTTACCACTTTATTTTCAATTGATAGAATTTTTATAAGTTGTCCTGTAAGTAATCTAAAAGCAAGATCAGTAGTTTCGGATATTAGGAGGGGGGTAATAGTCAATTTTCGTCTTCTTTCATGAATAAAATCAAAACTATTTATTCTACAATAATAAAAAAAAATATTTGAGATCCACACAACGAGCCCTTTCATTTGATACATGATACAGTAAGGTTTGCAAACCTTTTTTTTAATTTCCTATACGTGTCCTCCGAATTTGACTTGTCCTTTGAATTTTTTATTTTAAAAAAATATTTAATATTTACTTTGCACATCTGTGTTTTGGGTCATAGGATTACACCATCTTACTAAATTTCATTTGATTTGGTCCAGTAGATTCGGAGCAAATTGGCTGTGACAGACGGACGAAGAGAAAGACAAACGCACGAGTGATCTTATAAGGGTTCCGATTTTTTATTTTTTGTACGGAACCCTAAAAAATACGTTCAGAGGGCCATACTTTTGTGATACTAAAACCAGCATAACCTGGTCCTTATTGCATTAAAACTTTGTACAAAGCCATGCCAGAGTCAAGTTCAGAGGGTCACAACGGACGTACTTTTACCTAAATAAAACTAATGAGTTTTAACAAAACCTTGTAGTAACATAGCTGTAGGCAAGCACAGTATGTTTCTTTCACCCACGTTTAGAATTTACAACTCTTCCAGAACGGAAAATACCCGTTTTACTTTGTCTGTAATTACTCGACAACCAAAATTTTATTAAAACACATTCAATAATCAGAACAATAAAACTTGATAAGATAAATGTTATTATTATTGTAAGGCAAGCGACCACTTTTGTTATGAAAACTCAAACTCAAAGCATTTATTTCAATTAGGTAGACCATTACAGACACTCTTGAATGTCAGAAAAACAAAGAAAGCGAAGCACAATTTAAAGCACGTAATTTTTTTTTTTTAAATTCTTTATTTAAGGGGACTCGGTCAACAATGACGATGTCACCCCGTATTTTTATTTATTTATTAAAACTTTATGCACATAAAGTACAAAGGCGGTCTTAATTCTAATTATACTATAACTCTTATGGCTAGATACATCTTACATTTTCAAAATCTTATCCAAATTAAGGAGTGCCCTGTGCCATAAATGGCACATGTACAATTCACACAACTTCCCGGCCTCTTCCGAAAGGGGGAAGGTCAAGAAGCTGCTGCATAACCCCAAAGTTGTACTGCGTATCCCCAAGTACCTGTCGCCGCTGAACTTCATTCCGGACACACTCGAGCAACTTATGAAGCTTATGAAAGTATTGTAGTTGCCCATTCCAAACCGTGGATCTCTTGGAGAAGAATGGGCCGGAAACTCCATGGACACTCTTTTAAATCAAAACATTGTTACAAAATCTTGGTAGGTGCTTTATTATTTAGTACCTAGGCGACTGAGCGGGAGAAAAATAGAGAAAACGAATTTTCCCAGAGTCCTTGCTAGATCGATTTTTCACCCCCGTAAATCCCTATATTGCAACTTTCCTAGAAATCTTTAGAGCCATTTTCAAGGAGGCGATTACTCATTCACGTAACACCACACATCCTATCATTAACGAACACTTAGAAAAAAATTGGGCATACCGAGAATAGGTCTTTTTAAGAACAAGTCTTTCTGCGAATGAGTCCAAAGTAGAATAGGTTATTTCACGAATAAATATTATAATAATTATGTATATATTATTATTATTTATTATAATATATTTTCAGAATGAGGAATATTGCGAATAAGTCCAAAAACGACTGCAGGTCATTTCGCGAATAAGTCCAATGTCTACTAAGCCAAATATACACACAAATATAGTATTTATCGGCCGAGTATTTGCTGAAAGCTTCGCCGCGGGAGCAATGAGTGTTTGTCACTTGTCAAAGTCATCTTGATAGTGAAGCAACCAATCAGCGAGATGAAAATCACTAAGCGCCATCTTGCGAAAACTCAATAACACATTGTCCGACCTAAGAGTTGAGAAACCAGGTTCTCATGATTAACAGGAGGCATAATTATATCGTTCATATAATCTGAAGATGTTTGCTCGTTTGACATTTAATCTCGTTAAGTGATTTAGTGAGAAACCAGATCAAAAGGCATCAGGTGTACCAAAAGTAGATATTTTAATTATTGTAGTCTAAGTAGGAGTTAATAGCATTACCAACATTATTAAATTCACTGACAAAGTCCTTATAGACACACCCGCGGTCCTTAGACATCTACTAACGTTTTGCTCAAGACTTCGTGTGGATCGATTTTATTCATCCCATGCAAAATTATAATGTTTTTTTAAACCATGATGTCCATCATCTGCCTAACCTTTTCCCAACTATGTTGGGGTTGGATTCCAGTGTGACCGGATTTAGCTAAATACTAGTATTTCACATGGAGCGACTACTTATCTGACCTCCACAACCCAGTTAGTACCTACTGGTTTATATGATACCTCTTGGTAAGACTGGTTGTTAGACTTTCGAGGCACAGACTACATATGTAACGACTGTCAAATATCCAGAAATGACAGCTGAGACCAACGGTATGTACTGGAGTCTCTCCCCCCCATCAACCATGGTAAAAATATGTACCTTGATGACGTCATGCGTCATCAAGTCACGAAAATCATTTCAGAAGTTTTGTTGTCCAATACAAAAGTAACATACACATACACACATACAAACGCTATCATACGTTTGTATGTGACTACATTATGCGATATGGAGGTAGAGATGTAAGTAGATAATTATTTAGTGTTGAGTTTGCGACATTATACAACTCATGTGAAGCGAACTAATTTAATCTAGTCTATACACGTGACCTCAGAAAGGCTTTCACAGCGTCTGAATATAAATTGTTTGGTCTAGTATCTTTAACTTCAATATTTTAACATAATTATAAATAATCTCAAAGTAATGACTTTCTAATTTCATAATGAAAATAATTTCATTTTATTATTTGGCTAAGATTAAAGCTAAAATTGAGCCCAGCACTATGACAATACAGGTTGACAAAGAAGAAATTAAGCACAAACTTGTTTTTTTTCTAAAATAAGTATATTAAAATTTTTACTATTTAATTATCTGATGCGGTGAAAATATAGTAACCTTATTGGTAACTTTATTTTCGAGCCGTTTGGGGTTGAAACTCTTAGACTGTGGGGTCCGAGCGCTCACAGCCTCGTCGTCGAGGTCGTGGAGCGGCCACCACCACGTGGCCCCCGGCCACCGTAGGCGCGGGTCTGTGGACGGTGGGCTATGGGCTAGCTCGCCGTCCGTCCGTCTCATGACGACAGGCCGTGTCGACGGCGCGTTCGTGTTCCACGCGTGCCTCAAAGAGAGTCAGCAAAAGGGAAGGGGTCCGTAAGGACCGATGCCTGCCGGGGTTGCGGGACTGTTCGAAAGAGATACCGTGGCCCCGGAACACAAAGGGCGATGAAGGAACATGGATGGGTTTTAGTCAGTAAAAGTCTGACACTCCCTCCTGCTCCGCCCAGAGCGGGAGGAGTTATTTGATGATTTCCCATCCGGAAAAAAAAAAAAAAAGGTTGACAAAGAAGAAATTAAGCACAAACTTGTTTTTTTTTCTAAAATAAGTATATTAAAATTTTTACTATTTAATTATCTGATGCGGCGAAAATATAGTAACCTTATTGGTAACTTTATTTTCGAGCCGTTTGGGGTTGAAACTCTTAGACCGTGGGGTCAGAGCGCTCACAGCCTTTTCAAGGAAATTTCAAAATGCTTAGTTGACATTTCCCGTGACCCTAGGGGCTGGCTCATACCTTGGCCAAAGGCTTAGCGTTGCCATACAGCGTGGTAACGCCGCTAGTCTCCTGGGGACATTACCAGTTGACAATGTTGAGGAGGAGTTTTTTGACGCCGTTTTTTAAGTTTTTAGTTTAAGTTAGTTAGTTTAGTTTAATGGATTTGAAAATACTAAAATAATAAATTCATTTGCTCAGAACAGTTTCATGAACGCATTTATTTTGATTAAACTTTTTCCGGCACTTTTGACTTTCAAAGGAGTCAGTTAGTCGGAAAAGCGAAGCTAGTTGCGGAAATATTCCTGTTATAATTTAACTTTCCATTTTAGAGAGAAAATTCTGGAAACTGAAAGACAAAAGACCATTGAGCTTATAAATTCATTAGAAAGGTGCAGCTTCCCAACTCATTTCCTGGAATAGTGTCATTCAGTTTTATCTTATTTGGGTCTCTTTGAAGCAAAGAGCAAATTCGTAGAAAGTAAAATAGTAACTTTTCAAGACTTTTAAAATTGGAAAGTTTTGAAAATTATATAAAAACCTATTATGAAGCGTAGTTGCTAAATCAAATATGAACTTTTTAAATCGTGTAAACTATGCGAAACAAGAAATACTCAAAGAAAAAGCCCAAAAGTTAATGACCATTGCAAATCCATTAAAAACACTAAGTCATAGCCCATCATGGACAATCTTTTACGTACGTTATCAAAAAGAATACAATTTACTTAATATGACAAAAATAACATTTAATTTGAATACTAAATACCTGAATTAGTTATGAAGAGGTTGGTACTCGTACTAATAAAGTAATTAGTAGGCACACAATTATAACAGTGTTGTCGGTAATAGGAAAAAAATCAGTGTCTATCATAATAAGAGTAGATGACAAAAAATATTATTCCGTCAGATAGATATCCAAAAAAATATAGACACTTTTTTTTTTTCTTTTTTCACGTAATCAAAAAAAAAATGATACAGTGCGTCGAAAACTCGTGTGACGTCACATCTGAGTACATTTTCTCATGATGTCTGACACGTTTTATCTTCGTCAATTTTTATTATTGTTGACAAAACAAAACACACATAATATCCAATATTTTTTGATAATCTAACTGTCAGACTAAACAGAATAATTTTTTTTTTAGTCTGTCATCATTTCTATTAACGGTTCTTGAAGGCAAGTCTATTTTTGTTTTGTTTTTGTCCTTGCCGTTTTTAGTCTTGGCAGGCAATATAAGCAGAGACAAAACAGCTCAGAAAATATTGTAGTACAACCAGAGGAGCACCTACAGATGAAACATACACTGAAAACAACAGGAATATTACGGTCAAAGTGGTCATCATCATCTGCCTAGCCTTTTCCCAACTTTGTTGGGGTCGGTTTCCAGTTTTACCGGATGCAGCTGAATACCAGTATTTTACATGGAGCGACTGCCTATCTGACCTCCACAACCCAGTTAGTACCGGGTAATACGATACCCCTTGGTAAGACTGCTTTTCAGACTTTTTGGACCTCTGACTACCTAACGACTATCAAAAATCTACAAATGACAGCCGGGACCAACGGCTTAACGTGCTTTCCAAGGCACGAAGGAAACTCGGTATGTAATGGGCGGTCACTCATCCACAGACCAACCTAGGCAAGCAAGGCTTTACCTAACGATCGACCCGAGTGGCTGTTATTATTTAGCCACGAGCTCCTTAATTATAGTCAAAGTGGTGATATGGGAATTCTTGTGGAAAACCAAACAAACGTTTATTGGGCTAGACACTTGCATCTGTACATTAACTTAAAGATGTAATTTTTATTGTAGGTCACTACTCATTTAAGAAAATGAAATTTAAACCGTCGGAAATTAATAGTTTCGGAGATATTAATTGTAGAACTATTGATAGCATTGTATTGAAATAGACGACATTTCAACCATAGACTATTTCAGTCCCTTACCCCCCCTTCGGGAGGTTCCTATGACCCCCTCCCCCCTGACCCCTCCCTCTCCCACTAGGATGAGGATGAGTTTTTTATCACTTTCCAAAAAAATGGGTATAGGTAATAGGTGAACGGAGTAAAAGCAAATGGCATACTTAGTTTTTTTTTTTGCAAAAATGAAAATCCTAAAAAATTCGAAATTCCAATCATCGGTTCATCATCGATATTTTTCTTTTTTTTTTCAAAATTTATATTTCTTTGAAGTCGATTTCACCAAACATGACTTTACTCGAGAATAGCTATCCATGGAATATATCTATTCTTATATTTTACTCTCGGATAACATCGTCCACGTTCCACCACTCTACAACGGAGTAAATTTACTCTCGGATAGTTATTCTGTGACAGGGAGTGAATCCAAAAGTGTGAAATGAATGACTTTATAAGCCACCCAAATTCAATTGCTCGTTTCTCCTCTAATAAGTAAAGTGTATTGCGTATTATTCTATTCGGTAGGGTTATACCTATATCAAAAGTGTCAAAACTAGAAATTCTAACCTCATCAATATTTCGTGATGTTTGTTTTTGAGATTGCTTGTGTTTTGATAAATTAAACAAACATAACGCTGCTCGCTTAGGTAAACGGAACCTTTTAATGAAATCTATGTTATCGTAGTCGTCAAAATAATTATTTATTTCTTGTATCCATCTTGGTCGCCTTGGTAAATATTCGTCATCACTGTCAGAATCCTCAATTAATGCTCTCAAACGATCTGCCATTTTTAGACAATACACAGGCTCATCTAAACTATTTTCACTTTTCAAAAAAACAATACCTTTTAATAGGTAGGTACTAATATTTTTATGCCAGCGCGCCAGTTAGCAAATCAGCTGTAAAAATAATGACACTTGGATACCATATTGAACTTATCCTAGTATAAGCTCGCTGTTCCTTGAAAATCGGTGGAGTAGAGATTTACTCCAGCATAAACGTTTACTCTCGGATTAAGTCTATGGTGAAACGTAAAAACATGCTAAGAGTCGATTTCACCAAACATGACTTTACTCGAGAATAGCTATCCACGGAATATATCTATTCTTATATTTTACTCTCGGATAACATCGTCCACGTTCCACCACTCTACACCGGAGTAAATTTACTCTCGGATAGTTATTCTGTGACAGGGAGTGAATCCGAATGTGTGAAATGAATGACTTTATAAGCCACCCAAATTCAATTGCTCATTTCTCCTCTAATAAGTAAAGTGTATTGCATATTATTCTATTCGGTAGGGTTATACCTATATCAAAAGTGTCAAAACTAGAAATTCTAACCTCATCAATATTTCGTGGTGTTTGTTTTTGATATTGCTTGTGTTTTGATAAATTAAACAAACATAACGCTGCTCGCTTAGGTAAACGGAACCTTTTAATGAAATCTATGTTATCGTAGTCGTCAAAATAATTATTTATTTCTTGTATCCATCTTGGTCGCCTTGGTAAATATTCGTCATCACTGTCAGAATCCTCAATTAATGCTCTCAAACGATCTGCCATTTTTAGACAATACACAGGCTCATCTAAACTATTTTCACTTTTCAAAAAAAACAATATCTATTAATAGGTAGGTACTAATATTTTTATGCCAGCGTGCCAGTTAGCAAATCAGCTGTAAAAATAATGACACTTGGATGCCATATTGAACTTATCCTAGTATAAGCTCGCTGTTCCTTGAAAATCGGTGGAGTAGAGATTTACTCCAGCATAAACGTTTACTCTTGGATTAAGTCTATGGTGAAACGTAAAAACATGTTATAATAGGAGTAACTGCTCGTATACTCTCGAGTAAGATTTACTCTTGTTTGGTGAAATCGACCCTAAATATGAAAAGTTTACTTGAAATTTGTAGCATTTTTGATGATAGATCATTTTTTTCTAGGCTGTGGAAAAAAGAACAAAAAAAAACTAGGTATGCCATAAGCTTCTACTCCGTTCACATAATATACCCATTTTTTTGGAAAGTGATAAAAAAGTCATCCGGTATAAGTATCCTTCCGTTTATTGCATGGCTAACACGAAATGAACGTGAATATCATGCAGATGCAGAAGTTTATTCTACACACTATGTAGTTTAATAACGACCAACGTAATGACAGCGTAGATTCGAGACGTCGGAATGGAACGTGACACCTACTCAAGGGACCAGATCATAGCCAATGACGCAGCGATGTTACTGTTGGTATATCCATACTTACTAATAGTTATCTATACTAATATTATAACAGGTAAAGTAATTAAGTTTGTGTGTTTGCAAGTTTGGATGATGGGGGTAATCACATTTATCAATTCACTAATGGCTACGTTATTACCTACTGACAAAGGGTCAAAGGTTAAATTTAAAACGTTCTCGTGGGATACTTCCCGATTATGACGCGAGTGAAACTAGTATATTGATGTATTCTATACCATTAAATGAGCAATATTTGTATCAGCATTTGTAATCACCACGTTCTCGAAAACGGCTCTAGCAATTTCGATGAAAGTTGCAATACGGGAGTGAAAAATCGATCTAGCTTGCTACGTTTCATATCTGAGAAAATTCGTTTTCTTTATTTTCACTTGTCGCCCAAGTACTGATATTAGAAATGCAAAAGTCTGTATTACTTTGTAACAGATGGACGAGGCCCTAGATTAGAACATACGACAAGATACTTTAACAATTACTATATTTTATTCCAGTAGTAGACACGTTTCCGTGGGATATTCTCAACCGTGAGTGCAGGCAAAACCGTGGGCAGAGGCTTAGTTATTATCTGGTACTTAGACGACACAGACAATCATACAGAACGTACTCGACTCAAGTTTGTCCATTATCACAAGCACTTAAATCTGGAAAAATACGGTCCTTAGGCTGTGTCATCGACGGTTGGGATGGGGGGGGGGGGTTTAGAGTGATAATGTAAGAAAAATAAAATAATTTTACAAAGTTTATTTTTCTTGAAGTAGTAGATAATGGTGTATGAGACAGTAATACGTAAGTAATACGTATAATTTCGTAAAGTAAACTTTATTTTTCTATTCGATGAAGATGGGCTTTGGATTTCCATCATGAAAAATTCAAAAATATATCGTAATTTTTCTATTAACTTTTTCATAAGTCATTTGTTAACACAGGTACAATAAATTGTTGTTATAAAAGATTATAAGCGCGCTATGTTATGCCCGAAGGCGTACAAATATGCATAGAGGTCATTGACATTAAAATTGATAATGTTTAAATTATATTAGTGGAATGCATAAACACACAGCACACACACACACATACATTATTTTTACAATCCCCAAAGGGTTAAAAGCACAGGTGCACCACCTAACATTTCACCGGTTTTAAATAAGTTTCACTTAAAAAAAAATACTTACCTGCAGCTAAGTATAATTCTTATCGTAGAGCCCAATTCGTTAATAAAGGAGGTACGTTTCTGAAGGAATCATTAACCGGCTGATATTATACGCAGTGTTATTACTCTTATTATTATAAATCTGTTATTATTATAGCAATACTAAGTTTTGCTCGCGGTCTCGCCCGCGGCATAGTTAAAATACGTAAACGTGGTTACTACCAGTATAAAAAGTTTCCAGTGGCATAACTGAGTTCTTGAGAAGAGCAAACACTGCTTAACCTTGAACATCACCTCGTGTGGCTGTTAATAATTAGCCACGAGCTCAACAACAAGTCAGCTACAAAGCTAAACAAAAATCAGCGAATAAAATTGCCTATAATTTTTTTTTTTTAAATAAATAATTCAAACTGTCAACAGCTATTGAAGTTTTGTCAAATAGCCTGCTTCAATGGTCAATTTTCCTCTGACGTTTGTCACAACACTTCAGTAAAGATGGTGCTGATCAGTTAAAGCAATATTTTTTTAAGCGGCGTTCTAGTAAAATCCAATGAAAAAAGAATTTACGACGTATGGTCAATGGTAAAATCTTTTAGCAGGGCAAAAAAAAACTCTCCTAGACACAACATGTCAAACTCATTGTTTATTAAAATTTCTTGATTTCTTTATTATTCAATCTTTTTTATTATTAGTTGTTGTATTTAGAGTGAGAGTAAAGACATTGTTCGTCTGAGTGTTTTTGCGTTACGTCTAAACTTCCTGGTGCGTCGAGTCGAGCTTAGGTTCCTCCATACTTCAGTTAAGGCTTTGTGGACATAATAATGAGCCATTTTATTATTTCCAAGATTGATCGGCGCCATCTATTTCGTTCATAAAAGCACTGGAAAATTCCCCATTACGTCGTTGTAAGTTTCAACAGTGGCTTAACGCAATATTGTGTGTCTTTTGTAAAGTAAGATGAAATTATGAAGTTTTCAAACTATCATTATGAAATAAGTTTATAGTGATTCTAGAAGCGCAATCTTTGAAGCACACGGTTTAAGAAAATTTGTCTTTTATGATTACAGATTGTGAAACTGCTTAACGCAGTCACGACGTGCAAGCTGTCAGCTTCCTTTGTTCCGTCCTGTTGTATTTATAAATATTTGTTGGGCTTTGTACGATGATTGTTCATTTCTTTTGTATTTTGCATGTACATCATGTCCCCGCGACAAATAAATAATTATATTTTTTCTTTTATTGACAAGACCTAGCAGTTACAAAAACTAAAATAAAATAAAATATTACACCTTCCTTAGTATTACGCACACGGGAGTTTCACGCAAAATCTTAAAATATCCTTTTCAATGCCCAGAATTTAATATAAATTAATGCTTCCTACACACAAAATTATAATATTCATCAGCCTATTATCATAGAAGGTTGCTCACCTGAACACGGGGTTAAACAGAAGGTTTTTCACCTCAAAATTGAACTGACACGTTTACATTTAAAATCAATTATAAAGGTCATTCACACAACAGATCAGCTCTGGTTGAGCACAGAATACATAATTTATAATTCGTCAGTTTTAGTGATGCCCAAATGCAAGACCAAGACGAGACCTTAGCCAATCTTGGTCTTGGTCTTGCAGCAAGAGTCTCGCAAGTCTTGAAAGTAGTCTAGTTTACTACTTAGACTAGACTACTTTCAATTAACTATTAGCCTATTGCTATATAATAAACACGGTAGTTTAGATCTTAGAACAACGTAACAGAGTAGGTACATGTTGAGCTTAAATTGACATAGGCATCATAAACCACCAAATTAATAAAATTAACTTGACAATAACTAAAATAAATGACGCAATTTAGTACATAAGCGTAATTACTAACTCTATGTAGGTACCTTTAGTGATTTTCTGTACGTGTACTGGCTATCCTAAACTCTTCACAAACAGCTAGCGGTTAAAATAATTATCACATATACTTTTCATCTTCATCTGGACTTGTTACTTACTTCTAACTAATAAAATTTGTCGTCAGCTAGACTTTTAATTACCAGCACAAACATCTAAAACATTAATTAAAATTTTGATACCTACATTAAAAAGACTGCAAGACCAAGACCGATTTTGGGCAACACTAGTCGGTTTACACGTAGATCAACAATAACATAAAATAAATTATCTAGTAAATAAATTAGCTACGCTAAAGTGAGCTTTGTTAATAAACACGGTAAAATTTGTTTTTGTTTGATGTGAGTTATGATAACAAAAACAAACATTTGGCAGTAATATTGAATTTCAGAAGTAACAAATGGAAATGAAAATAAAGTGACTCGTTTTCATGTTAGTGAGAATATTGTTTTGCTGACATTAGCACACATTAATATTATCATTATTATTGCGCATTTGTTTTTGCCCGAAGCTTCCAAGCGTGAAAATCAAAAGTCAAACAAAAAAAAAAATCTTATTGTGTGACAAATTTCATCAGTCTGCTCAGCCGATAAAACGTGAAAAAGCAACACAACCTATTTACCAAATTTCGAACCCCTATAAGATGACCTGGGTTAGGTCATAGGACACTTTTTAGCCCAGCATTACGATTCCGTGGGATTATCCAGTCCTAACTGGGTTTTAAAGGTCAGATAGACATTCACTTCATGTAAAATAATGGTATTCAGATGCATCCATTTAGACTGAAAACCGACCCCAATTTAATACAGGGTGTAAAATACCTCATCACGAAGCCGTCAACCAAGCATTCTGTGCATCAAACCAAGTAACTTTACGCAAAAATTATTGCTGGGAAACGACTTTTTTTTGGGGGTGAAAAATCATGTTTTGTGGTAGAACTCAATGTAACGCACTCAAAACATTGTGCTAATGGATGGATTAAAAACTACGGGGGGGGGGGGTTGGAGGTGTTTAAAGTAAAAAATCTTACATTAAAAACATGTATTTAAAAAAAAAACTTGCCAAAAACTTGTAACTTTGTCCCCCAATATCTCCGTAACTAGAAGGTTCCCAGGTATGGTGTAAAACAAACAAAAAAATGATCACAATGGCAAGGAAAACAAGTGCCTTTCAGATTCGTTAAGAGGTGATTTACACCCTTTATAGTTCGCACAAAACCGCAGGTCTCAATAAACCCTTGTATTTTCTTTTAATTTCTTTTGCATGGCTAAGTATTTCTCGGTACGACACCGGTCAGTAGGTCGGCCCATCGATCTGTGATGGAATCGATATCTTATCATTAAATTATTAGCCCTAGGCGCCGGACGGACCAAGTGATTGTCCTCGCTCCAAACCTGGTGATTTAATATTATTATTGTGCCTTTAGCAAGTGCTAATGTAATAAATAAAGCAATTTATTGTCGTTTATTAAATTAGGTCTTCTAGAATGACTAGGGATTCTTTGATAATACTGATGTTTGCGAATTCTCTAAGGAACTAGACACAGAAATTCTTCTCGGAATTTATCAACATTAATTATATAATAATTACTGTGTTGGGAAATTAGGATAAGCCTACTCCTGAAAATTGAGTATAAGGCGTCGATAGTTTATTGTTTGAAATTGACTGACTTTAATGAGCCAAACTTATCATCAGGTACCCTAACAGTTGCCTATAATAATTTCTTCAAAGTACGTTTTTTACAAATACTGCGTAGGCATAATGGCGTAGGCGTCATGCTACGGCGTAGCAATCAGCTACGAACTTATATCATGAACTCCAATTGAAATTAAACCTTTTGTTGCAGATAAACGGTTAACATTGGAATGACCTCCAACGCGCTCACAGTGTGTCCATCCCCCCTTGAAGATGAAATGCTCCTGGCCTACGGCATTGTTCTTTTTGATATGGTAAAGTATCCTAATCAATATAAAATAGGTACTCTGTACTTAATTTACACCTAAGTGACCTCTCTATTTTCTCTACCCAGCCTATCGCAGACCACTGCCGGACATAGGCCTCTCCCGTTTCAAAGGTTGGTACTGTTGCCTGTAGTGTACCATACTAACAGTTTTATTGTGAAATAGATAGTGAACCTTCTTGCGAATACTTAAGGATGGTTTATCAATACATTTTTAAAGTAGAAGTTTTTGACGATGTACAATTCAATGTTCCCACTGCTGGGCCATATGCCCTCTGTCAGAGAGACAACACAAAGGCCAATAATTGTGAGTGGCCTTAAACCGGCTTACTACTATGAGGGGGTGAAAATTCTAAGGACTTTAAAATCTTGTAAGGATAACGTATGACTACATAGTGTTTTTGAAGTTAATTGGTAGTTCACGATTAAATTATGGTTTATCGTTTAAAAATTTTGCCCATCCTTGAGTGATCGTCAGTGGTTCTTAAATGTTTGTGGTGTTAATATTTAAGTAATTGTTTTAGATGATTATTTGTTCGGTGATTATTCCGTTATTAGTTTGAAGCGTGGGAATATGGAACCCTAATAGGTTTGAACAAAATTCACCAACACTTTCATAAAAAAATAATTTATTAAATATAGGTCGCGGATTACTAAGGCCCGTCATAAGTTTTTTTCCGACATATGGAGGTAGGCGCGTCAAGTACTGCCCTGGCTTGCGCGTAGCTGTATGGACGCTGGAGCCGAGGAGCAGGATGCAGGACCCGCAGGGTAGGTGGTAGCGGTGCCGGATGCCCGTAGAGGCGTCGCCGTCGTTGGATGCCTGATGCCGGTGGAACCGACTCGTCAGTTGCGAGTGTCGGCACCAGGTGACGCAGCAACGGCACACACGGGTTAACCCCGGAGGAAGAAAATCCCGAACTTTGGTCCCTGGAATTTATGTCCAGTGGTAAGCGTAGGGTTCTCTGCTTATCCTTTCCTGACGGTGACCACAGCAGCGTAAGCGCAAGCGTAGGGATGGGTACTATTGCGCTTAGGGCGTATGTGTGTAGAGGTCACCTTCAGAAGCGGAGTTTACAGAGGAAAAAAGAAAAGAGAAAAAAAAGGTGTGAAGCACTTTTAAATTAATATTTACACATACCTACATAAAACATTGATGTAGCAATTAAGGTTTGAGTACAATAGTTGAAATAGTAGCTAAAATGATGTCTATGAAAAAGATGATGAAATAATTTTGCACATCATTGACCTTGACATGACATTTAGAAACAAGCACTGCGTGAATTTGTCAACACTTAGCCACTTACCCGATATGGGGAATTACACACTGAAGTTATGGTTCCTTTATAGAACTTTTTAAAAAGTAGAATTATTAAAAAAAGTTTTGGAAATTCAGTAGTCCAATCAAAGTATAATTCGCGAGGCTGCGCATATGTCGTCTAATATGTGTGTAGACTGACCGCGCGTAAAATGCCCACTGGCTTCTGCAGGCATGCGAGCGTGGTCGACGCTCGCGGCGCGCGGAGAATGATGGAGTGGGAAAAAAACTGGTTTTAGGAACGCGAGCGAGTGAGACAAAAGTACAGGCGCGATCAGGTGTTTTGGTCGGCCGGTAAACGATATTAAAATGACTTCTGTTTTATTTGTTTACGTTTTATCAATTATGAACTAACAACGTTACAATACCCCCGCGCGCAAATCAAGGATTTTTGTCATCTCTTAAAATGAATAAAAATCCGCATCAAGAACTTGAGTTACTATTGGTTTACCTTTTATAAGTCATCTTTCATACTTCTCGCTAACATAAACTAGCAGCAGTTATTGTATTTTAACGATACCAACATAACTGACGCACTATAACATAAAAATATAGGTATCTTGTTTTTCTCTAACTAGATACCTTACCAATAAGTGTTCCAATAGAAGGTGGAATATATGCGAGAGGGAATGCAAATCTTGATTCGTAAAATCAAAACTAAATGTGAAAAATTCAAAATAATATTATATCAAAATATAGAGGAGAGAAGAAAAATGCTATTTGATTTTATTTTTGATAATAAGGTACTGGCTATAGGGTAGTTTTTAATTCTAAAAGTTATTGTTATATTTAGAGTAAGCAATTTATGTAAGTTACTATTAGACTAGACTTGTGTACGTAAGCCTTATTGTGGCCTTCCTGAAAAGGGTAACACATTGCCCATAGTCTTCCTTAAATTTATCATCACATGGAATGCGGCTAAGCCGGAGATATAAATGATTAAGGAAATTTTGAGTACGCAGCAATGTATTGCAGTAATGACGTCGTTTCTAAAATGACGTTAACCTTCTCAAGAACATCCAGCACACCATTCAGGTCGTGCGTTAGCTCAAGAGACTAGTGTGAATATCCCCTGTAGGAAATAATAGTCCACACTTAGTTACTAGTTTGCGCAACTCCTGCACTGTGGCAGCTGGTGATTCACCCTTAATAGCAACTTCATACTCAAGCTCAGACTTTTGAAGTGACGTGAACTTCACGGGATAAGCCATTATAACAATAATTTAAATTGGTAGAAATGAGAGATAAAAAAAAAATTTTTTTTAGCAGTGTGGGTAAGTGTTGAACAATTCCGTATAGTGTAATAAACGAATAAGTACTAAATACTCCGTCTGTTACAATTTTAAGTTAAATTTAAGTAACGTCTTGTTGTTTTTTCCACGTATGTAAAGCTAGCAAAAAAAACTAAGAAATTTGGTAACTAAAAATAAAAAATTAAAAAAATGCAAAATAATAAAATTTGCAACTAATGTGTACGCAGAACTAAATAAAACTAGCTAGAGTGAGAAAAAAAAACTTTGTTAAAAAGAAAACTTTTTTTCTGACCGTACCTAAGAATTAAGCAACGTCAATAAGTAACGGTTAAAAGATATTGAGTTCAAAATTTAATGTAATGTAAAAAAAAAATTGCAACTTATATCGTGCGCTGACTGTACAACAAGACAGTTACAAGTTTTTGAGCATGACTGTACTTATTAAGCACTCCGAAACTTAATAAATTTCTGTAACGTACACTTTAGTTACGATGCAACAAAAAAAAACAAGAAAAGCGTAAAACAAAAAAAATGTTTTGCAACTGGTGTGAGGGTACAAGTAAATTACAAAAAGATTGAAAATTGATCTAACGATCCTAATTTAGGCGTTTAACAGTAAAAAATTCACAAAGATTAAAATAATACAAAACTAAATTTAATCACCCTGTATACAAAACCAAAAAAAAAAAATGTAGACACTTTACAGTAATTTAAGTGTCGACATAAGACAAGGATGATAATGTCTATAAGTTAGCCAGTACTTACACCCGGCACTCAAACCCTTCAACCAGCACACAGCAAAAACTGCTTACCGGAAGAAAAAAAAGGAATGAGGGTAGTACTTCCCCGGGGCGAGCCGTTACTATAAGCTCTACTACTACAAAATGTTGAATACACGGTATTCAAGAAAAAAAAATAAAAAAAACTAAGTCCGCACCCGGTATATAAAAAACACCCTGTATATCAGGCAAATTAAAAACAAAACTAAACTTAACTCTTCACACCAGTTGCTGCACACGAAATAAAAAAAAGAACAAAGCGTTATTACAAAAAACAACGAAACACAAAACACACAAAACACCGAAAAACACCACTACCTCCATAAAACAGAAAAAAAAACGTATGACCATGAAAAAACCACGATATGGGCGCCAATGAAGCGTGGGAATATGGAACCCTAATAGGTTTGAACAAAATTCACCAACACTTTCATAAAAAAATAATTTATTAAATATAGGTCGCGGATTACTAAGGCCCGTCATAAGTTTTTTTCCGACATATGGAGGTAGGCGCGTCAAGTACTGCCCTGGCTTGCGCGTAGCTGTATGGACGCTGGAGCCGAGGAGCAGGATGCAGGACCCGCAGGGTAGGTGGTAGCGGTGCCGGATGCCCGTAGAGGCGTCGCCGTCGTTGGATGCCGGATGCCGGTGGAACCGACTCGTCAGTTGCGAGTGTCGGCACCAGGTGACGCAGCAACGGCACACACGGGTTAACCCCGGAGGAAGAAAATCCCGAACTTTGGTCCCTGGAATTTATGTCCAGTGGTAAGCGTAGGGTTCTCTGCTTATCCTTTCCTGACGGTGACCACAGCAGCGTAAGCGCAAGCGTAGGGATGGGTACTATTGCGCTTAGGGCGTATGTGTGTAGAGGTCACCTTCAGAAGCGGAGTTTACAGAGGAAAAAAGAAAAGAGAAAAAAAAGGTGTGAAGCACTTTTAAATTAATATTTACACATACCTACATAAAACATTGATGTAGCAATTAAGGTTTGAGTACAATAGTTGAAATAGTAGCTAAAATGATGTCTATGAAAAAGATGATGAAATAATTTTGCACATCATTGACCTTGACATGACATTTAGAAACAAGCACTGCGTGAATTTGTCAACACTTAGCCACTTACCCGATATGGGGAATTACACACTGAAGTTATGGTTCCTTTATAGAACTTTTTAAAAAGTAGAATTATTAAAAAAAGTTTTGGAAATTCAGTAGTCCAATCAAAGTATAATTCGCGAGGCTGCGCATATGTCGTCTAATATGTGTGTAGACTGACCGCGCGTAAAATGCCCACTGGCTTCTGCAGGCATGCGAGCGTGGTCGACGCTCGCGGCGCGCGGAGAATGATGGAGTGGGAAAAAAACTGGTTTTAGGAACGCGAGCGAGTGAGACAAAAGTACAGGCGCGATCAGGTGTTTTGGTCGGCCGGTAAACGATATTAAAATGACTTCTGTTTTATTTGTTTACGTTTTATCAATTATGAACTAACAACGTTACAAGTTATCTAAACCTTGTTAATTAGTGGGTTTACTGTGTACAGATGAGATTAGTGTTCGTTACTAGAATGCCTAATTCTCGTACCTATTTAAACATTTTAAACGCATTATAAAACACATGTAAACGGTTATTTATCGCGTATTTTACCTTTAATATAAGCCCGACGTTTCGACCGAATTGCACCAGCCGTGGTTGTGGGAAGACATGTATTGGAGGTACCGCCACAGCAAAACGATGGTGTTTATTCAACTACCCTCACTTGATCTTAATAAATGTTAATTAGGGCCGGTTCACACTAGGACAGCACACTACACTAATAGCGTCCCCATATTGAGATGATCTCACTTGACGAGTACACAGTGATCACTGGACTCCAAGCGGAAGAGAGTCTGAAGCCGTCTTCGCGATTAAGATACTTCTTGATCTCAATCGCTTCCCGAACCATTTATTTATTTCTTTAAACTTCATGTACAAGAGTGGGTACATAGGCGGACTTAATGCCACAAGGCATTCTCTACCAGTGAACCTTTGGGTTAAATAGGAAAACATAGTGATAGGGTACAAAATAATGTCTAAAAAACTAATTTCTTGTTAACGAGAAAGTATATACTTATATTGATACTAATACACATATACACATAAAATAAACTAATAGATATTCTATCAAATACCAAAAATTAAAAATAAAATAGCGAGAAAACTAATAATAATTATTATGACTAGACTTCGATTCTATTCCCTTGGATTCGAACCATTCTCTTATAATAGTGCTTCTCATTGGCAAGGATTTTTGGGCTGTGTAACTCCATCCAGTGGGTTGGTCCTGACTCTACTACGTATTATATTAAAGGTAAAATTCGCGATAGATACCCGTTTACATGTGTTCTATTTAAAACGTTCAATAAAAGGTACCGTCGTACTTCGGACACTGGATTCCCTGATCATTATAATCTGAATCTATTCAAAGCTCGATGGAATCGGTTTTTTTCTAGGCAAGCGTGCTCCACCCTAGGCCGCATCATCGCTTTGCATAATGTCAGTTGCGGTCAAACGCAAGCCTATTTAGCATAAAAAAACCGGCCAAGAGCGAATCGGACTCGCGCACCGAGGGTTACGTACAAACTTTTTAAAGGATAAACTTAACTTTGCTGTTCGATCTCATGAAACGGCTATTGCACCAACCGCAAATAATAAGTTTGTTATAGTAAAATCGCTTTTTTTGTTATTAAACTAGATATTTACTGTTTTCAGATTTTTCCCTTTACATGTGCTGTAAGACATTGCTTCTCGCCAAATTTCGTGATTCTAGGTCAACGGAAACTATCATTTAGGTTTCCGGTTGACTTAGAATTGTCAATTTTGCTTAAATGCAAGGTTTTACAGCACAAGTAAAGGGAAAAATAAAAAAAATGGAAATTAAGGTAAATTCTGGTACTTACAAGTTTTCGCAAAAATCTAAATTTGCCCATATCTTTTTATCGTGTTGACTCAGGACCTTGATTTTTATACACCTAATAGGGACTATAGATCTCAGTATCTGGTTCAAATTCCAACTTGCCATGCCTGAGAAAATTGGTGGTCACAGACGGACGGACAGACGAACAAGAAAGTGATCTTATAAGGGTTCCTTTTTTACCTTTTTAGGTACGGAACCCTAAAAATAACCGTAATTACACGTCATAAACGTATAATGTAATGAGCCACAGCAAGTCCGCAAACTATCCGCAAAATGCGGAAATCGCTCCTCAGAACTTCTTGCCTTTATTCTGTACTCCTAGTTTCATTCGTACAGCTTTTTCACAAGTACGGAGAACTCAATTAATGTAGACGTCTGTACCTAAATACGGCCTATGTGTACCTAAAGCTCATCGTAATGACTTTATTACACCAAATTTTATCTGTATTAAATGTGCACACTTGCGTTTAATATGAGTCTTAAAGCGCTGAGACCTATTAAGATCTTCAGTAAGACAAGGCATATTCTTGTCTTATTGAAAATCTAAACGGTTGTTTTAACGTCTAATGATACTTTGAGGTTTTCGCCACAGAATCTTAACTATAAACTCTGTATTGGTATGTAAAGTTTTGTTTAAAATAAGGCAATATTCGAATAATAAGAGCTAACAATTTCACCCATAAAACAAAACTCGTTCGTAGTTTCACCCACAGCCCACAGTTGAACGGTATATTAATTCGTATTTAGAGGTTTCGTACACCTAGGGTACCAATCGGAAGTTAAACCTACACCCCACATGTCTGTCTATCACAGGGCAATAATATTTTTTATTCTTAATCGTTTTTGTCAATTTTAAATTTATCATTACATCAATGATATAAAAAAAATCACAGATTTCGTCCTGGACACGACCTTCGGGTACATTGAAAATGCACTTATGCAGGCTTTTCATATTACGCATCGTCTTTGAAGTAATAGAGCTCAAATGCACGATGTAAAAAAACCGTAAGGTAAAAATAATCATTTTATGCAAACAACATCGCAGAACAGTACTTTTGTTTGACATTAAGGACTATTTATACCTATCCCTCAAATGGCATGATCCTCCGTTACGGCTAACTGCAGCATTAATTTTGAAATAAACAGATGATAAAGTTGAGGATTACTGCTAAGTATTATGTGACGAAAACACGATTCCATAAACTTTTCTCGATAGAAAAATTCCAAAGTTACCTCCAAATCGATCAATAAACCGCTGATATTCAAAAAGTACTTCAAATTAGATCATGAAACTTTGCATACTAACTGAACTAACTATAAAGCAGGTCTTATGTGTTTTATTGTTTTAGTCCAATCAATCGATTTTTTGTAAATCGCAAATAAACACTCATTTCGCACTATTCGGCCGCAGTGACTGACGTAACAACCGCTTTGTAGTGCAAGCTGATTAGAACTTTATTCTAACAGTATTTCAAACGAAGTTTGAACCACCACAAATAGAGTTGCTAATTTTAGGGTAAAAAACACAGGCTAACAATTTCACTAGGACCGTTTGGTTCGTTTTGTGATGTCTCAAATAGATTTTTTTATGTCTCTAAGAACAATACGCCTTTAACAAGTACTATTTAGTTTATGACCACTATCCTTTCGGGAGCCAAACAATTATCATGCAATTTGTGAGTCTCGACTGCGTCGGGATCTATTATTCAGAGAGCAACAATGATTGTCTTACACCACTTTCATTGCTTATAATATTGGTTTGGCTTTTTTATAGTCACTTTAGCTTTAGCACAGTGTTATTTTTCTAAATTGCAGATGCATTTACTTGAAGGAACTTTGCGCTGTGAACTATTATTGATTTTGTGATTTTATTTTTCATGCCAACTCAATTTAATTGTTTCCAAAGCCATGAAATGCTCTAAAGAAATATAAAAATCCTGTATGTTCATTCTAAACATTTCAATTTGTCAAAGGAAATAATTTCTGTTAAATGCATATTATTAAATAAAATTTAATAATTGTTTTGACTCTAATTTGGACCTTCTAAATGAAAACAATAAAAATAATAAAAAATGACAATTATCACATTCGGCTTCGCCTCGTGTGCTAATTGTCCAAGCAACAGATGCATAAATAACTATTAGTACCGTATCGATATCTCTCTATTTCTGGAGGTAATTTACCTACGTTTATTAATTAGGAGCCTGTATTATCCCACTGCAGGGCAAAGGTCTCCCTACCCTTTTTCCAGCACTCACGGTCTATTGCCTTTTGTTGCCGAATGGCCAACATGGATGAATTTTATAGTGATGTTAATTTAAAATAATATTAAAGAATTATTTTAAATTAACATCACTATAAAATTTAATTAAAATACGTATTTACAAATAAATACAAATACATTTTAGATCAAATCTTAAACACTCCCAGTCCCATAAGAAATCAGCGACGCGAAGCGCATCTAAGGAGCGCGCTCCTCGAAATTACGCCACTCACCTTCCTGCCTAGATTATTAGAGATATATATATCCTGTTTTTTTTTTTTTTAATGTAGCCCAACTCAATACCCCGAGGGCTTTTTTTCATTTTTTCGATATCACATTTAGTTTTTGAGATACAGTAGATTTTATGCCAAAAGATCCTAAAAAATATATCAAATTTTTCACATTTTTGCGATTTTCAAAAAAAATATACGACTTTTTTTTTACCATTTTATAGCCCTTATTAATACGCGTCTTTTGAGTTCTCAAACATTCATGTAGCACTAAAACTCACGACACCAAGGCGATGTCACACTCTGAGCGAAAATAGGGGCATAGACTGGAGCGATCGAAAAAACATTTTCAATGTTAAAAATAACTACCATTTTACAAATACCACACGTCCTTAGCTTTGACGTTATTCATTGCGAAGATTAATCTCAAAACCGTACCTTTAGAAATCAGAACCCACTGTTCTGTGACAGCCCGGGACAGATTGAGGGGAACAATGACGTATCGTCGCATACCGTGTCGAGCTGACAGTGGTAATTGTTTACACCCTGAAATGGACGGTTATGGATCCATTGTTTTCCC
Organism: Xestia xanthographa; assembly: GCA_905147715.2. Taxonomy (NCBI): domain Eukaryota; kingdom Metazoa; phylum Arthropoda; class Insecta; order Lepidoptera; family Noctuidae; genus Xestia; species Xestia xanthographa. The sequence goes on from LR990658.1 coordinate 26,439,221, forward strand.
TAGTCTCGACTAGCGGACGTCACGCGGTTTCACCCACGTAGTTCCCGTACCCGTGGGAATACGGGGATAAAATATAGCCTATGTTACTCGCTGATAATGTAGCTATCCATTGCTGAAAGAATTTCTCAAATCGGTCTAAAAGTTTTTATGTTTATTCGTTACATACAAAAATACAAATCTTTCCTCTTTATAATGTTAGTATATTTATAGATTGATTTATCTTATATTATATGTAGATTTAATTTTATTCAAAGAATAGATAGATGAAAAAAAAATATCTGGAAAAGTATGTACTGCGTATTTTCTATATTTTGGACGTACCATAGGTAGGTACATCAATATAAGCCCTGGATTCCGCATGTTTTGTGTGTCATGTTATGCTACTCTCCTGTCGTTGTTGAATGGAAAAAAATCTATGCCATTTGCAGTACTGACAGTATGGCGCAAACCTAATAATCACATTAACGATTGCTACTTCTAATATATAATTATAATTAAGCATAATATTGAGTAACGTTGAATTCTGTATCAAAATCAATACCCTATAGTGAAGGTATGACTCCTCCTTTGCGCCCTAAGAAATTTAATTACATACAAACATGTATAATTCTACAATTATCGTCCCTTTTGCTTTGATAGTTTGAATTCCGTGAAATTCGAAGTTCCCCTGAAACAATTTCCACCCTCTAGAGACCACAGTCAGACGACATCCCCCTGGCGACAGGTGCTACCACTAAATTAATGAAATACTACTTAATTATAATATTCGAGAGAGATCCATCGACTCGTAATTTAATTAAAACGCTCAAGGAATACATAATAAACCATTCCCTTTATCCAAAATTTTATGATCTGCGCACATTCATGGTAATTTATTAGATAATTTGAAAGTCATCAGGATATCAGATTTAGATTTCAATTTACGACACTGTGGGTATGTGGCTGGGTTCAATGCCAATCACCCCGTCAGAGAGAATTTCCAAACGGGTAAGTCTCCTCTATACAATGTCACAACTCATTGAAATATTATCATCGTAGGATTGATTGAAATGTAAATTATGTTTTCTGAATTCTGAATTGAAAAACTTTCGTTTTGTTCTTTGACGAGACAATTTTGGCAATTTGGTAGAAGATCACGTTTGTAACTTTTTGTTATGCAAATGGAAACCATATTATGTCTCTCCTACCCTTAACTCAATTTATTTGGGGGCGGTACAATTTGTATTTTTTCCATGCGTATCTATCAGCTGCCACTTTAGTATTAACTTCCTTGTCATTTCATTTTGACATTGGAAATGTCTTTAGGCTTCGATTTCACGAAAAAGAGCGATCCCCGTATATCTCGGTGAGTTGTGAGATATGATAAAGACGTGTATTCTAGAGAGCTGAAAGGTGCAAAAAGAATTATTCAAGAAAGTCAAAAACGAAAAAAGTTATGGCCGAAATCACTGATTTAATAAAGAAGGAGATATGCCCGCTAGACGAAAATGTATCGGACCCCTGTGTCTTCGCTTTGCCCCTACCACACGGCAACTACTACACATGCAGTTCAGTAAAAGTAATAGATACGCAGTCGCGCACACACCCGCCTTTCTTAAAACTGAACGTACTACACAATCAATTATAAACCTTATGACATCAAACACAGCATGTCTTTACCATGCACCGTACAACTTACCCACACAAAAACATCACTAGCTATCGTTGTGTTGTGCAAAAGCATAAGTACGCTAGTGATTGACTAAATCGGAAAGTTATCGAATCTTTCATTTATTATTGTGTACATTTTGGGGCCCTGAAAATAATTAAATAAAAATAATGTCCAGAATATAATATCTATTATAATAAAAATAAACAATATGTAGCTAAAAAATATATTATGAAGTAAACTAAAACAATAAAATATCCGGTTACGTTGGTTTAGGCTGTCTTGGCCTATTGAAACAGTAGTTAGTAGCACGAGGATAAGGCATAATATACGATAATTCAAAGCCAAATACACTCCACCGATTAAACCTGAAATTTAATTAACTTACCTACTTCACGAAAGTTGGTTACGCATTTCTCTACTATGCTGTAAAATAATCAAAATACATAAAAAACATTATTTGACATCGATCTTCCAACTGGATTAAAACGGTTGACAAATTGAAAAATAAAACTTAAATAGTAATATTTAATTCGTCAATCGACATTGTCGATAGACTACATTAGTGGATCTGCACAAGCACATCACTAACTCGACGAAAGAAGCAGCGGCCGTACTACGTGATTCATCCGCTTAATGAAATATCGTTTTGTGATTTTTACATTACTTGTCTTGTTCAGTCACTTAGCGACAAACTTAGGTAGTGGTTAAGGAGCAATGTATTTATTGCAAAAATAGTACAGTCGCTGTGATATTTGAAAACAAACATAACATAGTAAAAGCAAGAAATATTTTACGATTTGTTGTTTTTCATGATTTTAAAGACAAATATAGTAAAATACTTGTACTTACATATAATAAGTAATTCCGTGATCAACAAAGTTTAGGTTTATGCTTCGGTTTTTAAAAAAAACCACTGAACAACACGGAATTACTATACTTTGTCACGATCGCGGTCGAAAGTACACTAGTTCGCGGAGACGCTAGACGGCCATTTGCCTGACATGGCCGACTGGACACGTCGCGCGGACACCGACACGCCCTCTTACCACTTCTTCTGTTTTTTACATTTCTGTGGCCGAAATGGTGAACAAAAAATAGTTTTTTTTTTTTTTCCGAATTTTTGATTTTGGCGCTCGATATTTTAGAAATGAAGAAATATATCATAAATTTGAGAAAAACTCCTCGGGACAATTTAGTCAGCTTTTTGAAAAAAGTCAGAACGATATTTTGTATTTTTTATTTTGTAACCTTTTCCTTATCCCGACTTTCTCGTCGCTCAGCGACAATATTTTTTCGAATTCCGTCGATTCATTTCCAATGTGCGTCGTGTGAGGAACACATCCGAAACGTTCATATTTTTTCTCCCTTCTGAACAACTGCAATTACTAACACAATTATTCTAGACTTGAATAATTATTGCCCAAGTTCACAACCAAAGCCCCATAAATTAATTACTGATATTAAAATTCCTTCTAAACAACCAAGGGCAAAAGGTCACGTAGATAAAGCTAGCAATACATTAGCCCACTGTCCTCGAGACCTAACATTGCGGTTTGCGGCAGGCCATGAACACCAAAGGCTAGGCTATAAGGCTACACGGCTAAACGGTTATACGGCTATAAGTTGCCGGCTACTGTTAGCGTGCTGCCCACTATCGCCTCTTATCGGCGAAGGTCAGCAATGTCGTTAAGATTGGATCAAGCCTGTCTCACCTATCGGCGTACAGTGGCGGCCGAGTTAAGTGACAAATTGTGGTGTTAGGGGTAATGCAGTGTTTGTGTAGACAGACAGTTATGTAGGAAAAGGTTGACTATAAATCAACATAGTACTACGCAGTATTGTATTAGAAAACTTGTATTTAATCGATTAATACGCTATATAAATCGGTGTAAAACACCTCTTAACGAAGCCGAAAAGCACTCATTCTCCTCATCATTGCGATCATTTTTTTGTTCTACACCATACCTGGGAACCTTCTAGTTACGGAGATATTGGGGGTCAAAGTTCCAACTTTTTGACAAGTTTTTTTTTTAAATACAAGTTTTTAATGTATGATTTTTACTTTAAACAACTCCACGACCCCCGTACTATTCAATCCGTCCATCAGCACAATGTTTTGAGTGCGTTACATTCGAGTTCTACCACAAAACATGATTTTTCACCCCAAAAAAAAAAGTCGTTTCCCAGCAATAATTTTTGCGTAAAGTTACTTAGTTTGATGTTCAGAATGCTTGGTTGACGGCTTCGTGATGAGGTCTTTTACACCCTGTATACTGCCAGTCGGCTACAACAGATAGGTACTTATGTTGTAATTAACTAAATTTTTGGTTCGTTACTTAAAAATATTGAAACTCTGTTTTAAGCTTTCTCGGTTCATAACTATACTTAAAATGTTACTTACGGGATATCTTCCGTGTTTGTTGCAGTTTCGTGACTGTTGTTGTTGTTGGTTTTTTCCATCCACCCGCATTCTCCAGTTAACCCGCGATCATGGCGCTTGCAACAGCGTCGAAATATCGGGAACTTAAAAATAAATAATATAACAATAATCACGGAAGATATCCCGTAAATGACATTTTAAGTATAATATTCAAACCTGTATTATATCTATGTAATTGAAAAGTCAAAACCCCGACTTATTGAATTTTTCTGTATTTCTTAAGTTGGTTTGTAATATGTTAACAAAAAACTACACTCGGGTCAGTGACCGAAGAATATGTAGCGGCTATACAAAAAGTACTTCGCTACATGGAACAAAAAGTACTACAGCGCCATCTATGACAGAGATGATGAACTAACCGCGAAACACGTCAGAATCCTACATCGCGCAAGCAACTTTATCCGCGACTTAAGACTATATACGAGAACCTGACAACAACCGTCGGGCAGTGGCCCACCAGACATAACACCCGTCTGGTCGGAGGATTCTCCCTTTTCTATGGGGGATGAAGAGCTTTACACGCTGTTCTTCATACCCCCAAATTGGTGACCCCGAAATGGACGTCAGCGCAGCCTTCGAGCAACGAGACGTCATCATCAAGATCACTTCCTCAAGCTTTCGAGCAGCGAGACATAGCCAGCCAGCTTCAAACGGGTATTCCTGACCACCAGCATGCAGCGGACGCGCATACCTGGTCAGCACCCTCAACCTAGCGACCTTGGCACTGCACCTACGGCCGGTCGAGTGCTGATCCTCCCGGTCAGCGCCAGCAGTCAACCACATCGCTGCGCCACTCTACGGCGCTACTCTACAGCGCCACTCTACGGCGCTACTCTACGGCGCACTTCTACGGCACCTCTCTATGGCACATCTGTCTACAATCGACTCTGGTCTCCGAGGGGGAGTGATGTAGCGGCTATACAAAAAGTACTTCGCTACATGGAACAAAAAGTACTACAGCGCCATCTATGACAGAGATGATGAACTAACCGCGAAACACGTCAGAATCCTACATCGCGCAAGCAACTTTATCCGCGACTTAAGACTATATACGAGAACCTGACAACAACCGTCGGGCAGTGGCCCACCAGACATAACACCCGTCTGGTCGGAGGATTCTCCCTTTTCTATGGGGGATGAAGAGCTTTACACGCTGTTCTTCATACCCCCAAAAATAAGTTAACAAAAAGAAACTTTATCAAAAGCCATTATTAAACTTGCGTGGACATGATATATTAATTTTTGAAATGCTTTCAGCTTGATATATTATTATTATTATAACAGGCAACTAAATTGTACACCGAAAAATAATTTCGTTAATGCGATACCTATTCATTGGTGTCGATTTTGTTCTGCACAAACTAAACTTAATTTGGGCTATTGCTATCTTTTTCTCTGTAATAAAACGAAAAAGAGACGGACGTAATTTAGAGCTGTCAAATTTAGTTGGAACTAATATTTCCTTATAAATGCAGGGTGCACGTAAAAATATGTCGACTAAAAACACGGTGAAGCGCAAGGCATAAATTAGTTTGACATCTGTAACTCAGTTCATAGTTATAGCCGTCCTTTTCTCGCACTGCCTTTTAGTAAAAGATAGCAATAGAATAAATTAAGTTTAGTTTGTGCACAACAGAATCGACACCATTTTCCTGTCAACCAAAAAGACTAGCTGCGTAAGTTCCATTTTATAAACCTATTGTCGGTATTGTACACTTTCTTTTGACCTCAAGTGTAAGAAGTTCAAGGTAGACTAGGCTTAACTATCAATCTTGTCCAGTGCGCGGTATCTTGTGTATTTTATCTACTGGTAAATGAATTTACTTTTTCTCGCTTTTGCCACTATCTTTATTTGAGTTTTCGTTGGCTAGATAACAGCTATAAAGCACACCATCACGCCTTTTGCATGGGAATAGACTGTATCAACTTAACATATTACAAAATACAAACTCTAATGTGCATACTCTAGCCAAAACTATTATGAAAGGTACTAGGAATCTAAGTAGGACCTGAACAAGTATAAGTTTAAGAACTGAAACTCGACCACGTAAATATCGTGCTAAACAACGATAATAAACTTTACGAAGATCATATCTGAGTGTTCAGCTCATATTAAGCCACATAGCCTTATAACCAACGAACGATCAAGGGGTTTCGGACGACAACTCATATATCAAATTATGATAATCAGTTTCGAAGTTATTCGGGAACAGATAAACATATGTCCCTCAGAAGTCGTGTAAAAATGTCAACAGGGAAAGAATTATAGTTATTTATGCAACTGTTGTATAATGAGGGGTATTAAAACACGAACGTGGGTTTATCACACGAGGCGAAGCCGAGTGTGATAATAGTATCACATGAGTGTTTTAATACCTAATTATGTACAGTTGCATACAAGACTTTATCTACATCCATGATATGAATCCTCCATAAAAGGTTCTGCATAGGGTGTTGCAGTGTTGTAAGAAGTCTATGTAAATTCATGGAAAGTTTAATTGCTGAGTATTTAATACAAACAAGCCATGTATAATATAATTATTTACATTTTGGATTGTACAATTATTAAAATTCACAAAGCTTGTATCACTCATTTTTGTAAACAACAAAGTGCATAATGCAATACTAATATCCAAATATCGAAAAAAAATGGCGGGATACGACGTGAATTCGAATTAACCTATTAGTTTTCTTTTTAATACGGCGCTGTGGTAGTGAATCGCACGTGCTAGACAATGTTCTTTTTTTAAAACGAGTTGCATAATGAAATTCAGTACAACATTATAACACCCGTTTGGGTGTTATAATGGTTATTATGACACTGGCTGTTTTAATGTTGGCCATAAGCTAACTGTTTCTGATACTTTTATAGAGGATTTATAGCATGGGTGTAGATAAAATCCTTTATAGTTACCATGTACATGATTCTACCAACAGAACTGTTTTTTTATTTACTGATTCATAAAAAGGTACAATACCTACACGCCCAAAATATATGTAACACATAAGCCTACATACTACATGGTACACATTTTTCACGTTTCAAGTATCAAAATGTAACCAATATCGTTATGGCTTTAGTGATCACAAGACCGTGTTCTCCAGTACTGCTGAGATTCAAGGCTTTGGTTTGAAGTTTGTTACTAATTTCTCGGAAACACGACGATTCCACTTATAGACATCGTTTAGTCTCTCTTGGGATGCTACAAGTACATTTTACTCGATTCCTTGTGGATGTTACATTGCCTGAACGGCGTTTGTTGATGATGATTCAATATGAAATAGATTGGTTTCTACACCTAAAATTAAATAAGTATTCAGTGTCAAAATATTAATGACTGCAATTCATAATTGTTTTGTAAGTACAAAACATAGCGATATTTCTAATTTTGTTTAGTAATTTTGATTAATTAAACAAAATAGCAAAATATTTCACGTTGTCAACTTTCAAAATGATGGTGCGTTCTGAAAGTTAGCAACGTCAAAATATCAAACTACACTTTAGGGTTGGCTCTAGATAATCAGGTTAGTCCCGATTATTATAGCATTTTTTACTCTAGAGACACAAATTATTCAACACAAAAAACCGAGTTTACAATAGATTTGCATTTATATTGGTGAAGAACGAAACTGCTGAAATAACAGTACAAAAAATATGATTGGTTCGTCTCTGAAATATTTTTGTAAAAATTTTATGGTAATGGCGTGAAAATTTGTAGGCATTCTAAAAGGTAAGAAAGGAATTTCTTATTATGTTTACTTAGTACGGAAAAAGGGTTAAAAAAATCTATTGATTTATCGGCTTCCGTGGAGATTATTGAAAAACCATTAATGATCAACTGCTTCAAATCCGAAACGTAAGCAGAAATGAAAGTTAACGGATTTGACATAAAAAAGAACCAGCGTCTAAAGAGATCTTGCATTTTACGGGCACTACTCGTGTAGCAGAAATCACGTACCTATAATGTCTTTCAAAAGTCATCACGGGGCCTAAAATGGCTGCTTTATCAGAATCATAATGAATCACGTTAAAAATGTGAAATTCTTAAAATGGTCTTTATGGTCATAGACACAGACAATATTATGAATTGTCAATTTGTCATATTATTTTCCTACTAGCTGTTGCCCGTGGCTTCGTTCGCGTGGCAATTTTGATGTGTATGTAAGTACGAACAAAAACCTTTAAAATCAATATTGCTTACCTCCCATAACATACGGCATGATAATATGTAGCCTAACATTTTTGCTGAATTTCAATTCAATCTATCCAGTTGTTTTGGCGTGAAGCCGTACCATACCGACAGACAAATAGATAAACAGACAAAAAATTTTAAAAGTCACTTTTTGTCATCAGTTACGTTTTTCTAACAAAAGCCACTTATTTTTTCTCGAAAATTCTCTATGTACAGTTTTTCTTTCGTTACTGTTTTATTATATGTATAGATTATGAATCTGCGAAAGCAGCCATTTACGGCCCCCTTTTTTTTCCGAATGGGAAATCATCAAATTTTAATGACTTCTCCCGCTCTGGGCAGAGCAGGAGTGAGTGTCAGACTTTTACTGACTAAAACTCATCCATGTTCCTTCAGCGCCCTTTGTGTTCCGGGGCCACGGTATCTCAATTTAAGGCCCCCTGGAGAATGATCTCCTGCCCTTATTTCTATTCATTTGGGTCGGCACAGCATGTCTGGTTTTACAATACTTCTCTATTGTTCGTCATCTCATACACACCCTACATACCGGGTTTCCTCCGTGCCTCGGAAAGCACGTTAAGCTGTTGGTCCCGGCTGTCATTTGTCCATCTTTGACAGTCGTTACAGGTAGTCAGTGACCCAGAAAGTCTGACAACCAGTCTTACCAAAGTGGTACCGTATTACCCAGTATGAACTGGGTTGTGGAGGTCAGATAGGCAGTCGCTCCATGTAAAATACTGGTACTCAGCTGCATCCGGTTAGACTGGAAGCCGACCCCAACATAGTTGGGAAAAGGCTAGGCAGATGATGATGTTCGTCATCTCATCAGAAACCTCCTTCATCATATCATCCCTCACACAGTCTATCCATCGTTTATTTTGTCTTCCTCTACTCTTATACCTCATCCTCATTCATACTCAAAACTTTCCTCACGACATCTACCTATTCCAAAAGTATTTGTAAAAATAAAATCAAACCCATTATTATAATTTCTATTAATTTCTCGGATGACGCGATTTTCACCCGCACCCTAGCGAATAAAATCACACCCACAGTCATTCAGTATTCTCACAATCGCTTTTCACCGTAACACTAAATTACAGCGCCATAAAAAATAACAGAACACAATAACACACTAGCACACCACTGAATTTGGTATAACACCTACCAATTTATAAATCTTGGCAACCATCGCTTAACCCGTAACTGCTAACAGGAAATGACACAAACACACACAAGCCTGCCGCTGCTACTATCGTATCAACTTGATTTATGAAGTAATTCGACCTTGACCTTGGGTTATCATGAACTATGAACATTGCTGTGCTTACGAATGAATGGCATTGTAGGGTTGGAATTTATTTATCGTCAGACAGTTTTAACTGGCGTGACCTTTTCAAGTGGTTTAAAAAAAAAAACTAGCGACTAATTACTAGCTGGGGTGCGATGGTGGCATGTCAAAAAATCAAGATTTCTGTGTTATGCCTAATGTATTTAGCATATTTATCTGCTGGAATAAATTCTCTAAATTATGGTACTGCATCAATGGTGTCGAATATGTTGTGCACAAACTAAACTTAATTTAGGCTATTGCTATCTTTTACAAAAAGGCAGTGCGAGAAAAGGATGGCTATAGCTATGAACTAAGTTAGAGATGTCAAACTAGTTTATGCCTTGCGCTTCACCGTGTTTTTAGTCAAAATGTTTTTACGTGCACCCTTCATTTGTATAGAAATATTAGTTCCAACTAAATTTGACAGATCTAAATTACGTCCGTCGCTTTCTCGTTGTATTATAGAAAAAAAGATAGCAATAGCCTAAATTAAGTTTAGTTCGTGCACAACAGAATTGACACCAATGTACATTTTTTTAAGCTTGGAAGAACTAAACAGACAAACAAACTAATTACAATAAAAGAGAAGCAACTTTACAAAATAGTAGCTACCAGTTTAATTTTGTTTTAGGCATAATTTTTTATATGTTGTTCAATGTGCTGGCCATAAAAGGTCAAAAATCTGGGTGTAAACTTAATAAGACACATTCATTATTTCTTTACTTATGTTTCAGTAAATTATTTTAAAAAAAAAGCTACACCGTTAGTGTTTATGTATCTTCATTAATTAACTTGTTGTAACATACCATCGTGTACATTATAATTCTATTATAAGTTGACATTTCAGTAAAAAACAATAGTGGTTGGCATGGTTGCGTTAAGCATTTTTAATTACTCACAGTTTTAATGTGAAGTCGCCACCCCTACGAAATGTTTACATTTTTGTCAACGAACTATGATGGCTAATGAGTCTATTCAAAACTAACTGCTAGGTAGATAAGCAAATGATATGGTAGGCAAACTAGATATGTTGATAACTATAATCATGTGTGATATGAATATTAATAGAAGTCTAACTTCTTCGTTAGTGCGGTGATCGAAAAATGACAACTGTGTATCAGGGTTCGATTTCAAGGTCAGCTGAAGAGCTTAGAGATCGTTAGGTTAAGCCGTGCTTGCCTAGGTTGGTCTATGGATGGGTGACCACCCATTACATACCGAGTTCCCCCGTGCCTCGGAAAGCACGTTAAGCCGTTGGTCCCGGCTGTCATTTGTAGATCTTTGACAGTCGTTAGGTAGTCAGAGGCCCAAAAAGTCTGACAACCAGTCTTACCAAGGGGTATCGTATTACCCGGTACTAACTGGGTTGTGGAGGTCAGATAGGCGGTCGCTCCATGTAAAATACTGGTATTCAGCTGCATCTGGTAAAACTGGAAGCCGACCCCAACATAGTTGGGAAAAGGCTAGGCAGATGATGATGATGATGATGAAGAGCTATTAGTTTTATTTTATGGGAATCAATCAATTGCATCTGATTGATGACAATAAGTTCATCCCACTTCAAATACATAATATAACATCACGCTTGTAATCCCCGAAGGGTTAAACAGAGGTGTGCTTATACGCAATACGTACGTTTCGCCTCACGATGCTAAAGAATAGCACCATCCCATATCTTCCCGTGGGTGTCGTAAGAGGCGACTAAGGGATTACCAGAGAATGGGCAGCAGCGTTCTCTGTGCTTTTGTAACAACCGTACTGCGATCGCCAACCCGCCTGCCAAGCGTGGCGATTATGGCAAACCCCCCCCCCCCCCCCTTGGGACTCCCTAGCTGCTACTGAGAAATTCCTGATGGAAAAACTTGCCGACCCGGGAATCGAAGGTAGGACCTCATGCTCAGCAGTCGAGATTACGACCACTACACCAACAAGGCAGTTACTTTAAATACGACTCAATACTCAAAACTTTTCACTCTAACATCATTAAAATAAGCTTGAATACTGCACAACGGCTATCTTTGTCGAATGTACGTTAGGTATGTTCTATCGTAATTAAATAGTTAATTACATCCATAATAACCCATCACCCCACAACTACTGTTTCTATTTATGGAAAGCGCCCTTGACCTTAAACGATGGAAACTAATCGTTTACTATCAGCACTGCAGTGTAATCAACCATTTTGAAGAAGAATGTTTTTGTACTGATGCCAACTTTGGTATCGCTTTCTTAAAGGGAAATATGACGTGTTTGATAGAGTTGTCTACTTAATTATTCGAACTTATCCTTGAACTTGTCGAATACTCATCCATCGATTTCATTCAACACCCTCAATTATAGGTCGATAACTTATAATTATAACTTCTATTGGACTTTGATATCATAATATTTGTTATTTAAAGTTAACGCTTTCGTAGTCTATTATTATGGCTGATGAGTGAATATTTACTTTCATTAGAGATGGTTGATATGTAAATATAAGTTATAGAATGCTGCGATTAATACGTCTCATCTATCAATTTAATGACGTGAATACTAATATACGTATCATCATCATCATCATCATCATCAGCCTATTAATGTTCCCACTGCTGGGACACAGGCCTCCTCTCTGTGAGAGGGAATGGGCTATAATCCACCACGCGGGCCCAGTGCGGATTGGTAGATGTCACATGTCTTCGAATTTTTGGTTCTAGGACATGCCGGTTTCCTCACGATGTTTTCCTTCACCGTTTTGAGAGCAGCGGTGATGAAATAAATTACACAAAGTAATGCGCCTGCCTGGGTTCGAACTCACGACTTACTGTTCGTAAGTCGGGGCCGCCACCACTGGGCCACCGCTGCAATATACGTATACTAATATTATAAAGAGGGAAGTTTGTAAGTTTGAATGTATGGTTAATCTACGGAACTACTGATCCGATACCGATCATTCTTTCACTGATTGGAAGCTACATCCCCGAGTGTAATAAATTCTCGTGAGATAATTTCGGATCATAAAGCGAACGGACAAAAGCCATAAAAAAAATCAAGCTATCTGTCCGATACTCCGATGTAAAGACAAAACTACAACTTTCCTACAATACTATGGTCAAGAAAATGGCCAAGTTTTACTGTAAAAAGTTCTCACAGTTGACAATGAACTACCATTTTGTGTAGCATATCAACTTGATTAATGAGTTAAGCTGACCTTGACCCTCGATTCGCAGTCTGCAATGCCAGCAGTAAGATTTCTTTACGGTTGACCTGGACTTAGCATTGTAGAGGTTGGATTTTGTTGTCAATATTGACCTTGGGTACTTTTTCCTGTGGACAAAGTTGACCTTGAGTTCTTTTTTCTGTCGACAGGGTGTGAATTAATTACATTTATTTTGCACGAAACTTCAGCAGTGAGTGATAAGTTGAGCTGTCAGAGTTTGGAGGTTAAATGATTCTGCCAATTTGAACTTTCAAAGAAAGTACTTTTAGATTATTATTACTGTTATCTGATTGTAATGTTTACATATCTATACTAATATTATAAAGAGGCAAAGAGAGGTAAAGTTTGGGGGATATCTTTGGAACTGACTGAACAAACTAACTATTCCGATTTTTTTTTTACTAATGAGAAGCAACATTATCCCGAAGTATCGAAGACGATAGGTATTTAAAACGTTCCCGTGGGATATTTTTCGGGCATGACGCGAGTGAAGACGCGGGATAAAGCTTGTAGGTACTTAACATAGAACATAGGTAAAACTGCCTGTACCCTCGGGGAAACACGGGAATGGTGTTAACAATAAACATTTTTTCGAACTAAACAAAAAATCACATACTGTTTGTTAGTTTTTGTAACCAATAGTGATGATGACTGACTAGAAAAAATATGACTCTGTTTAGTCCGTCAGTTAGGTTATCGAAAAATGTTGGAAACGTGTTTTTTGTTTTTATTAAATTAATAAAAATTGACAAAGATAAAACGTGACAAAAATCAGGAGTGGGGGACGGTGACGTAACATTTGAGAAAAAAAATTATTCAAATGTAACGTCACACGAGTTTTCGACGCACTGTATTGTCTAAATTTTTTGTTCTCGTGAAAAAAGAAAAAATATATGTCCAATATTTTTTGGTAATCTATCTGACAGACTAATTAGATTTTTTGTCATCTACCCTATTCTACTAGCATTATCATTCGAATAATAAATTAATAAAAATCACAGGAAAGTAAACAACAAATTGACCTTTTTGTAAAAGCTTTTTCCAACAAAACTATGATGAATCAGTCTCAAAGCAACAGTTGAATACAAACATTACGGTGAGCAATTTTCTCAGTAATTACCAGTTACAATCTATGACTAACATCAAAACAAATCAATATTTCTAACACACTCTTAGTCTACACTTAGTAATTTAAAAAACTGCGTCATCAGTTTACTCAAGGTTTCTCTCATCAAAAGCAAAATAAAGTTTAGTTTACAACAGAGTTCGAAGCATAATTATGCATATATGGTATATGCATGTTTTTTTTTTATTTACTCAAGAATTCCTTAAGAAGCGAAGGCGTTGAGGCGAAGGCGCCTCCCCGAGCAAACGACCTTGAGTGAGCAGTTTTTTGGAGCTTATTTCTCTTTATCCAAAAGAAATACCAACTAATAAAAATACATTAAATTACTACATATTCTTGACTCCAAAATTATCCTTTGTATATTTTTTTTAAGTAGTTTAATGTTTAATAAATACAACGAAACCACAGAAATTAGAAATATTGATTTATAAAATGCTACTTCGTAAAGTAACCATTATTTTGATTTGCTACTAATACTAGGATAGGCAAATTAATAATGAACATAATTGTCGTTTTTTTTTTTCCAAAAGACGTAAATTTGATTTTATAAATAATAAAAACCACTCATTTCGCACTATTCGGCCTGCAGTGACTGACGTAACAACCACTTCGTAGTGTAAGCTGTTTAGAACTTTATTCTAACAGTATTTCAAACGAATATTGAATCACCACAAATAGAGTTGCTAATTTTGCTCGGAGAACCGCCTTAATAAGCTAAATAAACAAACCCTTTCAAAAATCAACCATTCGAATTGAGAACCTCCTTCTTTTTTAAGTCGGTTAAAAATAACAGGATCATTAGCTCTAATTGGACCAAAGCGCCTTTATACGGAATTCACACCGAATTTTTCGACCCGACTCATTTGGTGTAAACTAGTCTTTAAATTCAAGGTCAACACTCGATTGAGTTCCACACGCCATATAATATTACAAAGTAAACAATAATTTCTTTCTTTAGTTTGAATGGAACAATTTTCTTGCAAGGCTTCGTAGCAAAGTCTCCGATTTGAATTTCTTAGAAACTAACCTTTCCTTCAAAAACTCCTATTTTATTTCATACGTAGGTGTTGTAAGGAAAAGGTTTCATATTTATTTTCCATAGTCGAGGAACATATTCTTTCGAGGATTTCTATGATCTATTTATAACGCGTCTTTATACCCTTGATTCGATAGACGCCCACGTTTTTCCGGTGGCAAAGTTATTGTAGCTGTCACTGTCATTACACCATTTTTTTATAAATCTCTATTTTCAGCAACCAAGTCAAGCAGTCTCGACATAGAAAACGACATTATTGTTAACTTTTGATCGCTAAATAACGAATAAATTCTGTTGCAATAATGATGCTTGCAAGAAACGCATCTTGGATGTAGAGACTTGCGTTACTCGCAAGCATCATTCCGTATTCTTTATTGCACACAAAATTAAAAATATACACCCAAAATTAAAATATATAACATGTGTACAACGCTCGCAAACATTATCATTGCAACCGAATTTATTCGTTGGTAATTAGCGATCAAAAGTTAGCGATTTTGTTGTTATCTCTGTCGATACTGCCGGCCCTGATCGTAATCAATCCTGGTAAACCAAAAAAGAGCGATGTTTATAAAATATGGCCGTTCATTCCATACTCATACGTAGTTTACAGCCACTAATTGCTTAACTCACCCCGTTGAACCACCATAAACATAAATGTATGACTTTCCATGCATTTTCCATACATAAATCCCATAAAACCCACTATAAAAGAAGGAGCAGTAAAGGAAACCGCACTACAACAACAGCCCATAACGTCCACTGCTGGACATAAGCCTCTCCCATGATGGGAGGAATTTGCCGTAATCTCCACGCTTGGCAGGCGGATTGGAGATCGCAGTGATGAAAGACTAACAGAAAACGCTGCTGCCCATTCTCTGGTCTACGGAGGCGCAAGGTGTTCTGCCTCAGACATTAGTCGCCTTATACGACACCCGTGAATGTAATGGGTTGGTTCTATTCTACTCTGCCGGATACCACACGGCTTAAACCGCACTGCGACCGCTTATTACTGTGCAATCAATACAAACACAAACCACGCAAGTTTTTTATTTTTTTATTCTAAATATAGGAATATGGCGTGCAATGTTCAGTGCCTACTCGTCAATCGATGTTGTTACCTTGGCCCGAAATTGGTACGTTTACCATGTTATTCGTGAATTTGCATTTATATCATCGCGCTGGACCGGTTATGGGTTAGGCAGAGCGCCAGGTATTACCGCTTAGGAGGTTGTATCATTATTATTCACGAAGGCTGTAGTTTCACAGAAGATTAACTAAGCAAAAGTACTTACTTTTGCTTATGATATAATCGTTTGTCGTCCTCTCAGTTTATTAATTGCAGACTAACAAACATTTACATTTAATATTATTATAAACTAAATTACAATGTACAGTCACAAGCATACACTATATGTTTACACTTTCCTGAATCTAAAACAATTTTTGGCGAAAAATAACGATTGTAACTTGGAGATCATGTTATGATGATCTGGAACTCATGTTTTTCATAAAAACATGAGTTCCAGAATACTATATTCGTTTCGTAACAACATGAAATTTTAATCAGAACAATACGAGAAATACACTTTTAAAAGTTGTTTAGTGTTTACCTATTGGTGCTCGTGAGTGTGCACCTCACATGCTGTTGCTTTCATTTGCAATATCGTGCCGACAGGTGTGTTGCTAGGAAGTTTGTTCTGCCACTTGGGCACTTCTCCACAGCTACAACAATAGGAAGTGGTGAGGTTGGAGGCGGGGGGGGTTTCATAGTTTTGTCGTTTAAGGCGATTACAGGAGCTAAACGCGAGTTTTATAATGCAGAAAAGCAAATGATTCACTGCAATAAACAAAACCAGAAAAATATATGATATTCTTCAGGATATATACCAGTACGATAGTGTTTTGAAACAACAAATTTTATTCGTTAAAAAAAATCAACTTATCTCTAAAAAAATATTTTAACGAGTGAAAACCATACTAAAAAAACATGCGATCATTCTGATTTTTTGGCAAATAATTTTACAAGCAACATATTAGCATCATAGTGTTTTACTTTTTTAGTCCAATCAATAGATTTTTTTTGTAAATCGCAAATAACACTCATTTCGCACTATTCGGTCCGCAGTGACAACCACTTTGTAGTGCAAGCTGATTAACTAACAGTATTTCAAACGAAGTTTGAACCACCACAAATAAAGTTGCTAATTTAGCTCCTGTAGTCGCCTTAATAAGTGTCACTTGATTTGTGCATCCACCTACGAGCACACGTGATCCAGAATTAAAAACGTTACCTTTATTTTAAACTTGATGCTGTAATCAAATAAGTATTATGGCAAAACAAATAAGAAAAAGACATTTAAAGGAAAATTCTGAAATCATGTACACACTGCAAACTAGTTCGGTTTGCAGGGCAAACTAACAAAGTTATTGGTGTGCATAAAGTCAACGGCTGTCTGGCTTGGCCTATTTATTAGTGTTTGCGCTTCACAATAACCCGTTGTCCACCCACACACTCACAATTTCTTGTCACTTGATGTTGCATGGAATATGAAACATAAATTTAGCCAACTTAACAATCTTCTCCGTGGCGCAATGGTCGAGCGAACGGTAAACAGTATCTTACGACGCCAGCGTCTAGCGTCGTAAGTTCGAATCAGACTGCCAACACATCGGTGTTTTTGTATGTTTTAATTAAACGTTTTACATTTGTTTGTTCAATTCATTGCTTAAATATTGGCAAGTCTTTTTTATATTTGAGTTAGAATTTATTTGAGGTCTACCCTCTAAAAATGACAAATCATGTGTAAGTTAGTAGTGTAAGTTCGTCGTCATAATGTTATTGACTATCGGGCTTACGTTACGTTTTTAGACATTATACCCTGCGTGTTTTGAGCAGTGCTTTTATTTGTTAATCATTATGAATCACTTAACTACACTTTTAAGAGCTGAGATTATTATTTTGCGTGAGCAAAACGTTCAATTAGTGAAATTGCGAGGCGTTTAGAGATATCGGTAAGTAACAAAATCTTAAGATTAATAATAATGTTTATATAATCCACATGTTATTGATTGTTGTTTTTTGTAACAATATTTTATTATTGTTCACAGAGAAGGACTGTGCAATTGTGGGTCCATCGATATGCAGATTCGGGAAGCATTGATCCTTGCTGACCGGGACCGAAGGCTAATCCATAGCATACACAGATGGCAATGCGCGGCACCGTGATATAGTTGCAACGCATATCGCTGAGCCCTTCTTCGGTACTCGTTTAACGGCGACTAAACATGACGTGACATTACAAACTGTACGGAACCACTTGCGTGAAGCTGGTGTGAAATGTCGTAGGCCAGCCAAGAAAATATTATTGTCAAATATTCACAGACAAAACCGGGTACGCTTCGCAAGAGAATATTTGGATTTCGATTGGTGCAATAATGTTGTTATATTTAGCGATGAAAAATGTTTTAAGTCGGACAGAGACGGTCGCAAAATATTGTGGCAAAAAGATGGTGAACGCTATAATAAAAAAAATATTCTTCCATGCAGGTCTAGTGGCTGCTTTACTTTGGGATTTTGGGGATGAATGTCATCAATGGGTCCTGGTGAATTAGTGCAGTTAGGGGGTCGCAATACCAGTGAAGGTTACTTGAACGTTTTACATAACCTGATGCTACCAAGTGTGCGCGTTGCATACCGATAGTAAAGGCACACCAATCGGCTATTCATAAAAATATCAAGGGGTAATTTGTTTTATGTGAGTGATGTTATTGTTAGTGAGATAACAGTTTATGATACCTGTATCTTAATATCTTTCTTACTAACATGTTTATTCATATCACTATAATTAAATTACTCTCTTGAATATGAAAAATAAAGTTATTTCTTGTCCGACTTAGAATATTTGTCATGCACAAAACTTTATAATTTGTAATTATAATTATAATAAAAACCTAGGCAATAAATATTGTTGATTTCTTATTACAAATTGTTTAATTTTCGCTTCCATATTTTTTTCTTATTATCAGTTAAAATAGAAAAATAAAAATTCAACAAAATGACAACAAATGTTTTAAAAAATGCAAAAAGTCAATGACGGTGGCGGGATTCGATCCTACGACATTTGTTTTACCAGCCCATTGCTTATACACCTTTGCCACAAGACCAGTTAGCAATAATGTGAAATTTATGCTTAATATTCTTTGCATACAAAATAGTAACCTAACCGTTTTCAATCACGGCGGCCAATTTTAGCGAAAATTAGCCACACACACGCGTGTTTGCTGACTTATTGTGAGACGTGAGGCGAAGTAATACACCAGTTGATTTTACGCACACCAGCATTATATTGGTGTGCTCTGCAAACCTAACTAATTTGCTGTGTGTACCTATGAATAACTTTCTTACATTAGTAACTTATAGTTTGCTCCTTGTACGATGTATTTTAATAAGTACACCACATACCTGAAAAAATAAATTATACTATTTGTATTTTTATGTACAACAACAGGTGTTGAAAATGAAAAAAGAAATAAAATACATTTATTTGGCGCATGTCGCAAGTGCACACAATATAAAACAAAAATAAAAACTTAAATCTAAACAAAAAAATATAACACTGTATGCCTCAAAACTAACGACCTAAGTAGTAAACAATGTAAGCAAGAAAGAAAATTTTGTACAAACTACAAGACCCTCGAAATAAAATGTATTGTTATTTTACAGAACTTTTATTGTAGTTAAAAAAAAAACAGTACAGAAAATAACAAGCACACTCAAATTGCAATGATTGGTTGAAATAATTATTGAACAGCCAATCGCATTACTTGACTTGTGTTTAATTTTGACGAGTCGATGATTTTCGTTCAAAAGGTTTTTGAACAATTAAAAGTCATCGACTCGACCCTCAAAATTAAAAGCCCTTACAGTCGGTTGAGTGTGGCTTTTTATCAAGTGACTAGGGAGCTGGGGAGCAGCTGCATCAGTTCTTCGCAATAAACCGTTATAAAAACTCCTTCTGTTCCATTCATTTTGACGAGTTAAGTAAACATAATTGTAGGGAACAGCTGATTTTTTTTCGCGATATAGGGTGCTTACATAAAGAAGCAGGATTCTGGTACGGGCGGGTCGGTACCGATCGGTGCAGGGTTCACTTGCATATAGTTTAAACCTGATTCTTTATAAGTGAGTGCATCAGATAACATAGAAATTAATACCTGCACCAATCGGTACCAACCTGCCCGTACCGGAAACCTGTTTCTTTATGTAAGCACCCTTAGGGTTTGGTCACGGTAACTTTCCGTTACTCTATTCGCTTTATTTATTAATCCAATCCAAACATCTTTTTTTCGTGAGATAAAAGGAAATACTTATCCATTAAAAAGACACACATTATGTACCTACCTACTAGTAAGTAAAATTATTTTATAGTCTTACCTTTCAGAGTGTCCAGGTAATTTAAAAAAAACTTATGTCTGGATGCGTTATTGACGAATTCATACAACCTAAAACAGCACAATATTTCCTACTCGTCAAAAAAATCGCGCGGTAATTGTTAAAAAAAACAACACACCGTCCGTTCGACACTGCGGTTCAGCCGTGACTGTCTGCGCCCCGAGCGCACCCCGAGATCGAGGAGCGTAGGTATAGCTCGCGTTTCGTCCGTTTGTATGAAGTTGGAGTACTGTATTATAATATTACCGTGGTTTGGTCCCACAGTAAAAGTTGTTCATAATGATGAGTATAATGACACAAGAGGTATGGTATTTTCCACTTAGATCTTTAACTGTAATTACTAATATTCAACATTTTGTGATAGACAGGGAACGATATTTCAGGCGCGGCCGCGGTAGCAAAGATTATTTTAGATTGAACTGCGTAAATAACAGCTGTAGGTATGGCCACAAATCAGTAGTTGCCATGGCTGAACTGGATAACTTTAAATTGACTCCGGATACAGGTTGGGAGTAAGGTAAGCCTGTCCATTAGTAGACAACTCTGGCCTGGAGTGTTCTTTTTTTACACTACACAGGCTTGCGTTTAGACGTAAATCGCTTGCGGCCTAGGGTGCTCGCTTGCCTCGAAAAGCCCGAAATGTTGTGTAAAATCGCTCCACAAATGGGATATAATTATGAGAATGTGGTCTCAGAGTAAAACAGGTTGATTTGTGATCAAACTGAATTTATTTTAAATTATAAGTCTACTACACGTCTTCGTCGTTTTACAGTCTTACGCCATTGATCTTACGCCATCTTTTTAACATATCACTCTCTCACTCCAGATATATTCATCCCTTTCGCTCACTGTTACATTCCGTTTACCACATTAAAATATCGTGTCCTGCCTATCCTATTGTTTTCACGCTGTGGTATTTCCCTCTATATTATCGGCTCTCAGACCCGCGCACGTCCGTTCACTTTCGAAGCACAAAACTAAGTGACCGTCGACACAATGCTTCCCTCTCTTTCACTCACAGACACTACATCCCTTCCTTATTTTAATATTTTTGTTTGATGAGATAATTTTCACTTCATCCATCTAATCCTCACCCAAAGCCGGAATCTCATTCGTGGCCTACGGCCAACATTTAGGCCATCCAATAAACCCCTGTTTGTTTTACTACGTTCCTTAAGAACGCAGAGTCCCATCTGACTCCATAGTCTCTACCAGACCCGACCTCCACCAGAGCCACCCACGCACCGCGCTTCCTTAGACTGCTACAAGCAGACACCGACTTCTACCGGACTACGGCTATGAAATGGTTACTGGTACGGCCCTACCAACTAAACTAAGTTTCCCCACTATCACCGACTCTAAATTTCTCTACTTCATACGGTATTTGGCCCTCGGGCATTCTCCTTTACCTATGATTCGCGTACTTGTAAGTACGCTTAGAGGTTAATGCTCTCAATGTG
Organism: Xestia xanthographa; assembly: GCA_905147715.2. Lineage (NCBI taxonomy): Eukaryota > Metazoa > Arthropoda > Insecta > Lepidoptera > Noctuidae > Xestia > Xestia xanthographa. The sequence continues at coordinate 26,461,114 of LR990658.1, forward strand.
TAGCGATCCCCTCTAACACTTTTACCACTGTGAAAGGTCCTTTATATTTGGGGTCCAATTTAGTATTTACAGTCGTGCCTTAGTGCTCGCCACCCCTTTTTTTTTTAAATATACAGCGCCAACTTTCCGATTAACCGATCTGAGTTTTTCCTAACTTGTTCGAGGTCTGCGTCAGTATCATCGTCGTAAGCTATAAGACTAAGAAGGCGCGCGACTACCGACTAGTAATTTGAGCAGGCTTACTTTTGCCACCCTATTGACCGTACAGTTTAATGCCCTCTGCACATCTCCTAACGCATCCTGACACGACCTATCTTCGTTTACTTCAACTGCGATAAGCAGAGATTTTAATGTACTCATTGTGCGCTCAACTTGACCGTTAACTCGCGATGATCCCGTGGCTATTAAATGAAGCCTAATGCTTTACTCTCACAAAATTCCCTAAACTCTTGACATGTGAAACGACGACCTTGACCGGCAATAATCCGTACAGGTGCTCCAAACAATGATACGTTCCTTGTCACAGCTTTTATTTTATTACTTTATTGTAATGTATATTGTATTTTAATACGCATCGTATGATGTAAAAGGACAAACTGTAAACGTATCAATGAGTACGAACACATACTTCTTGTTAGCTCGTTTTCCACTGAGCTTACTTGTCGCATCGATGTGTACCGTGTGCCAAGGTACTGCAACAATACAATACACGCAATAGGGTGCAACTCTGCCTGTACCTTGCATGAATGACACTTTGCTTCTTTACATGTAACGCAATCTTGTTACGAGAAGACTTAAAAGAGTTGTCGTCGCTTACCACAACAAACTTCCTTCCATGTAAATATAAACGAAAATATGTAACATGATATTGTTACTAGAAGACTTAAAAGAGTTGCAGTCGCTTACCACAACAAACTTCCTTCCATGTAAATATAAACGAAAACATGTAACGCGATCTTGTTACTAGAAGACTTTAAAGAGTTGCAGTTGCTTACCACAACAAACTTCCTTCCATGTAATTATAAACGAAATTGTTTTACACCATTTACTACGCCCAACATCTCCAGCTCATATGAGTGATGCCTCGATTCGACCCGAATTGAAGGATGGCGAACGGATGCGCGGTAGCATGTTATTCTCCAAAATAAACAAATCACTTTCCACAAACCTTTCCACCGAACCTTTTCCCTGAAAACAATGGACACGATGTTCGCCTTCAACAAAATTCGAAGGGCCTTGATCAGCATCTGGGACAAAACATGTCATCCGACTACCGTTGGTCCACCCAAAGCACATTGACACAAATCACAACTAAAACCAGCCTAACCTTTGCAACCTGTAACACCGTTAATGCATGGACACGTTGAAACTTTAAAATTCAAATGTAATATTCCGAAAGCTGGATGTCTCATTCCCTCTCTGACCTCAGAATCAAATCAAGTACAAATCTTCTATACAAACACATGGCCTTCATCTCGAGAACAAAACGCTGTAACTAGTGTAATTAGCTCAATCAAGTCACGAAATCTGATGCGAAATCAACTGTAACGGGTATCTATCCGGTTTTGTTTACCTCACGATAATTTATACACATACGTTCCCGTCAGATTTTTCAACAAATAACTTGCATAATGTGAATTGCTATGTCTTGTTATTTTGGCATCTTAATAATTCATTCACTCGTTCGCGCATTGCTTTTCTTTCTACCGGCGGGCAAAGATAAGGCCGTCTTCGTACCGTCTCGTTTGGATCTATTAAACGAAATTCTAGTATATAAGTGATAACGGGGGTATTTGGAAAGCCGAAGATAAAAATTAAATATTCTGTTTTTATTTTTTTATAAACTGACAAGTCATTGTTTACGTTCTCATGAAATATCAATGTGTACAGTGTACATCATGGAAATTCTATATTGCTGAGAACTTATTGTATCTTAAACAATATCAATATCCTCTTTTCCAACGTTCCCATTTAGCTCCAATAGATCCTGCTTCACCATAGTACTCAATTTTTCTAAAGTAAAACTTGACATCATATTTAAATTTATGGACATTGAAACAAATAAAGAATGTCTAATTTTGGTCACCAAATGGGCATCATCCTTTTATCAACCTGACAAATTCATTATTTATTTCATACAGTATTTATTCATACCATTGTTCAAATTAAACTAACAATCTTGTATGAATTGTCTTCATAATTCAATAAACGGGCGTTATCCGTACACAAAACTTCATATTACGGACATCACCCCGTTTGTATTTTGAATATACTATGCAAACTATTGTCTGACTTTGTTTTTAACTGTAAACCATAATTTTATTTTATTTTCAATATTCGTTACTCAACAATTCCATTAATGTTTGCATGTCTAACATAAGGTATATTGTACAAGACTCACCCATCTTATTCCAACATCTTATTTTATGTACCTGCAATCTATGCAAATAAATTTTACTTCACTTCACTTTACTTCGTTTTACTTCACTTTACTTTATTTCACTTTACTTACTTTACTTCACTTTACTTTACCTTACTTCACTTTATTTTACTTTTCTTCACTTCACTTTACTTTACTTCACTTCCCTTGCTTCATTTCGCTTTACTTCGCTTTACTTTATTTCACTTTACTTCTCTTTACTTCAGTTTTCTTCCACTTACACTCTTACATACCTACGTCAGTATGTATTTACAGGCATCACCTGTACTAAATTACATTAGTAAGTCCATACAGGCGTCACCTGTTCCCGGACTACCAGGCATCATCTGGTAACATCATGTACTAACAGGTATCATCTGTTATCATCATGTGCATACAGGCATCACCTGTAGTAAATTAAATTACGAAGTCCTAACAGGCGTCACCTGTTTCCGGACTACCAGCATCATCTGGTAACATCATGTACTAACAGGTATTATCTGTTATCTCATGTGCATACAGGCATCACCTGTTGTAAATTTAATTACGAAGTCCCAACAGGCGTCATCTGTTTTCGGACTACCAGGCATCATCTGGTAACATCATGTACTAACAGGTATTATCTGTTATCTCATGTGCATACAGGCATCACCTGTTGTAAATTTAATTACGAAGTCCTAACAGGCGTCATCTGTTTTCGGACTACCAGGCATCATCTGGTAACATCATGTACTAACAGGTATTATCTGTTATGTCATGTGCATACAGGCATCACCTGTTGTAAATTAAATTACGAAGTCCTAACAGGCGTCATCTGTTTTCGGACTACCAGGCATCATCTGGTAACATCATGTACTAACAGGTATTATCCGTTATCATCATGTGCATACAGGCATCACCTGTAGTAAATTAAATTACGAAGTCCTAACAGGCGTCACCTGTTTCCGGACTACCAGCATCATCTGGTAACATCATGTACTAACAGGTATTATCTGTTATCTCATGTGCATACAGGCATCACCTGTTGTAAATTTAATTACGAAGTCCTAACAGGCATCATCTGTTTTCGGACTACCAGGCATCATCTGGTAACATCATGTACTAACAGGTATTATCTGTTATCTCATGTGCATACAGGCATCACCTGTTGTAAATTTAATTACGAAGTCCTAACAGGCGTCATCTGTTTTCGGACTACCAGGCATCATCTGGTAACATCATGTACTAACAGGTATTATCTGTTATCATCATGTGCATACAGGCATCACCTGTAGTAAATTAAATTACGAAGTCCTAACAGGCGTCACCTGTTTCCGGACTACCAGCATCATCTGGTAACATCATGTACTAACAGGTATTATCTGTTATCTCATGTGCATACAGGTATCACCTGTAGTAAATTAAATTACGAAGTCCTAACAGGCGTCACCTGTTTCCGGACTACCAGCATCATCTGGTAACATCATGTACTAACAGGCATCATCTGTTATTTAGTCCATACAGAAGGAGACTCATGTTCTCTTTTATACGAACATCATTACTTGATACAATCCTAGTCTTTTCCCAAACTATGTTGGGTCGGCTTCCAGTCCAACCGGATGCAGCCGAGCACCAGCACTTCACATGAAGCGGCCGCCTATCTGTCTTCCACAACCCAGTACCTGGGCAATACTATACCCATTGGTAAGACTGGATGTCAAACCCCTTGGCTTCTGACTACATATAACGAGTGTCAAAGATCCAGAAATGACAGCCGGGACCAACGGCTTAACGTGCTTTCCGAGGCACGGAGGAAACTCGGTATGTAATGATGGTCACCCATCCACGGACCAACCTCGGCAAGCATAGCTTAACCTTGGTCGACCCGTGCGGCTGTTATTATTTAGCCACGAGCTCCTCCATCATTACTTGATACAATAATCTAATATTGATGGAAAGCGACGCAAACAAGCAGTTTGTCCTACTACTCATTTCCACACTGCTTTCTCACATCGGCATTTTAGGTTTTCTTTGCCAACTATTTGTACAACTAAAATTAATAAAAGTTTGTCAATTTCTTCATTACCAAATAATCATTGCAAGATTTAAGTCTCAAAGTTGCAAAAACAAGACTTTAGAGCAGTTACTTCTCATACCCTCGATAATCATTTTGTACGGACTCATCACCGTTCATTTTTCTGTTTACTCGGTAACCCTTTATAGGCCAACGATGCGCGTCATAATTTAGCATATTATAACAACATGCGTAACGAATTAAAATATGGTGAACTTACAAGTGGGTAGCCATCAACAACTGAGAGAAATAATCACTTCTACTCTAGTACTGTAACTTTGAATACTTTAAACAAACTTATCTACTTAGTGCATCTTAGTGGAATGTGTTTCTCTAAACATATAAACCTTCACGACAAATCGGTATACGGGGTAAATTACTACAACGCGTACACATTTAATAGTTTGTGACTGTGTCACCCAACACATCCACGCCCACACCATCACTTTATTTATTTTATCTACACCCATGCTATAAAACCTCTATAAAGGTATCTGAAACAGTTAGCTTATGGCCAACATTAAAACAGCCAGTGTCATAATAACCATTATAACACCCAAACGGGTGTTATAATGTTGTACTGAATTTCATTATGCAACTCGTTTTAAAAAAAGAACATCGAATGTGGTAGTGAATCGAACGTCTAGCACGTGCGATTCACTACCACAGCGCCGTAATTAAAAAAAAGAATTATAGGTTAATTCGAATTCACGTCGTATCCCGCCATTTTTGTTCGACATTTGGATATTAGTATTGCATTAGGTACTTTGTTGTTTACAAAAATGAGTGACACAAGCTTTGTGAATTTTGATAATTGAACAATCCAAAATGTAAATAATTATATTACTACATATACACGGTTTGTTTGTATTAAATACAAGCAATTAAACTTTCCATGAATTTACATAGACTTCTTAGAATACTGCAACACCCTATGGTTTCAGAACCTTTTATGGAGGATTCATATCATGGATGTAGATAAAGTCTTGTATGCAACTGTACATAATTAGGTATTAAAACACTCATGTGATACTATTATCACACTCGGCTTCGCCTCGTGTGATAAACCCACATTCGTGTTTTAATACCCCTCATTATACAACAGTTGCATAAATAACTAATTTATTTTGGTCAGTGGGTAGTCTCATATTTATTAATTTAAAATAGGTGCACCAACAGTAGGTACAATACTATTACATTTACCGATAAGAGTACACATATTACAGTTCTAATGTATGTATCAATATGTGTACACAGCATTCTTAGTACATTAAAGAGATCAAATAAGTGACTTACAGTAACAAGGTGGTCATCATCCTACCTTTCCTCACACACATTCATTTCAGTTGCACACATTAACTATTCACCTCACTTGCACATTTCACTGGACAGTTTACTTCATATCCATTACACTTCACTTTTTTTTTTTTTTTTTTTGCAATAAATTATTTATCAAGTTTTCGAATTAGCCATTGCATTGTATGTAAGCTACATTTCAATCGAGGTGAGAGTTATTCTTACAATTATGTTTATTATAACTATGTGATCCTTTGTGAATAGAGAAAATAAAGAAATTGTATTATTGTACTTCACGGGGCCTCACCGTAATTTTTTACTGTGATTTTAATTATTTTGAGCAATCATAACTTCAATCTTAAAACACCGTACACCGTCTTTGCTTTTTTTTTGTAATTTAATAATAATTGCACACAGTAGTCCTGTTAATCCTCGTCGCCAAAATGTGGTATTTCCCTCTATATTATCGGCTCTCAGACCCGCGCACGTCCGTTCACTTTCGAAGCACAAAACTAAGTGACCGTCTGTACGCGACGAGAGACGACACAATGCTTCCCTCTCTTTCACTCACAGACACTACACACGCCACAAGAGCTGATGTTCGCTACTGAAAGTACCAAACTCGTCTCCCAAATTTTAGGCTGAATTAATTTAGATTGTCATCGACACCCTAAGAAGAACTATTAGTACTGGTAACAAAGCTAGGTAGGCCTCTTATACTATTGAGACTCCGTACTAAGCTAGGCCAGCTCAAGATTAAGGTGAATGCTTCAGGGTAGCCCGCGAAACTCAATCAATCATCAATACAACCCTCAAAGTTCATAAAGGTGGAAAAAATACTTTTACAAGGTCAAAATCATTCTTGCACCTTTATGAACTTGGAGGGTTGTATTGATGATTTTGATGATTATAATTCTATAACTACATACGTCTTACAGTTGCAAACAATATTTTAATCAACATACAACCAAGCACTGGCCTGCAAATTGCAAAAAACGTAAGAAAATTTTAATTTCGCGGGTTACCCTGGAGCATCAGCCTTAAAGCGTTACCACTGATATGGGGCCAAATGACGACACGGTTGGCGCATTGGCTGAGCGATTGGCTGCTGCGCTGCGGGTTCGATCCCCGAAGAAAATATATTTGTATGACCTACAGGTAGTTGTTCCGGGTCTGGCTGTTTTTGTATGTGAGTTTAAATGTTTATAAACAACAACAACAACAGCCCATAACGTCCACTGCTGGACATAAGCCTCCCCCATGATGGGAGGAATTTGCCGTAATCTCCACGCTTGGCAGGCGGATTGGAGATCGCAGTGATGAAAGACTAACAGAAAACGCTGCTGCCCATTCTCAGGTCTACGGAGGCGCAAGGTGTTCTGCCTTAGACATTAGTCGCCTTATACGACACCCGTGAGTGTAATGGGTTGGTTCTATTCTACTCTGCCGGATACCACACGTCCAATGTTTGTAAAAGCACCCACGCACGATACCTACAGGAGAAATTTATAGTGTGAGGCAACGTTTTTTTTTGTAGTAAAAAAACAGTAGTGAGGCCATTTTATACTGGAAATGCATAACTTGATGTGTGACCGTGTGTACAAGAAAGCAATACAACAAAGTAATAAGCATTAGAAGATGTCAGAAGAAAACGATATTAGTTATTTATGATGATTGATTCTTCCGATAATAATACAATAATACGGCTAATTTATAAGACACGAGGGGATATCAGGAAATAGCCTATTCATTTTTCCTGTTATTAATAACTATCTTAGATGCTTGAAATTATGCTACAGAAAAAATAATATCACAGTCCTGTATTCAACATAGCGATGGTGGAAACAATATGAAATACTTAGTACATACATAGATGTGTATAAGTACCTACTACTAAAAAGGGACAGTATGTCCTAACCTAACCCAGTTCATGGTTCATTATGGTTCATTGAATACTGTTCAATCGTGCAGGAGTCTCAGCCGCGTGGTATCCGGCAGAGTAGAATAGAACCAACCCATTACACTCACGGGTGTCGTATAAGGCAACTAATGTCTGAGGCGCAAGGTGTTCTACCTTGCGCCTCCGTAGACCTGAGAATGGGCAGCAGCGTTTTCTGTTAGTCTGTCATCACTGCGATCTCTAATCCGCCTGCCAAGCGTGGAGATTACGGCAAATTCCTCCCATCCTGGGAAAGGCTTACGTCCAGCAGTAGACATTATGGGCTGTTGTTGATGTACAGGAGTGGGTAAAAGGTGACAGGCAGACAAAGACTTAAGACTTTCGCACTTATAACATTGGAATGGATGTTTATTCTATGTATTACTCTGCACATTTTTTTATAACGTACACACAATCTAACAAAAAAAATAAACCTCTATTGTCCCACTGCTGGGCAACTCTCACTGGGCACGGAGATAAGAGTGGAAGGATATGGTTTTTCTACTCTTCTTTCCGTTCGTATGTTTCCTTTATGATTACTAAGTATTTTAGCAGCATCATCATCTACCTAGGTACCTGTTTTCTCCTACCAATCACTCACAAACGCCTCTAATGGCCGTTTTCTATAACTTACTTACGTTTAACTGTTAGTTAATATGCGTACGCCTCGCAGCTATCGGTGTTAGAACACCGATTTAGAAAACAAAGTTAGCTTGAAATGTCCTATCCGCGTCACCTACCTTTTTTGTTTTTTGGATGGGAAATCATCAAATGACTCCTCCCGCTCTGAGCGGAGCAGGAGGGAGTGTCAGACTTTCACTGACTAAAACCCATCCATGTTCTTTTATCGCCCTTTGTGTTCCGGGGCCACGGTATCTCTTTCGAACAGTCCCGCAACCCCGGCAGGCATCGGTCCTTGCGGACCCCTTCCTATTGCTGATTCTCTTTGAGGCGCGCGTGGAACACGAACGCGCCGTCGACACGGCCTGTCGTCATGAGACGGACGGACGGCTAGCTAGCCCATAGCCCACCGTCCACAGGCCCGCATCCGCGTCACCTACCTGATACTTGATTCATAGAAACATCAAAGAAAGCTTTTCGGTGACGTTTTGTTTCTAACCGTCTGTAAGCACAGACAGAGATAGCAACCTTCCGTTATCTGTTAGTAAGTTATTGAAAATGGCCGTAAGTCGTCACGCCAGCATTTTCTAGGCCTCCCTCGGTGACGAACAAATTCAGTATCCGTAAATAGTCTAGTACAAACAAAGCTTCGTGACTTTTGCATTCAGCCATTAATTTAATGTATAAATAGCATAGCAGTGCAAGTTACAAGTCTAGAATCATAAATTAACACCTACTTCCCATTAACTGTAGGTATTACACATTATCTGTTGGTATAAATATTCAGTCCGTCGCATTGCGTAAAATCGTGTTTTTAAATGACTGCGACATTCAAGTCACTAGTAAGTTTTTGTAACACTTTTTCATGCTAACACCCTCGGATTTCCTTACCGGGGGTGGCAAGGATTTAGACCCGTGTTTATTTAAAGAAAGAAAAATGATGACGCAAATGGCTTGTCATTAGGATGCTTATGAAAATACAGTACGTTAGAGGTGTTTGTTGTATTTTGTACGGGGTTTTGTTAAATTAAGTTTTGAAGAAAATGTTGACGGTATTTTTCTTTCTTCTTTTGGGTCCGAATATGTCATGCAGTTCAGTTAAACATTAGCCAGTCAGCCTAGTTTGATTTTTACATAGATTGTCTGCTTATCTGTCAATTGGAGAGCAGTGCAGCTGGTCCTACGAGTTGAACGTCAGGCGTTCGAAACAAGGCAGGACTTGACTATACTAATTTGTATCATTGCTCTCAAAAAGCCGTGTGGTATAGCCGTGTGGTATCCGGCAGAGTAGAATAGAACCAACCCATTACACTCATGGGTGTCGTATAAGGCGACTAATGTCTGAGGCAGAACACCTTGCGCCTCCGTAGACCAGAGAATGGGCAGCAGCGTTTTCTGTTAGTCTTTCATCACTGCGATCTCCAATCCGCCTGCCAAGCGTGGAGATTACCGCATATTCCTCCCATCATGGGAGAAGCTTATGTCCAGCAGTGGACGTTATGGGCTGTTGTTGTTGTTGTTGCTCTCAAAAATATCATGAAGATACTAGCATGTCTTGAAAGCAAAAAATCGAATGATTCGCCAATCGGCTATGGGCCCGCATGGTAGCCGGCCCACTCAGAGAAGAATCGTGAGTTAAAACAGTGGGAACATTGTGGACTGACTCTGCTTATGCTATGCCATCGAGCACATACCCCAATAGAGCAAAAATGTTACAAAATTTTGTTTGAAAACAATTCCCTTAACTCACAGCTACTCACATTGCGTTCACTACGCTCTGATTGGCTGACCCAAGGTCAAATAACACTCTCTCTCTCGCTCTCACTGTTTTAGTGAGAGCGAGCGTAATATTTATAAGTGACAAATCACTTATTCGTTGCGGAGGCGGATGGCCCGACATTACCGCTCTATTGGGGTATGTGCTTGATGTGCTATGCTCATTATTCAGGCATACTAACCTTGGAATCGAACCTGGGACTTCATGCTCAGCAGTCGCGCTAACGATCACTAGGCCAAGAGAATAGTCTATTAAGACCAGTAGGCCCAGTGGTAACTAACTTCTCAGTGGTAACTAACTTCTCATAGTCGTGGTTCGAATCAACGTTGTATGATGTAATTTCACACCACCATTGCCAGCAACATGCCTTATGTTCACGTGGTGGACCCACTCCCTTTCATTGTCATCTTTTTAAGTCATTTGACTTGACCAACACTTTTATAGAACCTACTAGAGTCACTCCATCTTCTGCTACTTGTATAGATAATGTTTTCTGTGATTGTGATTACTTAGATAAAGCCATAGTTAATTGTCTGCCGTCTGACCATAGCGGACAAACTGTAACTTTTAGGTGTAATACACCATTGCAAAAAATTCAGATTAAATTTAGACCCATAACTTCTAACAAATTAAATAGGTATAATATTTCTCTACAGAACAAATTAAGTGTTATGAGCCATGACGATATTAATATAAATCAATTTTATGATAATTTCTTTTCAATAGTTCACACTGAATTCAACAAAACTTTTGAAAAGAAGCCAAAAAGTATTTGCCCTACATTTATATTTAGTGATTGGGCAACTAGAGGTATCAGAAAAAGTAGGGAAACACTATTTGAGCTTTATGGCCTTAAGCCTTATATGAACACTGAAACTTTTAACAAATATGTTGCTAAGTATTCAAAAATTTTTAGAGATACATGCAAGGTTGCCAAAGCCTTGCACATTAGCAACAAGATCAAAACAGCAGAAAATAAAATAAAGACAGTTTGGAAAGTCATAAATAGCGAGACTAACAGGAAGAAAACACGTAATACTAGCTACACATTAGATACAGCATGTGGTCCTAAAAGCTCTAATCAGGAAGTAGCTCAAGAATTTGTAAATTTCTTTACCGATATACCGTTAAAAACTACGGAGGCTCTAAATTCCTCTCCTGAAGTCTCAATTGGTTTACTAAAGGCGAATGTGTCTGGATGCCAGGCTGAATTTAAATTTAAACACATAAACCCGATGATAGTTTTTAAAGCTTTTCGGCAAATAAAAATCAAACTGACCGAAGATCTATGGGGAATGTCTATCAAAGTTTGTACATCCATACTTGAGACTATAGCTCCATACTTAGCTTTAATTTTTAATTTGTGCGTAGACCAAGGAGTTTTCCCTGATTTAATGAAATACAGTAAAGTCATACCTTTTTTCAAATCCGGTGATAGTAAAGATACAAATAATTATAGGCCTGTATCCGTGTTGCCAGTTTTTAGCAAGGTGTTCGAAAAGATAATGCTTAATCAAATGGTCAATCATTTTAACACCAATAGAATCTTACACGATCAACAGTATGGTTTCACCAAGGGACGTTGTACAACCGACGCCGGTGTAACCTTAATAAAGCACATATTTACGGCGTGGGAAGAGTCCCAAGACGCTGTAGGAATATTTTGTGATCTCTCCAAAGCATTTGATTGTGTAAATCACGACACATTGCTTTTGAAACTTGAGCATTACGGACTAGGTAAACTTGCACTTAGTTTGTTAAAATCTTATTTGAGTGATAGACAACAATATGTTCAAATAAATGGTGTTAATTCACAGGGTTTAAAAGCAAAAAGGGGGGTTCCGCAAGGCTCAATATTGGGTCCTTTCCTCTTTTTAGTATATATAAATGATCTACCCTATTTACTGAAAAACCAACCTCAAAATATGGTGTTATTTGCCGATGACACTTCCCTAATTTTTAAGATCAATAGACGGGCCCAAAATTTAGATGACGTGAATAATGCCCTACTTCAAGTCCATAATTGGTTCACAGCAAATAATTTAGTACTAAATGAAAAAAAAACGAAATGCATAAGTCCAGTCCGTATCTGGCCGTCACACGGTGTGCACGCGATGTCGCGATTTCTAAGTTTTCGAATTCTCGCGAAGTTGTCGTCCTGATACTGACTGTGTTGTGTTGTGCAAAACCAATGCAAAACTGTTGTGAGCTATGTCGCTCATTACTGTGAAGTGTAATAGTTGCAATGTTGTTATTAACGAGTTGTTGGCGTTTCTGCGAAACGTGTTGGATGTTATGGATGAAGAGAGTGTGCACCAGTTGTGTACCTCGTCTTTCTCTGCGGAAGAAATAGTAAAGGCCAAGACTTTGTTGTTTGAGTCGGTGCCTACTGGGAAGAAGATGCCTCTTCGAAGAAAGGATGGCAAGAAGAAAATGTCACGAGACCTTGATGACATGATTTGTCTGTTAAAAGGATCTAATCCCGATCTTTTCCCGATATTTGTAGCTAGGGAGCTACATAGGCTTCCTCCAGTCTCCTTCGACCATGTGGATGTCACCCGACTCCTAAAGGACGTAGCGAAACTGCAGAACAAGGTTAGTGTTTTAGAAGAAAAAGTTGTCACAACAGAACAATTTGATCGCTTTAAGTTAGAAGTAGAAAACATGAAACATGCATCGTTAACTGACACTTACACGATCAACAGAAACATTAACAAAAGGAGAGGAGCATGTTTACAAAACAGTATTACTCTGGACAGTGGCCCTATAGGCTTAGAATATGTGCCCATAAAATATTCTCAAATAACAGCTGATTCAAACACAAACGGCCGAACGGCAAAAAGCACGTCAACAACAGCTGATCAGTGCGATTATAGCTGCGTCTCTGTTTTACAAACACAACAAAGTGGGACGGAGAATAGTAGGCACACAAGGCACGTCGGTGGTGAGCGAGACGGGTCGGCAGCTGCGCTGAGTGTGAGTGAGACCGAGTGCATGACGAGCAAAATTACGACGTTGGGCGATAAGGAACAGGTTTCGTCGCCGCCGGCTACCTGTGCGAAGATGTCCCCTACCAGTGGCCAGCGAGTGAGTGTTCTCAAGGCGTCGTGTGACTCGATAGCGAGTGAGGCAAAAGCGTTGCCTTCGCCCGCGTCATCGCCGCAGGAGGAGCGGGAGGTTCAGTGTGCGAGTTTGCGTAATAAACAAGTGAGTAGTGATCAAGTGGTAGGTGACAATGAATGGAAGTTAGTGCAGAATAAACGACACAAACAAAATAGGATTTCTAGTCAGAAGGGAAAGGCTTTAACTGTGCCAGAGGGTAAATTTCGGGCCGCGGATATAAAAGTGCCGTTGCTAATTTCCAATGTCAGTACTGAAGCCAGTGAAGATGACATTATTAATTATATAAAAGACAAAACAAGTGAAATAGTATCTCTTAAAAAGATCAACATGAAGTCATTTAGGAAGTACAATGCGTTTAAACTGTATGTTTCCAAATGTAAACTTGACTTTTTCCTAAATAATGAGCTATGGCCAGATGGCATTGTTTTTAGGCGTTATGTGCATTTTATGTACAGAACGAAGCCCCAGGAGTCTATAGTTAAAGTTAATTAATTATATTAATTCTAATGGGTACACAAAGAATTAACAATTACCTTAGATATGTTAGTTTTAACTGTAAGTCGGTTAAGAGATCGATAGATAATATTAAGGATTTATGTGTGTGGTCTGATGTGGTGGCCCTACAAGAGACCTGGTTACTTTCCCATGACATTCCAATCTTAGGAACAATAAGTCCTGACTTTGATTATACCGGTAAGTCGGCTGTGGATACCTCTGAGAGCCTATTGAAAGGAAGGCCTCATGGTGGGGTAGCCATTCTCTGGAGGAAAGGCATCTTTGATTCCGTGTCTGTTGTTGACTGTAGTAGTCCTCGCTTGGTGGCCATCACAGCATCGTCGAAGGGCCGTAATATTCTTATTTTTTCTGTGTATATGCCTACAAATTGTTCAGACAACTTACCTATTTTTACAGATGTGTTGAGTGAAATTAGTGCTACGATAGCGAGCTGTGATATAGAAAATGTTTTTATGTTAGGCGATTTCAATGCCCACCCTCATGAGCTGTTCTATAAAGAATTAATTAACTTCTGTTCTGACCAATCTTGGATTTGTGCTGATGTAGAGAAACGGGGGTTGGACAGCGACACATACACTTTTATAAGTGATGTGTATGGGTGTAGGAGGTGGTTGGATCACTGCTTGGTATCTGTATCAGCGTGGCATACAATTGTCAGTGTTGACGTATCCGAGGATATTTACGTGTCGGATCATCTTCCCATTTGCATGGAATGTGATTTGGAAGTGATGCGGCCTAAAATGATGCCGCGGACCATCTGCCGTGATTCTGTGGTGTGGGGTGAAAGAACTAAGTCTGAAACGCTAAACTACCATAATATTTGTAATAGTAAGTTGCGAGATGTTGATTTCCCCCATGATTTTCAGAGTTGCGGTAGTGGACCGTGTAGTTTGGCTGCACATAAGTCTGTGCTGGACAATTTGTATAGGCAGATTGTAGAAATACTTTGTGCGGCGGCTAGGCAGTCTAAAGTAACACACAACGGGGGGCCGAGACGGGGCAAGCGTGTGTGTGGATGGAATGAGCATGTAAGGGATGCTCATCGCGAAGCCAGGAATAGTTTTCATGCCTGGATAAATAACAAACGCCCCTCTTCGGGACCTATCTATGATAATATGCATGAGAAGCGAAAATGTTTTAAAAGCCGACTGAAATACTGTCAAAACCATGCTGAGCAGATTATTATGGATAGATTGGCTGAACAACGCGCTAATAAAAAATTCAGCGATTTCTGGAAATCCACTGGTAAGTTGGACGGGAAACCGGGACTCCCTACCAGTGTGGGTGGTATAAATGAACCTAGTGGGATCTCTAATATGTTCAAAGAGCACTTTCGAGTTCAGTCCCCTCTCGGTCCCTCAACCGTGAAAGTAGATACTGAGCCCAACAGTCGTGGAGTTAAACCTCTAATGCGATTCTCAAGTAAGCAAGTGAGTGCAATCATAACTGGTATGAGCCGAGGCAAATCTCCAGGTCATGATGGGCTCAGTATTGAGCACTTGAAGCACGCGGGTGTACATCTGCCGCGAGTCCTGTCTATGTTTTTCACAATGTGTATTAGTCACGCGTACTTACCTGCTGATCTAATGAAGACCATCGTGACTCCCATTGTGAAAAATAGGACTGGAGATATTTCTGATCAGGGTAACTATCGTCCCATTTCTCTTGCGACTATAATAGCAAAGGTGTTGGACGGTGTGCTTGATACTTGCCTTAATGACTATATACATCTTCATGATGCTCAGTTCGGGTTTCGTCCCGGACTTTCAACTGAAAGCGCTATTTTGAGTCTCAAGCACACAGTTCAATACTACGTAGATCGCGGGACGCCGGTGTACGCCTGCTTCCTTGATCTCTCCAGAGCCTTCGATCTTGTCTCGTATGATGTGCTCTGGGGGAAAATGGCAAGCAGGGGTATACCCGCGGAAATATGTGGGCTATTCCAGTATTGGTATGGCAATCAGACCAATCACGTGAGATGGGATGGTACGCTCTCTGAGCCTTATAGGTTGGAGTGTGGGGTGAGACAAGGAGGTCTGACGTCCCCCAGGCTTTTTAACCTCTACGTAGATGACCTCATAGAGGGACTCAGCAGCATGCGTGTCGGATGCAGTGTTGGTGGTGTTAGCATTAACAACATCAGCTATGCGGACGATATGGTGCTGTTGGGTCCGTCTGCGGGGGCGGTAGGGAAATTACTTAAGACGTGTGAAGCCTACGCTGCCGCGCATGGTTTAACTTATAATGTGAAAAAATGTGA
The DNA here is from genome assembly GCA_905147715.2 of Xestia xanthographa. Classification (NCBI taxonomy): domain Eukaryota; kingdom Metazoa; phylum Arthropoda; class Insecta; order Lepidoptera; family Noctuidae; genus Xestia; species Xestia xanthographa. The sequence goes on from LR990658.1 coordinate 26,477,118, forward strand.
GTACATGGTCTTTAAGGTCGGCGGCAAATGCCGGGAAGAGGGACCCGAGCTGCTTATAAATGGGTCAGTAATCCGTAAAGTATCTTCTTTTAAATACTTGGGTCATTTTCTGTCCGACGACCTTAAAGACGATGTAGATATAGAAAGGGAGCGCAGGGCACTTGCCGTCCGGTGCAATATGTTGATCCGTAGATTTGCTCGGTGTACGGACCTAGTTAAAATCACCCTTTTCAAGGCTTACTGTCAGAGTCTGTACACGGGTAATCTATGGATCAATTACACCAAAAGGTCGCTAGATGCCCTGCGAGTCCAGTATAATAATGCCTTCAGGATGTTGTTGAGACTACCTCGCTTCTGCAGTGCGTCGGGGATGTTCGCGCAAGCTCGTACCGACGGGTTTCACGCGATGGTCCGTAAAAAAAGTGCCTCGCTACTCAGGAGAGTGAGAGATAGTCGCAACAGCATCCTGAGAACTGTAGCGGAGAGCTACAGCTCTCCAATTGTAATTTTTCTTGTGCAGAGGGTAATTGGTACTAACACTAGATAATAAGTTATTTAATATTATGTTACTAACACTCTATGGATCTTTTTGTGTCCGAAATAAAATAAATTATTATTATTATTATTATTATAAGATTTGCTTTACCGAATGTTAAAAGTAGCGATTGTGATATAGTACTGAATAAAGAGAAACTTGAATTCGTAGATAAAACGGTTTTCCTGGGGATTACGCTTGATTCAAGGCTACAATGGGGTTCTCATTTAACATCTCTGGCGGGGCGGCTAAGTTCGGCAGCATATGCTATTAGAAAAATCCGTCAATTTACTGATGTAGATACTGCTAGATTGGTCTATTTTAGTTACTTTCATAGTATAATGTCTTATGGCATTTTGTTATGGGGACGGGCTGCTGACATTGAGTCTATATTTATTCTGCAAAAAAGAGCCATCAGAGCCATATACAATCTTCGTAGGCGCGATTCTCTGAGGGAACTGTTTAAGGAAATAAACATCATGACTGTACATTGTCAATACATCTACGAAAACATAATGTACGTAAGAAAAAATCTACATATTTTTGGTAAAAGAGGTGACAGACACAATTACAGTACTAGAAATAGGGACCAATTGGTTCAGCCAGGCTTCAGACTCGCTAAAGTAGACTCATCTTTCATGGGGTACTGTTTGAGATGCTATAATAAAATTCCACAAAGCATTCTTGAGCTGAATGAAACAAAATTTAAAACATGTATTAAACGCACACTTTGTAAGCAAGCATATTACAAATTGGACGACTATATCGCTGATAAAACTGCTTGGCTCAATGCCGGTCCTGCTCCACAAGGACAGGGGCGCATAAATTGATAGCATTAAATTGTATTGTTGGAGCTGCTGAAGATTGTACAACTATCTTTGCATTGTATAGAATCAATCTCTTTATTATTATATAGCCGCATATCGCATATTGTGTGAGTGCTATGTACTAGAATGCTATCAGTCGCTAGAAACCTACGTTTTTCCTTGACTTGAATGTGCCGTGGCGATTAGGAGATATGTCATGCTCACTCAAATGTCTCGCTGATGGTGACGCGTGTGTCGGATCATTTAGTTCCCTTCAAAATGGTTGAGTTGAATGGTGCTGATACATGCGTCATGTTCGTGAACGAGCGCTGTCAGTTGGGACTGGTCAGCTTTTGGTTGCCACGGCTTTTGAATTTAATAATTTTATTTTTGAATTGTTTTTGTTTTGTTTTTACTATGGACACCTTTAACGTGCACATCTTGCTACATTGTTCTCACATAATGTACCATCTCAACATGAATGATGTAACCAAGATTTTGTAAAAATATTCTGATTTAAAAGAGTGTCCATGGAGTTTCTTGCCCATTCTTCTCCATAGAGATCTACGCTAGGGAATGGGCAACTACAGTACTTTCACAGTTTTTATGTCTTGTGTCTGGGACTGTAGCTACATTTAATTTTCATATTTGTTTCGACAATTCAAAAGTGCCTGTAACTGGCCTACTTGAAATAAATGCTTTGATTTTGATTTTGATTTTGATTTTGATTTTGATTGAGAAGAGGTTTATTTGTGTCCCATCAGGAATGTTACAGGTAGATTATACTGGAACAGACATTCTTATTTTAAAATAGGCTAGTTGTCACCATCAATAAATTACAAATCTATTTAGTCCGTCAGTTAGAGTATTGGAAAATAATGGACACGATTTTTTTGTTTTTGTATATCAATGAATATTGACAAAGATAAAACGCATCAAAACTCGAGAGTGGGGGCTGACGCACTAAAAATTATAGCTCGGCGTGACGCATTGAGAATTTTAACAGCGTCGTATCTTCGTCAATTTTGGTTTACGTAACAAAAGAAAAAATGTGATGATACATGTGATAAAATGTGTGTATGATTATAATACATACCGAGTATGATTACATACCGAGTTTCCTTCCTGTCCGGGTCACCCATCCACGGACCAACCTAGGCAAGTGCTTCTTAACCTGAAGATTGACCCGACCAGCTGTTATTATTTTGCCACGAGCTCCTTGAATCTAGTACATAATTGACAACAAATGCCTTCGTAGTACACTAAAACTTTCAATTTTTTACTAAAATAGGTTAGGCACGCCAGCACGTGAGCGCTGGCACTAAATTTAAATATACCACGCTAAGTTAGCATAATAACAATTTTCTTTAACGTCATAGCCTGCAACAACTACCATATAAACTTTATTCCTTCACACATAAAGTCCAAAATCCTACAATTACTTTTTTTATTTAGTATCTTTCTTTAAAAACATCGGCTCATGCTACTTTACACCATACAAAGTTCTAACCTTTATTGTGACGGAAATAGAGTTCAAAGTTGATGTGGTCTCCTGAAAAGTTTATAAGTTCATACATCAGCTGACTCGTAAAACTGAAACGGAATTTACTAACTACTTTAAATTCCACTTTTATTTGGCTTAAAAATAGTGCAAGCTTTTACATAAATTATCATGGTATATTTTGTTCTACACGATAATTATACGAATTTGTGCAAAGTGATTATTAGAGACTGCCTCGTTGGTCTAGTGGTTGAAAGCGCGACTGCTCAGGGGTTCGATTCCCGGGTCGGTCAAAGTGTTATTGGGTTTTTCCATCAGAAATTTCTCAGTAGCAGCCGCGGAGATTGGATTTGTGCCCATTTGATGGCAATAGGCTCGCTCCCTATAACATGGGACTTAAACGTAACAGGCGAAATGTGGGTGTACTTGTTAGGTACACCTCTGCTTAACCCTTCGGAGATAACAAGGCGTGACGTTATGATAGAAAGAAAGAAAGAAAAATCATTTATTAGCCCGCACATAAAATAAAAAAATGGTGAAATTATCGGTAAACATAGAAAAAAGAAACAAAAAAAAAAGAAACGAAATTAGTCCTGTACAAGGCCAAAAGGCCCCATCTAAGCATGGTGCTGTAACATTAAAAAACGTTACAGCGCTGATATTCTGATAGGGCCCAAAGTGAAAGTGATGCCATGGTCAGATACGGATTACATAAAAAAAGGTAGGTATGTATGTTATGTGATTATTAATGTGAGTAAATGGTAGCTTACATTTCTCTAAAGGCAAATGGCAGGCTTCTATGGGAATCTCGTACCGCTAATAAAATGTCGTGTTTTGAGATATTTTTTGTTTTAATTGGTAGTTAATATGATAGAAAAGCCCTTTTTAAATTCTTAGATTTTTAGAACTTGGGACGTAAAAGTTATAACCAGTCTTATTTTTAAGGTAATGCACCAGTGTACTTTGGTACGTAGAGCTGCTTTAACATTGTTTTGGTGATAAAGTAAATGTTCTAGTATAGTTTTCGCTATTTTTGTAGCAGGAGCTTAATTCAACGTAAATAGGGCCAGAAAATCCGCTGAATTGCTCAGATGCAGTCACAAACTACAATCCAAAACAACAGCAAAGATCTGAAGTGAAGTGAAAGACGGATTTTCTTTACCTGTCAATAAATAATTGCCATAAGAACAAAAAAAAATATTGGTGACGAAAATCATTCCTATCATTAAATCGTTATCTATTAAGATTGTATGCAACAATTATGATTTCTTATGTATAATAGTAAGTGTATACTTATATTTAATGTTATTTCTATGTTTAAATAATTATTTAACATTTAGATTTTTGTGTTATTTTACTTATGGCAACATTGAAAAACACAACCGCGTTTAGTTTACGATTTCATTACGTTTAATTATTAACAACTTTTTATTGATATTATTAATCAATCCGAAGTTCTAAAAATAGTACACTTACATGAAAATAAAAGGCTTAGGCCGTTTGTCCACCGCCGCCGTCACCGGGACGTCAACGAGAACGAGATTATTTCGGGCCGACTTTATATGGATACTAGCTGTTGCCCGCGGCTTCGCCCGCGTGAAGTTCGGTAACTGTCCCACTGAATCATACTAAAGGGATAAATAGTGTCCTACATGTAAATCCAGGTTATAAACTATCTATGTGCCAAATTTCATAATCATCACAATGTATTATTACAATCACAATCACCATCACTATCACAACCACCATCACTATCACAACCACCATCATTATCACAACCACCATCATTATCACAATATCCATCACCATCACCATCACAATCACAATCACAATCACTATCACCATCGCTATCACCATCACAATCACCGTCACTATCACAATCACTATCAGAATCACCATCACCATCACAATCACAATCACCATCACTATCACAATCACAATCACCATCACCATCACCATCACCATCACAATCACCATCACTATCACAATCACCATCACAATCACCATCACAATCACCATCACAATCACCATCATAATGACGATCACAATCACTATCACTATCACTTTCATCATTATCACAATTATTATCATCGTAATCACAACCATTATCATTGCAATCACCAACACCATCACAATCACAATCACCATCACAATCACCATCACAATCACCATCACCATCACAATCACCATCACAATCACCATCACAATCACCATCACAATCACCATCACAATCACCATCACAATCACCATCACAATCACCATCACAATCACCATCACAATCGCCATCACTATCACAACCACCATCACTATCACCACCACCATCATTATCACAACCACCATCATTATCACAATATCCATCACCATCACCATCACCATCACCATCACAATCACAATCACTATCACAATCACTATCACCATCGCTATCACCATCACAATCACCATCATAATCACGATCACAATCACTATCACTATCACTTTCATCATTATCACAATCATTATCATCGTAATCACAACCATTATCATTGCAATCACCAACACCATCACAATCACAATCACCATCACAATCACCATCACTATCACAACCACCATCACTATCACAACCACCATCATTATCACAACCACCATCAATATCACAATATCCATCACCATCACCATCACAATCACAATCACTATCATAATCACTATCACCATCGCTATCACCATCACAATCACCGTCACTATCACAATCACCATCACAATCACCATCACAATCACAATCACCATCACCATCACCATAACCATCACCATCACAATCACCATCACCATCACAATCACCATCACAATCACCACTATCACTTTCATCATTATCACAATCATTATCATCGTAATCACAACCATTATCATTGCAATCACAATCACAATCACCATCACAATCACCATCACAATCACCATCACAATCGCCATCACAATCACAATCACCATCACAAACACAATCACAATCATTATCATCGTAATCACAATCATTATCATCGTAATCACAATCATTATCATCTTAATAACAATCAACATGATCACAACCACCATCACTATCACAACCACAATCATTATCACAATCACCATCACAATCACCATCACCATCACATTCACATCACAATCACCATCACAATCACCATCACAATCACTATCATAATCACTATCCTCGTTATCACAATCATTATCATCGTAATCACAATCATTATCATCGTAATCAAAATCATTATCGTCGTAATCACAATCATCATCATCGTTATCACAATCATCACAATAAATCAACAATAACCCTGTACAGAAGTCGAATCCGCAATCTTCTGGATCTCAAAATAAATGCCATTTTCGTAATCAGCACCCCTGATAATCTCGGTATCGACACCCATATTGATTTTTAGACATTTCAACCCAATCGCACCCCCAAGACCCCAACATATGATGGTATTTCAGGTCCGCCACATTAAATCTTAAAATCTTTGTTTACCTATGTTGAATTTCAGGCTTTGTTACCCCATTTCCCCCTTTAGGGGTTGAATTCTGAAAAAACCTGAAACACAAATGTTAACTCATTAAGCGATAGGAGTACTCCTGTTAAGTTTCGAATAGTCTAACCAATCTTATTTTCCCATGTAATCTTTGGACCCCCGTTTTAACCCCTTAGGGGGTAAATTTTGAAAAATCCTTTCTTAGTGCACCCCTAGACCACATAAGGAACCTACTTGTCAAATTTGAAATTTGTAGAACCAGCGGTTTGGGCAATGCATTGATTTTTATACTTTGCCACCCCATTTCCCCCTCTTAGGGGTTGAATTCTGAAAAACCCTGAAACCCGATTCTACTCACTTATCAATAGGAGCACTCCTGTGAAGTTTCGAATAAAATAGTCTAACTAATTTTGTTTCCCCATACAAACTTTGAAGCCCCGTTTAACCCCCTTAGGGGTTGAATTTTGAAAAATCCTTTCTTAGTGCACCTTTAGATCACATAAGGAACCAATGTGCCAAATTTGGAATCTCTAGACTCAGCGGTATGGGCTATTTATTGATTTTTGTAATTTGCCACCCCATTTCCCCCTCTTAGGGGTTGAATTTTGAAAAACCCTGAAACCCGTTTCTACTCATTTATCAATAGGAGAACTCCTGTGAAGTTTCGAATAAAATAGTCTAACTAATCTTGTTTCCCCATACAAACTTTGGAGCCCCGTTTAACCCCCTTAGGGGGTGAATTTTGAAAAATCCTTTCTTAGTGCACCCCTAGACCACATAAGGAACCTACTTGCCAAATTTGGAATCTGTAGACTCAGCGGTTTGGGCTGTGCGTTGATAGATGAGTCAGTCAGTCAGTCAGTCAGTCAGTCAGTCAGTCAGTTTCTTCTTTTATATATTTAGATAGATATAGGATGACGGTGCTCGGGTGATGGACTTGCGGTGGACACGCGGCTATAGTAGTCTATGTATCAGTACTTCGGCGAGGCCGTTTGTCCACCGCCGCCGTCACCGGGACGTCAACGAGAACGAGATTATTTCGGGCCGACTTTATATGGATATATAGGATGACGGTGCTCGGGTGACGGACTTGCGGTGGACACGCGGCTATAGTAGTCTATGTATCAGTACTTCGGCGCCGTCATCTCGTTCTCGTTGACGTCCCGGTGACGGCGGCGGTGGACAAACGGCCTAAGGCCGTTTGTCCACCGCCTTAATAAGTGGTACAAATTCTATAACAAAACAACAAACTAAGTTTGCGGTACGAAACCTGCCGTTCGCCTTTGAACAAGCCATGACTCTATTATTCGTCCAAACATTTCAAGCTTCGACTTTATTTCACTTTTATGTTGGGTGTGGTGAAAAAGTGAATCATACAAACAAAGGTCACCGACTGCCGAAAGTTCTGTCACTCTCTATTAATACGTATTTGGTTGGTTTCCACTTTTTGTGTTTTTCTGGTTTGAGATTTTTAAAGGGAAAAATATACTTGAGATGAGAAATGCCAGTGTACTCTAGCAGTTTTCTACTAATAGGACAGACTGTCCGTTCTGTCCTACTAGTAGAAATTAACGGATTTTTTTCTCCATAAATTAACGGACTTTTTTTTCTGTAAATTAACGGATTTTTTTCTCCGTTTAGTTCTACTAGTAGAACTGTGTGTGTGAACTGTTAACCGACTTCCAAAAAGAGGAGGTTATCAATTCTTCTTCTTTTTTGTGTGTATGTTCAGCCTTTTTTTCGCCAATTGTAAACCGATTTCGATGTTTTTTTTTTGTTTGGAAGAAAATTACTTCGCGGTGGTTTCGTTTAAATTTGGTGAAGATCTGATGGTGGTCTTCGGAGAAATACCATGGAACTTTTCAATTAAAGACAGCAAATGGGTCATGATTGCTGCAATCGCTTGGGATTTTTGTTGTTTTCACAACATCGTAACATAACATCACGCCTGTATGCTCTGAGGGGGTATGCAAATGTGTACAGTACACCCAAATTTTGACAGTTAGGTATGTAAGGTTCCATTTATTGGGGATCAGCCTATTTCCATGACATGTATTGTTAACAATATGAAATAAATTACTGCTTCGTTGGTCTAGTGGTGGCGACTACTCAGCATGAGGTCCTGGGAACGAAAACTCCCATTAGTTCTACAGTAAATTTCAGTAGAACTAATGGGACTTTTTGTTCCCACTAGTCCTACGATTTAAGTTGGTACAAAATCGTAGAACTAGTGGGAAAACAAAATCCCACTAGTTCTACCGTAGAACTTTGTAGTAGAACTAGTGGGAATGATCCCCTTTTTCACTTTGTTGTGTTTTTTAAGTCGGTTTAATATTTTGCAAAAAAGTTTTTCTAATAATTCTAGTTTAGTTTATTATTAATATATTTAATTCTAGTTTTTATTAATTGCAAAAAGTCCTAAGACTTATGCGAAATAACAAAAAAGGTTTCCCTTGCGCCTTCAACATAATTATGTAAACAAAAGTTATGAGCTTATATTGTCACTTACGGGATAACTTTCGTGATTATTATTTGTTTTGAGCTCCCGATATTTAGACGCTATTGCAAGCGCCATGATCGCGGGTTGACCGTGAAAGCTTAAAACAGTGTTTAAAAGTTATAAGCTCTTACAAGAACAAATTAAATTAAAACGTGTCTGCAACAGTCTAGAAATTCCCAGTACATGCGTAACTAAGCATGTACGACCTTAAACTACACTTTAATCTATTTTAAAACTTTAATATCGTGAAAGCGTTTCCCTCCAGGGGAAAACGTTTATCGCTTGATAGAAACAAGAAAAGATGTTGTTAGAAGATAAGATAAATGTTTTAATTTATAGGCAAAGGTTTAATAAAGAAATCTCGGAGAAATAATGATAGATAAAAAAATCATGTTATTTTTGAAGACTACGGGTACTTAAACATACCTCCATGTTTTAAATTTTTTTGAATGTTTTTATTGATATTTTTTGAATGATATTTTATGATTTTTAATGAATTAAATGATATTTTATGATTTTTAATGGATTGAATGATATTTTTATGATTATTAATGATTTCTTTACTATTTATCTGTTTCAATTGTATTTTTCTTGTATAAATGGGTATTTTTGCCTGCAATAAAATACTGGGTATATATTTTTTTTATAATTATCATATTTATCATCTTGTTCTGTATGGTGTCGGACGTAAAGAATAGCACCATCCCATATCTTCCCGTGGGTGTCGTAAGAGGCGACTAAGGGATTAACAGAGAATGGGCAGCAGTGTTCTCTGTGCTTTTGTAACAACCGTACTGCGATCGCCAACCCGCCTGCCAAGCGTGGCGTTTATGGAAAAAACCTCCCTTTGGGGGAGACCCATGTCCAGCAGTGGACATCTTTCGGCTGAAATGATGATCATCATTATTCTCCGGCCCTTATCTCGTTTATTTGGGGTCAGCGCAGCATGTCTTCTTCTTCCATACTTCTCTATTACTCGTCATATCAGCAGTTAACTCACTTTTACCACCTTTCTTACCATATATCATCCTTCACACAGTCCGGTTCATCCATCGTTTCTCGACGCCCGGGGCGTCTCCCGCGGCGGCCGGGACGCTGTGAGATTCTCTCCCTCTCACCTTCCGCCACCTCCTTCTCTAGCATTACTGCTTCGCAGAAGGAAGTGACGGCGTCCCATTACGTCTCGCTCCGGACCATGGCTTGCACCAGGGCCGGACGCGAGAGGTCGCCGCCGCCAATCGCTGCTTCGAGGACACGGGGCGGTGCTCCGCCCGCGCGGGGCACACACAGTTCCTAAGTGTGACCCCTAAACAGAAAAGTTTTATTGGGCGCTCTTTATCAACTTTGAATATTTTAATCGTCTATTTATCCCTGGGACTAAAAACGTACTTACACCACTCAAAAATAATACAAAAATGTACATAAGAATATTTTACAAACAAAATACATAAGTAAAGATAAGTAGATAAGTTAAATCAAACAGAAGTAACCATGATTATTTCGTTCTATTTCAGGCTTTGCAATGATGTCGCATCGAAGAGGAATCACACTTTGAAACCGCGGGTCGTTCTACCAGAAAACTATGTCAAAGGTAGGATATTACCTAACATCAATAAGCATGCTCTATGAATAATTTAGATGTTAGACACAGTTGCAGGAAATCGATAAAACTGTAAACACATGTATGATGCACAGTTTGACGTCAGTTGTGGCTCAATAGGAGCGACCTTAAAACCAGTTAAGGGTTGAGAGTTTTAACCCCGGTATTAGTGTCCGATTGAAGTTTTGGCGTCGGCTTCAGCTTCAACCAACTTTCGACCAAAAAAGCGCCATCGGCTGAACCTTCGGCTTTGGCCAAAATGAGCTGAATCTTTGGCCGAAGCCCAAGGTGATGAAATTGAACGAACTGTTACTAATCCGCGAGAGTGCCATGGAAGTGGTGACGTGGAGGCAAGGGTCACACATTTCGAAGTGTAATTATTTTTGGCGAGTTGCAAAGTAACTGTAAATAATCTTTAGTTGTTAACATACACTCAACAAAAAATAATAATTTTAGAGTCTCATTAAGTCACATTTTTTTAACTTTTACTCCATCTAGACCTGAATTTCTTCGGATTCAGCAGAAGGTGCCGAACGCGATTAATCGGCTATTTCCTCAATAGCCGATTAAACGCGTTCAACTTCGGCCAGAAATCGACATTCGGTCGGACACTACATTTTGCGAAGTCTATTTCATCAACACTTCTCTCGAAATGGTGACAGAAAACGCAGTGAAAAAACCGTCATACTAGATCATACCGGTTCCCTCACGATTCTCTGTGCCATAAATTTGAAGACATGTGACATCTACCAACCCGCACTGGGCCCGCGTGGTGGATACCATTGTGGTCCACTTTCACTCACAGAGAGGAGGCCTATATCTCAGCAGTGGGAACATGTTACGTTGACTGTGTGAGTTAATGTCATAATAATCGCATACAATAAAAATAAAAACATCATTTCGTGGTATACCTGCACACATGTTACGAGATATCAATAATTTTACCCCTTCCAACAATCGAGAGCAGATAACGACCACAGATACTGACCTATCACCTTAGCAACAGCCAAGCAGATTTATACCTGATGGGATCCTTTTGACCATCCTTAAATACTGAAGGAACGATAGATTTCTCTTTTATTGTGGAATAGAGACCGGCCCCGCCGGTGCCCTGCTTCGGTGCATGGAACTGATGTGGCAACATGTCAAAACATCGAGATTTCTGTGCTGTACAAAGCTAAAAAAGAAAGAATTAAATACACACGAACATAGAACTTCCTCCTGTTTGAAAGTCGGTTAACCTTCTAGAATATTGTTTTCTAAATGATGATGACAAATACATCTTAACCCACGGAATAGTTTTGTAGTGACCGGTCACAACTAATAGTGATACGGGACAAACTAAGAATTTTACTGGATTTTGGGACAAAACTTCAGGACGAACGAAGAATAAAAGTTACAGACACAAAAATCGAGATTGTGATGCTTGTTTGGAGTTATAAAAGACCAGGGAACAATACAAAGCAGGTTTTCATCAGAACATGAAATTGTCCGTTCCTATTGTCACAAGTTAATTACCGTGTGGGTATGTTTATTACAACTGACGCGCGGTTAACTGTATGACAGTTCTGTTGTTACCGATGAGTAGTCATAATTGGGTAGATAGGAAGAATAGTTGAGCGATTTAATCTTAGGATAGCGGTATTTTCTAGTAATAGGATTGAAGAGATAACGTAGCTCCCATTTCGAGTAAAATACTGTTTTGAGGAAGATATATCGCTTAGATGGCCTTCGATAAGTGAGGAACATTTAGACAAATTGACATTCTATCAGTGAATTTAGAGAAAACGTACATAAACTTTTGCCTTATTCCCATGAGGGTGGGCAGAGCCCACGCAACCATTGTTACAAACTCTCTTCGCCTTGTCTATTTCATACATCTAGTCTACACGCACGCGGGTTGCAAGGACTACGCATTAAGGGGACTACAGGAGCTAAACGCGAGTTTTATAATGCAAAAAAGCATATGATTCACTGCAATAAATAAAACCAGAAAAATAAATGATATTCTTCAGGAAATTTGCTAGTATGACAGTGTTTTGAAAACATAATACAACTAATTTTACTCGATAAAATAAAATCACGAGATTATCTCTAAAAAAATATTTTAATGAGTAAAAACCATACTAAAATACATGCGATCATTCTGATTTTTTGGCAAATAATTCTACAAGCAACATATTTATTAGCATGATAGTGTTTTATTTTTTTAGTCCAATCAGTAGATTTTAAAAAAAAGAAAAAGCCACTCATTTTGAACTATTTGGCCCGCAGTGACTGACGTAACAACCACTTTGTAGTGCAAGCTGATTAGAACTTTAATCTAACAGTATTTCAAACGAAGTTTGACCCACCACAAATAGAGTTGCTAATTTAGGTCCTGTAGTCGCCTTAATGTTGACGGAGTAGTCAAAAACACATCGGACTAAGCTTAACTACCAAAAAACCTTAGCGATTGTTACTTTCATAGCTGTAAGGGTGTGTGTACGTATGAGTATAACCAACTTTATTGAACATAGGCGAAACAAATATGTAGCATAAACTGCTCGTGGCGTACTTTATCAGCTGGTTTATTTTCATAGGAAAAGGTTAAAGTACTATTACTGTTAACTATATTGAGTAAAGGTACATAAGTCATTTTAACCAAAAATAGAATCGTTTAAGGTTTAATTTTAGAATTTGACATTCAGGTAGGCACAGCTCGTAGCTATAATGTGATAAGGAAAACCACTTTACCTACAAATTTCTTGCCCTTTACTAGAATGAGGGGGTAAAAAATAACATCCCTTAATCAATTTTTAGATAAATTGGACATTGGTAAACACTTTCCAGTGGACCGCTTGCAATAACCCGTAATGGATCCCCGAAAATTAATGTGATCAGAATGTCATACGATTATTTTCAAAATTTTGTTTGTCGAAATATAAATATGCAAAATAGGAATAACCATTCATGGCAAAAAGGGCAACGCGTGCTTTGATTTTCCGCTCTTTACTTTTGCTAGAATTTTCTTCTGTCATTAAAATTGTATTTTAAACCGACTTCAAAAAGGAGGAGGTTCTCAATTCGACTGTATTTAGGGTTCCGTACCCAAAGGGTAAAAACGGAACCCTATTACTAAGACTTCGCTGTCTGTCCGTCTGTCCGTCTTTCCGTCTGTCCGTCTGTCCGTCTGTCCGTCTGTCCGTCTGTCCGTCTGTCCGTCTGTCCGTCTGTCCGTCTGTCCGTCTGTCTGTCACCAGGCTGTATCTCATGAACCGTGACAGCTAGACAGTTGAAATTTTCACAGATGATGTATTTCTGTTGCCGCTATAACAACAAATACTAAAAACAGAATAAAATTAATATTTAAGGGGGCTCCCATAAAACAAACGTGATTTTTTTATAATAATTGGTACGGAACCCTTCGTGCGCGAGTCCGACTCGCACTTGGCCGGTTTTTTTTAAATCTATATAGCTACACCGATTACGCTGAGAATTATGATCCGATTTACGTGTTCTTCTTTGCTTTATTCTGATGCGGAATAGTTGTGATTTGGTCCCATAAAAATTTAACATAGTTCGGCCCAGTAGTTTTCATTTTATTAACATTTTTTTCCTATTAATAATTATTTTTATATTTGAAAGATTTTGACTAATCAGGCACAAAAATTAAATGTAATTCTTCTCTTTGTCACAAACTTTATCAATCAAATCTCCAATTTTGTTTAGAAATGCGGCCACCGGCGCGGAAGGGCCAACCGGTCATCGTGGAGTTCAGCATCTATGTGGTAGACGTTAACTCGATCAATGTTGAAGACATGGACTTCAGGTAAGACACTACAATCAATATTTATACAGGGTGTAAACAGACTCTTCACGAAGGCGTCAACCAAGCATTCTGTACATCAAACTAAGTAACTGTACGCAAAATTTTTTGCTGGAACATGACTTTTTTTTGGGGTGAAAAATCACGTTTTTCAGTAGAACTCAATGTACGCACTCAAAACATTGTGCTGATGGAGGTCGTGAAGGCACGTATAAAGTAAAAACCTTACATTAAAAAAAAGTATTAAAAAAAAAACTGAAAATGTTGGAACTTTCACCCCTACTATCTCCGTAACTAGAAGTTTTCCAGGTGCCTATGGTCTAGAACAAAAAAAATATCGCAGTGGTGGGAAAACAAGTGCTTTTCGGCTTCGTTAAGAGTCTTTTGACACACTTTTAATATATTTCTATTATCTACTATCTAGTACTTTTCTTCAATTTGAGTGGTTCTTGGCCACATAATAACTGCCGCAGGTCAATCTTCAATCTTAAGTTAGCGCTTGCTGAGTTCAGTCTGCAGATGGGTGACGGACATCCACCACAGACCAAGACGCAGTTGTCTTTCGTAGAATTTTTACAGTCGTTACAGGTCTTCAAATGCCTGGAAGACTGTCAAACGGCCTTTTCAAGCTGTATATCAAGTAACTGGGCTTTAAAAGTCTAAGCAGCCTGCCCAACGTAAAATACTAGTAAGTATTCCTATATCCTGGAATTGGAACCTAGCATATTACTATGGAAAAACATCGGGAGGAAACCGGCATGTCCTAGAACCAAAAAAATCGAATTCATGTGGCATCTGCCAATCCGCACTGGGCCCACGTGGTGGATTATAGCCAATTCCCTCTCATAGAGAGGAGGCCTGTGTCCCAGCAGTGGGAACATTAAAAAGGCTGTGATGATGATGATGATAGCTATGGAATAGAAAATTAAGTATTTTTTTTTCACTTTAAAGTTGACATGCTACTAGACTAAAGTCAACCACTCGTATAGATTTACTTTTGAAAGAAATTCGTCATTAATAGCTAACTCTTAAGGTCTATTTGAAATTCCCAGTACAGAATAGGTCACTAATACTAAGCCAGTCAATTCGGCGATCACAGGAAACATCGTTTCTCTGATGCCAAGCGGACACTGATCTAGCAACCTAACCTAACCTGGCATAGCGTGAAGATTGTAGCAATTTCCTATTTGACCAGTAAATTGTAGTAGTCATTGAGATCCATGTTTGGTAACGGACGAACACAATACAATATTTGGTAGCGGGTAATCATAGCTGAGGAGAATAGAAGGCTCAGAAAAAGTGGTATTCTACTAGCGATCTAATAAAATCCAGCCTGTACTCCCCGAGGGCTAGCCTATTGCCATCAACTGGGCAATCAAATCCAGATTTCGTGGTTGCTACTGAGGAATTTCCAAAGGAAAACCTTAATAACACATTGTCCAACCTGGGAATCGAACCCAAGGCCTTGTTCTCAATGACGAGGTGGGCAAGCTCTTTGAAAGAGTCATTGCAAACCGCCTCGCCGAGCACCTTGCGGGGACGGGGCCGGATCTTGCGGAACACCAGTTTGGTTTCCGCAAGGGGCGCTCTACGGTGGACGCCATCATGCGCGTGAGAGCCCTCACGACGGGGGATGCGGTGTCCCGGGGTGGGGTTGTCTCGACATCGCCTTCGACGCCTTCAACTCCATGCCCTGGAGCTGCATAAGGGAGGCACTCCGGTATCACCGGGTGCCGATCTACCTCCGTCGAGTGGTCGGGAACTACCTGACGGATAGGGCCGTCATCTACCCTGGTCACAACGGAGAGTGGAACCGGCGAGAGATGTCGTGCGGTGTTCCGCAGGGATTGGTTCTAGGGCCGCCCTTGTGGAACATCGGGTACAGCTGGGTGCTGCGCGCCGACCTCCCTATATAGTGGTGTCAGCGTACTTTGCTACGCTGATGACACGCAAGTCCGAGGCCATGTGCTTTCATGGGCCTCGGAATGCGCCACCTCCGGGATCCTTGCTCACGGTAGGAGGGGTATCCATTGGCGTCGAGTCGACTTTGAAGTACCTAGGACTCGTCCTCGACAGCCGGTGGAACTTCGAACGACGTTTGGCCCCCAAACTGGAACGGACTGGGGCTGCCTTCAGGCGGCTCCTGCCCGCCGCGGGAGACGCCCCGGGCGTCGGGGGCCACCACCACGTGGCCCCCGGCCACCGTAGGCGCGGGCCTGTGGACGGTGGGCTATAGGCTAGCTCGCCGTCCGTCCGTCTCATGACGACAGGCCGTGTCGACGGCACGTTCGTGTTCCACGCGCGCCTCAAAGAGAGTCAGCAAAAAGGAAGGGGTCAGCGTAAGGACCGATGCCTGCCGGGGTTGCGGGACTGTTCGAAAGAGATACCGTGGCCCCGGAACACAAAGGGCGATGAAGGAACATGGATGGGTTTTAGTCAGTAAAAGTCTGACACTCCCTCCTGCTCCGCCCAGAGCGGGAGGAGTTATTTGATGATTTCCCATCCGAAAAAAAAAAAAAAAAGCACCACCGTGTCCTCGAAACGGCGATTGGTGGCGCCGACCTCTCGCGTCCGGCTCTGGTGCAAACCATGGTCCGGAGCGAGACGGAATGGGACGCCGTCAATTCCTTCTGCGAAGCAGTAATGCTAAAGAAGGAGGTGGCAGAACGGGAGAGGGAGAGAACCCAACGTAGAGGCCACCGTAGGTGCGGGCCTGTGGACGGTGGGCTATGGCCTAGCTCGCCGTCCGTCCGTCTCATGACGACAGGCCGAGTCTGTATAATGTAGACAAGGAATAAGGAAGGATTTTTAGAAATTCAACCCCTAAGGGAGTTAAATAGGGGATGGAAGTTTGTATGAAAGTCCGTCAGTTTTAAAGTTAGGATCTTCAAATTTTGTGTTTAGGCTGATGATTAAAAATTAATTGATACATGTCTCAACGTTTTTCATAATTCTACCCCCAAAGGGTTCAAAAGGGGATGAATCTGTTGTGTATGAGTCCTTAATTTTCAAAGTAAAACTCACTAAATTTATTATCTAGGCTTATGGTTGGAAGCTAATGCAACGGTGTTTTTATAAATTTCAACCACTAAGGGGGTGAAATATGAAAAGGGGGCTTTATCTGTACAAATAAATACAATTGAAGTGTCTGTTTGTGATATTAAAACAACTGCATTTTACTACATGCTTATGAATGTATATAGGGTGCATATACCAAAAAATTTTTTTTCTATTTTTGTCTGTCTGTCTGTTTGTTCCGGCTAATCTCTGGAACGGCTAGACCGATTTTGACGGGACTTCCACTGCAGATAGCTGATGGAATAAGGAGTAACTTAGGTTACTTCTATTTTATATAAAATCTATACAATAACCCTCCTTCTGGCGCAGTCGGGTAAAAATATATCAAAGAAGAAGAAACTGACTGACTAACTGACTGACATATCAACGCACAGCCCGAACCGCTGGGTGTACAGATTCCAAATTTGGCAAGTAGGTTCCTTATGTGGTCAAGGGGTGCATTATGAAAGGATTTTTCAAAATTCACTCCCTAAGGGAATGAAAAAGGGTTCCAAAGTTTGTATGGGGAAACAAGATTAGTTAAGCTGTTTTATTCGAAACTTAACAGGAGTATCGATAAATGAGTAAACATTTGTGTTTCAGGTTTTTTCAGAATAAAACCCCAAAGAAAGGGAAATGGGGTGGCAAAGTATAAAAATCAATGCACAGCTTAAACCGCTGAGTCTGAAGGGTTTTAAAAAAATCACCCCTTTGTGATGGTGATTGTGATTGTGACAGTGATAATGATGGTGATAATGATGGTGATTGTGATAGTGATGATTATAATTGTGATGATAATGAAATTTGGCACATAGATAGTTTATAGCCTGGATTAACATGTAGGATACTATTTATCCCTTTTAACTAACAACTAGTTTTTAAATAACACGACAGATATGAGTTTAATATGTAATTTATTTGGCCGTTAGACACGACTGATATGGATTTTCATACAACTTTTGCCGGCCGCTGCAGCTGGTCGCATGTATCATATATGGCCAGTACAGCAATTTCGATTTATCTCGAAGAAAGTTGTCAAAATAATGCTCAAATTTCCAAGCATGATTGAGAAAATTAAATTACTGCCCGTTCACTACCCTTTGACCACGAATTCTGTGGGAAAACAAACGCAAACACAAAACAAATGGCAATTTTGTAACATCATATTAGCATTTATCGATATTTTGTGCGTCGAAATTCAGTATTCTACTCTGGACGCATATCGCTTGACTAAGTTGCATTGCAAGTTGCGTCGCAAGTCATGTCGCGAGTCGTGGTGCAAGTCGCGTCGCAAATCGTGTTGCAAGTCGCAACGCAAGTCGCGTGCAAGTGGCGTCGTGGGTCGCGTCACAAGTCGCAACGTAAGTCGCAACGCAAGTCGCATCGCAAGTTGCACTCGAGGCCATGAACGCAGCCTTACTCCTTTAACTTAAAAGATTATCATAAAACAACGCCGTCTTGACATGACAAATTATTCCAATCTAATATTCAGTCACTCAAGAATATTGTAATTTCACAAATGGGTACAAAAACTTGAAACACGTGTCTCGTTTTACATGAAGACACGTTTTATAAAAACAAACCCAGTTCTTCTGACGTTAATGAAAATTCAAGCCAAGAGTGAAGACAGGAAGTCAAAGCTGAAATTAACGTGAAATGGCGTTATTTACACTAGCTTACAACTTCTAGCAACATTTGGCGTTCTTGTGAAAGATTAGGTGTGAAAGATTAGGTAGCTATTCCGGTCGTCGACGACCGAAATAGCTATAGTATCGCCAGGGACAAAAGTTGGTAAGAGACATGAGGCTTACTGTTGAAAATTCAACTTTCCGCGCTGTGCCAAATGTTGAAAATCCATAACCGCATGTATAATTTCCCTTACGGCATTTCAAATTCATACCTAATCTTTCACAAGAACGCCAAATGCCTACGCCGTGCTTGCCTAGGTGGGTCTGCGGAAGACACATTAAGCCGTTGGTCCCGGCTGTCATTTGTAGATCTTTGACAGTCGTTAGGTAGTCAGAGGCCCAAAAAGTCTGACAACCAGTCTTACCAAGGGGTATCGTATTACCCGGTACTAACTGGGTTGTGGAGGTCTGATAGGCAGTCGCTCCATGTAAAATACTGGTATTCCGCTGCATCCGGTAAAATTGGAAGCCGACCCCAACGTAGTTGGGAAAAGGCTAGGCAGATGATGATGTGTGTGTGTGTGTCCATTCACAATTAGTGTGAATTCGGCCAGAAGGTGCTTAAGCTTCAAATTTTTTAAGTAGCGGTAGGTTATATTGTTTGTTTTAGTTTTATTTTCTCTCTTATTTCAGTTATATAATTACAAACTAAGTACATATTATTTTGTTTCTTATTTCTTACTTTATATTAGCTGTATCTTGTTACTTTTGATTAGCTGTAAGTCATCCATGTCCTAAATAAATAAATTAACACATACCTTTTAATACATATCAAAATAATTCTAACGTACACGTGTAAGTAAGCTATACTGGATGTAGACAAAGGAGTTTGGCCAAATGGCCAATATTGTTCAACGACTTTAAAAACCATTCCCATTCCTATTATCCTAGTCTAGTATTCTTTTTACTATTGCAGGCGGAATTTATGGATCAACACCCGTTACTACTGGGTTACCACTGATCCAAAGTGGATAAGGTCTTATTTATTTTATTTGTGACTAGCTTCTGCCCGCGGTTTCGCTCGACTTTCCTGTTTCTTTAATTCCGAAACAGAACGGCGTATCAGAGCAACAGTTTTACGTGATTTCCTGAACACGGGATTATCACACCACCAACTTTCTTACTGTGGGCTTATTCTGAGAAATTCCTAACGGAAAACCTATTAACACTATCCGATTCGGGAATCGAATGCAAGACTTCAAGCTCAGCAGTCAGACTCAAAACCACTAGACAACGAGGCAATCAAAAAACAACTGGAGAGTAATTGTATTTATTTAACGCCAATGTACAGAGGCAGACTTAATGCCTATGTAATTCTCTACCAATCATCCATAGAGTGATGCAGAGACAAACTGTGCTACCTAGGTATAATTAAACCGCGTTACAAGTCCTATAATAACATTCCTCTCGTTGTAATACCCGACATAGCTTGTAAGATCCTTCAGTAAAGATGTTTTAGGGTTTCGGCAAGTGTGTGTAATTATAATTAATTATAGGTCTAAAAATACAGAGTGTAAGACATCAAACTGGTACCATGAATTCGGATCATGGTTCTAGACGCTTTTTTTCGTATAATGGGAAATCATCAAATGACCCGATCATCCCGCTCTAGGCAAAGCCCCGTGTCAGTCTTGTACCGAACCCATCCATGTTCCTTCTTAGCCCTTTGTGTTCCAGGGTCACGGTATCTCTTTCGAATAGTCCCGCAACCCCGGCAGGCATCGGTCCTTGCGGACCCCTTCCTATTGCTGACTCTCTTTGAGGCGCGCGTGGAACACGAACGCGCCGTCGACACGGTCTGTCGTAAGACGGATGGCGAGCTAGCCCATAGCCCACCGTACATAGGCACGTGCCTATGGCGGCCGCGCCCGGTGCATCTCCCGCGGCGGCTGGGACGTGAGGTTCTCTCCCTCTCACGTTCCACCACCTCCTTTGCTAGCATGACTGCTTCGCAGAAGGAGGTGGCGGCTTTCCATTCCCTCTCGCTCCGGACTTTGGATTGAACCAGGGCCGGACAAGTATTCAATGTTATAACTTTACTTGAAATACTAACATGACCCCAGTACCATTCAATGCATCCATTAGCATAATACCCGTATACGTTACATTGAGTCTTACCGTAAAACGCAATATATCACCCCGTTTCGGTGCAATGATTAAAAAAAAGCGTTTACTCGTGGTGACATCGTAACTATTACAAAAAATGTTACTTCTGCCAAACTGTAAAGCAATTTGTTGGCAGATGTAGCTCCCTTATAAAACATTCCACTTTTATGTTACTACTACTACTTCAGGTACTTTTCCATCAATAACAAGAACTAAACTAAACATTAACTAAAACTAAACACAAATATTAAACAATAGCACTAGCAATAGTTTTATGATTAGTTGACGGCTTTTTTAATAGTCTGTTTATACCTTGTTTAATTTTTACCAACAGTCAACAAAAAACATAAGTATTATTAAGTATTCACGCGGGAGATTCTTCTAAAATACACAATCCTTTATCTCAGGTAATATACAGCTTAGTCAGATTTTCACCATTGTATATCTGAGCTACACAAAAATGACTAACACTATCTGCGTTGTGCAGGAATTTGCTTTCACGTCTGAACAAATTTTGTAGCCTAAATGCAAACACTTTTGTTATGGCTCCTACGCAGTTGACGTTTTAGAATAATTTCACAACCTTGTTTTTTGTGGACCCTCAGATGTATTTAGCTGACGTTTATTATTGTTCATTAGATCCTAAATTTCCAAGAATTCTTCGTATAAAATATAGATACGCAGCAACATTGTTTACTTTTGAAGATTCTAACCAAATATTAAACATTACGCCTTTGGCCACACTTAATTAAGTTATTACGACGATCTATTTTGGAAACTTTCCAGGCTATTTTCGTGTATTCTGTTTATAAAATGGCAAGCAAACAATTGCTAAAACATTCTTTAGAAATATGACAAACATGATAGAAATGTGCTCACAGCTCATGTCCCGTTGAAAAGGAAGCATTCACGGACAAAGCGTGTTGTGTCCTAAGCGCTACTGTCCCGTAATAGGGAATATGCATACATTATTTTCTTTTTTTTCGATACGGAATGTTAAAGTACTATAAAAATAATGACAAAACGCGAAAACAAGACATAAATCGGCCAAACAACACAAAAGTTATAACCATTTAAACTTTTGCTTCTATCTCTTTCTAGATAAACGGAATATAGTATAGATTTTGTACGTCGATGCAACGAATGACGTCATTCACTGTATTTTATCTCTCTGTCCAATCAGCAGTTTCAAATGCTTATAACTTAGTATTTTTTTTAGATATTAAAACAATTATTTCACTTTGATATTTCTGATGTTAATACGCTTTGAAATGAAATGAAATGAAATGAAATTTGAAATGAAATAAAATGAAATTTATTTGCTAGAATTGTAGTAGGTATATACATAGATGGTCGAGTTTTATTACAGTTGCTCACACAATTCGCTAAAACTAGCATGCAAAATTTAAGAACATATATAAATACATGAATTTAACGCAATAATTGGCATGTAATAGGTAATAATATTATGAATGTCAACAAAAAATGTCAATAATAATAATGCCAATAATAAGAATGTCAATAATAAGTATGTCAGTTGTATGAATGTCCATAATTTTTCACTTAATTCTTTGTTTAGAGTGATAAAAAAAATCATGCAAATACCCTATTGTTGCCTGAATTTGGATTTGGGTGACGGCAGGTGTGATGTGTAATTTGTATGTGGCGTATCGTACTCGACTTTGGGTGAAATCAGATTAGGGCCCGGTTTCTACCAAAGCGGTGACGAGCGGAGCGAAGAGGAAAAGTGCAAGCTTCAACCAATCACAGGATAGACGAGAGACCTGCAACTACATGTGATTGGTGGGTTTAAGCACATCTCCTCTCCGCTCCGCTCGACTCTGCTTTGGTGGAAACCGGGCCTTACACGCATAGCACAGTGTTTTCGAGTACCTCTATCTCATTCGGGCATCGAAAGGCGTCATTTGGTGAAGCGAGAAGTCTGGTCGAAGCATCCGCATTCATTCGCATAGAAAGCACTTTAACGTGCTATTGATAGAAAAAAATATGCAAAGGAACGCTGATCTGAACGTGTAAATGTGATTTGTTCCTCAAACACATTGGTGATTTATATCTTCATTCGAAAGTGGATTGTATGCCTTTCAGCCTTAGAACTGTTTTACAAAGAACCCTTTATTTTCCTTGCAGAGTGGACATGTTTATAAGACAGACTTGGAGCGAGAGTCGACTGCAGCTTCCAGAGGACATCTTCGAAGAAGGTGACGACCACGTGACCCTACCACCAGAGTTCTTCGACAACCTGTGGCATCCTGACCCTTACTTCCTGAACTCCAAGGTCACAGGTAAATAGTTTATCAGTTTTAGATACTAAAATTGCGCATTTTTACTTATACAAGAGAGCATCTACTTGTATACCTGAACATTATTTGGATTTTTGTAATCTCGCCGTTGAGACAACCATTAAAAATCCACTGAACATTTTCATTAAAGCCTTAGTGTTAGCGTCGTCGTAGTGATAACTGGAATTAGAACAGTATCTGGGACAAAAATAAACGGTTGAATTTAAGTACTGTACTATACAAATTCAAATGGCTAGGTCTAAAAAAATTGATGTATTTACAAAACCTAAGTCGAGAAAAACTATTGATTCAAGCTTCATTGGTTCATATTGTTTCTGTAGCCCTCTATTACTTCGATAAAATTGATTCGTAAACATAGTTCATTTATTCAGAAATTGATTTAAATTCAAGGTTCTTGTAGTTGAGATTTTTTTATATTTTATGTGGGTTTTAAAACTTAAAGTTCACCCAGACTGATACTTAAAAGATTTAGAAAAATATTCTCAATTTTAAATTCAATCTCATCTAAAATACAAGGAGAATATAATCTACCGAATTTTAGAAAGTAAATGAAATGGTCGTTTTAATGTACAGCTAACATCAAAGGTACGATTAAGTGGGTTTAATTCACGTTTAATGGTCCACTTTAAGGACTAAGTACGGAAACCAAAACCCTAACATAGAATAAGTGGGTCCAATTGAAAAAAATATACTAATATGGACTCCTATCTAACGATGCCTATACTAAATTATATTCTAGAATACCGAAAAGTTGCTGTTGCCTGGACATCTTTCACAAAATATTTCGCTATAATGTTTTTAGTTTTTGAAAAGCAAAGTTAGCTTGTGGAAGAAAAGATAAAATCAAAATTAAAATGATTTTTACCAATTCTGGAATAGCGAAACACTGTTAAAAATTGGCTCTTGTTCTCCTTCATAGTTATAAAATTTATAAGACATGCCTTGTTCTCTCAAAAGACATTTTTTTTCAGTCAATTTAGGATCGTGTAATAGATTTAAAGAAAAAAATAAACAAAAGAAGTGATGGTAGGATTTGTTTGGATTTAAATATTAAAAATATTTAAATATGTTGCATACACAGACATTTTAGGTTTAAAATTTGGTGTGATATCTTAATTTTAAGAAGAAGAATTTGAAACTTTGAAGTTTTAACTTTAAATAAATGCTGCTACCATACTGTTTGTTCACCGAAGCTATCCCAAAACCTCATCAAAAATGTTGACAAGAAGTTTTCTTAATTCACTTATCTTCTGAATGTTCAGAGTTAATTTAAATAACTTTTAAGAGAATATTATGCTTATGTCTAACAAAGTTTTGCTTTTTAGGAGGAGCAATGCATTACAAACCTCGGTCTCCCGGTAATATGAAAGTTTGTCAAAGCTCCTTTTGCCACAAAAGCTCGTTGTACATGCCACTAAATGTCATTAATTTAGAGGAATGTTTTTGCTGTCTGTAAATAAATAAAAGATTTATATTTTGTTTCTATTTCGTGTAAAGAAAGTTACAAGATGGGCCGGAGCCCTTAGAAGATAATTATTATACATCATATTTGAAGTGTGTTGTTTCGGTGATAAAAAAGTTGCCATCTTTTACTTGACCAATCTGGTATTTTTTGGGCAACAAAAATAGGCACAAAGAAAAAGAGAAGAATAGAGGTTGGGCAAAGATTAAGAAGATAATGTTCATTGTCGAAATAAATTTCACTGGATTTGTAAATTAAATGTTCACAATGCATATTTGCGTTCTTTGTGCTTCTTCGTGGAACAAATTCATAATTATCTGTACAAGTGAATCCACATAATTAAATAAAGTACCTACACAACAAACTTTATTGAACATTTCAAAACGCATTTTCATCCAAAGTTTGCATATTTTCTGCCATAACTTCCACAGTTAACAAACTCAATTTGCCCGGGAATGTTGCCATATTTTCTCGAAATACGAATATTCCCAACGAACTATTATTGGAGTTGTCGGAATGCGTAGAAATTCTCGCGCGTACGTTTTCACAATAATATGACGACACAATTCGCACAATTTCATTGAGATATTTTTCTTGTCAATGAATCAAATTGGTATTTTTGTTATGTTGTTTATAGGGAATATAAGTACAATTTACTGTCTTGAAAAGTTGTGAGTTACATCCTTCTTTATGAAGGACGTTGTAAGAGTAAATACACTAATCTTGATACTTTTGAAGTGCATCTTGTAAATTCATAGACAAATTCACTAGGCACAAAAAAGAACAATATTATTATTACAAAATTATAATGAATAATTTAAAATTCTAAAAATCTCAATGAAATCTATTATCTATTTATTTAAATTAAATTGAAAAAGCAAGTCTAGAGTAATAGATGGCAACTTTTTTAAATTATGTTTTCTAATAAGTACAAAATTAAATGTTTGTTCTGTGGTATTGTAAATTTGTAAGGGCTTGACTTAACCTAGAGATAATTTTACAATTAACTCAGTAATTTCCATATTATAAAAAAAAATATAGAAACATGTACAGCGGGCTTTTAAATCACTCTGCAAAACAATGAATGCTTTAGTTCACTCACTGAGTTTCCACTTGCAAAATATAGCTTGAGAATACCAGTACTTTTGCTTTCCAACTATTTTAGTTTTAACAGAATTGTATCCTCAACACAAATGCATGAAATGAGGACATAAACACAAAGAATAGGAACAAACTAAATTGAACTTATTTCTGAAATAGAGGAAAAAACCACTGGCATTGTTAAAGTTTTGCAACAGTATTAGTTCCTTGTCAAGTTTTGAACTTTCTTGCATGTTTTTTCCTTTCTCTATATTTATTATTCACACAATGTCGTAAATTCTGTCACAAACTTCTGTTTTATTTACCTTGACCGGACTTGACATACAGTTCCCTACAAACTTTTACACTTAACCGATGAATTTACCTTTTAGTGTTTCTTGGAGCTCTTCCAGGGAATTTTATTCCTTTTTCTAGTAATAATATTTCAATTATTTTTGTATATTTGAATCTAATCTCTCGATTCGAGATTCTTGATTTTTAAAGAATATCAGGACACAAACAAATTAATGTCCTAGAAATTCGAAGATTGCGTGGTGGATTATAGCCCATTACCTCTCATGAGAGGAGACCTGTGTCCCAGCAGTGGGAACAGTAATAGGCTAATGATGATGATGATGATGATGAGGACACAATACCTACATAAAACTTTTTTATTGTCGTAAATTATAATTACTTCAAGTATCAAAACACAGTATAGTCACTCCTTAGATTCTGTAGTTAAGTTCCATTTGTGATAAAATTTCACATTGGCGCATAATTTCGTCCTATCTTGAGTTAACAGTAGATAACCAACTTAATGACGGTCACAAAGTTACCACGTCACTTTAACTTATTAGTTTAGGGGCAGCTTTGGTGAACACTCGGTTGGAGCACTAATTATCACTGTATAGTCACTAATTAAGATAATGTGAGCTTTGGCTTACCACGCTAGTACGAATATTATATTATTTTTTTATACTTTTTATTTTCACGCATAAATATTTTTTTATCACGATATTTATCTTATTAGGGCTAGCAAAGTTTTTTTTTACGACAGCTCACAATAAAATTTTGTTCCATGAGAATATAGCTCATGTAGAGTAAAACAATTAGCATCTCATCAGTGACTACCCAGGGTCTTCCAGACACTTTAAAAGTAATTACCACAAATGGAGTCTGGTAATCTGACTAATAATCTTAATTCAAGATTAAAACATTTGTTTCAATTAAACCATTTACAGACACTTTTGAATTGTCAAAAAAGAATAATTTATTACTAGCAACGCGGCCTGTTGCGCACAATTTTAACGTCTTGACAAAGCACAGTTTCAAAATTTCATTATGATTGGATCATACACAAAAACGTTCCGGGACAAATTCTCTACATTTTGACAAAAACCGCATCAAAATCC
Organism: Xestia xanthographa; assembly: GCA_905147715.2. Classification (NCBI taxonomy): domain Eukaryota; kingdom Metazoa; phylum Arthropoda; class Insecta; order Lepidoptera; family Noctuidae; genus Xestia; species Xestia xanthographa. The sequence goes on from LR990658.1 coordinate 26,504,485, forward strand.
GTCAAGCATTTTAGAAGAACTTAGCGATCATACAGACAGATAAAAACAGCGGCTTTATACTATTTATATAATATTTATTTCAGCACGCGATTGCTCGTAAATAATAACCTGGCAACCACTTGCCTTTGTGTTTGAAATGTACCTAATTTACAGGGAAACGAAAAAGCTCTTTTACAACTTCTCATCGAAAACGGCTTCCTACCAACCTCGACACGTTTTGTGATCAAAAATATTTATCTTCGGAAAGTGGAGATCTTATTGGTAGGTAATATAAATGTATGCCGTTTAACAAATACTCTTTAATTCTAGAAAACTTTAAATAAAACAATCATGTATAAAAAATAAGAAATAAACTGGCCTAGTGTGAGTCGGACTCGCGCATAAAGGGTTCCGTACCATGGTAGTAGGGGAGCCTGCTTAGTTTTTTAATTATTTTTTATAGTGGCAACCGAAATACACATTCTGCGAAAATTTAAACTGTCTACCTATTACGGATCATGAGATACAGCCCGCTGAAAAACGAACGTATAGACAGCGGAGGCTTAGTAACAGGGTCCCGTTAGTTACACTTCTAGTACTTCCGTACCAGAAGTGTAACTAACGGCACTATTTGATTTTAAGGGTTCCCCCTTAAAAGAAAATAGTGCGAACAGTCCACTAGCTTAAAAAAATTCAACGAAAACAGACAAATACAATTTTTTTTTCAAATATTCAATACGTAAAAATGATCATACAGTTAAAATAGAACGCAACCCTCGGAGTAATTACAGTTTCCTACGTCGTCGCCCCCTTTTAATCTAAAAGTCTCTGAAAACTGCCAAACTCTTCGATTTATGGGATACTAACTTATTTAAATGGAATCATTGAATTTGAATAACCAATATTGAGGATAATGAACTCCGTTTATAACGATATTTTAGTTCAATTTGGTATTATACATACCTCTGAATTTAGAAATTGGGGAGATACGAGGCGCTTTCAATTTTGGGAAGAAGTTTCACATTCAACTTATAATTAGCAAAATTGTGAGTGTTATTTTTGTACATTTCGTATTTAACATGAGGAAGTAAATACAGCTCTCTTCCCCATTTATTTCTTAAAGTACGGTCAAATCATTACGTAGATGCTGACACCGAACTAACATAATTATACAGGATGGCTTATTTATATGTAGGTGAACGGAGTAGAAGCAAATTGCATACTTACTTACTTTAAAAAAAAAAACAAATTGTAATCATACGCGTATTGATGTAATATTATGTTTTGAAATTCGATATTTTTCTTTTTTTTTTCAAAATTTCTCTTTCTTTGTTTTAATATGAAAAGTTTACTTGAAATTTGTAGCGTTTTTTTGATGATGGATATTTTTTTTTTAAGCTGTGGAAAAAAGAAAAAAGCCTTGGTATGCCATAAGCTTCTACTCTGTTCACCTTAATATACTATTTTTTTTGCAGTGTTAAAAAAGTCATCCGGTATACATAATTAAGCGCTGACTTTCCTAAAGAATCTCACCAATAAAGTCTGTGTAATGTCTTTCTAAGGCTTTCCCTTCCAGCATTATCACTCACATCAGCCTTGTAAATACTAACATCAAAAATAATCTTATTTTTATGAGGTCAGAGGTTTTATGTCGCCCATCATGGGCCTCTAACTTGGGTTTACATTTCCTCGAAAAATATCTCTCAAGCATGCTGGTCTCCATAGGGTGTTTTCCTTCACCGAAGCAAATGATAAATATGCAATAAGCACATGAATCCGCAAAATCAGAGACACAAAACACTGACAATAATTATTATCTGTTGCTTTCATCGATTAAATGTTTATATGGCATCCCATATAAGTGCATCCACTTACAACAAAAATACACTTAATTAAAAAAAGCAACCTAACCAAGCAAATACATTTGAAACTTAAAGCGACTTAAACTTCAACTTGCGAAAATTATGATAATTTAACTTTTATTTTAATTTTTTATATGGATTATTTAATCTGAAATAAAACGTTTAATAATAATAACTCACTTAGAAAAGAACACAATGAGATGCACTTATCGTCACGCTTCTCCGGACTCGCGTTGTTTTAGCGGTAGATAAGTAAGTTTTAGAGTAGTTCTCAGTTCTTAAGTTAGAGTTAAGTGATGCTGACGGGAAACTGTCTCCATAAGTAATGAGGATAAGGAATCCGTTTTGAAAACATTGAGTTTCGTGTAGTTGTTAGAAACACCGGCTTGGAAATTTTAAGTTGAGAACTTATCAAACTCTACTTAAGCCATTAATTTTGAATTTCAAGTTTGACGGGCTTTCAACTTTAAATTCTCTCTTCAAATAAGTAGCAGTAACTTAGGTATTGCAATTATAAGCTTGTAAAAATAATACCAAATAATCTGTTTTATTAAAAACCAGTTAGTTACACTGTGTTACCACGTGGCTGGGTTAGTAGTACATTTACATAAACTATATCTTGATCAAAATCAAATATTTGATGTTGCCTTTATAGAAAAATAAGGAAGAAAAGACATTTATTTGATGTTGCCTATAGAGAAAAATAAGAAAGAAAATACATTTATTTGGAATAGACTAAAAATACACATAACAGTTTTGTAAAGTAAATACGTAAAAAAATGAATTCCGATGTAAAATATAAAGCAGGAATTCATGCCTTACGGCTGCGCCAAATAGGTTCAGTTAAAAATGCCAAACATCTAGTAGCTGACGCTGATTTTCAGATGGACCAAAGTTTTTAAGTGTTGGATGTAAACAGAACTGTACTGCTTTCCATTTGTTTGTAAAAAGTGTATAATGTTAACGTAAGTTTAGCCGGCTAAGATTTTCTCAGCCTCAATGCTAAAAAATAAGAAATTGATTGTGATTTGATGCAACCGACTTGGATGTAGCATATTAAATTTAATCAAATAGAGCGTAATGTCTACTTCAAATATTTTCCAGAAATCGCGGAGCTGACTCACAAGTTCTCATCAGTGACGCTGTACAGGAACCAAACCGTCCGATACTCCGCCAGGATGCACGCCATCATTGCCTGCCAGATGGAATTCCAGCTTTACCCCATGGACATACAGTCCTGCCCCATTTACATTGAAAGCTGTAAGCATTGTTAAACAATTTTGACTCTTATTACCTTAACTTTTGGGCAGGCCAAGGTTGTTACATTTAGGACGCATGTGGTACAAAATCGCATGACAGGTTCAGTTTTCGTCCTTGACCTGGTGGTGACTTGGTGAGCCCTTGGGTCACGGTTGTAGTACCTACAATTCTGGTAACAAAGTTTGTTTATCAGATTAGAGCCGTGGGTCGCAGGAGCTCTGCTGAATGTGGGTAGTGTAGTACGTGTCAATGAGGTGATGTCTGGAGAGGTTCATTTGTGAATGTGTGTCGATTATGATATATAGGCCTTTGTCCAGCAGTGAGACAGTTATAGGCTGGTATTATTATTCCTTTATTAATCTTTAAACAAATTCGTTACATTTTTAAATATTAATTTAAATAGTAGATTTTACAACAAGTGCACAAAACGAATCATTTTTATCCGAGACTTTTAGCAGCCCGAGCCGAAGGCGAGGGCTGATAGTAATGTCGAGGATAAAAATGGTTTTGTGGACGAGTTATAAACTCTGCTTTTCACTTCGATTGCGAGGAAATAGAATAGTAGTATAAGTTGAAGAAATTAATAAACGCAAGCAAAAACAAGAGCTGTTTCCCGCCGCTTTCTTTTTTTGAAATCTTACGACTGCATTGATATTAGTCTTGGGCTGCAGACCTATACAGCCTACTATTTTTTTTTTTTTATAATAATTTTCTTAAATTAATTAAATAACCTACCGTAGGTATTGAATTCAATTTTTTATATCTTTTATGTCTTAAAAGACACATAAGGCAAATAAATTAAACTAAATATTATAAAATAACACATCTATCAACTTCTTATTGCGTTTGGCTGTATGGCTCATTTTCTTTGCCTTAATATAGATACATTTATGAGTAGATACATTAATGCCCTTGTGCACAAAATTCGATTTTGTGCAGCCTATATCCTGCACAAAGAAGCACTTTCAGAGCATGAGAAGTGAAAAATGTATATAAAAAACATTTAAAAATATAAAAAGAATGTAGCCCACCGGTATCGGGAACAGGGTCCAAGCTACCGGCGGTCAGGGCTCCAGAGAACCGGGGTTGCGGGACTGTACGAAAGAGATACCGTGGCCCCGGAACACAAAGGGCGATGAAGGAACATGGATCGGTTTTAGTCAGTAAAAGTCTGAAACTCCCCCTGCTCCGCCCAGAGCGGAATTTGATGATTTCACATCCGAAAAAAAAAAAAAAAGGGCTCCAGAGAGAGGAACCTCCTAACAATACGAGCCGTGTCCAGGAGTACCGCTTTCTCAATCAAGTCCTTGATCCAGCTGCCTAACGAGAGCCTCAAATTATTATTAATATTTATGAGGAAATGTGCTCCTCTCATCATTATCATCAAAACTCCGCTGTTCGCCTGTCTCTGCAATTTTGAAGGTCTCAAAATATTCTACCGCAAAGTTTTTCTTATCATTGACTTTTTTCAAACCAAAATCATATTTCTACATTCAAACGTTTAACATAATTTAGAAATACTACCTCCACGACAAAAACAAATAGCAGAATTTGCTCATAAATTTCCCAGTACTGGGACAAAGATCTCTCTATGTTACGAAACTGCAACTTAACAAAATTAAATTGGATGCAAGTTATCTTCAAACGCCAGATACATTTTAGGAATTCAGTGAATACAAAGATTGTGCGCTGTTTCTGATATTAGCGCTTGACTTAGTCAAGGATCAACAAATTCTTGCATTGCACTGAATTTACTGAAATACATAAACATTAACAAATGCTTGCTTTACAATATTTTCTCCTCTTTACAATGAGGGATTTCCTTTTTAGCTCTTCCCTAGTCGCTGGATAGATGGCGCTAGGAGTTAGTATGATAATGCAAGGAACGGAACCAAAAAAAAAACTGATGTTAACAAAGCGCGAGAAAACTAGGTTATATTTGGAAGGTTAAGCAAATGAAAGTGTCAGTCAACGAGAGTATGTGACGTGACACAATGTTTTTTTTTCCAAGCGTTTTGGCTTTGGCACCAACTATCATAATAAGTTCAATGCCATCTTTAAAGCTCTTGGAAACTAAGTTTTTTTTTTAATACCTCAAAAAGAAAACCTCTCATTGTTCAGTGTCAATCTTCACAGAAAATCAGAATTGTTTGTGTTGCATGTTGGAAAAATTAATTAAATGTTGCCTCACCATAGCTGGTTCTAATGTTACAACAACATAGCATAATAATACTGAGTAACCATTTACATGCGAATACGACGCATAAATCTTTTTTTAAATTAATTTTGTGGGAGCATGCACAACTAATGTTTTGCTACTTAGTAGTTCATATTTTTCTACCTTGGTTGTTATTTGCAGCAACTTAAGACTTATATAAGCCAGTCTTAAGCAGGATTCTATTGAATTTATTTCGTCTCTAATCTCTACCCGTATCCTAACCAGAGCAATCGATCTCACGAATACATGATCACCGCGTTTATTATGACACTCATATTATGTTCAAACAACCGAAAGGCACCGTCTGTCGGTGCCAAAATAAACGCGAAAGGCTCGCGCGGCGATTGTTTTGGTTAGGACGCGGCCTTAGGCCTGAATAACTGTCACGCTGACGGTCGGTCGCGTACCGTCGGTCGTGACGTCAGCGAGAACAAAATACGGCTGTCGTTCGTGCTATGGTGCTATTAGAACACAATGTATACTCGTACGCGACCGACCGTACGCGATGGACCGTCAGCACGACACTAATTCAGGATTGACTAACTAATAGGACGATACACTGATTTTTTTAGAATTAAATAGTCTTTCTCATATTTAACCTCACTATTTTCCTTCTAGTTTCATATAGCAATCAAAAAGTGCGGTTTCGTTGGAGCGAAGCAGGAGTAACCATCAACCCTGAGCTGAAGCTGCTACAGTATCACATCGGAGAACCGCTCAGACTGGAAGAAACTAATGGATACATGATTGACAAGGATGGTAAGTTTTTTGGCTTTAAATTGGTCCTCCCCCAATTCATAGTTTATCTTTATATGGACTGTAACTTTACACTGTATTATACACCAAAATTATTACACAGCACTTTTACAATATTGCTCTTATTCTATGGGTACAACGCCTATTTGATACAGAGGTTTTGGCCAAGTGGCGCCCATGAAAGAAATCCAAACAAACAAACAAAACCTCGATATCGTTTTTGAAGACCAATCCATAGATGGACACGTAAGGGTTTAAGGTGAGAGAGGTGGAAAAGTTACTTTTCCAAGGTCAAAATCATTCTTGCACCTTTATGAACTTGGAGGGTTGTATTGATGATTTTGATGATTATAATTCTTTACATACGCCTTACAGTCGCAAACAATATTTTAATCAACATACAACCTAGCACTGGCTTGCAAATTGCAAAAAACGTAAGAAAATTTGAAATTCGCCGGTTACCCTGGAGCATCAGCTTTATGAAAAAAAAATGAGATTCAGTTCTAAGTATGGGGCAACCCCCAAAATTTATTGTTTTTTTTTTCTTTTTTTGTGTGAAAATCGTAATGCGGTTCACAAAATACATCTACTTACCAAGTTTCAACAGCATAGTTCTTATTAGTTTCGAAAAAAAATTGGCTGTGACATACGGACGGACAGACAGACAGACATGACGAATCCATAAGGATTCCGTTTTTTGCCATTTGGCTACGGTACCCTAAAAACGTTCATAGGCACCTATGTTATTTTATCGATGTCGTGTAAACTTCGAATGGAACATAAAATATACAGTCACTCAAGTGAATCATTCGCTCAACTGAACCAGGATTGTGAGTAATATCAGAGTTATTACGTTATCCTTGTATCAACCATCGATCATGTCAAAATACCGTCCTTATTCCCAAAGTTACTTTTACGGTTTCCTTTTGACGTGGCTTATTCGGAACCAATTTTCCTCAAGCTTATCAACCACGTCAACAACTCAACACTTTCTTTGAGCTTTTCGAGAGAATCATTGAGTGCAATGAATATAATATCATAAAACTTTTCCTTATTTTGGCAGTGGTTTTATGGGAAGTGTTTTGTTTGCCAGTGGTGATATTATACACGTGTTTGGGTATTTCTTGAACAACAAAGCCGGCCCTAGTTATGACTATACTTATTCGGCTCTTCGGCTCCTTCAATCGCTGTTCATTGCTTCAATATTCGGGTCGGCTCGGCACTATTAAAATAAAATAAAAATAGTCAAAAATATAGTTTCCTTTAATTTACAATTCTATATTTTTTTAAACTTAACCTATTAAGAGATCATCCATTTCTGAATGAAAGCCTACTTCAACTGTTTTCTTGTTATCTTGTGCCACTATCCCTGCCAGTGCAACGATAATTAATCATCTCGCTAACATTGCAATGGTCTGCCGCGGTGTCCATTCTCGTTTCGTGGATACCAGTGCAGGACGCACTCGCTCCACCTGTTGTTTGTGGTTCTCGAGTTTCTTCTCTTTCTCACACTCTCGTAAGATTATCACAATACTGCTATATGAGGTCATGGTAGGCCGAGCTATGCCGAACGGAGCCGATTTGAGCCAAAAATGTGCGTATCAGTCAAAAGTCGAAGTCACGAACTGTTTTTTAATTCGTGACGAAACGCAATAAAGTAAGATTAATGTAGACGCTTTATCTCAGTTAAATTGTTAGAATATTATATTAAATGGCCATTTCACACTAGGCGTATAAAGAATTTATTGCTTTCGGGACTTTTTCGTCTATTAAACTTTTGTAATCCAGGTTTTTATCGACTTAATTCAGAGCGGAGGAGTTATAATATAAACTATCATATCCAATTTAAGTAGAATTTCTTCACGTCTTCATTGAGATTCTGACACTTCATTCATATTTTAAGAAGAATTCCAAAAATTAATCTCAAAAGTTTACATGACCGTTTCAGAAACTTTTCCATTAAAACAACAATATATTTAAGATAGTTTAAAAAGCTGTGTTAAAGAGACTACAAGAAATATCATCGAAATAATGTGCTCTCATGTCTAAACTGACATAATTGTGCAAGTTTAACACGTAACACTTGACGAGACCACCTTGTTTGTCGAGTGATCGCAAGCGCGACTGGTGAGCAATTGAGCATGGGGTCCTGGGTTCAATTCCCGGGTCGGGCAAAGTGTTATTTGGTTTTCCCATGTATAAACCTCTATCTAATGGGGATTACAGACGTGATGTCATGTTAATTAATGTATTATGTTATGTTTGACACCTTATAATTGTACCAACTATTCAACCGGAGCCTCTTGTAAGCAGATTACAATTTTGTTTCGTTGTTCCGTCTTTCAATAGTATATAAACGATGTAAAACACCTCTTAACGAAGTTGAAAAGTCAAAATCAAAATCAAAGCATTTATTTCAAGTAGGCCAGTTACAGGCACTTTTGAATTGTCGAAACAAAGATGAAAATTAAATGTAGCTACAGTCCCAGTCACAAGACATAAAAACTGTGAAAGTACTGTAGTTGCCCATTCCCTAGCGTAGATCTCTATGGAGAAGAACGGGCAAGAAACTCCATGGACACTCTTTTAAAACAAAAAGTTGTTACAAAATCTTGGTTACATCATTCATGTTAAGATGGTATATTATGTGAGAACAATGTAGCAAGATGTGCACGTTAAAAGTGTCCATAGTAAAAACAAAAAAATACAATTAAAAAATAAACATTCAAATAAGCCATGGCAACTAAGAGATGACCAGTCACAACTGACAGCGCCCGTTCACGAACGTGACGCATGGATCAGCACCATTCAGCTCAACCATTTCGAAGGGAACTAAATGATCCGACACACGCGCCACCATCAGCGAGACATTAGAGTGAGCATGACATACTCTCAACCGCCAGGGCGCATTCAAGTCAAGAAAAAAAAAAAGCGTAGGATTTCAGTGAATGATAGCTTTCTAGTACATAGTACTCACACAATATGGGCTATGCGATTATATAATACTAGAGATTGATTCTATACAATGCAAAGATAGTTGTACAATCTTCAGCAGCTCCAACAATTCTATTTAATGCTATCAATTTATGCGCCCCTGTCCATGTGGAGCAGGACCAGCATTGAGCCACGCATTTTTATCAGCGATATAATCGCCCAACTTGTAATAAGCTTGCTTACATAGTGTGCGTTTGATACATGTTTTAAATTTCGTCTCATTCAGTTCAAGAATACTTTGTGGAATTTTATTATAGCATCTCAAACAGTACCCCATGAAAGATGAGTCTACTTTAGCGAGTCTGAAGCCTGGCTGAACGAGTTGGTCCCTATTTCTAGTACTGTAATTATGTCTATCACCTCTTTTACCAAAAAGGTGCAGATTTTTTCTGACGTACATTATGTTTTCGTAGATGTACTGACAATGTACCGTCATGATGCCAATATCCTTAAACAGTTCCCTTAGAGAATCGCGCCTACGAAGATTATAAAAGGCACTTGTACTCCCCATCATTGCGGTCACTTTTTTTGTTCTGCACGGGAACCTTCTAGTTACGGAGATAGGGGTCAAAGTTCCAACTTTTTGACAAGTTTTGTTTAAATTCAAGTTACGATGTAAGATTTTTACTTTAAACACCTCCACGACCCCCGTACTATTCAATCCATCCATCAGCACAATGTTTTGAGTGCGTTACATTGAGTTCTACCGCAAAACATGATTTTTCACCCCAAAAAAAAGTCGTTTCCCAGCAATAATTTTTGCGTAAAGTTACTTAGTTTGATGTACAGAATGCTTGGTTGAAGGCTTCATGATGAGGTCTTTTACACCCTGTATAAATGTCTGTGATAATAACTCACCCCAATTTTGTTTCCAGGCAACTACTCCAGACTAGTAGTATACTTCAGGTTCGAGCGTCAGATCGGCCATCACTTGATCCAAACCTTCGCTCCATCATCCCTGGTGGTGATGCTGTCCTGGTTCAGCTTCTGGTTAGATCTGGATGCCATTCCTGGGAGGGTGACTCTCTTGGTCACCTGCATGTTGACTCTCGTCACCATGTTTACTGGATTGAGAGCTGATATTCCTCCTGTGGCTTATGTTAAGGTAATTACTGCATTATAGTTATTAGTTTTTAAACTGACATGGTCACTAACATTATCATTAAGGGCCTATACTACCTCAAATGGCTTAGCATGATCCTCCGTTACGCCTAAAATACTGCAGCATTAATTTTGAAATAAATATATGGTAAAGTTGAGGATTAATTTTAGGTCTTATGTTTGGCGAAAACACGATTTCATAAAAAAATCTCTATAGAAAAAAATCCCAAAGTTACCTCCAAATCGAACAATAAACCGCTGGTATTCAAAAAGTACTTCAAATTAGATCATGTAACTTTGCATACTAACTGAACTAACTATAAAGCAGGTCCTATGTTTTTTTTTTTTCCAAAAGACGAAAATTTGATTTTATAAAGAATAAAAACCACTCATTTCGCACTATTCGGCCGCAGTGACTGACGTAACAACCGCTTTGTAGTGCAAGCTGATTAGAACTTTATTGTAACAGTATTACAAACGAAGTTTGAACCACCACAAATAGAGGTGCTAATCTGAGGTAGTATAGGCTCTTAGAAAACGGGATATTTACCATGTTTACTATTTGTTTTGAGTTCCCGATATTTCGGCACAGTTGCAAGTACCATTATCACCAATAAACTGAAATTGTTGCGGTTAGGTGTCTATAGTCTGCGCCAGATAAGTAAGAATTAAAGGTCATTGCTCTTTCCTTAATTTCTTTGCGTAGGTACCCCGACAATACATTATGAATCGTTTTTTATTACTAGAAAAAGTCAAGGATCACGTTATTGGTCGTTTCGGGACAAGTTTATGTCATTATTTCTGTTTTCGGAATTATGTATTTGAATAAATGTATGCGGGTTAATGACCTTTACTTCTTACTTATCTGGCGTAGACTGTAGGAGCAGACAAATCGGTCTACCCTCTTGTACATTTTTTGCGCTCAGTACCACTACCACTGTCACTCACAACTCGATACTGTTCTCGACACACGAAACTCACTGTATCCACTCGCGAACTTCTCTCGGCACTTTTTCGGTTTTTGCGCAGTTTTTTTTCTTTTATTGTTCAATAAACACTATTTCAAAAATATATGAAAAAAAACATACCACTCAAACCATCGTAGGAACTACAAAATCAGCTAAAATACTGAAAAAGGTGAAAAATTATGGATGTAAATCATCCATAATTTTTCATCATGAAAAAACGTAGAAACAGAGTTTCTTGCCAGTTTCTCAACTAAAACAACACTTGGGAACTTGGCAGGAAACTTTTTAACAATTCAAAAGCACCTGTAAAAGTACTGAACTCTTTGACTTTGAACAAAGAACTTCCCTCTATACTTGAAGGGGTGTTTTCGTAATTGATTGACGGTGTCTTTGTAAATAATTAACAGTTAACAAAGACAATTGAATAATACTTACAATAGGCGGAGAATCCTTATTTTTTTTTGATAAAGTTAAGGTGGTACAAATCACAGTTTCGTAAAACTAAAAGTTGTCACTCCCATAAACTCAAATCAGTTATTTTAATTAAACCATTTACATTACATTATATTTTAATTTTTGAGGTTACAGTTTGTTGGTCTAAAGTTAGATCTTTAAGGAGAAAAACAGGAAAGAAAATTCATGAACACCCTTTTTAGGGTTCCGTACCCAAAGGGTAAAAACGGAACCCTATTACTAAGACTTCGCTGTCTGTCCGTCTGTCTGTCCGTCTGTCCGTCTGTCCGTCTGTCCGTCTGTCTGTCACCAGGCTATATCTAATGAACCGTGACAGCTAGACAATTGAAATTTTCACAGATGATGTATTTCTGTTGCCGCTATAACAACAAATACTAAAAACAGAATAAAATTAATATTTAAGGGGGGCTCCCATACAACAATCGTGATTTTATTTGCCCTTTTTTGATAATAATGGTATGGAACCCTTCGTGCGCGAGTCCGACTCGCACTTGGCCGATTTTTAAATCAAGTTAAATATATGAAAACCTGGGTGCATTTATTATTATATTATTTAGAGAAGTAGTAATCATTTTCAAACCTTTTCTTATTTCTACGTGGAATTTGACGGTTCAAGTTTTTCGGTAGTTTTTGTCGATCCAATTTTTTTTAAATTCATTATTTTCCATCATCGATAACGCGTTAATAATGCATCTCTTTGTATAGGCCCGTTTGCCGTTTCAAAATAATTGGGGGCAATTATTTCAAAATTAAATTCCAGGAAAGATTTAAGATCCTACTGATCTCAGAATTATCAAAACGTGAATAATTTCACCGAAATATCGGCTAAATTGGAAGTACCTAAGACGTTATAAAAACAAAAAAGATGCTACTTGTTCTTGAATATAATTTCCTTTAATCCCGAACACGTTTGATGGTATAAACAATAGCTTAGTCCCATTAACAACAAAAAGGAAAATAGCAGCTTTTACCGTTTCAATTATTCACATAATTCTCTAATTTTTTTTAATTAAAAAATTATAATACAAAGCTGTATTTATTTACAACAATTTAACTTGTATTAGCTTGTATTAGCTTGTGTTAAAGTAGTCGCGTGCCATATCTTAGGGGTGAGTTCAGTATCGATAAAGGAACCCGTAAAAAAAAAAAAAAAATACCTTTAATTTTTTTTTAATTTAAAATTAGGGTGTTCGTGTGAACACCGTTATCCTTGAAACCAGTGGTTTGATTTCATTAGTAGAACCTAAAACCATTGAAAAAAGAAACCTTTTATATTTGAAGAAAATCCACTATTTTCCTCAAGATCATTTCACTCTAATGGGCTCGGAAACAGCTGACCGCGGAACGGGCGGGCACTTGGGATCATCGACCGCGCCGCAGTCAGCTGTCGCTAGAGCGAGCGCGCCGTGCGCCGAGCCGTTTGTTTCTCGCGCGTAAATTGAGTGAGAGCGGGTGATAACCTACAACACGTTCGATAGTAGGTAAGTAAAAGCATTTAAACAAATAAAACAATTTTAATTCTAAACGATTGCTATTTTAAGTTAGTAGACCGTACTAAATTCGGTTGATCTTGCAATATTTTTTTTGTTTAATACTTTTATTTTTTGGATTTTATTCTTATTTTTCCTGGGTTCTTTTAACGATACTGAACCTACCCCTAAGCTGTGGCACGTGACTACTTTAATACCCTGTATATTAAAACCTTCCTCTTGAATCACTCTATATATTTTAAAAAACCCGCATCAAAATCCATTGCGTAGTTTTAAAGATCTAAGCATACATAGGGACAGACGCGGCGGGCGACTTTGAATTCGGAATTTTCATCTTAAAAAATATTCTCTAGTCAAAAAACTGAAACTGCGGCAAGTGCATTTTCATTTACTGATCCCGATCCCAGGGAAAGCCGTTACATTGTTTACACGTTTAGTGTGCGTGGCAATATTGTCAAGTTCAGGAGGCGATGATCCCGAACAATGCGTTGATCTTTGATTTGTTTTCTTTCTTCGCCATCAGGCATTGGACCTATGGATGGCTGGCTGCATGATGTTCGTCTTCGCTGCCCTAGGGGAGTTCGTCGTGGTGAAGGTCTTGGACAAGCAGTACCAGATGAATAAGACTAAGGCCCAGGAGTCTATGCCCAGAATCATTCCGGTGGTAAATATTATCTTCTTGATTTATGAAATGTTATTATACTATGCAAAACATGTCACTATCGAAAATTTTAAGAAGATCATTGAGAGTCCTTAATATTTCAAAGAAAAAGAATTTCTGCAATGATAGTGGAACTTAAGAAAGTTAAAAATAGTTTTCACTTAAGCATCGATTATGTGGAATCTGCAATGCCACGTAAAGGCTAAAGGCCCTGACGTCAAAACATGCGCTAGAAGAGTTATATATACGTAATGAATATACATAGTTTCATACAGAAACCAACAATTGTTGGGTAGTAGCCCACCAAACCCAACAACCATCTGATCGAAGGATCTTAACTTTCCAATGAAAGATGAGAAACTTTCGACGTTATTCCCCATAACTCGCTATAATCTGGTATCTTTGACAAAATTAAGCATTTTACAACCCATTAATTTGCTCCAAATCAAAATCCCCAAAACTGAATGCACTCCATGACCTCAATCAAAACAACCAGTTCGAAATTGAATCAAGATTATTCAGACAAAGATGTTCCGTTATCTTTGGCAGCGCCTAAATGGAGAGAAGGGGTCGTGCGGCACGCTGGCCGCCTGGGAAGGGTCGCAGGTTAGGTGCCGGAAGGTGGACCTGACGTCGCCGACGTCACCCCCAGCGTCCACGCCGGCTGTGCACCCCGCGCCGTCTGCTACGCATGCTACTGCTCATCTGGTTGGCGTCGAGAGGCGGCAGAGTATACTACAGGTAATTTTTACGTTTTAATAGTGCTTATTAGACAGTTTTTTGTCTTACTTTCTTTTGAGCGCTTGTTAAAAATGCCACGGCAGGCACCGCGAGGCACACCGGGGCATTTTTTCAGCGATAACGGTGATTAACAAATCAAATATGTATAGGACTGACAGGATATTGTGATAGGATGCCCATTAGCCACCAAAAATCTTGCCTTTATAGTCATTGTAAAAATAAGAAAGTTATTGAAAGTGTTTACCACTTGTCTGTGCCCTCAGAACTTCTTATTCCCACGCCAAAGTGGACGGCTTAATCAACTGCAATAAAGCAAAAATTACAGAATTAAAAATAAAAGTCAGTGGTAGGAATTTTCTTAGAACAAAAACTAAGTCTTTTCACTAAGCAACTTGAGTTGACTTGTATCGAAAGAATTTTATGATCCAGTAGATAAATAAAATAATGCTTCTGTACAAAATAATGGCTAATGTAGGTACTCCATATTCGGACAACATTTTGATGTTGTCTTTTATGAAATGATTAGTATAATATGGCACTATTAAATAGATAATAGGCTTTTTTATTCTAGTGGAACAATATTGCCTAAAATAGTAATACTGGTAAGTGGACTTCTCAGAATAAGAAAGGTCAAATGTCTTTCAGATGTTTTGGTGCAATGTTCCCTAATTAAGCATTCACAAATTAGAGCATTGAAAGGATCTTGTACAAGCCCAACTGTTTCAAAATTCTTCTCATTATAGTTTTATTAAAACATATTTTGTGACTGCCTCGTTGGTTTCGTGATCGCAAGCGCAATGGCTGAGCATGAGGTCCTGGATTCATTTCCCGGGTAAAACAAAATGTTATTGGGTTTTTCCATCAGGACTTCTCAGTAGCAACCACGGAATCTGCATTTGTGCACGGTTGATGGCAATAAGCCCCTTATTACATGGGACTTAAACATACTGGTGAAATGTGGGTGTACTGTTAGTTACATCTACCATACCCTTTGGCAAATACAGGCGATATTATGTTTTGTATGTTTTACATAGAGTATTATTACCCAAGATTTTTTTTGCGTGAATTCAGATTATCCCATATTAACATTAACTCAATTTTTGTGGAACTTTTTTTTCTGGGATTTTTGTGAACAGCGGTGGCCCAGTGGTGGCGGCCCCGACTTACGAACAGTAAGTCGTGGGTTCGAACCCAGGCAGGCGCATTACTTTGTGTAATTTATTTCAACACCGCTGCTCTCAAAACGGTGAAGGAAAACATCGTGAGGAAACCGGCATGTACTAGAACCAAAAATTCGAAGACATGTGACATCTACCAATCCGCACTGGGCCCGCGTGGTGGATTATCGCCCATTCCCTCTCATAGAGAGGAGGCCTGTGTCCCAGCAGTGGGAACATTAATAGGCTGATGATGATGATGATGATGAATTTTTGTGGTAAGAAGGGGTGTTCTTTTTTTACGAATGCCTTTGTCTTCCAGGGCTGGCAGTCTCGACAGAGATAACGACAAAATCGCTAACTTTTGATTGCTAATTACTAACGAATAAATTCGGTTTTAATAATGATGCTTGCGGGAAACGCATCTTGGATGTAGAGACTTGCATTTCCAGCAAGCATCGTTATTGCAATCGAATTCTTTCGTGAGTTATTTAGATCGAAAGTTAGCGATTTTGTCGTTATCCCTGTCGGGACTGCGGCAGTCTCGACAGCTAACTTTTGATTGCTAATTACTAACGAATAAATTTGATTGCAGTAATAATGCTTGCCAGTAACGTAAGTCTCTACATCCAAGATGCGTTTCTCGCAAGCATAGTTATTGCAACTGAATTTATTCCTTAGTAATAAGCAATCAAAAGTTAGCGATTTTGTCATTATCTCTGCCCAGACGAGTCTCCCGTTGGTAGGAACATTACAGGGTTGTCGTTCAATTTCTTTTAGTTAGGGTAATTTTTGACTATGTTATAAGTTACTATAATGATAAACGATTTATTTTCTTTGCAGGTTGCCTGGTTAGACGCCGATACCGGTCAAGAACGAGTACTATGGAGAGAGATCGACAAACTGTCCCGCGTGGTGTTCCCAGCTCTATTCCTCCTCTTCGTCACCATGTACTGGCCCGTTCTACTCCTGAAAACAAAGACCTCTTCATAACAATTAGATTCCTTGGGTCATACTGTCGCTGCCTGAAAAGCATTGTTAAATTCAATGTGATAAAGGTCTATTTTCAATGCCTAGTTATGTCGGTGTGCACAAATGATGAGGGTTTGAATCGACTAGGTTATTAGGCATTTTGAGTAAGTTCAAATGAAGTATTTTGGAGCTCTTGCATTGGATTCTAAAGGAGAATTGGAAAGGTTTATAACCGTTAATATTTTTTATGGTTATCGAAATATCTTCTGTGAGACTTACAAGAATGTTTGTCTGATTTGAAAGCAGTTGAAGAAGTTTTAACATATCGTTTGAAATTAACAGTTTTCCTTGACAGGAATAAATTAAATTAAAAAAAGCTCTAAAGAAGGCACAAATTCAAGAAAGACGGGAACTTAGAGTAAGGTAAAGAGGAATTTTAAAAGATGGTGGACTCTTGATTGTAGATATAGCTTTAAGTAGTTGCTTTAAAACATTTTTAAATAAAAAAGATGATCGTACCAAAATATGCACAAAAATAATAAATGTAGAAACTCTTTTTGAATTTCAAAGATGTTGATGTATATTTTACAAAAATTAAATTTTGAAATGTAACATATCTTTTATTGACATTTAATTTAAAATGAAGTTTAAAACTCATATTGTATTTTTATTGTTATTTTGTCTCTGGTTTTGCAAATATCACCGTTATTATTTTTGAAATAAGGTTTGTGACAGAGAAAAAATATCTGTAAAAACTGTAGTTATTTTCATTGTTATTATAGACATAAGGTGCTCATAGATAAGCTATTTATTAGAGCATTTGTTATACACAGATTGTTGTTTTAAAGTCAAGTTGTAATCTGATTACAAACAACTTTATGGTATAGAGAGATTTTTAATATTTAAAACACGAGTTTATATAATAATTATTCATTGAAGTTATCAACTTCGTAGACTTTTAAGAATTTTCATTTCAAATTGTAGTTAAATATGGGTGAAAGTCAATCCATGATGTTGTTAGATTATACAGAAAAAAAATTAACTGACAATATGACACAAAAAAAAATATTGAGACTACTGAATCAAGCAGGATTAACCCTACCATAGACAAAAAGAAAGTCACTCTTTTGAAAACAAAAGATTAATGATATCACAACAACGAAATAATCATACCTTTTATGTAAATTAAAGTATTTTAAATTATATTTAAAAAATATTATTATGATTTTAAAACAAAAAAAAATATATTTATATTTTGAATAAGGTGCTTACAAGTCATCAGCGTCATTTATGGAATAGTGTCGCAATCATTATCAGCTTTAAACCATTGTGATAGCTTAATTATAATGAGATTTTTATAATTAAAATAATTATATTGATTTCGTTGGTCTAGAAGTAAGTGGCAGTAAAATAGGTAGTTACTTTAATATGCATTTTATTTATTTTTCAAATTATCGTGTATATTTTGTCATAAAATTATTATGTAAATTGTCTTCTTTCTTTAACTTTATTAGAAACATTGAAAAAAAGTTTTATTAAAATAATGGTCTCTTGTGTAGTTTGTAAAACTTGTACCTATAAGATACTTCTTTTGAATATGATAAAAAATAAATTTTCATTAACTATTTTACAGACTAAATGAATTATAAAATATGGTTTGCCCAGCATTTTGAGTTGGTTATTAATAATCTAATACATAAGTATGTATTAAATAATAGGAAATATTCCTATCTGTCCATTGTTGCAGTTATTGTACAGTATATTATAATAAAAATAAAAATATTTATTTATTATTACGCTTTAGTGCTAAGGGTTCAAGCTCATACGTCACGGATGCCTTAACTGTTTGACGTTTTTATGCGCAAAATTATATTTAGGATATTTTTGTTCAACACTGAAGAAAGTAAATCGTATTGAGAAATGAATAAAAATGGTTTTGTCATTATTAATCGTTTTATTTTTAAGGGCGCATACTGTATAGTGATTTATTTTAAATTTCACTATGTGGACACGCGTAAAAATTTTGGCGTGTCCAGATGACGAAATAATAAGTGATACTAATTGTGAGTTTCACCAACTGGACACACGTGTGTTCAGTCTCTCGTGTCCAGTTGGTGAATAACCCTATAATATCACATGAATCTTTGAAGTTAAAGGCGAATGCTCTAAATTATAATATTTTACGCACCACTTCCCATCCCATATCTTCCCGTGGGTGTCGTAAGAGGCGACTAAGGGACTTACCAGAGAATGGGCAGCAGCGTTCTCTGTGCTTTTGCAACAACCGTACTGAGATCGCCAACCCGCCTGCCAAGCGTGGTAATTACGGCAAAACCCCCCCATTCTTGGGGGAGGCCTATGTCCAGCAGTCTTTCGGCTGAAATTAATGAATTAATTACGCACCACTTTAAATTGGCAGCACTCTTAAACAAAGTATGGCGTCTCCTTTCCATAACTTCCTATAAAATATATTAACACTTCAATACCCGCAATTACAGACACAATTAAAATAACAATGCACTGTGCCTCTGGAGGCACGGCCGGGAGCATACGGGTTAAAAGACGACTCTAACAATACTTTTATTAACAGCAAATCAATATCCATTTATATAAGTTCCTAACTCCAGCCTAGAGTCTCAAACGCCTGATAAATTCTATGGAGCAATAAGTAACATGACTGTGAACAGGCATTGCGATAATACTCACGGGAGGCGTCAGTAACCCAGATAATAGACTGCTCGATTTATGCGTATAGTTAAATGGTTTTTAGATGAAAATCTTTTTTCAAATTGGAAATAGAATTGATAGGCTCGAGATTTTTTTATGAATATAAAAACAAAGTTAGGTTTTATGAAAATAAAGTTAGGTTCTGAGTTGAATCAATGTTTCTCTTGTTGAACAGAACTTTTCGAAAATTTCATGTCTTCAGAATTATAGGAAAGAAGGTTTTTACAGATTTATTGATCATGCATGATTGAAATCAACCCAGGAAAATCAACAGACAGCGCACACAGACAAACCTGAAGTGAATCTAGAAGTACGAAATGCACATAAATTCCTTATTTAATGAAGGTAAGCACTGAAGGATTTCTTAAAAGTTAATACCCTAAAAGAGTTGAGAATCCTCTAAATACACAGGAAGGAAGTTCGTCATTTTTGCAGCCGGAACATTGATCGCACGACTTATACGAGTACCTATGTCTAAATTAAAGTATATCGATGTCATGTAAATTAGCTGAGCTATAACAATTTTTGCGAACGAAGTCTCGAGCGAAGTGCTAGAAACAAAATAAATAATAGAGAACACTTATTTGTTAGTTAATCGTTTGATATTAAAGATACAAGCATACAGTAACAACGTATGTACCTATATTAAGTCCACACTTAGTCATCATAATAAAAACCGGCCAAGTGCGAGTCGGACTCGCACACGAAGGGTTCCGTACCATTGACTATATTTAGTATTTGTTGTTATAGCGGCAACAGAAATACATCATCTGTGAAAATTTCAACTGTCTAGCTGTCACGGTTCATGAGATACAGCCTGGTGACAGACAGACGGACAGACAGCGAAGTCTTAGTAATAGGGTTCCGTTTTTACCCTTTGGGTACGGAACCCTAAAAAGAGGAGCTCGTGGCTAAATAATAACAGCCACTCGGGTGGATCGTTAGGTTAAGCCGTGCTTACCTAGATTGGTCTGTGGATGGGTGACCACCCATTACATACCGAGTTTCCTCCATGCCTCGGAAAGCACGTTAAGCCGTTGGTCCCGGCTGTCATTTGTAGATCTTTGACAGTCGTTAGGTCGTCAGAGGCCCAAAAAGTCTGACAACCAGTCATACCAAGGGGAGTACTACTATCGTATTAGTAACTGGGTTGTGGAGGTCAGACAGGCAGTCGCTCCTTAAAAAATATACTGGTATTCAGCTGTATCCGGTAAAACTGGAAGGCGACCCCAACATAATTGGGAAAAGGCTAGGCAGATGAGGCTTCGTCAATGAATTATTAGTGAAGAATCCTCAAAATTGTTGTTGACAATATAAATGACGAATTTATCTACAACATGTATGTCAGGGCCGTCACAGTTCTGGCCCACCACAATGGCTTCACACTTCACGCACACCGCACAACCCACAGACTAGATGGCTACGCTTAACAAACATTTAGATTACGTATTAGCTTAGGATTTTAGTACTTGTACTTACTTTCCTTTAGAAGTTCTTGCTAGACCAAGAAGATGAAAGTGGTAATGTCTTTTAAAGTCGCAGAACTGATGAACACATTACGTAACATCACGCCTGTAATCAATGTAGGGTGAGGCAGAGGTTTACCTAATGGTACACCCAAATTTCACCAGTTAAGTTCTAATCCCATGTAATAGGAGGTGAGCCTATTGGCATCAACCGGCACGAGTTCAGACTCCATGGCTGCTAATGAGAATTTTCTGATGGAAAAACCTAATAGCACTTTGCACGTCCCGGGAATCGAACCCAGGACCTTATGTTCATTAGTCGCGCTTGCAACACCTAGACCGGAGGCGGAACCGATGACCGTTGGAATAATCGTATTCTTGAATGAAACCGTGCAGGAGAGAATCAACCTGGGAAGGATACTTTGAAGCTGGCTATGGAGCTATAATCTCTTTAAGCTACACTGAAACCAGAGTTTAGGTAGGTAGGGTTATCTCTCGCAGAGGTGACGTGAATTGGCCACCAAGATTGTGTGATTTGACCCCGCTAGACTTTTGCTTGTAGGGTTTTCTCAAATCGCAGGTCTATGCCAATAATCCGCAATCAACCGATGCCCTGAAAGTCAACATAACGCAGGCCATCGCTCAGCCGGATCTATGCAGTAGACTATTAAGAGTAATTAAAAATTGGACCTCTCGGATCCGTGCCACCGTTTGAACCCGCGGTGGACATTTAAACGATGTCATATTTCATAAATAAAATGGCATAAATGGGCCTTTCAAATAAAAAAATAATTTCTTTAATATCTCGCATACAGCTTGTTTTTATTTAATTTCAACATCGACCCGTCCTTGTTGAAAGACCCTATACTTCCGCATACAAACTTACTCGTATGTCTATTACTTATTTATGATGAGATTGTGAGCTATGTCAGTCTGAGAAGAATGAGCTAGTTATTATACACCATCACCGAAAGCCATAGACTTGATCATCAAAATCGGAACGATTGGGACAGTTTCTTTAACTACAATAGAAAAATTTAAATTTATTAAAAAAATATTTTCTCGTGTTTTTTTTTTCAAAAATGTCAATAAAAATATATAAAAAATCACGAAAAATGTAAGTCATAATATTTTTATTTATTGTTATTATTTGAAAAAAAAGTCCCAATCGTTTTGAGTTCGATGATCGAGTTTATGGCTTTCGGTTCCAGAATGACCTAAAATTAACCGTGTAGATTCATGGAAAAAAACAGTCATGCTAATCCGACTACTGCGGAACTAAGGGTTCTGTACCACGTAAAATTTTTATAGAGGCCAAGTGCCCATAGCAACACATGTTCTTAAAAAAGTCATTATAATCTGGATCTCTTTAAAGCGTGAGTGATTCGGTTTCCTCTAGTCAGGCGAATTGTGGCAAAACACAAGCCTCTATCGCGTGAAAAAACAAACTTAAAGGCGTAGGCTACGCCAAAAAGGGTTAGTCAGCATCCCTTGAGTACGGAACCCTACATCGGAAGAAGACAATCACGTGTAAAATGTCTGTTCACATTACATTCATTGTTATGACCGAGAATAAAAAAGATAGTTCAATTAGTTATTAGTTAGATAGTTTAATTTAGTAAATTGATCCCGCGGGATCGAAATGAGCGGGATCAATTTACTAAAGAGCCCTTGGAGTCTGTATTATATATAGTTCTTTCACACATTAAATAAATATTTTGTTTAAATGAGACGTATCTGAGACTGGTCTATGCGGCGCCGCTTGGGGGAAGCTTAATGTCCAGCAGTGGATATTTCCGGTAGTGATACCAGTGAATATTAAGTCGACGGGTCCTAAAGCCCCTCATGATTCTGATTCCATTCACCCTTCTTTATAGGCTCACTCTAAACTAAAAGGATGCAACCGAATACCAATTTACATGGACTGCCTAACTGACACCACAACACAATTTTCTCTTATTAGGGCCTGCCCAGACGACGGACTCTTTGTGCGATCGAGTCTGCGGCGCACAAAATGTCTGCATGGCATACAAAAAGTCCGTTGCGGATTTTACGCAGACTCAACGCACACGACGCACTTCGTAGTGCAGATTGGTTAATCTGCACTACGAAGATGTGCGTCGTGTGCAGATTGTGCACACGATGCACATCTTCGTAGTGCAGATCAAATGCGCCGTCTGCGTTAGCACGTGTTGGAGTTTGCTCCAACACGTGCTAACGCAGACGCCGCACAAAAAGTGCGCGAAAAAATAGAACGTTTTTTGTGCAGCGCGGCGCGGCGCGATCTGCCAGAAGACACGGAATTTTTGGCCACCGGACTTTTTGCGCGTCGTATGCGTTACCACATATAATTCATCATCATCATCAGCCTATTAATGTTCCCACTGCTGGGACACAGGCCTCTTCTCTATGAGAGGGAATGGGCTATAATCCACCACGCGGGCCCAGTGCGGATTGGTAGATGTCACATGTCTTCGAATTTTTTGGTTCTAGGACATGCCGGTTTCCTCACGATGTTTTCCTTCACCGTTTTGAGAGCAATGAAATAAATTACACAAAGTAATGCGCCTGTCTGGGTTCGAACCCACGACTTACTGTTCGTAAGTCGGGGCCGCCACCACTGGGCCACCACTGCACTGCACATATAATTGCTTAGGTTCTATTTTCACAGACTAAAGTGCGTCACAATAGTTTTTCGTCTGCGCAGGCCTTTTTTTTTTTGTTTTTTTTTTTTCGGATGGGAAATCATCAAATAACTCCTCCCGCTCTGGGCGGAGCAGGAGGGAGTGTCAGACTTTTACTGACTACCGGGGCCACGGTATCTCTTTCGAACTGCGGACCCCTTCGTTTTTGCTGACTCTCTTTGAGGCGCGCGTGGAACACGAACGCGCCGTCGACACGGCCTGTCGTCATGAGACGGACGGACGGCGAGCTAGCCCATAGCCCACCGTCCACAGGCCCGCGCCTACGGTGGCCGGGGACCACGTGGTGGTGGCCCCCGACGCCCGGGGCGTCTCCCGCGGCGGCCGGGACGTTGAGAGGTTCTCTCTCTCTCACGTTCCGCCACCTCCTTCTCTAGCATTACTGCTTCGCAGATCCTTCTGCCGAGACGGAATGGGACGCCGTCACCTCCTGGTGACGGCGTCCCATTCCGTCTCGCTCCGGACCATGGCTTGCACCAGGGCCGAACGCGAGAGGTCGCCGCTGCCGTCTGCGCAGGCCTTAAGTGAAGATTTTCAGCAATAACAGTTTTGGCAAAAAAGGCAGCCAAAAGAACGACTCATAAATTGTTATTCGAAGTGACCTAGTCCTCTTTCACGTTTTTTTATTTTGCTACTGAACCCTAAAATGTCATGGTCGTGAATCGTTACGGGTGGTTATTAGTTACGTCTGTTTTCTTACGTAAATTAACATAATATGCTGATCTTAGACTGACTTTGTTTAAAAACAAAGTTGATCCGGTGTCTATCTTCCTATAGAATTTAATACAATCAGTGAGAAAACTTATAATAATGGTACCTATTATTGTAATTATCATTGTAATTATCATTATTGAATCAAGACGTAGTGTGTGAATTAACTTGCATAATTAAATCATCTTTAATTGTTCTTTTTTCTAGTCTCTTCGAGCATTGTCATATGGATGCCTTTCAAAGGTATAAAATAACATCTATAGTTGGTGCCAGTTAAGATAAGAATAGCGGTCATTGACCCACCTACATTTATTAAACTTCTTAACTTTGAAAACCAAAAATAAAGCCTGTTCAAGTCTGGAATCGTCATCTATCGTGATCTTCAACATTTTTGTAATGAAAAACGATACATGGTTTATTTGTTTTGGTTCGTATGAAGAGATATTACGGAAAGGCCAATGACCGCTATTCTCATCTTAACTGGCACCAAATATAGTACACACACATTTTGCACTCACACTCAAACACATACACATACCGGATGACTTTTTTATCACTTTCCAAAAAAAATGGGTATATTAGGTGATCGGAGTAGAAGCTTATGAGTCCTGTTACATTTTTTACGCAAATTCATGATTTTTGACGCAGTAATTTTCACCATCAGTTAGATATTTTAATTATTTGCTTATGAATAACAATAGTGCCATTCTCTTTCTTGTAAGTTGGAGTTACACATTTTCATTTTTCTTTTCGTGTAAACTATAAATATTTTACGAACTCAGTTTGCAAAAAAAACCGTTAGCGATGGAACTTTGACGCTCAAATTCACATTGTTACATGCAATTCTTATAAAAGCTAAAATTACTGAAAAATAAGCTGAATGTTTTACTTGTTTATTGGAGTTTTAGAATTTCTTTCAATTCCTTGAATTTTCACGGAAAAAATCGTAAAGAAAGCGTAATTTAAGCCATAAATGTCTTGATTCAGCGTCCATTATATTCCAAATAAACTAAATTTTATCAAATAAATTAATATGATATAAAACTTCAATCTACAATGAATAAGTTTCATTAGTTTTCGTTTTCAAAATTACAATAAATAAAATTAAAGTACTATAATTCTGCGTCAATTCAGGTCGCTCCTCAGTCTCATGTCAGTCTCGTTTCTAGTTTTCGTCAGTATCAATCGACAATCATCCGGAGATCGCTATTATTATCGACTCGTGTACGCCGACCGAAATAATTTGATCCAGGAAGTAAAAATCAAAAAATTGCGTAAAAATGTAATGGGAATCTTATGGCATACCTAGTTTTTTCTATTTTTCTTTTTCCGCAGCTTAGAAAAAAAATGATCCATCATCAAAAAACGCTACAAATTTCAAGTAAACTTTTCATATTCGAACAAAGAAAGAGAATATTGAAAAAAAATATACTATATATATCGAATTTCAAATCATACGCAATACGCGTATGTTTTGAATTTCGTTTTTTATTATTCTTTTTTTTTTGGAAAAAAAAACTAAGTAAGAATGCCATTTGCTTCTACTCCTATTTTACCCATTTTTTTTTGGAAAGTGTTCAAAAAGTCCTGTATGTCATTGACCCGAAAGTCTGGCAATCCTTCCTTCAGAGATTACAGATTAGTTTATTTTTACTTTATCTACACTAGCTACACTAATATTATAAAGAGGAAAGATTTGTATTTTTGTGTGTGTGTGTATATTTGTAATGAATAAACTCAAAAACTATTATGCCGATTTCAAAAATTCTTGCTACATTCACCCTGAGTAACATAGGCTATATTTTATCCCCGTACTCCCACGAGAATGGGAACTACGTGGGCGAAACCGCGTGACGTCCTAGTATTATATAAAAATGCAATTCGGCTATTTTTATTCATCTGTCTCGACTTTCAAACCGTGGGCAATTTGAAAAATATATTTTTATTTCCTATCAGACTTTTCGCTTCATCGGGAATAGGTAACAAAAATATCCGATGAATCTACGTCTGAAATATTCAAAATACCTCACCACCTTTTAACAGAACCGATGAAAATTGAAAATAACAGAACATATCAAATTTCATGCAAGGTGGACATTTTTTTCCTATTTATAAACATTCTGAATTGGAAAAACATGTTTACAACGTCAATCTATGTAGACGTCTGGAATGGTAAAAATCTCACCACTTTATCAGAACCGATGAAATTGAATATTGTTGCCGAAAATAAAATAATATAAAACGAGAAAAAATGGTTTTTTTTATCAATAAATATTCTGAATAGGATTATTTATTGAAACCGATAGTTTTAGTAGCCGTGTGGTATCCGGCTGAGTAGAATAGAACCAACCCATTACACTCACGGGTGTCGTATAAGGCGACTAATGTTTGAGGCAGAACACCTTGCGCCTCCGTAGACCTGAGAATGGGCAGCAGCGTTTTCTGTTAGTCTTTCATCACTGCGATCTCCAATCCGCCTGCCAAGCGTGGAGATTACGGCAAATTCCTCCAATCATGGGAGAGGCTTATGTCCGATAGTGGACGTTATAGGCTGTTGTTGTTGTTGATAGTTTTAGTTATCTTAAACACATGATGTGGGGTGAATCCCCTCTATTTTTTGGAGTCGGCTTCAATCAGGCATGCAGGCAGACCACACCAAAGCGACAAATGAAATGGTTTCTAGTGAACTGATTTAAACACTTACGAAAAAAACGACTTCTTTTATCATAAACATCACGCCTGTAATCCCCGAAGGGATAGACAGAGGTGTACCTAATAGTACACTCACATTTCGCCAGTTATGCATAAGTCCCATGTAATAGGAGGTGAGCCTATTCCCATCAACCGGGCAAAAATCGAAACTCCGCGACTGCTACTGAGAAATTCTTGATGGAAAAACCCAATAACACTAAACTTGCGTGACCCGGGAATCGGACCCAGGAACCAGGAGCAGTCGCCCTTGCAATCACTAGACTATCGAGGCAGTCTCCTACTTTACAAACAATCATCCTTTACTCAATTAGTAGGCCCAAAGTGATCATCATCTGCTTACCCTTTTCTCAATTATATTGAGGTCGGCTCCAATTCTAACCAGGCACAGCTGAAAGTAGGCCCAAAGTCAAGGCCATTTTTTTCGGAAATAGGGCAAAACATATTATCCACAGAGCCCGTTTCAATTTTCTTCCAATTTACGAAAGCCCTTTTACGCTTTCTTCCGAAATATCCAAAACCAGGTGTTCTGGCATGTGTTATTAGTAGTCTTTTACCAGACTGCTGCAGAGCCTAAAAGGAAGGTTATGTTTCGTTTAGGTTTTATATAATATGGCTTCCAAGTAAAGAACAAATAGACTGACTGTGCTTCTTCATTATTAGAGTACAGGGTACAGGTGACAAAAAATATAATTAGTTCGTCAGATAGCTGTTTCTGTGCTGGCAGTTTGCTGAACTGGGCCTATTTGGCGCTGCCGTGAGTGAGACACGCAATTTTATTTCTCTTATTTTTTTACTTAGTTTTAATTTTTTTTTATTGTGTAGTTTTAAGTTTCATTTTTTTTAAATTCTTATTTTGTTGTGTGCATTTGCGTCTAAAGCCAAATAAATACGTTTTCTTTCTTTCTTTCTTAAGATAGATTAAAAAAAAAAATTGGACATATATTTTTACTTTTTTCACGTAAACAAAAAATGAAGACGATACAGTGCGTCAAAAACTCGCGTGATGTCACATTTGAGTACATTTTTTACTCAAATGTGATGTGACGTCACAAGCCCCGACTGATCTTTGACACAACCGTGTCAAAGATCAGTCGGGGCTTGTGAAATTAATCATTAAAAATAAATAATAATTAAATTAGTTATCAAATTAATAAAAAATGACGAAGATAAACCTATCTTCGTCATTTTTTATTAATTTGATAAAACAAAAAACACGTATCCAATATTTTTCGATAATCTAACTGACGGACTAAACAGAACCATATTTTTTTTAGTAAGTCTACATCACTATTGCTCGGAGCATTTAACGTGACTTAAGGAAGTAGAAGGAGAAGATGGCGGGATCGGGACGTCTTAGATGGCTTCATCGCAAATTGGCGAGAGAAAGCACACTATCGTGAGAAGTGGAAAGAATGGGGGGAGACCTTTGCTCAGGAGTGGGACAACACAGGCTAACAAAAAAGAAAGACGTCCTCTGTGAAGAGAGAGCTTTCTAGTCACCCAAAGGCTGACTACCATTGAACCTAGTTTAAATGAAAAAGAAAATGCTGTTAGAGAAGTAAATAATAAGCTTGGAAAAAACGTTTGAGCTCCGTTGCGTCGCACGAATAGGTACGAGATCTTTAAAAAAATAATTTTATCTAAATGATAAGTGATGTTTATTTTGCAAGCAGGTTTTAACAAACACTTTCACACGTCATTTTTTTATAGGTATTAGTTTTATGTGCAATAGTAATAATATTATTAATTTACGGTTTATTTTATTATTTTTATTAAATAATTATTTTACTTCCCTTTAATTAGCTTAAATGGAAATACTTACTTGTTTAATTTCATATAAATACACATTATATGAAAATGTAAAATTTAAATATTTGCATACCCTAAAAAGGCAAAATATGGTTTGTGCCTGAATCACCAAGTTTAATAACTGGTAACACCTGTATTTTAAGCAAATAATAGTAGATTTTACAACAAGTGCACAAAACGAACCATTTTATCCGAGATTTTTAGCAGCCCGAGCCGAAGGCGAGAGCTGATAGTAATGTCGAGGATAAAAATGGTTTTGTGGACGAGTTATAAACTCTGCCTTTAACTTCGATTGCGAGGAAATAAAACAGTAGTATAAATTAAAGAAATTAATAAACACGCAAAAACAAGAGCTGTTTCCCGCCGCTTTCTGTTTTTGAAATCTTACGACATTGATATTAGACTTAGGCTGCAGACCTATTCAGCCTACTATTTTTTTTTTTTATAATAATTTTCTTAAATTAATTAAATAACCTACCGTAGGTACTTGAATTTAATTCTTTATGTCTTTTATGTCTTAAAAAACACATAAGGCAAATAAATTAAAGTAAATATTATAAAATAACAAATTCTATCTATGAACTTCTTATTGCGTTTGGCTGTATGGCTCATTTTCTTTGCCTTAATAGATACATTTATGAGTAGATACATTAATGCCCTTGTGCACAAAATTCGATTTTGTGCAGCCTATATCCTGCACAAACAAGCACTTTCAGAGCATGAGAAGTGAAAATTAATAAACACGCAAAAACAAGAGCTGTTTCCCGCCGCTTTCTTTATTTGAAATCATACGAAGTTACGACACTGATATTAGACTTGGGCTGCAGACCTATACAGCCTACTATTATTATCTTTTTTAAATAATTTTCTTAAATTAATTAAATAACCTACCGTAGGTACTTGAATTTAATTTTTTATGTCTTTTATGTCTTAAAAAACACATAAGGCAAATAAAATAAAGTAAATATTATAAAATAACAAATTCTATCTATGAACTTCTTATTGCGTTTGGCTGTATGGCCCATTTTCGTTGCCTTAATATAGATACATTTATGAGTAGATATATTAATGCCCTTGTGCACAAAATTCGATTTTGTGCAGCCTATATCCTGCACAAACAAGCACTTTCAGAGCATGAGAAGTGAAAATTATTCTTATCGTCGCGTTTATACTAGCTAGACCAACGGGGCAGTAGTGAGATAGTTCTTATCTCATAGAATAAGCATAAAATATGGTAAATACTTCCCATTTATGTCATTTCGCAAGCGCATCCATTTGTAACAAGGAAATGTGGTAATTCCTTATGAATAAATTAGAAAGTTTAATTATAGATAAATCGAGGGAATTTTATAATATTGTTTATGTTTCCTGTTGTTATGTCGTTACAGGAAACTGAGATTTTCCATTTTGCTTTTTAATAACTTTTCGTCTAATCTACAACACTATGATACGTGATGTTAATCCGGTGAGTTATTTTAACATCGTGAGGAAACCGGCATGTCCTAGAACCAAACAATTCGAAGATAATTGTGACATCTACCAATCCGCACTGGGCCCGCGTGATGGTGGATTATAGCCCATTCCCTCTCATAGAGAGGAGGCCTGTGTCCCAGCAGTGGGAACATTAATAGGCTGATGATGATGATGATGATGATGCGCTCCAAAAGTATTCGTGCTTAATAAGTATGTGGGTCATCTCTGCATTGATTGTTATTATACAACAATTTTTTTGTCATTTTAATTATTTTAAGGGCGTCTAGTACTCATGAAAATGAACTACTTTTACTATGAGACCGACTATGAAATCTCAAAAAAAAAATCTTCCGCTTCATACATTATTGGTTGCATAACTCGAAAAAATGTTGGCACTAGCTATTTTTTTTTTTATTCATAGTCGGTCCCATAGTAAAAGTTGTTCATTTTCATGAGTACTAGACGCCCTTAAAATAATTAAAATGACAAAAAAATTGTTGTATAATAACAATCAATGCAGAGATGACCCACATACTTATTAAGCACGAATACTTTTGGAGCGCATCATCATCATCATCATCATCAGCCTATTAATGTTCCCACTGCTGGGACACAGGCCTCCTCTCTATGAGAGGGAATGGGCTATAATCCACCATCACGCGGGCCCAGTGCGGATTGGTAGATGTCACAATTATCTTCGAATTGTTTGGTTCTAGGACATGCCGGTTTCCTCACGATGTTAAAATAACTCACCGGATTAACATCACGGCACTGTGCTTTAAAATGAAAGTTGCTACCGTACCAAGCCTAAAAAGCTGCGAGATTAAAATGGGATAAGGCAAATCATATCTGCCGGCATAAAATGAAAACTACTGGGCCAAACTATGTTAAATTTTTATGGGAATAAATGGCAACTATTCCGCATCAAACTAAAAAAGAATCACGTAAATCTGATCATAAATCTCAGCGTAATCGGTGTATATACATAAAAAAAAATACCAATCGAATTGAGAACCTCCTCCTTTTTGAAGTCAGTTAAAAATACTTCAAATTAAAAAGATGAAAAATATAACAATGTTATGTAACTTGTAATATAAGTTAGCCGTGTGGTATCCGGCAGAGTAGAATAGAACCAACCCATTACACTCACGGGTGACGTATAAAGGCGACTAATGTCTGAGGCAGAACATCTTGCGCCTCCGTAGACCTGAGAATGGGTAGCAGCGTTTTCTGTTAATCTGTCATCACTGCGATCTCCAATCCGCCTGCCAAGCGTGGAGATTATGGCAAATTCCTCCCATCATGGGAGAGGCTTATGTCCAGCAGTGGACGTTAAGGGCTGATGTAGTAGTGTAGTAATATAAGTTACAAGTTTACCAACGTAATAATAACCACGAAATATCAAATATCTACTAATACAAGTCACTAAATCAGTGACGAAATCTTTTGAACCAAAATCAAATAGGTACATAGTTTTCCTCTTCTTATTAACTACCTTGTTATATTTTTTTTTTTTTACTTAGCCTGTTCTGTCCCACTGCTGGGCAAAGGCCTCCCCCATTTCTTTCCAACTCTCCCGGTGTTTTGCCTTCTCCGGCCAATCAGTCAAGAACGAGTCCAAATCGTCACGCCAGCGTTTCTTGGGCCTGCCTCGGTGACGACGACCGTCTTCAGGCACCCACTGTGTGACGATTTTGGCCCATCTGTCCTGACCCATTCTGGAAATGTGACCCACCCAGTCCCATTTTAACCTCGCAGACTTATCGCCAACATCGGCGATGCCTGTCTTGGAGCGTATTATGGTGTTGCGTATTCGATCGGTGATTTTAATATTTAAAATGCTACGCTCCATCGCTCTTTGGCAAACCTTGAGTTTGGACTTCTGAGCCTCCGTCAAAGACCAAGTCTGAGCGCCATAGGTAAGGATAGGCAGGATACACATGTCGACGAGCTTACGCTTGAGTGAGATAGGAAGGTCGCCCTTCATAAGCGCCTTCATGGACCAGTAGCTTCTCCAGGCATTTTCGACGCGACGGTCGATCTCTTTGTCCTGTCTGTTGCTGAAGGAAACTAGCTGGCCCAGGTAGATGTATTCGTCAACATAGTGTATTTCCTGCCCATCGACCTCGACCCTATATTTAACGGCATTGGTCATGACTTTAGTCTTTGACTGATTCATCGTCAGTCCAACCTCTAGGCTTGCAGTGCTCAGGTCTTGGAGTATTTTTTCATCTTGTTATAATAATAATATTATTTTCCATGAGGAAAGCCACGTTTAATACTTCATCTATAATAGCGAGTTTCTTCTAAAATGGTGTGAAAATAATGTTTTCTCATGTAAATTAACTTGAAATATAATAAAGTCTTATTTATTCAGATGTAATGAATACCAATGTTATTGTCATGGTCGATGTTTACCGCTTGACTGATAGTTTACATTTTTTTAGTTATGTTCCATGCCAGTTGTTGTATACGTATAACGGGCTGGTGTCCGCAACTCCACGTCAAAGCGCGTATTTTGCGTAAGGGGCTATAAACCTGTAATCACTGGCTCCTGAAATACAGGTATTCTAACCTAGCTGGAGCCAGGGTCTCACATTTTTCTGTCACCTGTTTTTATGCCAATAAAGAAATTATTATTATTAATATAATCCACCACGCAGGCCCAGTGCGGATTGGTAGATGTAACACGTCTTCGAATTTTTGGTTCTAGGACATGCCGGTTTCCTCACGATGTTTTCCTTCACCGTTTTGAAAGCACTGCATGGTGATGAAATAAATTACACAAAGTAATGCGCCTGTCTGGGTTCAAACCCACGACTTATTGTTCGTTAGTCAGGGCCGCCACCACTGGGCCACCGCTGCTCTTGTATGCCAGTTATGTTAAGCAATTGGTCCCGGGTTTCATTTGTAGATCTTTGACAGTCGTTACAAGTAGTCAGTGGCCCAAAAAGTCTGTCAACCAGTTTTACCAAGGGGTATCGTATTACTCAGTACTAACTGTGTTGTGGAGGTCAGATAGGCAGTCACTACATGTAAAATACTGGTATTCAGCTGCATCCGGTTAGACTGGGAGCTGACCCCAACATTATTTGGGAAAAGGCTAGGCAGATGATGATGATGTTGGATCTATAGAAAACTGAAGCATTTACTGACTACTGACACTTTATTCTTCTTAGTATATAAACAATGGTGTTTTTTTAGTTAGCCCATGTTGTCTCACTTCTGGGCAAAGGCTTTCCTCCATTCCTTCTACTTCTCTCGATGGTGTCCTTCTTCCCACGAATTCGCGAGCAAGTCATCTAAGGCGTCCCGCCATTTTCTCTTCGGTCTGCTGCGACCCTGTCTAGCTTTCTCAGGGTTCCAGTCTTGCGATACTCGGGCCCACAACTGTGCCCGGCAGATATGATTTGCCTTATCCCATTTTAATCTCGCAGCTTTTTAGGCTTGGTACGGTAGCAACTTTCATTTTAAAGCACAGTGCCGTGATGTTAATCCGGTGAGTTATTTTAACATCGTGAGGAAACCGGCATGTCCTAGAACCAAACAATTCGAAGATAATTGTGACATCTACCAATCCGCACTGGGCCCGCGTGATGGTGGATTATAGCCCATTCCCTCTCATAGAGAGGAGGCCTGTGTCCCAGCAGTGGGAACATTAATAGGCTGATGATGATGATGATGATGATGCGCTCCAAAAGTATTCGTGCTTAATAAGTATGTGGGTCATCTCTGCATTGATTGTTATTATACAACAATTTTTTTGTCATTTTAATTATTTTAAGGGCGTCTAGTACTCATGAAAATGAACAACTTTTACTATGGGACCGACTATGAATAAAAAAAAAAATAGCTAGTGCCAACATTTTTTCGAGTTATGCAACCAATAATGTATGAAGCGGAAGATTTTTTTTTTGAGATTTCATAGTCGGTCTCATAGTAAAAGTAGTTCATTTTCATGAGTACTAGACGCCCTTAAAATAATTAAAATGACAAAAAAATTGTTGTATAATAACAATCAATGCAGAGATGACCCACATACTTATTAAGCACGAATACTTTTGGAGCGCATCATCATCATCATCATCATCAGCCTATTAATGTTCCCACTGCTGGGACACAGGCCTCCTCTCTATGAGAGGGAATGGGCTATAATCCACCATCACGCGGGCCCAGTGCGGATTGGTAGATGTCACAATTATCTTCGAATTGTTTGGTTCTAGGACATGCCGGTTTCCTCACGATGTTAAAATAACTCACCGGATTAACATCACGGCACTGTGCTTTAAAATGAAAGTTGCTACCGTACCAAGCCTAAAAAGCTGCGAGATTAAAATGGGATAAGGCAAATCATATCTGCCGGGCACAGTTGTGGGCCCGAGTATCGCAAGACTGGAACCCTGAGAAAGCTAGACAGGGTCGCAGCAGACCGAAGAGAAAATGGCGGGACGCCTTAGATGACTTGCTCGCGAATTCGTGGGAAGAAGGACACCATCGAGAGAAGTAGAAGGAATGGAGGAAAGCCTTTGCCCAGAAGTGAGACAACATGGGCTAACTAAAAAAACACCATTGTTTATATACTAAGAAGAATAAAGTGTCAGTAGTCAGTAAATGCTTCAGTTTTCTATAGATCCAACATCATCATCATCTGCCTAGCCTTTTCCCAAATAATGTTGGGGTCAGCTCCCAGTCTAACCGGATGCAGCTGAATACCAGTATTTTACATGTAGTGACTGCCTATCTGACCTCCACAACACAGTTAGTACTGAGTAATACGATACCCCTTGGTAAAACTGGTTGACAGACTTTTTGGGCCACTGACTACTTGTAACGACTGTCAAAGATCTACAAATGAAACCCGGGACCAATTGCTTAACATAACTGGCATACAAGAGCAGCGGTGGCCCAGTGGTGGCGGCCCTGACTAACGAACAATAAGTCGTGGGTTTGAACCCAGACAGGCGCATTACTTTGTGTAATTTATTTCATCACCATGCAGTGCTTTCAAAACGGTGAAGGAAAACATCGTGAGGAAACCGGCATGTCCTAGAACCAAAAATTCGAAGACGTGTTACATCTACCAATCCGCACTGGGCCTGCGTGGTGGATTATATTAATAATAATAATTTCTTTATTGGCATAAAAACAGGTGACAGAAAAATGTGAGACCCTGGCTCCAGCTAGGTTAGAATACCTGTATTTCAGGAGCCAGTGATTACAGGTTTATAGCCCCTTACGCAAAATACGCGCTTTGACGTGGAGTTGCGGACACCAGCCCGTTATACGTATACAACAACTGGCATGGAACATAACTAAAAAAATGTAAACTATCAGTCAAGCGGTAAACATCGACCATGACAATAACATTGGTATTCATTACATCTGAATAAATAAGACTTTATTATATTTCAAGTTAATTTACATGAGAAAACATTATTTTCACACCATTTTAGAAGAAACTCGCTATTATAGATGAAGTATTAAACGTGGCTTTCCTCATGGAAAATAATATTATTATTATAACAAGATGAAAAAATACTCCAAGACCTGAGCACTGCAAGCCTAGAGGTTGGACTGACGATGAATCAGTCAAAGACTAAAGTCATGACCAATGCCGTTAAATATAGGGTCGAGGTCGATGGGCAGGAAATACACTATGTTGACGAATACATCTACCTGGGCCAGCTAGTTTCCTTCAGCAACAGACAGGACAAAGAGATCGACCGTCGCGTCGAAAATGCCTGGAGAAGCTACTGGTCCATGAAGGCGCTTATGAAGGGCGACCTTCCTATCTCACTCAAGCGTAAGCTCGTCGACATGTGTATCCTGCCTATCCTTACCTATGGCGCTCAGACTTGGTCTTTGACGGAGGCTCAGAAGTCCAAACTCAAGGTTTGCCAAAGAGCGATGGAGCGTAGCATTTTAAATATTAAAATCACCGATCGAATACGCAACACCATAATACGCTCCAAGACAGGCATCGCCGATGTTGGCGATAAGTCTGCGAGGTTAAAATGGGACTGGGTGGGTCACATTTCCAGAATGGGTCAGGACAGATGGGCCAAAATCGTCACACAGTGGGTGCCTGAAGACGGTCGTCGTCACCGAGGCAGGCCCAAGAAACGCTGGCGTGACGATTTGGACTCGTTCTTGACTGATTGGCCGGAGAAGGCAAAACACCGGGAGAGTTGGAAAGAAATGGGGGAGGCCTTTGCCCAGCAGTGGGACAGAACAGGCTAAGTAAAAAAAAAAAAATATAACAAGGTAGTTAATAAGAAGAGGAAAACTATGTACCTATTTGATTTTGGTTCAAAAGATTTCGTCACTGATTTAGTGACTTGTATTAGTAGATATTTGATATTTCGTGGTTATTATTACGTTGGTAAACTTGTAACTTATATTACTACACTACTACATCAGCCCTTAACGTCCACTGCTGACATAAGCCTCTCCCATGATGGGAGGAATTTGCCATAATCTCCACGCTTGGCAGGCGGATTGGAGATCGCAGTGATGACAGATTAACAGAAAACGCTGCTACCCATTCTCAGGTCTACGGAGGCGCAAGATGTTCTGCCTCAGACATTAGTCGCCTTTATACGTCACCCGTGAGTGTAATGGGTTGGTTCTATTCTACTCTGCCGGATACCACACGGCTAACTTATATTACAAGTTACATAACATTGTTATATTTTTCATCTTTTTAATTTGAAGTATTTTTAACTGACTTCAAAAAGGAGGAGGTTCTCAATTCGATTGGTATTTTTTTTTTATGTATATACACCGATTACGCTGAGATTTATGATCAGATTTACGTGATTCTTTTTTAGTTTGATGCGGAATAGTTGCCATTTATTCCCATAAAAATTTAACATAGTTTGGCCCAGTAGTTTTCATTTTATGAACTTTTTTACTTCAGTCGTGTGGTATAATTTCATGTATGTTTACCGATTTCTCCTCCATTTGTAGAGCGATTCTCAAAATTATTTTTTTATTTGAAAGAGTATACTCCTGAGATGGTCGCATTTAAATTTAGTAAAGATCTGATGCTGATCTTCGGAGATATACAATGGAACTCTTCAAAAACTTGACGGTAAATCGGTGATTGCCGCAATCTCTTGGATGTTTTTTGTTTATACAACATCATGACGTAACATCACGCCTATATGCTCTGAGGGGTACGCAGATGTGTACAATACACCCAAATTTCGACAGTTTAGGTATGTTAAGTTCGATTTATATTATAATATAAGCCTATCACCATGACATGTATTGTTAACAATGTAAAATAAATGCATATCATATATTTGTATTGGATATTACAACTAAAAATGGAAAAATAAAAATAAAACGCTACATCTAGTATATCTACACTACGGAGTTTTAAATTCAACATTGAATACTTGTAGGTTCTTTTCCATCAATGACACGAAGAAAAACACTATATTTGATTATCAGTCAATATTCTTATCACTTTACTTCTTGGTCCTGGACACTAGATTATAGTGTTTAAATTACTAAGACCATTATATTAATGTATAATAATAACACTATTTAATTTTGTATAAATAGCCCAGGCCGTTACCATTGTGCAATTGTGCAAATTGTCAATTCAACGTAGCTTTAACAACAACATTTCCTACTATTGTGGAAATAAGGCAATCAATAACACGGCGTCTGAGAACAAATCATTAAAAACATCAGGCGTGTACGCAATAATATATATAATATAAGTAGGTACACTAATATTACAAAGAGGTAAAGTTTGTAAGTTTGGATGTAGGAGGTAATCTTCAAAACTACTGATTCGATTCTGATTTTTTTCTCAGTAACGGGAACCTGATCATTACCCCTAATTGTCATAAGCTATATTTGCGACGTTCTTGTGGGATTTCCAATCATAACGCGAGCAAGCCGCAGGCAAAACCTAGTGTAAAATATTGTTGATGGTCTTTGGTGGGAATCACTGACTAAGATAAGTACCAATAGCCCCACTAAACGAGGTTGTAGTTGCATCTTCCCACTTGAGTCAGGAGACGGTTCGAAGACTGCTAGATGGATCAAGGAAGGTTAGTTTCTACAGGAAGATGCTCACTTGGTGGTATGTAGGGAATTTTTACTAGCCAATATCAATTCAATACGTTTTTCACGCGGTGGTCCTCGCAGGAGATGGCGAGACGAGCTGGATAAAACCAACGACCAGTGGTCCACATTGGCACTGGATCGAAGGATTTGGAAGACATGGGGAGAATCCTTTGCCCAGCAGTGGGATGTCACAGGATAACATCATCATCATAATCATCATCAGCTTATGAATGTTCCCACTGCTGGGACACAGGCCTCCGCTCTATGAGAGGGAATGGGCTATAATCCACTATAGTATTATGCTATACTTACGCTTCATATTCACCATTCATAATACTATTCATCATCCTTTTTATTTGTTTATATTTCTCCACTCAGCAAATCGATCTAAATACGATTCATTTACTTAAAAATAGCTGAAACAAAATATTATTATAATTTTCATGTTGTGATATTTACGTCAAGCGTCAAATTGTCAAACTGTCAGTTTTTTAATTCTCTTTCTGCTCAGTCTATGGTCTAGCTCTATGATTTCTCTTTTTGGTTTGTAAAATTTAAATTATTTTTATCAATATGTGTTTAGCCATTATATTTTGTAGATTATTACGATTGTTTACTAAATAACTTAATATTAAATTATATTATAAAATTCTTTACGCACTCATGTATATGTCCTGGCCGACTACACTTGTCAGTTGAGATGATGGCCACACTAAGAAAACTAAGATTTGAAAGAAGAAGACTACTTTGGGAGAAACGAGCTGACGGACGGCTGAAAAGTCTACTCTGGAATCTGATTTGAGGGGTATCAGAGAGCAGCTTGGTTTTGGCGGTGAGATTCTTAAACTGCCCAGGGGATCCAACGAAAGTTTCTCCTGGGACTTCTACTCCCGATGTTCGGAGGCTAACTACGTGCCTGTCCGTCTACTGGTCTCGCAGGGCTGTCTTACGTCTGGCCCTGAGTTCTGCACTGTCTTGCTGCTGAGCTGTCCTGGTGAACTCTGAGATCTGCGCTGCCGCCGTTTCTACTGCTTCAGAGCTCAACTTCAAGGTTACTCCGGTATCGACCTGCTACCCTGACGCCTGTTCCCGTTCTTACAGTGTGGTAAACTCATTATTGTCCATCTAAGTGCATAAACTTTAAAACTGAGTGCGTGCTAGGTAGTTTTTTATAACTAGCTGTATTTTTTATCTTTCCCCTCTATTAAAATTTAATTTAACAAGTCTGCTTATCCATTTATTTTAAATAGGAGCAAGTAGATCTGTTACACCACCACGCGGGCCCAGTGCGGATTGGTAGATGTCACATGTCTTCGATATTTTTGGTTCTAGGACATGCCGGTTTCCTCACGATGTTTTCCTTCACCGTTTTGAGAGCAGTGGTGATTAAATAAATTACACAAAGTAATGCACTTGTCTGGGTTCGAATCTACGACTTACTGTTCGTAAGTCGGGGCCGCCACCACTGGGCCACCGCTGCTCTCAGGATAACAGTAACGATTAACTATTTAATTAACTCATAGGCATCGTAAGTATCTCTGAGTTAAAATACAACTCTTTTTTAGGGTTCTGTAGTCAACTAGGAACCCTTATAGTTTCGCCATGCTTGTCCGTCCGTCCTCGCTTAATCTCTGTGACCGTTAGCACTAGAAAGCTGACTTATATGTATATCAATCACGCCGACCAAGTGGTAAAATAAAAATTGAAAAAAAAATGTTTTATTAGGGTAGCCCCCCTATATGTAAAGTGGGAAGTGATTTTTTTTTTTAATTTCAACCCTAACGTGTGATATATTGTTGGAAAGGTATAAAATGAATAGGGGTTTCCTAAAATCATTTTTTGATAATGTAAATAATTTCGGAAATAATCGCTCCAAAAGTAAAAAACAATGTGTCCCCCCCTCTAACTTTTGAACCATAAGTTTAGAAAATATGAAAAAAATCTGAAAAGTAAAACTTTATAAGGACTTTCTAGGAAAATCATTTTGAACTTGATAAGACAAAAAGTTGTACAAAATAATTTCTGGACTAAGTTTGTAGTATATTCGTATATGCAAGCATTTTTACATAATGGATACCCACCTTTAAACTCATAAGTGGGAACACTTATTGTGACGGACGGGAAACTACGGAACCCTACACTGAGCGTGGCCCGACACGCTCTTGGCCGGTTTTTTTCCATATCAATGCAGTCAACTATTTAAGGAGTCCATAAATTAATGGAACACGTGGAGTCGTATAATGCGCATAAACTGTAAAACGACCCGTTGCATATTTGCGGTAAAAATGCTGACGATTTTGAAAGACGAGAAAAACAAGTCCTTTTTTAAACAATACCTGTAATTTGAGGTTCTGTTTTTGTTATAATATGTAGGCTCGTCTTGTTCCATCTCTTCGTTTTATAAAAGTCCAATCAACGTGACCTGAAC
This sequence comes from Xestia xanthographa, assembly GCA_905147715.2. Classification (NCBI taxonomy): domain Eukaryota; kingdom Metazoa; phylum Arthropoda; class Insecta; order Lepidoptera; family Noctuidae; genus Xestia; species Xestia xanthographa. The sequence goes on from LR990658.1 coordinate 26,545,231, forward strand.
TTGCTTAAGATCCCGAATTAAGCTGTGTACCGAAAGCGGATTCTGGTCGGGCCCCGTATGGATTTTGAACAAATTCAAAAGGAAACAAATACTTTCGTCTGCGTCACATAATATAGCTTATAACATGTCATTTTGTGCATTCAATTACGAACAAAAACCTTTTAAAATCAATATTGCTTACCTCCAATAACATACGGCGTGATAATATGTAGCCTGAAGCCTTCCTTCTCTATCTATCCAGGAGTTTTGGCGTGAAGCCGTACCATACACACAGACAAACAAACAAACAGACAAAAATTCTAAAAAGTCACTTTTTGTCATCAGTTACGTTTTTCTAACCAAACCCACTTATTTTTTCTTGAAAATTCTCAATGTACAGTTTTTCTTTCGTTACTCTTTTATTATATGTATAGATATAGATAACTGGCAATTACCGACTTCGAAGATCTGGTATTGGGTTTTCTACTAGGAAATTCTCCAATTTGCAGAGTTAGAAATATTGTCATGGAATTTGTTGGTGTGGTTGCGTTTATGACGTCATTATAAACATTTATATGTAAACAAAACCGTCCTCGACTATCCTGTATTATAATTTACTAACTAAATTATAACCCGTTATTGCCAAATCCTAGCACTCAAAAATATTTTCCCTCCAAATCCGTGAGGTAAGCCATGACCTGGTAACTTGGCAAACTGAACTGCATTCGGTTTTCCCCTGTTCAAGCAACTTTAACAGTCACTGAACCCAACCAAAGCCTTTCGACTGTCCTTATGAGCCAAATCATTGCCTATAAAAACCACCACTGTACTAAGACCTCCCATGCCCCTCTGGATGCGTGTACCATGTTGGTGGTAGAGGGAAAAGTAGGCCGCAATTAAAGGTCAATGTAAACTTGTGTTGTAATTCTGCGTTGGCGCATTTAGCAATGCCAGCAGCGAGTGCAGTGTTGGTTCGGACGTCGTGCGGGTTGTACGTTATTGTTTTAAATTACAAGTTTAGTGTTGACGTTTTCGCACAATCGATCGTGACGAAAGTGATGTATGTGGTGGCCGAGTGAAGGGATTTTTTGACAGTCACTGACCTGAGGTACGCAACCTTTTTTTTGTTTTATGTTTTTTTTTGCGATGTGTTTTATTTTTGCTGACCGTTTTCTTGTTACTATCGAAATGTTTTTGTGTGTTTTCTTTTGATGGATTATTTAATTAAAGTCTATAAAACAGACAAATAATTTTATAGTGTCATCCTTTAGCCCAATTTGCGTGTTCGCAGAGTGTTAGTACCTACTCTTGTTTACATTTTTTTTTATTCTGCGGGTATTCGTGTTTTGCGTAAAAATTGCGTGCAGTGAATGATTGGTGCAGTTTTTAGGTTCAAGGTGAATCTGTTGGTTATTAACGATCAGAATAAATTGCTATACTTTTTTCGTTACGTTTCGGTATATGTATTTTATTTTTGTTTTTGTAACCAACAATTGACGAAGAATTTTGTTTTTGTTTTTGCTTGACTGGTCAAATTTTTTGAGGATGCTGAATTTTTAAGATTCAAAAATCGAACAAAGAAAACTGTTCAAAAAAAAAGAAAGAAAGAAAGAAAAAGCATTAATTAGCCCGCACAGGACAAAACACACTAATAAAATGGTGAAATTAATAGTACTTACATCTAATAAAAATTAAACAAAGAGAAAAAAAAGAGAATTAAAAGAAACGAAAATCGATCGATTGATTATTATTATAATAAAATAGTTCCTCAAAAAAAAAAAAAAATCTTCTGATTATTATGTCTCTCAAAATGGATTAATTAAATGTATCAACCAAACTAAATTATCTTTTCCCAGACTACTCACGATTTCGTACTATTTTTTCTTGCTACACATCGTCTCAATTAAAATGCTGTGGACGCTTTTATTTCGAAATAAAGCCTGACAACTTGTTGACCTTATCTAAACGAGTTGTTTATTATCTACTTAAATATATCTGTTTTTACGATGTCCACGAGAATTGCATGAGGCAGTTTTATTTGTTTTTTTTTTTGTTTGCTGCTTTTACACGTGTTTTTTAAAAATATTTACACAGTTTTTTTTTATTATTTAAAAAAAAAATATGCTTTTTAAACAAATGATTATCTCATTTGTTTCTTAAGGCATCATGTGGGTCATTTTGAGTTTTGTTTTCAGTAAAGTTTAACTAAATTACATGCCTTTTGATTTAGTGGTCACAAGGACTATACGACTAAGCATGACGTCGCAGTTCGATTCCTAGGACGGGCAAAAGGTTATTGGGATTTTCCATCTGATATTTCTAGGTGGTATCCCGGAGTCAGAGTACGTATTTTCCTTGTTGATGGCAATAGGCTCGTCCTCTATTAAAAACAAGCCACTTAAACACAACCGGCAGCCTTTGCGGGTTACAAATGAGATGTTATGTTTAAGGAGACTACAGGAGCTAAATTAGCAACTCTATTTGTGGTAGTTCAAACTTCGTTTGAAATCTTGTTAGAATAAAGTTCTAATCAGCTTGCACTACAAAGTGATTGTTACGTCAGTCACTGCGGGCCGTAGTGCGAAATGAGTCGTTTTTTGCGATTAAAAAAAATCTATTGATTGGACTAAAAAATAAAACACTTTATGTTGCTTGTAGAATTATTTGCCAAACAATCAGAATGATCGCATGTATTCTAGTATGGTTTTTACTCGTTAAAAGATTTTTTTATAGATAAGTACGTGATTTTTTTTATCGAGTAAAATTATTTGTATTATGTTTTCAAAACACTACCTACGCTGTATATCCTGAAGAATATCATATACTTTTTTGTTTTGTTTATTGCAGTGAATCATATGCTTTTTTGATTATGAAACTCCAGTTTAGCTCTTGTAGTCCTCTTAAGCGAATTAGTAAAAACATTATATTAGCAAAACAAAATCATTTCAAGTAAAATTAAAAACATACAACACTTACAGACGTATAAACCTCGTTTACCAAAAATACTCAAAAATTTGCGAACATGAAACCTACACATAACGTGTTACGAAATCCGGCTAAAATTATATCATCACCAACCAGTTTATTAAACCCAACACTGCCCAACAGTGCGCGTCATAAAAATCCCGCTTTTTTTGAGAATGCAAATTATATAGTACACAATAAAACCGCAAAGACTCACGTGTGTTAATTGCCTGTGGATTGTATTTAATTGTTTATTAATTGCTGTATTAATAAACAAGCCACTTAAACACAACCGGCAGCCTTTGCCTTTTTTTTTTTATAAGTCGCTCCATGTAAAATACTGGTATTCAGCTGCATCCGGTAAAACTGGAAGCCGACCCCAACAAAGTTGGGAAAAGGCTAGGCAGATGATGATTAATAACGGTCTCATGTTCTCGAGGAAAATTTGTTGTTCTTTGTCAATTAGGGAAAATCTTTGATCATAGGTATTTCTTTATTAAGATATGAAATGTCAAGAAATATGTCAGGAATTAAGGATAACTAAATTATTTAATACTTATAAGGATATGAAATAATAAATAAATAAAATAAATAAATTATTTATTACCACAAAGTTCAAGTACATTGCACTGTTTACAGTTTCAAGTTCATAATTTAGCTTTTTTGTATGATAGCAAAATGTTCTGTGTGGTGTCGGACGTAAAGTATGGGACTATTCTATATCTTCCCGTGGGTGTCGTAAGAGACGACTAAGGGACTTACCAGAGAATGGGCAGCAGCGTTCTCTGTGCTTTTGTAACAACCGCACTGCGATCGCCAACCCGCCTGACAAGCGTGGCGATTATGGCAAAAACCCCCCTTCGGGAGAGGTCCATGTCCAGCAGTGGACGTCTTTCGGCTGAAATAGTAGTAGTAGTATGATAACAAACATTATGTTTTTTTTTTTAATTATCAAAACATTAAACTGTTAAGCAATTGATTGCCTTATTTATTTTCGTCTATGGCAATGCCAATCTGCGTAGATTAGCTGATGCCTACAGGCATTAGCTAATACATACTATATAATACATTGGTTACAACCAATGTAGACCGCTCCGACATAAGGTGCGAATGTGGTGGAGTGGCCCAAGTACACTTGCACTAATTAGAGGACATGAAAACGTTACAGACGTCTCGATTAACGTGGCCACATAGGTACAAGGCCACAGAAATTGAATAAGTCGTACTACTATCGATACGAACAAAAAGGTTAGCCTATTTTCACTAACGATTTGGCGCACCCGTGAGACACAATGTTATTTCTATTATTTTTTTTCTGTTTAGTTTTAAGTTTTTCAATTGTGTATGTTGTGGACCGACCAACCTTCTTATAATATGTTAGGATTGGCAGTATGTATTTCTTATTTTTACCTTTATTTATACTTATTTTTCAATAAAAAATGGAGCTAGAACGATTGTATGATAGGTAAAATCTATGTAAAAAGTAAAATATAAAAAGTCTTCATTTTATTTGGTAATCTAGGATCTAGTGGCTTCCATCCTCCACAGTATAGTTTTAAGTTTTTATTTTTTTATAGTTTTGTTGTGTGCACTTAAATAAACACCTGAATCTAGTAGCACTGTTCGATTTTCAACTCGCAGCGCTGACTAACAGTGTGTTCTTACTTTTTTGTCATCCACACATTCATATGGATTATGTTCCAAGGGCCAGCACGAGCGAAGCGTAACTTAATTACGTCAATTTTTGTTTCGAAAATACAATTCTCATAAAGAGATTTTAATTAAATTGTTTGCAACAAGCATAATTAGTATCATCCATAGATGTGAATACATTTCTAAAATTATGAAAACATGAAATTTTAAACAAGTGTTTTTAATTTTAAAATCCACGTGTATTTACGTTACTTTTTGTTTACGGCCCCCATTTGCAGAAAGTGCCCACCATTGTTACGATCAGCAGTACTATTGTGAAACAAAATCTACGTTCGTAGTGAGTCATAGCGAGCCCATTAAGTAGCCACTTGCTCAAGGGCGGTCCTTTCTCTTTCTCCCTGTTGGTTGTTTAGTAACTTGATATACTTTACACAAAGAAGTCAAAATAGCCCACAGAATAAGTCAGTTGAAGTGGCAATAGGCCGGCTGTATTACCTATAGACGTTTTTGTGGTAGGTATCTGTGTATCAATAATTGATACCTACTAAATATTGACACCTACCTCAACCTCAAAAACGTCTTTAATACAGCCGGCCTATTATGCTATATGCTATACTATGCCGTTAATTACTAACGTACAGGTCACGGCACGTAACTCTAGCGCTGACCGTTATTGTGCAGAAGTAAAAAATAAGAATGTCTTGCGGAGTGCGTTGCGCCGATTGGCTCTCCAGTCGTAAAACATGCGCAGTTATCCCCTCCACGTTTCGTTCAGCGCTAGACTTACGTGCTGCGACCTGTAAGACAAGATGCCCTCAGTCTAGTTGGCGTGACCGGCTGTGTAGATGATAGCCTCTGGATGAGAGTGGCCGAATTTAGAGACATGTCCAGCAGTGGACTGATTAAGATGGTGATGGTACAGTTGTGGCCTTTCCGACTTATCAGTTAATTTTTTTCGCTTAAATCATGCGGAGGCGCCGAGCCATGCCCCCTTAAAGTTTAGGCCTATTAGGAAAGCGTCAACTTTGGCGCGCAAAATAACAATAACTCTCGTTTGGCGTGCGTCGTCCGTACGCTCAGCCGATCGGTATATTTTCATTTATTATTTATATACAAAGTCAACGGGGCGGGGCTAGAGAGTTTCTATGTTGTAAGTGCAAGCAAAAATTAGCTTAGTGGTGATCAGGCGGTGGGTGGGTGGGTTCTCGATAGTACATAAATCCTTAGGTATTTATTTTGTCTGTAACTTTTATCAGCCTATATTATTCCACTGCTGGACATGGGCCTCTCTTATCACAAGACATTTGACTCTTTCTTCTCAAGGAACCACCAGCCTGCGAGCGTTTTACTATTGCCAATTATTTAGTCTACATCGAGAAGTACATTTACCCCAACGGTCATCCTTGCTACGAGCAATGTTAATTGAAGCAACATTGACGGATTAAATCAATGTCAATTTACAATCTCATTGATTTCATTGATTTGACATTCTTCAAATTTTCATTTAAAAAATTCAGTTAATTCCAATTCATTCACAAAATGTTCGCTCGTTCAATTTGGCAACATGCGAGTATTGATCAATGCTGCCGGTAGCCGGCGTATCCGTCAATTACCTCCAATTCTGCTAATAACATTGATCACCTTCACTGATTACACTTTAATCGGTTCTAAGTAGGTACTGCTATTAGTAATAAACTAGTAACGCATTAATTTTTTGACTAGCCCATTACTGTTGTTTCTGGTGACCCCTTCAACCAATAAAATGTTTATCATAGGAGCGGGTTTACGTTATTACTGCATCAACTGTAGATCGAACTCGCTAGCTCCAATTCTGCAATCTATAAAGCCTTGAATTCCTGTTACGCTGATGTCAGACGCGTACGGTCGGTCGCTGACGTACAGCGAGAAATATACGAGTAGTAGCAACGTACGCGCCACTGACGTCAGCGTCACAGTATGGTGCTATATAGAACAAAATGTATACTCGTACGCACGACCGATGTACGCGATCGACGTACGTGACCGACGTCAGCGTAGGAGGAATTCAGGCCTTAGCAAGGCTTTTCAGTACTTCTGTATCAGTGCATGTTGTATGTTTCAAACCATTAGCACCAAACCAGACGTCAAATTACAATGTCATGCACTACGACTATTTTTGTATTGAGTACAACAGTACTAACATGGTATTGTTTTGTATTGATTTGTCCAATATTGACTAATCAACGAGACGTAGGGATTGTGACGTTAACTGAGTGCGTCATAGGTACGAGTACATTAAATGGTGCTAATTTTCCTGTATATACATAACACAATAAAGGCTAAAATGCTAGTTGAACTTTATAAACAAAATCCTTGCAGCATTCACCATGAATAACGCGTTGACCTTACGATCCTACACACCATGACTTATAATTTAGCAAGAAAATCTCCAATGCCAGGTTAAATACCACAGGTAGAACAAGTGACGTCATCTGCTGAATAGTTCAACCAGAATTCTTGTTATACAAGGTGCTTTAAAAATTCCACAGGGTCGGGAACAAGGATTTTCTCTATCTGTGACGTCAATTTTAATACTGTTTCTAGTCTACAGGATACAAGTTTTATTCTGTTTGGAAACTGGATATTAGGTTTACTTGAGCTACAGAATACATAAGTGCAAGTACTTGAGCTGCATTTCTATAAGTACTTAATATTATAAAGAGGAAAGATTTGAATTTTTTATGTTTGTAACGAATAAACTCAAAAACTAATGGACCATCATCTGCTTAGCCTTTTCTCAACTACGTTGGGGTCGGCTTCCAGTCTAACCGGATGCAGCTGAATACCAGTATTTTACATGGAGCGACTGCCTATCTGACCTCCACAACCCGTTCATACTGGGTAATACGATACCACTTGGTAAGACTGGTTGTCAGACTTTTTAGGCCACTGACTAGTTATAACGACTGTCAAAGATGGACAAATGACAGCCGGGACCAACAGCATAACGTGCTTTCCGAGGCACGGAGGAAACTCGGTATGTCCCACAGACCAACCTAGGAAAGCACGGCTTAACCTAAAGATCGACCCGAGTGGCTGTTATTATTTAGCCACGAGCTCCTCAAAAACTACTGGACCGATTTCAAAAATTCTTTCACCATTAGAAAGCCACGTCTTTACTGAGTAACATAGGCTAGGTAATATTTTATCCCCGTACTCTCATGGGAATGGGAACTACGCGGGTGAAACCGCGTGGCGTCCGCTAGTAGATAGTATATTAATTATCTCCTGACGTAATCGAAATATCCATTTGCAACTACGACTGAAATTTAATATTTTATACTGTTACTTACAATGATATTATAAAGAAGATACGCCATGTTTATACTGAATGGCGTTCAGATATCGTTGCGAGTAATTTAAAACTACGACAGCGATAGATAATACGGAACGTATAAGATAGAAAGAGATAGCTAGCTATCAAAGTGCAACAATTGTATCACTTTGTCCTCAACAATTTGTGCGTGCTAGTGCGATATCTACCTCTTTTTACTATATAATATCATTGGTTACTTATGTATAATCATTTAAAAAATACTACGACACTTGAAACTATTCGTGTCGAATTTGGTGAACCACATCAAACCCATTATTAAAACACATTATGTCAAAATTATCATTACAAACACAATTTTTTTTTTTTTTTCGTAACATTGTTTCCTGGTTTTTCCGTTTGGAAGCTATAATACCGCAAACTAACACACAAGAATTTCAACACTACTCTTTTTACCTCGGAATTCCGTGAACATAAAATAATATTACAAACACATAATTATGCTACTTGTTACTGATGTATTTATGACCTAATTACCTGTTATCAGAAGCTGGTAGTCAATCTGGTGGATGATTAATTAACGTATTCCGGGAAATTGAATTGTTCCCATGTCATGACGACCTAACACTGATTGAAAAATTATTATCTGAAGGATTATTTACCTATTAAATTTTCAGAAAGGCCGAAAGGGATCGACAATATTCTGCTTTTTACTACTTATTTGTAACATAAATATCGTTTTCAGACTTATTTTGTAAACAAAAATGCACGAAGACAGCCACTGAAATCAATCAAAATAATCGAGACGAGAAACATATTGTATGTTATTTCAAAAATAAAATGTATAATACTGTTTTAAACTTTCACGGTTCATAGCTATACTTAAAATGTCAAGTACGTGGAATCCAGTACCTATTGAGTATGGTCAAAAGTAGCAGCCAGCAACATAATAAGGAGCCACAAAACCTAGCGATACTGTGAGTGTGTTTTGCCGTGACTTAGTGTCGAGTTCCATTAGTGCGCGTAGCAAAAGACAAAGAAAGAGGGTAGACAGAATTGTCTGCTCCAAATAATTTTTTCCATCCACCCGCATTCTCCAGTTATCCCGCGATCATGGCGCTTGCAACAGCGTCGAAATATCGGAAGCTCAAAAATAAACAATAATCACGGAAGATATCCCGTAAATGGCATTTTAAGTATATAATGTCTACTCAATAAAATATAAGTTTTACAATTTTGTAAATTTGGGATGCACATCATGCGCATGCTACAAAGTTTGAATTATTTCGATCTCCACATTTATTATTTTGTCCTGCACAATAATTGACTTCCAACTCCATTGAGCTGAAATAGTGTATCAACGTGAAAATTATTTCAACAATTATATTCATGCTACTATCTCCTACAGATAAAATCATAACGACGAACAGTCAGGCACACAAGCCGAACTATAAATATGTATGTCGACACGAACAATTACTGAGCTACATTGCCTAACCGCGCTATCTCACGATTTCTCTTTCTATCCGCGAGTGTACTTGTGGTTAAGTCAGTCTGTGGTTTATTGATGTTGCCATTGTCAAAAATTACTAATTTTTCGACGTTTTTCATCACGCCTGTTATCCAGGAAGAGTTAGTTTTATAGACTACACCCTTATTTCACTATGCTAAACTTCCATGTCTGTTCTCTGCCGCGTTGGTCTAGTGATCGCAAGTGCGTCTGCTGAGCGTGAGGTCCTGGATACGATTCCCGGATCGGGCAAACTGCTGTTGGGTTTCTCCACACACTTTCTCAGTAGCAGCCACGATGTCTCGATTTATGCCGTTCTGATGGCAATGGCTCGCCCCCTATGACATGGGACTTAACCACTCGTATGCCGTAATTATAGACACAATTAAAAAGCCATTGTGTCTCGCGTAGATCTACGTTCCCTAAAAGGGTTAAAAATCTGGCAAAATGAGGGTGTGGTATTAGGTATGCCTCTGCCTAATCCTTCGGGGATAACAGGCGTGGTGTTATGTTATATATGTTGCACTAAATCATACCGACCGGAAGTTGTGCAGCACCCCTAATAATAGACAAACGAGATATTACTATGTCATAACATGACACAAGTAATAAGTTGACAATTTGGTTGCAAAGTGCCGCAATGCTAACTCGCAGTTAAGTTGATGACACAGTTCTGCAATATGTGTGAGACTTCATGCTGTAATCTAACATAAATTACAGCATGAAGTAACGACATTAGGAACACATCAGAAATCTCAATATTATTTATGACTTGGGTGTGTCTGATAACCGATATTATATTAATTATCGTCGGAGCTTTCAAGTTCATTTTATGATGCAAAAGTTGCATCCACATCGAATAGAATATAATATTCTTTATCATGTACACCTTACAAATGACATTTACAAAATAAAACATTTCACATAGGGTGACACACAGATTTGTGTATAGTTGCACAATTTATATTTTAGCTCTTTTAGATTGCTTTTGAACCAATTTTGTACCTGCGTACTAGTGACTTTCTAAAAAATAAAAACATCAGAATGATTTCAAATATCTAACAACAAAGTAAAGTGTAGTGGTGGCAGTTTAGCTTTTCAACATTTTCTATAAGTCAAAATGCACTTGGAATCCCCTATAGGTATTCCTAAAATTATAGAAATGATATATTCCAGCTCAAGTAACGATTCCGAGATAAAAGATGATTACTGTCTAGATATCATCATGTAGGTACCTAACTTTTTCTCAACGACATTAATTGGGGTCAGCTTCCAGTCTAACCGGATGCAGCTGAAGCAGAAGACCAGGCTATGTCGAAATAATTCATTCAATATAAAATAATCGCCTAAAATTGACTGACACTAGATTTTGCCGACAACCTATTGAAATTCTATGAGTCATGTCACAATAGGTGTTTGGATCACGATTTCGAATATGCTAAAAAAAACAAATTATAATACTAATAGATAGTTCATTGTTTATGGTATATCAAGGCCTACAATAGGTATCATGGTCGTTTAACTGACGTCACCCGTTTGATAGCCTTTGGGTTTTTGGTAGTAAGGAACTTGCTAGATGACTCATGCGCTGTTCGTTCGGCATCGATATGAGTTAGTAGACGACTTTGTTACTATCGCGGCTAAAACCAGGATGAGACTGGCTCAGTGTGGAGCTTGGTACAAGCAAACATAGGTCTTTACCCAGCAGTGGGTCAAGTCGGGCTGTGGATGATGATGATGATGATGATGAACTTGCTCTTTTAGTGGTATGTAAATGAAATACATAGTTAAGAACATTCGATACTATGTTTTCTTGTCATATTCACTGATTATTTGATTTGCCGTGTGCTGTTGCCGTGTGGTATCCGGCAGAGTAGAATAGAACCAACCCATTACACTCACGGGTGTCGTATAAGGCGACTAATATCTGAGGCAGAACACCTTGCGCCTCCGTAGACCTGAGAATGGGCAGCAGCGTTTTCTGTTAGTATTTCATCACTGCGATCTCCAATCCGCCTGCCAAGCGAGGAGATTACGGCAAATTCCTCCCATCATGGGAGAGGCTTATGTCCAGCAGTAGACGTTATGGGCTGTTGTTGTTGTTGTATTTGATTTGCTGGTAAGGAGGTATCAAATGAATAGAATACTTTTTGTATGTAAATTCGTCAGATTAAAATCAAAGTGCTTCTAGCTAGACAAAAAATCCCACGTTTTCATTTTATTTTTATTGAAACTGGTTTTTAATTACAAATGGAATTGTAGACTACAATTGCTATTTCTAGAACAAGTTTGAGATACTAATTAATTGCCAGGTAAGAGAAGTCTAGTCAGTGGCCCAAAAAGTCGGACAACCAGTCTTTTCAAGGGGTATTACCTAGTACTAACTGGGTTGTGGAGATCAGATAGGCAGTCGCTCCATGTAAAATACTGGTATTCAGCTGCGGTATCCGGTTAGACTGGAAGCCGACCCCAACATAGTTGAGAAAGGCTAGGCAGAAGATGATGAAAAGTTTAGGAGGAGAAAATATCTGGCTGACCCTAAACTAATTGAGATAAGGGCAGGGAGAGTAATGAGTAAAGTTTTTATAAAAAAATATTGCAGGCAAAATATCTGACAGTATTATTGTCTCATAAGGCCCTTCTAACGCCCTGCCGGGGTTGCGGGACTGTTCGAAAGAGATACCGTGGCCCCGGAACACAAAGGGCGATGAAGGAACATGGATGGGTTTTAGTCAGTAAAAGTCTGACACTCCCTCCTGCTCCGCCCAGAGCGGGAGGAGTTATTTGATGATTTCCAATCCGAAAAAAAAAAAAAGGCCCTTTTAACGCTAAAATTAGCAACTCTATTTGTGGTGATTCAAACTTCGTTTGAAATAATGTTAGAATAAAGTTCTAATCAGCTTGCACTACAAAGCGGTTGTTACGTCAGTCAGTGCGGCCGAATAGTGCGAAATTAGTGTTTTTTTGTGATTTACAAAAAAACTATTGATTGGACTAAAAAAATAAAACACATAAGACCTGCTTTATAGTTAGGTCAGTTAGTATGCAAAGTTGCTCCAATTTGAAGTATTTTTTTAATACCAGTGGTTTATTGTTCGATTTGGAGGTAACTTTGGTTTCTTTTTCTATCGAGAAAAGTTTATGGAATCGTGTTTTCGTCACACATAGTACCTAGCATTAATCCTCATCTTTAACATATATTTCTTTCAAAATGAATGCTGCAGTATTTTAGGCGTAACGGGGGATCATGCCAAGCCATTTGAGGCATGTTAGGCCCTTATAATTAATCCATTATAAAATAATATCTGCAGGTATCAATCTTTATTTGAAGCAAGTTGTGAAATGAGGACATATCTATTGGCAATACTAAATAATAGATAGGATCAAGTGTTTATTGTGCTAATACGTATCTACTGTCAGATAAGGCTTAGGAATGTTAGAAATCTGTTTATGAAGAAACTATGCATTCGATTGCATTATAATCCGTGAGACACGTTAGATAAAACAAAATACACAATATCACGACTGTGTCTCTAAGACTTAGCAGAAGTGTTCCTACCTATAGTAATCCCATAACACGAATTCTTCCTAGATTCTGGATTTATGCTCGTTTGATGGCAATAGGCTCGACCAAATTAACACAACTGACTTTAGATAAGATCCGAAATTCCGAAGTTTAATACGATTAATATTGAAAACTATGGAATCTAAACAATATTGAACAACTTTATTATTAGTGCACAAACTATCCATGTGAAACATTAGTGTATAATTCACTTACAATGTTTTTTTAATAAAAAAACATTGTGTTAATACTCCCCTAAAGACGATCACTATTTGCGACGTTGACATTTTCGGAACCTCTCATTTTTGAAAGATTTTTTTTACAGAGAGATACTTGACAAATATACTTGCATTTTTGCTAATCTATCAATCAAACAAAATATTGCTATTACTTAATGCAATTTATAAAAAATACTAATGTTAGTTTTTATCATAAGTGTTTGTTTGTGTTGAGTGACTTGAGTGCATCGCATCAATCATAATATTGATAAAAACTATATGTTATTAATTTGGAAATCGTTTTGATATTATATCTGTAAACACAGAATATTGGTGAAGAGCACAAAATTTAGTTTAGGGTATGTCATAGACGGGCCTGTGGACGGTGAGCTATGGGCTAGCTCGCCGTCCGTCCATCTTATGACGACAGGCCGTGTCGACGGTGCGTTCGTTTTCCACGCGCGCCTCAAAGTGATGTCAGCAAAAGGAAGGGGTCCGCTAGGGCCGATGCCTGCCGGGGTGAGGGACTACCGTGGCCCCGGAATACAAAGGGCGATGAAGAAACATGGATGGGTTTTAGTCAGTAAAAGTCTGACACTCCCTTCTGCTCCGCCCAGAGTGGTAGGAGTCATTTAATGATTTCACTTCCAAAAAAAGGGTATATCATAGAATACAATGTCATCAGGGTCATTTAGACCCCATGTATTATGAAACGAGCTTGTTGACATCAACCGTATACAAATAAGATCCTGGAAATCCTGGTTGAAAAACCAGAGAACACATCGCCCGAACTGGAAATCGAACCCAAAACCTTATGCTCAGCAGTAACGTTTGCGACTACTAGACGAAAGATGCAGTTGAGATTTTTATTAAATTAAGTTTTTTTTTTTATTTAGCAATACACCGATGTGCAATTAGATATTTTCAACTACAAGTCCTCTCAAACCAGGGAACAGAACAAGGGAGTTTTATACTTCAATTCTCGCATAAATGTACTTCAGAAGATAAGTTCATGGTTAGGTAATATCCTACGGAAAAAACCCAGCATAAAAGGAACCAGTCACATTATTTATCAGAACCTAGTCTTACCTAATAGCACTTCTCCGACTAGTATTCTATTCAGAACCTAATTTATAGTGATCTATTCATTCAATTCAATTGTATCTCAAGATCAGACACAGACCAGAACCTATGAAATGGTAACCTACTTTTATCTCTCAAGTAAAAATCAACCTGAATGGACTGACAGCTGTAAACCTCATTTTCAAGAACATAAAATATTAACCCTTCCCTGCCTATACATTCTAGAAATTTGCAAATTTGTTCGCAAGTACCCACATTTTTACACTACACGAGAAAATATACAGTCAAGATACACATTACGCCACAAAAATAGACTAAATCCAAATTGCCGGAAATAATTAAAAAGGAACAAAACTTTATTCCATTCATAAATAAACTACAACAATTTTTATTATATAAATGTTATTATACTATAAATGAATATCTAAATGACAAATTTTAAATTACTTAATACACATAAATATTTTTTAATTAGTAGGTATTGTTACTTTGTATTACCAACTTATTAGAAAAATTAAGCTCTCTTTCTCTGTCCTACTTTGCTGTGCCCTTACAGGGTCCATATTTATGTGCCTAGCTTTAAACCCTTTGTAACACCTTTTATACAATATGGAATGCAAAATAAATGAATATGAATATGGATTAGACAAAAAAAAGAAAAGTAGTTTGAATAGAAACAGACAAACTTTTACATAATTATTTATTTTATATCAACCAAATTTTTAAACCGTTCAATAAAACCGCAAAATGCAATAAACTGGGGGATTTGTGTACTAGATTAGCCAATTATTTTCGTTAAAAAACTCGTTTTTGGCAAGCAATTATTATGTATTCAGGTAACTGTTTATGTAGGTAAACCAGATATCTAGAATAATTAAACTGTATCGTATGAAAAAAGAATCACCCGTTTGTTCTAATATTTCTTCCTACTGAACAATGATCACCAACAATATATTTTTTTTTTAATATACGGATTCAGGTTAGGTGCCCAGTTGATTTATATAATCTATTACATGATCATCATCATTTTAGCAGAAAGACGTCCACTGCTGGACATAATAACTGTACACCATTACCTAGCCCTTCGTGGTTTCATTCGTGGTGACATTCAACATCGGTTCACAATACAAAGCTGGTTGTAACATCTTTGGGGCGTACCCCAATCCACTAGACTTCAGCTCAACCAAATAAAAATCAGAAAAAGTATCACAATTTTTACTAAAACTACAGATAATAATACGTAGATATTAGATAACACAAGAATCACGATCCATATGACAAAAAGCGTGCCATTTTTTACTACCTACTATGAAATTCTAAGCACTGTTTAGTTGCCTACTATACAAAATAGACTACGTTTTTGTTCTAGAATAAAGTTGTTGAGTTGTAGTTTGTTGTTTTCGTTGTTGTTTTAAACATATTATCTTGCTGTGACAGTAACCACGTTAAGCATAAAATGTTTAAGCACACGAAGAAGCTGTCGCCGCTAGCCGTGTGGTATCTGGCAGAGTAGAATAGAACCAACGATAACGTATAAGGCGACTAATGTCTGAGGCAGAACACCTTGCGCCTCCGTAGACCAGAGAATGGGCAGCAGCGTTTTCTGTTAGTCTTTCATCTCTGCGATCTCCAATCCTCCTGCCAAGCGTGGAGATTACGGAAAATTCCTCCCATCATGGGAGAGGCTTATGTCCAGCAGTGGACATTATGGGCTGTTGTAGTACACGAAGAAGCTTAAACGTGCTCTTCTCTGTGACTAAGCTAAGCTAAGCTACAAACCACTAGTTTTTTACCGCTGCCCGGCGCTAACTATCCCCTTCAAATAATGCCGATGTCAAACCGTCCGTTATAGACATATGCGGTGTGAATACCGATGCAGTATTATCACGACGTATATCATATCCGGGTCGGCACGTGGCTTGTGTTCGTTATATTATTAGTTACAGTGTGCATGTGTTCCGTTTTTTGTTATACAACTTACTTCGTAATTGATTGTATCAGCTGTTTGTAAAGAAATGTTGGTGATGAGTTGTGCGATATGGCGGTTTTTATTGTGTTTGTAAGAGTGGGAGGATGTGGGCAGTAATAAGCGTTCGATGTTTTAATTCTTGGAGGAGGACTATAATTCCAAACGGAGGGTTTTTATTCGTTAGTTAAGTGCTTGTTAGGACTTCGTGGCTAAATAATCTACACTAATATTATAAAGAGGAAAGATTTGTATTTTTGTGTGTATGTTTGTAATGAATAAACTCAAAAACTACTGCGCCGATTTCAAAAATTCTTTTATCATTAAAAAGCTACAATTACCATGAGTAACACAGGCTATATTATATCCCCGTACTCCCACGGAAACGGGAACTATGTGGGTGAAACCGCGTGACGTCCGCTAGTAAACTTAAAAGTGTTCGGGTCAATCTTTAGGTTGAGCTGCGCTTGCCTGGGTAGATCCGTGGATAGGTGACGACCCATTACATAAGAAAGCACGTTAAGCCGTTGGTCCCGGCTGTCATTTGTAAATCTTTGACTGGTAGTCAGTGGCCCGAAAGTTTATAAGTCATCCTTACCAAGGGGTTTCGTATAACCCAGTACTAACTGGGTTGTGGAGGTCAGATAGGCAGTCGCTTTATGTAATATACTGCTATTCAGCTGCATCTAGTTAGACTAGAAGGCGACCCCAATATAGTTGGGAAAAGCTTAGGCAGATGATGAGTCTAGTGCTTGTAAAAGTGACAGATCTGTATAGATTATAGTCTCATAATTTTTCCAACGACGTTTGGATTGGCCTTTCTTTTATAAGGAGGTATCTCTATTTCTATACATATTCTGACGTCTTTAACTATGGCTTTATGGTGCCGTGGTCGCATACACTTCTGCTGATCCTGAGGTCCTGGGATCAGGCCGGGCAGGGATTTTCTCAGCAGTCGCCCGGAGTTAGCATTTGGGTCCAGTTATACTTCAAATAACTGTCGCAATGTCAGTGTATTTAATCGGTAAACCTCTGCCTAACTCTTCGGGAATTACAGGCGTGATGTTATCTTACTACTATTAAATATTACCATTATTTTTCGGTAGGGAAATCCTCACATGACTCCTCCCTCTCTGGGCGGAGCAGAAGGGAGTGTCAGACTTTTACTGACTAAAACCCATCCATTTTCCTTCATCGTCCCGCAGCCCCGGCAGGCATCGGCCCTTGCGGACCCCTTCCTTTTGCTGACTGTCTTTGAAGCGCGCGTGGAACACGAACGCGCCGTGTCGACACAGCCTGTCGTCATGAGAATTAAATATTACCATCACAATACAACTTAACTCCTACATAATAAATTATCCAATAAATTTTAGTACAAATAATCTAGAACAGTCAACGAATGATCATCCGTTTGTAAGAGTTCATCGACATAACTATTATGTACCGTTCTAACATTTAGATAATCTCTTGAAGTAACTAATGTATTTGTTTATATAACAGAGTATGTTGATGTTAATCATGTTAATAACTGCAATAAATGTGGATGGGCGGAGGGAGTGAAGGAAACAAAAGAAAATATTGTCGAATTGCGTGACTGCGGATATGAATGATCTGGCGATTAAATACATACATAGATTAAATACACCCGCATGGCGCAACGGTTGTGAGGCCGCCTTACGTTCTTAGGGTCCCAGGTTCGAATCCCGGTAGGAACAAATGTTTGTGTGATGAGCAGGACATTTGTTTCCGAGTCATGGATGTTTATATGTATAATAAGTATGTATTTACAAACAAAAAGGTATCTATGTAGAATATCAACTATCCGGTATCCACGACACAAGCCTCGTTGCTTAGTGTGGCACTAGATGGCTCTGTATGTAATGTCCAGCGATATATTTTTTTAAAACATTTGACACCTACTCCAAATTAAGGGCATTACATTGCCCAATGACCTTGAGCATGCTGCCCCGTACTAACTTACGACGAAACGACGAGAGAGAGAGGGACGAATGCGGGCGTGACGTAGTGCTTTTCGCGAAATTTCGGATTTTTATTAAATATTTTAAAATATTAAAAGAAATAAAAGAAAAAAATCAATACACATTGTTAAATACGTCATTACGTATTTTTTGGTATAAAATTCATGCCGAGTTATTGAGCCGTTATCAGAGAAAATTTTCAATTTAGGTTGAAAAAGGACCTTTATGTTTGGACCTATTTGTTACGATTTTTTGATAAAATTTAAGTAAGTTTATTAAAATTTTAAACAACACAATGTTTTTGTGATGACCTTTAGTTTAAAATATATTTTTTATATTGAAAACGCACAAAAGAATTCATCTACAAACTTCTTTAAACCCACGGTATTTTCAGGATTTGAGCAAGGTAATCCCCTTAAGTACAGTAAGGTACACGTCAGTGGCTGAGATTAAAGAAATAGGCAGATAGAACATGCGCGACAAACAAGGTGGCGCCGGTTTTTATTTATGTGTGCGCGGCAGACAAGAGGCGCCGTGTAGGGACACGCGCGTCTGTGTGCGTTTATGGTTGCCAGATATTGAGAAATACTCCCATATTGTTGTTCAGTTAAATTGTTCCCAAATATTGTACTACTATTTTTTTAAACTGGAAACGCGATTTTGCTTGTAGTATGTCACATGGCAAAGGCTAATTGTTGCAATTAAACACTAAAAGTAATAATAAAATACTTCATAAACCCCAATAAGTCTTGAAATATTAAAATTTTAAAGCGCAGTACACCGCGCGCGGAACGAAAAGTAAACGTACATCAAATAATAAAATAATCCAGCGGCGCGAGCGCGGCATATCCTTACAAGTACCAAATAGTTTAAAAGCATGCTCTCCGTCCCTCTTTCTCACGCAAAAATACGAAAACAGCCCCGCGCGCGGGGGTGCCCTCCCGAGACCCGAAGTCTTTACGACCCGGACGGAACTAACTAGTGACCTCGTGTCATTACGACTGCGCAGGTGTATTGACGCATTTGATCGATTTGTCCCGTGACGTGATCGGCGCTCGCGCCACTCGTAGTGATAATTTGGATCGCAGTGTTAGTGGACTGTTACTGTGTATGTAGTATGTGTTAGTCAGCTGTTGTGAGGTTTTAAATACTGCATAAATACTGCATACTAATATGCATTAATAATTTAATAATGTTTTTGAGTTGCGTAGTACAATTAGTATCGTTAGTAATGCCGGAGGTTAAATTATTCGTCATGAATTTAAATGCACCCTTTAGATACAATATTTCCTTATAAGCAATTACGTATGTATAAATTAATCGATATTTTTTATGCACAATACACATTCCCCTAATTCAGGGTAATTTTCCCGTCATAAACTAGCAACACAGACGACTTACTGTTGAGGTTTTGTGTTTCAAGTGAGCCGAAAATATTTGATGGAAAATAAATACAAAAACAATAAAAATAACAAGAGTTACCTGTGGAAAGATATTCCATCTTGTTTTCTTAGTTTTTGTGAACAACTTTTGCAGTGTTTAAGGTGATATGTTGAAAAAGATGTGTTTTTTCTATTTCGTGTAACTTGTTGAGTATGTGGAATATGGATTTAACATTTTGGTATATGCTTTTTGACTCTTTGGTCTAGTATCGTGTAAAAGGAATACACGATTAAATGTTTTTTTCTCGATACAAAAAAATTGCAAAGTTATATCTAATTTTTTACTTTTTACGACATCATGGCGTAACGTTTAAGGGTTATTCAATGGAATTTACTTTAAAACATAGCTAATTATTGTATCAAAGTTTACTCAAAGTAGTTTTAAATTTAATTCTTTATTTTGTTTAAAAAAAGAGTAAA
This sequence comes from Xestia xanthographa, assembly GCA_905147715.2. Classification (NCBI taxonomy): domain Eukaryota; kingdom Metazoa; phylum Arthropoda; class Insecta; order Lepidoptera; family Noctuidae; genus Xestia; species Xestia xanthographa. Next base: position 26,565,323 of record LR990658.1, read on the forward strand.
TTCGTTTTGGCACATACGCCGTTTCACTCCGAGCGCACGCACATTAAAGCCATCTCTCTTCTTTTGCGTTTCAAAAGGAATTGCATCACTTTCGCTCGCTTAGTGGAACAGTCGCCCGGTGCGAGGTATCGATGTAGGCCCTTAAACACACAAGACGGCGTGTTTTGACCTAAAATGACAAATCACTAGAGACGTGTGAGCGAGACGATGCGTAGCTTGGTACTGTCGCGAGTTTGTATTTGCTTTTGATTTTGTATTTGCTTTGGTGGAACCACTCGCGTGTTCTGAGCGCTCCATCTGCCTATTTCTTTAATCTGAGGTCAGTGGCAACAAAACTAGTAGCATAACATAACATCATGCCCGTGGGGGAATCACAGGCGTGAATGGTTAGGTATATACTTAATAGTGCACCCACCCACATTTCTCCAGGTATGTTTCAAGTCCCAAGTAATAGGGAGCAGGCCTTTTGTTATTTTTCCTGTTGTTTGTTTTAAATTTCTTAAATCATAATAACACTTTGCCCAACCATGGAATCGAACCCAGGAATCGGAATCGAAATCGGTCCTCATTAAAACTCAAAATTACGCTAAGCCTACTAACTACTACTAACGCTACTACTAGCGCTAATTAAATGATAAATTATGTTTATTTTGCAAGTAGGTTTTTACAAACACTTTTACACGTCATTTTTTAAAACTAGATGGGGCCGGTGTTTCGTACCTGACTACTCTGAGAAGAAACAGCCGAAACAAACTCAGAGGTCATAGTCTCTTTTAAAGTCCAGACAATCTTGCTCAATTCACATGAGGACTATGCAGATTAGTGTCTGATATGGTCTTTTGAAGAAAGAACCATTTGGGTAGGTCGCTTAGAGTACTCAAACTGTCAGACAGTTGTGGGAAAAAATAAACAAAAATATAAATGTTACCCACATGGTCCCCACATTCACAATAATCATATAAAATTCATAACAAGTTCTATTCAAAAAGAATGTAAATAAAAATCACAAAAATCATTAAAAGGTACAATGATGATAAAAAAAAGTAAAATACTTAATAAGTATTCATGTCAAATAAAATAATAAAAAAATAATAAAGAAAAAAATAATAAAATACATAAGCTTACTTCAATTGAAATTTTTACTGCAATTTGTGAGGCAAAACTTAAAACAGTAAGAAAGTATGCTGAAAGTTTTATTTATATACAAAAAAATAACTTTTCCACGTATTGGCCGATATATTAAAAAAATACGTTCAACGACCACTGACTAAAAGATATTTACGCATACCTACTTCTACTGTTTCATTAAAAATCATTTTAGGGTCGTTTTTCCCGACTCTATTGACGTCAACAGACAGTCTTAAACTTGTCTTAGCATAAGTATTTTCAATTAACCAGAGTGAAGTAATCAGACGAATCTTTACGTACGATAAGTTGGAACTTGTTTCATAATTATGTAGGTAAGGCTAGTGATAGGTATTCTAGAAATTCTAGACCTTAAAACGAAGGAGCCAAGTCTAATATAAGATAATTATGCGCATATATACCTCCTCTTATGAGCCCTATCACAGTGCCATGACCTCTCGTCAAACCATACATTACTGTGTTAATGTTAATGTCACCACCACACTAATATGCAACTCATAAATATTTATATGTTACCAATTATGGTAACTAGGGCCATTATTTTTATAGCTTTCCGAAAGTAAGCCCCTGGCAACACTCGAATGTGATTGAGCAGTTCACTTAGACGTTAGTTAGCACCCAAAAATAGTTATTGTCAATTTGTCACCATTATACGTATTTTTCATTGACAGCCTTATGTTCTACCTACGGCTGAATACCAGTATTTTACATGGAGCGACGGCCTATCTGACCTCCACAACCCAGATAGTATGGATAATAAGATACCCCTTGGTAAGACTGGTTGTCAGACTATACTACCACTGAATACATGTAACGACAGTCAAAGACTTACAAATGACAACCGGATCAACAGCTTAACGTGCTCTCCGAGGCACTCAGGGAAGTCCGGGAACACGTGAACACCATCCCCCATCCACGAACCGTCCTTTGCAATCATGGCTTAAGGGCAGGTAGTCCCAATTTTCCCAATTTTACATAACTTTGATTCAATAGTAATCAAAGAAATAGTGATTTTTTAAAGCCAAAAAAAATAGATATTATAGTTGACTATATTTACTAAGATAATTTGTGGTTCAAAACATGATATCAAAAACTTCACTCGATGAAAAAAAAATCCGAACAGGAGCCTAATTCGAATATTTTTTTATGTTTTTCTTATTTTACTTGGAGAATATGAAAGTTTTACTTCCAAAAAAAATATCTAAGCAAAGTTAATAACATATAGAACAATTATTTGTGGTTAATTTTTTCAAAACAATTTAATCCTTTTAATAATAAATTAATATATAAGAAAACGGCTTGCGCACGTGGATTCAGTCGCCCGCCAGGCCTTGACGAGGTAGGACCTATGTCCCTTTTGCTGGCGCACGGCTGTCCCGTCGATTTATCGAACGATTTATTTAAAGAACGTAGTGTAATTATAACAGTACAGTCTTTTTTAACCGACTTAAAAAAAGGAGGAGGTTTCACAATGTGACCGTAGGATAACTTCGTCGTTTATGAACCGATTTAGATAATTCTTTTTTTGTTGGAAAGAAGATATTCCAAGAGTAGTACCATGACCATGAAACTGGGATCTGATGATGGCATCTCAGAGAAATCGAGGGGAACCTTTGAACATCGTAGTGCGACTAGTGCGTTTGTTTTTTTGTTCATTGAGTATTTTAGAGCACTACTATTTAAAGAAAGTCTGGACTCGATCTGATGATGGAACCCGAAGACAGTCGAGGGCACTCCTCAACGATTCACAATAATTACCTGGTGTTTGGGCTTGATTAATTTGTATTGATGAGAACTTTACACCTAAATGGGTTGTGGTCATCTTTAGGGGTCTGATGATAAAGACGAAGGACAGTCAAAGGAACTCCTCAACGTTTTACAGTAGCTACCTTGTGTTTGGATTTAATTCATTTCTATTGATGAGAACTTTGCACCCATATGGGTTGTAAGTGCCATTGGTCTGATGATGGAGACCATAGACAGTCGAGGGAATTCCTCAACGAACGAGTTTACAATCTCACGAGATAGATTATAATCTAACGGTATTTACAATTTTACGGTGACACATACAACAAATAAAGCATGTGTCTCTTCGTGAGATAAAAACAATGTAAGAAACCTAGTCAAATTGTTCGCGACAAGTGTCTCAAACAGTGTTTTTATATAGTCTATAGAAAGAACGTTCGAGAAAGTACGCTATTGCCGTGTTTGTGATTCTTTGTCGAGTACTTTCTGTTGTTATTAGTTTTAAAAGTAAGTAGGTACAAATTCCAGTCTCGTCACAGGTGCGCGTACGCAAACTACTTATAAAAAACATCGAATAATGTTAATTTAATTTCGACCGTACGCCGAGAGCGTAAAGTACCTACTTCCTTCTTCCGTTCGAGTTATTTATTATCCTTTTGCTTATAGTTTCCTTTGTATTTTTTTGTTAATGTTTTTTGTTCATGCTTTTTGTATGAATTAAAAGATTGTCTAGCGAATAAATACTACACACCGCTAGAGGATTCGCGAATATTTTTTGTGTGTCTGCTAATAGTATGAAAGCACAGCGCAGGCACCGCATAGTAAGTTTTGTTTTCGACATTGGAACAGTCAGTTTTGTTTACGATATTCAAGCAGTCAGTTTCGTTTCGATATCCGAATAGTTAACAGTTCTTTCCGATTATAGTTTCAGCTCAGTTTTTCCAGTATTGTCTGCTTGTAGTGTCTTACCATAGTCAAATAGTGTTTCATTTCTTCTCCATCTACAATAATAGTGCAGTATTTTCCAAACCCACCTCTCCGTTCCACGAAGCTAACGTTTACACCCGGAACTTACGGTACAGGGCGGTTAGTGGCTCAGATTTGGTTCCGTTATAGTTTTTGAATTTCCAAACACGAGTCCACCCGTCTGGTACACAAATAATTGAATAAATTACGACTTGCAGCAATTTGCATTTACAATATCTATTCAAATTAATTTATTACATTTAAATGTTAGGTTTTCGCAATTAGTACCTATTATAATAAATCAAGCTGACAATTTAATAAAATAAGTTGACCTACTGCCTACACGACACGCTTACCTATACTGTGACACTTCGCTCAGCTTTGGGTTCAAGTCGGCGACGCGTGTGCACGACTCGTTTCGCGTAAAGGGTGGTAGCGTTAAATACCTACTTTGCTTGGCGTAGACGGCCTTAACCTAAACACCGTGTAGGTAAGCAACAATAATATTATGATGCCAACACGTGGAGTTAGCACGAGCTAAAAGTTAAATAAATCATACACAGTTATTATAGCTAGTTCATTACCATTTTAAACATATTATCGTTACATCACTAACTTAAATAATTATCACAAACCGTTTCCATTTTGGCTAAGAATAAGTAGAACGAGATTGTAATAATATTTCCAAAACTTAGAATAAATCATTCTATTTATTCCAGATGTTTCCATTTTGACAGAAGTATTCCAAGCTTGAAGATACAAAATACAATATTTTCCAACCAAAGGTAATAATTACAAAAAAAACGGAAACGTAGAACAAGATTACAAACCGGCCAAGTGCGAGTCGGACTCGCGCATGAAGGGTTCCGTATCATTAAGCCCCCTTTAATTTTTATATTATTTTTATTATTTGTTGTAACCAGGAGCCCGTGGCTAAATAATAACAGCCGCTCGGATCGATCTCTAGGTTAAGCCGTGCTGGGTACCTAAGCAGGTTGGTCTGTGGATGGGTGATCACCCATTACGTACCATGTTTCCTCCGTGCCACAGAAAGCACGTTAAGCTGTTGGTCCCGGCTGACATTTGCAGATCTTTGACAGTCGTTACAGGCAGTCAGTAACCCAAAAAGTCTACCAACCAGTCTTACCAAGGGGTATCGTATTACCCAGTACTAACTGGGTTGTGGAGGTCAGATAGGCAGTTGCTCCATGTAAAATACAGTAATTCAGCTGCATCGGGTTAGACTGGAAGCCGAGCCCAACATAGTTGGGAAAAGGCTAGGCAGATGATGATTATTTATTGTTATAGCGGCAGCAGAAATACATCATCTGTGAAAATGTCAACTGTCTAGCTATCACGGTTCATGATATACAGCCTGGTGACAAAATCAAAATCAAAGCATTATTTCAAGTAAGCCAGCTACAGGCACTTTTGAATTGTCGAAACAAAGTTGAAAATTAAATGTAGCTACAGTCCCAGTCACAAGACCTAAAAACTGTGAAAGTACTGTAGTTGCCCATTCCCTAGCGTAGATCTCTATGGAGAAGAACGGGCAAGAAACTCCATGGACACTCTTTTAAATCAGAATATTGTTACAAAATCTTGGTTACATCATTCACGTTGAGATGGTATATTATGTGAGAACAATGTAGCAAGATGTGCACGGTAAAAGTGTCCACAGCAAAAACACACAAACAAAAAAATACAATTCAAAATAATTCATTAAAATAAGCCATGGCAACCAAGAGATGACCAGTCACAACAGACAGATTACAGACAGACAGACGGACACGAGTCTTAGTCCTATGGTCCCATTCTTACCCTTTGGTTACGGAACCCTAATAAAAGGCACCTAGTTCTCAAACCTCGAATAGTCGTCCCTATTTCAAATCTATTTTAATGTTATAGGCCTACCCAGTATTTTAATAATTTCAAAATAAAAGCTTGTAACTATGGTAATTAAAAAACAATTTTTCAACGTCTTAACAAGGCTTTCAGTAATTATTTTGTATTGAAAAGTTTTTTGATCGACGTTAATAAAGCGATCAATCAGTTTTATTTTGAAAGCTCTTGATACAAGGAACTTTGATATTGCTTTTATTGTTTTGGCTGTAAAAAGTTTTAAATTCTTCTTCACGTTTTTCCAAACTTCTATTAGTATAAATTGAACGACCAGAACTTTACTACTTTGAAAAATCTTGTCCGTCGAGATGTTACATAAAAACACTTTCTAGAAACACTTATTCCTTTTATTTATTACTTTGAAGTGTTTTATCGTGTTATTGACCAAAATTAGTTTCCAAGTTTATTTTTTATTTTTGTCAAAAATTAATAAAAATGATTGCCGAAAAACTGCTGTGAAATTAATTTAATGAGCTTCGATATTATTCTTAGGTATTTAATTATGTGAGTATTATCTAATATCCGATTATTTAATACTAATACCAACATGCTTGACCTTGTTTTTTGAGAAACCGGATTTCAATGTACGCAACGCACTCTAGGTAGCTAAAATGTTGCTTTTGATTATTTATTTTAGTGTTCCTTAGCACATAGTTGAATGACATTAAAATAAAATCACGGGTGTTATCTCCAATAGGCCTTTTGGGAATAACACGTCACGTACACTGTGCACCCACAATTCGCCAATTATGTTTTTAGGTCCTATATAATAAGGGGCGAGCCTATTTCCATCAACCGGGTACAAATCCAGACTCCGTGGCGGCTAATGAGAAATTCGTAATGTGAAAATCATGTCTGACCTGGGAATCAAACCTGATCAAGTCAGGACTCAAGTTCAGCAATCGCACTTACAACCACAAAACCAACGAGGCAGTTTTTGTATGTTGTATGAATATTAAATTGAAACAGCAATAAATTCTATGTATTTAATATTATGATCTAAATTTCATATATTCACGTAAACAAATGCTGCCTCATTTGTTTCCGAGTCATGGATGTTTATATTTATAACTAGCGGACGTCACGCGGTTTCATCCACGTATTTCCCGTTCCCGTGGGATTACGGGGATAAAATATAGCCAATGTTACTCAAGGTGAATGTAGCTTTCTAATAGTGAGATATTTTTTTAAATCAGCGCAGCAGTTTTTGAGTTTATTCTTTACAAACATACACACAAAAATACAAATCTTTCCTCTTTATAATATTAGTGTAGATACTAATAATCTAGATTATTAGTTTAGATATTATGTATGATTGTATTTACAAAAAAAAAAGTATCTATATAGTATATCGACTACATGGTGTCCACGACTGTGGCGCTGTGTGTAATGTCAGTGATATTTATTTTATTTATTTATTTTTATTCATAAAATAATAATAATAATTATATAACATTATGTACCTACCAGGGAGTTTGTTACACCAGTTCTTTTTCCGGTAAAACATCAGGAAGTGTCGAAAGGTGGCATTTTTGGGTACTGTCTCCTGTTAACTTAAAAAATGCTGATTATCAGCCCAATTTGATTAAATGAATTTTGATTTGACAAAAAATATGTACCTGTCCGATTACCAAGTACCAGTTCCGAGTACCAGTGACACATCTTGAGGACACCGGGAAACCCTGAAGATGAACAAAATATAACTAACTAAATAAACAGGAAAATAGTTTTAGTATTCTCTACAGGTTACGCTTCAGAACAAAACGGGTCAGAATAATCCAAGATCTTTTCCTTAAAATTCTTAGATGTAACAATTTAACATTTCTCTCCTATTTTCCTCAGCTTCTGTTTACGTAGTTTGTGCTAACTAACACAATGTATAAAATCATTTTCTTAAACAATATCAAATATCGCCGGATGCGAGTCGCACGGGACCGGTTAATGTGACGACACTTGGGGGAGGCCTATGTCGTGTGGACGTCTTTCGGCTGAAATGATGATGATGAAACAATATCAAAACAAAAACTTATTGACGATAAAATCTCCGGCATGACTTCGAATAAATGAAGCCTATAATAAAAGCTGTCATTAGATTATTTAATTACATATTATTCACGTTGCAATGCAAAGCTTTAGGTCGTAAATTAATATCGACACGTTAGTGATATAACGGCATTTTAGCTGCCATAGCCATGACATCATAGTATTAAAAACTAATCCGCTACAGAGCAAAAAATAACATTTATTTTTTGTTACACACATTAAATTACTCGTAAATTTCGCCAATTATTTATTTTATTCATTAACACATACATTACATTATCATCATTTCAATTCATTTTTTTTTCATTTTCATTATCATTGTTTTTTTTATTTTTTGTTATTTATTTTTTCATTATCATTATTATCATTTTTGTTGTTTATACATTACATTGTATTTAAGTCCCGTGTTATAGGAGGCGAGCCTATTGCCATCAACCAGGCACAAATCCAGACTCCGTGGCTGCTACTGATAATTTTTTGATAGAAAAACCCAATAACAATTTACCCGACCTTAGAATCGAACCCAGCACCCCAAGCTCTGCATTAGCGCTTGCAACCGCTAGACTAACGTGGCACTCTCTTTTTTGTATCTGTATTTAACAAAAAAGGCTTACAAGAATCATCATCATCATCATTTCAGCCGAAACACGTCCACTGCTGGACATAAGCCTCCCCCAATTGTCGCCACACGGACCGGTCCCGTGCGACTCGCATGCAGCGGATTCCCGCAACCTTCACCAAGTCATCGGTCCACCTAGTGGGAGGCCTTCCAACGCAACATCTTCCGGTTCGCGGTCGCCACTCCAGAACTTTTCGGCCCCATTGACCATTCGTTCTGCGAGCAATGGGCCCTGCCCACTGCCACTTAAGTTTGGCAATTCTTCGGGCTACGTCGGTAACCTTGGTTCTCTTGCGGATGTCTTCATTTCTGATTCGGAACTCCGAGCAAAGCCCTCTCCAAGAATGCTTTCAACAAATATCCCTTATATTTTAAAAGTCTTCCTCAAAACTTCCTTTAATAAATTCTACGTCTATTCGTTAAACCCAGCTGCAAACTGGAGGAATATAATACCAGCGAATATCTGTCTAGACAATTTCAAATTAAATTTTCGTAGCAGAGGGATAAGGCGAATTAATATAAACCAGGTGTCATGTTATCTTCATTAATACGACCCTTACCTGAGTATGTAGTAGCAGTAATTTTCACATGAATCAGCAAAATTAATTGTTTATCACATAGGTGCCCTTCGTCAATTTTACGTTTAATAGCCATTTCATAGAACTGTCAGAGTTTGTTGTAATTTAAAAATAACACATCAACCACTTCGATGTTACACTCTGTACCATCGAAGTGGTTGATCTATGTGGAACTATAAAGAAAGCCTTACTTTAATTTTACCAACCAACACCAGACCAATTCATGAGGTAGAAATTTCATAGGCCGGTTAAGTATAGTGCAGGGACCACTGTGCGAGGAGGGTAGGACCTGCAAATAGTAGATTTCACAACAAGTGCACAAAACGAACCATTAATTTATCGGAGGCTTTTAGCAGCCCGAGCCGAAGGCGAGGTCTGATAGATTTGTCAAGGATAAAATGCTTTTCGATTCGATTGCGAGGAAATAAAACAGTAGTATAACATAACATTTCTTTCATTAAAATTCAAAGTAAAATTAGTACAGTTTTGAATAGGTAGGTACTGAAGGAAATTGTTTTTCCCGGCAAATCACCGTTTTATTTCTTTTTAATCTTACGACATTGATTATTAGGCTTGGGCTGCAGACCTATACAGCCTACTATTAAATTAATTTTGTAATAATAATTTTCTTAAATTAATTAAATAACCTAATTAATTAATTAAGTACTTTAATTTAAATTTTAATATCTTGTATGTCTTAAAAACCACATAGGTAAGGCAAATAAATTAAAGTAAATATTATAACATAATTCTATCTATGAACTTTGTGTTTGGCTGTATGGCTAATTTTTTTTGTCTTAATATAGATACATATAAGAGTAGATACGTTAATGCACTTGTGCACAAAATTCAATTTTGTGCAGCAAACATCCTGCACAAATAAACACTTTCAGAGCATGAGAAGTGAAAAAATAATTAGTCACAAACTGTTATTTCATAAAACCATTAATGTTTTTCTTTGGTTCGTTATAAGGAACCTCTTCGTCTTTTTTTCCTCTTGAGAACACTTCGATCATCGCTTCTGAGAGCCATTACATAGCTTTTTTATTGTAACAATTTTATAAGAGTCACTAAACTAATACCTAACTTTTAAGAATTGCAAATCATTTTCTTATTATTTACCTAATAATTTGTTTACTGTGCACTTCTTTACTCGTCTTTCTACTGTACTAACTCATTGAGAAGCTTCAAAATATACTTCGGTACAGCAGTGCAAGTACGTAGCACTCGATTCGATAAATCTGACAGTTATTCTCGATAAAATGAGTTTTAAACCTATCGAAAAGTCAGATTTATCGAATCGTATTGATTCGATCGTTATCGATTGCTACGTACTTGCAGTGCTGGTACGACTCTTCGACTGTGGGTTTCGATTTTTTTTTTCATGAAAATTTTACACCTCGTTTCAATCCTTTAGTGGTTTCTTTTTTAAATCTCGGCTTTCCTTGGTTTTTATGCTATCTTCATACTCAAACCCATCAGGTTAAGTCAAGCAGTTTCGCAGTAAGAACATAGCAAACAGTGGGACTAGCGAAATACCAAAATATAGCATAAAGTTGAACGTTACATTAGTATGGATTGGGAAATGTAAAAAATACCATAATGGGGTTATAAAGATGTGACGTTATGTTAAACTGTAGTAACTAATAATAGACTTCAATGCCAAATAGACAGTGTTAATTTTGATCACGTAACGTACTAAAAATGACCGTATTCCTTATCTCAAAGATATCAATCAAGATAACGCTCATAAAACAAACGTCTGACGTGACTATGAAATGACTTTGTCTCACAGCAGATGAAGTATCGTGGAAGAATGCAGAAACTTCTAAACATGTTATAAAATGACTTTTCGTGTATAGCGAGTTGTTGTTTTATTTTGGCCTGATATATATCATCATTTATACTCATTTACTTACTCATTTACTATCATTTAAAAGTAAGTTTTATTGTAAGTACCTATCATTGTTATGTAGTTGTAACATTTTTTTAAATTTAAACGAACGGCTCGCCAGCACACAGATAAGCCCTGAGAGGTTTTCGATGTGTGGCTAAAACCAAACTGTATATAGATTAAGTTTTTTAGATAAATAAATAAATAAAATAAAATTTAGAGAATTTAATTTAGAAGGTTTCGAAAGATAGGCAGTTAGTTACCAGCGCAGCGCCAGGATAGGCCAGAAGCTTACCACAACATGGTTGGGGAAAGGCTGGTGGCAAGCGATGATCCGAAGTTTACTATGTATACCTAGTACCTAAAGTATTGTCAAAATATAAAAACCGTGCAAAGCAGGGCCTTGTCGCTAGTTTAATAATAATGGTTACTTTATCTTATGCGTAGTTTATGGCATGTTATAACTTGAGCGTGAGGAATCTATAGAAAATAATTACCTTGGCATGTGATTCATTGAAACGCAGATAATTTACTTGATGGGTTGTATATGTCAGAAAGGTTTAACTTACTAATACCTAGTTTAGTGTATAACAACTGTGTCATCATCATATTATGCCTAGACTATTTCCTACTTTTTTGGGGTCGGCTTTCGGTCTTACCGGATGCAGCTGAATACTGTACCTTTATTACATGGAGCGACTACCTATCTCACTTTCACAGCCCAGTTGTACTGTAGTACTGGGTAATACAATACGGTATGTATTGTCAAAATCAAAATCAAATCATTTATTTCAAGTAAGCCAGTTGCAGGCACTTTTGAATTGTCGAAACAAAGATGAAAATTAAATGTACCTGTAATGTTCACTATCACTACTTAAGCACTATCACTGGCTCACTACTACACGCAGGCAAGGCCTCAAGCGTACGTCCTACTCTCACGGCGTCTGTCGTTAGACTAACCGATTGACAGCGATCCCCTCCCTCGTGTACATGAGACAATGTATTATATCTATTGAATAGATACAAAAACTACAGTACCTACAGTCCCAGTCACAAGACATAAAAACTGTGAAAGTACTGTAGTTGCCCATTCCCTAGCGTAGATCTCTATAGAAAAGAACGGGCAAGAAACTCCATGGACACTCTTTTAAATTAAAAAAAATGTTACAAAATCTTGGTTACATCATTCGTGTTGAGATGGTATATTATGTGAGAACAATGTAGCAAGATGTGCACGTTAAAAGTGTTCTTGATAAAAACAAAAAATACAATTAAAAATAAACATTAAAATAAGCCACGGCAACTAAGAGATGACCAGTCACAACTGACAGCGCCCGTTCACGAACATGACGCATGGATCAGCACCATTTAACTCAACCATTTTGTAGGGAACCAAATGATCGGACACACGCGCCACCATCAGTGAGACATTAGAGTGAGCATGACATACTCTCAACTTGTACATTGTAAAACATTGTAAAACTGATTGTTAGACTTTCGGGCCACTTACTACCTGTAACGACTGTGTGTTCTTAACTATTTTTTTGAAATCTCTTAACAAATTGAACTGAATGTTAGATTAATCTAAGATTAAATAGTAGGAAGATTGGTATTCAAGTAGCATTAAGTCCGAACTGGATTCTAATTTAATTTTGCGTACCCCTGTGATATTTTGTGTCGCAAATTTACATAATCATCAAGGTTTCTCATGACAACTGGCAAGACATAAGTATTTCATAACGTCTGATCGTAGATTAGCCATGATCTACGACAATAAAGCTTGCAAGCACTATAATTTAAAGCTAGTTCCCTATTCTCTCTCAGTTGGTATTGGGACCACGTACTGACATAACATTATGTTTCAGTGTCATCACGTTGAACCGAGTTACGATAATTGTGGAGTACCTTCAACCACGTCTGCCACAAATGTGATTGAAGCTAGAGTGGGTACAGTTCGGAGAAATAATTGTTTGCATCTGGCCAAACACGATTTCAGGACAAAAAGTTGACCTAAACCGACCAATAACAGTGCTGCAGATGTAGCGTGGTTGATGTCAGTTCTAAACCATTTTTTCATTGGTATCCTATATGATTCTCCTAAGAGCTATGAATCGAGCTACACGATAACTGACAAATGCTTGCACTAACTGGACAGGTCCACTCAAATCAGAGTAGTTATTTCTTCAAAAGACCATCTCAGACACTATCTGCATATTCCTCATGTGAATATTGTGCAAGATTATGACCTCTGACTTTGTTTCGGCTGTTTCTTCTCAGAATAGTCAGGTACGAAACACTGGCCTCAAGTAGTTTAAAAAAAATGACGTGAGAAAGTTTTTGTAAAAACAAATAAACATCATTTATCATTTATCGGCTTTTGTGATAAACTTCATACTGGTAACTTTTAGGACCTAGGACAAACTATTTTAGCCTAATATCGAAATTCTCGTATAACTGTATTATCGTAATTATGTGATCACGAACATAGTTTGACAATAGATTTAATTCTATTTCAGTATTTCACATACGAAAGTACAATAAATGGTTTGACTTTCAGTTTGACTTTGGAACCCTTTCATATTAGTTCTGATCCCAAAGTTAATAAAGTTAAAATTTGCTAAGTGTTTACATTTATAAATGTTCGTGACTAGGTAGACTAATCCTAGCTGGATAAGTGCTTTATTTTGGGATCTTATTTTGTATTGATTTTGGATTTGATTTTATTGTTAAATTTCTTATTTATGTAATGTTAACGTAAACTGGAAGAGCGGAAGTACCTAATACAAGTACATTTTTTGCTCAAAAAGTACTTCCTATCATTTGATTGTTAAGTCAAAAGTTTTTTTTTTAAGCACCAAGCTTGGCTCCGATATTCTCTATTTTGACTAAATCAAAAGTGTGAGGGGATTGGTGCCGTGAAAGAATGTCTCATTCATTACCATCGCCTAACGAACCCTTTTTTTCGGATGGAAAATCATCAAATAACCACAAAAAAGGGAGTGTCAGACTTTTACTGACTAAAACCCATCCATGTTCCTTCTTCGCCCTTTGTGTTCCGGGGCCGCGGTATCTCTTTCGAACAGTCCCGCAACCCCGGCAGGCATCGGCCCTTGCGTACCCCTTCCTTTTGCTGACATCTCTTTAAGGCGTGCGTGGAACACAAACGCGCCGTCGACACGGCCTGTCGGCATAGGACAGACGGACGGCGAGCCAGCCCATGGCTCACCGTCCACAGGCCCGCGCCTACGGTGGCCGGGGGCCACCACATGGCCCCCGACGCCCGGTGCATCTCCCGCGGCGGCTGGGACGAGAAGTTCTCTCCCTCTCCCGTTCCGCCACCTCCTTCGCTAGCATGACTGCTTCGCAGAAGGAGGTGACGGCTTCCCATTCCGTCTCGGACCATGGATTGAACCAGGGCCGGAAGCGAGAGGTCGCCGCCGCACGTAAAAAACCCCTTAGTAAACTATATTCCTACGGAACTGCATGTCAACTGCAACTGAAACAATAGTACATTGTTCACCGAGAGGAGAAAGTGACCGATTACCGTCGAGGGTGTCGTTTGAAACACCCGAGATCGAGAATCGCACTTTCTCTCAAGTGATACATAGTGCTATAAACTACAACTACGAGAAAAATAAAAAACTCAAACAACACACAAATTGGAAATGGCGCCAATGGCGTCTGCAATTTTCACATGTTCTTTTTTCAAATAGTTTATCCTGCCGCCGCAGGGTCGCACTGCCAGCCTGACACCATCCAACACACAGCTAGTGGCCAGTGTCATTTTGCAAACTTGGAGATAAAAACTCACTGTAGAAACTTTTTGGCTTTTGATATTTAGGTTACCGGCGCATAGTCTTACCCAAAATTAAATAAGAAAAACCACGTAAGAAATGGATTTTCATACACTTTTCTCTCCCGCTCAGATGCGTTTTCTCCCCGCATATTTGTTCGATATGCAATGACGTACTTTCTACCGTAAATTTGATAAAGTATCAAGGTACTTTCCAAGCAGGTGTAGTATAAAATATTAAAATTACGCTTAACATAACATCACGCCTGTAATCCCCGAATCACATTTCGCCAGTTATGTTTACTACACTAGTACTACGACAGACCATAACGTCCACTGCTGGACATAAGCCTCTCCCATGATGGGAGGAATTTGCCGTAATCTCCACGCTTGGCAGGCGGATTGGAGATCGCAGTGATGAAAGACTAACAGAAAACGCTGCTGCCCATTCTCTGGTCTACGGAGGCGCAAGGTGTTATGCCTCAGACATTAGTCGCCTTATACGACACCAGTCAGTGTAATGGGTCGGTTCTATTCTACTCTGCCGGATACCACACGGATATGTTATGTTAGTTATGTTTAAGTTCCATGTAATAGAGACCGTGTTCTATCAACCGGGTTCAAATCCAGACTCCGTGGTTGCTACTGAGAAATTCCTGATAGAAGAACCTAGTTGCCTGACCTGAGAATCGAATCTAGGACCCTATGCTCAGCTGGCGCGCTTGTAATCACTACACCAAAGAGGCAGTCGGTGAAAAATGACAATGCGTTCATTTACTAAAACCATTATTATGTTGACATTTAAAAGTCAAAGCAAGAGTACGCCTACGCATTGTAGACGCACAGTAATATGTTAACGAAATTATTGAACAATAATTTCCAAATATAAATGATTTAATAAGTTCAATTTTGAAACTAAACTCCTAATATGGGTTACTATTACATTTTGAATTAATATAAACCCACCTCAGCCAGTTTCTGCAATGTTAATAAAATTACTAAAATCTCTTGTTTAAAATAGAAACAGTGGTGTCGATTCTGTTGTGCACAAACTAAACTTAATTTACGCTATTGCTATCTTTTTCTCTCTAATAAAACGAGAAAGAGACGGGCGTAATTTAGAGCTGTCAAATTTAGTTGGAACTAATATTTTCATACAAATGAAGGGTGCACGTAAAAACATGTCAACTAAAAACACGGTGAAGCGCAAGGCATAAATTAGTTTGACATCTCTAACTTAGTTCATAGCTATAGCCGTCCTTTTCTCGCACTGCCTTTTAGTAAAAGATAGCAATAGCCTAAATTCATCATCATCATCATCATCTTAGCCGAAAGACGTCCACTGCAGGACATGGGCCTCCCCAAAGGGGGGTGTTTGCCATAATCGCAACGCTTGGCAGGCGGGTTGGCGATCGCAGTATGATTGTTACAAAAGCACAGAGAACGCTGCTGCCCATTCTCTGGTAAGTCCCTTAGTCGCCTCTTACGACACCCACGGGAAGATATGGGATGGTGCTATTCTTTACGTCCGACAAATAAAAAAACCGGCCAAATGCGAGTCGGACTCGCGCATGAAGGGTTCCGTACCATTATCTATACATTTATAGACAAAACGGCAAAAAAATCACGTTTGTTGTATGGGAGCCCCCATTAAATATTAATTTTATTCTGTTTTTAGTATTTGTTGTTATAGCGGCAACAGAAATACATCATCTGTGAAAATTCCAACTGTCTAGCTGTCACGGTTCATGAGATACAGCCTGGTGACAGACAGACGGACAGACAGCGAAGTCTTAGTAATAGGGTTCCGTTTTTACCCTTTGGGTACGGAACCCTAAAAAAAGAAAAATAGAAAAATAGCCTAAATTAAATTAATTAAATTAAGTTTAGTTTGTGCACAACAGAATCGACACCATTAGCTACTTAATCTACACACATCAAAAGTATCTAGGGATCAACATATATTTTTGCAATAACTTTTCTCCTGATTGATATTAATTAAAATTTTCTTTAAGGATTCATCAAATAAAGTGTTTTCGTTTGTCACAGTAACGATAAACCAAGTCACCTTTGCATTAATAAAGAAATTTGCCATTTTCCTAATAAAGGGATTTTTGACATTTGAACCACTAACATTAAAGTTCGAAAAAATGACTGAAAACACAGTTTTCTTTAAAATTTTATTGGGTAACTTAAACAATTAATAATCCGTGTTTCTACCGCGAACACTAACAACACAAGAACATCGGTTTGGCATACTCAAAATGAGTTCATCCAAATCACGCTGTGGAATGGCCGCCCATGTTCGTTGCAACAAAAAAAGGTCTTCTTGCGACTGGATACCCTCCATATTCGGCAGAGCTCTTCTCTGTAGCATATCCCATGCATGCTCAATCGGGTTCAAGTCTGGCGACTGAGCAGGCCAGGGCAGGACATTGATGTTAGCTGCGGCGAGAGTCTGTCTTACAACTCTTGCGGTGTGCGGTCGTGCATTATCATGCATTAACTGAAATAAGGGACCGATTTGCACTTGTAGAGGAACGATGACGTCTGATACAATCGTCTCAGCATAAATTTGAGCGTTGAGGTTGCCTCTGATCCAAATCAACTCAGTTCTTCCGCCGATCCAAATACCCGCCCATACCATGATGGTTCCACCACTATAAGGATGGACTTCCTGGCAGGATTTTAATCGCTGTTGGCGTCCAGGGGTTCTCCAGTGTCGTATACGTCTTGTATCCGGTCTCATACCAAAACGAGACTCATCAGAAAAGCACACGAAACGCCATTGTTCTTCTGCCCAATTTCTGTGTTCAAGAGCCCATTGATATCGAATCCTACGATTGTGCATTGCTATAGGTGGTACCCGTAGCGGTCTTCGGGAATGAAGGTTCACTTCATGCAAGCGGTTTCTGACTGTTTGGTCGCTAATTAAGTTCCCTGAAGAGTGATGAAGCCTCACGGCTAACATCATGGCGGTTATTGTTGGAGCTCTTCGAGTTAAGATTTGAATGTATCGGTCTTGTCTCCGTGTGGTGCAGCGATACCGTCCTCCATGGCGCTCAGCCACGGTACCAGTGCTTCGGTAACGTGTCCAAAGTCGACTGATAACACTCTGACTTGTATTCAGAGCTAAAGCTACAGTACGTTGCCGGGAACCAGCTTCTATCATTCCCACGGCTCTGAGCATTTCTTCCCTGCTTAAATGACGTCGCCGCTCCATAATAACGTTGGTTTTAATCAGTAGTAGGGAAACAGTAGCACTAATAATGTCTTCAATGCGTTGTATGTTTTTATAGGGAAAATATTGACAGCTTATTTTCATCTTTTACTCGAATTTGATTGAGAGATCCTGATTCAAATTATGAAATGCACCAAAAAGGATCCATATAAATTTATAAAATCATAAATTTATTACAAAGCCACATCTCAATCTCAAGAAATCCGCATAAAAATGCTTGATCCCTAGACACTTTTGATGTGTGTAGTTGCTGTTGGTGTCGAGAACTATCAAAATTCTGCGATTTTTATCAGAATCTCTTCGTAGAATAGCAGTTTTATCAAGTTAATCGTACTAAATCATCTAAGACTAGCTTATGCCCGCAACTTCACAAGCGCGGAGTTTGGTAATGTCCCACAGGATCATAATACCGGGATAAAAATATCCTATGTGTGAGTAATTCATCAACTCGTCCTACATGCCCACGGCCCATTTGGGACGAGTTGATGAAAATCAAAATAAATAATATTTTCATTCCGCAACTCGTCCCACGGTTCTTTTTGTGTGGAACTTCTAACTTTATCAACGTTAAATACAGATAATAAGACAAGAATACAATAATATGTTTTTAAGAATTTTTAATTCATACAAATTGATAAGTTACCTTAGAAAAAGTACCAGGCTAACATAAATTAAAGAAGGTAATTCAATCTTCTAGGTTATACGAATCATTCCCTCTACGTCGATTCCCTTTACGTCGACTCGTGAAACAAATGACATATGTTTTAAAAAGTTTACGCTTGACCTCGAGGTTGCAAAAGTACACTTGAAACAAAAATATACGTCTGTCCTAAATTTCATACAAATCCCATTAGTAGTTTTGCGTGAAAGAGTAACAAACATTCACCCATCCAGCCTCACAAACTTTAGCATTTATAATATCAGTAGGATAATTACATCTTATGACACCTACTATATTCTATTTTAATAAAACCAGTTGCAAAAACACTTCTATTTTTAAATTCGCAACTAAAACATAGTGGTTTCAATACCTAAAAATCCAATATGGACGCTATTAAAATTTTTATTTTTATGAATAGGTTGTCTCTTTCGCTTTACAGTTACGTGGTTTTGTGATTCATATTTCATAAATCGGACCTTGGCCGTCTAGACGGGCGGAAGTACCGTTTTTAAATTACTCGGTACCGTACTTTAATATAAGTACCACAAAAGAAGTTTGCGAGATTTTTTGCAATGATAGAGTTCGTTTATATTTTTTAATATTAGAATATAAAATGCAGGCAAGAATATACAATATAAGTAATACTTGTAGTTTCGAATAAATTATTTCATGAACGCATAATCACTGAGTCTAAACAAATAGACAGAAAGAAGATCCATCATCGCAGCCTTCAGAATCTGCTTATAGATGAAAATCAAGTGGGCGGTAAAAAAATGTCGTGTTATAAAAGCGCCCTGGGCGCAAGTTTCAAACTCATGTCACTCGTTAGGCAAATCTATGGAAGCTTTCTTCCCAAAAATCACTTCTTAATCCCTCTGTGTGTCATCAGGACAACCTCAACCAATCCCATCGGGAATGTCAAGTAATGACTAGCAGTACGCCTGATCATCTAGACAATGATATCAACTTTGATATTATACAACAAGAGATCAGTAGTTACATGCAGCGTTCTTTGAAAATGAATCATGTTTTTATTCAAAAACCTTAACTTTTCGCGGAACACAACACCTATGTAAATACCTTATGTTTTTTAATTGTCATGATAAGGAAGTAAATTTGAATTAAAAATATCGTCATGTTTTCATGGAAGTTATTATGTACGCGAATAAAAGTGTAACCTTCATTACGCCTTAAATTGTTCGTAAACAATGTACAGTAAACATATTTTTGCGTTAAAATAATTTTCAACACCTTTTATATTTGTTACTAGCGGACGTCCCGCGGTTTCACCCGCGTAGTTCCCGTTCCCGTGGGAGTATGGGGATAAAATATAGCCTATGTTACTCAGGGTGAATGTAGCTTTCTAATAGTGAAAGAATTTTTGAAATCGGCCCAGTAGTTTTTGAGCCTATTCATTACAAACAAACAAACAAACAAACAAACAAAGTTTTCCTCTTTATAATATTAGTATAGACAATTTGAAGTTGAGAACATGTCAAATACTCCATAAAAATCATCAGCAAAATTTAAAGTTTAATTTTAGCGGGCTACATTGGCATTCTAAATTCAGATGTCAAGTTTATGACAGTTAGTTACCACGGTCGTAAATGGTAAAGATAAAATCTCCCATAGCTTGTCTAATGCTAAATGAATAAAAACAGTGTGCCCAACACAAGTCAATAAAGATTTTATTCGTAGACGTAAGTTTAAATGTCACGGATCCTAAGTATGAATGTATCCGCCTTGAATTAAGGTCATCATGAGGCATCGTATACAAGATCCTTGAGAAGTACATATACAATCATTATTTACGCTCCTGCGTATTATAATGACAGTCAACTGTAGGAGACTGGCAGTTAAATGCACAATGGTGACTTTAAACGGTAAGATAACTAGCTATTATCAACTATTATGTATTATTAAACATTAATTTATGGTAAACTTACGTATAGGTTTGTATTGTTGCAAATAGTAATCTTGCATAATATCATAGAGGGTGTAAAAAACCTCTTAACGAAGCCGAAAGGCACTGGTTCTTCCCGTCATTGCGATCATTTTTTTGTTCTACATCATACCTGGAAACTTTCCGGTTACGAAGGTATTGGGGATCAAAGTTCCAACTTTTTGACAAGTTTTTTTAAAACAAGTTTTGAATGTAAGATTTTTACTTTAAACACCTCCACGACCACCGTTTTATTCAATCTATCCATCAGAACAATGTTTTCGGTGCGTTACATCGAGTTTTACCACAAAACATGATTTTTCACCCCAAAAAAAAAATCGTTTCCCAGCAATAATTAATTTTTGCGTAAAGTTACTTAGTTAGATGAACAGAACGCTTGGTTGACGGCTTCTGATGAGGTTATCTATACCCTGTATACTGATATGCAGTGATAGGAATAGGTAGTGCTTAGTAGTAGTAGTCTCCGATTCTTTTCTCTGTTCTTCTTCGAAGTTTAGGCTAATAAGCACTAGCTATTCCTATCACTGCTGATATGTCATTAAAAGGACAAGATTTGTTTATTTATGATTATAGACCAGACTTTTAAGTCCATCTTCCTTGTCGGTTAATAGTCTGAAGGTGTGATCAAGTCGACCGGAACGGACTGAGGACTGGCTGAAGTTATTTCAGTAAATTATTTGTTAAAGTCTGAGGAGGAGCTCGTGGCTGATTAATAACAGCTGCTCGGGTCGATCTTTAGGTTAAGCCGTGCTTGCCTAGGTTGGTCTGTGGATGGGTGACCACCCTTACATACCGAGTTTCCTCCGTGCCTCGGAAAGCACGTTAAGCTGTTGGTCCCGGCTGTCATTTATAGGTCTTTGACAGTCGTTACAGGTAATCAGTGGCCCAAAAAGTCTGACAACCAGTAGTACCAAGGGTTATCGTATTGCCCAGTACCAACTGGGTTGTGGACGTCAGATAGGCAGTCGCTTCATGTAAAATACTGGTATTCAACTGCATCCGGTGAGACTGGAAGCCGACCCCCGGGAAAAGGCTGGGCAGATGATTTGTTAAAGTCTGAAGCCCGCAGTCCGGTTCGAATTTCAGTTGACTTGATTTGATTGTAACCAGATGGTTCTCACGGTGGACGATATGGTCTTGGGTTCGATTACCGGGTCGTGCAAATTGTTATTGTTTGTTTCCATCCAACCCGCACTGGGCCCGCTTTGTGGACTATAACCTATTCCCTCTCATATAGAGAAGGCATGTGTCCCATCAGTGTATAATATGTTTCCATCAGAAATGTCTCAGTAGCTAAGGAGTCTGGATTTGTGCCCCGTTGATGGCAATAGGCTAGGCTCATCCCCTATTAGGACATAGGACATAAATATAATTGACAAAATGTGGGTGTACTATTAGGTACTCCTCTGCCTAACTCTTTGGGGATTACAGGCGTGATATTATGTAGGTATATTATCCAGATGTAGGTGAAACCAGTATTTTACATGGAGTGTCTGCCTCCGCAACCCATAACTAGGTAACACGACATTTGGAAAAACGCATAAAGAATGTGGATGTACGGTCGACCAAGCTATTTGGTTTATATTTTAAAATGGAAATTACATTGTAAAATGTAAACCAAATATATATATATTCCTCCTTACCGATTTCGGTAGCGGCGACCCTTTGAAACTACTGCCGTGCGTGTGCCCTTATATGGCTGGCCAGACCGAATTTGCTTTGAAATATCCGGTCACAACTTAAGCAGTAGGTCGGTGGGTGGGTCGTCTTGGCGCTCTACTATCTACAAAAACGAAAAAATCTTTGAAAACCAGCGACTTTGATACATTGAAAGAAAAGCGCCAAATCCGGAAAGAGAGACCTAAGCCCTCCTCCCCTCACACCTACACCTATAACTCTACCGGTCAAACCAAATATAGCTTGGTCGATCGTACTATTAGGCTGAATTTTAATTTGTATATTTTCATCTGGGTCTGTAATCTACCAACTCTAGGACTTAAGAAAATTAGTTAGTGACCCTATGGACTCCGATCTGAAATAAAAGCTTTCTATTATATTCCATTAGGTTTATCTCTGCCTAACCCTCCGGGGATGCCTGTAGGCATGTTATGTTATGCGTTAACAAAAAAAGTAAAGAGTCTGACCTCTTTACTTTTTCAGACATCAAAAGACTTAACTCGGGTCTGACATCAAAAGGCGAAATCTTCCTCAATCGTCAAAAACGTCAATGTTATACCTCACCGGGTGTTATCTCAAGAAGCAGCGAATATTTTTCCTTTTTAAGTTTACCGCAACCGTAAACATTGATGTTTTTTTCGCGAAGTTGTAAATGCAATTAACGAGTAACATATAAACAGTTAATTGCAAGAAAGTAGGTTTGGGAAAGTAACGGAAAAACTGGTATTTACGTCTATTTTTAAATTCGCAACAAATACATAGTGGTTTCAAATACACATCAATCTCATCTAACAAAAAATGTGTCTGCCGAATTTCAGGTACCTCAAAAATCCAATATGGATGCTATTCAAATTTTGGTTTTTATGGATAGGTTGTCTCTTTCGCTTTACAGTTACGTGGTTTTGTGATTCATATTTCATGAATCGGATCAAAAACGTCAATTTTAAAACCTCGCCGGGTGTTAATTCAAGAAGCAGCGAATATTTTTACTTTTTAAGTTTACCGCAACCATAAACATTGAAGTTTTTTTCGCGAAGTTGTAAATGCAATTAACGAGTAACATATAAACAGTTAATTGCAAGAAAGTAGGTTTGGGAAAGTAACGGAAAAACTGGTATTTAATAGCAGAAAGTGTGATCGTTGCAGAATGCAGCGTATTAACGATGTCACTCTTTCCTTTAACCTTATTAATTAGTAATTTAATGAAATAATTGGATTACTTCAGGTAGATGGAGCGGTGTGAGCTCGTAGCTAAACAATAACCACCGCTCGAGTTTATCTTTAGGTTAAGCCGTGCGTACCTAGATTGGTCTGTGGATAAGTGACCCATTACATACCGAGTTTCCTCGGAAAACACGTCAAGCCGTTGGTCCCGGCTGTCATTTGTAGATTTTTGACAGTCGTTACAGTAGTCAGTAGCCTGAAATTCTGACAACCAGTCTTACCAAGGGACCTACCCGTATTACCCATCAGTAATAACTGTGTTGTGGAGGTCAGATGGGCAATTTACTTCATGTTAAATACCGGTATTAAGCTGCATCCGTTTAGACTGAAAACCGACCCAACATAGTTGGGAAAAGGCTGAATTTATGTTACTCCGCTTTCCTGTGTGCCAAGTGGCCGCCAGCGCGAATCATCATCATCATCATCAGCCTATTAATGTTCCCACTGCTGGGACACAGGCCTCCTCTCTATGAGAGGGAATGGGCTATAATCGACCACGCGGGCCCAGTGCGAATTGGCAAGCGCGAATAGACTGTCGATTCCCAACTCGGGCAGTACTAATGAGTTTTTCCACCGGGAATTTTTCAACTACTGTCCGGGTGGTATGTTATGCCTGATTGATGTCAATAGGCTCACCCCCTATTACATAAAAATCGGAATAATGTGGTGTATTATAGCTACAGCAGCACTGCCTAACACTTCGCAGAAACAGACGTGTTGATATTTAAAAAGTATCCTAAATTCATCGACGAAAATGTCATGAGGAAAGTTTTGAGTATGAATGTGGATGGGTAGAGAGTAGAGGAAGAACAAAGAAATGATGGATGGACTGTGTGAAGGATGATATGGTGAGAGAGGAGGTGTCTGATGGGATGACGAGTGATAGAGAAGTGTGGGAGAAGAAGACGTGCTGTGACCCCAAATACATTGGAGAATGATAAACATTCAAACTCAAACTCAAACTCTTTATTGCATTCATGTGTACATTTAAAGTCCCCGTCACAAGAAGCTATAATTTTTATAAATAATGAACTTCTACCAAGTTGCGTAGCGACAATTTCATCAACAACAAATAATCCCAAATACAATCAACTCAAAGTAACATACGTGTTATACGAAACTAGCGAGCAATTTCACTTGGGCTGTCGTCTAATGTTTTGTGGTACTTAAACGCGTCTGAATTCATGGAACGTAAACATTTGGGCCGTCGTTTTGAAGTAAGTTCACGCTGACGCTGTCAACGCTGTCATTTTTTTGTATTTGATCCAAAAGTTGCGAACCCGAATGTGTGTTTACAAAATTTATAGCTTCTCGTGACGGGGACTTTAGTTGTTACATTTATGTAAGTAAGTTCCAACATGAAACACGGTTAGGGTACGGCTACATAATAAGGTAGATTGGACAAAACAAACATCCAGTTAGTGGGTATACTGGATTGTAAGTTTGTTAACAAATACAATATTACTATCGACAATATTACTAGTATTAGGTTTATGTAGTTATTTTAATTAATATTATAAGGTTATTCAATTATTTTATTCACGTGTTTTAATTATTATATTTTATTATTTTGTATCAGTTGTTACCGCAATCCACTGGATGCCAGTCGCACGGGACCGGTCAACGTGGCGACACTTGGGGGAGGCCTATGTCCAGCAGTGGACGTCTTTCGGCTGAAATGATGATGATGATGATGATGATCAGTTGTTAAAATTTCATTAATTTGTATGAATTATTATATTTTATTAATTTTATATTCTCTATTAAATTTATATTTTATTAAGTTTATTTTATATTTTATTATTTTGTTTTGTTATGTATGTTGTGTGTAAGTGTATATATGTGTGCGTTTTTGTGTAAATACTATTTCAGTGGTTCTATGTAATTATTTATTATTATCTACCTATCATTTATACTAAATATTTTATTCTAAGTATTCTGCGACCGAGTAAATACCTTTCCAGGTACCAAGCTGTCTAAGTCAATAAATTTTGTTTAATAGTTGAGTCATGAAAACGAACAAAACAGAGACACAGTGTTACCAATTTACTTACAAACTATCATAAACAATAACTTGATTTTAACAATGGACTTACTCATTACCTGACTGTATGTAATATGTTTTGAAAGCAAAATGTAATGTTTGATTTTACATAATGTAGGCCTACATTATGTACACTACATAGATAAATAGGAAAAAAATAAGTGAATTTCATAAAAATACTAATACTAATAAAATACTTTGAAGAAGGGTAAAAACGAAAATTGTTCTATTAAGATAACTCTAGTTTTAAGGCAGCCAGCCATGACAGCTGTGTGACATGACGACTTTGACAGTATTAAGAAATGACGTGACGTCATTGAGTCTGTCTTTGCTTTGAGTTTTGATTGGATGTGTTCAATCAAATTAATGTCATTGTCAAAATGACATTTGTCGCATACTGCTGCTCTGATCCACCTTGTTCAATTTGGTTATGTGTCCTTGACCAATTTAAATATACATTGAAACGAAGTGAAATTTAAGAAAATTTACAATAAAAATACGGTTACTGTATTAGATAGCGATATTTACATATAGTATACGTACATAGTGCTGGGTCAGGCTCCATTCATTCCTGGAACATCTCGTTTAGTTAATGTTTACATTAATTAAGATACAGTTGTTGCACTATCACAGCAGTAAACTATGTATACAGGGTGTTAAAGTAGTCGCGTGCCATAGCTTAGGGGTAGGTTCAGTATCGATAAAGGAGCCCAGGAAAAAAATATAACATGATGAAAAAAAAGACATAATCAATCAAACAAAGGTCAAGCTTCGAAGTCTGTGACCTTTGTTTGATTGATTTAATGTTTTTGTCACTGACTTCCGAAGCTTGACCGAAACTAAAGTTATTTTTCACTTTTTTAGGGTTCCGTACCCAAAGGGTAAAAACGGAACCCTATTACTAAGACTTCGCTGTCTGTCCGTCTGTCCGTCTGTCTGTCACCAGGCTGTATCTCATGAACCGTGACAGCTAGACAGTTGAAATTTTCACAGATGATGTATTTCTGTTGCCGCTATAACAACAAATACTAAAAACAGAATAAAAATAATATTTAAGGGGGGCTCCCATACAACAAACGTGATTTTTTTATAATAATTGGTACGGAACCCTTCGTCCGCGAGTCCGACTCGCACTTGGCCGGTTTTTGTGTTATTCTTTTAATGTTTTATTTTTTGAAAAAAAAAATTATCTTAGTTAATTTTTTTTTTAATTGTTTGTTTTTTTTCCTGGCTTCCTGTATTGATACTGAACCTACCCCTAAGCTATGGCAAGCGACTACTTTAACACCCTGTATGTATGCAATGTAGTAAGCGATCATCATCGGCCTAACCTTTTCCTGTGTTGAAGGTTTTCAGTCTAACCGGATGCAGCTGAATAGGTACCAGTATCATATGAGCGACTGTCTACCCGACCTCCACAATCCAGTTGTACTATATCGTGTTAACAATACCCCTTAGCAAGACTGGCAGACTTTCAAGCCACTGACTACCTGTAACGACTGTCAAAGATCAACAAATTACAGCCGAGACCAACTGTTTAACGTGCTTTCCGAGGCTCGGAGGGAACTCGGTATGTAGTAGATGGTTACCCATCTACGAAACGACATAGCAAGCACTGCTTAGCCTTAAAGATAAACTCAAACAGCTGTTATTATTTAGCCACGAACTCGTGCCTGACTGGCAACAGCCAACATGAATGAAAGTCGTCAAGCTGACTGACTACAACAATAATAATTTTATTGCAACTTATTTTTACTGTAAACAATATTGTTTTTGGTATTTTTTGCGAAGTCAGTATCGTGTCACGTTGTAGGTGTAATATTTTGCGGCATTATGTTTTTTTAACGCATCGTAAAACATTGACCTACAATACCAATGATGGACATTGACCTGCTATAGTAAATATTTTTGGTGGTTTTAAACGTTACATTCAAAATTTTCCTCACGAATTTTGAGATTACAGTTTAATACGGATGCGTAAGACATTCATTTTCCTTATCTACAATCTGTGTGTCTGCATTCCCATAAGCAAAGAATGACCAACCTTCGGAGAAACTTTCATTCCCAAAAAACCTTAGTGCTCCAAAAATGCCCTCTGTATATGATAAATGATGTTTATTTTGCAAGTAGGATTTTACACACTTTTACACGTCATTTTTTTTAAACTAGATGGGGCCGGTGTTCCGCACCTGACTACTCTGAGAAGAAACAGCCGAAACAAACTCAGAGGTCATAGTCTCTTTTGAAGTCTAGACATAATCTTGCTCAATTCACATGAGGACTATGCAGATTAGTGTCTGAGATGGTCTTTTGAAGAAAGAACAACACAGATTTGAGTGGATCTGTCCAGTCAGTGCAAGCATTGTCAGTTATCGTGTAGCTCGACTTATAACTCAAGTAGCTCAACGATACGACGAACAATACCAAAGAAAGGACATTTGGGTAGGTCGCTGATAGTACTCAAACTGCCAGACAGTTGTGTAAATAAACTAACAAAAAATAAAACCGGCCAAGTGCGAGTCGGACTCGCGCACAAAGGGTTCCGTACCATTATTATCAAAAAATCACGTTTGTTGTATGGGAGCCCCCCTTAAATATTAATTTTATTCTGTTTTTAGTATTTGTTGTTATAGCGGCAACAGAAATACATCATCTGTGAAAATTTCAACTGTCTAGCTGTCACGGTTCATGAGATACAGCCTGGTGACAGACAGACGGACGGACAGACAGCGAAGTCTTAGTAATAGGGTTCCGTTTTTGCCCTTTGGGTACGGAACCCTAAAAATGAAAAATGTGACCCTCACATTCACAATAATCAAATAAAAATGTACTCACTATTAAATAAAAAACCGGCCAAGTGCGAGTCGGACTCGCGCACGAAGGGTTCCGTACCATTATCTATACATTAGACAAAACGGCAAAAAAATCACGTTTGTTGTATGGGAGCCCAACTTAAATATTAATTTTATTCTGTTTTTAGTATTTGTTGTTATAGCGGCAACAGAAATACATCATCTGTGAAAATTTCAACTGTCTAGCTGTCACGGTTCATGAGATACAGCCTGGTGACAGACAGACGGACAGACGGACAGACGGACAGACGGACAGATGGACAGACGGACAGACGGACAGACAGCGAAGTCTTAGTAATAGGGTTCCGTTTTTACCCTTTGGGTACGGAACCCTAAAAACCGGCCAAGAGCGTGTCGGGCCACGCTCAGTGTAGGGTTCCGTAGTTTCCCACTTATGAGTTTAAAGAATCAGACAAAAAGAAACAGAAATCAGACAAAAAGTTGTACAAAATAATTTCTGGCAAATTATTTTGTACAACTTTTTGTTTTTTTTGTACAAAAACTGTTGTTTCCATCAAGTTCAAAATGATTTTCCTAGAAAGTCCTTATAAAGTTCTACTTTTCAGATTTTTTTCATATTTTCTAAACTTATGGTTCAAAAGTTAGAGGGGGGGGGGACACATTGTTTTATACTTTTGGAGCGATTATTTCCGAAATTATTGACATTATCAAAAAATGATTTTAGAAAACCCCTATTCATTTTTAAATACCTTTCCAACAATATATCACACGTTAGGGTTGAAATTAAAAAAAAAATCACTTCCCACTTTACATATAGGGGGGCTACCCTAATAAAACATTTTTTTCCTCTTTTTATTTTACCACTTTGTCGGCGTGATTGATGTACATATTGGTACCAAATTTCAGCTTTCTAGTGCTAACGGTCACAGAGATTAAGCGAGGACGGACAGACAGACGGACGGACAGACATGGCGAAACTATAAGGGTTCCTAGTTGACTACGGAACCCTAAAAATGGGCTTTTCATGCTTCTAGGAGCATGCAAGCAATTGCTGTGCATTGTCCATAAAATCTCTCGTTTATCCTTTATCGTATAAAATTTGCACAACAAGGTGTTTATTAATATAGTCATCATCAGCTGTATATTGTCGATTTCGCTTGGTGCATCCTTTGAGAAATAACACAAGCTACAACACCTTTACAAACAAACCACATAATGTATTAATCAATAACATTGTAAGCCATTGTTTTCAAAGCGAATAACATCTAAGTGATTAAGGGATTTGTTTACTAGCGTACACAATACAATGTTCGTGCTGAATTGTAACTTAGTAACTTGATTCATATTGAAAAGTGGGTTTTAATTGCATTGCATTTTAAGGCCCTTCGAACCCTAAAATTGGCAACTCTTTTATTTTGTTGTGGTTCAAACTTAGAATAAAGTTCTAATCAGATTGCACTACAAAGCGGTTATTACCTACGTCAGTCACTGCGGCCGAATAGTGCGAAATTAGTGGTTTTTGGGATTTACAAAAAATCTATTGATTGCACTAAAAAAATAAAACACATAAGACCTGTTTTCTAGTTAGTTCAGTTATTATGCAAAGTTTCATGATCTAATTTGAAATACTTTTTGAATTAACATAACATAAATTTTTGATTTGGAGGTAACTTTGGATTTTTTTCCTATCGAGAAAAGTTTATGAAATCGCGTTTTCGTCACACATACTACTTAGCATTAATCCTCAACTATCCACTCCATAAATTTATTTCAAACTACACAATAACTAACTAACTCCATATATTTATTTCAAAATTAATGCTGCAATGTTTTAGGCGTAACGGAGGATCATGCTAAGCCATTGAGGGACATATAGCCCGAGACTATGAATTAGAGGTTCTTTTGTTTTAGTAAAAGTTTAATGTAACTGAAAAACTGAAAGCTGTAACTAAACAACTGACTCCGTGGCTGCTACTGAGAAAATCCTTGATAGAAAAACGCAATCAAAATTTGTCCGACCCGGGAATCGAACCCAGGACCTCATGCTCTGCAGTCACGCTTGTGATCTCTCTCAAGTCTCATGTAAAACCGTATCATCATCATCATCATCAGCGTATTAATGTCCTCCCTGCTGGGACACAGGCCTCTTCTCTATGAGAGGGAATGTGCTATAATCCACCACGTGGGCCCAGTGCGGATTGGTAGACGTCATGTCTTCGAATTTTTTGGTTCTAGGACATGCCGGTTTCCTCACAATGTTTTGAGACCGTTTTGAGAGCAGTGGTGATGAAATAAAATACACAAAGTAATGTGCCTGCGTTTTTTTTTTTTTACTAATTAATATTAATAATAGGTACTTATTGTTATTTTTAATACTTATTGTTATTATTTGATTGTAATTTGATTATTGTTACATTGTGTGGAATTAATAAAGCTTTTATTTATTTATTTATTAATGCGCCTGTCTGGGTTCGAACCCACGACTTACTATTCGTAAGTCGGGGCCGCCACCACTGGGCCAGCGCTGCTCTCAAAACCGTATTTTCTTCATAAATACCTACATACCTGATCGTATATAAACAAATGGCGTTTTGTTAAGCAATTTATGTTAGTTACTAATTATAAATTAAATTATCAGTTTTAAACGTAATTAACTTTGACGCACGCCTATTCTCAATTAGACTTTTTTAAATATTTTTCCAATTATGAACTAGATTTTTTTTTCAATTTTTATTTAGAACGTGCCAGTCAATTTGTTAATGACCGTAGAGGTTTACGTCTCTATAATATCTTACGTACAAATCAATTAATTTCCTTATATTATAAACGTCAATAAATAACGTCTAATTAAGTCGAGATCGCAGCATCGTGCCGATTCCGCTTAGGTTTCTCGGTATTCTATCAATGAAGAAAACCTAGTAATTTATCTTTATAAATGATGATTATGAGGTTAAATCTTCGTGTCCAAGCACTAAAAACAAGTATTTCCATACAATTCACGATTTTATAGGCCCTTAATTTTTTCTGTTAAGAGTCCTATTACATTTTTTACGTAAATTCATGATTTTTGACGCAGTAATTCTCAGAAGCAGTAAGATATTTTAATTATTTGCTTAAGAATAACGATAGTGCCATTCTCTTTCTTGTAAGTTGGAGTTACACATTTTCATTTTTCTTTTCGTGTAATTTACTATAAATATTTTACGAACTCAGTTTGCAAGAAAAACCGTCGACGATGGAATTTTAACGCTCAAATTCACATAGTTCCATTCAATTCTTATAAAAGCGAAAATTACTAAAAGATAAGTTGAATGTTTTACTTGTTTATTGGAGTTTTAGAATTTCTTTAAATTCCTTGAGTTTTCACGGAAAAAATCGTAAAGAAATAGTAATTTAAGCCATAAATGTCTTAATTCAGCGTCCATTATATTCCAAATAAACTCATTTTTATCAAATAAATGAATATGATATAAAACTTCGATCTACAATGAATAAGTTTCATTAGTTTTCGTTTGTCAAAAATAAAATAAATTAAATTAAAGTACCTACTATAATTCTCAATTCAGCTCGCTCCTCAGTCTCATGTCAGTCTCGTCTCTAATATTCGTCAATATCAATCGACAATCGTCCAAATATCGCTATTATTATCGACTCGTGTACGCCGACCGAAGTAATTTGATCCAGGAAGTAAAAATAAAAAAATTGCCAAAAAAATGTAATAGGACTCTTAAATTGAGGTTTATTGTCGAGCTACTGAAATAGGTACAACATAACATCATTCCTGTAATTCACAAAGGGAACCTTTAGAGATTACACGCAAAGCGAATTTCTAGTACACAGAACTTCCTGGTGGAAAACCCCGATAACATTGGCCGGCAAAATGTGATGGTCAATATTCTTAAGGTGCAACTTATAGGCTATTTATCCCTCAAATGGCTTAGCAAGATCATCCGTTTCGCCTAAAATACTGCAGCATTAATTTTGAAATAAATATCTGGTAAATTTGAGGATTAATGCTAAGTCTTATGTGTGACGAAAACACGATTGCATAAACTTTTCTCGATAGAAAAAAACTCCAAAGTTACCTCCAAATCATACAATAAACTTTTTTATTATTTGTTGTTATAGCGGCAACAGAAATAAACACTCTTTGTAAATTTCAACTGTCTACCTTTTACGGATCATGAGATACAGCCCACTGGCAGACAGACGGATGGATGGTCTGACGGACGGACAGCGAAGGTTTAGTAATAGGGTCTCGTTGGTACGGAACCTTAAAAAGTGTAATTTTTCAATAAAGAAACCAGATGGCAAACCGTTTCAAAACGTCACTGAAATTTGCCCTATCCTCACTACAAATGCCTTACTACACCAAAATGAATGTGTTATAGTCTTGTCACACCTGCATAACAAACAACCATCATAAATTGCAGTTATATGCGACCAGTTGTTGTTGACAGTCATTTGTTCTCAGATTGTAACATCGGCTATTGCTACCTCGGGGGTACTAACGGTCTGATTAGATTATAACTCCTGAAAAGCCAGGAAGAGCCACAAACTTAAAATTTATGAATGCTTTAGGAGTATATAACTGTACATTTAAATTTACATGACGATGAAATTGAGAACTTTTTTGAGTACTTTTTCAAATCAATTGCTACCTAATGAACATATAATGAATCAGTGAGTTCATATAGTCAGTGAACGGATAGATCTATGACTGGTTTAGAGTACTCTTCTATCTAGAGCTCTCTCTCTCTAGCCGTATGAATCACTCTCGATCTACATCATGATCTTATAAAAACCCCGTATTAAAAAAACAAAGCTCGGTGATCCCATTTATTTAGATGAGATAACCAAAAGGCTATATTTTATAGTTTTAACTTCTAAATAATAACTTAATAATTTCGATGTGAAAATCTTTCCACAGTCGCTTCGCTTTACTTCTAACTTCATTGATCTCAATGTAGATCGGCAATTCCTCTCATCACATTATATCCCACCAATCTACACTACTACAACAGCCCATAACGTCCACTGCTGGACATAAGCCTCTCCCATGATGGGAGGAATTTGCCGTAATCTCCACGCTTGGCAGGCGGATTGGAGATCGCAGTGATGAAAGACTAATAGAAAACGCTGCTGCCCATTCTCTGGTCTACGGAGGCGCAAGGTGTTCTGCCTCAGACATTAGTCGCCCTATACGACACCCGTGAGTGTAATGGGTTGGATCTATTCTACTCTGCCGGATACCATACGGCTAACCCCACCAATAACCTGAAGTAATACTATGCTAATCAAATTAATGAAAACCTCAGATATAATCTGACCGTCTGTCCATCTGCAGCAATCAAATTAAAGCTTCACTGCACAAGTACCTATTGCTATTTGTGGCTGTCATAAGCATAATTACAGCGTAGTTAGCCAATGTTATTAACATAAATTACAATTAAGACTGTTGATCGCAATACTGTATTAACTAAGAATGTATTTATAGGTGAAGCCAGTAATTTATTGGTTCACATACCTTACTTCCTTCAGTCTTTGTATTTGAATGTAAATCAGTTACATAGTTACTATTATGTAACTAATTTACATAGGTACTTAGTTCGATATTGACTTTTCAAAATATTTTGTCGTATTTCAAAGCAAACACCGGATTCCAAACCAAAAAACGACACGACTATCCGTCTCTTAGTTGACAGCCTGTCACGTGTTACTAATTCCAAAGTTGATCTTATAATTAAAAAACCTAAATTAATTTACTCACTGACAAAATGCACTGCTATATACCACTGGACCACTGGATCTAGAACATACCAAGCATTACATTTTTGCACAAGATTTTTTTATATAGGGATGTATAACGAAGATGAACACTACAGCAAGATAATGGAAATTCATGATGCACTATAGTGATCAAAGTGATATATTTTTGTATGAAAGTATGTAATTTGCCTATGGCAAAACTTATGGGATACATGGCTTGCAATATCATAATTATTACAACAACAACAACAGCCCATAACGTCCACTGCTGGACATAAGCCTCTCCCATGATGGGAGGAATTTGCCGTAATCTCCACGCTTGGCAGGCGGATTGGAGATCGCAGTGATGAAAGACTAACAGAAAACGCTGCTGCCCATTCTCAGGTCAACGGAGGCGCAAGGTGTTCTGCCTCAGACATTAGTCGCCTTATACGACACCCGTGACTGTAATGGGTTGGTTCTATTCTACTCTGCCGGATACCACACGGCTTATCATATCATAATAGTTCATCTTCAATACAGATCTTCAATTAGACGAAAACGAACATTTTGACTTAAAGTTTTTCTTGACGATTCGTTTCAATTAAGTTTTTTTTTCTCTATAAATCCTTCTGTTATCGTTATTGTTAACGCACAAAGATTATCTTCCTTTATCGTCAGCCAGCATACCCATAAAACAACTGAAAACAATAAATGTTTTCCTAAATGCCTTTAAGTCCCAATAAAAATACTATTACACGCCAAAACAAACAAACAATAAGACATTACCTTCATTCAATATGGCGGAAAATTACTGTGATACTTTCAGGTTTTGTTCCATCAAGAGCTACGCTTTCTTCCGACAAAGAGAAATAAGCAACTTCTTAAATAAGGAATAGCTTTTATGAATTTGAATAAAGTAGATACCGAGACCCACTTCTTACCTCAAAAAGTCCGCCATTTGTGGATCTTTGTCAGTTGGTACGGCGAGACGAGAAAGTCTGACAGCCAGTCTTACCAACAGGTATCGTGTTATCTAGTAACTGAATTGTGGAGGTCAGATTGGCAGTCGCTCCATGTACTGGTATTCAGCTGCATCCGATCAAACGTGAAGAGGACACGAAGATAGTTGTGAAAAGGCAGGCACATGATGTGATCTGTAAATGAGACACACAATGTTATCTTTTTTGTGTAAAGGAGACAGTTTTTTTTTAGGCCCTCTTCGATGTTGCATTAATATTATTCATATTACACAAAAAAAAGTAACCATTTTATTATAGTAATAAACGGAAGATAACATAGAAACGAAACCGGAATCTTAAAATCATAATGATTAAGTTATATTATGATTTTTTTTTGTGAGTCAAATCATTCCTGTTATGGTCATTTGACTTAAAATACTTACGTAAATAAGGGCGTTTTTTCCGTTTACAAAAAAAAAAGTACGGTATCCATTGGTAATAATATCTGCTTTAATTATAATAGAAATAAATGATAATAAACTGTGAGCTTTTTAATGCTATTTTTAAAGGTTTCCGCTAAAATCTTATAAATGGTATACAAAATCATCATGGCACGGATCGTTGTAAATCTGTCTTTTTGGTGGTTGACAGACAACATCATTTGACATTTACTCTTTCCGTTTATTTAGATTTTCGTGAAAATGTTTCTGCGATTTTTTCGCATATAATAAAAACTATTTCATGAAAATGGCATCTGCTGGTCGTTGTGTCAATTGTGCAGTAAGATTTCAATGCAATGTGTGAATACTATTACTTTCAGAGAGTGCTACAGATGTGTTATTGTTATTATTTATTGTTAGATTCACGTTTTCTTATTTGAATTTCTCATCATTCCGGTTAGACATGGCTTAGCTAATATTACCACTGTAATCTAGAGATTTACTATTTATGTGGGGAGCCTGTTCTCCAAACAAAAAAAATTGTCTCCAAGAGTTTTTTTCTTTGTGCACTTTTGGCATGGGCCCAATAAACATTATTTCTTTACTTTAAATACATGGTTCATTGGTATACCTGAAGAGACTCATATCTACCCAGAGAGTTCTTACAAACTACAAGTAATGCTCATGGTAACTGGAACTGCGACTTTCAAAGGTTTTTTTCAATATTATCACAGCCTCGCTTCGCATAGTATCTGGTTTATGTGGTGCATAACCCTTACGTAAGACAATAGAGGGGTGATTTGATCGTACATTACCCGTGCGTGGGCGATGTCATTAGAGTGAATTTAGATGATTTGTCATGGGACACCTGTAGACTGTTGATGCCTTATAAGATTGCGATAACCTTTATGTCTTTTGGATCTGTGACGTATGTAGAGCCTGGTGTCAATAACTGTTACGCTATAATGGAAAACTCACTATATAAAGAAAATAAAGAAAGAAATAAAAAGTATTTATACTCACACTAGACATAATAAAAAGATGGAATAGACAGTACGACAAAATTATATAAAAAATTAAACACAGGAAAAATAAAAAACAATCAAATTGGTCAATTGGTTGGTTGGTATATGCTAAATTCACCAGACAATCACGAGTGCTACTAAGCTTTTCCACCTCGAAACAATATTCGGAGTTGATGGTCAAACTTCACTAATTGAAGTTGAAGACGGACCAAAAGAAAAATAAGTCCAGTCCGTCATTAAAACAGTTTTTCCGAGACTTTTTTTGCTAACTCCATAAGTTAATTAGAATGAGAGTTTAAGATGTACAAAAACTGTTGGATTGGATTGGATCTAATGCTGCGATTAAGGATGACTGTGAACTCAGTAACCCTGAAAAAAAAACGGCGATTAATGATAGTAATCGCGTTCGATTATCCCATCATTCATTCAACGACCCTGATGGTATCTTTTGTCATCAAAGTTAATCAGAAGTTTAATGACTATTTTTTTATTTTCCGAATGATCACTTTAAAGGTGGCCGGGGGCCACCACGTGGGCCCCGGCCACCGTAGGCGCGGGCCTGTGGACGGTGGGCTATGGGCTAGGTCGCCGTCCGTCCGTCTCATGACGACAGGCCGTGTCGACGGCGCGTTCGTGTTCCACGCGCGCCTCAAAGGGAGTAAGCAATAAGAAGGCCCATCTTCATCCTGCAATAATAAGTTATTATTGCAGGATTTATACACTACAGGCCGTGTCGACGGCGCGTTCGTGTTCCACGCGCGCCTCAAAGAGAGTCAGCAAAAAGGAAGGGGTCCGTAAGGACCGATGCCTGCCGGGGTTGCGGACTGTTCGAAAGAGATACCGTGGCCCCGGAACACAAAGGGCGATGAAGGAACATGGATGGGTTTTAGTCAGTAAAAGTCTGACACTCAGAGCGGGAGGAGTCAATTGATGATTTCCCAACCGAAAAAAAAAAGCGACCACATGTCCGCATCGTAAGTATCGGACGCATTGCTTTTGATGCATGAATTTTTCACAATGCGTCTACTGTATCGGCAGCGATCGGATTTGCCGACGCAACTATACTAGCAATCTGATTGCTGATGATTTACCAGCAACGGCGTCGGCATTGCCGAAGAGAAGATTCGAGCGATCCGTATGGTGCTGATTAGTGGACACGCTTGTATGACTTTCTATACAAAGAATCCCTTTGATGCGATGCGTTCGATGCTTACGATACGGATATGTGGACGCATACCTTAAGGGCCTATACTACCTCAAATGGCTTAGCATGATCCTCCGTTACGCCTAAAATTCTGCAGTATTAATTTTGAAATAAATATATAGGAAATTTGAGGATTAATGTTAGGTCTTATGTTTGGCGAAAACACGATTCCGTAAAATTTTCTCGATAGAAAAAATACCAAAGTTACCTCCAAATCGAACAATAAACCGCTGTTATTCAATAAGTACTTCAAATTAGATCATGAAACTTTGCAAACTAACTGAACTAACTATAAAGCATGAGGTCTTATGTTTTTTATTTTTTCCAAAATACGAAAATTTGATTTTATTAAGAATAAAAACCACTCATTTCGCCTGCAGTGACTGACGTAACAACCACATTGTAGTGCAAGCTGATTAGAACGTTATTCCAACAGTATTTGAAACGAAGTCTGAACCACCACAAATAGAGTTGCTAATTTGAGGTAGGCTCTTAATTCACTATTGTACGAGTATCGTGTCAAAAAATCGTATGGTAACTCAACTTTACTCTTAGATAGTGCACTTTACTCCTCCTTTGTTTCACAATTCAGTTGAGTTATCCTTGAAGGTTATCAGTCGTCAATTGTCATGGGTCACCAATCGTGTATAAAGATTCAAGGTGATAGGGGCGGCCTATCGCCTTTGTTTCTGAGAACTATTAATAGATAGTGACCAAATCGACACATAAATGTCAAAGCCTCGCTGCAGCCAAAAGTCATAGACGTGCTATTTTGATACAGGCCTGTTTCAGCTGGGTTCCCAGGAAACACACCAAGCGCCACTGTCGCGGCAGCCATGTTATCTGACAACTGTCATAACATGCATTAGAATGGAACCGCTATTTTGAATCATTCGTCACTAGAACGTGTAGCCCGTCGGTGATAGCGACTGCCCTGTGAACAGTGGTACGCAAGTTCGAGCCTCAGTCAAGGATTAACTTTTTGTATTTTATTTTGA
This sequence comes from Xestia xanthographa, assembly GCA_905147715.2. NCBI lineage: Eukaryota > Metazoa > Arthropoda > Insecta > Lepidoptera > Noctuidae > Xestia > Xestia xanthographa. The sequence goes on from LR990658.1 coordinate 26,604,010, forward strand.
TTTTTTAATGCATTTTTTGGAACTCTCTGTCTCTGACTAGTATATGTATGGTTACCTGTGTTTTGATAAAACCGTCGCAGTACCAGCGTGAAGTATAACATTTTTAGATGCATTAAGACATCACCAGTGAGCAAGGCAATCTTGGTCAATAAATCCTGGTTCTAAAATGCTGACCGTCTAATCGACACGAGTTTTTCTCGTATCGTACCGTCACAAGACACGAAAAGGCTCAGGCAAAGAGCAAGACAGGCCTAGGATACACATGGATCTCTCTTGTCCAAATGATTTCATCGGGGGGTTATCATGACGTCCAGTATTGTTTTAATGTCGCTAAAGTGTGTGAAAGAGACAAAGGTATAGAAGACGTCTAGCGCCATCTCTTTCCCATTCAAAACAATACTGCTTTAAGTCGTCATGCTAGGCCAGCTGATGGACGTTTTTACTCCTCGGTTTGACAGGTCCTTCCCTCCTTTCTAAATAGTAGTATTCCTTCTTTACTTAAACCAACAGTTAAATACCTCATAACAAATATAGCACGATTACCTATGCAAAGTGGCTTGCAAAATCCACAGGTTTGCGTACCACTGGGCCTTGAGATGTGGTTGTGAGTGTGCCATATTGGCCTCTCATCGAGTTGAAGGCGTACGCAGTTACGTCCATGGAATGTTTATGGTATTATAGAATACCTTCTGTGTCTAAGTGTCTTTAAGTAATACGTGTTGTTAAAAATGTTATTTGTTTAAAGGACATTGGCGAAAATCGGCCCGTTAGCGGATTGAATTGAAATATGTATAACCAAAAAAACACATACATTTTTGTTTATTCATCGTTGCTTGAAAAATCCGAAAGACATCCCATGCGTTTTATCGTTCTTAAATATTTCAATTTATTTTTAAACTTTTATGCATCTCTCTTTACGTGTCAGACCAAAAGGCTGAATGCCAAATAAGATCAAATTAATGTCAAAAATGATTTTATTCGCTTTTGCACTCGTCCGCTGTGGATTCTGATTACCCTGATTTCTTGTGACTTTACCAATTTATCAAATTACATAATAAACTATTTATTATCATTGCAGACTCAGCTAATAATTGCCAAAAAAACAAAACCCATATAGGTACCATTTGCTTTATCCAAAAAAATGTTACTCTTTACATTTGATTATCTTTTTATTTCCACGATGAATATTCATTTTATGGTATTCATCGTTCGTTGTGTGCTTTTAGCAGTGATTTGATTAAATTGTCGTTCTTGTTCGCCTAGGTCATACCATAATTGGGCTTGTCTTACTATGGGCGTTTGCCAATCTCCTTTGAAGTCTTTATTACTTTTAACATCGCTTTATACTGGTGGTTTTATATACCTGATCACTAAGAGACGGATATTACCAATAAAACTCATCGTGATCAACGCATCTGGGGCCCAATTCTGTAAAATTACCAACTTGTAAATAGTGTGTCGGTAGTGTGTAAGTAGTGTCTCAATATTCATAATCATTGACATTTGGTATTCTACGTCATTGACTTACAACTAATAATAGTACCATTGAAACGCCATAGAAGACTATTGTAATAATTGGTATTCTGCTCCACTATAATGTGTCAATGTCATCATGATGGCCAAAGTTACGGTAGTCTGTAAATATTTTAAGTGTATTTGAAAGTTGTGTCTATCGTGTTTGAAAAGTGTTTTGGCCATCGAACCGCCATTGTGAAGCCAGCGAACAACGAAAACACTGAAAAATATTGTACAGCCACACTATCGACACACTACTGAGACACCACTGAAACGCCATTGAAGTTTTTGCAGAATACCAAATTTTCAACAGTGCCAACATAATGTCTGTAGTGTGTCGATAGATGGTCAATGGCGTGTTGCTTAACACAAAATTACAGAATTGGGCCCCGGAATGGTATTTGAGAGTCAATATAACATAGCTATGATGACAGTGACAGTTATTGAACGTTGAATCTTTTGGCAGCTTCTGTGGTTGTTTCTCCATTTTGATAACAACCTTTATTGTAACTTTGGTTCCTGGTATAATAGGTAGGTACGTGCTACCCACTTTGTTTTTCTAATGAATAGATACTTATTTCGCACGTGAGAGCAAAGCTGAGAAAAAACAAACTTAATAGTTCTAAGAATAATAAAAGGTTAACAAAATGAATCATGAAACCAAAATGTGTTTATCACACCTACGAAAAAATGAAGTACATAGTTAGTCTTAAAATTATTTGACGACCTGTTTTTCTTGCTAAAAATACTCGTTAATTTGTTAATGTCTAGGATGACTCATTATTATTATTTCAATACTTTTGAGATGGGTCTTTATTCGCTACTTTTTACGCATACATTAAGAAAACGATCAGCGTATTGTTAACTGACTTCTAAAATAAGAGGATGTTAGGTAGGTATTGTATTTCTCCAGCATCGTTTTCTTTTATTTCTTCACTTTAACCTCATCTTTAACTTGTAACAGTCTTTATTTGTACAAAAACTTTTCCGTATAACTTATCGTTCCTCATGCCTACACACCTCTCACAGAATTGGTTCAGAGTATCATATAATATCATGATTACGGTGGTCTCCAATCAAGAATACCTGTACCACAATTACCATCAGCTTTAAGAAAGCAAGTTTCAAAAAAGCATAAGATTCACTGCAATAAACAAAATCAGAAAAATATATGATATTCTTCAGGATATATGCTAGTGTTTTGAAAACATAATACAACTAATTTTGCTCGATGAAAAAATCACGAACTTATCTCTAAAAAAATATTTTAACGAGTAAAAATCACTTATTTTTGTAAATGCTGGTTAACAACTGACTGGCTGCAGCTGGCAACTGTGTTAGTCCAAGACTGTAAAACCAATGTATACCTAAATGTTATACACAGAAGCTGTTGGTGAACCTTTACTAATAAATAAATAAATACTAAAATACATGCGATCATTCTGATTTTTTGGCAAACAATTCTACAAGCAACATAATATTAGCATGATAGTATTTTATTTTTTTAGTTAAATCAATAGATTTTTTGTAAATCGCAAAAAACCACTCATTTCGCACAATTCAGCCCGCAGTGACTGACGTAACAACCGCTTTATAGTGCAAGCTAATTAGAACTTTATTCTAATAGTATTTCAAACGAAGTTTGAACCACCACAAATAGAGTTGCTAATTTAGCTCCTGTCGCCTTAAGGCGAATACAGCCATTGAATGGTCCACTCATTTGGATGTCCTTATCTCTGGCTGTAAACCTATATTGAAGAGCCAATGAAACAGTTCCTAATTAATGACTCACATTGCAAAAAGAGATAAAAACTCAAATAAATACCATTGACATTGTAAGTCTCATCATGTATGTACCGAGGAAGGTTCACTTCAATGCCACCATGTACTTATATGCTAATTTATTCACTATCAAATGCAATTGTGTCATGAGAACGTTGTTACAAAACTGCTGTTTTATCCTGATAGATATTTACGTATAATACTTAGAACTGTTAAGTTATGTTACGTGAAGGTCACCTAAACAAGCTATTACTTAGGTAGGTACTGTCAAGGAAGAGCTCGTGGCTAAATAATAACAGCCGCTCGAGTCAATCTTTAAGTTATGTAGCGCTTGTCTAGGATGGTCCGAGGATGGGTGTCCACGCATTACATCTCGAGTTTCCTCCGTTTTTCTGAAAGCACGTTAAGCCGTTGGTCGCAGCTGTTATTTGTAGATCTTTGACGGGTTTTCCTGTCTAACCGGATGCAGCTGAATACCAATATTTTACGTGGAACGACTGCCTATCTGACCTCCACAACCAAGTTAGTACTGGGTAATACGATACCCCTTGGTAAGACTGGTTGTCAGATTTTTTGGGCCACTGACTACCTGTAACGACTGTCAAAGATCTACAAATGACAGCCGGGACCAACAGCATAACGTTTCCAGTTACATAGAAGTGTATAAATTCTTTTTTTTTTTTTTTTTCGGATGGGAAATCATCAAATGACTCCTCCCGCTCTGGGCGGAGCAGGAGGGAGTGTCAGACTATTACTGACTAAAACCCATCCATGTTCCTTCATCGCCCTTTGTGTTCCGGGGCCACGGTATCTCTTTCGAACAGTCCCGCAACCGGTCCTTACGGACCCCTTCCTTTTTGCTGACTCTCTTTGAGGCGCGCGTGGAACACGAACGCGCCGTCGACACGGCCTGTAGTGTATAAATCCTGCAATAATAACTTATTATTGCAGGATTTGATTGAATAGACTTTTCGACTGAAAAAATCTAATTAGTCCGTCAGTTAGATTATCAAAAAATATTTGACCCGTATTTTTTCTTTTGTTACGGAAACCAAAATTGACGAAGATATGACGCTTATAAAATTCTAAATACGTCACACCGTCGTCTCGAGTTTTGATGCGTTTTAACTTCGTCAATATTCATTGATTTACAAAAACAAAAAAAATGTGTCCATTATTTTCCAATACTCTAACTGATGGACGTCGTCATGCCTATTATAGCTCATTAGAATAAGGTAGTGCCCCGGGTGTATCTCACTTTATCTATACTAATACTAATATACTAATACTAATAATCTATACTAATATTATAAAGAGGTAACATTTGTTTGTAAGTTTGTATGTAGGGGGTAATCTCCGGAAGTAATGAACCAGTTTTAAAAATTGTTTCACTGGTAGAAGGCTACATTATTCGTGAGTGCTATATATAGGCTATATTTTTTTCCCGTACTCCCACGGGAACGGGAACTACGCGGGTGAAACCGCGGGACGTCAGCTAGTCGTTAATATTCATATTTGTTGAAGTTCTAAACAGGGTGGAAGCAACACCGAAGCTAAAACAGTCACCATGTATTACCCCGCTCCCCCACGAAGAAATTTATCGTCGGTTATTAAAAAAGAAGAGCTGATGTATTCTACAAATCTACATTGCCTACACGATCGAAATGTAAGGAACAGCAGTTTTTTTTTAAATAAATGACCAGCAAAGAAATAAAATCTGCTGTTCCGTGTGTAATACGATAATCCCTTTTACCTTGTATTGAATAAAAGAAAGAAAACATATTTATTTGGCACATGCCGCAAGTGCACACAACAAAACAAGAATAAAATTTAAAAAATTAAAACTACACAATAAAAAAAAATTCAAAAAAAAACTAGACAGAAAAAAAGAAATCATATTGTGTGTATCGCGGCTGCACCAAATAAGCCCAAATGAACGCTTCATTCGATTATCAACAATTTATTATCTTAAAACTTCAGGAAGCAGACTGTAGAACGTTCTGTAAAACGTTAAGGTAGTCTCAAGAGTTCATTAGCACCCATAAAATAGCTTACGCCTCCACATCAACATCATAAATCAAAATACCTTACAATCCAACAAGCTTACACAACAGGCCAAAAAAACGGGCCGAGTTAAAATTCGCAATTTTAATTTTCATCGTTCGAAATTCCGATTTCCAAATTACCGGCTGTCTGGTTTTTGCAAAAAAACATAATGGGGCTCGTTCCCAAATGTTAGCCAGCGAAAAAAGTTGGACTCGTTTATCATACCGCCGACGTATCCTTAGAGATGTAGTGGACTGGATGGGGCCTTGATGAGGCCTTGATGAATTACTATTGTGATACTTAGGTCTACTGTGACTCATCGTGATTCGTGTATTGTTCGTGATTCTATTCTGTGCCGGTTACGAAATCTGAGCTGTGAGTCATCTATTCAATCTGGGTGGATTTCTACGAAAAAAATAATAATAAAAAATCTCTTTTTAGTGGAGACTAAAAAGAGATTTTATATTATTATTTTTTTATTTTTTTTATTTTAGGAAAGCTCTGTAGACTAATAACAATAATTCACAGCCTAATAATAGCTTACAGACTAATAATTTTCTGATGACTTATCATCCTAAGCCGTGTGGTATCCGGCAGAGTAGAATAGAACCAACCCATTACACTCACGGGTGCCGTATTAGGTGACTAATGTCTGAGGCAGAACACCTTGCGCCTCCGTAGACCAGAGAATGGGCAGCAGCGTTTTCTGTTAGTCTTTCATCACTGCGATTTCAATCCGCCTGCCAAGCGTGGAGATTACGGCAAATTCCTCCCATCATGGGAGAGGCTTATGTCCAGCAGTGGACGTTATGGGCTGATGTAGTTATCATCCTACTTATTATTATAAATGCGAAACTTGGTGTGGATGTGGATATTTGTAACTCTTACACGCAAAAACTGCTGAACGGATTTGGATGAAATTTAGCATACACATAACTTATAACCTGGTTTAACTCATAGAATACTTTTTGTTCCGGTAGTATGATCCTGTGGGACAATTATCGAACTCCACACGCGGGCAGAGCCGCGTGCATAAGCTAGTAGAAATATATTGCATTCGACATGGATGGATTCGAGAATTTTAAAAATAAAAAAACTATGGATAAATTAAGCAACCAGTTTATGTAACATCCGGGGTTGCGGGACTGTTCGAAAGAGATACCGTGGCCCCGGAACACAAAAGGCGATGAAGGAACATGGATGGGTTTTAGTCAGGAAAAGTCTGACACTCCCTCCTGCTCCACCCAGAGCGGGAGAAGTCATTTGATGATTTCCCATCCGAAAAATAAAAGTATAGGTAACATAGCTACCAGAAACAGTCCATAAATCGAAATTGAAACACATCCAGTGACTGAACATCACTGCTGCGTTTCACCGCGTCCCACTTCGGCTTACTTGACACCGATTACGTACGCGTCAAATTTACGCTTCATACGATTATCAACGATTATTATCTTACAAACTGACCAGTATAACTTGACTGTTCGCGGTGGCGCTACTTGCAAACAATAGGGCTGGGCCTCAAGTCTGCTATTACAATAGTGTCAGAATAGTCGTTCATTGATCTCATAATTGTCGATTTTGACAAGTTTGGTAATCTACTAATTTAGTGGCGTCATTATGGCTTTCCAATGAACAACCACTGACACTCCATTGAAAGAAATGGCATAGAATGGTAATCTCGTACACAATGACAAATGAATGACTGACATAAGCGGTAATCTGCTAAAATTTTGACAGTTCCTTTGGATCATTGACTTATCATTGAAACGTCATTGTGCGGTCATGGTTTTTAATTCGATCGTGGTTGTGGATTATTGAATGGAGACAATGAATTCACTACGAACAAAATATTCTCGAGCCAGCCAACGCAAATCAAGTCTGCTATTACAATAGTGTCAGAATGATCTATCGTTGATCTTCTATTTGTTGACTTTGACAAGTTTGGTAATCTACTAATGTAATGGCGTCATTATGGCTTTCCAATGAACAACCACTGTTTTAGAATGGTAATCTCGTACACAATGACTAACATAGAGCGGTAATCTGCTAAAGTTTTGACAGTTCTTTTGATCACTAACCTATCAGTGGAACGTCATTGTGCAATCATTGCTTTTATTTCGATCGTGTTTGTGGAATATTGAATGGAGACAATGAATTCACTACGAACAAAATGTTCTCGAGCTAGTCAACGCAGTGGATGCTAGAGAAAGAAGATGGGCGGAATGCAGAAGACGTCGTCGTGCCCTTCGCTTGACGCGAATGATGGACGTTTTGGGAGAGTGGATGTTTTGGGAGAGTAGACGTTTTGAGCCTAAAGGGATTATTTGAACCCTTTTAAGATATTCCCGAGGCGGAATTTGTAAAGTCGTTTCGCCTTGGAAAGAACTCATATGGAGGTTAATAAATTGAAGAACTCATTCCCCATTGCAGCGTATTAGAAGCATGTTTCAGGTAAAGACCCATTATTATAAGCAATTTATTGTTTTAGATACTCAATAACAATGATTAGATGCAATAGTTTATGTCAAGAACAGTATTAATTAAATAAAAGTTAAGTTACCTGCGGTTGTACTTATAAAAGTAAATTGATTTTTTCAGGTTGCAGTTCATGCTTTACATTATAGTCGAACAACTGCAGGCAAGATTGTGAATGCATGTTACATATTGCACAACATTCCATACATGGCAAGAGCACCGTTGCCACCTGATGAAGTTTATCTAGAAGTACTTGGCTTGCAATAGGTGATTTACATTCCACATTTCACTTAGAATGAAGATGGAATTTAAAATAATACTGCTATGTTAAAAATCAACATTTAAAATAATCTTTATTTCTCATAAACTAAATATTTATTTAACATTTTAAACTTGAATTTCAAGTCAATTGAAAAACCTGAAATGTAAATATAAGTACTACATAAAACAAAAGACAAGTTACAATATCTAATGTAATAATAATAACAAATCAAAATCAGTCTTCATACAAATCAAAAAGATCTTCAATATTTTAATTTTAATCATCATTTGAATAACAAATCACAAATATTACCTTTTAATAAAAATAATAACAGTCATGTCATTATTTCATTAATCACTAATCTGTCTTTTAATTTAGGAGGAAAATAATAATGCAGCACCTAATTATCAAAACCATCAAAGGGTGAATCGGGATCTTCTTGAAGGTCGGGCACTGCAGCAGGCTCTTCTTGACAGACTGTGGAGAAATGCATAAATTAAATTAGCAGGTATGTACTGTAAACCTACCTTAATGTTCTAATGAAGTACGAAAATGCTCTAAGTATTAATAAAATGATTTAACTCTTTGTTACAGATCCACAGTGACCACAGTATTGACAAAATATGATTTAACGTTTCAAGCCCGGGAACAGAACATTGTTATTCCTGTAATTACGGGTATACTTATAGGTTAAAATAAATTAATACTCTTTTTATAAACACTGTTTCATTTAATCATTTTGTCATGACATTATAATACTGCAGAGTTTGTGTGAAAACAAAATTAAGTTTAATACAAAAGTTGCAACTTCTTTTATAGCATGTTGTGTAACCTAGCGCTTAGTATCAGAGTTACAATCAAGATGTCAGATTCTGGCCAATGTACTACTACTGATTGAGCCTAAACCTAACACAAGCTTATAAGCTTAGATGGAGGGGTCATATTAATTATTATAATTTTTATTGTTTTGTTTTCAATGCTCCATAATACTTATTGTGGGTATGTTGGTAGCACACACAATGAGTAGAAGTTCCGATTTTGGGTGAAACCATTACCTAAAGGTGAATGACTTACCTATAAATCAACAGTAATTAGTAATTACCTTTTTTGGCACACAGTGGCCTCTATGGTTCACCATTTTTTCTGTGGTGGAGCTGTCCATCAATGCAGCAGCTGAGTTGTTGATGGCCTGCCCGAGCATGTTTTAAAGTCGCCTCGTTCCTGGCTTCAATAGCATCCAGCCTTGATTGAGCAACTTCGAGAGGGTACATGGTCTGTTTCTATAAAAAAATATATATTTTGTAACATCGGGCGACATACTTTGCCCATAAAGTGGGGCGTTAATGGTCAAAACAAATAATTGCAAGATCTTTACCTTCGATAAACTTCGCCCTTCATTGGTGGTTTTCCAAATAATGAAGTGGAGCCGAAATTTGCTCAATTATCACCATTTTGTATAAAATCAATAAATATAGGCTTCTCGGTCAGTGGGTCGTCCTAGGGGTAAAAATATACAAACAAAAATCTAACTAGACAATCAAATGAAAATAAATACAATAACAAAACACCGGCCGCTAGATACAAAAACAAATAAACGTCAGTAAACAGTAATGCCACATTTGACTTTGACATATAAACAGATAAAATATTAAATTTACATTAATCCGCGTTGAAAATTTTAATGTTTTTTCCTATTTACGAACTTTTTATTAATTCAGATGGCATAAAACACTAATAAATAATATGTAAATAAATAAATAAATGAAATCTGGCATGAATAAATGTTCAAATGTAATAGTAGTTTTTCGAAAATCATTTCTACTAACGGGTCTTATATTAATGGCAATACAACAAAGTCATTACAACACGAGACCATTGTCCGGACAATGATCGATCACTATGAATTTAGCAGACTACGAACTTTTACCAAAATGACAATAGGATCGTGTTGGACTGACGAAGAGCGTTATCTAAAGAGCATTATTCTAAGCAATTGTTCTAAATACTCATGATGAGTGATTATTAGAATAAAAAATAGAAAATAGAATTAATTTCTTACTTTATAAATTTAGATGCTCTATTTCTTGTTTATGTCAAGAACAGTAATTAAATATAAGTTAATCTACGTTTTCCTAAATAAATAAATATTAAATATTGCTCGACATTACACACAGCGCCATCTAGTGCCACACTAAGCAACGAGGCTTGTATCGTGGACACCAGATAGTTAATATACTACATAGATACTTTTTGTTTGTAAATACATACTTATTATACATATAAACATCCATGACTCGGAAACAAATGTCCATGCTCATCACACAAACATTTGCTCCGACCGGGATTCGAACCCGGAACCCTAAGAACGTAAGGCAGCCTGACTACCACTGCGCCAATCGGGTCGTCCCAATGCAGCCAAATGCCAAATGCAGCTAGGTAAAAAAGTAAATTGATTTTTTGCAGGTGTTTGCAGCACACATGCTTTACATAGGGCTGCTTTACACCGGGGCAACCAACGATATTCTATTAAACAGATATGTTGTGAGCGCGCAATCGTGAAGAGTCAAAAACGTGCCAATTGGCCTGTTTTGCCTTTATTCTGCGTTACTGCGTGTATGTGAGCTGGCTCTGCCCCGCGGCACACTTTTTTCCGTGGTTTTGTAGGTGTAATATCATATCTGTATAATATGGCTAGTTTATACTTTACACCGGGGCAACACTGTGCGGCATTGCAGCATGCCACAAAGGCGCATGCTTCACTAATTTAAAATGTTTCACATTGTGCGGCATTGCAACAACTTGCGTCATGTATCAGACTGTCACAGCTTCTATCCAAACACTATGGATTCCATGCCACAATCTTGGTGCGTCATACAGTTTATAGGTTATGTTTGGGATGCTTTGAAAATTATCTAGGCACGATGTTGCCTCGGTGTAATATAGTCTGCGGCATACCGCAATTGCCGCTCACCGTGGTTAATTGCATCATACCAAAAGATGACGCACGCCACAATATGTAGCTCGCTGCAATGCCGCACAGTGATGCCCCCGGCGTAAAGCTACCTTTAGAATATCATTGGGGGCAACACTGTGCGGCATTGTAGCATGCTACATGTTGTGGCGTGCGTCGTATTATGGTATGCTACAAATAACGATACAATGCAGCAATTGCGGTATGCGGCAGCGTATTTTACGCCGAGGCAACATCGTGCCTTTTTCAAAGTATCATGCTGTATATTTTATTGGAGTGTTTTGGTCTACCAACTTGATTGATCGAGGGGACAAGACACCGTAGATTATGGCTGATGAAGTAACTTTAGCAGCATGACGCAAGGTGTTGCTAAGCCACACGATTCTTGCCACAATGTGCAACATTTTAAAATATTGTAGCATGCGGCCAAGTGGCATGCTGCAATATCGCATAGCGTTGCCCCGGCTTATAGCAGCCTTTAGAGTTCAACAACTGCAGGCAAGATTGTAAATGCATGTTACCTATGGGTTAAAATCATCATCTGCCTGCCTAGCCTTTTCCCAACTATGTTGGGGTCGGCTTCCAGTCTAACCGGATTCAGCTGAATACCAGTATTTTACAAGGAGCGACTGCTTAACTGACCTCCACAACCCAGTTAGTACTGAGAAATACGATACCCCTTGGTAAGACTGGTTGTCAGACTATATGGGCCACTGACTACCTACCTGTAACGACTGTCAAACATCTACAAATGACAGCTGGGACCAACAGCTTAACGTGCTTTCCGAGGCACGGAGGAAACTCGGTGTGTAAGGGTGGTCACCCATCCACAGACCAACTTAGGCAAGCACGGCTTAACCTAAAGATTGACCCGAGCGGCTGTTATTACTTAGCCACGAGCTCCTCCACATAAGGGTTAAAATATACAAACAAAAATCTAACTAGAACACTCAAATGAAAATAAATACAATAACAAAACACCGGCCGCTAGAAACAAAAACAGATACACGAGAGTAAACTATAATGTCACATTTGACTTTGACATTTATACAGATAAAATATTAAGTTTTACATTAATCCGCGTTGAACATTTTAATGTTTTTTCCTATTTACGAACTTCTTATTAATTCAGATGGCTTAAAACACTAATAAATAATATGTAAAAATATATAAAATGAAATCTGGCATGAATAAATGTTCAATTTTAATAGTAGTTTTTCTAAAATCATTTCTACCACCGGGTTTTAAAAATGGCAATACAACAATATCATTCCAACACAATTCTATTACGAGACCATTGACCGACCAGTGATCTATCATTATGAACTTAGCAGACTATGAACTTTTACCAAAATGACAATGGCGTCGTGTAGGAATGACGATTTTTATAAAAATAGCAGACTTGGGGCCCTGGTTAAATGTGCAATTCGGTACTAAAAGTTTTAGTACCAAATTGATAGGCAGTCGCTCCATGTAAAATATTGGTATTCAGCTGCATCCGGTTAGACTGGAAGCCGACCCCAATATAGTTGGGAAAAGGCTAGGCAGATTATATTGGTACTAAATGTTTTAGTTCTTTCAATCGCCGTCTGTCAAATTATGTTGGTCTGTTTTTTTTCCAGACGGTTGACGAAATAAAAATTACCTGCGTGACGTAACGATAATCATGCCCGACAGTTGTTGTTTTGTTGTAGTATCGTGAAGTTTTTTACTGTAGTATTACGTGGAGATAAAAAATCACTATGGGTATTATGGGATTAAACAGAAAGTGTGAAAGATTTGCATCACGTAATAATTAATGGTCATGTACTTTTTAGGGTTCCGTACCCAAAGGGTAAAAATGGAACCCTCTTACTAAGACTTCGCTGTCTATCCGTCTGTCCGTCTGTCCATCTGTCCATCTGTCCGTCTGTCCGTCTGTCCGTCTGTCCGTCTGTCCGTCTGTCTGTCACCAGGCTGTATCTCATGAACCGTGACAGCTAGACAGTTGAAATTTTCACAGATGATGTATTTCTGTTGCCGCTATAACAAATACTAAAAACAGAATAAAATTAATATTTAAGGGAGGCTCCCATACAACAAACGTGATTTTTTTGCCCTTTTTTGATAATAATGGTACGGAACCCTTCGTGCGCGAGTCCGACTCGAACTTGGCCGGTTTTTTTTATATTTTTTTATATTCGTACAGTAGTCGCTTGTTTTTACTAATGCCACATTTTGAGAGGCAAATTGGAATGGTTATGAAACCGCCATACTTTGCAAAGTCTCCGAAAATAAACTCCAAAGTCCTTTAAGGCGATTACATGAGCTAAACGCGAGTTTTATAATGCAAATAAGCTTATGATTCACTGCAATAAACAAAACCAGAAATATAAATGATATTCTTCAGGATATATGCTAGTACGATAGTGTTTTGAAAACAAACAAAATACAACTAACTTTATTCGGAAGAAAAAAATCACGAACTTATCTCCAAAAATTTCTTTTATCGAGTAAAAACCATACTAAAATACATGCGATCATTCTGATTTTTTGGCAAATAATTATACTGGCAACATATTAGCATCATAGTGTTTTACTTTTTTAGTCCAATCAATAGTTTTTTTTTAATCGCAAAAAACCACTTATTTCGCACTATTCGGCCCACAGTGACTGACGTAACAATCACTTTGTAGTGCAAGCTGATTAAAACCTTATTCTAACAGCATTTTAAACGAAGTTTGAACCACCACCAATAGAGTTGCTAATTTAGCTCCTGTAATCGACTTAAAATTATTTTATTAGTATACTTGAACGCTAGGTAATAAATTCCTTTTCTCCCGTCTTCTAGCCGCAAAATGTTTACATCATTAAGGCCGTGTTCACATTGAAGCGCATAGTTGATTGTCGAGTGTGAGGGTCCCGTAGGAAATGTGTCAAGGATCGGTTAAAGCGGCACGGACAAGTTGTAGACTCGGCTCCGGACACTGATTCTGACAGATACTTCAGTAAAGGATCAGTAATTAAGAACAAATTGAGAACGCGTCATCGATCTAGTCATGTACGTTCGTGCACGTCATGTACCGAAAAAATCCTTGAAAAAGGACTTTAACCGCCACACTGGGCGGTTAAAGTCCCTTTTCAAGTCCTTTGTTAGGGTTCCGTACCCAAAGGGTAAAAACGGAACCCTATTACTAAGACTTCGCTGTCTGTCCGTCTGTCCGTCTGTCCGTCTGTCTGTCACCAGGCTGTATCTCATGAACCGTGACAGCTAGACAGTTGAAATTTTCACAGATGATGTATTTCTGTTGCCGCTATAACAACAAATACTAAATATAGTCAATGGTACGGAACCCTTCGTGTGCGAGTCCGACTCGCACTTGGCCGGTTTTTTTCAAGTCCTTTGTTTTTCATACAATTTCGCTTTTTGAGACCGTGACCTAAGTCAGGCGATAATAAACTTATTTTACTTCAAAGTGTCGGAGACGGAGAGTCGTTTACTATAATTAATGTCACGGCTCACTTGTTGTAAAAAAAACAAGCATTTACTGAAGTAAAGCAACTTTAATCTTTATATCTTTCTTTACAGAAACACGACATAATGGGGAACGGAGAGAAAAAAAGCAGTATTGTGCTCGAGAATTTTAATTCAACGTAAGTACTGTACATTCTAGACTTTGTACTATAAGTAAATAAGGTATAATTGATGGCAGGGTAGGTTTTAAGTCTGCCTTTAAATGTCTTAAATTCAAAGAAAATATATCAAAGACGGTAAGAGGTATCAACCTTGAGCGCCGACAGAATTGATCAGAATTTGAAGTTAATTAAATCTTATTTAAAATGTATTATATGTAGGTATATATACCTAGATATAATATATCAAGCTGAGTTCAAAAAAATACTTTTTAAATATTTTTTTCAAATGGAGATCGTGACGGGCGCAGAGACTATGAGTTATAGGCGGTGGCTGCGCTGCGTGTGGGTTCGATTCCCACACGGATAAATGATAATTGAGATATTATCTAATAGTCTGTCCAATCATTTCAACCGGAAAATTCCCTGGTCAACTCATTATAAATTAAAGAAGAAAAAATCTACAGGAACGGTTTTCTTACAACAAACTTAGCCAGGCCACTCCTGCAAAATACTCATTGCGGTCCATTTTTCAATCTACATACATTTCCTAACCTATTTTCCTAATTGGCACTACTTACAGCATTGCCTAGGACTCTCAATAACGAGCCGAGTGCTGGATGGGATTTTCCGTCGGTAAAAATAAGAAAACCGATATAACACAGCTATAAATTTAAATAGATTAGTCAAAAAAATAATTCTACCAACCCACACTGGACCGTGATGGAATACAGCCCACTCCTGATAGAGTGAAGGCCTAGAACATTCTACGTTGATAATTTTTTTTAGAGACTAGACTAGACAAGACTAGGTATCCTTTTAAGGGGACTACAGGAGCTAAACGCGAGTTTTTTTATTGCAAAAAAGCATATGATTCACTGCATTAAACAAAACCAGAAAATATATGATATTTTTCAGGATATATGCAAGTATATATGATATTTAAATAAAATAAATTATATTTTTAAATATATGATATTTTATTTATTTATTAATGCACAATGTACACAACCAGTTTCACATGCTAAGCTTAAAAACTAGTGAGTACATGACCCTGTTAGGGCGCAGCAAGATAACTAAAAACTAATATTGCAGATAACTAAAATAAACTAATATTTAATTAAATTTATAACTGACATTTAATTTCATTTACTAATAACAATTATTGTCTGAATGTGTTAAAATTCAAAGTAATTAAATAAAATTAATTAACTAAACAAAAAACATAACTTGATTATTAATAAATAGAAAAAATATACCATCACTAAGTCAAAACAAATTAATAAAATCACAAATATACAATGTCAACATAATACAAATAAAAATATAATAAAAATAAACAATTCGATCACTTAAAATGTACCACAGCTTCATCGAATGTCAAAAATTAAAATCATAAACTAATACTAAACGAAAACATGTCATATAAAATAATAAATAGTCACAAATAGTTTTTTACATAAAAATAACCTATAGCAAAATGGCTCTATTTTAACATTTTATCTTCCATAAATTCATGGATACTATAATAACACTTTTCTAAGAGCAATGACTTTAGTCTAGCTTTAAATACACATACTGTTCTCGTGGACCGTATATTTTCTGTTAATTTATTGTATATCTGTATGCTACGATATTCTGGGCTATTTTTGTACATTTGTAGTCTAGGTGCTGGTAGTATTAACTTGGTTTTGCGGCGCTCGTTCTTATCAAAATTAAACAGTTTTAGGTTTTTCTTAACAAAAGTGGCTATTTCTAATATATAAATGCAGGGCAGAGTTAACATTTTTTCTTTCATAAAGTGGGGTTTGCAGCTATCTCTAGGTTTTATTTGGAATAATATTCGCATGCATTTCTTTTGTGCTATGAATAAGTCATTCGCATCTACACTGTGTCCCCACATGATGATACCGTAGCGTAGCCACGCGTAGGCATATGCGTAGTATGCAGTGAGAGCACAGTTAGTTTTTGTGTTCGATTTTAGCACACTAAGTCCATATGTAAATTGTGACAGTTTGATTTTAGTTTTTTCGACATGTTTTTTCCAATTTAAATGAGAGTCTAATGTAATACCCAGTAATTTAAATTCTTCAACTTCTTCAATTTGGATTGAGTTTGTTATATTTTTTAAGTTAATTTTTTGTTTTTGGTAGGGTTTAAATTGTATGATTTTAGTTTTTTTGTTGTTTACTTCGAGATTGTGATTCTGAAGCCAACATTTTAATAGTGTTGAATGTGATAAGGTTCACTTTAGTTTGTATGGGATTTCTGAATGAAAAGGCGTGTGTTCGACTACAAGTATATTGAGCGACTGGTTTACTCGTTTTACAAATCATACGTAAATCTACATGACATATATCTACCTAGTTATTAATATGTAGGCTTACACCTACTACGTTTAACTCATTACGTCACAACATACCGCCCACCAAAAGGCCTGTAGGGCTTTTATGAAACAATGAATTTGAAATGCTACATTGGTGATATTACCACAAAACAACGTTATATAAATCTACAGGTTGACATTAATCTTTAACATGCATAAAAACATGGATTCTCAAAGAGTTATACATACATAATTATTTTAAGCAGCATAATAATGTAAATCAACAAACAATAAGTAATTGTTTTTTTTTAAATATTGAAATATAATCAAGTTTCATTTAGAGGCAAAGGACATAATTTTGTAACGGTTCTTTTTGTTATGGAACTACCACTTTTGACACTATATACCCTCGTAAGACCGTCCGGACCAGGGTGCTTATTGACAATTCGTCCCAGGGACCATTTTCCAGGTGGTAAGTTATCAGTTTTTATCAAGACGATATCTCCGATTTTAAATTCTTCTTCTTTTTTATGCCACTTAGGACGCTGTTGCAATCTCGATAGATATTCGTCCTGCCATCGCCGCCAGAAGTCGTGAACAAGTTTCTGTGTGTGTTGCCAACGAGACAAGCTTGACAGCCTTATGTCTTTCATATCGGGTGATGGGACAACAATAGGTACCTCTCCAATTAAGAAATGTCCTGGCGTTAGTGGGTTCATGTTGTCTGGATCAGTGTCATTCATGGGACATAACGGACGGGAATTCAAGCAGGCTTCAACTTGACAGAGTATCGTCGTCATCTCTTCGTATGTCAGGTGAGTGGTTACAATTCTTTTCAGGTGATATTTTATAGATTTGACACCTGCTTCCCATAATCCACCGAAAGAGGGACTGTACGCGGGAATGAAATGCCATTGAGTGCCCTCTGTGGCTAGAGTTTCTGCAATTTCTCCAGTAAACTGTAAGCTTGCTTCGTTCCAGGCATCTCGGAGCTCTTTGTCAGCTCCCACGAAGTTACGCCCTTGATCACTCCACAAGTGATTACATTTGCCTCTCCTGGCAACAAAACGTCTAAAAGCACCGATAAACGCTTCCGAAGTAAGATCGCTCACAAGTTCAATATGGATAGCCTTCGTGGACATACAGATGAATATAGAAATGTAGGCCTTTGTTGTTTTGTTTCCTCGACCTTTAGATAATAAAATCTGAAAGGGCCCCGCAAAATCAACACCACTATTCAAGAATGGTCTAGATGGAGTCACTCTCTCATCGGGTAAATCTCCCATAATTTGAGCTCTAGTAGTAGCACTAAGTCTAGCGCAAACGAAGCATTTGTGAACATGTTTCTTAGCCATTGATTTTGCTTTAAAAATCCAATACTTCGAACGTAGATAACATAATATCAATTGAACTCCTCCGTGAAGTGTCTTAGTGTGTGCGTCAGCTATAATCAGAGGCGTCAACGTGTTTTTATTTCCGAGAATAATTGGATGTTTTCTCTCATCAGGTAAGTTTGAATGTCTGAGGCGACCGCCCACCCTGAGGATATGTTTATCATCAAGATAAGGGTTGAGGGATCGCAACGGACTTCTTCTTTTCACTTGTTTACTTTCCTTTAATCTTTCTATTTCTTCTGTATATTCCTCTTCTTGAACTCTTTTTATACAAATTGTCAGTGCATCTTCTAATTCTTGTGTAGTTATGTGTTTGTTTATGTTCACGTTGACTTTATAGTTCAAGAATTTTTTGCAGTAACAAACAACCTTGAGTAATTCTGGTAAGTTGTTAAATTCCTCAAATTGTGTTGTTATAGATTTCTCTTGCTCTTCTGTGCTGAGGTGAGTAATGACTTTCTTTGTTTTACTTTCTATGTCTGTAGTTATAACTTCTTGTTTACTAATATTTATTTCTTTTTCAGATAACCAACCTGGGCCTCTCCACCACAAGTCACATTTCTTCAGTTCGGACAGCAACATTCCTCGAGAGGCTATGTCTGCGGGATTATCACTCGACTGTACATGGTACCAGCGCGTATTATTTAGGTTTTCTACGATTTCGACGACGCGGTTGGCAACAAACGTTTTCCATCGATTGGGATCACCACATAGCCACGCTATAACTATGGAGGAATCTGTCCATGCATACATATCTGAAGTTGGAATTTTCATTGCTAGCCCAATTTGTTTCATAAGCTTGGAGAGAAGTAATGCACCACACAACTCTAGTCTCGGTAAGGATATTGTTTTCAGGGGTGCCACTCTTGTTTTAGCAGCAATGAGTTTTACTTCAACCTTGTCATTTGTTTGAGTTCTTATATATACTGCTGCAGCGTAAGCTCGTATCGAAGCGTCACTGAATCCGTGTATTTGTATATTAGTTCTGTTTGTTTCTGTTGTACCAAGCCATCTGTTTACTTGTACATCGTTCACACTAGCAAAATCCGATCTTATCTGATTCCATTCTTCACGTAATGTTTCACTTACGTTCTGATCCCAATTCACCTTTTCGAGCCATAGTTTCTGTAACAGTATTTTTGCCATCACTGTGCTCGGTGCAATCCAACCAAGTGGATCGAAAAGCTTCTGTACGTCAGATAAAATAGTTCGTTTCGTTACATAGGTACTTTCAGATGTTGGTAAATTCAGGTTGTATTGGAATGTATCTGTTTTCAGGTTCCACACAATCCCCAATGCCTTTATTGTTCCATCAAGATTCAAGTCTATATGTGCGTTGGTTGATCTTTTTTCTTCATCTATGGACTTCATGAAATTAATATCGTTAGATGACCATTTTGTGAGTTCAAAACCGCCTTTTTGTAGTATATTTGTGACAGATTTGGCTAGATAAGTAGCAGTCTCGGCATCATCAGCGCCATCAAGCCAGTCATCCATGTAAAAATTACCCTTGATGGATTGTACAGCAAGCGGTTGATCCCTTCCTTCATCATCAGCTGTTTGGTGAAGTGTTCTAACAGCTAAATACGGTGCAGATGCTGTACCGAATGTGACCCTCATCAAACGGTATTCGTGGAAATCATCATTCTCATCAGGTCTCCAGATAACTCGCTGCAAGTCTGAGTCTTCAGGAGTCACCAATATTTGGCGATACATTTGTTTGATATCGGCCATGAAGCAAACACGCTTCATTCTCCATTTCATTATAAGGTTCCTCAAATCATCTTGCAGCTGCGGTCCTACCAATAATTCTTCATTAAGTGAAATGCTGTTTGTACCCTTGCACGACGCATCGAAGACAACGCGAGTTCGAGAGGTCTCCTTGTCAGTACGAACAACAGCATGGTGAGGTAAGTAAACTGACCTTGTTTCTTTTTCTTTTTCAGGTATCTTCTCCATGTGTCCTTGTTCTATGTAATCATTTATGACTTTTGTATATTCTTTTTTCAGGTCTGATGTCTTCTTAAACTTCCGCTCAAGTTGCAAGAATCTTTGTTTTGCTATCTCCTTTGTGTTTCCCTCAGGTGTTTGTAACCTTGTATTCGTGCTCATTTCATTTAATAGTGGACTGTAAGTTTTGAAAGGTAATTTGACGATGTACCTTCCTTCCTCATTTCTAGTTGTTGTTTTCTTATAGATATCTTCACAAATCTTATCTTCTGTTGTTAAATGTCTGTGCTTGTCAGTCTCTATTTCCCATATCGATTTCAACATTTCGTCTACGTCGACTTGGTGATGCATCACAAGGTAGGTATCATTTTGTGGTTTTTCATGGATATCTCCGAAAATAATCCAACCCAGGTTTGTTTTTTGTGCAGTTGGAGTACCTGGTGGACCTTTTATTAAATCTGGCTGTATAATCTGTGCGTATTCCTTGACTCCTAATAGCAGATCTACAGAACCAGGTGTTAAGTAACTTGGATCAGCCAAGTTAAGCCCGACAATGTGAGGCCACGATTGATTGATAATTGTTTTGGTGGGGATCTTAGTGGTCAGTTGTTTCGACATCACGTAGGCTTGGATCGGTAAACTATAATTATGGTCCCACTGTGATCTTATATTAAGCTGTACCACGTGTTTGATCTCTGTTCTCGAAGATCCCACTCCTACAACACTTCCCTTGAATGGTTGTCGCTTTAGTTGTAATAGTTGAGTCGCTTTCTCGCTTATAAATGTAGCTTGAGAACCCTGGTCTATTAGCGCGCGTAGTGATATGATATGACCCTGGTCATTTGTTGCTTGCACTACAGCAGTCGCTAACAGTGCTATTCCATGTCTAGACGTATGATGCGACGCGATCACTGTGTTCACTTGAACTGCTTCCTTCTCTTCAGCTACATGCTGTGAAGCCAACGGTTGTGAGGTGCTCGGTGTAGCCGCTGGTTCTGTGTTCTTAGTCTCATGTAGTAAAGAATGATGACGTCGGTGACATTTCTGACAGGACACTCGTAGTTTACATCTCTTCACTGAGTGTCCAAGTGCTAGACAGTTAAAACATAAATGTTTGTCCTTCACATATTCGGTTCGCTCATCTAATTTCATTTCAATAAATTTCTTGCAGTGACACAGTGTGTGGTTTTCTTTGCACATGATGCATGTCTTTTCTGAACTTGGTGTGGCAACATGGTATGAACGTTCTTTGACTTGTTTTTCTCTTGTATTATTATTAGCTGTAATGCCGGTGACTAGTTCCAAGGTGCGGAACTTGGACTCCATGAAGTTCTTTAACTCACTCCAAGTAGGTAATGCTTCGCTGTCTTCCTTATAGGCATATTCTTCCCAGCCTTTATGAGTCTCTGAGTCAAACTTCTGAACGAGCAGAAATATTATCATATGATCCCAAGAGCCTGTTGTTATTTTTAAATTATCCAGGTTATTTAGGCATTCTGTAGTTGTATCCAACAAGCCTTTTAATTGGGTGGCTGATTGCGAAGTCATCTTCCTCTGGTAAAATAATCTTTTCATGATACAGTTTAATATTATGCGTCTGTTACCATACCTTTTATTCAAAACATTCCATGCAGTTGGGTAATTATTGGATGTCACTTTTATATGGGTTAATAACGCCTCAGCTTCTCCACTTACACTTGTTTTTAGATAATGTAATCTTTGAACATCACTAAGGTTATTATTTTCGTGCACCAAAGAAGTAAACAAATCTTTGAAAGTTGGCCATCCTTCATAATTTCCATTAAACTTGGGTAACTCAATTTTTGGTAAATGCACTATATTATGCGATGCATATGTTGCGTTAATACTCGAGTTTCTCGAATCCATCGGTGATGATTCCGTTAACGATATAAGCATATCTTTCAAATCACCTTGTAATGAGCTGTATAATTCTTCATAAACAAAGAATTCTTCGTTCAAAAAGTATGGCAAAATTCCCTTTTGTTCTTTGGGTGTTATCTTAACCAACCCGTCATGAGCGTTCTTGAATGACATCCAATACTCGTCAATAATTTTCACACGTGCTTCTATATAACCCTTTGTCAGTCTTGCCTTTGGACACTTTTTTAAGTTAGTTTGTGTTTTTTGTAGTAAATTAGCACCATCTTCCAAGACAGCGAGATATTGCTTTTGTTCGTTTGTAGTATTCATTCTTGTTGTTTCACTGCACTTCACTTTAAACTTCCAAATATTCAATCAATAATGTTCGTAAACTTGGTAATCTTCCGTAATAATGCTAATTACTTAGTTGCAAACATATTCATAACAATCCATTAGAACGAGCTGTTTTTTCTATGAATCCTTATCGCTGTGGAATGCGGTTCTTTTGTTCAAGCGGCCAGATGTTAACCGCTCCGTCGTTGCTGCATCCGGCTCGAATACGACCATATGTTGAATGTGATAAGGTTCACTTTAGTTTGTATGGGATTTCTGAATGAAAAGGCGTGTGTTCGACTACAAGTATATTGAGCGACTGGTTTACTCGTTTTACAAATCATACGTAAATCTACATGACATATATCTACCTAGTTATTAATATGTAGGCTTACACCTACTACGTTTAACTCATTACGTCACAACAAATAGGTTAAAAGTTTCGATAATTTGGGAGTTATATTGTAGATTGTTAGTAGGACTTTTAAAGAGCACTGAGATGTCAGATGGTGTTTTTCAGGATATATGCGTGTTTTGAAAACATAATACAACTAATTTTACTAGATGAAAAAATCACGAACTTATCTCTAAAAATTTCTTTTAACGATTAAAAATCATTCTAAAATACATGCGATCATTCTAATTTTTTAAACTTATTAGCATGATTGTGTTTTATTTTTTTAGTCCAATCAATAGATCTTCTGTAAATCGCAAAAAAAACACTAATTTCGCAATATTCGGCCCGCAGTGATTTACGTAACAACCACTTTGTAGTGCAAGCTGATTAGAACTTTCTTCTAACACCACCACAAAATAGAGTTGCTAATTTAGCTCCTGTAGTCGCCTTAACAAGAAAATTCAGAAAAGCTGGCCTTAACATTGAAAACTTCAATAATTTAAGTCAACAGTCCCAAGTTAGAAGAAAACGATATTTGCTTCTATGACGCCTATACTCATATCGTCTTTAATCTTCCAAAGGCAACCATCCGAAGAAGTTTGTAAATGGCTGTTAATTCAGCTTGAGACGACAGTTAGTACTGCCAACATACAACTTATAATGCGTCACCAAAAAATTTGTTCGTAAGTTTGAATAACAAAAAAAAAACTTATACCAGTTTTTATCCGCGGTTTTCTCACCTAGATTATGTAAATTATTGTAAAGGGACGTACACTGGTACAATTACAGTACAGTACAATTTACTTGTAATTGTCTTGTACTGGTTTCAAACAGATTGTGCAACAACCTGAGACTTTTATCCAAATTCTTTCAGCGGTCAAGATGTGAAAAAGTAACAAACAGTTATATTTTTATTTATTATATTGGTATTGATATAAGCTGAAATAAGCTCTTGAGTACCTAAGAACCAAATAAGGACCAACTTCGGTACAAGTTATTCGTAGAAGTAACAATTCTGTTCCAAATAGATATCTAGGCTAAAACATAGTGTTATCTTAAAATTAAGTGCCTTTGTGCTTCTGGGGCTTCGTTTAGAGCGTAAGTTGGGAACTATACTATACGGCTGGCCCAGACAGTACTATGTTAATTGTTACCTAAGTTTCTAAAGTAACAGAGTTACTTGGAGAAACTAGTAATTGTGCCAAAGTAGGCAGCGAATAATCATTTTGTGGTTTTGAGGTCCAATCAATATTGTTTTGATGTGATTCGAAAGTCAAAATAATTGAATGAATGTTTTTTTGTCTACTGTCATATTTTGCGTGGTTCTGAATAAAGGAAAGGCTCTTTTAATAGTGGTCTAAAAATTAGTAACATATAGCGAAGGAGAATTCCCGCGTCCTAACTAGAGGTTGCAATCGAATATTCGAATTATTCGAATTTCATTTCCGAATTTATATTCGAATAGTAAATATTATTTATTCGAATACAACCAAAAAATTAATGATTCCATAAAAGTTGGTGCCAGTTATCATCGGAATAGAGGTCATTGCTCCGACTTTCATCCCGATATCTAAATATTAGCGATACTGTCGCTCCATCCGTACAAACCTGTCGCAAAACTGATATCGCTTGAGTCTCATAATACATCCACAGTGTCCCACATACATAACACAGTGCACAACCCAAAAAAATAAGAAATCGAGCAAACGTACCCTACGAAATTAATTGATTTAAATACTTTATTTTCGTTTTTAACACTATTTTAACTTACTGAGCCAATTTTAATAAAGTAAATATATTATTATACATCTTAAAATTAGGATCTGAGACTTTTGCGCGAAAGACATTTGCGCAAAGAACACTTGTTGCGCGCACCCACTTGCGCGAATGACATATGCGCACATGGACTTTTCCGCGAACGAACTTTTGCGCGAATGGACTTATGCGCGAAAGGAATCTTGCGCGAATGAACACTTGCACGATTGGACTCTTGCGCGACTTAATGGCCACTCTGTAGAGTAAACATAACATCACGCCTATTATTACTTGAAGGTGTTTTTTTTTTGGTTTTTCCGTCATGAGTGTCGTTTTCATGGTTTTCGGGGTCGCTGATAATGAAAATGAAAATGATTTGTTGAAATCAGATTTAACCAAAGGCAAGGTAAATCATTGAATCCATTTCACTATTCGTCATTCAAAAGTGCCTTTGAATGACCTAATTGAAATAAATAATTATTGACCTCATTTTCTTTATCCTTTAACCATGAAAACGACGGCTATAACGGAAAAACTGAAATTTTTTCTCGGCACCATCTTGGTTTTTCATTTTAACCTCATTTCGTTATCAACAACCCCGAAAATCATGAAAACGACACCCATGATTAAAAAACCAAAAAATTTCCTCGGCGTCATCTAGGATTTTCGTTTGGACCTCATTTTCATATTCAGGGGCCCCTAAAACCATGAAAACGACACCCATGACGGAAATACCAAAAAAATCCTGGACGCCATCTTGGATTTTCATTTTGAGCTCATTTTCGTAATCAACGACCCCGAAAACCATGAAAACGACATCCATGACGGAAAAACCAAAAAAATCTTGGACGCCATCTTGGATTTTCATTTTGAGCTCATTTTCGTAATCAACGACCCCGAAAACCATGAAAACGACATCCATGACGGAAAAACCAAAAAATCTTCGGACGCCATCTTGGATTTTCATTTTGAGCTCATTTTCGTAATCAACGACCCCGAAAACCATGAAAACGACACCCATGACGGAAAAACCATAAGTATCTAAATATAATTATGACATCACAAAAACTATCTCATCACAAAAAAATATAATTCTGATCTTATGCCGTTTTCGTTTTACGAGGTCATCGCGTCAGGTGTGCAGCACATTATGGTCACGGTGCGGGGGCGTTTACGTCACACGTAAATTTATAAGCATAAAATTAGTTTTCTAGCAAAAAATTATAATAAATTCGAGTTGGAACAACACAAGATTCTCAACCCCTGTATGTCTAGCCGACTGGTATTATGATACTCTAGCGATGTAGCAAAGTATCGCTTATTGGTCGATTTAGGTAACTAGTAAGTGTCGTTATCGCTTTGTGATCAAAAACTTGGTAGGTAGGTGTTAATGACCTCTATTCCGATGTTAACTAGCACCAACTTTCCTCAGGTCTCACTTTCATAGAATACGTAAATAATAATAATTAATTTGCGCAATCTAATCTGATCTAATTCTGAAATATTATTGATCAACCTGATTTATTAGAGTAATATTGCATGTGAAAATGATACTGCAATGTCTTTACGACACCTTTACATTTGTGATGCTTTTTGTTAGGGTTCCGTACCCAAAGGGTAAAAACGGAACCCTATTACTAAGACTTCGCTGTCTGTCCGTCTGTCTGTCACCAGGCTGTATCTCATGAACCGTGACAGCTAGACAGTTGAAATTTTCACAGATGATGTATTACTGTTGCCGCTATAACAACAAATACTAAATATAGTCAATGGTACGGAACCCTTCGTGTGCGAGTCCGACTCGCACTTGGCCGGTTTTTTTAGGGTTCCGTACCCAAAGGGTAAAAACGGAACCCTATTACTAAGACTTCGCTGTCTGTCCGTCTGTCTGTCCGTCTGTCCGTATGTCCGTCTGTCCGTCTGTCTGTCACCAGGCTGTATCTCATGAACCGTGACAGCTAGACAGTTGAAATTTTCACAGATGATGTATTTCTGTTGCCGCTATAACAACAAATACTAAAAACAGAATAAAATTAATATTTAAGGGGGCCTCCCATACAACAAACGTGATGTTTTTGCCGTTTTGTCTAATGTATAGATAATGGTACGGAACCCTTCGTGCGCGAGTCCGACTAGCACTTGGCCGGTTTTTATTATAAACGAGTTTAAGACTTTTTAAATTGTTTGAGAATTTTATAATTGTTTTGATTAACATGTTCATGTATAATCGTGAGATTTATAAGAACCCAAGTTTCTTACAATTTTAAAGTATTTGATAACATTTTTTATTTTAGTAAACACTGAGTTTATATTGTTGAAAGATAAATGATGACTATTCGTGTTATTATGTTACATTATTTGCAACGTATACGTTTACGTTTTTCGTACCATATCGAATGGTATCAAGTTCGCGGAGCGCGTATAGCTTCCTCTGGCAGGGTCGCCATGTAAGGTGCGGTGTTGATGGTAAATGAAAACCAACGAATGCTCGAATAATACTGAGTTATATTTCATAGGATAGTGCATATAAATGGTTACAAAGGTGCATAGATTATAGTAATACAGATCTTAAAGTAGGTAATTAATACAACCCTTACAGTATAATAAGAATGCATCAATGCAATGCATAAAAAAATTGAGTTTATATTGAAACTAGTATTTGCGTGGGTGCGCGAGCTGCGCGCAGCTCGCGTGTTGTCGTGTTCTTGAGAAGTATCCTTACCATCATAAAATTTTGAGAATCCATAGGAATCCTAAATTTTAATTGGAAAATTCGTTACAACTACCCCTAAATCAGTATGAAAACCCTTAAGAACCCCTAAAACATTATAAAATTAATATAAAAAAAACCTTATAAAATAAAAGTAAAAAACCTTACTTAAAATCTGAGACCCATTAAAAAAAAACATAACCCTAAAGTTGCTTGTCGTCGCCCCTGAGTTACGCTTCACCCACTCGACCTTCGTTACGTTAAGGAGGTCGCCGGCTCGCTTCGCTCGCCACCTCCCCCCTCCGCTCCACTCGGTCTCGCAGGTTCGCTCCACTCAGGACCTACCACCACCGAACATATTTGTTCAAACACCCAATGGCTATCTGTAACCGTTACGAAGTTACAACCCTTTCAAGTTTAGGGGAGGTTGGGGAGGAACGGAATGATGTACAAATTTCAACGCCCCTCAATAATAATTAACAGTAAAAATCAGAAAGCCGCTACGTGTCCTAGTTTCCGAGATACGATGGGGGGAGGGGTGAAGGGGGTGAGAGGGGTGAGTTTTGAAAAATGATTTTGACCAACTCTAGGCCCCTTCTTACGAATCTGAAAAAAAAAATGTTCCAAGTCTTTCAATTTTCGAGATTCGCCTAAAGGGGGTGAAAAGGGGGGCAAGGGGGGCAATTTTGAAAACTGGTTTTTACTTTCCCAAGCCTCCTCTATACGAATCTGAAAAAAAAACGTTCCAAATCCCTTGGTTTCCGAGATACGATAGGGGGGGGGGTGAGAAGGGGGGCGAAAAGGGGAAGTTTGGCACTTTTCCCATACTCGCGAGAGTCACTTGTTTACGAATCTGTCAAAATATACCCACCTCCCCATCCACCATCTGGGAGAACAATTATGTCAGTCAGTGAGTGGTAATCGAGCTTTATATAGTATAATTTTACTGTCTATTTTTAATATCAGTAATTTGTTTTTTAATAGAGGAACTTAAGACTTCTAAATTTGTATATGAATTTAATAATTGTTTTAAACTTTGATGAATATGTAGCTAGTGCTAGGCTTACATAAAATTATAGTTCCTAAACGCAAGGCTGCTCAACTTATTTTAAAGGTGGGCCAACGTTTCGTGCCTGTGTCCACCGGCGGGCTATCTAGTTAATAAAACTTGCTTTTAGAATCTTTTTCGAATTAACTTCTAATGACTGTGGCTTTACATAAACTTTCAGTAAAAAAAAAGAGATTTTTGTAATTTATAGCTAGATGTTGGCTTACTAAAAAAAAATTGTTTCTCCATAAGAACCCACTTCTTATGGAGAAACAATTTTTTTTTTAATCTGGTTGAAATCTGTTTTCAAAAGACTGTCGTCAGTTGACCTCTGTTAGCGGGCCAATTCAAATGCGTTAGCGGGCCATATTGTGGCCCGCGGACCCGGGGTTGAGCAGCCTTGTCCGAAAGCAATAAAAGCTGACATATTAAGCGCTTTTTTATTTTTTGAAATATTCGAATAGCACTCAAAAAATATTCGAAAATCAAAATTATCGAATATTTGCAACCTCTCTAACCTAAACCACATCAGTCGCATTAGCTTAAACTCATTAGTTCTGAAAACGGAATACATCCTTTGTCGGCATTACCATGTGTTCACCGAACGAAATAAACGCATTCGGTCAGTATTCGAGCAATAATTGCTTTGGTTGAATGGGGCCTTAGACAATTTCAATAGAAATTTCCAATTAACTGAATACCAACGAATCCGATTTCCAGCTGGAACCAGAAAATCCCAAACTAATCTGAAATTCAATTTCTTTTTTCAGAGCCAACCTCGCGAGTAATCCTGGCTTCCAATCAACACTAAGTTTAGGATCAAAAGAAGTCATCAATGAAAAAGCCTACAACCCATTCGAACACAGAAAAGTGGAACACCCGAATTCGTAAGTAACATTCAGAAACCAAATTAACTTTTTATGTAAACATGGTATGGTATTAGAAGTTGTATTTATATACGTAGTCCAAATTGTGCTGGTACTGTTGCCAACAGACCTGCAAATTCAAGAAATACAAAAATAAAAATAAAATATCACTGGACATTACACACAGCGCCATCTAGTGCGACACTAAGCAACGAGGCTTGTGTCGTGGACACCAGTTAGTTGATATACTACATAGATATCTGCAATCTCTCATGCAAAATACACTTAAAGTTAGATCTCGGTGAAATTAAGATTTAAATGATCCGTATCTTCACGCGCAAAAAAACATACCTAAGAAAATGAACCGAATATGTAAATTTAACTTCAAAATCCGATGTGATCTCTATTCAATAAGATCGTTCTAGATGGTTAACAAATATTGCCTTCTTCCAGGACAATAGGATCTCTAGTACATCTACTGAAGTCTTCACTGGGATCTGGTATCCTGGCAATGCCTGCTGCGTTCAGAAATGCAGGTCTAGCAGCCGGGGCCATCGGCACATTAGTAGTCGGATTTATTTGTACACACTGCGTTTACGTACTGGTAAGACTTTTTTTTAATAATTTCCAAATGTTGCCCCACCTGACCGTCTGTTATTAGGGTTCCGTGCCCAAAGAGTAAAAGCGGGACCCTATTACTAAGACTCCACTGTCCGTCTGTCTGTCACCATGTATCTCATGAACCGTGATAGCTAGACAGTTGAAATTTTCACATACACACATCAAAAATAGTTTGCGATCACTTTGACACGAAATCTTTTTTGTTACGGTAGGATATATTATGATTTCTAGTTTTATTTTTTAATTTCAAACAATGTATTTCTATTTAAAGAAAACACACAACAAAGATTTTTTCTTGATAAAGTTCAATTTAAAAAATTATATCAACTTATGCTAGTGATCACAGACTTTTTTTTTATGTGTGTATGATGTATTTCAGTTGCCACTATAACAACAACAAATAAAAATAAAGATTAATTAAAAAGGGCGCTCCCCTACTACGATGGTAAGGAACCCTTCATGCGCAAGTCCGACTCGCACTTAGCCGGTGTCCTTTAGCCTCTAGCTCCTCACAGATAAAGTCTTTTCCACATTACAAATCGATTTTGGTAGGATTAAATATTATTCGATGGATTGGATATTAGTCGATGTATGACATCTCACTAAATCCGAATGAATGAATTTTGCCGATTTTCAAAGATTCGAGTTTTCCATTCGTGTGATAAAATCTCAAATGATTTTCACAGTACAGTGCTTTGAATTTTTTTTGTCATGTTTTGTCTAGCAACAAACATCATTATTCATGCTTTAGTGCAGCGGTCGGCAACCTTTTGGCAAACAAGGGCCTCATAGTGAAAAAATTTGATAAAGGCGGGCCGCCGCACATTCAATAATTTGGCACCTAATAAATGTAGGTAGGTGTCATAGGTGATATAAATAATGCTTAAACATTAATTTTAATGTTATAGAAAAAATAATCAAATAAATGAGGGGAAAACAACAACTAACGTACAAAGACGCTAATAAAAAAATGTGTGACCTATCCTAACCTATGGCGCCCAGACTTGACTTTGACGGACGCTCCCAGAAGTCCAAACTCTAGGTTTGCTAAAGAGCGATGGAGCGTAGCATTTTAAACATCAAAGTCACCGATCGAATACGAAACACCACAAAACGGTCCAAGAGAGACATCGCCGATTCGCCGATGTTGGCGATAAACCTGCGAGATTAAAATAGGACTGGGTAGGTCACATTTCCAATTGTAAATCGTCACACACTGGGTGTCTGAAAACTGTCGTCGTCACCGAAGCAGGCCCAAGGAACGCTGATTAATTTAGAGTCTGGCCAACGAAAGCTGTCCAAGAAAAAAGGCGGGAATTTAAAAAAATCAAGAGCTGTTAACCCTGGCTATACACTGCTTAAACGTTGTTGATACTATTTATTATTCAGCAAGTAGTCTTTTTTATTTATGTTTTATGAGCTGTAATTTTCGAGTGTAATGAAGAATATTAAATAAAAGAGTAGGTACTTTTAATTCTGCCTTTTTATTATTTTCAAATAGTTCATAATTTTATGTTCACGTTTCCACGCCACCTGTGAGGTAGTGTCCTTAAAATTCGTTTATTTTGTTTCTTAAAGCTGAAATATCAAAATTATCCAAATTGGAAACTGTTGCTGAATGTGGACGATTTTTCCCCGGAGTATTCCACTGTCCTTGATTGTTAGACCCTTCAATTTAAATT